>OU862916.1:9410442-11910442 GCA_917880885.1 Limnephilus marmoratus | reverse complement strand
CGCAAAGTCAACAACAAAAAGCAAATTCAATCTTGCCTCTTTGCCACCAACGAACGACGCTGCACGGTACCATGCATTTAGGACGTACCACCAAGTCCAAAAATGGTATGGAATCCAAAAAAATCTAGAAAACTGTGGCTGAAAACGTGGCACCAACGGGCTTGTTCCAGTAAGAACAAAGAAACCAGCACCCGAGACTTTATTGAAATTTATTTCATGTAATTGTAAAAAAGGATGCGGCGTTGCATGTGGCTGCAGGAAAGCTGGATTGAATTGTTCTATTGTGTGTGGGTGCTGTAATGGTCAAACATGCCGAAATTCGCCAGAGGTTCATATCGATGTCGAGGAAGAAGATGAAGAGATTTTATCAATGGAAGCCCAGAATCTCAGTACCACAGGCAATGAATTAGAAGATGACATTTATGAAGAGTGTTATTAAGATGTCATTACGCAATAGCCAATATATAAAATAATTTAGAAATCTACCATCGCTGGTATATCTGTGGAGTAGACCTACAGGGGATACCACAATAAAAAATGCGCCATGTTCTCTACCTCATGGTAGTGTGGAAATGAATTAACAAAATTATTATAATTATATGATAAAAAATATATTATATAATATAATTATGTATAAAATGGTCACCAACACTAACTGGGCGAAGCCAAACCAAAAGCTGCCTACAGGGCCTAGCAGTAAAACCCTACGGAGCGGGTTTTTAACAGCTTGTTATGTAATGAATAACCCGAAAAATAACACAAATTGGGAATTTCATCATTTTTTAGAAAAATATTCACATTTCCGCCACCGTAACTCGTTACCTATTAGACTTACAAAAAAAATATGCGACATAAAATGTACATAATTTAGTTTTCTTCAAGTTCACCCTGAACAACTTGGTTGTAAAATCAACCATTTCATAATTATTTAGAAAAAACCGAATTTTGGGACCTTCAATCCAAGATGGCGGATCGAGCTCGACCCTCCCGAGGTCGAAAATTTTTTTTTTTCTTTAGAGTCCCAATCTTAACAACATATATCAAAATCGCTACTACATGACCTTTTGCAAGCTAAAGGCCCTTTTAACTACGGAATGACTGGGCTATAACGTTAGTGTGTATAATTTTAAAACCAGTATTTATATCAAATTGGCTGGTTCCCGATATGCGTTGCTATGCCATTTAATAAAGAAATTGTTTCTCCCTGCGTGTCCTACCCATTCATTCCGTTACCCATCCACCTCCCATTCCTCTCCCCCTCCTCCACCTTCCCTCTCCCCAGTCCACTTTCCCCCCGTACCCCGTCCCGCGAACCCCCCTCCCGAGTTCCCCTCCCCCTCCACAAACCCCCTCCCCCTTTTCCCCCTCCCTCCTACCCCCCTTGCATTCCATACATTTAGTTTTCAAACAGCTCGCGTGCCACCTATTGCAATTTTTTTATACAAATGTCATAATGCCAGAGCTTACTTATACAAACCTTGTCCTGACAATAACGAACACAAAACAAAAAGAATTATCCAATTTGGTGCAGTCGTTCAGAAGTTATGCGCGTACATACATTTCGGCGATTCATTTTTATTTATATAGAAGATAGAAGAAGAAGATAGAAGATAGAAGAAGAAGATAGAAGATAGATAGATAGATAGATAGATAGATAGATAGAAGAAGATAGATTTTATTTATATAGATAGGATAGATGAATGGTTAAATTCAATTAGATGGTTAGCAAATTCCGAATAATTATTTTTAATTATTTCATTAATATAATATCTTTTATCTTCCTAATTCTCCGAAGCACATCTAAGTAAAGAGAAGTCAGTTTGAAAACTAGTTGAAGTCCCCGGCGTCGCCCGGGTTTTGCACAGAGTTTTTCGAAATCTCAAGTAGATGCCGACCTTCCTCTTGTTTTGAAGGTCAAGTGCGCAAAATTTAATTTATATATAAATAAAACTGTAGATTTGTATAAGCATGGGCGTAGGCAAGGTGAGGCGTTTGCCCCACCCTGGCTGGCCGATGTACGACTTCTGGGATTGTCGACCGAGCTTTTTCAAATTTACAGCACACATGGGATGGTTTTTCTTTCTTCAGTTTATATTATTTGTTTTCATAGAGCCTAAACCCATGATATGTTGAAGAAGCCTACTTTTTTCGGTACCTAGGTACTCTAGATTTTTATGTTTTACCCCACCGTAAATCAAAACCTGGCTACGCCCATGGGTAGAAGTGAAACCTTCACGTACACAGCCTCAATCAAACAGCTTCCCAAATGTTAAATAAACTGCGAGGGAAACCCGCGGGTAAAAACGAGATTAAGTTAATATAACAAAATAAATAATGTAACTTTTGAATGAACGTTTTGAAAGAGCCTTGGAAAGTGAGCTCATAATCAAAGCGGCCATTGCGGTAAGGTTTCATTCTAACTCATTCTCTCGCAGGCTAAATCCTATCAATTTATTGTTTTTTTTTGGTGTCGTTTCCGTTTCATCAAAATTCAAATTACAACGGTGGTAAAGAAGTTTCACTTCAAAAATCGCCTGTCTGCCACGCGGTCGTCCTCCCGACTCAGGCACTCTTCTTTATAGAAATAGATTGACATATTAAAATTTATAAACTACCGTAGTCTACGAGAAGTAGAAATAATTTAGCCTCTTAACGTAAATTTGCATTTTAAGCAGGGCAAAACGAAGCTATACGAGTGTCCGAAGTCAGGAGCGACTTCTTCAGCACTTTGCTGGCTTCGGTTAATTTTTTGTAGTTGCATGTAACACTATTCACTTTATGAACCAAAAGAAAGGGTTCCCAACCTTTTTGAGGTCGACTTCTAACAATTACGAGAATTTACTTTTAAGAGTGAACCTAACCTAACCTAACCCAACATTTTTGAGGTCGACTTCTAACAATTACAAGAATTTACATTTAAGAGGAATATAAACGCTAGAAATATTTCGAATCTCATGCCTGCAAAATTTTAAAATCGAGCGTCTTTTTGCACGAGGCTAGTAAGCGAAAAAGTGGTTTTTATTTATTTTGTGCATAATTTTATAAGAACGAAAAAAAGTTAGAACATAGATAAAGTCAAAAATAGTCTTAGCCGTAAAGGGGTATTTTTTAAAAATTGTTACTTACATTACTTCATAGTTAAGTCATGAGAAAACATTTTTTTTAGTCGTTTACGCTTAAATTTTTTGTTACGTAAATAATAATTTTATTGTAATTCCAATACAGAGATAAAGTAGTTAAAGCTTCAATTTATCCGTAGCATATTTTTTGATGTTCATACTGTAAGCCGATTCGTCGTAAAGATTAATCAAAATAGTATCTAAATAGGATTTCACGTATATATTCATCTTAAGAGGGAACCTAACCTAATCTAAGCCAATGTTTCAGAAGTCGACTTCTAACAATTACAAGAGTTTATTTTTAAGAGGGAACCGGGCGGAGTTTTGTCCATACAAAAGTATTTTCCAATTTCCTCTCTGGATTTTAACACTAGTGCAAATATTTTTCAATATAATTTAGATATCGACCACTAACATGTCGGTACGCTTTGCTTTTTTTGATAAGTTACTTTATATAGGGCCCCACCAAAAATGGTTAAAATCGCCAGGTTTGAACGCCATCAACAGACGTTCAGTATACAAACTAGACAATGTATTTAAAAAAAAAGTACAGGCTTAGAGTATTTTCTTCTAATTCTGTTAGTAAAAAAATCTTAAAAATAGATCCAGTTTTGGAGTAGAAAAACGGTGAATAAGTATTGCAGTATTGAGGTGCAGTTATCCCTTTCGCTCAGTATTATAATGTTTCGTTTCTTAATGGACGTCTTTTAACAGGCCAATTCAGAGAGGATTTTCTACTTGATAATAGAGGTACAAAACATCAATTTATTATCATCAATTACAAAACTCAATTTTATTTTTTTACTCGTGTAATAATATTATTTGCCTTCACCGGTTTTGAACTCACTTCATCTGTGTCCAGTGCCAAGGAGTTTAACGCCCCACTACAGAGGTTTCAATTTGGTATCTCAGAAGAAAAATGTCAAAAGATTTTTCCAGCCCCTGATGCTAATTTTTTCGTTTTTGGGAAAATTCCATATAGGTAGGTCTCATAGAAATCGTTGTCTATGCCTTACTATCATGGTGAGAAATCTGAACTGAACAGTGTTAAAAAAAGCAAACACTTTGATGTATATTCAAATCTATAAGTTAACCACAAAACAATTAAAATGTACATCCCAAAAACCAAAAAAAAAAAAAATTACGAAACTTTATGAATTTTTTATTAATTATTTTTACATGAAACGACAAAAAAGTGTGGTGATGATAACGTTTATAATACATTTGTCCAATAAAATATTTGTGATATTTAATTTTTTTCGTTATCAGTAATTTTAGCCACAAAAACGTAAGGTAAACCATTTAAAACTTTTTTATGTTTGCGTTAAAAAATATTATATTTCAAAAATATTTAATATTGTAGGTATGTTTATTTCTAATAATAAAATTAAAAAGTTTTTTCCATTTCCTTTCAAATACAGTTTTTAGTTTTAGAGTACATACAGAAATATTCCAATTCTTTAGATTTTATTCCAAAGCGGAAAAGTTCTGAACTTCTGACAGATTGTACCCGAGGCCTGAAAGGCTAGTAAAGGCTAGTAAGTGTAGAAATCAATGATATTTACTAAACTGTAATTTCAATAATGAAGTCAACGATACGAGTATAATGACTCAATTCTCTACCCGTAGGTATAATATAACCAACCAAACCAATTAAAATTAACCAAAATATGTACTCGCATGTACGAGAATAAATAAATATTGTAGCGCGCGGTATTTGGTCCGACGCACGGATCCGAATACTTTCTCCCTCACACGCATAGCACCGTCTCGCTCGGCGACTTTCGGCTCACCACCCGGACAAGAAGACACTCCATTGGCCGAGCTACCCCCACCCCTCCGTCATCGGCCGGCACTACCCCGCCCCAAAGGGTATATAACACCGTGCAGGTCAGTACGGAGCCAGAGTATCCAGTATCCTGGTTAACTAAGCATAATCCTAGTGATCATTGCCCTAGTTAAACCGTCCCCAGCACCAAGTCGAGAGAGCCCTCTGGATCCTCCTTGGGAATTCAAGTAACAGCCCCCTCGGGGACATTACTTGTAGGGAAACCTTACCCTTCCCCAATCCTCCCCAGTACCAAGTCGCGAGAGCCCTCTGGGTCCTCCTTGGGAATTCAAGTAACAGGGCCCTCGGGGACATTACTTGTCAGGAAAACCTTAACTCAACTAAGAGACCACGGGTCCTCTGTTGAGGTTATTACGCTAAGTGTTTAGCGAGAACGTTAGTGAACATTGTTTAAACTCTGTGATTTTACTTTGTGCTACAACTTCCTGTACTCTGTTTTTTACTATAAGCTGTGAACCCTGTATATAAGAGAAATAAACTGACCAACGCTGGAAGACTATTTTCTTATAAATACCCTGCCACAATATTAAAACCTTGCCCACACTTGCTTGAAAAATTTGAAGGACTAACTTAGCATTGGATTGAATCCAATAATAATATTGAATATAATATAATATTGAATCCGATGCATAAGGATGCTTTGGAGCTGGACCAACCAACCGATACTTTTTAAAATTATTATTTTTTTACAGAATAAAATAGTTTATTCACAGTCTCCACTGGGAAATCCTGTTCAGAGGCGAGCTACAGGTAGTTTAGTTGTATTAGTGTTACATCATGATTGTTGACTGAAGATTGTGTTAGTGTTACTTCATATTTTTTTTAATGATTTCCACATCTTCATGTTTACTCAGTCATATTCTGATAATGTTTTTAAACTTGTATCTTCTTCTTCCTTGCGCTGTCCCAACTCATTGCCTAGGTAGGCTGTTGGGGTCGGCTCTTCTCGTTCTCAGGTTGTAATTTCTTCTGTTCTGAGTATCAATTCAATTCAATTCAATTCAATTTATTTTATTCTTTCAAAAACATTACAAAATTTAAAATTTTAAGGCGTTTTTAAAATACATTTGTAGCAGTATTACATTAAACAAATATAAATGGTTAGCAAAAAAAAGAAAAAAAACTATACGAGCATCAATTGTGCTTGCCTTTTAAAGGCAGCTTCACTGACGCTAAATATGTCGATATCCGAATTAATTTTGTTTAAAAGCAAGATTGCTCTCCCGACCGGCATGACCATTGGCAAGTTAGTCCTGCAGGCCGGAAGATAGAACAGCCTATGCTGTCGATGGCGAAGATAACCATCGGGAATATAAAAATGAATGTTCTCCAAGATAGCTGAGTTTTCAAACCTTCCGCGAATCAATCTGAAGAAATGCGTAGCTATGTGTACATCTCTTCTGACACGTAGATGGTTCATTCCGAGCATACCCAAAAGAAAGTCGGTAGGATAGAGCCACGGGTAATAGCCGTACTCCCTCATGTACAGAAATCTCAGAAATTTTTTCTGAACTCTCTCTAACATGAGGGAATATTTTGCTTGGTGCGGACTCCAAATTATCGACCCACTTTCAAGTCTACTCCTTACTAAGGAATTGAATAGAATTATGAGAACCCGGGTGTCTTTTTCTTTCCGGGTGTCTTTTCGCCTTCATCCAGGCCGTTTCTCTGAAGAATTTTGGAGCATTGAGCCATCCAGGAGTTCTTCGGTCTTCCTCTGGATGACTGTCGATGAAGCTCCATAGACATTGCCTGCCTCTCTACATATGTGGTCTGATGTCTGATGGTCTCCGTCTTATGTGCCCATACCATCTCAACTGTCGTTCCTCCAGCTTACTATTTATGTCTATGACACCCAGGCTACCACGAATGCGTGAACTTTTCATCTTATCTTTTAGTGATACTCCTGCCGACCATCTAAGCTTTCGCATTTCTGCTGTTTCGAGTTGCCTAGAGTAGAAGTTGTACATAGTCCAGCATTCGGAGCCATACATTATTGCGGGTCTTACAATAGTCTGGTATATCTTTCCTTTAAGTTTTATAGGCATTTTGGAGTCACACAATATTCCTGTTACGGATCTAAATTCAATCCATCCCACACCTATTCTATGGATGACATCCGCTGCACATCCTCCGTCTCTGTGGATTAGTGAGCCCAGATATTTAAATGAATCACAGTTGGCTAATGTTACTCCATCCAGTTGCATCGAAGGAGTAACAGCATTTGTGTCTTCAAATGGCAAATACAAATATTCAGTCTTTTTCCTGCTAATTTTTAGACCATTATCCTCCAGGATCTTTCTCCACCTTTCCAGGCTATTCTATAAGTCATAATGATTATCTGCTATCAGTACTACATCATCTGCAAAAAGCATAGTCTTGAGAATACTGTTCATTTCTTGACTTGCTAGATAATTCATGACCATTATGAATAGCAGTGGGCTGAGGACAGATCCTTGGTAATGTTTTTAAACTTGTATGTCCATGGTATTTTTAATTTCATTTGGAAGCGAGTTATATAATTTTGTAATAAGAAAATTATTGTTGTTCTGGCAAAAGTTGTAAGTAGATTTGAAGTTTCGTCCTCCTTTATCCTTTAAATTTTAAGTTTTAAAATACTAAAAACATTATTTATTTTTTTAAATTTCTTTTGATGGGAGTTCTTTTGGATTTAACTATCTACATACATAAAACATCACCAAGCAATGTTGGTAATACATAATAAGTTGTCCTCGATGGCGCGCCTAGTCGATGGCGGCACAGGCCTTATCAATGCATTTTACCAGTAGGAATTTTATTTACATTAGGACAAAGACTAATAGAACTTTGTACCGAAACCTATAGTGTGTCATTGCACATGAGTAGTTTTCCAGGCAATTAGTCGATCGAGGAACGAAACACCCACGGTCAACCGTGTTTTGTGTGCTGCTTGGAAAATTGTAGAAAAATAAAGAAATAATATATAAAAAAAATTAGAACAATAGGTACAATTAGTTTAATTCCAATAAGTAAAATAAAAATACAATTATATTTTTGAATGTAGCTATTACTTTGTGGTTATCCATTATAGAAAAATGAAATAATTTAACTTTGTATAATTATTTCATTTTTCTAAAAATACAATTATTTGGAGAATTCTATAAAGCAAAATATTTTAATGTCCAATCGGCCTATGTTATAGGTTCCCGAGTTCTTCGACAGTATACAGCGATTAACATTAATGTATGGTCAGTTATCACCATAGAGCACTGCTATGTAACAATAGATCAAATTATCCAGCTTCAAAGAGACTGTAATATTATCCCTAATTAGGGTAATGTTGTGTTGTGAGTGTTAAACTAAACTAAATGAAGTGAGAAGTTCGTGGCATTCACATTATCTGGTCATGTCTGGTCGAAGGCAATATAAATATACCGGGAGCATTTTTCACCACGTCAACTCGACAAAGTGACATTTAAACACCCCTTTCTCAACCAAGTCTCGTTAAAAGTGACTTTTCAAAGGAGTGATGAAGTGCCACTTTGTTGAGTTGTTTTTTTCGGTCACCGCTGGACTACACCTATCCGACTACGCCAGCGCCAATGGCTGATTCAGGAGCTTCAGATACATGCCGACAAAACATTGGTTAGAAGTTCCACCTCTTGTTTCTTGTTAGAATAATATTGTCCCATTCCCTCATAACTATTCTTTTCCGGAAATATTCTTAACAACCATAATGGTCACTTAAAAGGCTGCACGAATGTAAGCCCAATTACTAGCAGACACTTGTGAATGAAAAAGACTCCTCAGTTTTTCTGTCAAGTGACCAAGCACCGGATTAAAAAAGTCTTACTGAACTTTGGATTCTGAGATCACCAAATCACGTTGGCCTCTGTGTTCGATGCTCTTGACTAGCAATCGCAGGTCGCGACTGTCGCGAGTCGACATCCCGGCGTGCGCAAGTATATTTTATTTGATTGATTTGTGTTATTTCACAATTTCATAATTTAAAATAATATTAAAATAAATATAATTTAAAATTATATCGTACATTTTTATACAAATTCCATAACACCAGAGCTCACCATCGAGGGCATGCGCACAAAAATCCACCAAAGTTTCATCGCAACGATGAATGGCATAGGAAGTAATTTTATAACGCCAGAGCTCACCATTATATATAGACTTCGCGGGCATGCGCATAACAAATTACAAATCGCAATCGGATAATTGGTGTCACATCTCAATTTAATCAGTGTTTATGGTATATTTATACCGTTTATATTAAATAAGGACGTATAAGTTCAAACAAAGAAACATTCATTGATATGAGTGTATAAGCAGTAGGAATTTATAAAATAAGTTATTTTAATAGAAGACTGAGATATTTCAACATCGGCGAAGTAATTTCAACCCATAATAATAATATTGCAAATAATATCTACGTCAATTTCGAAATATGTGGCATTTTATTGCTTCTTGCCACCATCAATGCAGCGATTGTTAAGTTATCTGCGACTAACCAATGTACAATGAACCAACTGTTATTTTAAGTACATACAATGAACCATTTATTATTGTTATTTTTATTTGGTGACTTAGCAGGGGTGCCCGGGTTCGTAGGGTCAGGTTTGTCCGGATCTTGGCGGCGGATTTGTCTGCCCACCAACAGCGTGGCACGCCGGATCGGGAGAGACTGGTTGAGGGAGATTTTTTGACCTCTCCAGTAAGACCCTTTTGGAACATTGCCTTGCACAGCAATGGAAAGGATAGATTCATTCGTTCGTCACTCCTGGAGTTTGGACACACTGACCTCCAGATTCCTACCTACCCCTCACACCCTTTTCCTCTCCTTCTTTCCCCTTAAAAGACCCTCCAGAGAGTATCCTCAAAGATGACATAGGCCCTTGGAATTATTTTCCTTAGGGTTTCCTATGTGGAGCCAATGTAAAAAAACTCAATTATTATTGTTATTTTAAGTACATACAATGAAACAATTATAATTGTTATTTTAAGAATAATGATCCAAGTATTATTGTTATTTTAAGTACATACAATGAACCAACTTTGTTATTTTAAGTACGTACAATGAGTGAACCAATGATTTATTGTTATGTTAAGTGGAACGTTCACGCGGCCCATTTCGGCCCTTTTCATACAAAATTTGGATTTAAAATACCCAACAAAACTGAAAAATTATTTTTCTAATCAAAAAGTACCTATATCAAATATCTAGTACGGATGTGAGCTACTTTATTTATTTTTCTTTAATTATAAGATGTAGCTCATTAAAGATTTTAATGTTTCATGATTTTAGAGGCAACTTGGACAATTATTTGTGAGTAAATGAAAAACATTAAACAAAAAATTTAACTATATTTGTTATATGATGAAAAATAAATTAAAAAATAAAACATCGTTAAAATTTGCATTTTTGGGGTAGTAATTTTAATATTTAGACGAAAAAAATAGGTTCCTCCATAAAAAGGTAATTTGTATTTTAAAATTACACCCATGAAAATGATTTCTTTTACTAATTTTTATTTTTTATTTTATATTTCACATATTTTTTTAATAAAAATAGTAAAAAAAATTTTTTCGTTTACTCACAAACAATTGTCAAAGTTGCCTTTAATATCAAATGAAACTCTCAATTCTTTAGTGGTCTATATTTTATTATATAGAGCAAAAATAAATAAAGTAGCTCACATCCGTACTAGATATTTGATATAACTTTTGATAAACAAAATAATTTTTCAATTTGTTTGGGTATTTTGATCTCAAATCCAAAATTAAGATTTGTTTGAAACTGGCCGCGTAAACGTTCCTCTTAAGTGCAATGAACCAATTATTATTGTTATTTTAAGTACAATGAAACAATGATTTTTGTTATTTTAAGTACAATGAACCAATTATTACGAGTATTGTTACTTTATGTAAGCTATGTGAATCATGCGGACATAACCCGTCAACGCATAAACACTTAATGCATTTCTTTGCCTTGACCCGGAATAAGCGATTCCAATACAGATTCAACTCTATAAAAATTCTTCAAGGAAATTATCATTGAAGATTGAAGTGAGTTTCCGAGGTCAGAAAACATCCGTGATTTGGGATAGTAAGTTATCAGTAACCAGTTTGCTTGAATGTCATTAATTATAATTCTTATGATGGCATTGCATTGAATATTTATTTACCTACTTGTTGTTATTAATTTACACATTTATGTACAAAATTTACACTCTACGGGCCTTGGTAATAAATTTGTTTAAACGTTACACGCCTGATAACTGATAAACCAACCATATATGTGTATTAAATGGTTATTTATCAATTGTGCAAATTTTAAAACACATTTATAAATAAGTGGGTCTAACTTAAGAGACTACTATATTAATTATATTTTAAATTTATTAGTCTAAGATCCCTAGAACAACGACCTTCACCGAGATGTTTATTTGATGAAACGAATTTTATATTTAATTTAATATGTCAATAAATATATAGCATATGGGTTGCCTAACAAATTTTAGTCCAGGGTATTATTAATTAATAATTTAAAAAAAATTTTTTTTTAAACATTTCACCGGTTTGATTATTGAATTAAAATTAAATGAAATTAAAGATTATTTCATTATGAACACGATGGTATCAAAATAATACACACATAAATAATTAATTGATTTAAAAAATAATTTAAAAACTATTCCTCTATTTTAATAATAAACTACTCCAAAATGATGCACAGCATATACGAGTCTATCGCTATCCTTTTCATTTTCAAGAACAAATAGCATGCGCACTCTCTTTCTTTAAATGGACGGACTTCTGCTATGCTGTGTCCTCTTCTGTCGCATGGGATGGCTGGTTGGGACCTCTCAGTCGCACACATTCACTCAAACCGGTGAAATGTTTTAAGTTTTTTTTTTTAATTATTAATTAATCATACCCTGGAACTAAAATTTGTTAGGCAACCCATATGCAATATATTTATTGACATATTAAATTAAATATAAAATACGTTTCATCAAATAAACATCTCGGTGAAGGTCGTTGTTCTAGGGATCCTATACTATATAGTAAAAAGACAACAAATTTGATAGTTTTTTCGAAGGAAGCATATAAGGGGGCATACATTAATTACGTGAGCTCAAAAGGGGGGGGGGGGTCCAGCAAAATCTCACGTTACTTGAAAAGAATATACGAAGTGGCACAAATTTACCTCACCAAGGGGGGGGGGGGGGGAGGAAGGGTCTAGATTGGAAGAAAAACTGTTCACGTAATTAATGTATGCCTCCTAGTTAGGGAATGCAACCTCGACTTGAGATCGCAAATTCGAGATCTCGCGAGATTAGAAATTACAATCTCGCGAGATCTCGGAATTTTCGGGATCTCGTTAATTAAAAGAAAATATTATTTGAAAGAAAACAAAAAACCTTTATTCTTTAATAATTAAGATAAGTTACTGTATAATTTAAAGTTTTTTTTAAATTAAAATAATCAAAAGAAAAAATATAGCTTAAGGAGATTAGAAAGTAATTACGGGTGATTTTGAAAGAAACTTCTTCCTCTCCTCGGAAGAACAGAATACTCTTAATGGCAAACCATCTTTGGCTACCATTCGGGAAATCATTAACTCCTTTATTACGTTAGAATCGGATGGAAAATTTATTTATTCATTTATTAAAAAAATGTTGTACAATGTTTTTTTGTGGTATTTCATCCGCCATGCCAGGAATATCCCTGTGTTATGGCGGGTGAAGTTTACAGATTTGAAATTATACATTTGTAATGGTTGATAAATAAAATTAGAAGTTGTACAGATTAAATTAAATTGCAAAATTTTATAATAATAAGTAATATTATTACATATTACATTGTAATAGTAGTAATAATAGACCTGATATAGTTTTACGTGACAAAATTTAAAAAATAACTTATATCATTGATATAAGTTATTTTTTCAATTTGGTAGGCGGGTATGGGTACCGCCGCCCTGGGAACCATTTATTGGATGACCAACACCTCTGCCACAGGTCACCCCAAGTGGTTCGCTACGTTTGGTGACTTAGCAGTGGTGCCCGGGTTCTTGGGGTAATGTTTGTCTAGGCCTTGATGGCGGTTGCGTCGGCCCACCTTCTGCGTGGCGGGCCGGATCGGGAGATGCTGGTTGAGGGAGACCCTTTACAACCGGTTACCGCTGTCCGGGTCGCTCGGTAGTACAGGGGCCCGACCCTCAGGCTCACGACTGAGGGTGGGCTGCCCCATCAACGAGTGCAAAAACCCCGCCGCTGCTGTTGTGCCGGTTCGTGACCGGAGGGGACCCAGCAGTAGCGTTTGGGGCGCATTGGGCGACCTCTCCAGCCGGACTCTCCCTGCCCATCGCCTTGCACCGCAGTGGGTGGGTTGGATACATACGTCCGTCACTCCTGGAAACTCTGAATCCCAGCATCCTACCCACCCCTTTACCTTTTCCCTCCCTGACCTTCCTTCCCCTCATATCACACTTAAATAACCCTACAAATAAAATCATGAATTTACAACCATCAACAAATAACGTCATTACAGCGGCGAGGAGTAGGCGTCCCCGGTGCGGGCCAAAACTGTTGGTGAATTACACCAACATTCGCGGCCTGCACACCAATTTAAATTCTGTCCACCACCACCTTTTTTCCCAACGCCCAAACCTTCTTTTCCTGTCTGAAACCCAGATAGCTGAGCCTGTAGACACCTCCTATCTGAACTGCCCGGGCTTCACCCTCGCAGGCAAGTTCAGACCTAAAGGAGGTGTCTGTCTCTATAGTCGAGCTGACGTCAACTGTGTGCGACTGTTGAATCTGGAAAACTCCAGATTCGACGTAATGTGGGTACGCGTCAATCTTGCCAGTACGGTAAGATTCTACGCGTGTTTATACCGCTCACCGAACCTTAGCGAATCAGACACGTCCGAGCTCTTCAAACACTTAAGCGATACTATTGATGACCTCTTGCCCCGCTACCCTACGGCAGAGTTTGTGGTCCTGGGGGACTTCAATGTTCATAACGAACCTTGGTTGAAGTTCTCAGGATCAACAGACTCGGCTGGACGCCAAGCGGAATCCTTTGCCCTTTGCTACGGATTGGAACAAATGGTTCAGGAGCCTACAAGGGTTCCTGATGTCCAGACTCACCGTTCCAATCTGTTAGATCTATTTTTAACTACTGTGCCACACGGTTACAGGATTGAAGTCACAGCGTCTTTAGGATCGTCCGACCACTGCCTGGTGACGACATCAATCCCTGTAAACTTCAGACCACCAAACGAGAGGCTGAAGAGAAAAGTGTGGCACTATAGGTCAGCAGATTGGTTCGGTCTGCGGGCACATTTTAATGCTTTTCCGTGGTCAGCTGTCTGCTTTCGGACTTCGGATCCCTCAAGATGTGCCCAGGAAATTGGTGAAGTCATCACATCCGCGATGGATGGCTTCATCCATTCTACTGTTAAGGAAACTGGTGTGGGCTCAAAGCCGTGGTTCAGTCGACAATGCGCTGAAGCAGTGCGACGAAAAAACGCGGCTTACCGAGCCTACAACACATCTAGAACATCCGAAGACAGAACAGCTTACAACAAAATGGCAAAGGAAACCAAGAGAATCATAAATAGGTCGAAATTGGAGCACGACCTGCAGATCAGCAGAAAGCTGGCTGCATGCCCGCATGGCAGCAGGCAATTCTGGTCGCTTGCGAGCTCAATAGGTCGCAATTTCTGCAAATCCAGTTTGCCACCTCTCACCAGACCTGACGGCTCACTAGCAAACACCGCCACCGAAAAGGCAAACTTATTAGGTAAAATGTTTGCGGATAACTCAACCCTCGATGACCAAGGTGCTGTCCCGACGTCGGTTCCTCACTGCGGTTTTCGTATGAAAAAGCTGAGGATTCGGCATCGGGAAGTACTCCATGTTTTACGAGGGCTTGATGTTAATAAAGCTAGTGGGCCTGACGGAATACCTGCCCTGGTACTGCAGAGGTGCGCTGCAGAAATAGCTCCAATTTTGACGAAGCTTTTTAAATTGTCCCTGAAGACTGGCTCTGTGCCCTCTGGTTGGAAAAAAGCGGTTATCCATCCTATTCCAAAGAAGGGTGACCGCTCCAACCCGGCCAACTACCGCCCCATAGCGATCACATCAGTTCTGTCTAAGGTGATGGAACGTGTGATCAACGACAAACTGCTCACATACCTCGAGAAGAACAAAATTATTAACGACCGTCAATACGGATTCCGGCGGAACCGCTCGTGCGGTGATCTTCTCGCGTATGTGACGCATGTTTGGGGGCGATGCCTGGAACGTTTCGGTGAGACCCAAACGGTTGCACTGGACATCTCCAAGGCATTTGACCGGGTTTGGCACCGAGGACTTGTCAACAAACTGCATTCTTACGGACTTCCCGCATCCTTGTGTATGTGGATTGCCGACTTCTTGAGGGAGAGGTCGATTCAGACGGTAGTCGATGGTTTCACTTCTTCCTCACACTCGATAAATGCTGGCGTCCCGCAGGGATCGGTTCTGTCTCCGACTTTGTTTTTGTTGCACATCAACGACCTTTTGTCATGTGCACCAATTCACTGTTACGCGGATGACAGTACAGTTCATGATAGCTTTTTGTTTGACAAGCCCCCAAAGGGCTCACAAACTCCAACAGCTCGTAGGGCTTTGAAGCAAAGAATGGACGGTTACCTCGAGAGTGTTTTCTCTTGGGGTAAAAATAATCTCGTTGAATTTAATGTTTCAAAGACCCAATCTTGTCTGATTACGTCTAAAAGGGATCGAAATGAAAATCTAGTCTCTTTCAACGGAAGCAATCTTCCGAACAGGCCCTCCATTGATATGCTTGGTGTAACCCTAAGTGACCAGCTCAGGTATGGGGGCTCCATCGAAGCCAGAGTAAAGTTAGCCTCCCAAAAACTGGGCGTACTGTACAGGGCCCGCAGATACTTTAATAGTACACAACTGCTAACCTTGTACAAATCACAAGTACGCCCCACGGTTGAATTTGGCAGCCATCTCTGGTCTGGAGCTCCAAAATACCTGAAAAATACCCTCGACTCTGTGCAGAAACGGGCGGTCCGTTTGATAGATTCTCCCATCTTAACAGACGGATTGCAATCTTTAGAGCACAGGCGTCGGGTGGGAATGCTATCCTTGTTCTACCGGTATTACAATGGAAGATGCTCTGAAGAACTAGCATCATTGATCCCTTCGGCACCGGTGCATAGTCGGGAAACACGCCAAACGCGTGCCCAACATTTGTACCATTTGTACACGGTTGACATTTGTCACATGAGAACGGGTCGTTTCTTCGACTCGTTCTTGTGTTCAACAGCTCGGCTGTGGAATGATTTGCCGGCCTCTGTGTTTCCTCCTTCCTACAACATGGGTCTCTTCAAGACCAATGTTCATTCCTTCCTCTCCTCAAAAAGACTCTCCACACAGCATCCCAGATGACATAGGCCCTGAGGGAAATTATTTTCCTCAGGGCCTCCTGTGTGGAGTTAATGTAAAAAAAAAAAAAAAAAAAAAAAAAAAAAAAAAAAAAAAAAAAAAAAAAAAAAAAAAAAAAAAAAAAAAAAAAAAAAAAAAAAAAAAAAATGTAGCTATTCCAAATTCATGTAATATTCAAAAATCTGTTTCTGAAAAAATAAGAAAATATACAGATTTAGGAAATGAGATTAAAAGAATTTGGCATTCTCAGACTATAAAAATATTACCATTTGTCGTTTCGGCTACTGGCATTATACCTAGGTCTCTCAATCAAAATTTAGGCATATTAGATTTGTCAAAGAATTTATATATAAAAATGCAAAAATCAGTCATTTTAAACACATGAAGGTAATCAAAAGATTTTTTAAATATTTATACTGAAGGATCAATAGGATTTATAGGTCAAATTAGGAATTCCACAGAGCCGAACCCTCTTATATGAAAATATCTGGAGTCGGTGAATTATTTTCCCATTTGGTCTCTGGTAGGTTGAAACGTTGTTCTTGTATTGTTTTGTATTTATAATACTTATATAGTGCAATTGCATAGCGTGGATTGACTAGATGATCATTTGGGGAAGTGTGTGAAAGGGTTTAGTTTTTCCTGTGGGGAAAATTTTAATCTGGTGCGTAAATATTGTAATAATAAGTTAATAATAATAGTTATTAAAATATAGCATAAAAGTAATAGTAATAAAATTATTTGTTAAATTAAGGAATTAAGGAACAACGCTTCTAATCATCATTTCTAGTTGTAAGGATCCATTGTGATAAATGTTTTTAAAGGTCTGCGGTTGGGTTTCGGTTTTTAAGTTCTCAGGGAGAAGGTTAAATATTTTAGGAGCTAGGTATATGAAATGTCTTCGAGCTGACGTAGTATTTAGTGTAGATACATTGTAGTGTCGGTTGGTTATTGTTCTGGTGGTGTAATTATGATGTAAGAGGGTTTTTTCTTATATTTGAAATGCGTTAGAGCAATTTTTAGATGGAGTTGCCGTATGTTTAGGACATTATATTCAGTGAAGAGTCGAGTGGAGGGGTATCTTGTCGGTCGCTTGTTGATAGCACGTATTGTCGTTTTTTGGGCTTTTGTAGGGGATCAATAAATTTATGAGCACAGCCGCTCCAAATTATGATGCCATATACCAGGGTTTCCCAACCTTTTTTTCACCGAGCCTCCCCGACCAAAAAAAAATATTTTCATGCCCCTCTTAATTAAGTTTCAACAAAAATATTTGAATTTCAAATAGGCACAATATATTTATTTATTATGGATTTTTAATAGAAGAGTAGGTACACTTTTAATCATTAATTACTTTTACATTTACATTTCTTAGTTTTCTTTTAATTATACATATTATTCTATTATTATTTTTTAACTATTTAAATTATATTTTTGTAATTAGATAATGTCTAACAACTTTCAAAGTAATTTTAGAACAAATAAATAAAAACTTTTAAAGTACTAATGAAATACTTGAGGTTGCATGCTCTGTACCAGTTGGTCGATCCCGGGTTCAGTCTTTGCTAGAGCTATGGTTAAATTGCTTAGTTAATCGTTAAGTGTTAAATAGATTTTTTTTTCGGAAATGCAAACGTACCTATTACGCCCCCCTGACATTTCACTGCGCCCCCCTACGGGGGCGTGCCCCCCTGGTTGGGAAGTCCTGCCATATACTAATAGGGATTGGCAGAGAGCATAGTAAACTGTTTTTAGTATTGTAAGGATATTTCTTAGAGTTCGAAAAACATAGGAGAGCTTGCGAATTCGGGGGGTTAGACTGGCTAAATGCTGATTCCAACGAAGATGATGATCAATTAGGATCCCCAGGTATTTTATATGGAATACTTTTTCCAAATTTGGGCAAGTACAGGAAGAGTAAGGTCTTGGACAAGAGTGGATTGTTATTTTCTGGTTGTTAGTAGGTTGGGAGAGACAGACTAAAGGTTAAGAATTTTGTTTTACCAGCATTGAGGGTGAGGAGATTATCATCTAACCAATTCTTTACAAGGCCTATGTCACATTGAGCTATGTCGAAAGCACCTTTCCAATTTTTATATCGAGCTATAAGCACAGTATAATCTGCAAAGGATATTAGTTTTCCGGTTATGGGTAGGTTACAGAGTTTAATGATGTATATGAGGAATAAAATTGGGCCTAAAACACTTCCTTGTGGGACTCCGAATTGTATTGGCAAAGGGTTACTTAAGGCTACATTATTAATTTTCACGGTTTGTGGTCTACCAGTTAGGTATGAGGAGAACCAGTTAAAAGTTGACTCCCGGATGCCTATTTCAGATAGTTTTTCTAGAAATATGGGGTGGGAAACTGTGTCGAATGCTTTGGCTAAGTCTAAGAATATAGCTAGGCAGGAGTCTCCTTCGTTCAGGCTGTTTGTGATGTTCTCAAAATAATCAATGATTTTCTTTTCCTTCTGTGTTTTTTGGTAATTTTCACGATCTTCCTCATGAAGCCTGAGATAAGCAAAACCCGGTTGGCTGTCATTTATTAATTCAACAAGGAATGTATTTCACAAAGTGTTTTTCATTTAATATAGATAGTTTTTCTTGAATGATATACACAAGCGCAGACCAGTGAAAAATCAATGGATATTCATAGAAGCGATATTGCGAACCTCTTCGAAACGTGTTCCAATATACCACGCGAGTAGCAGTGCGGACCGAATTCAGTAGTTCCCGGTTGTTCGGCGTTAAGCGCGCCTTCCAATGCGAGCGGAGCGGACTCATTACAGAATCCGCTCGACTAGCAAACGTTAACTGCATACAAGTGCTTCCATCAAGAACGAGGCCAACGAAGCGGACTAAACGAGTTAAATAGTTTCGAACGAGTCCGCTCCGCTAATGCGAGCGGAGCGGACTCCGTGCGATCTCCGCTCGACTCGCACACGTTAACTGCATACAAGTGCTTCCATCAGGAACGAGGAAAGCGGAGCGGACCGAACTTCTTAAAATAGGTCAGAAAGAGACCGCTCGCGCACACCATCGCCGACTAGTTTCTAGCGGACTCCGCTCAAGAACTGTAGCCAATTCAATTGCCTCGCTGCGTTTTTGTCGAGATGGAGGTGTTTCGTTTATAGGATACGACTAGCAAAGATTGTCAACATAAAGGATTCGGCTTAGAAAACCATTATTGAGATGATATTGGCGGAAATAAGAAAGTAAATTATTTTTTTAAAGTTTTTACATATTTGAGATGAGATTCTTTTTATAAATGTACATTTAATTCATACGTAACATTTTTTTTCATTGCATACATGCTGTCAGAATCACATTCACTAGAATCGGTACTTGACATCACAAAAATCACTCCGTTCACTTCGAAACAAAGCGATACTGACTCGTTTTCAATGGAAAGGCAAAACTATTTCTCATTTTTCATTGACCTCGCTCCGCTCGCCCCGCTCGCACAGGCAGTGGAAGGCAAACACCTATCTTCTAAGTGACTCTTTTTTTATGGAAAGTCAAAACTATTTCGCTCAGCTCCCACTCCGCTCCGCTTTACTCTTTTCCGCTCGCAATGGAAGGCGCCCTTTAGAGCGCTTTTTAGGTCGTGTCCGGCTAAATTATATGTCCGGCCTGTACGGTTTCTGTTAGGCTTTTTGTTAGTGTAACACGGTTCACGCAGCCAGCGCCGGATCTGCCATACGTTCAAAAACGTGCAAAAACCTGGCGCCAACTCCGAAGGGGCGCCGTGAGAAAATAAATATTGTATTAAAATTTAGTTATAATATTCCCTGAATCGTTTCAAAATTACCCATAGTACGAAATAATTATTACGCTCTAGCAACACTTTCCAAAGAAACAGAATGCGCACACATCAGGTTGGTATCAACGGCTTACGAATTTATAGTCAGTTACAGAATTTTTTTACAAATTCCATATATTTAGTTTAAACGTAAGACCTATTTTTCCATATATCTTTTACCGTCTTTTACGACAAATAGGTGCGATCCAAATTCAATAACCAATCACAGCGCGGTATTTTTGTTCGTAAGCCGTTGATACCATACGTCAGTGTTTAGTGTTTGTTCGCTCAACACAGGGGAAATGCAAGGTACAAATTTGAGGTTATATTCTTATTATCACTGCTCACTGTCTCTCGTCGGTACTGCCTTTTGCTAGTCAGAAGCTGTAGATACTATTCTTGTGTTGTACGTTGCCATGAGAACGTATTTGTACTTGCTTTTTCTAATATTTGCGTTGGGTATATAGGTACATAAACGCAGTAAATCTCAAGAATGTCTAATGGACCTAGTTCAGCGAAACCACCCGCATTGTCTCGTAACCTATATTTTAAATCATGGTACGGGCACAAACAAACAATTCGTTGTATTATTTTAAAGCATAACTTGCAAAGAGTTTTTCCTAAAATAATTAATATAGCACCATAATTTATGTTTACCCAATAGAGAGTATAGGGCTCCTGGCGATCCTCTCTTTAAAAAAAAACGAGTGTGAGAGCTACCGCCAGGTCACTTGGAAAAGTTACACCCTTTATATGTCTTGATTTTATTTGATAAATTAGTGTAAAAAAAAATAAAAAAATTGGGGTGAACGAATTTTTAATAAAAAAAAATGTAGGGGGGGGGGGCGCCATCGGTATCTACTGCACAGGGCGCCAGATTTCGTAGATCCGGCCCTGCACGCAGCGCCTGCAGAACGAACGCAACGCAAGCTACGCAAGGCGCAACCTGTTAAGGACGAGGCGGGGGCGGGGGACAGTGGCTATTCGGTTCCATGCCAACTCAGAATGAAACCAACTCAGAAAGGTCATTAAAAGCTATGAAAAAATAATTTTAAAATAGCCGGTAACCCTAACCTCACTTAACCAATTTTTTTTTATCATCACCCTTAATGACTTTTCTGAGGTGCTTCTGAGTTGGTTTCATTCTGAGTTGGCATGGAACCGAATAGCCACTGTCCCCCGCCCCCGCCTCGAGTTGTCTGGTCACCCTAGCTTTTGCCCCCGGCTTCGCTCGCTAGTATTAGGGAGGTTCCCTCCAACACCTTCCCTATCCCCATCCCACTCCCCCACTTCCTCCTCCCCTCCCCCGCCGCTTGCCCACTCCCCTCCTCTCCATATCCCGCCCTCCATACCCGTTATATTAATTTTTCAAACAGCTCGCGTGCCACCTAATGCAATTTTTCTATACAAATTTCATAATGCCAGAACTCTAAGCTACAGCCTATATGTTATTCTGATGTATGAGCTACACTATTGTAAGGTTTCATTAAAATCCATTCAGTAGTTTTTGCATGAAAGAATAACAAACATGCATACATCTATACAAACTTTCGCCTTTATGATATTAGTAGGAAGGATAGGATATGATATTATGATAGATGGTACATTATTGAATTGTCCAAACACTTGCAATTTTGAAAATGAAACATTTTCAAAGCAACAGTTTTAAAGTTCATCGAATCGGAGTTAGAGAGTATTTTTAATAATATTGTTTGCAGAGGACCATCCATTTCTTTCTTTACGAAGTCCTGTTTTGACTCGACCACTTTGGATTTCGTCTATTTGTAAATGCGTTTGTGGGTTCCGGTCCGGTCAAAGATGGTAGCCGTCATTAGACGTGCTTGATAGTACCTTCTAACTGTCAAGCTGGATTAATCAACATTAAAAGTTTACCGTTCACAGAACTACCTACTAGTTTATAGACTTCGCTGATTAAAAAGCATTCGATCGCTGATGTTTGAATGCCGAAGAATATTTAATGATTTTTGAATATGTAACCAAGGAAAAACATTAGTTTATTTGTTATTTTATAGAGGTCACCATTAGTTAATTGAACATTAACATTCTGGGGATATCGGCGAGGGGAGTTAATTTAACATTTTCCCCAAGGGCTTGCATTTGCTCTTGTGCGTGTTTTTCAAGTATCAACAAAAATTTCGTGTTCAGTATCAATATTAATAACAGCGAAATAATAAGAAAAACTCTACATATCGATCGTCCAGTTGATTAGTCAGACATCCCCAAATACTAAGTTTTGAGATAATGAGGAATCAATATTCTAATGCTCACCATAAATCAACGGGTGTCTGTGTTTAACACATTAAATATGCTACAAAATAGCACCCAAGGTGGAAGATACTCTCAGTATCGCCCTGGTGTAAGGATCACCATTCAGAATTGAAACTTTGCTTGAAATGGCTTTAGCCATGTTTGGTGACCAGATCTGAATAGCCAGGTACTTCCCCACCTTCCTCTTCCCCATCCCCTTCTCCTTCCCACTAGCTTCAGCCTCACAACATACCCCAATTGGGGATGCCGTAGTAAAGTTTGGTATAAAACTGCATACTCAATACTAATTTAGATTTATCCGACTGAGATGTCCGACTAATCAACTGTACGGTCGATATGTTAACCTACACGAAAATCGAGCAAGGTGTCGAAGTTGTTTCAAAAAGTGCTAGCTTACGGAGAAAACTACGTGTTTTAGCAAAAGCGCAAGTAAATGATATGTGATTAAATTGTGTTATTTCGCATTTATTCATTTAAAACAACATACTGTATATTTGCGTCACATTCCAGAGTGGAAGATACTCTCAGTATCAGTAAGCCCACCATCCAGAATTGAAACGTTGCTTGAAATGGCTTTGGCCGTGTTTGGGGTTCAGATCTGAATAGCCAGGTACTTACCCACCTTTCTCTTCACCGTCTCCCACCCCTCCCGTCAGTCTCACAATTGGGGATGCCATAGTCTCACTGGCTCCAGACGGTTGGGAGCAATTGAGACTCTTGTGCGGTATTTAATCTTGCTAGTATGATAGATGACATGTTTCCCAGTAGGTAATGCACAGGTAATGCACATGCACGGGTTCATAGTGCATATATTTTGCAATTGTAATTACTACCTGTTCACGTTTTATTGCAGAACCAAGTTGAGAACCAAGAGATGATTTTAACGATGTGGTAGAAAAACCCAACTCGTGGGATTCTAAGGTCCAAGTTGTGGTGACCAAGGCTTAACGATTATCTAGTATCATCTAGCTATTTTTATAAAGGTGATTGTCTGTGACCTGTGGTGGCGCACAGTGGGCTGAAAATCGCCTTTCATAGACATAGAAGCTTGAATTTTTAAGGGTATTTTTTTTTGCTGGAAATGGATTCTGCTGATCATTACTATGCTATAAATTTCGTATGAAGCAATTGCGTGTACAAATGAAGGAGTTATAATTTTTTTAAGAAAAAATTGTATGGCACTGACATTAAAAATGAGGATATCTCTGGAATCATAAGGTTGGCCATTCCATCCTTACACACAGATATACTACTATTTATTTGTATTTTTTTGATATACTTTGTATTATGGCACAACGTGCGATTTATTTTTTAAAAATCTTCAAAGTTGAAAAAAAAACTTTTTTATGTTAATGATTCATTTTAATGCTTTAATGCATTATTATCCTCTTCTACAATATTTATCGTGATTAATGATTAATACATCAATGTTGAAGCACCCATTTCCGTACATTACTTCGACCAGAACTGTCAAATATGTCAATGATGCCAATATGGCGCAGTAACTCTAGAGTAACTATCGGTTTTCGGAAAGTAAGTACAAAAGTTAAAAGTAACGTACAACAAGCAGTCAAATTGATTGAAAAACGTATTTTAGTAAAATTTAACTATAGTAACGGCCTTTTGTTTTTAACTTTAAAAGTAAAAGTTAAACAAAAGGCCGTTAATATAGTTAAATTTCACTAAAATACGTTTTTCAACAATTTGACTGCTTGTTGTACGTTACTTTTAACTTTTGTACTTACCTACTTTCCGAAAACCGATAGTTACTCTAGAGTTACTGCGTCATATTGGCATCATTGACATATTTGACAGTTCGGGGTCGAAGTAATGTACGGAAATGGGTGCTTCAACATTTATTATTAATCAGTAATCATGTTAAATACTGTAGAAGGGGATAATAATGCATTTAAGCATTAAAATGAATCATTAACATAAAAAAGTTTTTTTTTCAACTTTGAAGATTTAAAAAAAATAAATCGCACGTTGTGCCACAATACGAAGTATATCAAAAAAATACAAATAAATAGTAGTATATCTGTGTGTAAGGATGGAATGGCCAACCTTATGACTCCAGAGATATCCTCATTTTTAATGTCAGTGCCATACAATTTTTTCTTAAAAAAATTATAACTCCTTCATTTGTACACGCAATTGCTTCATACGAAATTTATAGCATAGTAATGATCAGCAGAATCCATTTCCAGCAAAAAAAATACCCTTAAAAATTCAAGCCTCTATGTCTATGAAAGGCGATTTTCAGCCCACTGTGTGGCGTGGCGATTTGATTTTACAGAAATTTACATTTTATATCTAGTGTTTACCTATTATAATAATATTTTAGGGGGCTATTTTTGCGGGCGGCTTTTGCTTCGGCTTCGCCCAGTTAGTGTTGGTGACCATTTTATAAATCCAATAGGAACTGGTTCCAAAAATAGGCCGTTCCTCAGATTCACATAGTCATCCAGTGATAGCTAGTCACTCTGGACAAAAAATTGATTTATAAACTCATTTGAGGGCTCCCCTCCGCGGAAATCCTTAGTAAAAGGCGAAAGATTTAATCGTTATTGAAGGGAAACCAGAGAACCAGAACTAAGCAAATATATAAATCAGGTTGTTGGAATTATTCGTGTGCGAGACGCAGATGAAAGTTGCGCTATCTATACGCGACTTTTGTAATATATCTGTACTAATATAACGCCAGGAAAAACTCGCGGGAACATATTATTATATTATGCATACCTACATAGAATAGATAATTAATATTGTTTGGTGATAGATGGCAGCACTTCCGTTTGTATCTATTTGTGAATAGCGTGTGTACACAGACGCAAGGGAAATAATACTGTTTGAAGATGATGATTACCGAGGTACTAAAATTTGGACTGAGACATAACCCATGATTGAGAATAATCCATGAAAAAAATTCAATTGCTCCCTCGACAGTTATTGGAATAACTAATTTTATAATATATGATAGATTTTTCAACTACTTGGCAATGAGAGGTGACAAAATACCCATTAAGAATATTTATATAACAGGTGGAAATCAAGAATAACACAATCGAAAGGTTAGTACATAATCCAACAAAGAATAATACGAGGTACTTTATGTAGGCATGAGATTATTGCGTTGTGTGACGCTTTAATTACCTGTCAAATAAACGCCATGACCTCACGACTGCCACTTCGTTCTCGTCGAGATGCCCGCAAAGTTTATAATAATTATGTATGTTTATATCTGACGAGGTTCAGGTAACGACTCTTTAGATTTTGTTAAGTATTACAAGAGAGGCAAGGTAAATAAATGAGAAAGGCGAGGAAATTATATGAAGTAGCCAGCCATTAACTGATCGTGAATGTGCCAGAAGAATTACGAGGGTCAGTCAAAAGTAATCCTATTTTTTCTTCTTAAATAAAGTTAGTTAAGTGAAAAATTTGAATTTGGTGCTATTCCTCAAACCTTCTACAATCTGCTGCAGTAGTAACTGTTTGCATCAACAGGTGGCAGCACTGCAGTCGGCCAGCATCGATGTTCGTATTAGATAGCAGTCTGTGATTGATTCTTGACTGTAGAAGGTGAAACGCCCATCCGCATTCATGAAAGACTGAAAAATGTGTACCAACAATGGATGTCAGCACTATTAGTCGATGGGTTCGTCAGATTCGTAGAGATTGCACGCAACATTGAGCTAGTTGATGACGTCATTCGTGGTGACCCCAGATAACTACAGATGTTGCATTCTCTCCCTCAGTAAAGGCAGTGTGATAACGATCATTCGACAACTGATTATTCAACAAAAGTTTGTGCAAGGTGGGTACCAAGAAAGTAACAAGAAAAAAATAGTCTCACAAGGCTTAGTTTCTGGAAAAAAAATTGTGACCGGAGACGAAATATGGGTTCATTTTTTTGAACCTGAAGCAAAGAGGCAGTCAATGGAATGACATCACACAAACTCACCAAGAACAAATAAAATCAAAACTGTGTGATCGGCGGGGAAAGCCATGGCGATGGTGTTCTGGATGTGACCGTGCTTTTTACAACACTATGATACATGCCCTTGTTAAAAGATAAACAAAGCTATGGAAATGGATGGAGATTTTATTGAAATGTAACAAAGTAATTGTCTATAGTGCGGTTTTCAACCCATGTAATTGCATTTTCTATTTGTTGACAATTAAAGGAGAAAAAATAGGAGGCATTACTTTTTGACTGACCCTAGTACTTTTCCAATTAAATAAATAAATATTACACCTTATATCCGAGTCAGCCTGTGGTAACATATTTAATATATACATATAATATATTTTGAACTATTGCGCAAATAATCTATGCCTCTTTAGTTTTTCATGCTTGAAAGTTTATAATTAAAAAAAATCACAACAGCGAATACATAAATGTCAATTTTTACCTATTTCGTAGCTTGGTTGGTTCTAAGTAAAAAATAGTCACAAATTTAAGGTACTAAATGGGCCTCCACGATCGTGTGTTCTCACACCATTAGATTACTTTATTTGGGGGTATGTGAAGTCACAAGTCTATGCTGATAAACCAGAGACGTTGGACCATTTGCAAGTCAACATTCGCCGTGTTATTGCCGATATATGGCCCCAGTTGATCGATAAAGTTGTCGACAATTGGACTTCACGATTGCGCTTTATTCGAGCTAGCCGTGGTGCTCATATGCCCGAAATCATATTTAAACAATAATGGCATAAAATTATCTATTAAATAAAGCCAATATCATAAACATTAACCTTATTTTAATGTGTTTTTTTTCATTTTGAATTTGCATACCTCTAAAAAAAACACCTATTACAAGGCATCTTTACAAAGGTTCTATAGGACATTGATTCTCGGATAACCTATACTACTCGTATGACGAATTGGTCTGCATTGCATCTGCCCACCAGCTGCATGCAGGCCGGATTGAGAGAGAATGGTTGAGGGAGTCCCTTTGACTTCTCCAGCCGTAATCTCGGAATATCGCCTAACACCGCAGTGGGATCGTAAGCGTCACTCTTGGACACACTGACCCCCAGATTCCTAACCACCTGGCATACCCTTTTCCTTCCCAGAACTTCGTCTCCTTCCTTTCCTTAAAAGACCCTCCAAACAGCATCCCCAAAGATGACATGAGGGGAATTATTTTCCTCAGGACCTCCCATGCGGAGCTAATGTAAAAATAAAAAAAATTGCGACGTTCAATACATAAAAGCTAAAACTGAAACTACCTTGAAAACCCCATTTTACTCTGTAATATAAGTAGGTATACAAAAGTAAGTACACATGATTTTATACTTGTTCATTTTTCTGCAAACTGCAAACAGGAAAAATATTCTTTCATCTACAAAATATGCATAAGTTGAAATTGTGTTTGATTTTTTATTTAAACATGAATTTATAAACACATACTAGCAACTAGTAACTACCTACTATTTTGGATAGAAACCGGTTTTTTTTTTAAGGATAACGATGTTTTCGTTTTTAGAGGTGAAGAAAATACTTGGAAATTCAAGAGGTCATGAAATTCAAAAGAATTAAAAATATAGCATACTTGAAAACTAATCCGTACACTAAAATAGTTCAAATTATTCTGTTGATAAAATAATTAAAAATAGTTTGAAGACTTTGTTGCAATATGAAACTTTACATTTTATTGTTTTCTGCGCGCTTCAATAAACAATAATATATATGTATTATTGTAAAATGATAAGCACGCCTGCGACGAAATATTTGATTTAATCATAAATAGTATACATTTAGAGATAAGAGTGTCATGCAACTTTACATATAATAAATAAATCTAGGTTAATTTAATATTCACACTTAAAATTGCTGAATATGTATAACTCAATCATTGCTCTATGGCTAAATATATGTATAACTTATTTCTTACACTTATAACAAACGTAACTGATTCATTGAGCATCCATTTACCATACATTAAGGTTGTTTATCAGCTGTGTAAAATTTATAACACGTTTACTCGTAGGCCCAGGGTATTTAGAAGGTTACCAGTACAAAGGTTCTGTAAAACGTAGAATTTTGAAAAACCTCCTACGTAAGACAAATTGGTCCAAGGCACGTAAAATTATTAAAACGTACCTAGTTCTATATAAAAATTACAATCAATAAATATCATCTAGGTAAGAATTTAATCGTAAATATAATTAAATCTTTGCACTTAAAATTATTGCTGAAAAGCATAACAGAAATATTGATATCGAGTAACATCAACAAAACGAGAAATATTTTACAAAAAAAATTCACTGTTGAGAATAAGAAGATTCTAGAGAAGTCTCCAGTAAAAATGTATTCATGAATCAGCTTATTCTCAGCTGACAATCATATAAACTAGAGCTCTGAGAATTATACCAAAGAAAATAGACATAGCAAAATCAAGGAAAAGTTGAAAGAATCAAATATCTTATCATTTAAACAAATTATTTACTTAAATTCTTAATATAAAAAAAGTATAATAAACCATACATCAATTGAATTTCTAAGAAAAATTGGAAACCTGTAGCACAAACCACACATGCGACGAGGAAAAGAAATGAAATCGTTTGACACCCTACAGAAAAAAACCCGGTCAAAATACAGGATTATTTGAAAGCGCAAATTACAAAAGTAAATAAAAATAGAAGAAAATATGTATAAACAAATTTAAACTTAAATTACGAAAACATGTAATTGATTCCTACAAGAAATGTAAAAAGAAAACTATATATATGTACATGGATTGAATTAGAACAGAGGTAACAATTAAAAAAAATCACAAATAATTAAATAACTTTATCTTTGCACGATGGCTAAATATATAGAACAACTTAATTTTTATACTTTAAATACAAAGTATTTACAAAGGTTCTTTAGGACGTTGATTTTCGGATAACCTACACTACTAATATGACAAATTAGTCCAAGACACGTAAAATCATTAAAATGAGCCTAGTTCTATATAAAAAAAATACGATCAATAAACTTCAAGTAGATAAGAATTTAAGGGTATAATAAAGGGTATATTAACGATCATTATTATTGCGAATACTAATACTACTAGTAATAATAGGTATAACTATGGTATAGGTATAGTATATTTAACACATTAAATACAGGGTATTTAAAACTTTTAATCAGGTTCTACAACCTAAAAGACCTCCACTAAATGACAAATTGTCCTGAGACATGTAAAATCACTAAAATGAACGTAGCTTTATATAAAAAAATTACCATCAACATACTTTTAAAAATCATTTATGTGAATACCGCGTCTCCAACTGCCCAGAGCCGGTGAAACTACTATATCCCCAATTAGGGTTATAAGGGAAATGGGAAGGGAACCGAGATGAAGAAGGAAGTATCTGGATATTCAAATCAAACCAAACACTGCTAAAGTAATTTGAAGAAACGTTTTGATTCTGAATGGTGGTCTTTCACGTATCTAACAAATGCTGAGATAATATAATATAATCTACCACTCGGGACATGTTTCAGCAAGTGTGTTTTGCAGAGTGGGCAAGCAATTCTAACAGCACACAAGGTAAGCGTCAAAGAGGTGAAGTTCAATGTTTCGCTGATTTAGCATGGCATCGAGGTATTGTCCTCACCTCAGCACGTTGCAACTTCCTGGTTTCAGTTGAGAACATGTAGCCGTTTATTATACGTCATCAAAATGCAGTTCGTTTCTATTCTTGTTGCAATGCTGACTGCTGACAAGGTAGCTCAAAGCAAAACCATCATCGAACGTGTTATTATTACCAAGACTTACCTAACAGGTTTCCGTTAATTTGACTGATTGTTATAAGACCTCAGTAATGAGCCGCTAATTGAATTTAATCGACTAGTCATTGATTATCATATTGTGTAGGAACATTTATTGTATTTTACATCAGCTTGATCTTAGAATAATGGAAGATTAACACAAATAGCGGAAATAAGAGAATCCTTTGTTTCTCAGAGATTTTCTTCTAAATTTCTCAATTTTCCAAAACAAGAAGTTATTGTTTGGTATTTTAATTAAGCCAAGATTTTTTTTACAATTTACACTCATTTTTGATGGGGAAAAAGTTCCAACGACACATTTTTGTCTCATTGATGTTAAAATTTACTTTTTATGAAAAAAAAATAAGAAAAGCACCACGACTCTTCTCCTTGGCGTTTGAGATTTTCGAGCAATTTTTTTCTAATCTCTTTCTCAATTAGAAATACTAAATAGGGATAAATAGAACTAAATAGGGAGAACTACTAAATAGGCATCAGTATGTACAATTTCAACCAAATCAGATACAATAAAAAATATAGGTACATCACTAAACAAAAGATTCAGTAGCCTAGAAATTAAATAAGATATCCATTAAAGTAAACAATTAATTACGACTTAAAACAGTAAATGACTATCAGTGTTTGCAATACCACGACAACTCCAATAGATTATAAATATAAACGTTGAATTGAAACGGTAAAGAACAAAAAAAATCATATAAGAGAAGGTCAATAACAGGTTCGAATCATAAAATTCGATCGATTCGATCGTTATATTTTTTAGAACAGCTCACATATGAGTAGGTAAAGTATGAATATATTGTGAAATTGAAAAAAATGTTAATTTGATAAACCATTTACCTTAAGGCTCTGCAACCGGGCCCGAAAAGAAGAAGATGGAGAGATACGAAATTAAGAATGCTAGAGGAGAGCGCTAACATTTACGGCGACAAAATCGTTGTGAAAATTGCGAAAATATTTAATAAAACACGACTCGTTTAAAATAGAGCAAAAATCTCGCGGGCATTATCTTAAACAGCATTTAAAGAAACACTGTGAATTTTTTCACACATATAACTTGTAAAATAACTGAAACAAACGTGTTAATAATAATTTTTGGAGCATACTTTGCGATTTTTTTCTATCGAGGGAATTTTATATAATTTGCGTTTCGGCGCGGGCAAAGTCTAGATACTATCTTCAAGAATAACATATATTTTTTAAGAGCTTTAAAACTTACCGTGTTAAAGGGAAATATGTAATAAATCGGTACAAATCCGGGTTGCGGGCCCTTAATAATCGAATTAATTCGACTTAATAATCACATTTTCTTAAGATACCTATTATTATCCAAACCCAATTTAAAAAAAAATGATGGGATAACATTTTAATATAAAAAATTAAATTAATAGAACAAATTTAAAAAAATTAGGGGATGCACATTGGTTAAAAAATGTTGGAAGGAATCGTCAAATCCTTAAACCAAAGTCGATCGTTATTGGAAAATTATCTTAAAATTGTTCAATTTTGTTGACAGTTGAAGAATTGTACTAATCTTTGTTTATTTCACGTTTAACATTATCAGGAGTTGACTTTTGTAATGAATGGAATGAATGATAAAACTGAATGTAGATACGTCTAACAAAGGGTTAAGTCTAATACGTTGTTATTGTTATTAATTCTACTAATACGTATCGGTCGTGCAAGATAACACGCAATAGGCACTTCCAAAATAAAATTCTAATAGATATTGAAGTTTAGAGGTCATTTTAATTTAAATAGGAAAAAATATCCGAAATGTAATAAAATTGGCAATTTTAATTAAAGTTCATGAGTCTTTATCTTCTATCGGCTATTTGTACCTGTAGCCAATGATATATTTTTATAAACATACTTATTACATATAATATAACGTAATACACATACGAACAAGACATTTTAATGCTTAAAACGTATTCACAGCGATACAATTTTGTATTCCATCATTGTGGTCGCCGTTACGGCTGAAGATTTAGACATCGCTCTGACTTCAACAAAAGCTGGGAGAACAGCTGGATGTGGCGGAGTTCTCCCAGAATTTCTTAAAGATGCTAGGCCACGGACAAAACAAACTCCTAGAGCGAGTTGTGATCCGCGGGCTTACTCTAATAGACCACTTGCATAATTTTTTTTTAATTTCCGGTTTAGGGAACGTACCCATACTACGTGACCAACTTTTTGCAATTTTTAACCCCCCCCCCCCGGTGACCAAAAACCTAAGCCCGCCGCCGCTCATTTGTACCAAGCGTGACATTTTGAAGACCCCCCCCCCCCTAAACGTGTCACGTAGTATGGGTACGTTCCCTTAGGCAAATATTCTAAGACATCCCGTTTTTTTAATCATATTTTCGAAACCCTGGCGATTTTTTGAAAATTTGAATCCGAAAAATCAGACCATTTTTTATAAACCGGAACACGGGACATAATTTCATGGATGCGAAAAACAATAATTACATAGCCGAAAATCATTAAAAAAAAAGTTTTCCACACGAGTGGCACAGGAGAATAACGAGGCATACCGAAAATATTACATCTCATAAATATTTTTTTTCCTTGATCCATCTTATTGATTTTAAATCATTATAATGTTCAACGTCAAATAAAAAAAATGGTCTGAAATCAAAGCCTTGCCAAAAAAAAAAACAGTGTGGAATTTCATAAAATTAATAGAACGTTATCGGAGACGAGACATTTTCATGTAGTGACATCACGGGCCCAAATAATGGATTGACTTACTGGTCGCACGTTCAGAGTTTGTAGGGGGTCAAAAATGCAAAAATTCACCATTCTCCTTAAGACCCTTGACTCCAAAAAACTCTAAAAAAGAGTGGATCGGTCAAATCGGCGATCTCGCGGGCCAGTTAAATCGTCAAAACAAGAGTTTAAATAGCAGGCTAAAGCCAAATGGGTCGAAAACAGTTGTGACAGTTTTCCATCACAGTAATTCACAGGCAAACGCAAAACTCGTTAAGTTTGATGGAAAAAATATTTACCATGACCCCATCTCCGCTATCTTGGAGTAATTTTGGACAGGGGTCCGAATTACCGGAAACACATGGAAACAGTGGGCAAAAAAACCAGGACAAGACTAAACTTAGTCAGTAAGCTAGCTGGTACCAGCTGGGGATGCGACGCCAACACGCTCAGAACGGCATCCATTGCCCTGGTTTTCTCAGCATTGAAGTACCCACCACTGTCCCACCCCGGTTTAGGCGACTTATGGTCGCCCCTTCGGAGTTTTCGCAAGAATCTAATTTTTTTGAATAAACGACTCTACATTTAATAAAACGAATCTAGACCTTCAATGCCCCCACATACTTTGTTAGGTGGCGGAAATATAGGATCGCCTACAGTCTGTACTGTAATGGTCAAAAAGGACTAATCTACAGGTGTTAGTGAGCATAAAAGATGTAATAAAGAAAAAAAAAACAAAAAGTAGTTATTATATAATAATCAGAGGGAGACCACACACTCCAGGACTGCAGGCAACTGCGTATAAATAAGAAAGTGATAAGTTGTAAACAAAGCAATAACATTTAGTAAAGGCGAAAAAAAATAGTGATGACCGTCATGACTCATGACCATCCTGTGCCCGGCAGTCCCCCAGAGAATGTGTAAGGTTATTAGTCCGACGTCATGGCACCCCATGGCTTTCTCAGCAGCTGAATACTGTGCTCCAGTATGGGCTAGAAGCGTCCACCCTTCCATGGTCGACGTTCAGCTTAATGCCACAAAGCGAACCATCAGCGGAACCTTAAAATCGACTCCTCTTCCTTGGCTCCCCGTACTTGCAAACATAACCCCGCCAAATATCAGGCGAGAGATTGCAACACTGAGGAATACAAGAATGATGATGATGTCGTTTCTCACCCGGCATGCCGCTTGAAGTCTCGAAAACCCTTCTCGACGGAAGGAGAAAGACTCCTTCGATCACCTCTCACCCCAGAAGATAGGTGGAAGCTTGAGTGGCGATCGGCTAACGTCAAAAACGCCCATCTCGTTCAAGACCCCACTGAGAGACAGCCTGAGTTCTCATTGCCTCGCAAACTCTGGACCGCCATCAATAGGATAAGGTGCTCCCATAGCCGTTGTGCTCACATGATGCATAGATGGGGTCTTAAAGAGTCGGCGATGTGTGAATGCGGTGCGGACGGTGCGGTGCAGATCACCGAAGATGTGGTCAACGAATACCCGCTCCATTCATTCTCCGGCAGGATTGATGAGGTCCACAGGGCAACGCCCGAGGCCCTAGACTGGCTCGCAGATCTAGATGTCCCCCTCTGACCCCCCACCATACGAAAGAAGAAGTAGCCGGGAAACGTTTGCTTTAGAAGGTTCATTGTCGAGACGCTCGTGCTTCAAGTGAGGTTTCACGGTAATGCTGGAACCACGTGTTACCCAAACCGAATTCTTCAATTTGTGGCAGCAAGAAATCGTTAATCATGGTTAATCTGTAGGACTCATCAGTCGCAGTAAAAAATTGTTGACGACAATGCTGGAACCACGTGTTACCCAAACCGAATTCTTCAATTTGTGGCAGCAAGAAATCGTTAATCATGGTTAATCTGTAGGACTCATCAGTCGCAGTAAAAAATTGTTGACGACATCGTCCTGGAAAAAATATAATCGCCTTTCCTCGGTAAACGCCGCACCATGTTTATTGTGTCTTTTGCCCCACCTAGATCTTCAGATACACCAACTATATTACCATATCGGATAATGCCTATACGTAAGTAAAAAAAATACATACATTGTTTAGCTTGCTAAGATTTTGAAAATTAGACAGAATTTTATGAACGTATAAAAACCCGCTACATCCGTAATGCCAGTTTTTTCCTTTTATGCACGTACACATGAGTAGATAAGCAATTTGACGACGAAACGTATTTTTAATCGGTTTTCAGTTTTATACAGTGCCCTTGACGTGATATTTGACAAAATGGCTTATTAAAAAAAATGTAAAGGCATTTTTTATAATATTAAATGCGTTTATCTCCAATAAATTACTGACTCGCGAAGTTATGATAATGACAAAATGATTTAACTAGTAAAGTAGCTACCTACTTCTATAATATGCAGCGACATGCATGCACGATCGGTTTGTGCAAAATTTTGCGCAAAGGTACACTGTGCGGCGTCCGGACGGGTTCCATGTCAACTGAGAATCAAGTTAACTCAACACCTCTTTGAAAAATCATTAAAAGCTATAAAAAAATAATTTAAAAATAGCCGTTAACCCTAACTAAACGTAACCTATTTAACCATTTTTATCATCACTCTTAAAATGACCTTTCTGAGGTTCTGAGTGGGTTTCATTCTGAGTTGGCGGGTCACCGTCCGGACGACAGCGACTTACATGCGCAAACAGTTTGTGCAAACCAGTCACAATCATTTGTGTATTCAAAGCTAATTTAGTTTTCGCAAATTAACTTTCATGCAAGTTTCTTAACATACATATACATATATGCAACAAAATAGAAGAACAAAACACCTTTATACTTTACTACAGAAAGGATCAACTGGCATAAACTGATACTCCATAGCACAAGACAGACAAAAATGGACATCTTTGGAGGAGGCCTTTACCCAAACCGGGCCTTTACCCAAGGGTTCTTGTTAATTCATCAATATACCGACACGCCAGCGTGTCGGTACGTTTTGCATATATGCATAAAAAATATTTACAGTAATGTCAAAATCCAGAGAGGAAATAGGGGAATACTTTGTATGGAAAAACGCCGCCCGGTTTTCTCTTAACCTAAACAAATTCATGACACATTTTCAAATGTCAGTTAAATAATGTACCTACGCAGACCGAAATCATCAACATAATTTGGTTCGCTTTAACGATTCTTTAATTACTTTAAAGTCGCCCCAGTGTGTAATTTTTTAAAATAATTTTTTTTATAAGCATTCTCGTTCTCATAGTGTGAAAATCTATCCACAGGAATATTATTGATAGGCCAATAAAAATGAATGCTAGTGAGTTATGCATTGTTAGATACACGTGTAACTAATCAGACGTGAGTCGTCAAAGTCATGACGGAATATTCTCAGAGGATGACAGATTGCATTAGATTCTGTCAGAGTAAAAACTAGCAGTACTGTTCACGTTGGAATTCTTTTAGTGTAAATCCTGATTTTGAAAAGAATTACTAGCGATTTTGCTGAGCAGTTTTTGAAATAGTGGATTAAAAAAAAGTTACAGTGCCTACGTAACTAACATCAGTTACTATTAAGGGGCATACATTAATTACGTGAACTCAAAGGGGGGGAGGGGTCCAGCAAAATCTCACGTTACTTCAAAAGAACCAAGGGGGAGGGGGGGGTCTAGATTGGAAGAAAAACTGCTCAGTGTATGCCCCCTTAATTTTATACACAGCGAATTTAACGGGATATTATAATTATTATAGGATTTGTGAAGGTGAAAGTATTCACAAAATATTTGCCTTTCAAAAATAAACATTGTAAATTTCCTTTATAATATAACTAGCGAGGACCCGGAAAGCGTCGCCATACCACTCAAAAAGACTTTCCCATGCGTTCCCGCTCCCCTCCCCGTCCCCTTCACTTCCGGCGTTTCCCTTCTACGCCTCCCCCCCTCGCGAATCCTCCCATCCCGCGTTCCCCTTCCCCCTCCCGCTTTTTCTCCCTGCCACCACATGAAATGCAGAAAGTTTTCAAACAACTCGCGCGCTACTGTCATTTTTTTAAACAAATTTCATAACACCAGATAATTTTATAACACCATTACACACAGAAACATATATCCATTTTTGTATATAAAAACATATTATTTTTTGATGCCAAATTAGACAGACAATCTGAAACTTATCTTTCGAGTGGGCTTAGGACCTAAATCTAGTAAGTTACCAAGTAAATAACCCTTTCTTGAAAATGAAAAAAAGTGAACACTCTTCAAAAATCACGAAATCTGAATTTATTGGTAAAGAAAAACCATAGGAAATATTAACAAAAGAAATACAAATTTGAAATACCTACCTACGGTCCTGCAGAATAAAATATAATATGGTCTTGTAAAAAAATTATATTATAGGTACCTACCTAGGAACCTACTTATCTGAATTCTTCACACAATCAATTCGAAAATTTTGAAAAATATTCTTAAATTCAAAGCAAATTTAAGTTCATTGAACCAGATTTCTTGCAGGACTAACACACAGACAACCGAAATGTTTGATGATGTGATTAGATAAGTTATCAATACCTCACCCCCTTTTTAGAAAGACTGAAAATATTGGTGACCGGACAACCTAAAATTAAATAAACTCTTATTATTTTTAATTGTAAAACTAACGTTTTTAAGACAAGATTTTTTATGCATAGCACAAAGGGTAACAATTATTATAAGCAATAATTATCAGCCTGAAACACTCATCCACATTGAAAAATCTTCCGAGAAAAGATACATGACGCCAACGGGACTTGAACCCGTGTCCTCTCGATTGCCGGTCGATTGCTCTTGACCACTGAGCTATGGCGGCTTATCTCGTACCCGCCAAATGATTCAATATATGCATAAAAAATCTTGTCTTAAAAACGTTAGTTTTACAATTAAAAATAATAATTAATATTTGACAAGTTTAAGTATTTCCCCAATAAATGAAGACATAATTTGTCTCGACGCCACCTAGCGAGGGACTTAACACTTACAATGTTTCTCTCGCAAAAATAAAGTTGGTTGTTTTCAGGTGGAAAAAATATAATAAGCAGTAATTGTTGAATGAAACACTAGCATATATTGAATCATTTGGCGGGTACGAGATAAGCCGCCATAGCTCAGTGGTCAAGAGCAATCGACCGGCAATCGAGAGGACACGGGTTCAAGTCCCGTTGGCGTCATGTATCTTTTCTCGGAAGATTTTTCAATGTGGATGAGTGTTTCAGGCTGATAATTATTGCTTATAATAATTGTTAAATAAACTCATTTGAAAAGTCGTTTAGCTTTTAATGACTTTTCAAAGATGTGTTGAGTTGATTCGATTCTTATTGGCATGGAATAGTAAATATTATGCGGTGCGTATTGTTGGGACAGTCATAAAAATAGTGAAAAACTTACTACAACAGCGCAATTATGGTTAAACCGGGCTTAAGGCCAGCTTAACTATTCGAACGCAAAACCGGCGCGTAAGATTCTGATAAGCCGGAAAAATGAAAACAGGAGTGAGCTACGAGAAGGATTTTTAAATATTCAATGTGAACAGTGTCTAACGTCACCAAACGAATTCGCAACAAACAGACAGGCAAGTACCAAAGTACTTCCTCATAATAAATTAATCTAATCATAAAGTTATGAATGCAATATCTTCGCGATCGTGATTCGTCACTGGTCATTGTCACTTTTGCATATTTCTGTTTTTTATAATTTCGATAATTGATCACAAAAAAACCAAACTTCACGGCAATTTGGGAGGCGGGTATCGGTACCAGCGCCATGTGAACCTTTTGTTGGATAACCAACACCCCTGCCACAGAACACCCCAAGTGGTTCGCTACGTTTGGTGACTTAGAAGGGGTGCCCGAAAGTTTACCTGGGTCTGCCCACCTACTACGTGGTTGGTGAGAGATTGGTTGAGGTCTCTTCAGTCCCTCCTCCTCAATCCATCGCCTTGCACCGCAGTCGGAGGGGTGGATTCATACGTCCGTTACTCCTAGACACATTGACCCCATATTTCTACCCATCCCTTATATCTTTTTCCTTCCTAGAACTTCCTCTCCTTCCTCCTCACATCCCCAAAGATGACATAGGCCCTGAGGGATTTTGTTTCTCAATGCGCCTATGTGGAGCTATTGTAAAAAAAGCCCGTGACATGAGACCTGTAAATACAAATTTTCTAATAAAAATGGCTGGGAAAATATTTTTTTATATATTAGTAAGGTAAATTTAACTATAGCATTACTTTTTTTACAGCTTTTATCTTTAACATTAAAATAATCAAGTGTTATAATTTATAATTATTACATAGACACACTTTCACGTAGATTATGTTGTGGAAAAACATCACAAAACAACTAGCTGGTTCCCGCACGCGTTGCAATGCCATTTATAAATGATAGCAGTTTTTGCGTAAAAAAGTAACAAACACACATACATCCATTCAAACTTTCGCGTTTATATATTTATTTATTTATTAGATTTTAGAATCTTACTAATATTATGAAAGCGAAAATTTGTATGAATGTATGTGTGTTTGTTACTCTTTCACGCAAAAACTACTGGATGGATTTTAATGAAACTTTACAATAATATAGCTCATATATCAGAATAACATTTAAGCTATAATTATTAAGCTATTTAGGAAGAGGACGCGGGAGGGGAACGGGGACTCACGAACGGGGGCGGGAAAGGTGATTCAGGGAGAAACAATGTATTTCTTTGAATATGGCATTGCAACGCATGCCTGTAACCAGCTAGTATATCCTAAAGGGAAAACTTTACTACCGACAAATATTTAGTTCCAAATCTGAATTTGTATAGCTTTACTAAATAAATTAATTATTATCAGAAAACGATCTTGCAAGCGTTCAAAAAGAAAAAAAATTATAAGTATGCAGTTCACACGCGGTAGAAGCAGGGCTGGGCAAAATACATGCTTTGCTGTAATTGAAATACAAATTACAAAATACTTTTTCGCATGTATTTAAAATACGAAATACAAAATACTTTCAAGTCGTGTATTTGAAATACAAAATACAAAATACAGTATTTTAACCATTTTTTTCTATCAAATACAAAATACAAATTACAAAATACAAAATACATTTGGTTTTGGTAGAACCTTTGGTTGCAATAAATTGCCGTAAATGCCCTTATCTAAGGGTGCGTTTCCATAGAAGCAATGTCGAGCAGAGTGAAACAGAGACGTGCAAAAATTGACCAATCATATTGCTCAAAAGACACATCTCATCTCCGCTTCACTTGTAAAATTTGTGGTAAAGGACTCAGGTGTTAGATAATATAATAATAATAATATATTATTATAATACGACATTTGTATAGCGCAGTTTTGGGTTATTTCTAGTGACCTACCGAAGGTTCGGTTTCGGCAAGGTTCGGTAAAAAAATCTAGTTTCGGCAACAGTTTCGGTTTCGGCACAAAATCTGCCGAACCTTCGGCCGCACCGAAACTCTGCATTCGTGAATTATCGCGTGCCGTTTGACTGACTTCGGGTGAGTTCGTGGCTCATGTGTCATCCACCATCATCAACTGAGTTCGCCGGCCGGTCCGGCGTGCTTGTATTGTGAGTTTATGTGATCACAAACTTCAATTATTTTTATTTATTTCATTTAACAAGTGTAAATAAAAATTAAAATCTAGTCTCCTTCAACGGAAGCAATCTTTCAAACAGTCCCTCCTTTGATGTGCTTGGTGTAAGGCCCTCCGTTCATGGTAATTGTGACGAAACCACAAGTACCCTGCTGATATACTACTTTTTAATGCTAGTCTCCGTACACGGCGCTATCCGAAATATACTGAACTTGATCATTTTTCACGTGCAGCCGTGGAGTTAACACGCTGTCAAGCGATGTCATATGACTTTTTTTCCAACATCAATCCATGCCATCTCCACTAAATCATTTCTTACGTATTCTGGTAATGTATAGTTATATAAACATGCATTTTTTCCACTTCCAGAACAAATCTAACATTACTTTCATGTTCCGACGTCATTTCTGTCAAACGTCAAATGAATAAGTATCAGACACAAATGATGCGACGCGTTGTGTGCGATCAGCACTGTCGGTATCGTGAAACTGATTGGAAACCGACAGCCACCACGTAGCGCCGTGAACGGGCACCAGCAAAATCGTACGGGGGTACTACGAATGATACGCGCACGAAGATCAAGTATCTTGTAAGTATCTCCGTGAACGGAGGCAGTAACTCTAAGTGACCAGTTCAGGTATGGGGGCTCCATCGAAGCCAGAGTTTTAAACTCTCAGAAACTGGGCGTACTGTACAGGACCCGCAGATACTTTAATAGTATACAACTACTAACATTGTACAAATCGCAACTGCGCCCCACTATTGCATTTGGCAGCCACCTATGGTCTGGAGCCCCAAAATACCTTAAAAAAAACCCTCGACTCTGTGCAGAAACCGGTGGTCCAATTGATAGATTCTCCTAACACAAACGGATTGCGATCTTTAGAGCATAGGTGTCAGGTGGGAATCTGTCCTTGTTCTACCGGTAATACAATGGAAGATACTCTGAGGAAATAGCGCCATTGATCCCCTCGGCACCAGTGCGTAGCGGTGAACATGCCAAACATGCGCCCAACATATGTACATGGTTGACATCAGTCACATGAGAACGGGTCGTTTCTATGACTCATTCTTGAGTTCAACAGCTCGGCTGTGGAACGTTTTGCCGGTCTCTATGTTTCCTCCCTCCTACAACATGGGTCTCTTCAAGACCATTTACTCCTTCCTCTCCCCAAAAAGACCCTCCATACAGCATCTTCAAAGATGACATACGCACTGAGGGAAATTATTTTCCTCAGGGCCTCTCATGTGGAGTTAATGTAAAAAAATGTTGTGATTGTAAACGCAATCAAAATTATAATACTCAATTTATGAGGTCCTTGCATTATAGTGAATATAAGTGTAAAAAATAAGCCGAATTTCTGTAAACAATAGATTTTTAACATGTCTAAAAAAGTTTCGGTTTCGGTTTCGGCCGAACTGAGACAGATATCGAATATTCGGTTTCGTTTTCGGTAGAAAATCCTGTTTCGGTCGGACACTAGTTATTTCACTTCAAGTGCGCTCTACTGTAATTAACTTAAACATAATCTAGTATTCAGTCAAATTATTCCTATAGTGCTTGATCTAATACTATGACACAAAAAAGTACAATACAAAGCAATGACAAGCATTATATAATATGATACAAATTAATATGACAGAAAATGTACAATAACAGTGCTATTATAGCAAAGGACGTGTTGCCAACTCTAAATATTAACATACATAACATATAGCTCTGGATTCTAGCGTTTTTAGTCTACCTATTATCGATGTCAGTTTATTTTTCATTGTCATTATTAAGATCGCTAAATGTATTTGAAAATGTATTTTGAAGCCATAAGTATTTGAAATACAAATTAAAAAATACCTCAGCCCCAGGTAATTGAAATACCAATTACAAAATACATTTTTAGAATGTAATTGAAATACAAATACAAAATACGTATTTGTATTTCAAATACGTATTTCAATTACAAGTATTTCAAATACTGCCCAGCCCTGGGTAGAAGTGAAAAATAAAGTAGACAAGAGTGGGGAGGCTATGATTATTCTATCTCTCGCAGGCTAAATCCTGTAGATGTATATGTTTGTCTCTTTTTAGTGTCGCTTTTTGGTTTCGTCGGGTTTCAAATCACAACGGTGCTAAAGAAGTTTTCACTTCAAAAAATGGTTTGAAAGGAATATGTAAATACTATTGTTAGAGGGATCGCGTTAATATTAAAAAAAAAAAACAATTATGGTTAAGCAAAAATTGTGAAAATATTTAATAAAACACGAGTAGTTTATAACACGGCAAAAATCTCTCGGCAAATGTTTAAATTATTTAAAATGTTAATTTTTTCATCAATATATGTAACATATTAAATAACAGAACAAAATATGTTTTTAATGATTTTCGGAGCATACTTTGCGGTTTTTTTTATATTGATGGAATTTCATATACGAGTAAATTACCGTTTGGCTCAGCAAATTATAAATATTATCTTTAAAAAAACATATAATTTTTTAAGAATTAAAAAATAAAGTATTCAAGGAAAATATGTTACAAATCGGACTAAATTAGGAATGCCGGGTCTTAACGCTAATCAGTCGTAATCACTTAATAAATAATTCAAAACATCGCGATCGGTTGCTGTCAAGGTAAAATTATTTTTTTTATCTGTAACTCGTAGTTTCACTAACAGTGAAAATGTACGTACCTACCATTAAACACGTAGTTTACAAAGTCAAATTCAAGGTGAAATATTGTATTTCTGAAAATCAAGCGACGAAATAACCTCTAATCTTGAAATATTATGTTGATTTTTTTAGAATTTTTAGTACGATGGTGTTAATTTTAAGAACCAAGTGCTCTTAAGAAAAACGATTAAATATAACGAATTATCAATAGAAGCCACTTTTAGGTATGTAGCGGTATAATTAAATAAAATTCACACTTATTTTAGTCTTTGTTAGGAGTAGGTACAATCAATTTGCAAGTATATTTGCAAGTTCAATAATAGTAAAAATGTACAAAACTATATCAATAACTTTAAGGCAATAACCCAACGGAAACCAATTGTTCCCTCAACCGCTTGTTAAACCTTTTACAAGGGTTACACAAGTCTATAATCACTCTAGGTTAGTTGAAAGAATCTCAGTCCTGCCAGAGTTTTTGTTCTTGAAGATGCGCGGGTAGAATCGAAAGACAACTCAACTTTCTCGAGATACATGACCTTATATCGGTCAGATCATCTGTGGCATCTAACCAATAGCATCACTCGCTCCTTATAGTAATGGACGAAGCGATGCGGAAATGAGAGAGTAATCGAAATTGAATCTTATCAATAAACGCTCGAAAATAATTAGATTTGCTAAAAGACGTCATATTGCGTTCGGTGTCAGCCACGCGCTTGTTGTTGGAAATAAATCGACTTAGGTCTCCAGCGACAAAATGTTTTCAAAACATCCGACCAAAACAAAACCATTGAGTCGGGGCCGTAACGTTTTTTGTTTTTCATCGGTCACGGAAAGCAAAAACGTTGTGGCCGTGCACAAATGATTTTGTTTTGAAATCATTTTGCCGCAAGAGACGCACCTTTTATAAGTAAATATTTGCACTGCACAGTTCTAGGACACGGTACTTGAATCAATTATTGGATAACCAACACCTCCGCCGTAGGTCACCCCAAGTGATTCGCTACGTTTGGGGATTTAGCAGGGGTGCCCGGATTCATGGGGGTCAGGTTTGTCCGGAACTTGGGGGCGGATGCGTCTACTCACAAACTGCGTGGCAGGCCGGATCGAGAGAGACTGGTTGAGGGAGATCTCAGCAGGATTTGGACCGCAGTGGAAGGAATGAAATTCGTCCGTCACTTCTGGACACACTGACCCCCAGATTCCTACCAACTACCAACCTCTGTTACCTTTTTCCTTCCCAGAACTTTCTCTCATTCCTTTCCCTAAAAAAACCTCACACAGCATCCCCAAAGATTACATAGGCCCTGAGGGGAATTTTCCCTCAACTGGGTGGAGCTAATGTAAAATAAAAAAAGGCTTTAGCCGTGTTTGGTGACCAGATCTGAATAGCCAGGTACCTCCCCACTTTTATCTTTTCCATATCCTTTCCCTCCCCACTACCTTCAGCCTCACAACATACCCTTATTGGAGATGCCATTGTTTCAATGGCTCCAAACGGGAGCAGTTAGGACTCTTGATTACAGATGGTGTACGTTAGTAAGTTTGTATGTGTACCAATAAGCCCTTCCGAGACAAAAATACACTTAGAACAGAAGAGTTAAGTGAAAAAGAGCAAGAATAATACATATTCGCACACTTTGTGGAAAAGTGTCGCAAGTCAAAAAAAGTAATTTTACAGGAGAGCGAAAACAAATGAATGAATGATGAACCAGCGGTCCCCTCGAAAAGAGATAGATACTAGCGATATCTCGAAGAGATGGAGTGATCTAACTTAAATACGGTTTTCGTGGGGCATACATAAGTGTATATCACTTTACTTTTCAGAGATAAAACGTAAAAGAGAAAAATTTTACTTACGACGCTTTTTTGTGGAATGTGCGATATTAATCACTCTAGGTTAAAATTATGTAGTTTATTTCTTAAAATTAGCGCAATTTAACATGCACTCAAAAATTATTTTTCCATAATGTAACTTTATATACGCAATATGGACATGTTGAAATGAAATGATGATATTTCTCGTTGTTCATTTTTGTTATTTTTTGTTATGATACACAAAATAATTGTATGTTATTTTTAAGTTTAAAACTACTATTATGTAATGATATTGTTTTTCTTACTTTTGTACTCTATTATATGTTTATTTATAAAAGGCAGTATAGCCGTTTATGTATTTAAAAAAAAAAAAAATTATAAAATTCCTATTGATACTATACATATTTCTCATTGAGCTACTAAGTATAAATAAGTCATTTTCACCGGTCTGATTTTACCAAGCGATTAATTGTGCTAAATAGAAATAGTAATTTAAGGCAGAGGTGGCTTCAAAAACTCAGCCTGAACGAATGCTACTAGTTAAATTTCATATTTGACCGACAAAAAATAAACATGAAATTAGATCGAGAACTTTATCGAGTGACACTCAAAATTTCAAATTCCAAACCAGCAAAAAGCGCATAGGCCTAACAGGGATGGCGAAGCGCCAACCCCTCTTCGCTGTGCCATTAGACTGCGTATACATCGATCGTCCAGTTGATTAGTCAGACATCTCCGAAAAATCGAAATTTGAGTTGAGTTGCAGTTAGTTATACGTAAAAGACCATCTATCTGGTACAATACTCAGACTACTCATAAACACTACCAAATCAATTATAGTGCAGAAAAACTTGTGAATTAAAACAAAATATTGATGTTTTCTGGGTCACCAGTAGGATATTTTAAAAGTCATACTAATGTACCGGACCGTTATGCCTGCCGGTATTATTTTATAGCATATTTAATGTGTAAAACACAGATACGTTTAGTTTAGTCAATATAGGGTTTCACCTCGGAATGAAACGGAATAAGCTGAAAAATTATACATACAAACCTTCATTTTGGCATTCTAAATGTTGTCTCAAAAGTCTCATAAGGTTACGTGTGAGCGTTCTTAGACATTCAAGGTCAAAAGTCGAAAAAAAATGAGTTTTTTGGAAATATCTAGCTTCTTTGACCTCGAATTGTATTTAAATTCAATATAAAAGTTGAAGAGAATAAAATTCTCATAAAATTTTGTCTTAAACTCTCTACTCTTTGTAAATGTCTAATTTATGAAACATTTATTATATAAATAAAAAATAAAATATGTTTTTATACGCTTAACCGTTTTTAAGATAGAGCGCGAAGAGTGCGGAGCACATAGCGCAAGGTCAGTCACTGGGATTTGCGATTTACATTGCGCTATGTAAATCCGCACTATTCGCGCTCTATCTTAAAAACGATTAAGAGTATAAAAAATATTTAAGACTATAATTGACGAAAATTTTATATTCTACAACTTTTATAATGAATGCGAATACGATTTGAGGGAAAGGAAGAGGGATATTTCCAAAAAACTGATTTTCACGACCATTGACCTTGAATATCTAAGGACGCTCGCACGTCCCCACGTGCGAGCGTCCTTAGATATCCCAGATTAAAAAATCAAAATCCCGGAGAAAATTCCTGACATTTGAAAAAAATTCCAGACTTTCTTGTAAATATAATAGTAATGACGCCCTGGGTGCTGCCACCCAACCGAGTGTCATCCCCAAGAGCCCAATTCTCTAGACACCCCCCCCCCCCCCCCAGGACGAACAAATTTTTTATGAAATCGAAATTTGCATTTGTCAAGTGTTTAACGATATTTCCGGGAGCATTAAATATCAAAGTGATGTTTTTACTTTGATTTGTAATAAAAATAATTTGGTTTATTTATTTTTTTTATATCTCCACTTATTTGTAGAAATTCCGGTCTGTTTAAGATTCCCCCCGCATTCCGGACAAAGACCTATATTTCCGGAAACGTCCGGAAACGTCCGGAAAATTCCGGACGTATGGCAACCCTACTCGCACGTAACCTTATGAGACTTTTGAGATAACGTTTAGAATGCTAAAATAAAGGTTTATACAAATTTTCAGCTTATTCCGTTTCATTCCGTGGTTGTCCCCTTTTTTTAGATTTGATTTATGGTGAGCATTCGAATATTGCTTTCCTCATTATCTCAAAACTTTTGGAGATGTCTGACTAATCAACTGGATGATCGGCATTTACGACTCGGTTCGCGAGCGGCGTTTCGCGCTGTTGCGTTGAGTTCGTTCCTATCGCGCAATTCGTGACTCTGATCGCGTCTTGGTTCGCAAATGTATACGCAGATTTAGAATTGACTCGACGCCCGATATTAATTTACCTCCCAGCTTTATTTACAAAATAAACACATCGATCAAATTTACGCTACATTATTATGGAAAACGGACGTCCGAAAAATAATTCGCCAGTAATTTTATGGTCATCAGTCATTATATTAATTAAACTCTGGATCTCCGTAGTCCTCGGTTTACACCAAACAAGGTCATAGAGTCGAGATGAGCATTAAAATATTGAAATTTATTGTAATAAATATGGCCTCGATTCTTCTATAATAATTATTGCGTAGGTTATATTTATTTATTTATTTATTTGTTTGTTTACGCCTTGATGGCTTTTACATATAAAATAAATTGTACAGGAGCATTTTAACAAGTATGCAGTATCATAAGTATATAGTACATAAAATGATAAACAGAGCTAGAAAGATATAAGTAGGCCTAACATAAGTAGGTATCAGTATTCAAGTAATTGTTTACAAAAGGAGTTCAACCAGCGGATTCGTATTTGGCATAAATATACAAACCACCCACGTATTTGGGCTCATGCTACATTAGATACAATAATTATTGTCACAATATCACCCAAAATGTGATTCCAAATATACTCAAAGCATACCGGTATTGCAGTGGTGTAAAACATTTTTAACGATTAATATAAAAGTATGTAATTTTCTGGTAATTATTTTATTTATTTATTTTGTTGTTTATTTATTTCTTTATTTATTTTTTTTTTGCTATCATAAATGTACGTATATTTGTTATTATTATAAAAAATAAAAAAAACAAATAAAATGTACACAGTAATTACATATATAAATAAGTAAGTAGGTACAATGAATGTAGTTATCATGAATGTAGTTACAGAGCAGTGAGTATTAAGTTTGTTACTGTTAACTATGTGATACATTGAAGGATTTCTACGTTAGTTTGTTATTATCAGGAAAAAATAAAAATAAAAGATTCACAGCAATTACATATATGTATAAAGAAGTAAGTAGGTACAATGAAAGTAGTTACAGAGCAATGGGTATTAAATTTGTTACTGTTAACAATCTGTATCATTTAAGGATTTTTGCATCTGCATACATATATGCTTTTTGAAGGAAGCGATGTTTTTATAAAAAAATATATCGACAGAGCAAGTTTCATTACCCACACGATGCAATCTCTGAAGACAAGAGTTAAACATAAAATTAGTGCGAGAAGCAACTACGTTAAATGGAGCATGGAGTCTGGTGTTGTAATTGTTAGGTACTTGATAATTTATCATGTTCACAAGTTCAGGGCTATCCAAATATCCGTTGATAATTTTAAATAACAATAAAACATCACTCAATCCATTGCAAAAATTGAAACTTAAATCCAGAGTTTATTCTCAACAATATGCGTATTTCACAAGGTAAGGTCAGACAGTGACAATGACTTTACATTCGCAATAAGGTATTCTACAGAAAACAGCCAGACCTTTTAAAACACCAATATCTCTTAAAATCTACATTTAAAAATACATTTTAATGTTATAAGAAATTGGTATCTATACTATATCACTAGCTGAGCCGGAAAACGTTGTTCTGCCATATAAAATATTTCTATGTGTCGATGAAAGTTCGATGCTCATTCGATGATTAGGCGGGCGTAGCGCCATCTGTCATTCAACAACATAAACCGTTCTGTTTGAAATACGAACGACGACGGTTACATTTGTTCATACAAAAATTCTAAAATCCCGATTAAAAAATGGGAGAGTGGGGGTAGGAAGAAAATTTGGGGTTATACGTATTTTTTGATGCAAAAAAAATACAAAAAAAAAAAATTCTGGTGTCCAACTCCGAAACTCCGAAACAAATTCGTTGTAATTGTTTGTAATTTGGTTCAACTTAAAATATAGGGTAGTTTTATCTCGATTATTGACCTAAATATTTATTATTGCGAATTAAATGTTTGTTATAGGATATTTGTAAGTTCCATAAGTTTCTAACAGATGGCGGTGCGAGTTAATTTATCGAAACAACACTTGGTTATCAAGGTTGGGTAACCAACCAGTAGATGACGTTGTGTTTTGTTAGCCACAGCAACGCGTGACCGGGTCAGCTAGTGATTTATATTTTTTTAAGTAAAGAACATTGTAGGTGTAACTAGATTACCTAGATTTGATTAGTAAACTCTTACCTTAATTTTATTAGCGGACTTTACTTTTTTGCGCGGGACGGTCTATAACGGCGCGCGGAACGTTCATTCCGAAGCGTACGTGTGGAGCCCGCTGTTGAGGCAGTCAGCGGAAAAGCGGCGTAACCCACAAAAAAACTGAATTTAAATTGAGTTGATCGAGTAATTATTGCAGAGTTTAAATTAAATGGTTCATGGAACAAAAGTAGGTATGTGAACCCAGGGCCGTAACAGTCCCCTCCCCAAATAATATTAAAACTATTTAAAATTAAAAAAAAAAACTATGTTTAATAACTTTAGCGATACGATATTAGCCACTCTACTTTACCCTACTTTTTAAGTGAGATCATACAAAATATTATGTATAACATTTAAAGTTTAGTCCATAATCTTATCATTCAGACGAACGGGTTATCTCTCGAGGAAATGTCGCCAAATAGTATGTAGGTACCTACTTACTATTAAAACTAAGCCTTTTATAATACGAGAGTTCACAAATACAAAAATCGTCGGTATAGTGACTTGCCTAAAAAGGGGCCAGAGTCAAATAATATTATATTGAAAGATAAGAGTGCACTAACTTTTTATGATACGAGTAGGGAAAATTCAAATATTAACAGATTATTCGTAACTTGAGAATGTTGCTTTGGGCCTCAATTCTCCAATGGAGACATCATATTGTTCGACTTTGTTATTTTATTTATGTCGCATGCAAATCGTAAAATCAGGCAGGTCATGATGCGTCTCAGGCACTTCACAATGTGGCTAGGCTAGGAGGCTAGGCTAGGCGCATCAAGGCACGTCAAAAGTCATTCGACGACACCGACAAAATTATTATTGCACATTGTATCCTAACCTGAGATCGTTTCCCGCGCGATCTTCGAAGGATAGGCACCGTATATTTTTACAAAATTGTTTTAAGGTTTAAAATTAACTTAATAATTAATCTGTTGCAATGTCGTCTTGTTTGGCTGTTTTAGGTTTTGAGTTATATACCCGCCAGCCATTTCGAAGATAGTGCTGTCATAATTTCAAATTCACATCACAACAGAAACATAGACAATATTCACAGTACTGCAAATATAATCATCTTTTCAACTCTTCAACCCCCTTAAAAAACACAAGAGGCCCCGTTAGGAAATAAGTTATCTACTTTAGGCATAATATGCCAGCATTGGGGATGCTGCGAAAATGGAACATATTGAGGACACAGGACTCTGAAATGAATATATCAAATTTTTATTTAAGGGCTATAAATGTTGCTTATGCAATGACGGAGGATATAGCTAGAATAATAGCCGTTTTACACCATCACTTTTTCTCAGTCCGATTCTCGTAGAGATCAAAGACAAAATTTTTGCTTTACACGATCGCTATTTTCATATCTACGATTTCAGTTGGCATCACTGCAAACAGGACATGAACCATGTTGTTTGCAGTGATACCAACTGAAATCGAAGATATGAAAATAGAGAAGAAAATATAAAGCGAAAAAAATTGTCTTTGGTCTCTCTATATGGGAATTCGGGAATCTGGCTGAAAAGAGAGATGGTGTTTTAAATTGCTATTAGATTAAACTTGCGGCCTGCCTGGGTGGGAATCCGACGTATTCGTCTACTCGGCTACTAGCATGTTAAGCTTGAAGGCTTACGTTTTAAATAATACCAAAAGATTTCCATTTAAGAAAATACTGGAAAAATTTTGTCTAAATAATGTTGAAGCACAGACTTTCCGAAAAAAACAAAAATCGATTGGTTTGACCTCCAACCTAGAAAAAAAAATTGACTGCTGCGGTTTTTCAGTGGTTTCGTGAATGCTATAATTCATTTTCCACTCCCCTTCTCCTTGGGATACCGTGTAAAAAATTTACATTTACATGTAAAAGACAGTTTTCACTTCTTTCGCCCTCGTCACTCCAGTCGGGGAAGCTATAGTATCACAGGCTCCGAGATCATTGAGGCATTTGAACTAATGTGCGGGATTCGCAATTTTATTGTGTCTTTTTTATGTATCTATAGGTAATTAACTACAGATGAAATTTTTAAAGGCTCATATAGTATCTCCAAATCATGATTAGGTGTCAGAGCACTGCCTTACATCAACCCATTCAATCCAAACATTTTCGTTTTCTTGTAGGTTTATGACTTTCAAAATGTGTCCTCAAACTCTGTGTGCCCATCATGGGTATTTTGGCCTCAAATCCAAAATTAAGTTTTGTATGTATTTTCGCATAAAAATAACACTAAAAAAGACTTCCCGCCCTCCCATGGGCCCCTTGGTTATGCTCGCTGACGGCCTTTTGAGTCTTAAATCCGCCCCTGTAGTCAAGTACCGTCTGTCTTTCTAAAAAAATATTATAACAGTACACCTATACACAAGCAAATGCTTTTAATGGAAGAGCAGCATAAATCACAAGACACAAAAGAACCAATTGAAAAACCTGAATTATTAAATTATCTAAAGTTTTATTAATAAAAAAATAATTTAAAATTACCTGAGTTTTGGTTTCTACTCTGATGATGTCCATGGGGTTGGTTTGGCCCCTGGCCACGGCCAGGGTGCTCGCCAACACAGGATTAGCAGCATATGGTTCACTGAAAAAATCAAATACAACCATTAACCACTAGAAAATGGAACAAGAGACAAAAACATGGTCATAGACAAATATAAATAGCTATAAAAGGTAAAATTATGAAATGATCCTAATCAACAGCTCAGAATACAATTGCACAGGATATTAAGGGACCAATGTGACTTAATCCAACACTGTAACCAGTGATTCCTGATATTATTTGGAATAAAAAATGTTTATGAAATATTGGTGTTCGGTGACTTTATTCAGGCTTTTAAAAAAAAAACAAATAACAAAATTTTCACAAGTCGTCACTGGTCACTCAGTTGTCACTGGTCACTAGCCCCGGCCGACCCAAACTGTCTAATGCCTATTACTGATTTTTTATGTTTTTAGTTGAAAAAAAAAACGCGAAAAATGTTTCTGGAGGCCAAAATTTCATTTACGTCTTTTACTACAAATAATATCATGATACACACAATTTTCCAAAGAAACGCCATTATCTGAATGATATTTCTTTTTCAATCTTCAGGCAGCAGGTAATAACATTGCAAAGTTCAGTCAAAGTTGGCCACCTAGTCAAAGTTAGCCATCTAATCAAAGAAAGAGTTGTTTGAATAATAAAAATGATGCAGCAGATATTCGAAAAGCCAAATCAGTCAACTATCTGGTCAAAGTTATCCACCTAGTCAAACATAGCCACCTAGTCAAAGATATCCATCTAGTCAAAGATAGCCATCTAGTCAAAGACAGCCATCTAGTCAAAGATAAGCCACCTAGTCAAAGATAACCATCTAGTCAAAGAAGAGTTTCTTGAATAAAAAAGCGGATGCCGCAGATTTTCGAAAACGCAAATCAATTAACTATCTAATCAAACCCAGTAAAAATTAGCCTTTTAATCAAAATAAGCTTACTTGAATAACAAAGTCAAAGCAGCAGATTTTCGAAACAGAAAACGGAACGAACAAACAAATTTACAGACAGATAACGTGTCAAACGGTCGAGTAAATGTAGGAGTTCGCCGCGTTCAGTCAATAAATGAAATGCAAAAAAATGCTAATGACATGGTATGCCCTTCTGTGTATGAATGGTGCAAAAACGAAGCCACGAAGATTTCATATTTTTTGCGACGTTGGACAAGTACAAGCGCAAAACGGATTATTGTTATGTTTCAATTACCTCAGCGGAACAGGTTCAAGCAGCGCAGCGTCTCAAGGTTACCACCACGAGAGCACGAGACTCAAACTGAATGAATAATAAACGTGTGATTTATTGTACGACTGTAGGTCAATTCAGAATTTCATAATGTTACCAAAAACGGCAAAAACAGTGCAAACAGTTAAGCCGACATTATTTTTTAAATTTCACCTCACAGACGCTGTAAAAAGTGAAAGCCATAATGTAGCTATTCGCATGCATTGTATTTTTTATTTTTTTATTTATTTATTAGATTACATATACATTTTGTACAAAAATTTGAGTAGACCCACAAAGCTGTCATATGACAGCTTGTCTGCAGGTTCTAACAATTTAAACATTCTTAATATAATATCTAAGAAAATATTTGTAAATACATTTATAGTTTTAAGGAAACATTAGAATAGATCACATAGTAATATTAGATATTTTAACTTACAATCATAAATATATAAGATATTTCAATATATCTGCCTAATAACAAGATATGTAGGCAGCTATATTAAGATATTCAAAGATACATGGAGTTTTCGTTCATTAACCATAGTTTTATCATTTTAGGACTTAGTCTCTCATTTTTTTTAAATTTTATGTTTTTATTGATTTTATTGAAAATCACTGGTATTAGATATTCAAGAGTACGGCTTCCATATTTATTTAATATTCGAGGAGTTTTTAGGCCCTTTCCTTCTCTAAATCTTGTGGTATGTTTGTGTACAAGTAGGTGTTTGTAAGGGCTTTCCCCCATATTATCCATAATAGTAGTGAACCAGTGGAGACCTTAATGTATGATATAGTAACACGACAGTTGATTATTATAAAATTATAATTTTTGTGCATTATTTACCAATTTTAAATCCAAAATCGACATCAAAAATATCTTTAATAATAAGTTGGTATCCATATCAAACGAATTTATTTACAGTGTCCATTTTTTTGTACTTATACGCTGGTACGTACAGTATAAAGACGAATAGTTTTATCTTGAATGACAACATATCAAAGAGTTATGAAGTTGCACATAGTCGAATTGTCCGGTCACCAAAAAAAACAACAAGTAATGGTTTACAGGGCCCAGCAGCTGTAAACTAAACATGTTCATTGGAAAACACGAATAATAATGAGGGTTTTCTTCGAATAAGAAAAATAAAGACTGGAGAAAAATGCTGACTTGGTTGTTTCTAGTTGAAAATTTCCAGGAAAATGACGACCCCTGTACGCGAGAAAACCAACTGAAAAGGGAAAAGTATGTACTTACATTGTACATCTTTATCTCAAATTATATTTTTCATACTTCTACTTGCTCTATTTCATATCAACCTTTTCTAGTTTTACCAAATAAACATAAAAAACAATTAGTTTCACCTCTTGCACGTTTATTTGATAGTGCGGTCTTTAGAATTGTTCGAAACCTTCATAATATCCATGTTTCCGACCTATAAATAGGTACGATAATAAAGAACAACTTTTGATATGCTGGCATTCAGAGCTCCGGGCCAAAAAAGCCCATTTCTCTTTTATCACAAGTCTATTATGGATAAAGAATAACCGATATATCGGCCCATACTATGGTGTGGAACATAATAAAAAATTAATCACAATCACGTTGACTTTGAATAATAACAATGTAACATAATGCGATAAAAAATGATAAGAGTATGACGTACTCAAATCCTAACGATGTTATTGATGCTGGTGCTCACTCACGCCTTCGATATTTTGAAAACAACTCAATATTAATGCGTTTTTCTAGCATTAATTTTTTACGTTATCAACATCAAGAGTTCCAATAAGGGTTTGTAATCCCAAAATCCAGCGGGATTTCAGCAATATTTAAAAAAAAAAAATTCATACCAAAAATCCATAGTCAATCTTTGACAAAGAAAGATGAACTGAACTTGATGTTAGGAAGAGAGAATAAAGCCGCATATCAAGCTCGGAAACTTTAATACTTGGAATCATTTTTAAGAACCAGATGTCCCTTTTTGAGAATGGAGGTAACAGAGGTACCTTCGGTTAGCACACGCCTTGCTGATGACAGTTGGCAGCAGTCTAAAGCAGAGACTTGTTCTGCTGGTGGACTTTTGTTCACAAATGTCGGTTCACGTATGGGGGTCAAGACTCTCCTTCTATGTTTTTTACGAACTTTTATTTTATTTTGATCTTCTCGTGGACTTATTATGTCATCTTCTCAATGTCTTTTCTATAATATACCAGTATAAAAGAAAATTCATACCAAATATTTTAAAAAAAGTTTAAAAAGGCGTTATTTAAATGACGCAAAGCCTGCGGAATTACTCAATTCTATTCCGCATTCCCGCGGGATATGAAAAAGGTGCGTGATTTGGCAACTCTAGTCCCAACTGAATGGAGCCAGATATATATTTAAGCTATCTAGTGGTTATCTAGAATTAGTGTCCGACCGAACAAGACTTTCTGCCGAAACCGAATCTTCGGTATCTGTCTCAGTTTCGGTCGAAACCGAAACCGAAACTTTTTTAGACATGTTAAAAATCTATTGTTTACTGAAATTTGGCTTATTTTTTACACTTATGCAGACAGTTAAGGGGGCATACATTAATTACGTGAGCAGTTTTTCTTTCAATCTAGACCCCTCCCCCTTGGTGAGATAAATTTGGGCCACTATGTATATTCTTTTCAAGTAACGTGAGATTTTGCTGGACCCCCCTCCCCCCTTTTGAGATCACGTAATTAATGTATGCCCCCCTAACATGTGTTAAATGAAGAAAAAAAAAACAATAATTGAAGTAGATATGTGAAAAACGATTTTATTTTATATTACTGATATAATACTTTTTTTTTTAATTTCCAAAATGAAGTTAACTACTTCTTTATTATAAAGGAATGACATTAATTGAGTATTTTAATTTTAAATGCGTTTACAATCACAGCATTCTTATTACACGTGTTAAATGAAATAAAAAAATAATATTGAAGAAAGTGATTTTTTTTTTTAATTAAACAAACGAAAATTTTGAAATTAACAAACGTGTTAACCATATGTAACAAACATGTATGCGCGAGAAATAACACATAACCTCACAACACAATCACGCCGGACCGACCGGTGAAATCGGCTAATGATGGCGGGTGACACACGAGTCACGAACTCACGCGAAGTCAGCCGAACGACGCGCGATAATTCACGAAAGCAGAGTTTCGGTGCGACTGAAGGTTCGGCAGATTTTCTGCCGAAACCGAAACTGATGCCGAAACTAGAGGCCACTATCTAGAATGCATTTGTATAGGTGTAGGTACTAATGGATTACATTATCCGTTCTCGCTATTGTGCATAATTATTGTAAATAAATTCATAACGAAGTTGATATGGAGAATATTGCGTTTCTTGGTGGCCTAAGTGCATACTGTTATACTTCCTGCTTCAAACCAGTAAGTTACTTTAACTCCAGTTATAAATCGTATACTAAATTGTAGGCGAGGTTGCTCTTTCTTGTAACGACTAACGACCAAGATCCAGTAACTACATACATATTTATAGTTAAACTACGTGGCTCCAGTGGATAAGCAGGGTCATTTTGGCATGACGTTAAGTAAATTTATATAATTAAAGTGGTGAAACATAATAATATTTCGTTCTACCTTCGACCAATGCGTTTTACAATGTTTGTTGTCGAGTCGGGAGGATTTGAGTCCGGGTGATGTGATTATGATTGTTTAGTTTATGCATAGGAAAACAAGGGTACATTAATTTCCAAAGTCAATTACAATTACAATTTGGAAGGCAAGAATGGGTACCGCCGCACTGAGGACCATTTATTGGATAATCAATCCCCCTGCCACGTGCCATAGGTCACCCCCAAGTGGTGTGCTACGTATGATTAGGTACTCTAGGGGTGCCAGGATTCATGGGTCGTGGTGAATTCATGAGGTCTTGGCGGCGAATGGGAGAGACTAGTTGAGGGACAGACTAGACAGACGGACTAGACTTTTAACCTCTTCTGCAGGACTCTCTCGACCCATCGCCTGGCACCGCAGTGGGAAGGATGGATTCATATGTTCGTCACTACCTAACCCTCTTACCTTTTCCTTCCAAGAACTTAATTTCCTTCTTTTACCTAAAAAATACCGTCCACACAGCATCCCCAAAGATGACATTGGCCCTGTGGGATTTTTTTTCCTCAAGGCCTCCTGTGTGGAGGTAAGGGGTCGTCCATTAATCACGAGAGGCTCGAAAGGGGGGGGGGGGTTCGGAAAAAATCACGTAAGATCACGAGGGGGGGGGGGTAAAATGAGATATCACGTGTATTTATTTTTCGTGATAATATTCTGAAAATTTCTAAATACTTTGAACAAAAAAAATACACGTGATTCTGGGGGGGGGGGGTAATCTAAAACCTCACCACATATGACGACCTCCGTAGTCCAGTGGGTAAGACTCTTGACTCACAATCCGGAGGTCGCGGGTTCGAACCCGGCATGCGCAAATAAATTTTATTTGATTAATTTGTGTTATTTCACAATTAATTCATTTGAAATAATATATAGTATATTTGCGACATGTTCCAGAATGGAAGATACTATCAGTATCGCCCTGGTGTAAGACCACCATTCAGAATTGAAACGTTGCTTGAAAATGGCTTTAGCCGTGTTTGGTGACCAGATCTGAATAGCCAGGTACTTCCCAACCTTCCTCTTCCCCACTACCCTCAGCCTCACAACATACCCCAATTGGGGATGCCATAGTCTCACTGGCTCCAGACGGGAGCAGTTGAGATTCTTGTGCGGTATTCACTGTAAAAAAAAAAATCATATCACCAGGGGGGGGGGGGGGGGTTAAAAAGTTGCTAAAAAAAACATCACGTGATTAATGGACGACCCCTAATGTAAAAGAAAACTTCCAGAAAAAATGGGGTGTATCACGTCACGATGTAACCGACATACTTTAAACCAGAGATTTCTGCACTTATTTGGAATATAAAAAAATTAGAGATTATTTTTGATTCGTCACCCAACCAAACATAATTCACATTAAAAAAAAACAACAACAAAAAAATTCAACGTGTAAAATATGAAGGTATCCAATTTCTACGAGATGAGTCAGAACTCGGTATTTACCTATTTCCTAGGTTAGGACATTGTAGTAGAGTAAAAAAAAAATTATAAATAATTTACACACTAAGGGAACGTACCCATACCAAGTGACCATTTTTTTTTTTTTTTGCAATTTTTACCCCCCCCCCCCCACCCCTCCATCCCCCTAACCCCCCGGTGACCAAAATCAAAGGTGCGATTCCGTGCCACGCGGCAGTCGGCAGACGGCAACAGCAGACGGCGACTGCAGTGCCGCCGACGGCAGGCGGCACTAACGCGCAGGTTCCAAAGTCGACGGCATTGACGGCAGCGTTGCCAGAAGGTTACTTTTGTAACCTTTTAGGTGATTTTTAACTCCGAACGGTTTCTTTCAGGTTACACTACTCAAAAGGTTACTTTTAGGTGATTTTTAGGAATTCGTAGAATTAATTCCCTACGGAATTAGAACCAACGTCAAACGGAGCGCTCTTTTGTGTTTTTTTTTTCATGTTGGCTAACGGCATGCAAAACCATAACTATACACATATTGCAAAACTTTACATCTTTCTCTTTCACACTATTGTGTAAATTAATTCCCAACTGCTCTAAAATATTGAGTTTACGGCGTTTATTTTGTATTTGTACCGGAAACGGCTTATTTTTATCACTTAGTGGGTAATTTTGGTTGTTACAATTTATTATTTATTATATTATTAAAAAAATAAACTTATTAAAAATGAACTTGAACAGCCTTTTATTTCAGACTTTGCATCAAAAACGGACTATTATAAGTTCATGCGTTTCATAAACGAACAATTGCTCCTTTTAGTATCAAAAGCGAATATAAGCATTTTTAAACTTAAAAATAAAACAGCTAAGAGCATTAAATTATAAAATGTTATGTATTATGGCTTGTGATTCTTTACGCGCAAGGAATCGCGCAGGTAGAAAAAATAACAGATTTTTCATTTTTTTGTACAAAGTATTTTGAAATTTGGGGGGAAGATTTGGGGGGGGGGGGGGGGGTTAGTCTAAAACCTCACCACATATCACCAGGGGGGGGGGGTTAAAAAGTTGCTATAAACACCACGTGATTAATGGACGACCCCATACCACTGAAAAAAATATGAAAGGTTATTTTTCACAATAAAAGGTTACTTTTTTATAAATTTTAGGTGACTTTTTACAAGACACGGCTGGCAACACTGATTGACGGCACTGCAGTTGCGTCCGCTGCGTACTGCCGACGGTTGTGTCTTCCATTAAAAATAATAAAATGCTGCAAGTGTTATTGCAAGAAGAAGAAGACGACGATAATTTATTATTGTATTATTATTCAAGTAGAAAGCCTATACTGCCAATGTACTTAAATAGACTGGAAGAAGGCGCTTATGAAACTTTGATAAAAAGACATCTAAATGAGAGTGAAGACATTTTCAGAAGTTATTGTAGTTTAAATAAAAAACAGTTTAATTTTGTAATCTCTTTCATTTTACAATGATCTTGCTCCAAAAACAAAGCGAAACATAATATCGCCAGAAGAAAAATTATTCTTGACATTAATGACATAGAAATAATAACAGAACTTGAAAATTAACTTTGAATTTTGATGAATCTTTCAAATTTTGTGAAAAAACCTGTCCTGCACGAATTTTTAGACACCAAATTAATAAGACTCTCGCTTTCTCCGTCTGTCAACACGTCCATTGTGTCTGAAATCGACGGCAGTACTATGTTTGCACCCGAGTGCGGTCTGCCGCCACGCGTCAGTCATCGACAGCAAGTGCCGCGCGGCACTTGTAGTGGTGTGTCGGAAACGGTCCAATATAGAAGTGAGTCGTTCGCGAACGAGTCGGCTCAGTGAACCGGATTTTCATACTGATCCGTAAGATCCGGTTCCCAAAGAACGATCTTCACGGTTCGCGGATCTTCGCGAACGAGTGAGCCGGTGAGCCAACTGACCCGCCAGATCCGGTGAGCCGACTGAGCAACTGACCCGTGAGATCCGAAGACCCGACTGACCCGTGGGAGCCGAGAGCAGTGTATCGTTCAACGGATCTCGCGGCTCGCGGGTCTGTACTGATGCGGATTGCTCGTTCGTTCGTTCATTCATAGCCACTCTAGTCAGCGACGCAGAAAGGTAAAATATGAAAGTAAGGTAACGGTTTACAGTTCAGTTCACTATGACACTTTTCTACGCGGTGGCGTACCTTTGCTGGTCAATGTGCGTGCGCCGTGCATGTACTACCGAAATACAATGAATATAATAATAATATCGGAATTCAAGCGTGTTTGCGTGCATAAAACGTCAGTCGTGACGTCAGCGCTCCGGCCACATTATCCTTTGCTGGGTAGTGTGCGTGCGCCGTGCATGTTATTACCGAAATACAATGAATATAATAATAATATCGGAATTCAAGCGGGTATGCGTGCATAATACGTCAGTCGTGACGTCGACGCTCCGGCCACATTATTTTGTTTATTATAACAGGATAAGTTATATTATTATTATGCTCATTGTTTATTTTCAGTAAATCATTCATTGTTTATTTTCAATAATTCATGCTTTCTAAAAATCGTTAAAAAAGTAAAGTTGGTGTTGGTTTCACACCAAAGATCAAAACTCAACTAAATACAAAGGATTTCATTTTTTCATTCAGGGATACAAGAATCCGATTAAAAAGGGAACCCCAAAATATTGGGGTTCCCTTTTTAATAAAGTGTGGAGGGCCGAGGGAGGGGACGGGGGAGATGGACCAATTCAGTCGTTCATTCGAGCCGGTTCACTGACCCGGATCTTTTCATTGAACGAGACCCAGTGAACCGGCTCGCTCAACTGAGACGCTTTGCCCGCCTCTAGTCCAATACAAGTGCATAGAGTTAAGTAGTGCCGTCTGCCGTCGGGCGGCACTGCAGTCGCCGTCTGCTGTCGCCGTCTGCCGTCTGCCGCGTGGCACGGAATCGCACCGCCGCTCATTTGTACCAAGCGTGACATTTTGAAGACCCCTCCCCCGAAGAGATCACGTAGTATGGGTACGTTCATTACCCATCATGCCGTTTCCCGCAGTCTTTCGGAAACTTCTTCAATTTACAACTATATTTAATAAATGTATCTAAATGTTTCAAAACCAATCATTTCTTCAGTATACAAATCACACTACTTATTAAAAAAAAAACTATTTCAATTAATTAGCAAAATTTAAATTGATTGGCTGAGTTCAAATAATGTCACTCGATTAATAATTTGATGTTTAACAAATTCTGCGCAGTTTATTCTGGCACTAAAAATAACTGACGACATTCAAAGCGGACCGTAAAAAATTAAAGACTAGCAATGGATACACAGAAATTATGTTTTTTTTATGAAAGAAAAGATTAATTTATTCAGATATTATATAAAAAAATTTGTACCTAACGTAGAAATGATAACTAATGATACTTAATAAATAAAACGTGTGTTGACCCCGAGGTAATCTTTTAATAAGACAATCTGGCACCACGCCAAAGGTTGGACATGGATGTAACACTTTTGCGTACTTTATTATTTATTATTAGATAAATACGAAAAAAATAAGTGTTTATATTACAATAAATCATAAATCATAAGTAATCAAATCTTTTGACTCTAAAATAATTCAATCTCCAATCAATCAGATTATATCTCGTCTTGTTGTGATAAAGGTGATCTTTTTGTCACCAATAATTGCATATTTTAGTGTACCTAATTTTTTGTATGCTTGTTTTTGTCTTGGCCTCATATATATTCATATAATAATAATATTTGGGTGATTGTAAAGCGCATTTTTTGTGAAAAAATCATCTCGACGGCGCTGTAGAAATTTATAGTAAACTACTGCGAGCACGTGTTGCAATAATTGTTTCTCCCTGCGTGTCCTTTCCCATTAATACCGTATCCCTCTCAGAACCCCCCACCCGCGTTCCATATATTCAGTCCCGGTACATTCAGTATTCAAACAGCTCGCGTGACAAATGTTTTACGTTTTTATACAAATTTTCCATTTTATTATATCACAAACATTAATTTTTGTATATTACAAGAACAATCCATCAAATTCGGTAACTAACATAGGTACCTATTTAAAATTCCAATAATTCTTAATTAGATTCAAAGTATTTGATTTTGGTTAGTATCATAGGTGAGTACTTCAATTAAATTCATTAATTTAAAGAGTTTATTCGAAAATTGAATTTTGATTGGACAATCAATGGTTTGCGAAATGTCATTCTCAAATTGTGTCATTTTTGACAGTGTCCTAAGAGTTTTTGTAATGATTAAAGAAACTTTTCAGTCATGTCTTGTCGTGTGGTTGTAATAATCTAGAAACCTTCGCTAAGATGGAAAGAAGATATTCAAACATTTCCTATGCTTAATATAGCAATACATTAACAACAATAACCACATTTTAACCCGTCAGGTCTATTTGTTTGGATTTCGGAACGAATCATTATGTTCATAGATTATGTTGTCTCCCTTACTATCATCATGGTAACAAATATTAGGTCCTTACATATGAAATTTGCGTTTAGTATAGGAGGAACCTAAAGTCGATTTTTTTTTAATATAATATATTTATTTAATCAAAGTATGTAGGTACCATTGCTATCTATGCACTTTTGCCATCTCATAGGTAGTTCATCGATCCCTTTACTAAAAAAAACATTCGGACGGGAATAGATAAAATCTTTGAAGGCGGTTTGGACTGCCCCATCGGAGTTGAATTTTTTCCCTTGCAAGAAGTTATCCAAATTTCGAAAAAAATGGTAATCTGTTGGGGCAAGGTCCGGAGAGTACGGTGGATGTCTTAGACATTCCAATTGAAGCTCCTCTAATTTGGTAGCCATCTGTTGAGCAGTATGTGGTCTAGCGTTCTAACGCGCGTTTGTTGATTTGCTTCACTCAATTCGTAAGGTACCCACCTTTCAAGCTTTTTCACCTTCCCAATTTGCTTCAAGTGAATTAAAATAGTTTTATCACTAACACCGCAGCCTGCAGCTAACTCGGACGTGGTTTGCGATGGATGCGCTTCCACAATAGCCTTCAATTCTTCATTATCAACTTTGGTCTCCGGCCGTCCACGGGGCTTGTTCTGCAGGTCGAAACTTCCAGAACGAAAACGTTGGAACCACGGACGTAGGAATATATGGACCTGCCCTAAGTAATAAAAGCGTATTATTTCCCCCTCCCCATAACGGTTCCATGGAACCGCCTGGGCTTACGAGAGCCGCCTCCCTTGAGTCTAAAAACGTGACGTCATCATTCTTGTTCTGACCAGCGCCGAAGTCACATAGTACATTTTACGAAATAACAAGGCAAAAATGGTAGCTTGTGCTATGAAAACGTGTAAAAATAGAATTGAAAAGGAGAATAAACCAAATTGTCGTATTACATTCCATAGGGAAGCATTATTTTACTTTATTTTAAGCTTATTCGAATTATATTATTATATTATCAGTTTTGTAACATATACTATCATGAACGTGTTTACACACAGCCGTAATATGCGTGGGATGGCGTATTTCAGCATATCGCTCGCCATATATTCCGATTGGGAATGTACGGCGAGCGATATGCCGAAATACGCCATCCCACGCATATTACAGTTGTGTGTGTGAACACGTGTTAACGCTCAGAGGGCGTGTTCACACACAGCTGCGACGTAAAACACACAGCCATTTGCAAAAGAATCAGGGGTGTGCCTTCGCCTTTTGCGCTCTGCTAAAATAGCTAATCGTATCATTTGGAACGTCTATCTTTTCATGTGTTATTTCTTGCTGGAAATCCGTGGTATTAATAAAGGATAATAAACCAATAATTTTTAAATTTATCACACTTTAAGGGCCTTATTACTAAACGAGTTTTGAATTTTACGCAACTCATAAACGTGGAATAAAGTATGGTTTTTTTTTATTAGGCGTTATTGTATATTTTGCTTTCTTAATTATGTACTCCATCGTGGTATGTTTAGAAGTAAAATGTAGATACAGTGAGCATGTTTGGAATGAAAAATGTATGTGACATTTTGCTGTCCGATGATATTTTTTATCAATCAAAATTTAAAATAAAATATTTTTCTAACGCACGTCGCCACCGATTATATTATCTTTGGATCACACTGTCACGTCTCAGCGGACCACGTGTTAGGTAAGCGCGTTGTTTCGTATTTACGGTATTGCTGAGTGCTGGAACGAGAATGAGTGCTCACGGCCATCATCACAGTCAACAGATTAATACCTTCTTACTATGTTGGCTCATCTTTTTAATATATTCAGCTGTTATTATTGTACTGTTTTTAGCATCGATAATATAACTCCTGTACATGTTATGTTGTTTTCTCTTAAGCTGTGCTGTTATTTTTGTACGTTATTTAAACCTCTGTAAGTTGTTTATTGAATGCTGTTCTCACAAATATAATGTTATCCTTAACCCTTTTTGTCTTTTTCTTTTCACTTCTTCCATTGTCCATAGACAATGTAAGAAATAATTTAATGGAAGTTATATATATTATATAAATATTATTTCTTTAAACAATATTATGCATAGTCTGAGAATACTAATACTGTGTCGGTGTAGGTATATAATACAGTTTTACTAAGTTTCTGCTGATATATGCTTAAATGTAGCTAAACAAAAAATATTATACCCAAAAAATAAATAAAAAGCACCTTCGTCGTCAAAATATTCCAATTAATACCCCACTCCTGGCTACGCACGATCCGATTTGCAGAACCCAGATAAGTCGGGAGGTTTAGGGGGGAGGGGGGAAGTTGATGCCTATACACAATGCGTCGATGTGGTGGTGAGAAGTACCTATCTATGTAAATCTGGTCACTAAACACGCCTAAAGCCATTTCAAGCAGTTGGGGCGATACTAAGAGTATCTACAAAAAGGAGCAAATAATAATGTAACTGCTACGTGCTACGTATTATTGTAATTAAATAACGTGTGAAATAATTTAGGTAAAATAATTTTAATTAAAAGAGATAATTACATTATTTTTATTAACTAGCAGACCCGGCCACACGTTGCTGAGGCTAACGAAACACAACGCCATTACCCAACCTTTATAAAATCCTCACCACCCGCTTGCCTGCTGCCCGCTGCCTGAATTGAATATTTGAATTTCTCGGCTTTTCTCTACTATAATAAGCATGTAATATACACATAAACCTTTCTCTTGAATCACTCTATCTATTGGTGAAAACCGCATGAAAATCCGTTGCGTATTTTAAAAGATCAATGCGCACATACATTTTGAGTGACTTCATTTTATACTATGTAACTAGCAGATCCGGCCACACGTTGCTGTGGCTAACGAAACACAACGCCATTACCCAATCTTTATAAAATCCACACCACCCGCTTGCCTGCCCGCTGCCTGAATTGAATATTTGAATTTCTCGGCTTTTCTGTACTATAATAGGCATGTATTACACATATTAACCTTCCCCTTGAATGACTCTATCTATTGGTGAAAGCCGCATGAAAATCTGTTTCGTAGTTTAAAAGATCTATGCGCACATACATACACACACTTTGAGCGACTTCATTTTATATTATGTAATGAAATTCGAGCGATCGCCACTAATTATACAATGCTTGCAATGCAACACTGGATATTTGAAAAGCGAAAATCAAATACCTACTTACTCTAGGACATCTTTTTTTCAATTTCTTCCGCAGAACGAATTCCAAAAGTGACTACTTATAGTACGGCCCGCCGGTCGTTTTAAATACACAAAAATATGTTTTCTGTAAATTTCTCGGCTTTTCTCTAATATAATTTCCATGTATTATACATATAAACATTCGTCTTCAATCACTCTATGTATTGGTGAAAACCGTATGAAAATCCGTTGCGTAGTTTAAAAGATTAACGCGCACATCCTTTTTAGCGACTTCATTTTATACTATGTAATGATAATGATGATAATGATAATGATGATGTAATGATGATGATGATTATATAGCAACAGAGCGGTTGTGATAACCCTAAAATCTGTCGACCATCACGAATGTGGGCGGTTCTCGAATGCTTTCCTCGCTGGTTACAGGGGTAAGTAAATTATGGAACATTTGTAAAAGTGTCTTAACTAAATACGGCAACCAAATAGTTGTCTGTGAAAAGATGCGAACTTTACTTTGCTTATTCAGACTTCGCAAATATGTTAATAACGTAGCGAGCAATTCGCGCTCCCACATAAAAAGGTCTATTCATTAAAAAGCAGATGTTATTTTTAAGAACTAAATGGCGATATTATAATGCGAGATGCCTATATACTGTCAGATTAATTTTTCAACCAATCACAGTCATCTTCCCCTCTTCGTACCGCCATAGTTGATTTTTCCCCTCACCTGTTATTTCTGGTCTATTGAATTTGGATGTCTATGGTTGGAACCAAAAACGCACTGTGTTTTCTTTTGCGGCACCGTCGCCATACACATCATTAATCATTCGAGCCGTTTCTGCAGCACTGGTGCCACGGTGGAACTTGCAAATAACGCGATATTTCAAGTTTTCCATTTTGTAAACTAAGTGACGCAAAGAAAAAAAAACAATTAAGGAAAAAACAAATGAATTATAATTTTCGAAACAAAAATACATGAGTAAATAGCTGTATAAATATGAATTTGAAATTCCTTACCAAAGAAATGATATTTGAGATCAAAGTTGCCAGTACGGCAAAACGCCAATTTCATATGTAAGGACCTAATATAATCCAAACGGTGTTAGAAAGAGAAAACTTATACTTTATGTTAAAAAAAGTTAAACGAAACGAAAAAAAAGTGAGTTGACGATAACATTTATAACACATTTGCCCAATAAATTATGTAAGTTTAGTAAATTTAGTTGCCGGATTTCAGATGTATTCCGTTTATTTGGATTTTATTGCAAAACGAAAATATTTTGACCCTCTTAAAAAATACGGTCGAGGCCTGAGGGGTTAATTACTGTTAGTATTCTTGTTCTCTGCAATGAAGAGGAAATGCGAATACTGCAAAATAAAGTTCTGAGAATAATAGTCGAGGGCAACATATAAGTATAATACAACGGATAAGAGACATGTTAAAGGAGCTAAATTTTACAATGGTGAAGCAAACCATATATTTGAATGCAATTATTTTCATACATAAAATTCACGTAGGGATGGTTTCTAAGGAATTGAAAAGAAAAATAAATTACAATCACGAGGTACACGGACACGGGACGAGAAATGCAAAGCAAATTAGATTGCCAACACGGAAGGATGCAAGCACCCAGAAATCAGTACGTACCAGGCCGTCCGATCTTATAACAAAATCTCTGTTGAAATTACTCACATTGAAAATATGTAAAAATTAAAAAGGTAATGAGGAAGTATGTCCACCTCAAATATTGATGATTTGTTCATGATTGAATACAAATTACTAACGTTTGCCAAAAATTGTTAATTTATATAGTATATGTTTCTCAAATTATAATCACACACAATGATGTGAGCTAACTCAAGATTAATAGATAAAAATAAACTTATCACTAATAAAAGACTAAATGTGGATGTGCAATGCATCTGACCAATGAACGTGACGCTGCGTTAAAATGTACACTGTACATACAATATACATATATTAGTATTTATTTATGTTCTGTATAGTATAGACAAAAATGTACAGGACCATACCTTGGTGGTCACTTGAGATTAAATCTGTTTATTGTTTATTAGAAAAATTTAGATACAGTTTAGCGTTTGCACCTCTCAAAAGCACTAAAACTCGCGTTTCACAACAAAGGAGCCTAGTGTGACGTTTGTGGCAGCTGGTAACAGCTTGTCTGACGAACGAGCTTATGTGCAATAGTAAACGCAGTAAGGATAACTACGCACTATGCGGTTAGCCGGAATGCGGTCAGCCGTCCGGTTAACCGCAGTCAAAAATATGTATGAAAAATTTGTTTTTATGCGCACTGTCATGCGGCTGCCTCTATACCGTTGCGGTCGCTCGCAGCGCTGCGTCCCGAGTGACGGCCATCCGGACGGTTGCTATACACACTACGCGGTTGCTAGTAGTTTGCGTTTTTTTTTGTTTTTTTTTTTTTTTTATCATGTTTTATTATACTGGTTCTTAAAATGCTTAAAAGTTCTTCAATTGATTTCAGACTCATTCTAGTGTATCCAAAAAACTTGTCATGCTTTTTGAGCTCTCCAAAAATTATTTCAAAATGTTTAGTATCATTTCGTGTTTGCAAATAAGGATGCACCCAGTACCTTTTTCTTTTTTTGTTTCTTTTTCTTTATATAGCGCAAGTCGGGAGCAAAATAACATGGGACGGTCGGTCTAAGAGCGAGGTCGACAGCCGTATACACCAGGCTAGGGTTGCATTCAATAAAAGGTCGAAAATAATAGAATCGAATAATATAGACCTGAAACTGAGAATACTCCTCATCAAGACCTATGTATGGAGTATCTTGATGTACGGCTGCGAAACATGGTGCCTATCCGAAAGAGATAAACGGAGACTAGAGGCTTTTGAGATGTGGTCCTATAGAAGACTACTAGGAATTTCCTGGAGAGACCATATCACAAATGAGGAGGTTCTTCAAAGAATCGAAGGAGGAAGGCACCTGCTCAGGACCTTGTCCGAAAGGCGGGCAAGATGGATCAGCCATGCAATAAGGCAAGAAGGCCTCTTGCATGCCATAATGGAGGGTATGACCGAGGGGACAAACGCTAGGGGACGCCCACGCCGAGAGTACCTGGAGGACCTGCTGGTGGACGTGCGCTGCTTATCATATGCAGACTTCAAAAGAGCCGCACAAGACAGGGAAGAGTGGAAGAAACGAATAGATGAAATTGCTGCAAACCAATCCCAGGATTGAAACCAGAGAGAGAGAGCGCAAGTAAATATAATAAATAGTTGCGACTTCTTCAACGTCCATCTTGAGAATGGGCCAATCAATCGAGAAACCGAAGCGTTTTTATCCGCACTTTCCGGTTGCGACTACGGCTAACCGCCATCCGGCTGGCTGCAGTAGCAACCGCGTCCTGCGGCTAGCCGGACGGGCAACCGCGTTGCGGCAAACCGGTCAGTGCGTACCCACCCTAAATCTCAAGTACATCTTCTGGACCTAGTTAGTTATTTATTTATTCATCATTATAAGAATTTTGTACATTGAATTTTTGTGTTATTTCATCCGCCATGCCAGGGACGTCCCTGGGTTATGGCGGGTTCAGTTCAGTAAAACCATGTGGGTTGTCTCAGTAACCTATCTTCACTTTCCAATATATCTAATATTTTATACCAGCAACTTATTACAGAAGATTTTTTTTCGTTGCTAGGTAGGTACCTAAGAGTATGGATCATAATCATCCAAGGTAGGTACCATTATATACCATTTTGTTATGAGTTGTTTCATGCGCACATCATTGTAGACTTTGACCAAGTATACCCATTGTAGACAATATTATGTAGCATTTAGCTTCATCATCAGCAATCAGTTTAGCAAACCACTTATTTACTGCTTAATGTAGGTGTCACACGCAAAGATAAAAGATAAAAAAAACATCGCAGGCACAATATCGCTCTCCATACAATGCCATACGGATCTGTCACATCTAAGCAGATGATGTGTTCGAAGTCATACGCCGCGCCGTAAACCGGTTCAACAGATAAGTGCTGCGTGTGACCGTACCTTAAAACTGACTTCATTTATTTACTTACATTACATATTATTTATTATTAAGTACTTGAATTTATTATATTCACATTGTTTCTAAAGGTTAGAAAATATTTTTATACATCAAATTAAATAAATAATACAATAAACGAAGTTAATAAGATTTCATGTCAAATGCGAAGGGCGACTTGGGTAATAAAGGAATATATCTATCACCTATGACATCATTTAAAACCCACAAAGGAATATATCTATCACCTATCACGTCACTAAAGACCCCACAAAGAAATCATTGGTAATGTTCCATTTTTCTGAACAAACCGGTAGTACCTACTTACCTACCTTGATTTCTAATTTCAAATTCTTTGTAAATGACTTTGAAAAAGAAACGGCTTTATTTGAACCTAATTGAATTATATCATCATATATGTGTAAATGTATGGTTGTTGCCAAAAAGGTTTTTACTGTCTTACAATAAATATCATTGTCTTTCAAGCTTGAACACACTAACAAAAGAAGAGAGCATCTCGTAAGTCATCTCTTCAGAAAGTCATGTCCATAATTAGATATAGAGGTCAAAATATCTTCGCGTTTCATTTTTTACACTGTTTTGAAGATTTGGATCTAGGTACCGTGTCCTGCAATTTTTTTAAAATTCGTTGGCAGTTCATCTCACAAGCTCGACAACGGACCCGAGTAGAAATTATTTGATAATTATGTCATTAATCCGTTGAATGGCAGGATATCATATTTGTCCCAGCCATATCGCTTGCGGATTGGTTAGTACTCCTGTATATATATTTTTCTTAATCTGTAAATGCAGTATCTGTAAGTTCGTTCAAAATTCAAATATGTATGTCGTTCTTTTACTTGCAGATAGATTAACCCTTGTATTATTTAAAAATATTTATAACTAGTTATAATTAGCTTTTTTTTATTGGTGCCCTTTTTTACTCATTTAAAGTACGCTCTAGCGTGTTTAAATCGCACTTTATGGAACGCGCGTTTTTTAAAGCTACCATGGTAACATCAACAAATCAACAAAATGTGAAGTCTAAATGTCAACTTTTAACTATAAATCTGACAGGAATATTTTAAACGTCAAATAAAACATTACAAATGTTTCAAAAATTTTATTCAAAGTTTACATTCTTTTTTACATCGTTTACATTCTAATTATTTAAATGGATGTGAAAAGAGCAGTTCGTATTATTTGAAATATTAATACCTCCGTTTTTTAAATCGGAGGAAATGCTGTTCAAATTAATAGTATTCTCGGAAGTCAATGAGGCTGCACTTCCATTAATGGCTGTTCCAATAATGTTTGAAACATTCTTCTTATTGCTAATGCTCTCTTCCACGTAACCAGTCGCCACAGCTGCCGATTTCCATCCTACTTGTCATTGGATTTGATCAATTACAAGTAGGATGGATGATGTGTACAACATTGGATTTTTGAAAGGGGACGAACGCACTTTAAAGAATTCATGAGTTCTAACACTACATTTTAATTATTTTATTTATTTATTTATTTATTTATTGCTTCTTCACAATTTATATACATATATTTTTAGCATGTAATTATTAACCCCACTAGGGTTCGCCTGTATCGGGGTTAATAATTTCACAATTTAATAAAAATAACACACGCAAATATCGGTCATGCAAAACAGTTAAGTAAAAGCAAAATAATAAAATTTAAAAATAAAATGATAAACAGAGAAAATAATAAGTGATAAAAATATATGAATTAAAAACAAAGTGTTAAGAGATCAGACAAAATGTTATCATTCATTATATCATTAGTTCATACCATTTTCAACAATAGATAAAATTAAAAAAATATATGTCCTTAGGTTTTTTTTTAAATACCTATGTGTAAAAAAATAAAAAATGAAAAAAACAAAGATTTATAAGCGATTACATTAGAGCGAATCTTTCTTATGAAATATTAAAGTGACTATCAAATAATTATGAAATAAATATGAAAGAAACCGTTTTGATCACAACATTATTGTTTTCATTCCATTTAAGTGCCCGTTTTCATTAAAATATGATTGTTTTTTATAGTGTAAGTGACATCTTAGAAATGCCATCCGTGTGATCTTTTAGTGTTGACAAAGTTATGGGATACGATAACCCCTATATATTTATTTATTTATTGTTTCTTTACCTTTTTAATTTAGGTGTTATTGTTTAAATTGAAATTTTGAACTTCATTTTGACTTGAAATTAACAATTTTATAGAGTACACAAAATAATATAGGTGTTGAAAGACAATATTGTTACAATAATATTTCTCACAGAATGGGCCTCTACTGCACTATAGGAACAAATACATTATAACGTAAAACATGTAGAGTGACCATATGTTGAAATTATATTTGAAATAACTTTTTTTTTTGCAAGTTGTATAATCTATAATATTTAAAATGAGGTTCGGTTAGAAAATTAATATGTAATGGTAAATTAAGAAGAACATAAAAAATAATATATTAACAGTAAATATACTGTAATAAATTATCAATATGCTATTAATTTAGAAATGACAATGTAGAAAAAATCAATTGGCAATCCTCGGCTAATACGAATAATTTAACCATCTTTTTAAAAGTGCACAAGGAATTAGATGACTTAATATGTTCTGGAAGGCTATTAAATATGAGTGGAGCCTGATAGAAGTAATTTCTTTGACCAAAAGAAGATTTAGTTTGAATTGCCACAAAGTTAAGACCAGACCCAATTCTAGTAGTACGAATTTGCTGAGTTCTTTCTGCAATATTAATATTATTAAAAAATTTACAAAGTGTTTGTGTAATATACAGCTGTTTTACATTCATAACATTACATTCCTTATAAAGTAAATGAGTTGGATATCTAAATTTTTTCTTGAACATAACTTTAAGGATCAGTTTTTGGGCAATGTTAAGTGGTTCTATGTAAGTCTTTTGGCAAGATCCCCAGCACACTATATTATAAGAAAGTAGAGACTGGATTATTGCAAAATAAACCGTCTTCAATTTTTCCTTGTCTAGTATATGTCTAAGTTCTTTAAAGATATAGGTAAGTCTCCTAGTATTATTTACCAACATATTAACATGATCGTTCCATCTTAAAAATTTATCTATTTTTACGCCAAGGTATTTGATGCTGACTACATTTTCTAAAGGGTTGCAGTTACAGGTTTGCAAACAATTGTGTATTATTAAATTATGAGTGGCGGAAGGTTGACTTTTACTTGAAATGCTAAAAGTGATATATTTGGTTTTTTGTAAGTTTAAAGTTAAAATACTATTATTTAACCATCTATTTACCACTCTTAAACCTGTATTACATTTGTTAAATGTTTCATCCCAAGTTTTACCCTCAAATATTAAGGTAGTATCATCTGCAAAACTAACTATGTTACCAGGAATATTCAGATTACATAAATCATTTATATATATTAGAAACAATATTGGCCCAAGCACACTACCTTGCGGGACTCCAAAGGAGATTGATTTACCATTGCTTAATATTTTATTTATCTCTACTTGCTGCGTTCTATCACTAAGATAAGATCTGAACCAACCCATTGCTGTACTATCAATGCCTAGAGATGATAATTTTTTAAGGAGCAATTCATGGGAAACTGTATCAAATGCTTTTGATAAGTCCAAAAACACCGCTAAAGCTTTGTTGCCATAATCCAGCGCGCTTATAACTTTGGTCAGTACCTTCAATACAGCATCACTCGTACCTTTATTCTCTCTGAAACCGAATTGATTGTCGGAGAGTATTTTGTGCTTTTCTAAGAATTTAACTAATCTTGACTTTACCAATCTCTCTATTACTTTTGAGAGAGTATTGAGCAAGGATATGGGTCGATAATTGTTAACATCTAGCTGATCTCCACCTTTGAAAAGAGGTATAACCTTAGCAATCTTACAATGAGAGGGAAACACGCCATTTTTAAAACTAATGTTAACAATATGTGATATGGGACCAGCCAATACAGAAACGTTTTGTTTATACACCATTGTACTTAAGCCATCAATACCACAGGAAAAAGACATTTTTAATTCACGTATCACTTTTGTAACTTCATAAATGTTAGTAGATTTAAATTCAAATGTGTCTCCTGTTACTTGAGTACTAGGTATAAAATTGTTTACAAGACACTTTTCGGTAGTTTTGTTTGCGCTGCACAAATTTTTGGCGAATCTAGGACCAATATCGCTGAAAAAGTTATTTACGTGATTAGTGATCATATTTGGATCCTCCTCGATTGAGATAATATTGTTATTGATTTTTAATTTTTTTATAGACAATTGTTCCTTTCGTATATTTACAGCCTCCTTTATAATCTTCCACTGTTGTTTGGTATTTCCATTGACGTTATCCAATTTTCTTCTGTAATATGCTTGTTTTGTATATTTTATAATTTTTGTACACCAGTTTCTATATCTTTTGTAATAATTCAGCAATTGAATATTATTTAACTCTTCTCGACATTTGTAGTGCAATTTGTCACGGGTTCTGAGGCATTTAATAATTCCATCATTTATCCAAGGTTTTAAGTACTTCATGTTATGTTTTTCACTTTGTACAGACGAACAATTTTTCATGTGCATTTTTAAACACTTTATAAAATTTTCAGCAGCTGAATTAACATCTTGAGATGATAGGACTGACTGCCATGATTCCTCCTTTAATCTGTCCTTCAAAAGATTGTTATCTATGACGGTTTTGATTTTCACATTATCCTTTGCTATTTTCTTTAGTGTAAAGCTCATAAATCTCAGCAATATCACATTGTGATCTGTTATGTCAGTAGTGAAGACAGCTCCTTGTGGTTCGAATTTAGATTTCACCATAATGTGATCGATGCAGGTTGAACTGGTCGAAGAAACTCTTGTAGGTGAATTTATGATTGGTTTCAAACCATGAAAAGCCATAAGTGAGAGGTATTTCTGAGTTTTCATATCGCTCAAATCCAAAGTATTGATATTTATATCCCCACATAAAATGATTTCCTTATTTTGGATAGATGTAGAGTCAAGCAGTTCGCTCAGTGATTCAAGGAAATGATCTATTTGAGTCTGGGATGGAGATCTATACACAGCTATTACACACAAGGTACTCGATATCTGCATGCTTAGGCAGTTTGCGCCAGGGAGAACAACTTCATCAACGGTCGCGTGAACATTTTGTTTTATATAGGCAACTACACCATCGTTCTGCAAACAGTTTTTATTTGTGTTGTAAGCAGTGTATCCAGGGATGTTAGGTATATTGGTATTTTTTTTAGCCAAGCTTCTGTAAACACTAGTACCTCAGGACGGTGTTCAATCCCATCCAGCATAGTTACGGTTTCATCAAAGTTTTTATTTAAACTTCTAACGTTGAAACAAAGTAACGAAAACTTGGAATGTTTTAAAAAATTTTTGCAAGTTGATAAATCTTTAATAATTAAATTAGGTTCTGTGATGTCACTTAAATCAACGCATTTTCCTAAATCGAAATCCATTTTTAGTGATGTAAATATTTTCGGTGCCTTTATTAATCAAATTCTATAATAATCTATTGAGGTCGTCTTCATGTTTTATTTCCTTGATTTTTTTGCCATCATCTTCTTTCATTAGAACCGAACCATTTTTATACCAAATGTATTTATATTTTAATTCTTTTCCCTTTGTTTTAGCTTTCCAAAGTAGCTCTTTTTTATTATTAATTTTATTAATTTTATTAATCTTATTAATTTTTGCATTTCAAAATTTTAATTTCCATTTGTATTTCTATTTTACTTTAAAATGTTGTTATTTTTTTCTCTTAGTTTTTCACTAAATTTATATATGTTTTTAATTTTGATTTATATAATTATATGTTTTAATTTATACAGAACACTTGAGTTCTTAACATTTAATTTTTATTATTAATTTTTGTATTTCAAAATTTGAATTTGAATTTTCATTTTTACTTTTCGTGTGGTAGCCAAAAAAAAACCAAATATCTGTTACTAATAAAAAATATATGAAATAAAAAAAAAATAAAAAATAAAAAAATTGTCATGCCACTATTTGCCATAATGGTAGCGGATGTACGTCGAAACGCATGTCCTGTATATTTCTCAGGATCGTTTAATTTAAGATAGCGTGCGATTTGTAAGGGGCATGATCCAAATGTGTTAATACCAACCACTTGATTGGTGCACTTACCCTTATCATACCGTAAGAAAACCCTGTCTGTACTTACATTTTGGGGTCGCAATGATAAATATTGCTTCATAAAACGCACATAATTAATTGCACCACTGTCGGCAACAGTAAAACGTCGAGCCTTCACTGTTTTAGATGGTCGGATGGTAATAAGCAATACACTTCCTTCTTCTTTGATATCATATAAGCGTAAATCGCACAATTCACATCTTCTGCAAGAGCCAAAGATTCCGCAAATGGCTACCACCTTCAAAAATAAGTACGTAATGTCCGGTGCTTCCGTGAAAAACTTCCGCAAATCATCTTCTTTGAATACATACGCCTTCTTAGCAACGTCATCCTTGCTAATTGCCTTCATGGGCTAAAGTTCGGTATTTGGGAGAAATTCCTAAAAAATAAAACTAGTTATTTTTATACTAATTTGGGGTCGGGGAATCCGAATCTGAAAGAATTAGGCGGCGGCAAGCAATATTAACTGAGTTACACGACTTTAAAAATTTTTATACACACACAGGAAAATAGCCATTTTGGAAGCATTTTGATTCCTAGACAATCAAACTAGTTATTTTTGTACTAACTATGGGCCGGGGAATCCGAATCTGAAAGAATTAGGCGGCGGCAAGCAATATTAACTGAATTACACGACTTTAAAATTTTCTATACACACACACATGAAAATATTCCTTTCGAAAGCATTTTGACACACGTAGTACAAAGATCATAGAAAAACAAGATAACATAGATGTTTTTACCACACAAAATTAAGTGTTGCCATTAAGCAGTAATATCAATAACGTAAAATAACATGTTTATATTTTAAGTACTTATTTTTTATAAATTTTACTCACTTTTGTATCACAAACCATGTTACATAAACCCAGCGTAGCTGCTAAACTACTTGAAAACAGGGATGTTTTTTTGCCGTGACGCGAGCAAGCGGTATAAAGGGGCACAAACCATGTTACACAAACCTAGCGTAGCCGCTAAACTACTTGAAAACAGGGATGTTTTTTTGCCGTGACGCGAGCAGGCGGTATAAAGGGGCACAAACCATGTTACACAAACCTGGCGTAGCCGCTAAACTACTTGAAAACAGGGATGTTTTTTGCCGTGACGCGAGCAGGCGGTATAAAGGGGCACAAACCATGTTACACAAACCTGGCGTAGCCGCTAAACTACTTGAAAACAGGGATTTTTTTTGCCGTGTCGCGAGCAGGCGGTATAAAGGGGCACAAACCATGTTACACAAACCTGGCGTAGCCGCTAAACTACTTGAAAACAGGGATGTTTTTTTGCCGTGACGCGAGCAGGCGGTATAAAGGGGCACAAACCATGTTACACAAACCTAGCGTAGCCGCTAAACTACTTGAAAACAGGGATGTTTTTTGCCGTGACGCGAGCAGGCGGTATAAAGGGGCACAAACCATGTTACACAAATCTAGCGTTAGGTTAGGTTAGTTAATGTGTTATGTGATGAATTATTATGTGAGCAAGTGTCGTGTTGTTTTATGTTATAGGGATAAATATTTTTGAGAGCTGGTAACACTGCCGGCACATGTTTTAGTAGATTTCTTGTTTTCTATGATCTTTGTACTACGTGTGTCAAAATGCTTTCGAAAGGAATATTTTCATGTGTGTGTGTATAGAAAATTTTAAAGTCGTGTAATTCAGTTAATATTACTTGCCGCCGCCTAATTCTTTCAGATTCGGATTCCCCGGCCCATAGTTAGTATAAAAATAACTGGTTTAATTTTCTAGGAATCAGAATACTTCCAAAGTGGCTATTTTCCTGTATGTGTATAAAAAATTTTAAAGTCGTGTAATTCTGTTAATATTGCTTGCCGCCGCATAATTCTTTCAGATTCGGATTCCCCGACCCCAAATTAGTATAAAAATAACTAGTTTTATTTTTTAGGAATTTCTCCCAAACACCGAACTTTTTCCCCTTCATGAATGCATGCACTTTCACAAATGATTTTAAATCAACCCCTTTATTTATCCTCAACAGACATTGCAATTTCGAATGTATGGCCCACATAGTCGATGCTTTGTACTGTTCCGACATTTTCTGAAGGTAAGCAAGCACAACTCGTTCATCTACATCTACTAAGTTTTGCTCCTCCATCCATGTTATGAACCTTTCATATTCTTTTTTATAAACGTCTTTGGATTTTATAGGTATTAACCGCGATTCTGCTTTGGTATTTAAATTATCAATGTTAGAACTCATTTTACAACACACAATAACTAGTAAAAACTGTGATGTCAACTATTAATATTATGTGACAGATTGCAAATTAATGTTTGTGTTTTTCATTTCCATGACAACAAGATATTGTGATGTCACATCACGAATACATTAATAGTTCTTATTTCCAAATTTTTAATAATAATATCAATATTTATGTTTTCAAAGTGTACCAATAAAAAAAATAGCGTAAAGTATTCGTGGATAACTGGTCTTTAAAACACTTGCTTTATTTCGAGCACCCGGCTACGCCGTCGTGCTCGAAAAATCGCGCGTGTTTTAAAGACCTGTTTATCCACTTATATTTTAATATACTATTAAATAAAGAAACAAAAATATAATATTTTTAAACTTACTTACTTTTATTACTCAATACTAGTTTTGTGGATATAGTACAAACCAATCCTGAGAAAGGGATATATCTCATATAAATCGCTGTATCTCCCTTACTATCAGAGTGAGAATTATATTTAAAACGGTGTTAGAAAGGCAAAACACCAAGCTTTATAGTCAAATCTAAAAAACAGCCATCAAAAAAGTAAAATGTACATCTTTATGATTTTTTTTATTACTTAATCATTTTCACGTAAAAAGGAAAAATGTGAGGTTAAAATAACGTTTATAATATATTTATCTAATAAAAAAAATGTGTTTTTATTTTTTTTCATTATACTGATAGAAAAAACGTGAGGTGAGCCATTTTTCAAACTTTTTTATGTTTGCACGCAAATTTTTTATATTTCAAAAATTATATGTTTATTTTGAATTATAAAATTTATTTCATCGTATAAAAGCTTCACCTACCAAAAACAGTTTTTAGTTTTGATATATCATAAATATTTCATTTATTTGCATTTTATTGTAAAGCGGAAATATTTTGAGCATCTGAAAATACGCCAAATATCTGAAGGGTTAGTGTCGGATTGATTAAACGCGTCTTTTTTCATCATCATTTTATATTAAACAGTTTATTGAAACCGTTTTCTGCAACGCCCGGATAATTATTTTTGTGGACTACCTTGAAAAAGAACATCGAGTGTTACGAAGGCTTTTTGCTATGTTGGAGCGACGAACCCAAGGTAAAAAATATCCTATTTGACCAAGGAAAAGGTGACTTTCCAACAAACAAAGAGTCGGTTCATACAACGTAATATTTCTATGTTGGCCAAATGGCAATAACCCCGGAATTTGATTCGGGTTCACTAATACACAGGCCGCCTTAGAACCAGGAAATCCTAGTGACGAATACTGTGAACACTATGACACCATTCTTAAATTCATTATTATGATTTTTTTCTAAGAAAGACAAACATTCCCGGTTTACGAATAGCCTGACAATGTTTGAAAATCTCCTACCACCACCACAGTAAGCGGAAATGGTTGTGTTGTGATGGAGGACTTAGCCAGCCGAGGAATTGAACACGCGACGCCTGGATAGGATCCAAACGAGATGCCAACTCAACCACTGTCCGGACTTTTTTTGGATATGATTTTTTACTTACCAATTGTATTCCATCTGTGTGCTTTTTTATATTGTTATTTTATTTAAAAAAAATACGGGTTACATTAATTTAAAGATATACAGGGTTTAACAGCACGAAGGATTTTAACCAGCGATTCCTGAGCGTATTTTGAATATAAAAAGTAAATGTCATTTTGCTGTCCGATGATACTTTTTTCTATTAACCCTAAACAAAAAAAAATCGAGTGCAGTTTACACGCGGTAGAAGCGAAACTTTACCAAAACAATCTCAAACAATACTTGAAAAGTGAGGTCATAATCAAAGCGACCAATGAGCGCACACCAGCGTAATTTCCGTTTCATATCTCAACCAATAGGAGCCTTTAAAAGTGACATCATAATCAAAGCGGTCAATGAGCGCAGTTGATGCGTTGCAGGTGCAGTAATCGTCATTTCCGTTTCATTCGAAATACAAATCATAGCGGGGCTATAGAAGTTTCACTTCAAAGATATATTTTTAAATCACACTTCGCCATCGGTCACACTCCTACAACGATACGAGAGCTGTTTCGTGTGATACCGTGCTGCTGGAACGAGACGGAATGCTTTTCAGGTGAACCGCTAGGCTATACCCGACTACTCAGTTGCGACGTGTGATTGAAAAATATATATTTTTGTGTAAATAACATGGAAATTACACTTCGTTACAATACTACAAGAAACAACTATTTTCATGCACATCCTACTAGGTTAGTGCGGCGGTTAGTGGAATATTTACCTTTTTCGTTTTTAATACAAAAAATATCATCGCACTGCAAAATGATATCTCCTTTTTGTATACGAAATATGCTCAGTGGAGGTTATCCACCTCTTACCCGCCCTGGTATAAGTAACAGATGGTTACTCCTTCAAGGCTCTCGCAAGATTCTAATTTTTTTTGTTGAACGAAGCTACATTTATTTATTTTTAACGAATCTAGACCTCCAGTGTCCTTGCATACGTTGTTAGTAAGCAGTATGCAAGTGCTTAACAGGAAAAACAAAATGCAAAAGAATTGGTTAGTAAGACAAAGATAAATTAAACAGGGCAAAAGAAAAACTCATTCATGAGGATCCATGAGGCGACATTGCATCTGTAAAAACCTGCAAGCACCTGCATAAAATAGAGAACATAAGTAATACAATAAATCTCGAATCAATTGACAAGTACCTACCAACAAAAAATGTGTACGGCTTTCAGTCTGACCACTTAGCTTCCGTGTCCCTTAGCCAACCACTCAGAGAAGCCTCAAAGAATGTTAACTGAATATTTGGGGTAAAATACCCGAAGACTAAAAGAAAATTCAGCGTTGGGTAGTCAGAGGCAGGACAAAGTACAGTCAAGGTCGTCTGATCAAACCTCAAGCCTGCACATGTCATTGGGGGAGGCGCAGATAGATTTGAGAAGGATCTTCAAAATTAATAATGTAACTTTGGATAACCGCTAAGGAACAACACCTCATTCTGACAGCTCCAATTTTTATTGCAAAATAAGTGACAATTAAGCAAAAAACACAACAAAAACACTAAAAAAAAAACAAAAAAACCAGTGATTCGTTAAATACAGTGAGTTTATTTGGTAGTGGCAGTGCTAAATATTTAGAAATCTCGTCAAAAAAAAAAAACGAAAGACATTATAAACCACAGACAATTTAAGTGTTTTTGAAAAAAAAAAAAAAAAAAAAAAAAAAAGTCATTTCTGTCATAGACAACACAACAAAATTATTAAAAAAAATAAATTATATGGGGCATCTGTGAACAAACCATAGAATTTTAACTACAAGCAAAAAAAAAAAAAACGCGATCAACATGTCTAAATCTCGCAGTAAATTCTCCAGTGCGAAGAAAACCACATCCTCACCCCTATTAACTGGCACCATGGACTCACCGTCGGCGACACACCAATCTATGATTAATATAGACAGTGAGTCAATATTTGAATTTATCAATACGAAATTCGAGGAAATGAAGACAGTGATGCTCAATAAAATTGAAACAGAGCTGCAAGAAATAAAAACCTTCACGAACTTCATTAACGACAAATATGATGACATTATACAAAAACTGCAACAAATTATGGACATTCCAAACAAAGTCAACAAACTCAAGGAGGAACTGGCGGAAAAAGAAAACAGATTGGCTACGGTAGAAATCCACCTAGCGGATATAGAACAATCGGCCCTTTTGAAAAGTATAGAAATAAGCGGTCTAAAACTACAGGACGACACATCCCTAGCTCATGCTGTTGCGCGGATCGCTGAACTCGCAGGCGTTACGATTACCCCAGAGGACACCTACAAAATCACAAAACACAGACCAAATGATCAGAAAAAAATTACAATTAATTTTGCGGATATAACAAAAGCGGATACCATATTAGCAGCCAAACACAGTGACGCGATAAAAAAATTCAACGGGGAAGGAGCCCAATATGTTTACGTAAATGCGGCTCTAACGCAATACTATAAAAATCTGCACTGGAACACCAGAAAAAGAGCCCAAGAAAAAGACTATAAATATGTATGGATAAAATCCGGAAAAATACTTGTAAGAAAAACTAAGGACTCAAAAGTTATAGAAATAAAACACTTGAAAGATATATCTAATAAACTGACATAAAAAACTACTGTACACCAAACACAACCTCACATCAAATACTTACACAAATACACACCAACATGGCTGATTACATGAAATATATAGACTCGAACAATCAACACTACTGTATAAGTACAAATGATTTTAATCTATGGACCAACATCACAAAAGAAAAAAATAGAATCAAAATATTGCACCAAAACATTAGATCGATCAATAAAAATTTTGACGAATTTATAATATACCTCCAACAGATTGACAATAATTTTGATGTCATTGTGCTGACAGAATGCTGGTTGAATGAAAACTATATCCCAAAAACAATCAAAAACTATCATACACACCACACAAATATACACAAAAACCAAAATGATGGTATAGTTACGTACATCAGTGATAAAAATAACATAAGCGTTCAGGAAATAAACATCATAGACTCCAACTGCTTACAGATTACATATGAAAAAGAAACATGTATCCTAGCTATGTACAGATCTCCATCCAAAAACAACATTACAAACTTCCTAACAGAACTTAACAATACATTAAATGACCTCAACAAATACAAAAATATCATCATCATAGGAGACCTTAACATAAACATTCTACAAAACGGACACCCACAAAATATAGAATACCTAACAATACTAGCACAGCATGGACTGGAGCCAACGATAAATGTCCCAACACGAGTAACACAAAACACTAAAAGCTGTATAGATCATATAATGATCAAGACAAAACTAAAAACCAAAACAGTAGTACTTGAAAGCACAATTACAGATCACTACATGAATATGATAGCAATAGACACCGAAAACACTAATTCGAACCAACATAAAATATTTACAAAAAAAATAATTGACTACTCAAACTTAAAAGAAAAATTACAAAAAATAAACTGGAATACAATATACCAAATAGATAATGTCGAAGAGGCCTGGAATAAATTTACAAATACGTTAACGCAAGAAATAAAAAATTTCACTTCAATAAAACACATAAAACTTACACACAAAGCAAAAAAAATTAAACTATGGATAACACAAGGAATATTAAACTGTATTCGTAAACGAGACAAAATTCACAAACAAATTAAACACACACCGTATGACATGGAACAACTTAATTACTATAAAAGATATAGAAACATCTGCACGAAAATTATTAGAGTAGCTAAGGAGTTATACTACAGAGAAAAACTTAAAGAAAATAATAACCCAAAGGAAATATGGAGAATTTTAAAAGAAGTTACATACACACAAAAATACAAACAGAAAAATACTATTGAACATCTAAATATTAACTCAAACCAAATTGATGCCAAAACAAATACAGAATGCATGGCAAACCATGTCAATAACTTCTTCGCAACTATAGGGAAAGTTTTAGCGAACCGTAAAAAACATAGCACAAACACAATAACACAAACAAACATTTCAAACATCAATACTCAACCGACACAACACAGATTTATAATAAAAACAACTTCGGAAAAGGAAATTGACAAAATAATAAACACATTAAAAAACCGGACTGCTCCCGGATTAGATGAGATAACAACGGATTGCATTAAAATAATAAAAAATGAAATATTAAAACCTATAACACACTTAATCAACCTTAGCATAACACACGCCTTCTTTCCTAGTACTCTTAAAAAAGGACTGGTGATACCTATTTATAAATCCGGAGACAAAATGGAAATAACTAACTATAGGCCAATCACATTGTTAAACTCGCTATCAAAGATTTACGAAAGAGTATTAAAAATCCAAATTATAAAATACCTGGAAGAAAACAAATTAATCTCGGATAAACAATATGGATTTAGAGAAAAAAGAAGCACAAAAGAAGCTTTGGCAAGTACAATAGATTATATACATAGCAACTTAGATCAAGGGTATAAATGCATAGCGATATATCTAGATTTAGCTAAAGCGTTTGATTCAATCTGCCACAAAACACTTTTTAAAAAATTAGAAAATATGGGTATCAAAGATAAAGAACTCCAACTATTGAAAAGTTATATGAGCGACAGAACACAACAAGTCAAAATTAATAACCATACTAGCAAACCACTGCCGATTACATACGGAGTTCCACAAGGAAGCATACTAGGGCCCATTCTTTTCACCATTTATATAAATGAACTTTGCAGCATGGAAATAGACGGTGAAATAATCAGTTACGCAGACGACACAGTTTTACTCTTTAAAGCTAAGGATTGGAAAAATGTATATAACAAAGCAAATCTAGGAATCACGCAAGTGAAAACATGGCTGGACTCTAACACACTTACACTAAACATATCGAAAACAAAATTCTCAACGTACAGTATAACTAACACGGGACAGCCAAAAAACGATACAAATACCATAAAAATACACGAATGCATTAACACAAACATCTGCGATTGCCCTCCTCTAGAAAAAATGGAACAAATAAAGTATCTAGGTATCGTAATTGACCATAACCTTAGATGGACACATCATATTAAACAAATCACAAATAAACTCCTCAGAACAATACACATTTTCCTAAACATAAGAAACATATATAAAATAAAACAAATGAAAACAATATATTTCGCACTTTGTCAATCAATAATAGAATATGGATTAATTGCTTGGGGAGGAGCAACAAACGCAGCTATCGCTCAAATAGAAATCGCACAGAAAACGATCTTAAAAGTAATACTTAAAAAACATAGACTAACCGATACAGATCAAATATATAAAAGTTGTGACGTACTAGATATACGCCAATTATATGTAAAAACACTACTGAACTACATTTTTGACCAAAAAAACACACTTCAACAAACCCCAAATATCACTAATAGACCAGTTAGACAAGCGTACAAAGAAAACATAAAAACTCCGACGGTAAACACTACCTTTGGAAAAAGACACCATAAATACCAAGCTATAAAAGCATTCAACAGTCTTTCACTTGAAACAAAAATTGAGGAAAACAAAAATAATTTCAGACATAAAATAAAAAAATGGATTAAAGAACAAAATAGACAATTTTACCAAAATTTCATAACATAAAAGAATAAAACGTATACTCCCAACACACAAAACCAATATAAAACACGTAACACTCACAAACACATAAAACATAATATACGCCGATTTTCATTTAATTACTTTATTTTTTTAGTTTATTAATTTAAAATAATTTTAATTTTTGATCTCTATTTTTAGTTTAAAATTATCTTTATTTTAAATGATTTTTTTGTTTGTTTTATCACCAACTTTGTATATTTCTTTTTTTTAAACTATAATGTATAAAGTATTATATTATAAAATGGGGGCCTCAGCACGGGTAAACAACCCAGTGAGGCCAACATTACTGGTTTGTACTATAAAAATTTGTAAAATAATACTGTATCAACAATAAAAAAAAAAAAAACTAAAGATGAATCAGGGACGAGGTCCAGCACACCCCCATATGGGGATAGGGAAAAAAAAATTTGGAGTAAAATAATATATATATTTAAATATGAAATATGCTCAGGAATCTTTAAAACCATAAGGCGGAAACAAATTAAAAAAAATGTCATTGATGCTGTAAATTTTACAGTGTAAAACCATTGACGTAGCCATCTCTTGGGCCGGCTTTTAGCTAATTTCAAACAAATGCGTGAGTGCGCGTGTGCTTTATGATCGCCACCAAAAGTTGATACAACGCATTGTCATCGACATAGAGTCTATCTGTCGAATTTCAGCTCGATCGGATGTCGGGAAGTGGGTCAGTTTCCGCTTCCAAGATGAAATTCAAGTACTTGGATGTAGGTTTTTAAATAGGCTTTTATTTTATTTGGAAGCTTCACGAATCGCTTCGGACATCATTTATCATCAAGTGGGTACTTTTGCCAAGTTTAGCGACGAGAGTTATACTATAATGTCAGCAGGTACAGTAACTTTAATTTATGGACTTTGCGGATTGCAACGGAAATAATTGAATAGTAAAATAATCAAATCATTCTGAATAATAAATCAGTACATAAATAATATGTAATGTTAATTATCGCTGCTATGTCTCTCTGTCTGTGTGCAGATAAGTCAAGACATTGAGCGAGTGAGAGCATCACGCATCACGCCTCACAGATAAAATGCCCGGGGCTATCTCGAAATAGTGAAAGGGGGACACTTATTAATTACTATTACTAAATACAATTATTATTTACAAGCTGGCACCCGGCATGCGTTGCTATGCCATTTAAGAGGGCATTACCAGAGAAAACCAGAATATGTCATTTTCAAATCAGATTTTAGACGTATTGACTCTTTTCCACAAAAAATTATAAATGGATTTCAAAAGATTGTTCTTTGATCTAGCATTCGTATGTAATAAATTTTGAGAATTTTGTTTAATTTTTAGTATAATAAGGTTATTCCATAGGTCGTTGGCAGATTTGTTACATTTTCAAAAAAGTTTTTGTGTTATACCACACCCATTTCAAATAATATAATCATGCAGTAAAATAAATCAATACATTATCTAGCAAACGTATGTTTTAGAATTTTAATTTTAGGTTCAATAAAATCATTAAAAAATATGTACGTACATGTGTTTCTTGACGAAAATTGGTCCATTTGTGTATTTATTTGCGCACTTACAAACTAATGTATTTCAGATTTTTTTAACATTCTTATTAAACTTAGACATTATTGAAAAATGATAAATACTTATAATCAAAAAATAACTACAAAAAGTACATTATTTTAATAGTTTTATCATCACGCCTTTCAGCATTTTTGGATGAAGGTATAAATTAAAGCTAATTTGGATTGAAATAAATTCGATATTGAGTTATAATTTAAAAAAGCTGGTACGGAGAATAATTAATCTTTCTCATTGTAACCGCCCTGCACGATCGTAAGAACAACTTTCGACGAAATGTGGATTTTCGTCCGCTGGCTGGTTAAACGCTCTTAATAAAGAAATTGTTTCTCCCTGCGTGTCCTTTCGCATTCGTCCCGATCTCCTTCCACCTCCCCTTCCTCTCCCGCATCCCCTTCCCCCTCTCGCGTTCCCACACCGCTTTCCCTCAATCCACTCCCCTCGCCCGCTTCCCCCGTCCCGCGAACCCTCCTCCGGAGTTCCCCCCTCCCACATTCCATTCATTCAGTCCCGGTGCATTCAGTTTTCAAACATCTCGCGTGCCACCTGTTGCAATTTTTTTATACAAATTTCATAATGCCAGAGCTCACCAGTAGTTTTATACAAAACTTTGTCCTGACCGTAACGAACACAACAAAAAAAGAATTATCCAATTTGGTGCTGTCGTTCGGAAGTTATGCGCGTACATACATTTAGGCGATTCATTTTTATTTATATAGATAGAAGATAGATAGAAGATAGATAGAAGATAGATAGATAGATAGATAGATAGATTAAGAACAATTTCATGTTTATGAAATAACAGAAAATTACTGAAAATAGTTGCGCCGAACTATAAATGAGAAGAGTTTTCACAAAGAGACATACACAAAAAATAACCTCTTTTTTTAGCGAGACGGTTTTAAATGAAAAAAAAATCGGGGTCAGGTTTTATGATAATCTTTAAATGTACTGTTAGACACGATGAATAATAAGAAAGCATCAATTTACTATTATATTTAATTTTTTTTTAACTGAAACAAAACTATTATTTTGTAACCACGATTTATTTATTAAATTTTCTAATACCGACTGGTTTCTCTTAACCATGTTCAGGATATAAAATTAAACTAACTGACCATCAGTTTAATTGTATCTTACCCTGAAGATGCTTGAGTTAAGCGAAACCTGTCGGTATTAAAAATGAAATAAATAAATCGTGGTTACAAATAAATGTGTAAATCTGTAGAGTTTTTCAGACGCACAGGTGTACCTGCTTAGTTGTAGTATTTTCCGATTAGATAAGATTACAATTACTATACTAGACAAGCATATTGGGAATCAAATTGAAATTATCGAATAAAATATGGACCTCTTAATTTAGTACTCTAGTCTAGACTTCTAGACGTCGGAAAAACTTCTGAGGCAAAAGACCCAAAAATGTAGTCAAAAAACAATGGTCTAAAAGTTTTTTAGTAGCACGGGCCAAGTTTTTTTTATGTGCGTATGTACGGGCGCGCAAACAAATAATTCATAATAATATTTTAATTTTTAATCATACCCAAAAAATTTTTTTTTTTTAAATAATTTAATTAGCGCCATGTATGAAAGAGCAGATTGTGAATTCTTTTAAGAATACCCTTAAACAATGACTTTCATTAAAAAAATATTTCCGTAAAAACTAAAGTACTTAATATAAAATTTATACTACCTATATAGTTTTTTTTTTACATGAGCCCCACACAGAAGGCCCTGAGGAAAATAATTTCCCTCAGGGCCTATGTCATCTTTGACAGGGTGGCCACAAAAAATGGATTTCAAAATTCCCTGATAATTCCAGGTTTTCCAGGACAGTTTCTACATTTTTCCCTGATATGTTTGATTTGATATAAGGGGATATCGTTCGTTAGATAAATAATAAAGGGAATTCCGTCATCTATAGCATTTATTATTTCTTTGCATCACAATAATCTATTAAAAATAAAATAAACCTGTTACAAATTTATGATATTTCGCCTGAAGACTTTTTTCTAGCTTTTGAAACGATAGATAGAGATATAATCATTAAAAAACTATCTAAAAATGGAATAAAAGGAAAGGCATTGAAACGATTTAAGGATTATTTAACTAATAGATATCAAACCACAAAAGTGGGTCAGAAAATCTCCGAACCAATGAAGATTACACCGGGAGTACAACAAGGGTCTGTTCTCGGACCTATTCTTTTTATAATGTACATTAATGATATGGTAAAAGTATGGCAGACGACGCATTGATATATATAGCAGGAGAATATTATGAACTCATAATGAATCATTTAAATGAAGACCTACATAATATATCAATATGGCTGAAGAAAAACAAACTAAAATTGAATGTAAACAAAACTAACATTGGAAAACGAGTAACGCAAACAAAAAAGACATATTGATAGACGGTGAAGTTTTGAAAGAAGTATTTGAAATTAAATATTTGGGAGTAATAATTGACTCCAAATTGACTTTCGCTCAAAATACAAAACCAATTATTAAAAAAATTTCGCTGTTGGGAAGAATAAGAAGATTCCTTGACAGTCTCCAGTAAAAATGTGTACAACGCATTCATTGTACCACACATAAATTACTGTAGCAGCATTCTATTCTTAGCCAACGACGGATTAATGAAACAAATGACAATTCTACAAAACAGATCTATGAGAACTATATTGAAGAAAAATAGGTACACTTCAGTCAAGAAAATGTTGAAGGAGTTAAATATCTTGTCATTTAAACAAATTATTTACTTCAATACTATATTGTTAATCTACCAAATAATCAATGGCTATACGTCTATTGAATTCCTAAGAAAAATTGATAAAACTACAAAGCAACAACACGAGACGAGGAAAAGAAATGAACTAAGACTCCCCTTCAGGAAAAAAAAACAAAGTCAAAAGCCATTGATGTACGAAGCATTGAAGATATTTGGAGAATTACCAGAAGAAATAAAATTGGAAGAGAGCATAAAGGCATTTAAAATTAAATGGTGAAGATATGTGATTGATTTGGTGTGGATGTGTTATTTTAAGTGTATGTATATATAAGGATTGTATTAGGACATAGATAACTATGTACCTATTTAAAATACCGCAATAAAACAACTTTGGGGTTTCACAAATCGCAAAATAAAGAATTTAGTTTTATTTTTGGAATTCCCTGATATTATAATTTTTTTTTGAAATTCCATGACATTTCCCTGATAATTCCAGGTTCGGTAAAATTCCCTGATAATTCTAGGTTTTCCAGGTCTTGTAGCCACCCTGTTTGAGGATGCTGTGTGGAGGGTTTTTTTTAAGGAAAGGAAGGAGAGGAGAGTTCTGGGAAGGAAAAGGGTTTAAGGGGTGGGTAGGAATCTGGGGTTCAGTATGTCCTGGTTATCCGCCTCCAAGACCTAGACAAACCTCACCCCATGAACCCGGGCACCCCTGCTAAATCACCAAACGTAGCGAACCACTTGGAGTGACCTATGGCAGAGGTGTTGGTTATCCAATAAAGGTTCCCGGGGCGGCGGTACCCATTCCCGCCTCCCAAATTAATATTTTATAGTAATTAATACTTTATAGTATCTGCATAAAATATAACGGGTTAAAAACCTGCATGCACAGATGAAAGAATAACGCCAAAAAAATAAAGTAGACAATATCACGTTTATAAATCTCAACTAAACATTTCTATAAGTAAAAAAAATAAGGGAAAGAATGACATTATTTGGAAAATATGACATGATGTGAACTATTGTTTGCTCGTTGGACAAAAAACCTCGATGTGATTCTGCTAGGAGGTGGTCAAGACGAATCTAGTAATATTATTGGACTAACGGAATTAATTTTTGAAAAAAAACTAATATAAATGCCTACACAACATTTTGAAAACAAAAAGGTTTTCTGCAGAGGCGGCTCTAGGGATCTATTTTTATTTTATTTTATTAGGAACATTTACAGGTTAATAACATTACATGCATTAAACAAAACAATAAATTATAATAATTAGGTTACAACCCAATAACAAATGTTCACATCATGCCCAAATAATAAATAAAAAGTCAATAATTATTAACTTTTTTTTTGCCTAATATTACAGATATAGAGACTAGATAAACAATCTAAACATAGTCTATATATACTGTCTAATACTGTGTGATACATAAAAGATACAGATAAGATAAGATAAAAAACAATGCAAGTAGAAAAAATAAACATATAATAAATAATAATGATGAAAACCGAAAAACACTAGATGTAGGATCGAGAAATAATATGTACATCATTAAAAAAAAACAAGTGAAAGTAAGATAAAAGTTAAGTGATAGTACTCACAAAAAATAGTAAAATATAGTGTGCCAGTTTTTTTTTTTTTTTTTTCGATTATTTCTGGCTTTCACCCTTTAAGGGTGTTCTAGGCCATCATTTATAATTACAGAGAAATGAAAAGTGAATTTATATATTAATTTTATTTAAATGTGCAAATTTCAGAATTTTATGGAAGATTGGAGTGGAGTTCAGACTTAGAAGAGATGAGATGTTGAATGGAGGAGAGGCAATTTTGGATAAATCTTGATAGAAGAGAGGATATTTATTTAGAGTGGGACAATCAAAAAATATGTGATCTAAAGTTCCCACATCTAGACCACAGAATGTACAATCTGGGGAGTCAAGCACATGAATTTTAAAAAGGTGAGAAGGAACGGAACAATGTCCGATTCTCATTCGAATAAGTAAGGAAATTTCTTTTTTTGAAAAATGGGGGAATTTTTGAAACCACGGTTTTGATGGGATAGTCCTTTGTATTGAGGCGTAGCGGGCACCCTTGGATTGACTAGCAATGTTCCAATATTCTGTCCAAACATTGCGGGATCTATCTTTGATGATGGAAAAAATATCAGATAGGGGAATATGGTTTACGAGGGTAATGGTAGGGTTAGACGCTCCTTGTTTTGCCAAGGAATCAGCAATATCGTTACCCACTATGCCAACATGTCCAGGAATCCAAATCAGAGTGACAGTTTTTCCAGAACTTTGAATGGAGGATATCAGCACTCGAAAAAGACATACAAAGTGATCATCAGGATGAAGAAAAGGACTGGATTTAAGTTTTTGGAGGGAACTGAGAGAGTCAGAGAGAACAAGAGAATGTTCAAAATTATTTTTTATTATATATTTGAGAGATTCAATTATTGCTATGCACTCGGCAGAAAATATTGAAAATTGGTTTGAAATTGAATAAAATATTCTTTCATTAGAATTATTGTGGTAAACGTTAATACCTATACCACAGTTAGGAGAGTCTGGAGATTTGGAGCCATCAGTAAATAAAAGAGAAGTGTTGGGCCATTTAGAAGAAATAATGTCATTGAACATATTATTGACAGTACGGGCTGGAAGATTGGAATGACTTTTAAGGATGCCGATCCCTTCTAAAATTGTTGGGGATAGGGTGACGTGACTATATTTTAATTTGAATAATGGAAGAAGATCATTTTGGATAATTTGAAGCTCTGAGAGAGAACGAAAATTTTTACAGAAGGCAGGGAGAGGTTTAATTCGAGCTCTGATTGTAGATGAATGTGTTGAGTCTTTGAACAACGACACTCTGGGAATAACCTGATGGCATTTAGAATTTAAACATTTAAGAACAAATTTGTCAGCAAATAGTTGACGTCTTAAATAAAGTGGAGGATCAGAACATTCTACTTGAAGAGAATTGATGGGCGACGATTGCATGGCTCCAGTTATTATTCGCAATGACTTTGATTGAATTTTGTCTAATTTGCTGAGTGCATTTTTGGATGCAGTACTAAAAAGTGGGCAGGCAAAGTCGAGATGGCTTCGAATAAGTGCGTTGTAAAGCAACTTAATGCAGATAGGGTGTGAACCCCACCAAACGCCAGTCAATGATCTGATGATATTTAAATTTTTTTCACATTTAGTAACAATATTATGAATATGGGAAGACCATTTAAGTTTCCTATCAAATGTTACTCCCAAAAATTTAACTTCGGAGACATTGGGGATTGGAGAGTTTTTAAATAAAATTTGAACAGGAGGGTTATGATGACGGTTTGAGAAGGTGACACACTGACTCTTTTGAACTGAAAGTTCAAGACCATTTAAAGTGAGCCATGTGCAAAGGGCATCCATGGCTTCATTAAGATATTTGACGGCGGGTGGGATGATTTTGGATGATAAGAAGAAAGCTATGTCATCCGCGAACTCAATAACTTTTACTTGAGGGGGAATGGTGACATGCATATCATGTGTGTATATATTATATATTATGTGTGCCAGTTTTATGGCTATTTAAAAAAATATTTATAAAAAAAAAAAAAAAATAAAAATAAAAAAAATAAAAAAATAAAAAAAATAAAAAAAAACACCAGACTTAAAGTGGAAAAATAATATACATATATACGCACATGCACGTATATACACATATACCTATTACATTATTTTAAATAAAAATAAATAAAAACATAAAAGTAAGGTAATAATTATTTACTTTTGTTAAAGTGGATTAATCTGCAAGTATTTGGTAATGAATTGGTTATTATAAGGCTCCATTAACTATAAGTTTGAAATAGCTTAAAGTACATGAAGTCGAAGGTCAAGAAGTCTAGAAGTGGAAGGTCATTAAAAAATGATATGATACAATATCAAATTAAATACGATAATATTCATTGTTATAGTAAATTATCTCATGCGATAAGCGTACAATATGCAAAATCAACCTACGTTTATCAAGCCATCTCTTTCAGACGCATAATATTCATCATGCACTCTCCCTCACGGCAATGACCCAAACTGTCTTCAGAATCCGAAAACATTTTTACTAGGCGACATAGTTCCATCTCGTTTATTGTATGGTGCGTAAAAATACAGAAGACATGATATCGGGACATTTGATAAATTGACCCAGCCAATGTGTGACTGCTACCATTTAAGACGTTAGATGTCACTGCTTACCGCTGCCCGCTATCTCGTGGTGCGTTTCAAATACATTAGAATAATACCAGTTGTTTTGATTTGCATAATATTTTATGATACATCATGTTTTACTGTCACCTTAAAATTTTGGAAGGTTTTTGACCAATTTACCTGAGGGAAGGACCGCCACTGGTTTTCTGGTGTATTTCATTTAACGGTGTCTGTATTGAAGATAAATGGACACAATTGTTAGGAAATTACTAACATCTTTTTAAGTTTTTCGACGTTGATTGGTAAATTAGAGGTGAGTAATTATGTTCTTCAATTGAAGTTTCTAATTGCCATGTTCCTAATTATCACAGGCGAATTGGTACAACTACGCGTTTGCAATCGAAAACGATAGCTATACTATGAAACAACTTGAATCGTACTAATTCATCGATATATTATATATAATTATTGTCGGTAGATATACAAATCACATCACAAAATAAATATCTTGTGTTCCATATTTGTTTATTAAGACGTACACAGTACATTCTGAAACAAGTTATACGTTATAATATTAAATTAAAGTATTACATGGTTATAGTACTTATTATGTAAGCCCATAGAATGTCATTAGGTAATTTCACCTGAGATGTGAACGGTTCTTAAAACTTAACTAATGAACGAATGAGTTATAGTAATAAAAAGGGAGAGAGTGTGTGGATAAATAAGAGAAATTTTGATATCAAGAATTAGGTTAGGGAACGTACCCATACTACGTGACCAACTTTTTGCAATTTTTAACCCCCCCCCCCCCCCCCGGTGACCAAAATCCTAAGCAACCCGCCGCTTATTTGTATGGAGCGTGACATTTTGAAGACCCCCCCCCCTAAAAGTGTCACGTAGTACGGGTACGTTCCCTTATGTGCTCACGAATTGTAATCAACTGTTAAAAAAAGTTTAAAAATAAATTATATCACGCTAAGAAATAAATTAGTTTTAGATGGTTAGCAAGGAATCATGAAAAATGTCTAAGGCGGTATTTCACTATCCTACTGATAGCTTATCCGTACGATAACGTATATTAATAAATAAACAAATAAATAAATAATAAAAAATCGCAACAGGTAAAAAAAACTCTGCTAACTTATCCTATAGGTACATAGCCACTATTCACGGGTTCAAGTACCGAATAGTAAACTCGGTCCCGCGACTTTTCATACCGCGACAAAACATCTACTAAAACCTAACATAACCTAACAAAAAAATGGGACAAAAATAATAAAGACGGTTCCACGCCAACTCATAATGAAACCAACTCAGAAACACCCCAAAAAGGTCATTAAAAGCTACAAAAAAAATAATTTTAAAATAGCTGGTAACCCTAACCTAACAATTTTTTAAATATTTTTTAAGATCACTCTTAATGACCTTTCTGAGGTGCTTCTGAGTTTGGTTTCATCCTGAGTTGTCCGGTCACCGGATAATTTATGAGGATGGTGAAATATCCCCAAGTGTAGTAATTTTTTGTAGTGGGTAGGTATATGTTGTGATTGCGCGAGTAAATTAGTGAGTTATATGCTGCATTGTTGTTTACACTTCATGTTGGGAGGCGTCTACTAATATCTTCAGGAATTCCAAAAACTGAAAAAATCGAACTAATATCTATGAGAATCAAAGTGTTGACGAATATCTACAGCTCAAACTGTTGATTATTATCTATGAGAACCAAAGTGTTGACGAATATCTACAGCACTGGCAGAGGTTGGATTTGCAATTATGTATAGCATATTGGAATAACGTAATATTGCGTATGCAGTTTAAAAAACTTAATTTATGTAAGTATGTATGTAAAAATCCCTAATATCGGACTATTGGACACATTTAGCTGATTAGTCCAACCTACGCTCTGTAGATATTAGTTCAACCTACGCTCTGTAGATATTAGTCAACACTCTGAAGTTCGTAGATATTAGTTCAACATATGAGCTGTAGATATTCGTCCGAGATACAGGCTGTAGACATTAGTATCTGGAGTCTCATGTTGTATAAGTAGTAATAATAAGAATAATGTCTCGCGTCCTCTACACTATAGTTTCCTGTACTAAGGCGGCCTGCAGTTTTCTAAATGTTTAAATTGAATATCTACTTGTCTTTACATTGTCTTCATAATGTTTTCAATCATCAATGTTATCACAAGTTCTCCATAATGGTTGGTTGCGCTCTAGTGGCCCAATATGTCTAGGTATTTGAGAACTCGAATATTTCGTAAACAGCAAATTTGTTAATGGGTTTCATAATTAATAATTAGGTACCAAGCAATCGGTAGGAACCTAATTCGACATTTTACATCTGCTGTATGTCACATCTTTACTCCGACTAATAGAATAAAAGAGAGGTATAATTCTATTGTCTAATAAATCGCTTCCTCGATTGAGGGCTTCAGATGGTAACATTTTCGAATTCGCTGAATATCGACTGAAAGATAATTATTTGTTATATATTATAAATTATTTTTTTTTTTTACATGAGCTCCACACAGGAGGCCTTGAGGAAAATAATTTCCCTCAGGGCCTGTGTCATCTTTGGGGATGCTGTGTGGAGGGTTTTTTTAAGAAAAGGAAGGAGAGGAGAGTTCTGGGAAGGAAAAGGGTTTAAGGGGTGGGTAGGAATCTGGGGTTCAGTATGTCCTGGTCATCCGCCTCCAAGACCTAGACAAACCTCACCCCATGGACCCGGGCACCCCTGCTAAATCACCAAACGTAGCGAACCACTTGGGGTGACCTATGGCAGAGGCGTTGGTTGTCCAATAAAGGTTCCCGGGGCGGCGGTACCCATTCCCGCCTCCCAAATTGGAATTATAATATATGTTTTCAACACATATGAACATTTGTCATCATATACTCATTTTAATGTGAAAATAAACGAAACAAATCCACTTTGAGAAAAAACTGAGACACCTCTGAAATTATACATAGGTAGGTACATAAATATGTAGGCAGAAACTGGACGAGAAAATAAGGTATTCATACTTTTCTTTAGTAACTCATTTTCGATATATGGCAACATTGTACATATAATAGAGTACGTGCAACTATAGGAATAATGTTGACAATTTCATTTAGCGTTAGAACGAGAAAATTTTTAAAATTGCGTAGTGTCTGATGTACGAGCATGCATATACGAGTATATAGGTATATCACATGTCGGCAATCTTTATTGACTTCGTCACGGAATTCAAAAATAGCATATTTTTAGGAAATTCTAATAAAAAGGGAATTTCATTATCGATGCTGACTTTATTTTCATGTTTTACTTTTTTCTTTCGTTTTACGTTTCGGAAGTTTATGCCTAAAGTTTATATACTTCAGATTACAGGGATCTGAATTCTGGATTTTAATTATGGAGGTCAGGATTTTTCGTTTAGGTACTTCGGTTTTATTGAATGAGTTGAATATGTACTTAAAAAAATAGCATCTCTCTACAGAAGCTCACAGCAGACGGTACAACTTGCTTCAACCCAATGTTATTGTAAAAAAAAATACTACCCTTAAGAGAAAATTCGAAAGCAACTGAAATGGAAAATAGATAGTACATATCTATTGATAAAAAATAATATATATAAAGAAAAAAGAATAGTATTGATAGTTTTATTAAAAATATATAAGGACTCATAGGTAGATAGGTACAACAGAAAAAGGATAGTATTGATAGTATTATAAAAACATAGGGGAGAGTAGGGTATATCGTACCGGTCGATAAATCGTACCACCCGATTATTTCCGCTACGGGTCACTCTTTATTAATCCTGAAAACACTCCGTGAACCGTTAGAAGCGTCATAGTTGTCCCATCATTTTTAAACAGTGTTGGGTAATGCGTCCGTTGGCAGTATAGTTTTTCTGTTTTTTCACCATCTTGATCTAATTTTTTCGGGTCCTGCCTAAGGTCATTTTGTGTTTAAAGGTATGTTAGTTTTTTCTCAAATTACGTTCAGTTAACATGTATATATTCTACAATTCGCTATTGAAAAACCATACTTGTCAAGTGTATTGTTACATTTCTGCGGTCATTATTTCATAAAAACTCAGAGTTTGCTAAATCGTACCGCCAGTGGGTTGATAAATCGTACCGGTACGATTAACCGTACGCGGAGACCACGGTGAGTGTGTGGTAAAAGTATCTATGAATGTTTTGTAATTATTTCCAAGTAAGTGATGAATGGAATTTTATTTATTTAAACTCAAAGAACACTGTGTACAACTTTTTGTACAAAAATCTAAAATATGGTTGGCGGTGTACGCCGCTTTCAACAGGACACTCCGACGAAATTGCGGCTCGGTGATTGACAGCGATTAAGCCATATGGTAAGCAAACATACAAAAAAACAAACAAACCAACAACAAACAAATAAACAAACAAATAAACAAACAAACAAACAATCAAACCAACAAACAAACAAACCAACAAACAAACCAACAAACAAACAAACAACAATTAAACAAACAAACAAATAAACAAACACACCAACAAACCAACAAACAAATAAACAAACAAACCAATAAGCAAACAAACAAAAAAACAAGCAAACCAAAATCAAACAAATCAACAAACAAATAAACAAACAAACAATCAAACCAAAAAATAAACAAACAAATCAACATACAAACCATGAAAACACAAACCAACAAATCAACAAACAAATAAACCCACCAACAAACAAATAAACCAACCAACAAACAACTAAACAAAAAAAAACAAAAAATCCAACAAACAAACAAACCAAATAACCAATAAACAAACAAACCGACAAATCAATAAACAAACAACAATCCAACATAAACGAACAATCAAACAAACCAACGATCCAACAAATCAACAAACAAACAAAGAAACCAACAAATCAACAAAAAAACCATTAACAACAATGTAACAAACAAACAAACCAACAAATAAACAAGCCAACAAATCAACAAAAAATAAACCAACCAACAAACAAACTAACAAACAAACCAAAAAACCAACAAACAAACAAACCAACAATCCAACAAATCAACAAACAGACCAATGAACAAACAAACCAACAAATCAACCAACAAATAAAGAAACCAACAAACAAACAAGAAAAAAAAAACAAAAAATCCAACAAACAAACAAACCAACAAATCAATAAACAAACAAACCAACAAACCAACAAACAAGCAAACAAACAATCCAACAAACAATCCAACAAACAAACGAACTATCAAACAAACCAACAATTCAACAAATCAACAAACAAATAAACAAACCAATGAACATCAAACCAACAAATCAACAAACAAAAAACCAACCAACAAACAAACCAAAAAAAACAAACCAACAAACAAACAAACAAACAAACAAACAAACAAACAATCAAACCAACAAACAAACAAACCAACAAAAAACCAAAAAACCAACAAACAAACAACAATTAAACAAACGAACAAACCAACAAATAAACATACCAACACATCAACAAATCAACAAACAAATAAACCAACCAACAAACTAACTAACAAACAAATCAAATAACTAACACACAAATAAACAAACGAACAAACCAATAAACCAACAAACCAACTAACCAACTAACCAACAAACCAACAAACCAACAAACCAACAAACCAACAAACCAACAAACAAACAAACCAACAAACCAACTAACCAACAAACCAACAAACCAAGAAACCAACAAACAAACAAACCAACAAATCAACAAACAATCCAACAAACAAACAAACGAACAAACAAACCAACAATCCAACAAATCAACAAACAAACAAACAAACCAACAAACCAACAAAGCAACAAACAAATAAACCAACAAACAAACAAATAAACAATCAAACCAACAAACAAACAAGCCAACACACCAACAAAGAAACCAACAAACAATGTAACAAACAATCAAACCAACAAATAAACAAGCGAACACACCAACAAATCAACAAAAAAATAAACCAACCAACAAACAAACCAAAAAACCAACAAACAAACCAACAAACAAACCAACAAACCATCAATCAACAAACAAACAAACAAACATAGAACCAAAAAATTAAACAAACAAAGAAACAAACAAACAAACATAGAACCAAAAAATTAAACAAATAAAGAAACAAACAAATATTGATTTTTATATATAAGATTACAAAATACTCTGCTTGCCTGCTCACGCATCTCGCAGAAATTGCGTCCCGGCCGCAGGTCCGATGTCACACATGTCTGTATATGTCATATCTACACATGTCTGCGTCTCAGTGTATGTCGCTCCACTTCCATGTTCTAGGTACGATTTATGTACCGGTGGTACGATGTACCATACCGGTTGGCTAAATCGTACCGAAATCCATTTTTTATAAAACTTTTAATTTGAAAACCTTCCAGATACGTTAAAAATATGATTTAAATATACGTGGTACCCAATCAAACAGGCATTCATTTGAACCTAGTTCCACTACTCTAATCCATTTCCATCATACCGTATTGAGTGTTAAGTGCAAAGTGGTACGATATACCATACTCTCCCCTATACTTATAGGTAGATAGGTACACTAGAAAAAGTATTGTATTGATAGTATTAATAAAAATATATACTTGTAGGTATCGACCTAGATAGGTACAATAGAAAAAGGATAGTATTAATAGTACGTATTATTGAAAATATATACCTATAGGTATCTATCTAGATAGGTACAATAGAAAAAGGATAGTATTGAAATTTCAGCAATATTCCTAACACGGTCGATCTTCTTCACATTCTAACATTTTTCTCTGTTTATTTTGTCTGAATATATTTTTCGTATTAGGTAGGTACTTACATTACATGTGTAAATAAATACATTACGTACAGTTTGTCAAATAAGAGTAGACAATATATGAGGGCGCCACTGTTGATCAAATGGCAATACTAAACACAACTCATAGTGTTAAAGTAAAACTGTGTAAACATACATTTTAATAAAAAATTAAAAAGGCATAATAGTGGAAAAAATATTTTTTCATTGCAGTATAGATACCCGCCGATCTCTAAATTAGAATTGCATATAGGTATATGATTATTATACCTTTGCAATTTTGTGTTAACATAATGAAGAATAACTATAATGTAATAAAATATAAAGCACAGTTTAGAAATTGCTCACATTTATTTAATACTAGATAAAGTACCTAGCGTTGCCTGGGCTTTAAATCATGTCTCTAATTTTAGATCTGAATATATTTACCTAACTCATTCAGATCTAAAAGTAGTGTAACTAAACTCACCATTAGTGATTCTTCCTTTCTATCTATTGTTAAATTCAAATTTATGTTAAAGCAAATCGCTTTATAAATCACCTTTTAATCAAATTTATGTCATGAAAAAAAAAAGTTTTTTAAAGTGTGGTTTACTGTGTTCTATACATTCAGTGACATTGCACCTCAAAAAAATATTTGACAGTTAAATTGGTGTTGCCAGTCTACAAATTTAGTAGTTCTAGTTTTTATATTTTCTATTCTTTTTTGACAGACATACAGGTATGTACCTATTATTTAAAATTAAAATAACATTTTTTAAATAATTATGTAATTTTAATTAAATACATTTTACTATGCATTACGAAATCTATAGTCATGATAGTCTATAAACGTGGTCATAAAATAAATTTATCTGAATTTCAATGACTCAATAATAGATATGAAGAAAGAAAATGCATAGGTAGGTAGGTACCTAGCATGTGTGGTTCAATTTTTTTTTTTTTAATTTTCTTTCCATTCGAAAATATGGACAATGCCTAGGTACACTTGTGAACTATAACTAAAAATAAGTATAGAATATTATAGAAACAAGTGCCAAGTTATTTTGAATTTTAATTTATTTAAAGAACCTTGATAACAGAACACAAAACCGAGTGGTTCATACTGACAGACAATGTATTTGGAAAATCTACATAAAACATAATACTTACTATAAATCAACCACCCAAGAGATGTAATGTTTTAGTACCTACCTAGGTACTTTAATTACCGAATAGTTGAGCTACTGGCCCAGCAAAGTAATTATAAAAAGTAGAGAGCATACCTAGGTAGGTACCTAACTACCTAGTTGGTGTTGGTAGGTAGGTATTTGGTAACGTAAAACGGGGTAGAAAAAACGGCAACCAACAGTGACACACGCTGGCGTTATTTCTGCTCTCGATAAACTTTTATAAAAACCAATATTAAAATGATTCATACTTAGGTATACAAAGGTGCTCTAGTTATGCAAAAACTATCAAGCTATGTTGGGAATATATAGGTAAGGTGAAATTCATATGTGATATCACTTTAATTATTTTTTTTTCATAAAGTTGTGCATTATGCATTTTTTGGAGGTTACAAAGCAGATAAATAGAAACGGGAAGGAGGTGGCTGGATATAAGGTGTTAAAAGAAACATGCCGGGGGGAAAAACAGACGGTTGCCGCGCTCAAAAAAAATGAAGACGGAGAGATATGTAATTACTAATTACACTAATTACGAATGTTAGAGGAGCGCGCTTATATTTAAAGCGATAAAATTGATGCGAAAATTGTGAAAATGTTTAATAAAACACGACTCCTTTAAAATACATCAAAAATCTCGTGGAAGGCAAATTTTTTTTACAACCATAACTTGTAAAATAACTGAAACAAACGTGTTTATAATGATTTTCGGAGCATTTTTTGCGATTTTTTTCTATCGAGGGAATTTCATATAATATGCGTTTCGGTGTGGAAAGCATCTAGATATTATCTTCAAAAATAACATACATTTTTTTAAGAGCTTAAAAACTTCAAATGTTTAAGTGAGATAATAGGTATGTAAGAAATCGGTAGAAATTCGGATAGCGGCAGCTTAAGGCTCTGCAACCGGGACCGAAAAGAAGAAGATGGAGAGATACGAAATTACGAATGTTAGAGGAGAGCGCTAACATTTACAGCGACAATATCGATGCGAAAATGTTTAATAAAACACGACTCGTTTAAAATAGAGCAAAAATCTCGCGGGCATTATCTTAAACAGCATTTAAAGAAACACTGTGAATTTTTTCATACATATAACTTGTAAAATAACTGAAACAAACGTGTTAATAATAATTTTTGGAGCATACTTTGCGATTTTTTTCTATCGAGGGAATTTTATATAATTTACGTTTCGGCGCGGGCAAAGTCTAGATATTATCTTCAAGAATAACATATATTTTTTTAAGAGCTTTAAAACTTACCGTGTTTGCTAAATATGTAATAAATCGGAACAAATCCGGGTTGCGGGCCCTTAAATTAGTTTTGTTTCTTTTCTCCAACACTTGTTTCCAAGTAATAAATTTATTGTTTCAATAATTCGTTGTATTTTGCGTGCTTCAGAAGATACCAAGGCATTATGAACTAGACGTGGGCAAAATGATTCCCAGGAGTGAATAGATCCCGTCTAATTCCCCCGGCCTTTTGAATTGATTCCTTCTATTCATTCATTTACTTCAATTAATTCCAAAAAAAAAAAAAAAAAACACTAGAGTGAATGGGGAGACTACGAAACACCGCAGCACCGCACAAAGAGGAGACTGATAGGCTACCCAAGCACCGCACAAAGAGGAGACCGATTATTCTATCTCACTACCTCGCAGGCTAAAACCTATAGATTAATATGTTTGTCTCTTTTTAGTGTCGCTTTTTCGTTTCATTTCAAATCACAATAAGTGGGGAGGCTACGAAGCACCACACAAAGAGAGGACCGATTATTCTTTCTCATTATCTCGCAGGCTAAATCCTATACTTAGATGTATATGTTTGTCTTTTTTTAGTATCGTTATTTTTCGTATGTAAAATGTATTTATAGCTAGCAATTAAAACTTTAAATTAAACAGTTTTTTGTTTCACCCCTAAAGATTTACTTATTTTATTTATTAAACTTAAAAGTATTTTATGACAGCTGACAACAGCTGATCGGCCCTATAATATATGCAAATTTACATATTACATCTACCCAAGATCCACGTCTAAAAGTAGGTAGGTATTTGTATTCCAATATCTTTCATACGTGCCAAAAAAACGATTACAAATGCACTATTTTTGCTTCTCAATTTTCTAGCCGATGCGATGCCGCGATGTTCGGATTCAATGTCGAAAGTTTTCGGCTAAATATGTAATGAAATTGAAGGCTTGGCCCGCCGAGGAATTGGTGAACCGCTGCGCTCGGACGGATTAAGGGCCGGCACTGAGCAATGAATTAGTCACTTTTGACTAGTGTCTTGTGTCTTACCCCGCAGAGACTCGCGAGGAGCTGCGTTTCGGATACACTCGAGCCGAGATTGACGTGAATCGATGGCGATGTAAGACGATGACATCTGACGTCATTTCTAAGTCTGAGGTTAACTAGAGACAACAACGTCACAAGTGAAAAAGACTTTTAGTTTTAATTCCTGAATAAAGCGCTTCGGACAATTTCCGATAGCGACAGACTAGCTACGAGTACCTGGGACGCGGACGGGACGGGACGCGCGGGGACCTTAGGACAATCTCAGGACATTGACTACGACAAATGATTAATTCCTTGCGTGAAAGGGACGCTCGGACAATTCGGCTGAATCGCGGCCGCGTTTTGTTTGATCTACGGGTTTTTAGAACGGCGGCCGGCGATAGCGGGATACGAGTCGTTCACAATACCGTCGACAACTTCGCGGCGCGCCGCCCATTGAATAATATTTAAATACGGTATTTAATATATTTTAAAAATACCTATGAAACATTATAATATTTAAATCGTTTACGGAACACATTATTCATTGAAATAATTTAACAGTAAAATAAATGGAAATTAAACATTTATGTTGCCGTTAAAAATCGTACGATACAAGGCCAAAGGTAAGGAATGAAGAATCAATTACTTTTGAAATTGAGAATTAGATCAAGTATGTCACAAGATTGAATTTATTCATTTAATTCGGTCATTCAATTTTGCCCATGTCTATTATGAACCTAATCCAATCATATAATAAACTAGACAAACCTTTAAATATTTTAAAAGATAATAATATAAAATATTAATATATAACCTATGTACCTACCTAGGTCACTTTTTAAATAATTTATTTTTAACTTTTTTGGCATTCAAATATATTCATTAGGTATTCAAATATCTGTATCTGTATATCGAGTGGTTAATTTACGGTAGGTACCTACTCATCGTTTCCTTATTCACCCCCTACGTTTTCTGTTCGGTCGGGGTGAACAGAAAACATAGGTACATATTTTTAATGATTTCTCCACATATAGTACAGAACTGTTAATATTTTCATTGAACAATTAATCTGTTTATCTTGTCTCAAAATATTCGTGCTTTCTGAAGTAACACTGTAAAATAGACATTAGAACTCCTTGAAACTGACGTTTTAGAAGAAAGATTTACAGAAACAACTTACTCGTAAAGGTGGCAGACGGTCCGGGCCAGACCGTTCCCCGAGCCACACGGCATGATGCCCAGGGGAACCTCGTCCAGCACTTGCTGCCAGTCGGGGCGCTCGAAGATCCCATTGATCACCTCGAAGAATATCCCATCCCCTCCCACGGCGATGATTCCTCGCCAGTTGTAAACATTGCGCTGCCTGATAAAGTCCTTGGCATAGTTGGCATGCTTCGTGACCTGGAGATCATACGGCAACTCAGCTTCTACCAAGACGGGAGCCACTCTTTGCTGGAAGCACTCCCTCGCCTTTCCTGCACCAGACTTGGGATTCAACAAGACTAACAGCTTCCGCTCATTGGCAGGCGGTGCTAAGGCATTTATTGGGAGATTATTAAGCAGACATTTAATTGCGATTCTCCATTTTTGGGCTTCTTTATTGTTATCGTCGTATTTATCAAATGATCTAAATCTAAGGGTAATCGTTGTTCTCTCCCGCTTGCCTCCTCGTCTATTTCGCTTGAGAATATAAGCGTAAATATATAAATATGCACTGACATCGTTCTCATCTTGTTCCCCGCTGTTTTCGTCGACGACCTTTAACGTCGGAGGACCTGGAAGGGAACTGCATACACAGGAAGAGGCTCCGGCGTGCCTTCGTTTACTTCTCATACATCTGCAACCCACAATATCGTTTATGGCAATAGTTTGTTCCTTCGTAGAACCATTGCATTCTTTCCGCAAACTCAAGCCTTTTTCCGAAAGCCTCACTCGAAAAACCGTATTTTTTTTAGATAATATATAAAACGTTTCCTCTAAATAAACTTCAGGTTTCGTATCACCACTTTCATTAGGATTCATGTGAAAAATACCATTGCTTTTACTCATGACGACCACTAACGCGCGTACGCACGATTATAACAACGGCTCAAAACTGACAGTAGAGTAGTAGAGTAGAGCGTAGTACAGAGAAACACGAAACACGGCGCTCGCTTCTCGTCGCGCTTGTGCTCCGTTCTCCTTTCCTTGACAGATGAAAATCTATAAACCATAAATGAACTAATACCTAGATCGATATCTTCGGGCTTTTTGAATGGAACAGATGTCGGCACTATTTAACCATAAAAAATAAAATTTCATACTCTGACGTCTGACGTCACATACCATCGACAAGGATAGAGGAAAGTAAAAAAGTAAGGAAATGTAAGATTCCTATTGGTAGTCGTTCCTCTGACGTCACAAACACGTGATAATGATTTGGTCACAAAAAAGGCCGGAGTTATGCTATAAACATTCTATTTACCATAGACAATATTACAAATAAATTTATTCTGCGCGACAATAGAATGAGATATAACAATTTTATTGTTACATTATTATACATTTATTATTAATTTTATCACAATATATATTATGTTTTCACCTTTTATACCTCCTTATCAACTGTCAGCTGCGGTGAATAATTACGAAGTCAAAACAAAAAATAAATAACGCCGGAATCCTTCCGGACAATCGAGTAGCTAAAAAGCCTCGATTACATTGAGCGAGTTTACAAGCTACTAGCCGGTAGGTTTAAAAGCGATTGAATCGGCGAGTGAGATTGTCATGATGACACATAAAACTGTCTACTCGCTCAGTAGCGATAGTAGCAGTTAAAATAACGACTCCCGCGCGAACCAATTCGGTCGACATTTTGTAAAAAACTTGAGCTCGCAGCTAGCGCCACACACTATCCAGTAGCGAGAATTACGGCTCCTGCGCGAAATAATTTTGACAGTTACGAAATCAGCTGTTGGTGAGCCGCCATCTTGAGCGAGTAGCGAGTAAAGTTGACCACCTTTCAACTTTTTTCGTAGAATGTCGACAATCTGCTAGTTAGCTAGTAATACGATTACACTGAGCGAGTTTACCAATAGGTAGTGAATTTCCCAGATGGAGCTTGTAAACTCGCTCAATGTCATCGGGACTTAAAAATAACGATACCGAGTACTTTTATAACTTTTTTTCATTTCAGTATAATGAATTGTATCATTGGAGGACCTACCACTTTCCCGTCCTGGTATAGATAACAGATGATTACTCCTTCAGTGCTCTTGCAAGGACTCTAATTTTTTTTATAAAAACGACTCTACATTTAATAAACAAAACTAGACCTTTTGTTATTAAATAAAGAGTCGTTGTTAGGCAGCAGTATGCATGTGCTTGCTATGTACAAAAGGTACTCCAGTTCAATTATTATTTTTTTTAAATAACTGCATATTTTTTTGAAGTAAAACTTCTTTACGCACGCTTGACTTGGGAAGTAAGCTGGTGAATGCGTGACGAGAGCGTTATGAAAAGTGTGATCGAACGGTCGGGCCTTTACGCGCGCTTGACTTGGGGAGTAAGTTGGTGAATGCGTGACGAGTGCGTTATGAAAAGTGAGATCGGGCAAGGCGAACGGTCGGGCAAGACGAACGGAAGTTGAGAGGGAGATATAAGTTAGTTAAGATTTACTACAGTCGTGTGGTCTAAAGCACACTCGTTTTTTTTTTTAATTTTACAGTTAGTTTTAATAGTTAAAATAATTGTCAAAGTTTTAATTTTTCAAGATCCCCGTAAACCACCGTATGTATGGTGAATCGTGTGACGTCATCATTCACTAAAAGTTTATTTTTATTTTCAACAGGTGTTGTCATTTTGTATGACAGTTATATGGAAGAAGCTATGAAACTATTCAATAATTAAAAACATTATTTAGGTGGAATTGATTATGTTATATTATTTTAATAATAATAGATTATATTTTTCAATATTACGGAAACCGAAGAATAGCATCTGTCTCACAACTTTCATAAAGCCAATTATACTGAAATTTGTGACTTCCTCCTTAAGGTTGATTGGGCATTTCTAAATGATGGTGAATTAAATGACAATATCAAACAATTTTACTGTATTTTAAAACAAAGTATAATAAGCCATGTACCTGTTACGTCATGTAATATATCAACTTTTCCTAAATGGTTCAACAATAATCTTATAAACTTAGTCTTTAAAAAGAAAATTGCACACCACAAATTCAAAACAACAAGGTCATTTCATGATTATACTGAATTTCATAAGTTGCGTAAGCAATGTGCTGTAACTTCAGATAAATGTTACAAAAACTATATAAAAGAAGTTGAAAACTCTATAAAATGTAATGTTAAATCTTTCTTTAATTATTCTAAGTCATTACAAAGCAATTATTCTTCTATCCCTAACATTATGAACTATGGTGGCAAGACTTGTACCAAAACTGATGATATTGTTAATCTATTTGCAGACTTTTTCAAAAGTGTATATGAGGATGATGTCCCTGTTGATAGTATTCCCGAATTTGTTACAGATATTAACTTGCAATTATCTGAACTAGTAATTGAACGTAACGATATTATTGCCGCGATTAAACTCTTGGAACCAAAAACAAGTTCTGGTCCTGATAATGTCCCATCCATATTCTTAAAAAATTGTATAAATTCTCTTTCTTATCCATTGTACAAAATCTTTAACAAATCTCTCAAAACAGGCCAATTCCCCAATAGCTGGAAATCCTGCTATCTCACCCCCGTGTTCAAGAAGGGTTCAAAAAACGATGTTTGCAATTACAGACCTATTTGTATTCTGTCTAGCATTCCTAAGCTCTTTGAAAAAATCATTCTATGTAAAATATCCTCTAATATTAAACATGTAATTACCAATTGCCAACATGGGTTTGTCTCTTCTAGATCTACTCTCACAAACCTTACAGTATATGAAAACTATATAAACACAGCATTGACTAACAGGCTACAGGTAGACTCCATCTATACTGATTTTTCCAAGGCTTTCGATAAGGTCTGCCACAAAATATTAATAAATAAACTAAAAAAATTAGGGATAAGTGGTAATTTTTTGGCTTGGTTGATCAGCTACTTATCTGATAGGTTACTCTTTGTAAAGATCAATGACTGTTTATCCTACGAATTTATTGCTACCAGCGGTGTGCCGCAAGGTTCTCACCTGGGACCTTTATTATTTATACTATTCATCAATGATGTTACTAGCATTTTCCATGATATCGAAGTTTTACTCTTTGCCGACGATATGAAACTGTTTAAAGTCATTAATGATGTGCACGATTGTATAATCTTGCAAGAGAATCTCAATAGTTTTTTCAAATGGTGTTCAGGTAATAAACTTCAGCTAAATATTAACAAATGCCAAGTTATGAGGTTCTACAAAATTAAACGCCCAATAATATATAATTATGCACTCTGTAATGTGAACTTAATCTCTGTAGTCGAAATACTTGACCTAGGCATCATTTTTGACCAGAAACTTTGCTTTGTATCTCATGTAACTTCTATAGCCAACAGGGCTATGAAAATGTTAGGATTTATTTTAAGGATTTCCAAAGATTTTAAAAATATTCACACATTAAAAATTCTGTTCACATCTCTCGTTAGAAGCATTCTAGAATATAACTCTACAATTTGGTCACCTGTCTTTAATAATCACATTAATATCATTGAAAAAGTTCAACGCAAGTTTTTGAGGTGTATTAATTTTCGACTTGGAATCCCTTTAGAATCAATAAATTATGACTTTTTATTACACTCATTGAAATTGTCGAAGTTAAGTGACAGAAGAAAAATTTTTGATCTCATATTTTTATACAAAATTGTAAATCATCAGTTGGATAGCCCTGATATATTAAAGTTGATTCACTTTCATGTACCTACCATTAGATCAAGGTTCCCTAGTATGTATTATTGTGACAATTATACATCTGTCGCTGGATATAATTCTGTTATAAATAGAATACTCACCATTGGTAATTTTTATGCCAATGTTGCTGATATTTTTCATATTTCCTTATTAAAATACAAGGCTCTACTTATCAAGCATTTCAGCCTTACGTATTGTAACGAGGTTACTTCATAACAAGTTATTCTTTTTATTTCACTGTTCCTTTTGAAGTTTTCATTACTTGTTAGAAATTTTTTCTCTTATTATAAGAAATTTAAAAAAAAACAATCTTTCTTCACTGTACTATGACTGTTTAAATATAATAATAATACATGTTTGTAAATGGCACTTTGTGCCGTAAATTTTAAATAAATAAATAAATAAATAAATAAATAAATCTCCCACACGCACACTTCGGAGCGACCGAGTCCCGCGCCACGTGAGGCCGCCGCGCAGAAGTCTCATAATGAACTGCGCTGTAAACCTATCGGTCTTAACGCGGCGGCCTGAAGTGCCGCGGGACTCGGTCGCTCCGAAGTGGACTCCAGATACTAATATCTACAGCCTGTATGTCGGACGAATATCTACAGCTCCTATGTTGAATTAATATCTACGAACTTCAGAGTGTTGACTAATATCTACAGAGCGTAGGTTGAACTAATATCTACAGAGCGTAGGTTGGACTAATCAGCTAAATGTGTCCAATAGTCCGATATTAGGGATTATTACATACATACTTACATAAATTAAGTTTTTTAAACTGCATACGCAATATTACGTTATTCCAATATGCTATACATAATTGCAAATCCAACCTCTGCCAGTGATGTAGATATTCGTCAACACTTTGGTTCTTATAGATATTAGTCAACAGCTTGAGCTGTAGATATTCGTCAACACTTTGGTTCCCATAGATATTAGTTCGATTTTTTCAGTTTTTGGAATTCTTGTAGATATTAGTAGACGCCTCCTCCGAAGTGTGCGTGTGGGAGACACGGCGCCGGATCAGCTGTTCGACATCCGCCATTCTGGAATTTAGAGTTCGGAGGATTTGCCGTGGAACTAGCATTACGATTTTTTTGGACAATAGTTTTTGAATATTTTAAATAATAGATATAAACTAATAGGATTCCTCTATTTTTGAAACTGAATTATTTAGACCTAAATAATGTTTCAATACACACAACAACTAAATCTCCATAAACAGTTTGTCAATAAACAAATAACACGAAATGTTGTTAATACGACGGCTTGTGTCATACATTTCAATACAATGACTTGAAAATTATGGTGAGCAGTGACGTCAGCACTAAATATTTAATAAAACCAACTTGATGGTGTTTCAGTGACACGATTAAAAATGGACTTTTTAATATCAATTTTTGCACAAGAATCATATGGATGGTAACAGGAAGTTGCATTATGAACACAATAGTGTTTTAACATGGGAATGGAACTGCGGAGGCGTCCATTTATACACCAGCTTATATTATAATGTACTCACAACAAGTGAAAGGTATTCCTCGAATTTTTATTCTAGAAACACATGGATGGTTTCCTTCGAATTGCCTGAGCCGTTAAATCCGCAACACGAACTTGCACTATGAACACAAGAGTGGTTTTAACTCAGGAATGGATCTGTGTAGGGATCCACCAGTCCACCAGTTTAAATTATATTGTAGGTACTGCTATGGAATCTCCACAGTACACAAAAATACAGTCTGGGGGGAGGGGGGGGGGGGGGGGGGCACGGGGGCACGTGCCCTAAATCCGCCCTTGGCGCGAAGAGTCCGGAGCGCTAAGCCGTACATGCCATGGCGCAAGGTCAATGGCGAATCTCAGTTCATAGTACGGTTTTTTAACTTAATAATCGGTAAATATTAGTTAATTAACTATTATATATATTTTATATATAAATATTACTTATAAATCAAAGAGTAATTTAATATTACTTGCCTTTTGCATACAAGTAATAAAGTAATAAATGATTTTTTTAATATATTTCATTAATGATAATTGTATTTTAAGTGGGAAAGAAATTAAGAAAACATTTTTTAATAATATTTTTATTTAGCAATCATATATTTAACTAAATTTGTACAATCTAAGTTGAAGTTCGGTCGATTTTTTTTACTTTACTTATTAGTTAGCCATTATGGGAGTTAGGGGTGATATGCAGATTCTGCCAGAGTTTGTAAATTTAATAAAAAGGCACTTTCTAGATGGGAAAAGTGTGGAGAAGCTGAATAAAAAAAAATTAAGGCGCGCTCGGCAAAATTGAGGGAGATACAGCCGTTTAAAGTATAAATAAAATTTCACTTCGTGAACCGATACTACGACACTTCGCCCGCCATTTTGTCACTGTTATGTTGGTATCCCAGACCTAAAAACAAGAGCCAGATACGATTGTAGCCGACTTCGTGGGATAAATAATAAGGCGCGTTATTATGAAAAACAGAATTAATAATATAATATAAACGAACCTCTAATCAGGTACTGGAATGGAGACAAACCATTCAAATCCTGGGATGTTTTTTAAAATAAAGATAATATACACTAGCCCGCTACACAAACCCTGCGTAACCAAACAAACCATTCAAAAACGTAGGCTGTTTTTTTAAGTAAAGATAACATAAACAATCCCGCTACACAAACCCTGCGTAGCCAAACAAACCATTCAAAAACGTAGGCTGTTTTTTAAAGTAAAGATAACATACACAAGCCCGCTAGACAAATTTCTTTCATAATTACGCGCCTCATCAGTAATCCCACGAAGTCGGCTGCAATCGTATTTAGTATTAGGGATACCAACAGTGATGAAATGCCCGCTGGCATCCGCCGGTCTGTCATAGTGTCGGTTCGCGAAGGGTAATTTTATTTAACGCGGAAAAATTCGGTTTATGGGGGATGGTCCAAAAAAAAATTTAAAAAAAATTTATACTAATTATGGGCCGGAAAATCCGAATCTGAAAGAATTAGGCGGCGGCAAGAAATATTAACTGAGTTACACGACTTTAAATTTTTTTATACACACACAGGAAAATAGTCATTTTAGAAGCATTTTGATTCCTAGAAAATCAAACTAGTTATTTTTATACTAACTATGGGCCGGGGAATCCGAATCTGAAAGAATTAGGCGGCGGCAAGCAATATTAACTGAATTACACGACTTTAAAATTTTCTATCCACACACACATGAAGATAGTCATTTCGGAAGCATTTTGACACACGAAGTACGAAGATCATAGAAAAACAAGAAATGTACAAAAACATGTGCCGGCAGTGTTACCAGCTCTCAAAAATATTTATCCCTATATCATGAATTACGAATATCTCAACGGCCGTATTCTTAAACCAAAAGTATGAAAATTCGTAGTCTTAAAAATGTGTAACCTAACCTAACCTAACGCTAGGTTTGTGTAACATGGTTTGTGCCCCTTTATACCGCCTGCTCGCGTCACGGCAAAAAAACATCCCTGTTTTCAAGTAGTTTAACGGCTACGCTAGGTTTGTGTAACATGGTTTGTGCCCCTTTATACCGCCTGCTCGCGTCACGGCAAAAAAAATCCCTGTTTTCAAGTAGTTTAGCAGCTACGCTGGGTTTATGTAACATGGTTTGTGATACAAAAGTGAGTAAAATTTATAAAAAATAAGTACTTAAAATATAAACATGTTATTTTACGTTATTGATATTACTGCTTAATGGCAACACTTAATTTTGTGTTGTAAAAACATCTATGTTATCTTGTTTTTCTATGATCTTCGTACTTCGTGTGTCAAAATGCTTCCGAAATGACTATTTTCATGTGTGTGTGTATAGAAAATTTTAAAGTCGTGTAATTCAGTTAATATTGCTTGCCGCCGCCTAATTCTTTCAGATTCGGATTCCCCGGCCCATAGTTAGTATAAAAATAACTAGTTTTATTTTCTAGGAATCAGAATGCTTCCAAAATGACTATTTTCCTGTGTGTGTATAAAAAATTTTAAAGTCGTGTAACTCAGTTAATATTGCTTGCCGCCGCCTAATTCTTTCAGATTCGGATTCTCCGACCCAAAATTAGTATAAAAATAACTAGTTTTATTTTTTAGGAATTTCCCCCATAAACCGAACTTTAGCCAAGTTCTCAACTTAAAATGCAGTGAAAACACGGTTTTTGGCAAAAAACAAACTTTGGCAGAATCTGCATTCCTCCCGGAGTTAGTTTTCTTCTTCTTCATCGTCGCCTTCTTCTTCCGGTCACTCAGCAATTTAAGAGTCATTATCATCATCAACCTCGTTATCAACATCCATCTCCAAACCTTCAAATACTTGTCATAAGCGATTTCTTCGTCGAGATCATGTTGATACGATGAAGCGTTGAGTCATGTATGTCCATTACATTGGCCACAAGCTAACGAACATTGCAACCCTGATTTTCAGCATCCACAGCGAGAACCAATTCCTGCAGTTGCAGAATATTGTACTATGCAGTTCATCTGGTGCAGGAGGTAATAATATTTTTATCGGTTCTAGGGCTTCATTTTGTAGCACTTAACCCCCTCCCTGGGGTTCTAAATCATTGCCTAAGCAAGTTTGAGTTTGGTAGGAGACACGATTGATATGTTGGTGAACTGCTGCACTCGTTGGTGGAAGAGTTGAAAACTGCCCAGGTTTATTTAATTTTGTTGACTTAATGAACTGTATGTGGCAAAGATGATCGATACTGTTCTCAGATTTTTGAACATTATATACTACCAACAAAAACGTGATCTATTTTCGAATAATATTTGCATAGGACAGTTTTCTTGTTGAAATACTTGAGCCAGTCGATCCAAATCGGGTAGTTTCTCTAACGTTTTGATGACAGATTTTTTTTCCTTTCTTAAAAAGAGCAGAAGTCGTGTCGCAGCCACTAAACGCGAGTAAGAATAAAGTGTGTTCTTTACAGCGGAGATATTTATCAAAACTTTTAGTGGAGTATATTTAAAAAAATAACAAATCAATATCTTGATGACGGCAGTCCTTTGATGTTCTGGTTCTGATCACATGGTAGGTACATACTCCGTAGGGATATCTTTAAGCTCTCACAATTGACAATGTAAATTGGGAATCTTCACGATTTTTTATATAGTTAGAAATCTTTTTCATTGATTGTGTGACTTGACCATCTTGGCGAGGCTTTCTTATTAGAGATTGTACTGGCTTTAAAAAAATACTGTAGCAAACGGCGTGGTATTTTTTCTTTAGCAGATATCAAGTCACGCTCATAAGAAACACGATATTTTACTAACTCTACTAAAGAATCGCTTCATTCTTCTGCTCTTTTAATAACATTGTCTTTGAATTCGAGATTGATTACTTTACTAATTGTGCATTTGTACAGTCACGTCTGCTGCTTCACCAGCCGCTTCGCCACAAAGTAAGCATAACAAAACACTTCATTTCTTTCATTGCGATGTACACTTGATGATGTTGAAGGTTCATTCTCTTCGAGGCGGTGTTTCGATGCTCTGATTGAATTTTTACTAATGTATACTTTTCGACATCGGTATGAACATTCATAGAAGTTAAAGAATTATAATTAAAATATATTAAACATAATTCACTTAATTACTCTAGTAATTATGTTTGTGAAAAAGGTAAGTAACATCAAATGACTATTTGATTTATAAGTAATATTAATAAGTAAAATATATTAAACAGTTAATTAACTAATATTTAACGAATAATGAAGTTAAAAACCATACTATGAACTGGGATTCGCCATTTACCTTGCGCCAAAGCATGTACGGCTTAGCGCTGCGGACTCTTCTTGCTCAATCTTAAAAACGGTTAAGCGTATAAAAAATTACTTACAACAAAATTTGTGGAGAATTTTATACTCTACAACTTCAGAATGCAAATAAGAATCGAGGCAAAGGAAGCGAGATATTTAAAAATAATTGATTTTCATGACCTTTGACCTTGAATATCCAAAGACGCTCACACGTTACCATATGAGACTTTTGAGACAACATGTAGAATACCAAGATAAAGGTTTAAACAAATTTTCAGCGTATTCCGTTTCATTTAGGGGTGAAATCCTTATTTGACTTGACTATTCCTGATTATCCAACCATAATGAAAAATAAAACCACCACGAAAAATAATATCTAAAATTCAAGCGAGAATGTATTCAAATTTTGTTTTCTTTCGACGCAATTTTTCAAAAAATGTCTATTTTTTATTGTGAATGAAGGAGGAAATCTGAAATTGACTTCATAATAAAAAAATAAGTATTAATTTTAGTTCCTTTTTTTATTTGGGTGGGAGTAATATTTTGTTGTTTTATTTGGTAGATAGAATTATTGAATAGCAACTTGTGGGGATTTTGAGCATCTGTTTTGGGTATTTTAGAACATATACTTTGACAACCCTGCTATGAACTTTTTTATCGCCTCGCCGATTTTTTTCAATTTACCTTTGTTCAACGTTTGAAAAGTAAAGAGAACAAGAATAAAAAAAATATGGCGTCCCAAAATTAACGCAAGATTTGAATTTGTCTCCATTTGTGCAGTAAATTGTTGGCAACCCTGAAAAAAAACAGATTTGGCTTAGGGTTAGTAAAAATGAAGCGTTACACGATACAACAACGCATAAATAAACCAATTCCAGCAGTGTTTTCAGGCCGTGAAACAATTCAATTACTGTATGAGTCATTTTCTGGTCGTGTACTCTCTCGTTTTGGTGATCAGCATTGGTCCCTAAATCGTTGATTTACAAGGGCGAATCCAGGGGGGGGGGTCATGGGGGTCATGACCCCCCCTGAGCTGGGTCCAGGACCTAGGTGGACCTACTTTTTACTTGTATCTATTATTATCAAAATTAAATTATAACTTCTTGTGACTTGACCATGACTATGTGACCCCTCCTGGCGCTATGTGACCCCCCCCCCCTGGCGCCAAAGTTGGATCCGCCCTTGGTGATTTAACACCATTAGATTTCTTTTTATGGGGTTATTTGAAGTCAAACGTGCCAGCAAAGGCGTGTAGACCATTTTCCCGGTGTGTTATTCCATAATACTACGGGCACACTTGCTCATTTGAAGCCAAAGAGCATGCTACCTAGTAGCAATTGCTACCTAGTCCTAGTCAATGACGTTATATAAATAAATAGACTCGCCATAGTCTCATATACCTACTCACAATATAATGTGGAATGTAAGGAACACTCTTTTGTTTTCAGCGATTTTCAGTATAATTTTCAGATAAATATAGACAATCAAAAAATGCGTGTGTATGAAAGACATGGATATATATGAGCGGGCGGCGTATTGCTTGTCAGTTTTTAATGGAACGTTCGCTGTCTCCTTTCTTGAGGCCCACTAGAATAAAGGGTCCGGCTGCCTGTCGGAGTTTGATATGTCGAGCTATGCAATAAATACAATTAATAGGGCAACGACAGTTTTCAAATGGTGGCGATTGTCATCAATACTTGTTAGAACTACTGATTTATGTGTTGTTTTACCGCAAGCAAACAGATAAACAGATTGTTTAGGCTGATCAGTCTACTTTAAAACAGTGAAGTTTACTTAGCAACAGAAATTTGCCTGTTGCGCGTCCAGCAGACCCTTTACTTTAGTAGAACTTGAAATTTCTCTAATGACGTGTAAAACCGTGAGCGGGAAACATGAAAATTAATTGTAATATTTATAATAATCGATAATATTGAGTAATTTGCGAGTACTTACAAATGAAATGTTATTTTATTTTTTTTATTTTTTATTAGTTTTTATATACATATACATGTAATATAATCATGAGTAATTGCATTTTCAGGTTACAATCGGATTAAACTCAAATCATTAAATACTAACATGCAACATTGATTAGAAACAGTATAAACATATATATGTATATAATATATAACCTTTACAAGAGTGTAACTACTCGTGTGTAAAGGGAAGAGAAAATATATATATATATATTTTTTTTAATTAAAAAAATTAAATTAATTAAAATTAAAAATTATATCACATACATTATATTTACGTACTCACATAAATCAAATGTGTAAAAAAAAAAAATAATATAAAAAATAAAAAATAAATAATTATATAAAATAAATTTTTTGAAAAAGTATTGTTAATTTAAGGTTAATGCGGTTCTAAGTGGCTAAATTCTTTAAGATATTATTGTTTAATTTATTTTTGAATTTATTGTAGTCAGGTTCTAATCTCAGCTCTATTGCTAGTTGATTAAACCACACCACTCCATTGTACGTGTAGTAGTGTTGTGTAAAACTGGTATGCATTAATGGCGTACACAAGCGACCCACTGTGTTTTGCCTATTGCTCTCAACGCGGACCATGGCGTGGTGCGACTTCTTAGAATAGTCTTTGTGTATTTGAAGCAGTGTATTTTTTATATATGTGTTTCTTAGAGGTGGGACTTGAAAGTCTTGAAAAAGTTGAGAGGTTGAATAATCTGATGGTTTCTTAGTAATAATTTTGATTATTAATCTTTGAGTAATTTCCAACGGTAAAATTGAGGTTTTGTAAGCTCCTCCCCATGCAACGATACCGTATTGTATTATCGAATGGGCTAGAGCATAGTATATATTTTTAAGAATTTTTAAGTTAAGTATATTTCTTAAATTGACAAATATGTATATAAGTTTTCTTAATCTATTTATAGTATTGCTAATTTGAGTCTTCCACTTAAGGTTACTATCTATTATTACACCCAAATATTTTATTTCTTTTTTATTTGCTATGAATAGACAGTCATTATTTTGGCATGCTTATATTTTAGTGGTACATTTTTTTGAATGAATTTTAATATTTATGGCGATAGGGGGAGATTTTTTTGTTATTTATACTAAAAGGTATATAATAGGTTTTTTCAATGTTTAATGTTAATAAATTTTCGTCAAACCATTCTTTCAAGATATTAATATCATGATTAGCAGTTGTTTCAAGTTCATTCCATGAATTTGCTTGGAATATAATTGCAGTATCATCTGCATATGAAACAAGTTTTCCTGTTATTGGTAATTCAAAGATATTATTAACATACAAGATGAATAGAAGAGGGCCCAAAATCGTGCCTTGTGGTATTCCAAAGTCGCTTGTACTCGGTTCACTAAGAATGTTTTTTACTTTTACATATTGATTTCTAGAGTTAAGGAAACTTTCTATCCATGTGCTAACGTTATCTATAATTCCGATTTCGTTAAGCTTGTATAGTAATTTTTTGTGACTTATACTGTCAAAGGCTTTCCTTAGGTCTATGAAAATTGCAAGAGATTTTTTGCCTTTGTCTAGTGCTTGATGTATTTTTGTTGTTAAATCTATGATTGCGTCCTGTGTGGTTATTTTTGCGCGAAAACCAAATTGTTGGTCACTCAGTATATTATTAATTCCAATAAAATTTTGTATTTGCCTTTTAGCTACCTTTTCAAAAATTTTTGAGATATTTGATAATACTGATATAGGTCGGTAGTTATTAATTTCTTTAGAGTCACTTGATTTATAAATCGGTGTAATAATAGTTTTTTGTATATTGATGGAAAGATTCCCTTTTTAAGACTATTGTTTATGATATATGTAATAGGCTTTTTCAAAAAGTTAAGATGTGTCTTTAGATTTTCAACGGTGATCCCATCAAACCCTGGTGCTGATTCAGTTTTTAGGTTTTTTATTATATCAACAATTTCTTGTTTAGTTACCGTATCGAATTTTCCTATGGTTTTTTTTTTATGATGTTACATCATTTTCTGCGGTAGATGTGGTATTATCTACGATATTAGTTATTTTGCTTGCGAGATTTTTTCCGACATTAGGAAAAAATGTATTGAAGGCATTTGCACATTGTTTAGGGTTATCCAAAACTTGTACCATATTGTTATTAATACGTAGCTTTAAAATGTCACTTGTTTTCCTTTTTTTATCAATTATTTCATTTATTGTTTTCCAAATTTGTTTATTGTTGTTTCCTGAATTCAATACCTTTTGTTTATAAAATTCCTCTTTGGTAGTTTTAATTAGTGCCGTTAGTTTGTTTCTGTATTTTTTAAAGTATGAGTTGATTGGATTATTTAGTGGATATTTTTTAGTTAGTTTAATAAATTTTTCTTTTTCTCGTATAGAAACCACGAGGCCATGAGTGATCCATGGTTTAAGTTTATGAAATTTATTTTTATATGCTTTGTTCGGTATTTCATAGCTTGAATCTTTTATATGTTTTTGAAGGGTGTCATGAAATTGTGATGCACTTATATTCACATCTTCTGTGGTAAGTACAGATTCCCACGATTCGTGAGACAGTTTTTCATATAGTTCTTGTTGATTTATTTTTATTTTTGGAATGGCAGAGTCATTACTATTATCATTTATTTTTTGTTTTTCTATATTGAGGTTTAGTATACATGTATGATGGTCCGTTATGTTGTTTCTCCATATTATTGTTTGGAGATTATCAGTGTAGTTGGAATTACACCATATATGATCAATACACGATGGCATTTGATTGTTAAATTCTCTAGTATACTTATTTATACAGGTTTTAAAGTTTAAAGCGGTCATCATGTTTATATAATTGTCTTTGTCAATAGTATGGTTATTTTCAGCAATGTTTATATTAATATCACCAATTAGAAAATTGTTTGCACATTTATTGTTTAGGATAATATCATTCAGTTCGGTTATAAAAGTTGGCATTACAGCTGAGTGTGTCCTGTGGACTGTCATTATTTGTATATGCAGTTTATTATTAATATTCAATTTTATAATAATACAGTTTGCATTGGTCATATTTATTTCAGCAAAACGTACGTCCTTATATATTGCTTTAGTGTATATTACAATACCACTATTCTTATTAATATAATGTGAACTTTGAAACTTGATGTAATTGGGGAGAGTTGGAATGATCGAGTTAGTGTTTAAATGGGCTTCAGTCAGTATGATTATGTCTGGTTTTATTTTTAATAAATTTAGGTTTACTAGAAAATGGTCAAAATTTTTCTTTATGGATCGTATGTTTAAATGTATTACGGTAAAGGAGTTTGGAGTCATTTCAAGTATTGTGTTACAGTCATTTGTGTTGTCACAAATTAAATTTTGAACGTTAAATTTTTTTTCTAGTTGTTGAATAATGTAATCATCCATTTCTATTTTTAATAATATACACATAATATATATAAAGTGTTACTATTTCTCAATTTTTAGTCGATCTCAATTGCATTTTCTTGGCTTGAGAGCTTAAAAAGGTCATCCTCATGCTTGATGTTGAAGACTCTTGTTTCATCATTCTTTTTGATCAGGATCTTACCGTTTTTAAACCATACGTAAGAAAAGTTGAAACTTTTTGCTTTCACCTTTGCTTTCCACATGAGTTCTTTGAGGTATGGAGTCATTTGTTCGCCAATAAAATTTTTATTTTTGTTTTCGACATTATAAATCTTAGCCTTAGTTCTCAGAGCTAATAGAGCTTGACGCTTAGTCGAATCCTGTTATTCATTCACCTTTACTATTATTTGCCGTGTAATTGAAATATTTTCTCATCACACAGGAGGGCATTTTGACACTTTTTAAAATGCAATTTACTTACTGGTAAGTGCTGGAAAGACGCAACATTACTCGACGCGTAGCAGTTTAGTACTAAAGTATTAGATATCGAGATCGTTACAATTGTCTTGTTCTTGTCTTCCCACTTTGAGATTTCTACCCCTCGTCTAATAATATGTAACGTCATTGGTCCTAGTAGCATGTGTGTCAGTGACGTTACTAGTAAGGGGCCGTTCAAGTATTACGTAACGCACTTGGGGGGGGAGGGGGGGTCTGGTGAAACGTTACGGCGCGTTACGGGGGGGGGGGGGGGGGGGGGGGGGGGTCGAAGGACGCGTTACGTAACATGTTTTTCTTTATTTAAATAAAAAACTAAGGAATTGAAATCTTCCAAGTTGGCAAGCCTTTTAGTTTATGTTGTACGGGGAATTCCTCGACTGTATTGTGCGTCATTTTCATTTTATTTTCATTGTCAGTATTCGTTAGTGTTTTAAACACGAAATACGCATAAACACAATTTGTTGTAGTCATTGTTGTTAATGTGAGTATCTAGCAATTATAATGTCCTCCAAACCGGGAGATTTACATCATCAGCTGTTATTGGCCTATAAAGGCTCTCATGCTGACTTGCCAGCGCAGCGCAACCAAAAAATGCCAACCAAATTTGGAAGACAGCAAAAGAAAAATTAAAAAAAAAAAAAAAATTATGCAACATATGAATGATGTTATACGCGAGTTTTTAGTAAGAACAACGCTTTTTAGTTATTACACACAGGTTAGTTTACTGCTAAAATTTAATAATATTACCTAAAGCTAGGTTTCGTAGTAAATGCATAGTTACACTCAGAACATGAAAAAGGTTTTCTTCACTTTGAATCGTTCTGTGGATTTTTTAATCTCCCTTTCGAGAACTTGAAAAACCACGCTGGGACAAAAAAATAGTTTTGTGTGCTGAAGGTAAACATGTGATTTTTCATGCCTCTTTGTAGAACACGAATAGTTGCAGTAGAAACATGTAAGTGGTTTTGTAGCACTGTGAGTCAGCAAATGATTTCTAAGAAGTTCCTTTGTACAACATGAATAATTGCAGTCGGGACACGAAAAAGGTTTTGGTCCAGTGTGGGTAAACATGTGAATTTTTAGATACCGTTTTTTAGCACCTGAATAGTCGCACTCGGGACAATTAAAAGGTTTTTCATCACTGTGAATTAGCAAGTGCCGTTTTAGTTATTTTTTCGAGAAGAAGAATAGTTGCAGTCAGGGCATGAAATGGGGTTTTCACCACTGTGAGTAAACATGTGATTTTTTTATTTCTCTGAATAGTTACAGTCGGAACATGAAAAATGGTTTTCTCCACAATGAGTAGAGTCAGCAAAAGAATTCTTGGATATCCCTTTTAAGAACACAAATAGTTGCAGTCAGGACATGTAAAAGGTTTTCTCTTCTGTAAATCGGACGGTGGATTTATAAATTATCCTTTTGAGAACTTGTATAACTGCATTCTGGACAGGAAAATGGTTTTTGTCCACTGTGCGTTAACATGTGATTTTTGGTGACTCTTTGTAGAACATGAATAGTGCAGTAGAAACATGTAAAAGGTTTTGTATCACTTTGAGTAAGCAAATGATTTCTAAGAAGATCCTTTGCACTACATGAATAATTGCAGTCGGGACATGAAAAAGGTTTTTGTCCAGTGTGGTTCAACTTGTGAACTTTTGGATACCGTTGTGTAGAACTTAGTTCGGAGTTGGAAGGTTGGCCGATCGTGAGGTCGCTGCGGCCAACCCTCCAACCCCGAATTCCGTACTCCAAAATGGCGGACATGAAACAGCTGTAGCTACGCTGAATCTTTTTCAGTTGCCTACAATTATTACGTACGTATAATCATATACTTATATGCACGACATGTTTTTAAACAATTGTTATAAAACTCTCCGTAATAATATAGTCATTTTAATAGTACGCGGCACGGTGTGGACAGCTGCGGCAGGCTGGTTCGTGTGAGTTGGCCGTCGGGATCGCCTCGAAGGCGATCCCGGGCCAACGCGAACTCCAACCTTCCAACTCGAACTTCCAACGCACGAACACCCCTCCACACGATCGTCCAAACGTTTGAAGTTGGAACGTTGGCCGCAGTGTGGGCTTTTAGATTTACCTGAAATAATTATTTTCTACGGCAAAAGAAATAGAATATTGAAGCGATTCATTTCCATTGGCAATTTTTATGGATTCTACCATTCTGCGTAAAATGTTTCTTTGCATTACAAGAACAAATCAGAAGATTTTCCAAAGCGTGAGCAGGCCACATACATCCATAGTCATAGGCACGGTGGGGCTATTGTGGGGCGTTTGCCCCACCCTGGCTGACCAATGTACGACCTTCGGTCGCGTCGAGTCGCGTTTTCAAATATACAACACTTTATAGGATGGTTTTTTCCTTCTTCCGTTTATGTTCTTTGTATTCATTGAGCCTAAAGCATGAATATGTTGTAGAAGCGTACTTTTTTCGATACCTACTCAAGATTTTTATTTTTTGCCCTACCCTGAATCAAAACCTGACAATGCCCATGCATACAGCTGTCCTTGCGTGAAGCCTGGATTTTCCAAATTTATCCAAACTATCCCCTACCGCTACTATGTCTCCTTTGCAATCTCTCCCTATCCCCCACCCCTCCGTTACTCCTCCCCTGCGTGTCCTTTCTCACGTCCACGTTTCCGCCCCCATTCATGAGACAGGTGATCTAAGTGACTTGCTTTCATTTAATTTAACATAAATTTTAATTTTACAATAGGTAGAAAGGAAGAATCACTAATGGTGAGTTTTGTTACACTACTTTTAGATCGAATGAGTTAAATATATTCAGATCTAAAATTAGAGATATGATCTAAAGCCCGGGCAACGCAAGGTATTAAATAAATTTGAGCAAATTCTAAACTGTGCTTTACGTTTATTCGATACAATATCATTATTCTTCAATATATTAACATAAAATTGCAAAGGTATAATATACCTACATTCAATTTTAATTTTGAGATCAATGGGTATCTGTATTGCAATGAAAACATTTATTTTCGCTTTTATGCCTTTTTAATTTTTTACAAAAATGTAGGTTGCACAGCTTTACACTTCCACCGTGAGTTATATTTTTATTTTAATGGTGGGTTTCTTCATTTACCGAGAATGCTAAATGCAATGCTAATTGTAAAAGTAAACGGTCAAATACATAGAAATTTTTTAATTTCGATCGTCTACTTTTACAATTAGCATTGCATTTAGCATTCTCGGTAAATGAAGAAACCCACCCTTAGTATTGCCATTTGAACAACAGTGGCGCCGTCCTCTGTTTGCTACTCTTATTTGACAAACTGTACTTACGATAAAAAAAATAATTACAAAAGTGCATAATTTTATCATCACGCTTTTCAGCTTTTTCATTGCTCACTTGAATGTAGGTATACTACAACAACTTTTGAATAAAATAAAATTGATGTTAAAAATACTGGTACGGAGAAAAATTAATCTTTCTCATCAAAACCGCCCTGTACAGTTGCAAGGGGACGATCGCAAGACCACCTTCGACGAAATTTCTGGTTAATGGGTCTTTTATAAACCATGCAAATTGTCTATGAGCTTTATGAACACATATACATACGTCATGTCGCGTCATATGATATCACAAATCACATACACAAACGCAGCCTTGTTGTTTTATCTTTTTATTTTATCCATGGTAATCTAGTAATTCCTTTTTGTGCAATTTGCCGAAAATAGCACATGGCGGTGTTAGTTCCGTCGTCTAAAGTTAATTTAAAACGCGCCAAAATACAGTGATTCACGTCCTATGTGATAGTATTTATATATTACGATATGGATTTCAACATTAAAAAAGATTTTCCGGTGTACATGACTCACGTCGAAAGCGAAGGCCCGTATCTGAAATTGTTTGGACAAGCCGACAAACAGGGAGCTCTTGCAATAGAAAGCTTCATCAACAATGAACGTGCAAGGCTAGAACATGGAATCGGAATTGTTCCACCGTCTTCTCTACGGCCTGGTCTGATGTGTATAGCGCAGTATAACGATGAGAAGTACTACAGAGCAAGAATTAACAGTCTCCATAATATCGAAGCCGGTTATGTATCTGTTTATTTCATAGACTTTGGAAACATTGACTCCATCCCTGCGGCTTCCATTCGTCTCCTCGATTCCTATCCCGATGTTCTACAGAAATTGCCACCTCAGGCTTCCGATTACTTACTATCGTCAATAATTAACCTTGGCGTATGGGAAGAACATGCTCTAACCAACATCCGGAACTTGCTATACTACCAAGAAGTATCGTGCACTGTGGAACTTAACATTTACAACAAATCTTTCGTCAAGATAAAATTCAGGGACCAAGATTTGGCAGATTATCTCGTTTCCTGTAATTACGGAACTAAATTTTCGCTACAAGATCAGCAATTTCTACTTCAGAAAATGTTAAGTGGAACAAAGGGGGGCAGTCAACTAGTAGTCCAGCCGCAACCATTTATGAAAGCGAAAAACCCAGCCAGATTCCCGGGAGAAGTATATAACACTCCAAATGAAAATACGAGTCAAGCTTACCGAATTCATATGGCTCAGAACTCTCCTCACCACGACCCCGCTACCAGAAGTGTGCTTCCAGAGTCCACCACCAGCAACCGCAATAAAATGCGAAGTGTTAATGCGCCAAGGCCACTAAATAGACCCACGGAGGAGTCAAAAGGTCATTACCAAAAGCCTGAAGCCACAAAGATGATGCAACCTAATATTAATGTGATAAACAATCCTGTTTTACAGAAGAATCCGTCCACCTATAAGAGTCGGTTCTTGGAATTGAATTCGCAGCACCAAGTTCATGTTTCATTTGCAAAAGACGGACCTAAGCTGTTTGCAATTCAGCTCCAGAGTGATGAGAACTTTCTAACATCTATAGTCTCTCAGATAAACAGCCAGCCCCCAAAGTGCCTGTCGGAGCCCCCCATGATTGGCTCCGTGTGCTTGGGACGCTTCTCAGAAGACAACACTTTGTGCCGAGCTGTTATTATGGGACTGACTCCCTCGCAATGCAAATTGTTTTTCATAGATTTTGGAATGACTGAATCAGTTTCTCACTCTAATATCTTCGATATCCCTGAAGAATTCGTTACTCCCTGTGTTTTTGCCCTGAGGTTTAGTCTGTCCGGAATAATGGGATTGCAGATAACGGAGGAAATCAAGAATGAATTCTACGAAATAGTCAATAATAAAGTTCTCACATTGAGAGTTGTACCTCCGGAAGGCCCACCACTGATACAATATTGCGAACTCTCTCTAAATGGGGAAAGTGTCAGGGACATGCTGTTGCAGAAACAAAACCCCAGTTTCTTAAAAATTGACCCTTCTTCCATAGCTGGGGAGCATTCCGTTTTAGTGTCTTATGTGGATAGTTGCACTAAATTCTTTATCCAGCTCTCGGATAACATAGATGCTCTCAACACTATGATGGAAGCTGTGGAAGTTTACTGCCAAAATGCTCAACCCCTACTGTACCACCAAGTGAAGTATGGAATGGTTTGCTGCGCTCTATTTCCCGATGATCAGAATTGGTACCGAGCTTCTGTGACTAATATCAAGAAAGACAAGATAACTGTCAATTACATAGATTATGGCAATGATCAAGAGGTTACCTGCGATTCATTGCGGCCAATTACTCCAGAGTTAGTTAAAATGAGAGCGCAGGCCATTCATTGCGCTTTAAAAGAATTTGAAGTAAAACCATTCGACCAACTGACTTCGGACAACCTGGAAGCATTAACTTTAGAGAAGATTCTGTGCATGCGAGTTCAGGGTTTACTGGAAGGAGGTGTTTTACTGGTAGAGCTGCTGGACCAGTCTACCAATCCCCCCATCCACATTGCTCGCGCCATCAAGGAGGCCGTCGCCGCTTCCCTTACCTCTGTTCCTCAGAAGGTATATTATCTGTCTAATATTCTCATAATCAATTCTACTTATAGTTAACAGACTTTATTGATCATGTTCTTCTTTAATTTCAGGAGTTCAACGAGTCTCAGGGAAGCGTTGAAAGCTCTCCCGACTTTGCCAAAAATAATTATAAAGGTGGCAAGCCTTCATATAGTGATAAATCTTTGGACGATAAAGGCAATGAGAACCACTTTAGGTCAAATAGGCAATTCGACCGAGGGGACGGAAACCTCTCACAAGGTGGGCGCAGTCATGACAAATATCCAGAACGTGAACAGTAAGTTGCAATTTATCAGCTTCATTAGCAAAATGTTATCATGTGTTTTAACGCATTATCTTATCTCAGATATTGTGAAAAATATGCGGCTTATCTTTTTTCTAATCTTCCTGCTCCAAGCAAAGAATTGAGATTATTTACTGGCTACAATTAAGTTTTACTATTATCTGAAAATAGGTCAAAATCTTGGTAGGCAATGCAACACATTCAAGCAATCTTAACAAATCTTACAGGAGAACGTATGAAAATCAATGGGAACAAGAACAAAGGAAGTTGGCACACCAACAGCGGGGAAATCCTGATCCCTCGTATAACTCCAAAACTAGATATCAGAAACCGTATGGTAGAGCTGAAAAAACCAATTCACCGAGTGGTGTTGTTTCACAATATCACCGGTACCTTATTACTTAGAGTTACATATGCTTTTGCTTTTTTAAAAATACCTACATCATAGCCATCTGTACATGTCGTGTTTTGTTGCTTGAGGTAGACTTGCCTTGCTTGTCCTATTCCAATATCATGTGACATTTCTATTGTGATTACCAACTTTTCAGCAGCCGCATTATTTATTTTTTATTTTATTTAATATTATTTTCTTAGTAACGTATGTTTTTTCATTCATGGTAAAGTGTGCACTCTTGTACATTTTTAATTTATCACGTTTTGAGAATGTGAATGTTGAGACATACCTGCATCAGAATATCTGCTTTGTATGACTCTTCATTCTTTATCACAGAAAAAGCAATGAAAAAAATTACAGAACAATTTATACCATTTATTTTTATATTCATTGGTTTGGTAATAATGTTTTATTGAGTGTTTTTTTTAATTGTATTCTTTTTTTTATTTTTTGTTTCTTTTTAGTGTTGTCCTTTTGTTTTTTTGTAACCGAGAAATGTAATAAATGTTGCCCCATATTACACAACCCATTTTACCGAATGATCAAATCTAAAATCAAAGAAATATGTTATCTAAAATTGCTTTTTATTGCAATATTTTAATGCATTTTATAACCATTAATAAATTAGACTTTTTTTGCAATGTTCTAGTATAGGTTATGGTTTTAGGTTCACTTTTAATATTTGTTGTTGGTTGTTAACAGTCAAGAAATGAAATTTACTTTTTTTGACAAAAATTATTCTATTTTTATTTCGTATATCAATTGAATCATTTGTGAATGAAAATTATAGTTTTATTAAAATGTTAGACTTTCACATTGCACTGGCTTAATAATTTCACTTGCTGTCCCAATAAAATACATATTGTCCACTTTTCTATTTTCACCCTTTAACAAATTAATTTATTAAAGTTCAACATAATAAACCTAAAACTGATTTGTTTGTAAAATTCTTTATTTTAAAATCCTAATTATTTTTGCAATTTTTTCAGGGAAAGTTCTAAATCTGATAGATTCTACAAAGCCCAGATTGGTGACAAGAAACCATATTCCGAAAGGAAGGAATATGACACTGAAAGGAAACCATATTCTGAAAGGAAGGAATACGACGGTGAAAGGAAGTCATATTCTGAAAGAAAGGAATATGACAGTGAAAGGAAGCCATATTCTGAAAGGAAGGAATATGACGGCGAAAGGAAACCATATTCTGAAAGAAGGGAATATGATGGAGAAAGAAAACCATATTCTGAAAGAAAGGAATATGACAGTGAAAGGAAGCCATATTCTGAAAGGAAGGAATATGACAGTGAAAGGAAACCATATTCTGAAAGAAAGGAATATGATGGTGAAAGGAAACCTTATTCAGAAAGAAAGCCATACTCTGAAAGGAAGCCTTATTTAGATAGGAACACAGAAGACAGCTCTTGGGAAAATAAGTCCTCTGAAACATATTCCAGTCCGCCAGCCAAGACCCTCTCCAATCCCGTGGCGTTTGAAACGCCTTTTGGAAAACACAATTTGGATGACCAAGTGCAGGATGTCAGAGTTACTTGGTTCATTAACCCTAATGACTTTTATGTTCAAATTCTGGCTCAAGAAGAGCAATTCAAGAATATGATGATTAGTATACCGAGTCTCTATTCTGGTGTGAAGGCCACCAGCAGTGACATTCCCACTGGAGCTTCTGTCCTGGCTCGTTTCCCAGAGGATAAGGTCCTGTACAGAGCTGTGGTGCTGGACAGTAGTTGGGGGAAAATCATAGTGCAATTTGTTGATTTTGGCAATAAATGTCAAGTTACTGCCAACGACATCTGGCAGTTGGAAAGTGAACTGATGACCCTACCGGCACAGGCTGTCCATTGCTCCTTGAAAGGCATACTGCCTCCTGATAACACCTGGAAAAAGAATACTCAGGTTGATGAATATTTCAATTCCCATTTGCACAAGTGCGCCTTTCACCAGCAAGCTGAAGATGTTTACTCTGTGTCCTTAACTAAAGAAGATGGAACAGATGTGGGCCAGAAACTAGTTGCCAACCACTTGGCTCTTAATGATTCAGAATCCACTGGTAAGTAATAAGTAATGCTACACCTGTTATTTACACACTTTGCAAGGGACTTTCATCCGTGTTTCTTTTTGCTGCACGGTTTAACAAATAAAATAAACTTTGATGCGCAATGGTGCCATGGCGAAGCACTATTAAGTAATGCAAAATCTTGTGATTTTGGTTTAAAAAAATGTTTTTTCTTAGAAATTTTATAAAATTGAACATTTTTTTACACAGAAAAAATAAAGTATCGACCTGTAAAAACTGCTTAGTCTTACTTACGAACCCCTTTTCAGTTATGGTTTTATTGTGAAAATTAATTTTTTTAGAAAATGGTCGTAAAACATGCCTGAGTTATGCAAAATAAAATAAAACACGCTTTTTGACTATAATGAATAAATTAAAACGGGAATTTAAACCTTATCACCATTTATATAAGGAGTGTTATTGTTAGTGGCCTAATCCCGAATTTTACACGACATGGTGCATTAAATAATAAACAAGTGATGATGTGTTATCTTTGATATGAAAATATTTGTTGTTCCAGGTGAGGTTCCTGAATCAGCCGTTACGGTATTTGTAACTCACATAGATACACCGGGACAATTCTGGTTGCAGCTAGAAACTGATTCTGAAAAAATCGACAGTCTCCAAGAAAGCTTACAGACTGCTGATACTTTTGAAGACTACATAGATCATGAAGTGGGAACATTATGCGTTGCTAAATATTCCGCAGATGAGCAATTTTACAGAACAATCATTTTGGACTCTGATAATGATATAATAACTGTGAGATTCATCGATTACGGCAATACTGATGTCCTTGATAACACCGCCGGTGTCCTGAAGAGGTTGCCAACTGATATGCAGGACATAGAGCCATACGCCATCAAGTGCAGCGTTAATGCCACTCCCACAGGCACAGGACAGTGGACAGAACAAGCTTCTGAACAGTTCACGCATTTGCTTGGAAACACCGAAAATCCCGTTGATGCTGTTTTTATCTTGAAAGGTGCAATGACATATGTTAATTTATACATCGAAGGTCAAAATACAACAGATAAGTTAATAGAAGCTGGCCACGCTGCCCGCGCAGTCAAATCTGATGGTGATGACTTGCCAACCTGTTTCGCAAGCCATGTTAATTCCCCAACTGAGTTTTGGATTCAACTAGAAAGTTCAATTCTCGATCTGGAAGCTATTTCCGAAGAGTTGGTTGCTGCTGATGAATTTCCACCTCTCAGTGAAATAGCCGAAGAAGTCATTTGTGCTGCCAAATTTCCAGAAGATGATTTGTGGTACAGAGCCCAAGTCATCATTCATGGAAATGATGGCACTGAAGTGTTGTTCATGGATTATGGCAATGCTTCCTTGACTAATGAATTAAGAAGTCTTCCAGATAATCTCAAGAATCTTCCTGCTTTATCCAGAAAATGCGCTTTGCAAAAGCCTGGTAACATCAAAAATTGGTCGAAAGAAGCTGAAATGAAATTTGCAGAACTCGCGGCCGACGGAGCAACTATATTCCACATCACCTTTATAGCTTCAGGTGACATATCCATAGTGGAGTTGTTTGTTGACGGTAAGTCTGTAACCGATGAATTAATCTCCCTATGCGATCTCTCCGCCAATACACCCTCACCCGATAGAGATAGACTCCCACTGATTGGGGAGGACAAGATGTCACCTGTCTGCATATGTTACAGTAATTGTCCTGAAGATTTCTGGGTTCACTACATGTCGTCTACGACAAATCTGGATATAATCACAGAAACCCTGGAAGATGCTGAAAACTTTGAACCTTTTAATGATATTGCCGAAGGTGCCCTTTGCGTGAGCGTATTTCCTGAAGATAGTCTGTGGTACAGGTCCAAAGTAATAGATCATGGCGAAAATGGCACTCAAGTTTTCCATATCGATTTTGGATCAACGGCAGTAACTACTGAGCTGAGAGTTTTGCCTAAATCTTTGTGTGAATTGCCACCATTGGCAAAACATTGTAGTCTTCTAATACCCCACGAAATTACAAAACACAATCAAAAGTTTCACGAAAACTTTGCACAATGGGCCCTAGATGATTCCCAGGAGTACCACATGGACATTATAGATTCAAGTGTTGATCCAATGACTGTGAAACTCTTCTTGAATGGACAAGATATAGTGGAACTATTGATTGATACCGAGCAATTACTTTCCCAAGACATAGAAATGCAAGAAGATGTGGATGAAACTGGCGATGAAACAGTTGTGGAAAAACCGGATGATGCTATTGAACCGCTGCCCACTGAGTCTTGTGATAACAGCCCGGATAAACAAGCAAACATTGATGAAGCCGCTGAGTCTTATGGTAATAGACCAATTGACAAACAGGAAGAAGACACAGAGGCTTGCGATGACATAGTCATGGAAAAACAGGAGGATGTTAAACTTACTGAATGTGATGTCATTGTTACGCAAACTATTGAACAATCTATGGTTTTTATTGAATCGTCCACTGAAGATTCAGGAGACACGGAAAACAAAGCAGACGTAATAGAACTAGAAGTTAAAAAAGAAGCCGAAGTAACAGAACTAGAAGCTAAGAATGTAACAGAGGATAACTGTGAAGAAGAAAATTGTGATAAATCCCCTAAGACATCAGATGATAGTTTGGAAAATCTAGAAGAGGGTATAACTGATATGAACATTGAAGAACATCGACCCACTGAAACCATTTCAGAAAAGGAGGAAAGAAATTCTACAAAAACTCAAGAACACTCTGGGGACGTATTTAAATCTCCCGTTGTTGAAATCGATTATTGTGAAAGTGAAGGTTCTCCAGAAACCGAAACAGAAACTGGGTCTGAATGTGAAAATCACATAAGTGAAGAAAAATATTTAGATTTATCTAAGGAATTAGAAATGAGTGATAATGCTGCAGAAAAAGCCAAATCTGATGAAGAATCTCTAGCAGAGCCTGAAGTTGCTGACGAATCTATGAGAGTATTAAAAACTGATGATAATTTATTAGATGACTCGAAGACTGATAATGACATTTTGGAAGAGTCAAAAACAATCTACAAATCATTGGATACCTCCAAATCTGAGAGCGATACGTTGGAAGTATCGAAAGACGAGAAAGATGTCTTGGAAGTTTCAACAAATTATGAGTCTTTTGAAGTTGACCAATCTGAGGATGAAACTGAAGAAGCTTCTAGTCCAGAAGACAAGTCTAAAGCAGTTCCTAAAACTCAACTTACACCCCCTGAAGTTTCACAAAATTTGAATGAAAAAATAAAAAATGACAAATAATGACCTCCTGTTTTATCCAAAAGACGTCTTGTTGATACGCAAAGTAAAATACTCACAAATATATTACAAAGTGATCTTTACTATAACTTTTTTTTTTTACATATGCTACGGTATAAAGAATGTTAAGTTTGTGTTATGTGTAACTGTATTTTTTCTTCAACAAATGTTTAACAAACTTAACAGCTGTAAGTTTTGAATGATGTCCGTAACTTGTAAATAATTTTTTTCATGGTGATTCATTACTGGACTAGTTTTTAGGAATACCATTACGTATTTAGTGATTTCATTGGGGTCTTATTTTTTATAAAAATAGAGACGTAATATTTCAATTGCCTTATGATACAAAAAAATTATTTGCCATGTTTTCTTTCCTTTTTTTTTTATTTATTTTAAAATAATAAAAATATCGTACTAATGCTGTGAAAATTCATGCTTCATAATCTGAAGATACTTAAAAAATATAATATAATAATTACATATTAAGTTATCCTTTCACGAAATCAGCAAAATTGCAAGTTAATTTACAGCAAAATAATTAATACCAATTTGGAAAACATGTGTATACAGAAGGGTTAACAAACCTTTATGATTTTTATGTACAATGTTTCCGGATGTAAAGTGCAGTAACTTCGGCAGGTGATACGTGATAGTACAAGTATTAAAAAAAAATATATAACCCCATACCGGTAATTTTCAGGTAAAAATGTTTGTAGAAAAATAAATCTTCTGTGAAACAATATGGGGAAAAAAACAATCGATTTTCGAATAAAAAAAGTTTTTGCACTTTACCTCCGGACACCTTTTTATGCTATAGAGGCAACTTTTCTTTATTTAAAAAATAATTCTTTACCAAGATGTTGTTATTATAATTGGTATTTGGTGTATTAATATTGTACACCAGGCAACTGATCTGTTTTTTGTTTGTTTATTAGATCTCCTACCTCCTACATTTGCCTAATTATTCAAAAAAACCGTACATTAAACATTATTGTTTCACTATTAAAATTATTTTATTGAAGAATTTATCTCGTTTTTTTGTCTTTACTGGAAGCTATTTTTCTAGGAAGTAAGTTTTTTTTTAATTGTATAACATTGAAAATATTATTTTAATTAAATCACAGTCAGTTATTAGTTTTACCAAAATACCCTACAATATTAAGTAAAATATTGGCAGGATCAACAGCGCTGGTCACTAGAGGCGCTAATGTAGCTTATTGTCATCGACACTGCTTTCAATAGTGGCAAATTGAATTTAATTTAGTTTGTGGTGGTGTTTTGCATTTTCTAATGTGTTTTGACCAATATTGATAAAAAAATATATAAAAAAGTCCAACAAAATAGGATCTGTGTGCAGTTTACGCATGTAATAATTACAAACAACAAAAACACTTCCAAGTCACTTTGGTTATACATAATTAGGGTATTTGGTTTTACTTTTATTAATGCGCTTTTACTTTATCATAACATGTCTTATTATTTGTGTTACAATAAATAAAAACAACAATTAAAACATTCCAAATACGAGTTTATTTAGTAGATATTTTTATATTACTAGTAATGATAATACTTGTAAGGCGAGGTGAGAATCTGCCACCCATGTATCGTTGTGAATAACATAAAAGAGATACGGCAGATTGGGTAAAATTGCAGTAGATACATAATAAATAATAATGTTCAGTGCAGCTTCAAATTAAACCGTAATCTTCTTCTATCTTCTATACAAATAAAAATGAATCACCGAAATGTATGTACGCGCATAACTTCTGAACGACTGCACCAAATTGGATAGTTCTTTTTTTGTTATGTTCGTTATGGTCAGGACAAGGTTTGTATAAAACTACTGGTGAGCTCTGGCATTACGAAATTTGAATTAAAAATTACAATAGGTGGCACGCGAGCTGTTTGAAAACTGAATGTACCGGGACTGAATTAATGGAATGCGGGAGGGTGGAACTCGGGAGGAGGGTTGGCGGGACGGGGGAAGTGGGCGAGGGGAGTGGGGAGAGGGAAGGCGGTGTGGGAACGTGAGAGGGGGAAGGGGAAGCGGGAGAGGAAGGGAAGGCGAAAGGGGAATGGGAAAGGACACGCATGAAGAAACAATTTCTTTATTAAATGGCATTGCAACGCATGCCGGGAACCAGCTAGTGGTTGATAAGTCACTTTTTTCAAATAAGTAAAAGTACGATGGATCAAATGGATTTATTTTTGGTTCTAGATTTTCATGGCCAAAAATATTATCTTTATTTATTTTTGGGGTATTATGCCGTGTTACGCTACCTCGTTTTTTAGCCAATGTTACAGTGTCAGGACATATTTATGCCCTCATCACACATCTGCCCTGATGATGAATCCTGTAACGCTGTCTGAAATGTTGGTTAAAGAAGAAGGTAGCGGTAGCGTATCACGACATAGCACCAGTCCTGGATTTGTTAACTTCTGAGAAGGAAGAAGGGGCAGCGCAAACGTGGCCTATACTTATGAAAAGTATAAATCTGTCACAGCATAGTAACCTAAAAATAAATAATGTGGATATATTTTTTCCACACATTTTGTCCAAATCCATCTTTGGCTGGTAATTTTTGTACGGCCTTGATCCCAGGGCCCTAACGTAACAGGGGCGTTAGACTTTTCAAGAGCTAGAATGTTAAGATTGAAAAATACGACATTTAGATGTAGCAGAAAACGAATTTAATTTTTTTTTATCAAAATTTCTGATGTATTTTTTTTTTTATACAAAAAGTTGAAATTGTAAAAAAAGTCATATTTTTCAATCTTGGCACTCTAGCTCACTGAAAAGTAATGGATCGCCACTGGAACGTAATGACATTGAGGTATTCTGAAATAAAGCAATTTCTATAAAATCTCCACAAAAACCTGTAGAACAATGTGGCCCTTAACCACCCGGACTGATAAGCTCGTTTACACAACAATGTAACATTATTAGACGTATGAGGCGTAACTGAGTTATTAAGGTGAAATATATTTGTCTGATGTGTCAGAACGGTATCAGTTTCATACATTTAGTATGATGAGATTTATATTAGTGTGTCGTGATGCCTTGTGTCGTGTTGCATCAGAAGAGATCCCGATCTGTGTTACAGCGGTGGAAGTGGGATGGCGAGGGAGCGGCCGCATCACGACAAATTAGACAAGTTTGCACATGCCAGTACTGTGTTGTGATGATTGTATTGATTCAAAATATCGTCAGAACACAATATATAGATGTGAATGCTAGCCATCATGACACGACATGTCAACAAATATAAATCCACCTTTAGTCACCCGTTGGCCTCCGAATTGTTAACCTGTGACAGGCCAGGAACGCGGACTTGCGGGCGAATCAAATTTCAAAAAAGAATATTGATTCAAATAATTTGGATGCGATTTTAAATTTTTTGTATAAAGAAACTGTACCAAGAAAAAGGTCAGAATAGCTTCCTCCATTCTTGTTCTTAAGGTAATTTCCGCGCAATTTTTCCAAAAAACCCTGGCCCTTGACAGGTTAATTGTTCTTCACATCTGAATTAAATTTGTACCAAAAAATTTAAATCTTCAGTTTTGTCCGAAATCTAAGTGGAATCCGTATAGCGAGCGGAGATCTCGCGCGCCCTCTTTCTTGTCAGACGGCTTACAGCCAACATTGTACTATTATATTCTATTAAACAGTTTCCGTGTATCAAAGTACTACGTGTTTAAATAATAACCTTGAAAACATCCTAGAGGAATACTGGAGATAAAGGGCCCAGTATTGCCTGCAAACATTGGACATCACAGTATATATGCATGTATTTATTATAATAGAGAGAAACACAGCATATTAAGACTCGTGACGTGACATGCATGCGCCGAACGTCGTTGAGCGTCACGTGACCCTCCCGAATACTGCCGAAGGTGTTAATAAAAATGGGTCATAATAAGCGACATGTCACCACTATAAGCGAAGTCATTATATCCGACTTTGTTATAAAGAATTTTATATGAAAACCAAACTTTGCTGTGTAATTACGTCATATTAAGAGATTGGTCAACACAGGCAGAGTCATGATATACGGAATCTACTGTACATGCAACTTTTAAACGTAATAATTAAAATAAAAAAAAACAATTATTGAAAAAAAATTACAGTAAGTATGATTAAATTAAAAATGTGGATTTAAAAATGACTTTAAAAAATAATAAAATAAAGCAATATTTTTTTTATTAAGATTAAAAAAAATATTGTTCATTGGTCAATCTTATTGGCATAATTAATTTTTTTACATATATATGTATACTTATAACAAAGAAAATAATTGTATGATAGACCTCAAAGCAATCAGTGACGTGGCGGGTCTTAACAGAAGGATTGCAATCTTTAGAGCACAGGTGTCGGGCAGGAATGCTATCCTTGTTCTACCGGTATTTCAATGGAAGATGCTCCGAGGAACTAGCGTCATTGATCCCTTCGGCACTGATGTGTCGGGAAACACGCCGAACGCGTGTACACGGTTGACATGAGAACGGGTCGCTTCTTCGACTCATTCTTGTGTTCAACAGCTCGACTGAGGAATGATTTGCCGGTCTGTGTTTCCTCCTTCCTACAACATAGGTCTCTTCAATACCAATGTTCAATCCTTCCTCTCCCACACAGCATCTCAGATGACATAGGCCCTGAGGGAAATTGTTTTCCTCAGGGCCTCCTGTGTAGAGTTAATGTAAAAAAGGGTTACTTTGTATGATTTACATTCCCAGCGCGATCCTGAGGTTTTTTTCTGATCCAGAACTTGTTTACATTTGGATTCAAAAAAAGTTGTACGTTGGTCGATCTTATTGACATAATTTTTTTTTTTACATATTTATGTATTACTTACAATGAAAAAAATTATTTCGTATGATAGTCCTCAAAGCAACCAGTGACATGGAGGGCCACTTTGCATGATTTACATTCCCAGCGTGATCCAGACTTTTTTCTGGTCCTGCATTTGTTTTTATTTGGACTCTTCACGTGGATTCCTCATCCACAGTAGAGATGTGAAGATTCAGCTGGAGTGGGCTCTTCAACTCGGGTTCTTCGTAGCAAACGGATTCTACTCTTAATCCTTTTTCAAATCGACTACTCCCAGAGAACCCGGTCCATGATTCGGACCCAAACCCGGAACTCAGAGCCTGAAACCGAATGCTTCCACCGGCATCCCAAACTCAAGAACTCAGACCCGGGACCTGCACCTAGAACTCGAGTACTTTTAAAAGGAAGCACGTCTCGGAGGCCTCTGGCAGATAAATGCCGAACTTACCCATCTCTAATCCTCCGGATCTGATGAAATCACTTGGTCACTGAGGTTGTAATCGGCAGATTCAGCTAACAGACTTTATAACTGGGCTAATGTGAGCCGCAGAGAAGGTTATCGAGTTTGGAACCACCGCCATTTTGACAAAACACAATGACGCCAAACAAATTCATCCGTAAATATCAGGGTAAAAACTTTATTAACGAATTATTGCCAATACGAGAAATGAATGCTTTAATATCTACAGAGCGCTTTGAAACACAGTTGTCACGTATTTGTCCGTTTTTTTTATTTTTAAGCGGACACACTTCACACCCGGCGTGGTTGGAGTTTAAGACATTGCGTCGCATTGGTTTGAGGTCAATGGAATAAAGTCAATGATTTTCATTAACGTCCAAACTAAAATACACTCTTTTCGGACCTTTTTTTTTTTTTTTTTACAGTGAATACCGCACAAGAATCTCAACTGCTCCCGTCTGGAGCCAGTGAGACTATGGCATCCCCAATTGGGGTATGTTGTGAGGCTGAAGGTAGCGGGGAGGGGAAGGAGGTGGGGAAGAGGAAGGTTGGGAAGTACCTGGCTATTCAGATCTGGTCACTAAACACGGCTAAAGCCATTTTAAAGCAACGTTTCATGGTGGTCTTACACCAGGGCGATACTGATAGTATCTTCCACTCTGGAACATGCCGCAAATATACTATATAGGTATTATTTTAAAATGAATTATTTGTGAAATAACACAAATTAATCAAATAAAATTTATTTGCGCATGCCGGGTTCGAACCCGCGACCTCCGGAATGTGAGTCAAGAGTCTTAGCCACTGGACTACGTAGGTCGAGGAGGACCTAATTAAATACAGAAACCAAATAACTTTACCTTAAATCTTAAGCAAATTTTTCTGGCTTTTTTTACATTAGATCCACACAAGAGACCCTGAGGATAATAATTCCCCTCAGGGCCTATGTCATCTTTGGGGATGCTGTGTCTTTTTAAGGAAAGGAAGTTATGGGAAGGAAAAAGGTATGAGGGGTTTGTAGGAATCTGGGTTTCAGTGTGTCCAGGGGTGACGCACGTATGCATCTATCCCTCCCACTGTGGTGCAAGGCAATGTTCCGAGATTCCTGCTGGAGAGGTCAAAAGATCTCCCTCAACCAGTCTCTCCCAATCCGTACACAGTTGGTGGGCATGTGCGTCTTCTGCCAAGATCCGGACAAACCTAACCCCATGAACCCTGGCACCCCTGCTAAGTCACCAAACGTAGCGAACCACTCGAACCACATCTAATAAATGATTCCCGGGGCGGCGGTACCCATGCCCGCCTCCCGGCTGACATAAATTTGACAGATAATGTATTACTGGCAGCAACGTAGTCAAAATTGATTGTCGCTTTTAGTAGTTCACACTACGCTCAAGAGATGGTGTTATAGGTAACACTCCATTAACAAGCTTAGCACCGGGTCGCCTTTTTTTTCACTGGAGTCTTGGTTTTTGGGTCACTGGAGCCAGGATTCGTCTAATGGCCACCGTAAACAGGGTAGTGACCACAGTCTTCCAGCATTAAGCGTCACTTTTGTTTGGGAAAGTTCTGCCTCCCCAAACTGAAAAATCTTCATACAAAAATTAGAAATTTTGAAAAAAAGAAAAATATTTTCAACTACAATGTTGTATTTTTCAATCTTACCACCCTGGCTCATGAGAAGTCTGGAATTGCCTCTGTAGGCCAATCAATAAAGAGTTTGAGGTATGCAAAAATTCCTCCGTCGATGAAACCTTTGCAGTCACGTGGAGTATCATTTAGGGATGACGAATGACAAAAGATCCAACAAAATATTTAACGGGAGGTTAGTTATTTTTAGCAAAAACTGAAAAAAAATTATAACTCTCGCTAGAAAAGTATTTCTTTCGAAAACTCTTCACATCTTGTTAGTATTAATTAATATCCACCTGATTAAATAGAAATCCAACAATATTTTTGTTGGGAAAGTGTGTTTTTAAAAAGAGATTTGTTTTTTAATTCTATTGTTGCCGGAAAAATTCGTCCCTCCAATTTTTGATCACGAAGTGTCTTTATATTGGTGTTAGCTTTATTTAATCAAAAGATCCAACATTTTTTTCTTTTGGAACATTTTATTGATATCAGTCAAAAATATCGCTCCGGAAAAATCCTCCATCCAATTTTATTAAGTCAAATTGATAGGATAGCTATGTTAAAATGATTTCTGCAAAGATCCAACAAAATTTTCAACGGCAATCTATATTTTTTTATTGATTTCGATTGCACGCAGATTCCACGTGACTTTTGCATGAACAGAAGCCCGCGGGGTAAGGGAAGGCGTGGGGCTAGTCGCACGGGGGGCAAGCAAGCCGATCGGCGCGGGATATAGCTGCCCGCGAAGTGGCGGGGGCGGGGAGGGGTGGGAAGCCGACTTGATTTTTCTTTGTGTTTTATGGGATGTCCGAATGTGCGAAGAATTGCAGAAGCATTGAATATTATACCTCAATGAAAGAATGAATGTTTTAAACAAAAATTGCTTTGATTACTGTAAAAGTGGTTTATATGGTTTATAATAACCATGGAATTATATTAAATTTTACTAATGGTTTATATGCGAAGTGCAATATAAACTAACTCAATATACCTATATTTTTAAATTATTGTGGCATTGTAGTATAATTATATGAGATTGTAGTATATTTATATGAGACGCATACAAACTTTGTATGCATCTCAGTTTACATATAAGGGAGCGTACCCATACTACGTGACCAACTTTTTGCAATTTTTAACCCCCCCCCCCCGTGACCAAAAACCTAAGCCCGCCGCCTCTCATTTGTACCAAGCGTGACATTTTGAAGACCCCCCCCCCTAAACGTGTCACGTAGTATGGGTACGTTCCCTAAGTTAGAAGACCGCTTTTTAGTTTTAGATATTTTTGTAATTATTACGTAATAAAAATGAATAGTGATAAAAATACCTTCATTTTTATTGATATTTTTGTACATTAAAAAAAGCGAATTGTGTACAAAAATTACTATTGATAATATTGAGCTGAATACACTATTATTTTAAAAACGCAAAATCTCTTGAAAATTTGACCGATATATCGATATTTTTTCCTCGATATATCGACGTCGATATTTTAATAAATATCGATATATAGATATTTTTTTTCACTTTTGATATCCCTAGTCAGTACTAAAGCCTGGAATGGACTGCCACATGACTTAAGAATGATAACAGCACATAAGTTCGGTGAGCGCGCTTTCGGAGTGTCAGGACTAAAGCTTGGAATGGACTGCCACATGACTTAAGAATGATCACAGACTCGGCGGAATTTAGAGCTAAACTTAAAACTCATCTTTTCAGATGGCCGTATCCAAAAACTAAAAAATCTTTCACCTTCACCTGCAATGCCCGCGACATTGTAAATAACTAATTTGTAAAAAAAAAAAAAAAGCAGAGTGGGAAGATGAATTTGGTGATATGTGATACGTCAATAACTCAATCTGAGAGCATATATGGGCATCTCGCATTATAATATATTTTTTTTTTTTTAAAGAAAGACAAACATTCCCGGGTTACGAATAACCCAACAATGTTTGAAAATCTCCTACTACCACCACAGAAAGCGGAAATTGTTGCTTGTGTTGTGATGGAGGACTTAGCCAGTAGAGGAATCGAACATGCGACGCTCGGGTGGGACCCAAACGCTATGCCCACTCAACCACTGACCAGACGAATAATAATAATATCACCATTTAGTTCTTAAAAGTCTGCTTTTGAATAAATAGACCTTTTTACATGGGAGCGCGAATTGCTCGCCACGTAATGAACGAATTTGCGAATTCCAAATACGGAAAAGTAAAGTTCGCTTATTTACATAGTCCAATATTTTGTTGCCGTATTTAGTTAAGACACTTTTACAAATGTTTCATAATTTACTTACCCCACTAAACAGCGACGAGCACACGCCATGTACAGTCTGTCAAATAAGAGTAGAAAACATAGGAGGGCGCCACTGTTGTACAAATAGCAATACTAAAAATATAATCATGGTTATAATCTAAAGCTGTGTAACCAACATTTTTATTAAAAATTAAAAAGACATAAAAATAAAAAAAATAAAAATTTTCATTTCACCTCAAAATTAGAATTGCATTTAAGTAAATTGTTATAATATCTTTGCAATTGTGTGTAAACATAATGAAGAATAACGATTTTATAATAAAATATAAAGCACACTTTAGAAATTGTTCACTGCTCACATTTATTTAATATTAGCTTAAGTACTTACTAGCGTTGTCCAGGCTTCAGATCATGTCTCTAATTTTAGATCTGAATATATTTAACTCATTCAGGTCTAAAAGTAGTGTAACTAAACTCACTGTTAATGATTCTACCTACTGTTAAATTCAAATTTATGTTAATTTAAATGAAAGCCGATCACTTTGTAAAGCACAATTTAATCAAATTTATGTCATTGTAGGTAACTTAACAACAGTGCTTCCTCGATTTTTTTTTTTAAGGCGATCCACTAGTTCACTACTGTGCCGTGGACAGTAGTTCTTCGGTGGACGCCATAGGGGTCACTTTGAATAGCCGAATTCGTCGACTAGCGGCCGTATTGTAAAATATCAACGCGAAAATGCATATTTTATTTTATTTTGGGAAGATTGGGTGTAAATATCAACTTTTTTTGCGATTATTATAAAATAAACTGAATTTGCCACATTACACAATAAAACCATATCCGAAAAGGGGTTTATAAATAGGAGAGTTTGGACTTGAAAGTGTGTTTTTTAGACCTCATACTTTATTTTTTTATAGGCTTATTAAAAAACTGACCGATATTTTTAAGGGCCAGTGTATGTTCTACACGCAGTATTTAATTGAAGCATCTACAATACTTCTAAGCGATCAAATTTTCAAAACAAAAACATATGATTTTGCATTATTTACTATGACTTCATCTTAAGAACAAAAAATGTAATTTTAAATGTGTATACAGCGTTCTGTATCATCAGTGTCATTGCATTTCAAAGGAATGTTTGACAGGTAAATTGGTGTTGCCAGCCTACAAATTTCGTAGTTCCAGTTTTTATTTTTTCTACTCTTATTTGACAGACTCTATCTCGAGTAATAGTGTGTTACAAAAACGACCATATTATGTGATCTGAATAAGCTTAAAATAAAGAAAAATAATGCTTGCCTATGGAATGTAATACGACAATTGGGTTTGTTCTCTTTTTCACTTCTATTTTTACACGTTTTCAAAACACAAGTAACTATTTTTGCCATGTTATTTCGTAAAATGCACCGATGAGTGCTCAACGCTGGCTGGCAGAAGAATGATGATGTCACATTTTTTAGATTCACGCGAAGCTATACTCAATCCCAGCCGGTTCCAATGGAATCGGTATGGGGAGGGGGAAATAATACGCTTTTATCGCTTAGGGCATGTCTAGTAATATTCATATGTCTATGGAAGCATCTAAAAATAGAATGTAAATTGAAATGCGATAATGATAATTGCATCGCTGTTCTTGATTACTTGTATTTCGTGGCTTGTTCACAAGTACCTACAAAATAATTTTTTCTGCTTGTTCGTTAGCTTCATTTTATTATGTTTTATGTTGCTTTTGATTGGTAAATAATATAAATTGAATCTTCGGGGAGAGGGCTTAGCACCGAAATTCGAGGGGGTTTTTAACCGTGAAAACCCCCCGTAGTTGAGCCACTGTGTAGGCACATCATATACCAGTCCCATCGTGAGCTCGTATGGACGTCATCGACGTTCGTTCTCTTCCTTCTTGTTTGAAAAGAAAGAAGATCCGGAATGATGCAAATGTACTAAATCGAGTTCAGGAGAGGGAGGAGTTGGACCACTTAAATATTATGTACATGAAATTTACAACACACAAGACTTATCTTGTAATATATATTATTTACATATTTGTATACACCATGTTTTATGAGAAAACAATATTTTGTTGCTAAAATAATACACGTGTTATCATCATGCTCAAAACATACAAAATAAACATCAAGGCCTTATCAATAGTTTTTAGTTTAAAATGCAAACAAATTATAGACAAAGATCATTTCAAATAAACCCGTCTTAAAAAGTTAACTTGTAATTAGAATCGAAAGTAATGTGCAAAATACAATTGAAAATAAAAGTAGTTTTTTGCGTGGATTGACATGCTCACAATTGCATAGCGTTTTTCTCTTTTAACCTAATCTAACCGTAAGAAAAGAGTATGTGGCAGTGGCGTGAATTGCTCTCAGAAAAGTAGGCTGTTTATTTATAGCTCTGATACGTTTATTGTGCATTTTATATTGAAAATGGCCATTTTATTATCACCTCCTGCCATTGGGGGTGAAGGTGCGGAACTTGGCGCAGATTCTGTCTCTGTCTTATCGGCGTATCGTTAAGAATACTATTAAAAAATCATTTCTCTGAATTTAAGTAGCTATTCTGGGGAAACTGCTTAGGACCAGTGGTTTCACAGAACTTGAACAATTCGTCAAATTTCAAAGTAAATTTTTAAGTTCTGTGAAAGTTCTGCTAGTATTTAATTATGGGCCAGTTATTTCGTAGAACTGAAATATTAACAGAACATGAAAATTATAATAACTCTTAGTAAGACAGTACAATTTACAAAAACATCATTTTCCAAATACAAATAAGTTATTACAAAATTGAATCAGTAGAAGCCCGGCGAAAATTTTGCATCAAGAAGTTAATCAACATTTTCAAGAAGACTGTTTCGTCTCTTATGCTCTGTACACAAACATGTGCATTCATAGTCGATGGTTTGGCTCGAATCAACAAGTTGACCAAACCATGCTCGTCGTTTCATCCACAGCTCGACACAAAACACCGCCAAATGTTGGCGGTGGCGTCAGTGGCGTGGCGAGAGGGGGGCGATCCGCCCCGGGTGCCACCCGATGGGGGTGACACCACACCCGACGGGGGGGGTGACACCCGACCGTGGAAAACAAAAGGAAGGATATTGTCACAAAAGGACCAGTGGGCCTAGTCACTAATTTTTGTAAACCTCCGTTTCATGAAGTTACGGGTTTAGCTACGTTACATACCCGTTGTTGTTGTTATTTAAGTTGGCGAATCTGTCAAAATACGGGTATGTGACGTAGCTAAACCCGTAACTTCATGAAACGGAGGTTTACAAAAATTAGTGACTAGGCCCCCTGGTTGGAATGTTTTTATTTTTTATTAAGTCGTAATTGGGGAGGTGGGGGGTGGAGGGGGCGACACCACATTATCCGCCCAAGCTGCTAGCTACGCCACTTCCTCTCAAAAAAAATTTGACAGATTTTTAACATAATTTTTGGGTACCCCTTCCTAAATAAATATTTAAAAATGGGATTATTCCAAAAAAAATTTGAATACCTAGAAATTTTTAATTTTCTTCTTCGTGCGATTTATTTTTATAATATCCATAAATTGGATTCTACAGACATCTGAAATTTTGGGAAGCTTCTATCATTTGTAGACATTTTTCATTAGTTCAATCTATAATTAGTACAAACAAGTCGATGCAAGTCCCAAGAACACATCCGAACATGAAAGAATGCTCTGCCATTTTGTTAACTGAACACATGCATTACTTGCAAAAGTAAAGCTACCATTACACTGGAAAATTTTCATTATAATTTATATGTTTTTGGTAATTAGAATTGCTATTTCAGTTTCGCAGTATGAGAATGGAACGTGGTGTATCCATTTTTTAATATTTGTTTTTTGATCAGAAAGTTGTTGCAGTTTAAAATTTTTCTTTGTATTTTAATTTATTTTTATAGTAAATTTTTCTTAGGTTAGGCACAGCTTTTCAGCCTTTATAGACTGCGTATATGGAGAGCAGTGATAAATTTAAAAAAAAAAGAAGCTTTGGGGTTAGTTAAATGGTCATTCACAATAAGATTGTGTGCATGTCGATATGTCCACGTGAAAACTTGCAGTTTTATTTTCGTTTGCATTTTGCTTCTGTACGACAGTCATGTACCCTTGTATATTATGCATGACATTTTATTGAACTATCTTTAGTTTTTTTCTTCCGGGCATATCATAAAATCTGTAAAGTCTGAGTTCTTCTTCAGGAGTAACCCCTTTTCATTGGCTAAGTGTAGAACTGCGAGCAAGGACAGGGACACACTGAGGGAGTCCTTCATGTGTGTGGACAGCTTCAGAGGCAGCTTCTTGTAGAAGTTGCGGAAGTTGGTTTCTCGGACACGCTCCACTTCGCAACCGTTGGGGTCATTCTCTTTGTCTGCCCCGTCCTCGTGGGAGGTCAACAAGCGCCAGGAGACTTGCTTCAGCTGTTTCATATCCACTTTTTTGGATCTCATCGCATACGGTATGAATATTTTGGCAACCTAAAATTAAGTTTCAAATAAAATGAAGTAAAGTCAACGCATACATATTTATATTTACGTATTAGGTATATCTGTAGTCTGTGACTAGCTTTTAACAGAAAATTTACCTTAGCTGGTGGCTCTACCATATCTCCATTATTCTGGTCGGGTAATTTGTTCTGATTGTGGACATCACCGGCTAACAAGTCTTCATTGCCTTCTTCTCCTTGCCAAGCTCCTCCCTCATCCTGCACACAAAACAAACATATTGTACTGCGGATCAAGCAAAAGGTTCAATTAAATATCCACACAAAATGCATCCATTTCGATCATGTTTTGAGAGTGTAAAATGGCATGTATTGAACAAGGGGCAGTTAAATGGTTTGGACATTTTCAGTGGGTGGACGGAGAAATGAGTACGAGAACAATATATGACCCAAGTGATAGAAGAAATCAGGGATGCACAAGAAAGACATGGCACAATCAAAGGAATGGAATGGGGAGGGGAAGAGAAAGGTAATAACAATGAAGGACTTACGTTGGGTTGACTGTTGGGGCAGTAAGAATTGTCATTATCATTATTGTAATCGTAGTCATTGATATCACTGAGGCTGTGACTATCGTCTTTCTGATTCTGGCTCTCCACTTCTCGTGCAGTCTTGAGCACGAAACTCTGCTTTAGATTAAACTTGCGCAGATACATCAAGTTGAAGCCGCGGTCGATGGGTGTCTTGAAGTTGCCCTCGCTCCAGGTATTGCCCTGGGAGAGCGTCTTGCGGCCGATCATGATCTTGGTGGGCACTATGGAGGAGTACTCGGGGCATTCCTTGCACAGCTTGTTGAAGCCCATTCCCTCGCCACTATAGTCCAAATGTTTCTTTTTCCTCGATACCACCTTTTTGACCATGACATTTGTTACCGTTTGACTTTTCTCGGCTATTCTTGAATCTGGAATTAAGTATAATTTTATTTGTGCTCTAAACCCCACACGACAATGAACACGCATGCCGGTTGATATAGTTTTAGTGAAACTCACATCTATTGATGTTGTTCTTCAGTTTCCAGTGGGAAGGCCCAGCCCAAGAGCCGATGACGGCGCTACAGTAAGAATATTCCAAGAAAGCATCGGCGTGGGAGGAAGGTCGCATGTCCACTAGATGCGCTACAGCTCGTGTTTTATCTGAAACAAATACAAATATAAAATACACAATCACAACCCACGTGTTCCATTATCTTTGCTTTTCTGCACAATGACTAGAAGCAAAATTATCCTTCTTTTCATTTGACAAAATGTAATTGATGTGTCTTTACCTCGTCTAATTGCATGCCTCATTACTTCCACTTCATCTTCGTCGCTTTCTACTCCTCTCTGTGCGTCATCGTCATCTGTAAATTAATTCAAAATAACATCCAAGTCTCCGTAGAAGCTATATATAAAACAATAATAAGTTATCATAATCATAGATATTACTGTATGATGTTTTAGATTCTTACCGTAGTTGAAGTGATCACCCACTTCATTGGGCAACGGTTCTACATCTGCATTCAAATCAAAAGCCATAGCCTGTTGTGACAGATTTAAATTATTTTCAATCCACTTATTCGTGTTGGTTTTCCTGTAAATAAAGATATCCAATTAATAAACAAATCAAACTTTACAACTTTAAGTACTTTCTAATCCTATCTGTCTCATGCCAACAGCTGAAGTGCGTGCAGGCCACAGAATGACTGTACACAAACTTACAAAAACTTTATATATGATTATAAACTTTATATTATTAACTTCTATTAGTCAATTCTAATGTAGCCCGCCAGCTTTGAAAATTTCATTAAACTAAAGTCATCTTTAATTTGTGGATACTTTCTCTGTCTTGAATAAGTGTCACCAATCTCAATATGATTTGAATGAAAATACTCACAAATTGGCTTCTTCATCTTCAGGATCCCAATTAGTAAGGGAGAAGCCATGGAATGGTCCACAAATTTGGTTATTTTTTTCAGTGATAAGTGGGAAGGAACTTTTTTTCATTTCAAAGCATTCCAACTGCTTTGGATCTAGTTCTTTCTCCTTGGATACATTGCCAATGTCCAAAAATAAAACATCGGACCTGAAAAACAAAAAATTATATATGTATCTAATAATAAGAATTGAAGTCAAAACTGTTAACAGTAAAAAGAACGCGTAATGTTATTTTCTTATCAATCTGCAAGTTGTTACCGTAAAATAAGTCCTAGACTTTTATCATCCACAGGTAAAGTAGCATTGAAGGCGCGATTAGAGGAAGTCATGTCACCCGTAGTGGCCGCCAATTGGGCAAAGAATGGATCCATGCATTCATTGATTTCCACCTGAAATATTAATGTTTTCATTTTATAATGAAAGGTGGTATTGAGAAAGACATGTCAACGCTAATGGTCACCAATTGGGCAAAGAATGGATCCATGCATTCATTGATTTCCACCTGAAATATTAATGTTTTCATTTTATAATGAAAGGTGGCATTGAGAAAGTCATGTCAACGCTAATGGTCACCAATTGGGCAAATAATGGATCCATGCATTCATTGATTTCCACCTGAAATATTAATGTTTTCATTTAATAATATAAGATAGCATTGAAGGCACGATCAGAGGAAGTCATGTCACCGCTAATGGCTGCCAATTGGACAAAGAAGGAATACATGCGTACATTGATTCCAACCTGCAGTATTCATGTTTTCACAGTTAGAGAAAGCCACGTCACCTATAATGGCCGCCAATTGGGAAAAGAAGAGATCCATGTATTCATTGATTTCCATCTTAAATATTAACCTTTTAATTAAATAATAATGCATATTCTTAAATTTGTCACCACAGCATGAAAATCAAAACTGCAGGGAACCAGAAGAGCATTTTGTTTTTAATTAGTTTAGCATATTATTTACCTCTCCGTTGAGTTGATGCTCCGCATTCGTGGATAAGGATCCTTTAGAAGATTTCTTCTTTTTATTTTTTTTCTGCTGGGTACCTCCTTCACCGTCTTCATTTTCCCCTGCATTAACCTCATCTTCTTCTCCGTCTGGCTTCTTGCCTCTGCGAACCTGAAGACAGTGTTTATTTATATGAAAATATATTTATCAAGTTATATTAATTTGTCCATAAAATAGGTCTAAAATTAGTGAAAATTAAAAATGTATTAATAATTTTGGGATGATTTTGTAGCGCATGAACATAGAATTTTCGAATACCAAATAATAATGTTGTGAAAATCTTTTTACACAGTCCTTCCCGATAAATAAAAAAACTTTTCAACATTTAAGATAAGTGTATGTTAGTACCTACAATAAATAATAATTACATGGAGTTATTTCATAATAACATAATCTTATTAGCTTTAAAATCAGAAAAATAACTACCTGCGCAGCTTTTGACATGCCCCCGGCCATTTTGAGAACGTCATGATGAACTGCATCCACCCGGAAGGAGTATATTCTGGTGGAGGCGTCAAGTGTTGTGGAAGCCATTTGCAAATTTTCCATTCTCGAGTCATGTTTTTGCAACATGGATGTCATGAAATCTATCAATTGCAAGTTCCACGCATTGTCCTTGTTGATTTTCTAAGAGAAAAAAATTGTCAAACATTCACAAAACAAAATCAAATAATGAAAAATTTGGTCTACCCCGACGGACAAGCAAATAAAAGTTAAATTATCCAATGAAGATAGTATTCACGTTTAACTATTTTTTAATATGAACTGCACAGCAGAAGCCTGACGTTTTCCTTGGGACATTAAACAGGCCATCTTTGGGAATGCTGAGTGGAGGGTTCTTTACTACACTCTAGACCAGGGCCGGCCAACTTGTGGCCAACAGTGGTGCGGCCCGCGGCACCCTTGGGTGCAGCCCACGGAGCGTAACCCGTACCATCCTAGTACCCGTGCGACCCTTGGAAAACTTCAGGTCGTCAATGCGGCCCGTGGTGCAATCTGGGTTGGCCAGGCCTGCTCTAGACGGACAAGATAAAAAGCTTACATTTTCTGCAAAGAGTTTCAAACATCCCTGGAAGTGTTCCTTCTGCGGTGAACCAACAGTGGATACGCTACTTCTTGCATTGCTCTGAGGAGTACTGAATTGGCTGGTGGCCTTGGTCCTGTCCTCCGCCAACAGGGCTGCCCTCTCCGCTTCGTCGTCATTTTGTTCCTAAAACATGTTAATGAAAAATTAAACAATAAGATGTTGTAATATGATTTAACCGAAAGGTTTACCAACGAAAAACATTACACCGATTGTTGTGTTGAGTAGCAACTGCGAAATTGCTTGTATTGTATGTAAACATGGGCAGCGAACATAACACAGTACTGTCAAAATGACAGCAATTTTAACAAAATTTATATCGAAATTGTTGATAAGCAGTTTTTACACAACTACGGTGGTATTCATATTGAATTTGTATGTAATAAATAATCGAAACCTCATTCTTCCGAGGTACGTGAGAAGTTCTGTTGACAAGACTTCTCCTGAGAGGGCTTCCGTCATTAACTAACGAGGATCTCATGACCATGTCGCTATGGAGATTTGCTCAAAATAAATTGTTGGATTTTATTTACTGTATGTTTTAAATCAGCAACTTGATAATTATCAACAATATATCTCCACAAAATTTTGGACAACGGCAAAAGAAGCTTGTTTTCAATTTGAATTTTTTTTTTCTTTTGTCTATGGTTCACCCCAACGGCTGTTCAACCAATTCAATAACAAGCCTGTCAGATATTGTTTCTGTTTTTCTGTTCATGTGTGAGTAGTATATCTATGATTCATGTCATGTCTGACAGCTGTCAGCTGTCACTCGCCACAAGGATCTATGTGTTTATTGCGACTATTATTATTCTGTAAAAAGAACCGAATAATTTTATGAAGTTATTTGACGACGACGACAATGAATGCCGTGGTTGCATTATGCCATTTTTGTGAATCCCACGGTCCTCGTGTGGTCTTCTGTACCCAAGTGTTCAAGGAAAATAAAATAACGACAAGAGAAAATCCGACCGATACGGATTGTCCCGCCTGCACGTCAATTGGAGTAGTTAAGACGTTCATAACAAAAGATAAAAATGGAATTGTGTATTGTAGTAAGCAAGTATCGTCAACGGAAACTTTGGAAGCGTTATTGAAACAAGCGTGCATTAGAAGTCTCAGTTGTGAAGTATGCATATTTCAAATTTGTCTAATCACGTACAAAATGACTAGGACAAATATGAACCACTAATTTAATGTCACTAACCATTATTAATGATATGATAGCTCAAACTGACAATGGAGGAACTTGTGACAAAAACACTTATTACTTACCAAGGTCCGTTGTGATTGTACCCAGAATTTTTTTACTAATAGTTGTGATGCATTCAGATTATCACTGAATATTATATGCAAATTTTGTTCATAATTATGTACCTATCTCTAAATTTTGCTATCATTTAATCCGCCGTTAATAAAATCAAATTGGTAAATAACACTTGATTTCAACTTTATCATTACTGGAGACAGTAGTAGCAGGAAACAGTTTAAGTCAGGGATGGTAAAATATGCACAAATAAATTTTTATTTTTAACTTTACGAGTAAAACAAAATTGTAATATTTATTTATTTATTTATTTATTGTTTCTTTACACTGTAGGTAAAAATGTTTACAATACAATTTGTTACCTCACTAGGACAAGCCTGTGTTGAGGTTAACAATAATTATACAAGTTAACAAAATAACACAAAATTATACAGATTTTGAAAGAACAATATTGTTGTATTTCTTACAGATTGAGATTATGGGTACCCAGTACCCACTAAACTGATGGCGCTAGGTAGTACATTAATGTAGACTTTTAGGATGACCATAGTTTTGAGATCTGATTCAAAATAAAATAAAGTATTTTTTTGTTTTGTTTTTAAGATTAAGTTGTAAATAATAAATATATGTATATAATTTAACATGCTATAGATTTGGCAGGAGGAAGATGAAAAAAAAAAAAAACAGTTTAAACAAAAATAAAAATTATTTTAGCTTATTTTATAAACATACTCATTTAGCTAATAATTTAGAAAGGACAAAGTAGAGAAAATTAATTGGCAATCCTCGACTAACACAAATAATTTAAGATTCTTTTTAAAAGTGTACAAGGAATTAGATGACTTTATATGTTCTGGAAGGCTATTAAATATGAGTGGAGTGGCTATTAATATTTAATTAAATGAAGACAATATTAGCGAAACTCGATGGAAAATCTGGAAACAGAAAAAGATATTGGCACCTCTGGGAGTCGAACCCAGGACCTTCGGCTTTCCGGGCCGCAGCTCTACCAAGTGAACTATGGTGTCCCTATTCTATTCGGTCATTTTTAACTGTATCATACTAAAATACTACTGTATCAAGTTAAAAATAAAAATTCATGCTAGACTTGCAGAAAAATCAATAGATGTCGCAATAGAAATTTTTATCCATTAAGTATATTAAAAATAAAATGGATAAAAAATTATCCAGACACTTTTCTAGATAGCATTTAGTTCAGGTTTGAATTTTGGGGTGAAATGCAGATCCTGCCAATGTCTGGGAATTTAATAAAAAGGCACTTTCTAGATAGCATTTAGTTCAGGTTTGAATTTTGGGGTGAAATGCAGATCCTGCCAATGTCTGGGAATTTAATAAAAAGGCACTTTCTAGATAGCATTTAGTTCAGGTTTGAATTTTGGGGTGAAATGCAGATCCTGCCAATGTCTGGGAATTTAATAAAAAGGCACTTTCTAGATAGCATTTAGTTCAGGTTTGAATTTTGGGGTGAAATGCAGATCCTGCCAATGTCTGGGAATTTAATAAAAAGGCACTTTTTAGATAGCATTTAGTTCAGGTTTGAATTTTGGGGTGAAATGCAGATCCTGCCAATGTCTGGGAATTTAATAAAAAGGTTTATGTTGGTATCCCAGACCTAATACAAACCTAGATACGATTGTAGCCGACTTCGTGGGATAAATGATAAGGCGCGTAATTATGAAAAACAGAATTAATAGTATGCCAGAATCACAATCCATGTTACACAAACCTAGCGTAGCCGCTGAACTACTTGAAAACTGGGATGTTTTTGTTGCCTTGACGCGAGTAGGCGTTATAAAGGGGCACTTTATTTAGGACGATTACGAGTGCTACCAACTTGAAGGTAGTATTTAGTTTACAGATTTATACGTCTTTTAAAATGGCGGGCGGACTGACAGTATCGGTTCGTGAAGTGAAATTTTATTTATCCCTACTTTGAACGGCTGTATCTCCCTCAATTTTGCCGAGCGCGCCTTAATTTTTGTTTTATTCAGCTTCTCTACACTTTTCTCATCTAGAAAGTGCCTTTTTACTTAATTTCCAGACATTGGCAGGATCTGCATTCCTCCCGAATTTTGCAATCATACATAAAGATAACAGCCAATAAAATTTGCGTTAAGAAAATGTTAGAAGCATGATACAGTTAAAAATGACCGAATCGGATAGGGACAGTTGGTAGAGTCGCCCGGAAAGCCAAAGGTCCTGGGTTCGAGTCCCAGAGGTGCCAATATCTTTTTCTGTTTCCAGACTTTCAATTGAGTTTCGCTAATATTGTCTTAATTTTATTAAATATTACAAAATAAATAGTTATTAGGTTCATAGTTTGGGTTGTTTAAATTATTTATTTTTTATTTCCTAATCTTCAAAAATAACTTTGAGAAAAAAGCGGAATTTTTTACCATCTCCCCTAACATAAATAGATGTTTCTTGTAGCAATTTGATTGAAACCTAACGAAAATAATTCGGCAATTTTACCATCAAATTAAAAAATATATTTTATTTTTAGGTCAGCACGTCAAAAGAAAATGCTTTGGTATTTTTCGGGGATGTGACCCAGGGCTATGTTCTGAGTTACTCCTTCCAATTACAAGACACACAAGCTCGAGGCCTAAAACGATTATTTTCTATTATCATACTGATGAGGGACAAGATGTTTTTACTTAATTTGACCACTCATTTTTCTAGTGAAATGCAGGTAAATAAATGAAATCATAAAGAACATTGAACTTTGTAGAGCACAGCTTTGATACTATTTTGAATAACACACCACAATGATTATTATTAGTTTTTTTTATGAAGAGACTGTTTGTATGTATGTCTCCCACATGCACTCAGGCCCAATAGGAGATGCCACAGTTCCACTCACTGGCTTTGGACTTTTGTGGGGTATTCACATAAACAAGGCCACAGGCCCATTGTGCTATCTCCCATGTTTTACCTTCTTATTTATATCCTAGCTTTCCTTAACTAAACATCGCCAGGGTTGTTTTGGGTATTGGGCTACATTTTCTGGTTCCACAAATGGTATTCTGGTTACACAATTGGTACCTGGTGTATTCCCAGGTGGGTATCTAAGTTTTCTTCCCAACAGCCGAGCTATTCTCTATTTTCTGTGGGAAAGAAATTGATATCGCGCGAGATCTCCTGTCAGATTTGTGCGATTTTTAATGGCTGTTATTTGCTTTTTCTATGGGCCGATATCAGAATTTCAGCTGTGAGCTGTCACGTATGTTAGTTTAGGTCGTTTTAAACACGTATTCCTGCAAGTACGCATGCTTATTTATTCATTTAACAGCGATAGAAAATCCCACAAATCTGACAAGAGATCTCGCCTGAGATCTATGTCGATCGAGATATGAATACCGAGATCTATGTCGATGTCGTTCCCACAAAAAAATAGAGAATAGCTCGGCAGGGCTCGAATTTGGCCCCGCACTCGTCTTCACATTTTCTACATCTATTGGAGCTGCGTGTTTCCTGAGGTGCATTTGTATTTCTACCAGCACCCTCTTTCTATCCATGTTGCAATTTGCAGTGAGAGTTGAGAACTTTTTTTACTTCCAGGTAACAACCAAAGAACTTGAGAATTTAGCAAACGAAGTATACAATAAAGAACAGGCGACCTGTTCACAGAGAGCTTTTAGACTAAGGAGAGGCAAAATGGGTGTCGAACCTCCCCGCTCTTTAGAGCAGTTGACAGGTTTGATAAATTATCAATTTTTGTTACATTATTTATAACTGGAGTAATATTTTACTTATAGTTCTACCATAAGAAACTCGAAACTTGCCAAAACTCCATGGAAAGAAGTATGTTAGGGAAAAGACTGTCCGATAGAATAAAAATCGAAACTATTATAAACGAAAATAGAAACAAACAAGAACAAAAGATGTCACAAAAACAATTAAAAAACTAAAGTGGAAGTGGTCAGGCCACACAATCAGAGGAAGTGAAAAATGGTCAAAATTAGTCATGAATTGGTTCACAAGTGAGACGGTGGGTTGACGACATCAAAGCCATAGCAGGTGGTACATGGACAAGCGTAGGTAGCTAATGATAGAGAGAAATGGCGACAGTTGGAGGAGGCCTTTGTCAACTAGTGACATACAGACAGGGAGTCGATGCATGATAAGTGTTATAAATATTATAAATAATGTAATATAATTTACTGTCTGAATAAAGGCTATTATTATTATATTTTTCTACCGTGAGAGATTCAGGAGAGAACAATCAGGAATAATGTTACCGTACACATTTAGATATTCAACATTTTTTTAAAGTTCTTCTTTGCACATTGAATGCCATGGACGTCGTACTGTTGGAAATGCAGTAAAAAGCTTAAAATGCCACTGGATATTCAATCTATGTTGAAAAGTGTGGCATATTTATTTATTTATTTTGTACACGCCCAATTAGGGCTTATACATATGATATAATTAATAATACATTTTATATAATCAAAGAATTAAGAGATATAACAATTAAAATAAGGTACCAAGTAAAAAAAAATTAACTTAAAAAAAACAAAGAGAGGATGCACATTCATATAAATTTCGATACATATTGAAAATTTATAAACATAAAGATAGACATACAGATTTAATAACAATATTTTTATAGGCTGATAGACATTCAGTACCGTTGGTGTTCATGTAATATTTATTCCTTGCACTGTACAATCGGTTCGTTACTGAGTTTATTTCTGCATTGGTACCTGGATTGTTACAATGGTAAGGTACCTTCTACTAGGCATATGAAAGTTAATCAGTCTAAGGAGTTCAGGGGAGTCAAACATGTTATTAACAATTTTATAGAGAAAAAATAGATAGTACAATATTCTTCCTTATTTTAATGTGGCAAGGCAAATATTGTACGAGATTTGTTGTATAAAGCATCCTACAAACTTTTGTTTATTTTTTCCAGGAAAAACCAATGTATTTGGCTACATACACATCAGATCTAGCGGTATGCTCTCATCTGCAAGTAAAATTTATACGGAAGTGTCTTGTAACAATCTGCTACCTGCAGTATCATTGCTAAAAGTTGAGAATTGTAAATCTGAAAACCCAAGCCAGTTTTCCTTGAGACAACTAGAGGAATACCTAAGTGGCGAAATCTTTCAGAAACTTATTTACTGTACGTTGATAGGTTTACAGGTACCTTCACTTGAATTCATTTTTATTTGTACAAGGTGATTTTTTACAAAAACAGTATTATATAAATCAGCCAATTATTATTACTAGCAGTTAAAAACCCGCTCTAGATAGTAGCTTAGTCCCAAACTTCACGTACATATCATCCAAATCCAAACTGGAGAGATTCATCAAAATGCAAATCCAAGAGTACTTCACCTGCCAGCCGACGTTCCACATGCTAGCTGTTAACATAAGTGGCACCATCTTTTGGCATTATTAGCTACTTGCTTTAATTCAGTTCTATTACGATAGTAGATTAGTCACAAATTTCAACCGTACAGTCGCTAGGGTATTAATACTGTCAGATTATTAAGTACTTGATTTTCAATACTCATTAATTTATTTATTCAATGCAGGGACTTTAATCTGAGTACTTCTTCAAACTTCGCAAATATACCTTGTGGCGTCATTATTGATATACCTAATGAAAACGACTTCAGATACTAATATCTACAGCCCGTATGTCGGACGAATATCTACAGCTCCTATGTTGAACTAATATCTACGAACTTCAGAGTGTTGACCAATATCTACAGAGCGTAGGTTGAACTAATATCTACAGAGCGTAGGTTGGACTAATCAGCTAAATGTGTCCAATAGTCTGATATTAGGGATTTTTACATACATATTTACATAAATTAAGTTTTTTAAACTGCATACGCAATATTACGTTATTCCAATATGCTATACATAATTGCAAATCCAACCTCTGCCAGTGCTGTAGATATTCGTCAACACTTTGGTTCTCGTAGATATTAGTCAACAGTTTGAGCTGTAGATATTCGTCAACACTTTGGTTCTCATAGATATTAGTTTGATTTTTTCAGTTTTTGGAATTCCTGTAGATATTAGTAGACGCCTCCATGAAAACAAATAACTTAGTATGCATCACTATATTATTAACAATATCTACATGTTTCAAAGTATTAACTGTTCGTTTTTCTGTTTAGGTTGTCGTGCGGGGAGACTCAGAGAAATGCAATGGAATAATATCAACTTTAGAATCTCTTTTGCCCAAATCAAGTTGTTCTGAATATCCAGATTATGTTCCTGCTACAGTTTCCCGATTATTCAGTTGTAAATCTCATGTTGCAGTTCCGCAACCTTGCTCTGGTGTTTGTCGAATAGATGTTGTGGATGAGTTACCAGTCATTCATTGGATGGGAGAATTACCCTCAAAATGTAAGATATTTTTAAGAAATTGCTGTTATTATAGTGAGCGTAAGAAATCCAATGGCAGGATTGTTTCATTTCGCTGGCGGCGTCGGTATATTTGCTAAATTAAACGCTACTCATTACTTAGGGAACGTACCCATACTACGTGACCAACTTTTTACAATTTTTAACCCCCCCCCCCGGTGACCAAAAACCTAAGGCCCCCGCCGCTCATTTGTTCCAAGCGTGACATTTTGAAGACCCCCCCCCCAAACGTGTCACGCAGTATGGGTACGTTCCCTAAGTGCTGGTAAGACGCAACTTTACTCGACGTGTAGCAGTTTAGTACTAAAGTACTAGATATCGAGATCGTTACAATTGTCTTGTTCTTGGCTTCGCACTTTAAGATTTCTACCCCTCGTCTAATAGTATGTAACGTCATAGGTTGTACATAGTAAATTATACATTTTTGGAGCTATAAAACTAATATGCCTTTGGGACAACCTAGTTTTGCAGTGGGGTACTGCATACTCACAGATGCCACGTCTTTGGCTGGTACGATTTAAATTTTTTAGAAAGTTATTTGGACGCATGTAAATAAACTTAATAAAATAATTCATAGGATAACTTTCGATAACTTCTCATCGTTCCCTACGACAACTGCAGATTTCTAACGTACAAACATCAGTTGACATTGAATAAATGAAGAACACTTAGTCATTGTGGACTGTTACTTATTCTTTGGCGATCTGCAGTCATGCTAGGGAACTATGAGAACTTACTGAAAGTTATCTTATCAATCCTTAGTACTACAAGGCAGTGGCGTAACTAGCATGGGTGGCGCCCAGGGCAGATAACGCGATGTCACCCCCCCAATTTTGACTTCATAAAAAATAAAAACATTACAATTATAACATTACGTCCTGGGGGAGGGGAGGTGGGGGTGGGTAGAGAATTTCAGACAGGTTATTTTCGCCTTTAAACAAAATTCTCCCATTTTGGAGCACTCTACGGGGAGCCATAGAGCTACGAAAATATAAATAACAGACGGTCGGGTGTCACCCCCTGTCGGGTGTGATGTAACCCCCCATCGGGTGGCACCCGGGGCGGACCGCCTCCCCCTCGCTACGCCACTGCTATGAGGCCTTATGGCTGGTTTACATAGTGCGAGCTGCTGCTTAGCCAGTAGACAGCTACTCGGCTCATACGGCAGTAGCTCGGCTCGCCTTAGCTGTCCACACGACACGTAGTAGCTGCTGCCCAGTCTTGCGAGTTGTCGCGATGTCGAGTGAATGTGATTTAATTACAAAAACTGTGATAAGGTCCATGACAACAATATTATGTCAAGAATTGGAAAATGCCTATGAAAACCTTAAAAAAAACAGCGAAAGAAAAGGTTACAGTTACCTCGCTGGTGTTATCTAGATGCATTTCTTTGGCAATGTGTTACAAAGATGCTTTTCTCATATCTCTATTCCTGTAATTTTTATCGAAACAATTCCATAGGTTTTCTTGTTCTTTGTAGAGTTTCATGAATGATATATTATAACCAAAAGACCATCGATCCAGATCCATTTTAAATTCGCAAAACTCTCGTAGGTGCAAGAACACAGGTTCCGCTCACAACTGTCAGGCTAGCACTGGCGAGCTACTGCCGAACGCATCCAAACGATGCGAGTGATGACCGAGCTGCTGCCATGTGCGAGTTGCTGCCGGGCGAGCATGCGAGTGAAAACAAAAAATGTTGAAGTAACTCGGTTGCGAGCTACTGTCCAACTCGCACGTACGAGTTACTCGTAAGTTACGTCCAAACAGCGCGAGTTACTGCAGTGCAGTTACTCGACAGGCTGACTCGCACTGTGTAAACCAGCCATTAGTGTAAACTCTTGAAAGTGGGTGTGTATTTTATTATTGCAGGGCCAACTCTTATGACAAACATTTTAAAGGGAATTCATGAAAAAGGATTCAATGATGCTACTCTCGATCAACATGTTTTAGCTCTCTGTGAAGAATGGAAAAAGTAAGAATTAGATTTTTACCCATTTTGTTTTGAAATTCTCTTAATTCTATAAAAGTGGACCATTGAATATTTTTTGTATTCTTTTTCAGTAACGCCATGGCAATGAAGTGTATTCAACATTCAACTCCAGGAGTTATATCAGCCATGAAGCAGTCACTGGGAGTCAAAGGACAAGATGAGTCATTATTAAATTATTGGATGTCAAATTTTGTAATATAATAAATAACATACTTATATCTTTTTTTTTATGATGCTGTTGGTGTGATTTTGATATATTTCTCAATATACGTCAGTCAATAAATAACGCCTCCTAGTTTTTTATACTTAAATAAAGTTAGTTAAGTGAAAATTTTGAATTTGGTGCTATTTCTCAGACCTTGTTCTACAATCTGCTGCAGTAGTAACTTTTTGCGTCAACAGGTGGCAGCACTGCAGTCGCTTGCAAAATGGCCGACATCGATGTTCGTAATAGATAGCGTTCTTTGATTGATCCTTGACAGTAGAAGGTGAAACGCAAAAATTCACATTCATGAAAAACTGAAAAATGTGCACCATGATGCAACAGTGGACGTCAGCACTGCTAGACGATGGGTTCGTTACTGTAACGAAGCTAAAGGACAGACACCGCTGGCTGCACTCATTCGTGGTGACCCCAGATAGCTACAGATGTCGCATTCTATCCCTCAGTAAAGGCAGTGTTAAGATTATTCGACAACTGATTTTCCAACAAAAGTTTTCCAAGGTGGGTACCAAGAAACTTAACTGGCCAGAATAAAGAAACAATGACCTCACAACACTTGCAGCTCTTAATTTCTGGACAAAATTGTGACCAGAGACGAAAAATGGGTTCATTTTTTTAACCTGAATCAAAGAGGCAGTCAATGGAATGGCATCACAAAAACTCACCAAGGACAAAAAAAATCAAAACTGTGAGATCGGCGGAGAAAGTTATGGCGATGGTGTTTTGGATATGACCGTGCTTTTTACAATACTGTGATACATGCCCTTGTTAAAAGATGGACAAAAGCTGCGGAAATGGACGGAGATAATATTGAAAAATGACAAAATAATCTTCAATAGTGTGGTTTTCGACCCCTGTAATTGCATTTTTTATTTCTTGACAATTAAAGGAGAAAAAAATAGGAGGCATTAGTTATTGACTGGCCCTAGTATATTATATGCATGGGTGTAGCCAGGCTTTGATTTAGGATAGGGCAAAAAATAAAAATTCAGTGTAGATACTGAAAAAAGTAGGCTTCTACAACATAGCTTTGGGCTCTATGAATAAAAAGAATATGAACAGAAGGAAAAACCATCATTTGAAGTGCTGTAAATTTGAAAATGCTGCTCGGTCGACAATCCTAGAGGTCATGCATCGGCCAGCCAAGGTGGGGCAGACGCCACACCTTACCTACGCCCATGCATGTGTACCTAGGAATGGGTTTCATCTCAAGAAACAAGGGTTCGCATTCAGTGACAAGACTAAATTTAGGAATCAAAATGGTATGTTTTCCTTTGTATGGCATGGGAGCTAGGACACTAAATTGAGCGTTCATATATAGATCTCTTTTTCAAATCTCACTTAGTTAAGATCTATGAAAAGGAGAGTTACATCTGAGCTACATACTTAATCATGTGTGCAGTTCACACGCGGTAGAAGTGAAACCCTCAGAAAACTTAACTTCGAAAATGAGGCGAATGCCGAGTATCAGAAGGATAATTGTAGGGTTTATTTATTATAATATTGTTACGAAGTTTAAAAATCATTTTACATTTATTATTCGAAGCACCGCACAAAGAGGGCACCGACTAGTCTATCTCATTCTCTCGCAGGCTAAATCCTATAGATGTACGTGTTTGTCTCTTTTTAGTGTCTCTCGTTTCCGTTTCATCGAGTTTCAAATCAAAAGAAATTTTCACTTCAAACGAAATACTAGTTATAGTACACGCCAAACTTTAACACCGGCCTGATATTGATACAGAAATTGTCACAATAAGCGAGTTTAAGGTCAGAAAAGGGGCAAAACCTTTCTCTGTCGCACATATTATGCGTTTTTGTCTTTCAGTTGTAAAATGTTCCTGCATGAGAATGGATCCGTATCAAGTTCCGCATTAAAGATTGGCTTGTACCTACACATTATTACCAACTACCTGCCAAAAATTATACTGATGGCACCCTAGTAGTAAAATTTTTATTTTGCTACAATCTTCAAATCCTAATTTGACATGTATTCTTTTTGCTAAAGACCTCAAAAACAAATTCTCACTAACTCTCCACCATAGGAAACTCTTGTGTGTGCCATATATCCAGTTTCTCAGCAATGTTATGCAGGTAGTGATGTGCACCCGGGATTATTAATATTCCCTGGCAAGTCTCATAAAAGTTTTAGATTTTATATAAACAATTAGAACAAAGGACCTTGCCTAAAGGTGTCCGAGATTACTTTAACTGTAATATGTTCATCTTTTTAGATAAATAAACAATCATTCTAGGGCAAGGCGCACACAAAAACGACAACCTTCAAAGTAAACTACTAGACGTAAATAAATTATTCATAAGGAAGATCATTTACAAAAACTGTATCAAAACTTCACATCTCCACATACCTCACTCGCAAAACACAAGAGCAAAAATTAATAAGCACTTTCAAGTTCCCCATATCAAATCAACTTTTGCAAAAAAACACGAATCTTACCTAGCACCACACATTTTCAATACCTTCCTAACACAAACAAAAACTTACGTCACCCTAAATAATTTGAATTGGCTTTTCAAAAGATTTGTAATATGGTTGAATGAAAAGGAAAGAACAGACATTCAAAATATTCTAAATAAATAACATTTCATACAAGTTCTCACGAAATTATATAATATTCAAATAAAACAAATACGAGAAACTGCAATTTTGCAATATTAATTATTATGATTAATTATTACTTCTATTATGTAACCGCTATATTCAACTGTCACAAAATTTTAATTTACTTTTATCTAAAAAACAAAGTATGTATGTAAATATTTAATATACCAACATATAATTTATCTTTTTACATATATATTTGTTTAAATACACACATTTCTTTTGGAACAAACATAATATGTGATTTACTCGCCTCGGAACAGACTTTGTGTAGTGAGGCGGGTAAAAGAAAAGAAAACAATGTAAATAACCATGAAACTAAATAAACGCCCGGGTTGCCGGCACTGAAACTGAAACCAAAAAAAAAATTGAAATCTTACAAAAGATCGACAGCAGTCTGTTTTACAAAATATTCTCTTTTAATTTTGAATACATTTTGTATATATGTAGTAATTATAATCAGTTTTGATTAATTTGAAATAACTGTAATTAAATAATTTTTTAGAGGGGTGATTAAGAAAAAGTAAGAAATGGTCTTAGGTGTTTATTCCATTAAGCGGAGAAATAGAGTCAAATTGAATTACAATAAAAGTATATAGTAATAAAACAGGCCACGAGTTGGTTGTTGGCGACGGTCTCTACTTCTTGTATCCACAGCTGCGCCTGCGACCGCGAGCCTTCTCGAACTTGCGGCCCTTGGAGCGGATGTACGGCTTGGAGTGCGAGCCGGGGACACCAGGTGCTGCGCCGAAGTGCTTGACGGACTCGCGAGCCTTGCGGCAACCCTGCAGCAGCACGGTCTTGCGGCCCACGGGGGAGCGCAGAGCCAGCTGGTCGAAAGTTAGAATCTCACCTGGAATTAAAATACAATTATTGCAGATTGTAGTGCATATCAATATTTATCAGAATACCCTTTTAAAGGAGAAATGTAGCAGATGGCGAAAGAGCCAAATTATTGGAAAAAATGTTTGTAGCGATTTTCTAGTTGCGTAGTGAAAAATTTCATTTGATTAACTATCCTTTCTGCCTTGCTAGTTATTGCCTAATAACCGGATATCCATTGCACTTTCAAATAATACAATGCTACAATCTTTTGGCATTTGAAGGCTCTAAAATATTAATTCTAGAAGGCACTGGGAGGGCCAAGACATGAGGGTGACAGTACACAGAGGGGGCAGTACACAAAACTTTATATTTATATGAAAGAGTACTTTTCAGAAGTAAAAATATTTTATCGTTACCTCGTAGAAACTAACACAATAAGAAATATATTGTCTTATAATTCCTATGTGTATTTAAACAATTTGTCTATTATTTCTACAACAAGATTTTGGTTTGATTCTAGCTTAAAAAAAAACACAAGGGGTTTCTTATATTCATGTTAGATATCGATGGTGACCTGGCAATAGATATATTATAGGTAATAAGACCTGTCTTAGTTTTAGCAATGACTTGAAGCAATAAATTGACCTCGCCTGACAGAAATAATATATTTCTCGGTGTTCTATCGGAAGAGGTATTATAGCTATTATTAAAATAAGAAATTTTTTAAATAACCCCACCGACACAAAAAAGAGCTGATGACCTTGAAACGCCTGAACAGATTTTCATGAAAATTGTAGTCAAGAACCATCTCGATCAGGTCAGCTTTCAAACAAAAAAAAAACCTATCATAATCGGTCCATTCCTTTGGGAGCTACGCTGCCACAGACGGCGGTCAAACTTATATCTGTCCGTTTTGCATCGGAGGTTAAAAAGGTAAAAATAAGAGGACAATATAACATTGATGTAGCCTACGGTTTCCCAAAGTACTAATTTCGGTTGTCTGTGCACCCTGGATAACTCTGGTTCCAAGAACTCACACATTGAATTTAGTGTGGCCGACGGGTTTAGCTATAAAAGATCACCGCATGCACAATATCGCTCGCCATACAGGACCCGCCACACTTAAACGAATGATGCGCTGTATGTATAAGCTCAATGTTATACGCCGTAACCGCTGCTCACGCGATATTTGAAAAGCTATGCGACCCTCTCTCTGCCGTAAACAGGAGGGGGGTCATTTTAATTACAGAGCTGCATAAATGCAGATGACAGCTGTCAAGTTGACAGTTCCGAAGGAATGATATTTCGCGGTAGGTCTCTAATTCAACCGACCCCTCTCCTATAGAATAGTGTGTCGGTACAACACATAATCTAGATGTGTCCGTAGCTTAAGTCATTTTCAAAATTGGAACTAATTTGCCAATAGTTCTAGTATTTATTTATTTATTTCTATGTATTACAGTATTTACCTTTAACATTTTTACATAATAGATAAATTTTGAAAACATTTTTACATAATATATTTTGCAATTTTATTATGTTGGGTGTAAGGTACCTAGGTTTGTGAAGGTGAAACTGTGTATAGGTATTGTTGTATCTTTCGTGAACACCTCACTAGGAGAACCTGTGCTGAGGTGTTTACGTGTTTATTTATGATTATGTGTGACAAGTATAGGTACATACTTAAAAAAAAAAGGTAAATATGCATAGAGTCCACCTCACGGATAATACGGAATGTTCATGTTGTTGAAGTTTGATGCACGGATAATAAGGAATATTCCTTTTTTAACTAATACACAATCAAATAGGACATTTTTCAGAAGTACCAATCTTATAAAATAAATTCTTGTCAAAATAAAAACAAAAAAGTACCTACTTCGAATTATTGGGTTGAGATTCAATATGCATGTCATAATTTAAAGTGCAGTTATGTATTAAGTACTTAAAATATTTTTGTAAAAATTTATAAAAATGTTAATTCCATCAGCCTAGCGATTTCGTATTTTTTGTGAGATCGTTATTGGATAACGGACGTTATCGTCTGTCAGATTTGTGTGATTTTTACGTGACATATTTTAGTTTAGCTCGATTTAAACGTGAATTCCTGCAAGTACGCATGATTATTTACTCATTTAATGTGCGTTGTACATAGAAAACGCAAATAACAGCCATAAAAATAACACAAATCTGACAGGAGATTACGTCCGTTATCCAATAACGATCTCTCAAAAATCCGCAATCGCTACGCAGATATGTAAAAGTCTGCACAATTTTACTTTTAACACAAATTTCACAATCAGCCACTGTCTGTCACTATTATTATTATTAGAAATAGTAAATAAGAACTGAAGCTGGTATGGTAAAAATAATAATAATTAAGTGCACGCTGTCAACACATTAAACATAATTCTGTAGTTACAATAATAAATTTTAATTTTTCACAAAAGTGAAAAATTACCTGAAGAGCGATCTACACTAATTAAATAGATACACTAGCAATATTAATTTTGCAAGTAGGGTTACCCGGAAAATAATCGATGACTGAAACATAGGGGTGAAACTTCACTTGGTAAATATCGGTTCGGATTGGCCACGCTTATTACGAATAATTTTTAGAAAAAAACTTTAGATTCGCCTTAAGTACTATAAAAGGAAACTTTTTGGCTTTGGGGCGGCGGAAAATAATGCATTTTAATTTTCAATTGCATAAAACCAAAATTCACTTCGCGAACCGACGACGCAGCGAAAATCCGCAGCCGTAGCTGTCACTGTTATGGACTGTAGCTGACTTCGTGGGATAAAGCGCGTAATTATGAAATTTCTCTAGCGGGCTTGTTTGTGTAACATGGTTTGTGATACAAAAGAATGTGCCCCTTTATAACGCCTACTCGCGTCAACGCAAAAAAAACATCCCAGTTTTCAAGTGGTTTAGCGGCTACGCTAGGTTTGTGCAACATGGTTTGTGATTCGCGGTATTTCATGCAGGTATCCCACGAAGTCAGCTACAGTCCATAACAGTGACAGCTACGGCCGCGGATTTTCGCTGTGTCGATTCGCGAAGTGAATTTTGGTTTTATGCAATTGAAAATTAAAATGCATTATTTTCCGCCGCCCCAAAGCCAAAAAGTTTCCTTTTATAGTACTTAAGGCGAATCTAAAGTTTTTTTCTAAAAATTATTCGTAATAAGCGTGGCCAATCCGAACCGATAATTACCCTTCACTTGAATGATTACGTACAAACATTATGACAGTATTCATAATAGAGCACATGTTTAGAGATTAAACTCTACTTAAAACTATGGTTGTACGGATAATTTATTATGGTGTATTTTGTGCAAAAGCTTTCAATCACAATGTCATATACCCAAATGATTTTTAAATGCAAAATAAATTTGGGTATAAAATTGGGTTTCGAATATTTACCTCCAGCCTTCAGGATCCTTGCCCTGGCCTTCTCGGAAACATGAAGGGCGCAGATTGTCATCTTGGGGATGTCGTAGATCCTGGCATCATCAGTGACAGTTCCGACAATCACGGCAATCAAGTTCTCACGTGTTGGCTTCTTCATGTTACGGGCAATCCTTGCGAGGGATATCGGAGGACGGTTGATCCTGCTCATGAACAACCTCCTCAAAACGATCTTGTTAAACTTAGCCCTGGTCCTACGGGCCAAGAACCTGTAGAGCTAAAATAAACAATTCCATTAAAATACTAATAAATGCTTACAACATAACAAAATAAGTAAATTAATTAATCATGAGTCGTACCTTGACAAGAAGGCGAAGATATACATCTTGCGATTTTGGCTCCGTACGCCGAACTATACGGTCGTACTTATGATTAATGTCGATACCCTGGAAAAATAATGACAGCAATTACTTTAAAATACTTCCCTTCATCCATTTTGCACAATTTCGTCACAATAATATCACATTTAATGGCAGATGATTGAAGATTTTAAAATTATTTTCACGGCAAATAAACTCACCATGGTGACAACCGGATAAAGAAAGGCTGAGAAATTTAAGGTTAGAAATAGACAAAACACAACATTATGAAGTTTGTAACTATCAACAAAGATATTTTATCTATGGTAAACTAATACCGGGGCAAATTGTGGGACCAATAATGTTACTTCGCTACTACAATGCCCTAGGATCCTACAATGCCTGAGCCTGACAGAAGAAATCGATTAATATTTTTTTTCCTTTCCGTAAATGCGTTTGCACAAATTATTAACCTAGCTTTGAGTTAGGAAGCACGATGATTGAATTTCAGGGCGTATGAAATTCGGACACAGCGCTTTGAGGAAGAATGAGCGCGCTAACACAGCACAAAGGTGGGTGCCAGACTGTGCTATAACATATTAAGCGTTTTTGGGCGTGGCCTGTATCACCATATCGCTCGCCATACAATTCCATGACAGACCTGTCACCCCAGACAGATGATGGGTTATACATGTGAGGCGTGGTGACGGCGATATTTAAAAATGTATGCGAAGGAAGGAGGTGGGTCAGATCAGCTTCTTTGTTGCCATGGTCACGCGGCTATCAACTGCCAAGGTGATAAATCCTGTGCAAAGAAATGATATTCGCGCTACCTTGGAATAACGGTGAACGGTAGATTGAACAGGTAGAAGGTATGGGGAACATGAAAAAGAGGTCGCACTTGTGCTATTTGAGGCTACGTCTGTTCTATAATATAATAGATGAGAATATATCAATGAAATTACGGAGGATTATTACCGATACTCTCGTTCTCTCAATATTAGACCGTGGAGACACAGTGCGTAATACTGCGTAAAGTGACGCGGTGGTGGTTGGCAAGGGCGGATTTAGGGGGGTGGGGGGGGGGGGGGGGGGGGGCTCGCGGGCACGTGCCCCCCCAGACGGTATTTTTGTGTACTATGGAGATTCCATCACAGTACATACTTATAAGCAAAAACTGTATTTACTAAACATTTAATTTTTCTATTGTTTTGACACTTTCATAAACCTTCCTATACATACTAGAACTTGTAAATTGTAACAGTAATTATTTAACCCGTCCGCCCCTTGTGCCCCCCCCCCCCCCCCCCCTCCCAGAAAAAAAATCCTGGATCCGCCCTTGGTGGGTGGCGCCGGTTCAGCGGGATCAGAGTAGGAGCGTAATATCCTCTCTTTGCATTTGACAGCTTGTGGTTCCTAACGAATTGAATGCCAGCCAATACCAACAGCAGAGTATCTCACAATAGCTTTAGCTGGTTATCTTGCGATGTTTATTTCTGGGGCTCCTACTTGATTTGCACTCGAATAGATCGGTTTTTCACGGGCGCTTTTATCATTTGTATGAGGCGGATTCTTGAATGATTGATTAATACGAAGGCGATAGTTCACTATAACTTTTTAATCTGATGTGAAAAATAAGTTTTTATTATTATTATTCAGTGCTCTCTCCCGCCAGCACATGCCGCATCCCTTTAGCACGGAATATCATTTCTTTGTACGGGATCCACGAGGGTTTTTATTACGACGGGATCTGTCACCAGCTGACAGCCGCGTGACGACGGTATCTCCCCAATTGATCTCACCCCCTCTCCTGCCATAAGGAGAGGAAGATTATAGCGTTGTGTGACAGTACAACATACGATCTGTGTAAGCTACAACCAAAAACGCTTGCTACATTACAGCACGGTCTGACATAGGATTTAATCAATCGACCATTTGTAATAAAATAATTAATGACCCAATAAGTTTAATGAGAAGTCCGTTCCATTTCCCCACGCCTTCTCTCATCATATTTTCATTTGTTTACCGTGAAATAACTCCTTAGAAATGCGTACTCAATTGTAAGTTAGTGGCAATTTAAGAAAAAATAAAACCAAAGGCATCAGCATAATGTTAGAAAAATATGGTCCTATGTCGATTCTCAAAGAAAATCTCCTACCATCCCCGATCATATGATTTATGGTGAAAAAACTGCTAATGACAGTAAAGGATATTATACCTAGCCAATTTATTTTCCGAGTAGGTATTTTGGTTCTGTATTTTCGAATGTTCAACCTGCTCATGTAAGCAATGCCAGTGACTGTTTTAATTCAAATAGCGTTATTAGCTCAATCGAGATCAATGAAGACATAACTTTCAAATACCTTAAGTCCATCGATATCAAAAAGGGACCGGGGAACGACCAACTTCCAGGAATCTTTATAAATTATTGTAGTAAACAACTGACACCCCCCATTTTTGCCATTTTCAAACTATCGCTATCTGAAGGAACATTTCCTGACAAGTGGAAAACAGCCTTGATTACCCCAATCTTTAAAAATGGTAGTAAAAATGATGTCTCCAACTATCGACCTATATCCAAATTACCCATTCTAAGTAAAGTTTTGGAAAAAAATGTTTACGATCAATTATATTCTACCATCTCACCTTCACTCTTAACTAATCAACATGGCTTTATGAGAAATCGCTCCACAACCTCGAATCTTGTGTCTTTTATAAATTTTCTTCATGATCAAATGGATATGCGATGCCAGGTAGATGCCATCTATACTGATTATTCCAAAGCATTCGACCGTGTTAATCACTATATTATTTTACAGAAGTTATTTAGTCTAGGAATTCACGGTGATCTTTATAGATGGATCGCATCATATGTCAGTAATCGGCACCAAATCACGGTTGTCAACGGTTTCGCATCCTGTTTAACGGAAATCGTCTCGGGTGTGCCCCAGGGGTCGCATCTCGGACCACTCTTATTTAATATTTACATAAATGCCATCTATGTATGCTTTCAAAATAGTTACTTTGTGTTATATTCGGATGATATGAAAATTTTTAAACCTGTACAGTCTTGAATTGTATAGAATTACAAAGCGATCTTGATCATTTGTGCGCGTATTGTGAATCAAATTTACTGTCCTTCAACATTTCGTGGGTTTTTTCATTTACCTTTACTTTTAGCTGTGCAGTTTACAGTTACTTTAGCAGTACAGTTGACATTTACGGCAAAACGGGTTTTTTCACAGCGCCGACTGTGAAAGTAAAGGCGAATGGGGATGACAGCATGATAACTGATCTAATTCCCACACTTTCGTACTGGGAACTGTTCATATATTTTTTTCATGTGGCAACTCACACAATAAACGTCAAACATTCTGTGAATTCTATGCGCATTGCGTTGTCTATGATTGCATCGTCTCGTGTAAATTTTGTGATTAATTTTAATAATAATGAGTTTTGCTGTCGAAACGTAAGTAAAAATTCAATTATATCAGTATTAATAGTTATTTTGAATATAGGAATGAATGATCGTCTATATCGTGAACTCACCATTAAATAAAGTACTTTAATCAATACATAACCTATGTATACATTTTGCAGCGAACGTGGAAGCAATTTTTCGGCGAGGGAGATTGACTTGCTAAAAGAATTAATCCAAAAATATGGAAGTGTTATTTTGAGCAAGAGGACTGACGCATTGGGCTCACGTGACAAGGAAACAGCCTGGACCATGTTGACAAGTGAATTCAATGCGTCTACAAATGTACTCCGGACAATGAAGCAATTAAAATATAAGTGGGAGTATATAAAGCGAGTTGCTAGAAAGGTATTACAATCCCTCCTCATTTTATGTTATCTCTCATGTATTCATGATGATTTCATTTGATTATAATTGAAAAAATGTGTTTTGTATATTTTAGGAAGCTGGAAAGCAAAAACAATCGCAAAAAAAAACAGGTGGTGGGCCTCCAATTCCGCCAATGTCAGACACTTCGGAGTGGATTTCCAGCATCATGAAGGAATCCATTGTGGGGATTTCGTCGACATACGATGGAGATTGTAAGTTGTGATATACACATTGCAATTACCAAGAAAATAAATGTATTTAGTATGATGTGTTCCGATGCAGAATGTCGATTTTCTCTTGTCACGGAGTGGTGGTGATGGTAATGAATACTGTTGTCTCATTATTTCATCATGTTTTGCAGGCAGTTCAGTAATATTTTGTATTTTAATCTTTTAACAAAGGTTGTGCCTAAAAAACAAGCCAGTTTGGTTTTTATATAAATATTATTCATCTTTTCAGCCACGTCAAACACAAATAATGAGTCATTGAGTGCTGAAAAACTATTAATTGTACAGGAGCTTATGGGTTCAGGTAAGAAATTCTCTAACTTTATGTACGTTAGCAAATATGTAGGTATTATAGATATGTTCTATAGATGCTTGAGGTCCTTATGGTCAAGCAGATAAACACTTGATTTAGTTACCCACAAATCGCAATCTACAATTAGCAACTATCCCGTTAAAGACTTGCTCCCAATAACTGTCATCATTTCTTTTAGCAGGAAATTGTTTGTCCGCCAGATTGCATAATATATGAGTTCATAGTTATTATTTGATTTCAGAAGTAAATCCTGTGATGGACACATGCCAGCAGTTACCTGAAGGATCTGTGATAGATGACCAGACAGATACCATAAATCAAGATGATTTTGTAGCAGAAACTCCTTTGAGAAGTAAGTGGAAATATTTTAATCAATAAAAATCTGAATTATTATTTTTTTTTACATTAACTCCACACAGGAGGCCCCGAGGAAAATAATTTCCCTCCGGGCCTATGTCATCTGGAATGCTGTGTGGGGGTTTTTTTGAGGAGAGGAAGGAATGAACATTGGTCTTAAAGAGACCCATGTTGCAGGAAGGAGAAAACACAGAGGCCGGCAAATCATTCCATAGCCGAACACAAGAACGAGTCGAAGAAACGACCCGTTCTCGTGTGACAAATGTCAACCGTGTACAAATGTTGGGCACGCGTTTGGCGTGTTTTCCGACTATGCACCGGTGCCGAAGGGATCAATAACGCAAGTTCCTCGGAGCATCTTCCATTGTAATACCGGTAGAACAAAGATAGCATTCCCACCCGACGCCTGTGCTCTGAAGATTGCAATCCTTCTGTTAAGATGGGAGAATCTATCAAACGGACCGCCACTGAGCATCTTTTGCACAGAGCATCTTCTGCGCAGAGTCAAGGGTATTTTTCAGGTATTTTGGAGCTCCATACCCAGAGGTGGCTGCCAAATTCATCCGTGGGGCGCACTTGTGATTTATATAGGATTAGCAGTTGTGTACTATTAAAGCATCTGCGGGCCATGTACAGTTTTATTGTATTTATTGATTTATGAAACCAATAAATAAAATAGAAACTTTTATTCTTGTTTCAGATATTCGCAAAAGGTTTTCAAAAAACACACCTCCGAAACAGGCTAGGCTGTCTGTTTGCACAGATATAATGAAATTGAAAGCGGAAAAAATAAAAATGGAGATTGAAGTGTTGAAGCGAAAAACTGAAAATGAAGACTGCAAAAATGTTGCTGATTTGGAAAACTTGGAATATGAAAAAAATAAAAGGATATTAGAAATGGAAAATTTGGAATTAGAAAAAAAGAAAAAGATATTAGAAATACTTCTCCTAGAAAAACAATTAAATAAATAATCCGAAGCATACTTTTTTCTAATTAAAAATTTTCCATTTCAGCAGATCGACGGAGAAGAACTGCTTTTCAAATTTTCTATTATATTTTGTATTACTGGTTGGTTTATGTTTAATAATAGTTGTGTAATAAATGAAACAATATTACTTTGTTTGAACCATTTGTATATTCATTTAACGCTGACTGGTTTTGGAACGACCGTTCCTTCCTCAGGGCAAACATATAATTATGTGCATTTATAAAATATGTACATATTAGTTATAACTATGTATATTTTTATTTGTAAAAGCGCCCCGAAAAGGGTGTTAATAAATTATGAACACATAATTGTTAGAACTAAACATTTTCCTTTATAAGTCCTACAACTTCTTAAATAAAAAATAATATTTTTAAAAGAGTCCATCATTGCAAATCCTCGCCTCTTATTTCTTGTTCCATGTAATGTGGTCACTTCACAGTGCACATGAGTAAGTTATATGAGTTTTCATATTGTGTCTCTGGCGGCCAACCTGAAAACAAATTATATATACATACCCATTACACACCATCTCCCTATTGGGATAGGCAGAGAGGACAGCTCTACGCTCATGCCCATATAAACCTCCCCTTATTTAATTACTTCTTGTATAATTTCTAATGGATTTATGTAAATGAAAACCTGCAAAGGGTCAAGGGTGGAATACTGTAAGAAAGTGGTTATCCATGAACATAAATATTAAGAATACAAGGAATAAATGCTTACTGGTCAAAATAGGAATGAATGAGGGCTTCCCTAGCTATTCTTCCAGAGGTGGTCGGCGCACCAGTGCCACCGCCTTCATTGTTATCCATGCGGAATCTGTCGAGATCAACATTTATTTCCGGATCTACCTCCGGAACATTCTTCTTTAAGCATACATTATGCAAAACTGCGGTGGCAAGTATAACACTTTCAATTCTGTTCTGACTTAATCTAAGTTTGGTGGCAATGCAGGGAAAACGTCTCTTCCAGACACCATAAGAACGCTCTACTGGGTTTCTGGTTCGAATATGGCATCTATTGTACAGTTCCTCTCCTGGTGTCGTAGGATTTCTAAGAGGAGTAAAAAGGTAGCGCTGTACGCCATAACCGCCATCTCCCAAAATAACGTTACTGCCAAAATCTCCATTCTCCAACCTGGCTTGTATGTTACTAGCATTAAAAATAGTGCTGTCGTGGCTAGCTCCTGGCCATCTACATACAATATCCATAATTAGGAGATCAGCGTTACAAATTGTTTGTACATTGTACGAAAAATAACCTTTACGGTTTCTATATAACTCTGCAACTAGTCCACCTAAAATTACAAAATCTTTGTAGTATATTACAATTGCATAACAATATGAAAACCAATATTAGTGTTTTACCGAGATCTGTAGAAAAGTTAATAATTATAAATTTGAAAATATCAATATTTTATCGATATTTTTGTCGGATACAAATTGTATTATAATACAGATAAATAAAATAGATAAATCTTACTTACCGGGAGATGTTATTGGTATATGGGTACAATCAATAGCTCCTATGACGTTTGGAAATTTGGCCAATTTGTGAAATTTCACATTACTTTCAAACATTTCAGCATCACTTCTAGGCATTGATATGAAATTTTTGTTTAGCGATGCTATGGCCTTTGATACTTTAAAAATTATTTTACACACTGTACTTTTGTGTGTATTTGCAACATCTCCGAGTACTCTTTGCATTGAACCAGTTGCATAAAACCTCAAAGCCAATAACAACTGCTCTGATGGTTTGACGGCATTATTCCTAACAGAAAGAAACAAATTTTAGAAGCTTCATTTTATTTACATACGTTATGTCATTTGAAAATATTTGTAATTACACTTTATCAACCATTACTTACATGTCACTGGGAGAACATATCATATCTGCAATTAATGCAGTCAAATGTCGAGCAGTTTCTTTATTAACGCGAAATCGGCACACAAAATCTAGGTCTTCCATTAGATAGAAATTCCTGCGTATATTATGACGCTTTACACGTTGAGTCATATAATTAATTATTAGTTCATCGTCGGAACTTGACGAACTATCACTTGTTGCGAACATAATGATAAAATACTAGCAAATACCGTAAAATAGATAGCAAGAAAATCTCTGAACTGTCACCAAAGTGACATTTAGACATCGGCCGCCATTTTGGTTATCTTTACTTTAGCATTTGCAGCATCATTGTGGGCCTGTAAGATGTAAGGCGAAAGTAAACGGTAAATGTCAAATGAAAAAACCCGTTTTTATGACTTTGACTGTTTACTTTTACAATTAGCATTGCATTTAGCATTCTCGGTAAATGAAGAAAGTGTCACTCAATTACATTTACTAGAAATAAAAATAAAATCATCTATTCTTACAACTTGAATAATAAACCTTTACAATTTACGTCTACATGTAAAGATCTAGGTGTTTATTTAGACAACAAATTAATTTTTGATAAGCATATCGAATACATAATATCAAAATCCTACAAGATGCTAGGTTTCCTATTAAGAATATGTAAAGTTTTCAAAAGTGCTAAGACTCTTGAAATGTTGTTTTGTTCATTGGTCAGAAGTCCACTGGAGTATGCGTCCCCGGTATGGAATCCTCAATATAAGGTGTACATAGATATAGTAGAAAGTATACAGAATAAATTCTCTAAATATTTATTCAAGAAATACAACAAAACTACAAATAACACGTTAAGTTTACAAAAAAGACGCACATTATCAGATCTGCTATTTCTGTATAACCTGCTAAATAATAAAATAGATAGTCCTGAATTGCTATCCACTATTGGTTTAAATGTCCCAATGAGGCGTACCAGGCACACTTCTCTTTTTCATATAGAATCCAATAACTCACCAATTACTCGCGCAATCATAACTTATACCCACCATGAAAAATTACTACACTTAGACATTTTTCATGATTCCTTGCAAACATACAAAACTAATTTATTAAATTTCTTGGCGTGATATAATTGTTTTAAAATTACTTACCTACACTTAACTTTTCATTAAACTTTAATCAGTCAATTACAATTAGTGAGCATATAATTCTTGATTTTAAAATGTCTCCTTATCCCCCTCCCCTTTTTTTCTTCCTTTTTATTATTATTACTCATTCATTCAATAATTAAGTTACTAGACCGGTTCATATCTCAGGCTTAATTACCAAATGACATTCTATGGACTTACGTAATAGGTACCTACATAACCATGTAATAATTTAATTTAACATACCTTATAATCTGTATTATAATGTACTGTGTATGTCTTAATAAACAAATAAATAAAAAATCAGGTTCGCAATCACCCCACTAAATAAATAGGTATATAGAAGTGATTCACAACTTCACATGTGAATGACCCATCCGACCCATCAAAGTAACCACTTAGCAGAAAAATGTGCTGAAAATTAGGATGTAAGTACGGCAAATGAAAGAGTTTATAAATGGAACAATTTGTCAGAAAAAATAAACAAAACTCAATAACTAACACATACAAAGAATAATTTGCGTCTATTTGCACGAAAATGAGTAAAAGGAAATTGACAAATAAGAGAAGAAATTGTGTTTGTCAGCCGGAGAACTATAAATTGGTAGCATTTTCTCCCAAATTGAATGAATTCCGAATTGAAGGAATACTATGTGATGGTGTTATTCACTGTGCCGATAACAAATCAATTCTAATTCATCGCGCTATATTATCTACGGCTAGTCCATATTTTCAAAATGTGTTTGTCAATACATTGAATCGAAGTGAAAGCGAAAAAAAAGAAACGTCTGTTGACATATCAAGTTATTATTTTAATTTACTGCTTGACTATGCGTACACCGGCAGCTGTAAAATAACAGCAGGGAATGTAGAAGAACTTTTAATTTATGCTGACAGATTTGAAATAATGGGGGTTATCCAATTATGCTGTCAAAATTTGATAGAAAAATTAAATCCTAAAAATTGTTTTAATATTTTAAAATTTGCCAAAGACTATTTTTGTCAAGGACTTGAAAAACGAGGGAAACTTTATATCCGACATAACTTCATGGAAATAATGTCAAATCCCGAAGAGTTCAATAAACTTTCTGTAGAGGAAGTGAAAGAAATATTGGACGATAATGAACTGAATGTCAGGCGTGAAAAAGCCGTCTTTAGAGCAATAAAAAGCTGGGTGAACCACGACCCCGATAATAGGGCTAACCGCGTTTTTTCTCTACTTTGCTGCATTAGAATTCGTCAAGAAAATAAAGAAAGCTTATTAAAAAAAGTTTTAAAGTGGAAGTGGGTTAGTTGTAACCAGGTGAAAAGAGTTTTTATAAAAGAATTTTTTTTGTGACAAGTCGTGTTAGATCACCCTTTACATTTCATATCATTGATTCTAAATTGAATTGTATGCGAATATTTTTTTCTAGCAAAGCTGTCAAATGATAAAGAGTATAGAAGATTTTTCCCGTCCAAGGTATCCCTACGAAGTTTTGTTTGCTATCGGAGGATGGGGGGTGGGAAGTCCTACGAACTATATTGAAACCTATGATGTCAGGTAAAAAAAGGTTTACTTTTTCAGTAAGTACCTACGACAAACAGTCGTTTCTACGACTCGTTCTTGAGTTCAACATCTCGGCTGTGGAACGATTTGCCGGCCTCTGTGTTTCCTCTCTCCTACAACATGAGTCTCTTCAAGATCCATATTCACTCCTTCCAGTGGTGTAGCTAGCATGGGTGGCACCCGGGGCGAATGTCACCCCCCCCCCCCCCCCCGGGGGCGTAGTGTCACCCCCACCCTATGAAAGTTGACTTGCGAAATTCAAAACGCTAATTTCGACTTCATAAAATTGTTCCATCCTGGGGGGGGGAGGGGGGGGGGGCTGGCTAGAGAGGCTATCCGGCCTATAAAAGACTGACCGACACAAAATTCGGGGCACTCCACGGGGAGCCATAGAGTTACGAAAATATAAATAGCAGACCGTGTTCATGTGTATGCAATATCTTGGTTACGTATATGTAATATCTTGGTCGAGTGGCACCCCCCTTCGGGTGGCACCCGGGGCGGTCCGCTCCCCCTTCGCTACGCTACTGACTCCTTCCTCTCCGCAAAAATTATTTTTCTCAGGGCATCCTGTTGGAGTTAATGTTTAAAAAAAACCTTTATTAAGATTTAGTTAGATAATTGTTTGGGTTCGATTTTTTCCATAATTTCCAGGGCCGACAAGTGGAGCGCCACAGGTAGTTTGGATCAGCCGCCCAGAGCTTACCACGGGGTATGCGCCCTCGGCCTGCTGGTATACGTAATCGGAGGGTTCGACGGCACCAACCACTTTAACACCATGCGGTGCTTCAACCCCGTGACCAAGATCTGGAAGGAGAGGGCGTGCATGTACCAAGCAAGATGCTACGTCAGCGTTGCTGTTCATGGTTGGTGGAATTCCCCTCCGCTCACCCTTAAATCCCTGCCGGATTCACCTTCAAGCTTTGTACGCATACAGCTATAAAACTGCGAGCAGATATCTGTTGAACCGCGAGCGCTCATGTTTTGTACCGCCACACGACCCTATCAAATATTTCTTCCTATGGTAGGAGAGGGGGTGAGATGAATTAGGGAGCGGCCACGGAATGCACGTTTCTTTGTACTGAATCTATCAACTTGACATCTGTCATCCGCCGGTTTAGGCAGCTCCGTAATTAAAATGACCCCCTCTCCTATTTTCGGTGTAACTTTTCGTATATCGCCCCAGGAGCGGTTACGGTGTAAGATGTGTATTGTCTATGGTTGATCTGCGCATAAACCGTTTAGGTGTGAATGGTCTGAAGGGATTGTATGGAGAGCGTTATTTGGTGTGCGATGATCTTTTATATTTTATAACTGTGTGTGTACACAGCTTGAATGGTCCGAAGGGATTGTATGGAGAGCGTTATTTGGCGTGCGATAATCTTTTATATTTTATAGCTGTGTGTGAACACAGCTTTACTAAGGTATAAAAGTTTCACTGGACTTACAGGAGTAACCCGCTAATAATGAAGCAGGAGAAGCTGTGCCTCCCAAAAAAATAGAGAAGAAAAGGGGGGAAATATACAAAATACGAAAATACACGTATCCATACACCCAAAATATAGTAACACTTTAATTTAAATGTAAGCAATTTATAAATTGTATAAGTCTTAAACTTACTTCAGTTTTAATATTAAATTCCCATAAATATTTTTGTATTTCACTAGCACAGTTCCAGACCCCTGGTTCCCTAGGACAACTGCAGATCGCTAACGTACAAACAACGGTTGACGTCGAATATATTAAGAACACTTAGTCATTGTTAACTGTTATTTATTCGTTGGCGAGCTTCAGTCATGCTAGGGAATGATGAGAAGTTACCGAAAGTTATCTATATATTCCTTATCTATCGACCGTGCTAGATACCCTGGTGCCTGTATATTATGTAACACACGCAGATTTCCGCTAGCCACCCCGAGCCACTACAAAATAGCCATCGCAATACAATAATTTGAGTTTTATGTCCCCGACAACTTCACAAGAACGCGCAGACAGAGAACTTTTGTTGTTCCGAGATGCAGAACTAACTTACCATTAGTAATGCCGCTCGGAAAAATGATCCTATCACTAAATTACCTGTCCCCTGATATAGATATTTTTCAACTAAATATTCATCAATTCAAAAACTCTATTATTACTTAATAAAATATATATTTTTTATTATTGGTTATGTATAACTTTAATGTGCATTTAAAATAAAATAAATAAATAAATAATACGCTAGGGAGGCAGAGATAATGCCCGCCTCCGAGAGCCGTTGGTTTCATGTGGGCGGAGGGTACTGGGGAAGTCAAAATAAACGGTAGCCGTTGCGCGATCGCGTGTTGTTCAGTTTGAGGCGCACCTCAAAAAACGAACACTGCCGAAGTACTACCGATCATTTACGATTAGCTCTAGCGCTCTAGTGTCCAAGATTTGTTTGGTTTTGTGATTATTTGCGATAGTACGCGGCAGTAGGACCTGTGGGCTGTGGAGCACGGTTATTTGGAATAATTTAGTAGAGTGAATTTGCGGTCGATGATCTATCTTGTATTTGCACATTATTATTATAGTTTGACGTGGGTAATAAAGTAATAATTCCTTTGTTTTTCATAGATATAATAGGTAGGTGTAGGTATATAATACTTACTTTAAAAAATGTTTGTGTCTACACACTTCCCAACCCAACTGGAGTAAGGGAAGTACCCATACTACGTGGCCTGTTTAGGGGGGAGGGGAATCTTCAAAATACCACGCTTGGTCACAATGGGGGGTTGAGGGCTTAGGTTTTTATCACGTAGTCAGTCTAGAAATCTTTTTATATTTTTTCCACTAACTTTTTAATATTTTTTCCACTTGGAATTATAGGCATGCATGCACTCTTGCCATCACGCAGCAAGTGCCGTATTTATAAAAACAAATATAAACCAAATAATTTTTATTAAACATTTTGTTAGCAAGAAATTATTAAAAACCATATTTATGATTTACTACGTGAAAACTGTAGGGGGAGGGGGGGGTCTTGGAATATACTACACGTGGTCACCGGGGGGGGGGGGGGTTAAAAATTGCAAAAAGTGGGTCACGTAGTATGGGTTCGTTCCCTAACTTGCACGTGGATCTTTTAGACGTTGACAACAAACTTAGTATAAGCTTATCGGCAAATCCGCCACTGCCAATATTGCTTATTAAAACATCAATTTACATTAAACAAGGAGATCAAATCAATTGGGAGGCGGGAACGGGTACCGCCGCCCCGGGAACCTTTATTGGATAACCAACACCTCTGCCATAGGTCACCCCAAGTGGTTCGCTACGTTTGGTGATTTAGCAGGGGTGCCCGGGTTCATGGGGTAAGGTTAGTCTAGGTCTTGGAGGCGGATGACCAGGACACACTGAACCCCAGATTCCTACCCACCCCTTAAACCCTCTTCCTTCCCAGAACTCTCCCCTCCTTCCTTTCTTTAAAAAAAAACCCTCCACACAGCATCCCCAAAGATGACATAGGCCCTGAGGGAAATTATTTTCCTGAGGGAAATTATTTTCCTCAGGGCCTCCTGTGTGGAGCTCATGTAAAAAAAAAATTCAAGAAGTTAGATTTCTACGGTTTGTACCCAAATTCCCATAATGTATCACACTAGGTACCTACTAGGTATGCACGAAGTCTCTAGGAAAATGTGAAGTTTTTTTCACAATTTTAAATATTCTAGTATAGTTTTTATACGTAAGTATTTTAAAGATAAGTTAAACTAAGGAAAACTGCGACAAATCGTCTAATTCATACAAAACTTTTGTTTGGTAGATGGGAAGATTTATGCCCTCGGAGGATACAACGGCTTATCCCGGCTAAGTTCCGTGGAGAGGTATTCCCCGGAACAAAACCAGTGGGAGATGATTGCCCCCATGAACAAGCACAGATCGGATGCCAGCGCAGCTTCTTTAGAGGGAAAGGTAAATTATGCACCTTGTTTAGACAGTTTTTTAATTCCTGTAATGTTTCAATATTCTCGTGATCGTATTTACATAGTTTGTATTTCATCAGGTTTACATCATTGGAGGCCTTAACGGCCTAGAGATCCTGACGTCGGCCGAAGTGTTCGACCCCGAAAGCAACCAGTGGACCTTCATCATGCCCATGACTAGTCCCCGCTCTGGGGTAAGCCTGGTGGCGCACCGCGGCTTCCTGTACGCCATCGGGGGCTATAATGGCGCACTTCGACTAAATACATGTATACATATATATTATTACACCACTTTATTTTGTATCGTCATTTTAGGAATATTGCCACCAGCGTCGGGCGTCGCAGCCTAAGATGGGATACATTTAGGCAAGGTTCGTAAAAAATGAGTAGAATGAATGAGTTCATTCAGGTTAGCTCGTGCGAGTCTTTTTCCAAAAAAAACTCGTTGGGCCACTTTCAAAATTACCGCTGCCCTATCTTAAATTCAACTCTAGCTACGGCCCTGTATTATTTCCAAAACTTTTCTAGTTCTTTATACATCGTGTTTAAATATGGGGCTATAATAATTAAAACACGTTTAAAATATGTAAAAAAAATATGTAGGTACTTTACATATTATCTACTTGTGTAATTTTACTTACAATACTTGCACGATCAAATTAAAATTTCACTTCTGTAATTTTACTTTTAATGCTTGAGAACTAATAAAATTAATTATTTAAGTTGATTTAATTCACATATATATTTTTTAAATCAGGTGAAAAGTTCGACCCGTCACAGCTGACGGGCTGGGAGGCGGTTGCCAACATGGGTGTCACCAGAAGTAACTTTGCAGCGGTCGTTCTGGACGGGATGATATTTGCCATCGGTGGATTTAATGGTAAGTACAAATAATTTAAATGTATTATTTGCATCATTCTCGTATATTTGGGAAGCTAACACGTAGACAGCAAATATAACATTCATTTCCAGCAGGGACGTAAGTACATTGGTGTACAACAATTTAATGTTGAAGTATAATGCTTACCTTCTTACCAATGAAGTGCCTTAAATTTTTGGTGGTTCACCGAGTAATTCATGAAAAACGAAAAACAAAAGTAGGTAAATAAATAAAAATAAAATAGACACAGCCTAGTAACTCATAACTTGTACAGTGCCCATGAGGTCATTATTCACAAAAATTGGCGCTATACAAATTATCCATTTATTATTATTATAATTTTGCGTAAAAGTTTTCTTTGCGGATTTACCATCTTGGTTGATAATTAAATGTAGGTTTGGCGGGCCACTGGCTGTAATTCTGCTTTTATTTTCATGGTTCATATATTTTTAATATAGTCCATATTTATTATTACATCACTAGTTTTAAAAAGGAAAGGAAATTTATTTATACATAAACAGCGATATGTATCTATAAACAGCGATATCAGATTATTTCTATATAATGAATAGGTAGGGGGAGTGCGTACATTATCGGACAACGTATGGCATCGTATAAGTGTTATTTCTCTTACTGGCGTATAGATAGGGCGATGCAAATTAGTTTATATTGCCGCACTAATTCTGGATGCCGGGTGTTTGCATGACTCTCGCCAAAGCCGCCTGTGTCGTTTTGTGCCCAAAAAACGAACTTTGACCACCGCATATTGTGTCCGCAGCTTTATTCGAAGACAAATAAAAGGTACGTTATTAACTTAATAAAAAAAAAGTGGGAGCAGGGGCTCGGGGTGAATGGAAGGATTGCAACATGAAATCAGCAGTGGAATACGTTTGTGACAATTTGAGAAGCTGTCTTATATTGTGATGTCCCTAAAAGTACACTTAGTGACAGGTTTTTGAAATTGACGAAAGTATTTAGGATATTGAGGAAATTAGGTCCACTTCTAAAATGTTCAAAACTTGTAAAGAATGAAGCCAAAACACAAGTACTGGGTCTACCAATCAAAATAAAACAAGAAAAACTACCAGGATACAGTATATGCCAAAAAGATTTTCAAATGAGTAAATCAAAAAAGAATCCGCCCAAATACAAAAAAAAATAATGTTAACACCATCAATTATAAGAAAGCGGATAAACTAAAACTACATAAGGATTATAACAAAGATGAAGTTTGAATTTTATCTGGAGAGAAAGCTTCGAAGAAGACTGGATTCAATGTCAAGGTTGTCACGGATGGGCTCATGAAAATTGTACGGGTCTTGAATCTTGCCAGCATTTTTACAAATGTGAATTGTGCCAGAAATAATTTTTATTTTCAGTGTAACGTGTTATGTAAAGTTTGAACACGGTTTTACCACTTTTTAAAAATCTTTTTTTTTATAAAAAAAACATGAATATTTTTTGTCCACTTTTGTGTCTGATACCACCTTTGATGTCCGATATTAGACAATTCTTTCAAATACTTTGTTGCCCTTTTTCTTGTATTTCTCGTGCTTGTATTTTTTTAAATAAAGATAGTGTCTTGATATACGTGAAATTTTGTATTTAATCATTAGTAACCGTTTTATTATAAAACAAAAGAAATTACGGTGTTAAACCAAAGAGCTAATTTGTCTGATACCACCCGTCGAATTCCGATAATAAACGAAAATTTCGTAATTTTAAAATCTAAAATTTTGGGAAACAGAGATGGTTATTGATTTTTAAAATTAGCATAGCATGTAGATCTGTCCTTTCCACTTATGATTAATTCTTAAATCGTTTATATTGAAGCAATAACAACAAAATACAATTGATCAACACTATGCGTCCGATAATATCCGTACTCCCCCTAATAACACAATAACAACACACAGTAAACGTTTCTCTTTGTGGCGCGGGGTTTTACTGGGTGAATTTTGCAATATGTCACAAAAACTAATAATGACAATTAGTGTCCGACCGAAACAGGATTTTCTACCGAAACCCCGAAACTGAATCTTCGGTAGCTGTCTCAGTTTCGGCCGAAACCGAAACTTTTTTAGACATGTAAAAAATCTATTGTTTACTGAAACTTGGCTTATTTTTTACACTTATACAAACCGTTAATATGTGTTAAATGAAATAAAAAAAAAAAAAAAACAATAATTGAAGTACGTGAATATTTTTTTGATATTACAAAAAAATTTACAAACATGTTAACTACTTCTTGGAACAAAAATTTGTCAATAATCAACACAGTAGCGTAGCGAGGGGGGGCGGGGGGGGGGCGGACCGCCCCGGGTGCCACCCGAGGAGGGGGTGACACTCGAACGTGAAGAAAAAACTTACGAAAGTGCAAAATTGCCATAAAAAATATTTTACACGTTAACACTGACTGTTATTTTGCTCTGTGGCTTGGTTGGTCGGGGATTCCCGAAGAATGTTTTTTTTTGTTCCTAGCTCAGTCGGGGATTTCCCTGAAATATTCCTTGCGTCATTCTAATTTCGTTCTTACATTGTGATTAACGTAGACTCGTGAAGTGAATTGTTATCTATGGACTGACGTGAATTAGTGAAGAAGTTATTGTTGTGTTAGCGTGTTTAATAGTGCTGTAAGACCAGTTTGAAAAACAAGGCAGGTAGGTGTGAATTTTTAGATACCGTTTTGTAGTGCATGAATAGTTACAGTCGGGACAAGAAAAAGGTTTTTCATCAATGTGAGTTAGCAAGTGCCGTTTTAGTTATTTTTTTCGAGAATAAGAATAGTTGCAGTCAGGACAAGAAATAGGTTTTTTTCCACGTTAACGTGTGATTTTTAGATTTCTCTTCATAGTACATGAATAGTTGCAGTTGGAACATGAAAAAGGTTTTTCTCCACACTGATTCAGCAACTGACTTCTTATGTATCCCTTTTGAGAACACGAACAGTTACAATTAGGACATGAAAAAGGTTTTTCTCTTCTGTGGATTTTTAAATCTTCCCTTTGAATACTTGTATTACTGCAGTCGGGGACATGAAAAAGGTTTTTGTCTAGTAAGGGTAAGGATGTGAATTTTTAGATACCGTTTTGTAGCGTATGAATAGTTACAGTCGGGACAAGAAAAAGGTTTTTCATCACTCTGAGTTAGCAAGTGCCGTTTTAGTTATTTTTTACGAGAAAAATAATAGTTGTAGTCAGGACATGAAATTGGTTTTTTTCCACTGTCGGTAAACGTATGATTTTTAGATTTCTCTTCATAGTACATGCATAGTTGCAGTTAAAACATGAAAAAGGTTTTTCTCCACACTGAGTCAGCAACTGACTTCATATGTATCCTTTTTGAGAACACGAATAGTTACAATCAGGACATGAAAAAGGTTTTTCTCTTCTGTGAAACGTACTGCGGATTTTTAAATCTTTCCTTTGAAAACTTGTATTACTGCAGTCAGGACATGAAAAAGGTTTTTCTCTTCTGTGAATCATACTGTGGACTTTTAAATCTTCGTTTTGAGGACTTGTATAACTGCATTCAGATCATGAAAAAGGTTTTACTCCACTCTGAGTAAGCTTATGAATCATGGTGGAGTAAAATGTTGCTCCATATGGAAACCTTTGTAAAATTACTTTCTTCAGGGCCTCCTCAGTATAGCTAATGTAAAACGAAATATGTGTTGTAAAACCATGTAGGTGTATTAAAGGTAAGACATTATTAAATTGTGGAGATCCGGTAGGAATGAAAGGCCGATAAAAATAATAATATTTTCCCAATTTGTTTATGAATTACAATTTAAAACAATAAAATAAACAATATACGCATGGACCTATTGCGAGTTTGAAATCTCTTATTTTATTTTTACCGCAAACGCGATTAAAACAAGAAAAAAGTATTTAAGGGACTTTCCAGTACTTTGCGCAATTTAATTGAGACTTTTAGGTTAAAATAGTCACTTGGGTGTTACGTAACGTTTAGGGGGAGAGAGGTGCAGAAAAATGTTACGGCGCGTTGCATGGAGGGAGAGAGGGTCAAAAATTTTCAAAAATTGCGTTACGTTATACTTGAACGCCCCCTTTACTATTTCACGATTGAATTTTATCGTTAGACTCTGAACACAAAACTGGTTTTAACCTAAGTATTGGTTATTATGTTGTCATGACAGTAGATTTTTTCAGATTTTTGCAGCATATATGAATTGAAGACTCCACACGGAACTCTGTTATTTGTAGCTATATGGCTCGGTCGGTCAGCATTCCCCAAAAATTCTGTTTTTTTATTTTCGTTCCTAGCTCTTACTATTGATTTATTGGGGATTACCGTGAAATATTCCTCGCTTTTCCCCTGTGTCATTCTCATTTCTTTCGTACATTGTGATTGACGGGAACTCGCGAAGGAAATTATCACCTATCGATTGTTGAAAAACCTGTTATTCTGTTAGTGTTTTTAATTTTGAGGAAAACAATTTTTTTTTACATATTTGACTAGCTGGAAATGTTTTTTTTTTATATTTTAGGAAGTCAAAATTTGTAGTTTGAATTTCTCAAGAAAAAAATTAATGGGGGGGGGGGTGACACTGCGTTTTCCGCCCCGGGTGCCACCCATGCTAGCTACGCCACTGAATCAACACTCATGTACATTATAAAGGTAATTTAAATTGCGTTTACAATCACAACATTCTTAAGACTAAATTTACCATTTATTGAGATCTTTTGCAGAGTTTCGGTGCGGCCGAAGGTTCGGCAGAAAATCTGCCGAAACCGAAACTAGATTTTTCTGAGATAGTCAGACCTAAGAGTCAGACCGATATTGATAACGCAATAAATAAGAAGTCGATATACGCTGGCAACTATGAAAGCGTAAATTAATTGACATTCCGAATCAATGAACACCTTTATAAAACCAAAGTTTCAGACCAAAAAATAATTAATAATTTGAAAAACAATATCTGAAATTTTGGGATTTTTTATTAATTATTTTTACAAGAAACAGCAAAAAAGTGAATTGACTATAACGTTTATAATACAATTGCCTAATAAAATATGTAAGGTGTGTTTTTAATTTTTTTTTCGTTTTTCAGTATTTTTATAATATTAATTATTATAATATAAATATTAAATACATAATAGGTGTACAATTTCAACTAAGGGGTCGTCCATTAATAACGTGAGGCTCGAAAGGGGGGGGGGGTTCGGAAAAAATCACGAAATATCACGACGGGGGGGGGGGGGGGGGGGGTATAATGAGATATCACGTGTATTTATTTTTCGTAATAATATTCTGAAAATTTCAAAATACCTTGTACTAAAAAATACACGTGATTTCGGGGGGGGGGGGGTTCGTCTAAAACCTCACAACATATTACCAGGGGGGGTTAAAAAGTTGCTAAAAGAACATCACGTGATTAATGGACGACTCCTAACGGAGTCTGTATGTCGGACGATGCACGCATGTATTGTTACGTTCCACCCTAACAGATCATGGCCCGCTTACCCCTTGCAAGAATTACCTCTTCTTTCCGCCGCCTAACGGTAGGCAAGTTACGAACTGCCGCAAGCATCACCCGCCTTCCCCTTGCAAGAAAAAATATACCGCACCCCTCCCCTGCGATCCCGGCAGCGTATTTCCAATCCCTAATGCTGAAGTCACAAGGTTCACTCGGATGAAGGTTTACTCGATGAAATGTTCCATTCTCGTTTCACCGAGTGTTCACACGGTTCCTTCGCAGGAAGAGTTCACTCGACATTCTCGCTGCGAAGTCGTCGAGAGTAGTCGCGGCCGCATTGGAATTCGTCCGGCGCTGACGGCTATGTTCGGGAATATTTACGATTTCAATTGACATTTCCGATAACGTCGAACTAAATTACGAGAAATTGGCGATTCTTGTAATCAGTAAATAAATTTCAGCACCATAAAATGAACATATGGTTAAATAATAACCTGAAAACTGATATCTACCACTATTTTTGCACCATGAAAATATTTTTATTCCAAAATAGGCCTCGGCTTGCAATAAAATCCATATAAATGGAATATTTATTAACGTATCCAAAAACTAAAAACTGTTTTGGAAAGGTGATGAAATATGCTTCCAAAATTTATTATTAGAAATAACCACGTAATTTTTTAAATAGAATAATTTTTAATGTAAACTTTTAGAAGTTTAAAAAATGGCTCTACTTGCTTTTATTCTAACTAAAATTACTGGTAATAAAAAAAAATATAAAAACACACACTTATTTTGTTAGACAAATAAATTATAAACGTTTCTGTCACCTCACTTTTTTGTCGTTTCATATAAAAATAATTCATAAAAAATTCACAATGTTTCATAATTTCTTTTTCAAATTCGATCAGAAACTTTGGTTCCATAGAAGTGTACATTAGTATTCTTTTGTGGTTAATTGTTATATTGAATATATAAAGCATTATTTTCTCTTTCCAATACCGTTTAGATCATATTTTTCACTATGATAGTAAGGGAGAAACAACGATTTCTATGAGACGTGTAGGAGTTATTTCGAAAAGCGAACTAAACGGAGCATTTTGACGTTTAAGCCGCTCCGGCTACTCGTCCTCACGCCAGAACATTTCGGCCGACTGATTTGCGAGTGAATGACTGTTCACTTGGGTGTTCACACACATCATTCGCGTCACGTGATGTTAAATTCCGGTTGCGAGTGAACAGTGCCGAAGGAAGCATTCCAACATTGTTGGAATGGTTCATTCGGCACTGTCTCTATTCACTTTCGTGTTCACACGGTTCATTTCGAGGGAAAGAGGCGGAATGAAATCACGAAATGAACGATAAATGAATGGTGTGAATGGGCTATAACGCGGTTGATTCACTCTAGCGACTGAGCCGCGTTATGGCGCGTTCAGACGTTTCAATTTTTGTTGATCCACTTTTATTTAACGTAAAAAGTTGAACGAGATTATGTTCACACGTTTCAATTTAAGTAAAACCGAATTTGACATTCAAGATGGCGTCAACTGAAATTGTCAGTGCGTGCGTCTCTCTAACTTCTGATGTTTTGCGAGATGAGCTCGAGATTATGAAAAAGCATAAAAAACGTCGTATTTGGGCGAGAAAATGGATCATGAATTAGGCGCATCCAACACAATTTTGAAAGAGATGGAACTAGAAGACTCCGAAGGATATGGATGACAGAAAAACAATTTGATGAGCTGCTTTACAAAATTGGCGATAAAATTTTTCAGAGATGTTTAAATTAATAATAATTACTACTAACTACAATAACCGGAGAAGCAAGGAAATAATCCATATTTCGTTAAAATTAGCTTTACCATAACCTAAAAACAACAACGCCAAACGTCATACTTTGACATAGGCAGTTATTGTTATTAGATTTGTACAAAGTTTTTTTTCTTTTAATTTATGCGTATTAATGGTGACGCATGCTCTGAATATTTACCGTTATTTTTTTGTCATTATCATAATATATTGGGTAGGTAGTGTAAATGAAACACATATCATTTATTGCAGTATCACGGGCATTTCTATTTGTGTACACTTCTTGCTTTTGATCCCAAAGACAGGGATGCATAAATCTGAACATCAAATCATCCGACCATTTCAAATATTTTTTCGTTGAAACGGATTCCATGACGGTAGAACTAGGAATGTCTAACGAATATGGACATAAATGTTTGACGTCTAGTTGTGCACGCGAGTAACTATGGTAACCAAGATGGCGCGATCATACTTGAACGTCAAAAGTAGATGGGCTATCAACTTAAGCTAGTCAACAAAAAACTTGTTCAACTTTGTTGAAAGAAGGTTCACACCTGTCAATATGCTTTCAAGTGTCAAGTTTCTTTCGAGTTGATCAACTAAAGTTGAACCGTGTGAACCGGCTATTAGGGATTGGAAGGCGTAAATCGCCTTACAAACACTACCGCATTTCAGTCGCGCTAGTGACTGAACCGCGTTAGGGATTGTTATGCATAAATCACCTTACAAAAGCTATACTGATTCAGTCACCTACGCGCTTCGTTGCTCTCTCAGTTTCTGTGAGGGCGACGACCGTAATTATAGAGAGGTTAGCAGAGAGGATGGACAGCGTTTTTTTAGTTAGCATTTTTTTTACATTGAAAATGTATTTTAAGTTAAAAAAAAACGCGGGTTTTTTTTTTAACTGAGGGTGACGACCGTAATTATAGAAGGGTAAGCAGAGAGGATGGACCGCGTTAATTTTTTACTTAATTTTTTTTTTTTACATAGAAAATATAAATTTTCAATGTAAAAAAAATGCTAACTAAAAAAACGCTGTCCATCCTCTCTGCTAACCTCTCTATAATTACGGTCGTCGCCCTCACAGAAACTGATAGAGCAACGAAGCGTTTTGATACCAACACTAGGTCCCAAATGCATTTTTTTCTTCCCCTGCCAAATTCTTAGCCAACTCGTCACGTGTATTCAATCAAATGAGGGACCACCTGAATATTTCAATACCCTGTTGATTTCTTCCAAACTTACATTTTTACAGCACATTAATTATGCACTGAATTAACCCTCATTAAGTCCGGCCATTTTGTTATCTCAGAACATGACGCGGGAACCGTTTTGTCTAGCAGTAATGCCCCGTCCCGCCGCAATAAAAACACGCCGAGCACAGCTGTTATGTCAATCACAACGCACCGATAAAGAACCAAATTGAAACGATTTTTTTGTCGTCGCCGAAATAAGTGAAACAATATTTGTGTTGTTCTTTTCTTATAGCACGAATCTACCCATACGCCCGTTTGGAATGCTCCCTGTTTTTTCTAAACATTAATGAGGATATCAAGTTGTCGCCGCCCCGGGAGCCTTTATTGGATAACCAACACCTCTGCCATAGGTCACCCCAAGTGGTTCGCTACGTTTGGTGATTTAGCAGGGGTGCCCGGGTTCATGGGATGAGGTTTGTCTAGGTCTGATGACCAGGACACACTGAACCCCAGATTCCTACCCACCCCTTAAACCCTTTTCCTTCCCAGAACTCTCCTCTCCTTCCTTTCCCTAAAAAAACCCTCCACACAGCGTCCCCAAAGATGACATAGGCCCTGAGGGAAATTATTTTCTTCAGGGCCTCCTGTGTGGGGCTCATATAAAAAATAAATAAAATAATAATACTTTTTTCGTCCCTCGTTTATACAGGTACCGTGTTATCAGTGAAAAGTGTTCCATTTGACAGCTGTACCGTGTTATCAGTGAAAAGTGTTTTAAAAACTCAACAATAAAGTTTGTGTTTAAGTTTATAAATTAATAATACAAATTTTATAAACCATTAATTCAATAAAATACACATTCAAATAATTTTTTTTCTATTTGGAAGGTGTTTTTTTTTCTTCCGAAAGTGCTGTCGTGAAGTGTTATATCTCGTTTTTTTGGTACAAAGTGAACACTTATCGGGGAAATTGTGAAGTTTGCAAAAGTGTTTTGTGAAAACTGAACTAGCTGTCCCTACAGGAAGACCTATGATAATTTTTTTCTGCCTAGTGTTTTGGCGTCTCAAAAGTGTTTGTTCTCATACAAAAGTGGTATTTTTCCAAAAGTGTTTTGTGAAAACTAGAATATCCACCCCGAGAAGGAAACCTCTGGCCAAAGTTTCAAGAAATCAAAACACTTTAAAAAATTTTCGACAATTTTCAAAAGTGCTTATTTGAAACATAAAAAGGCAATTTTGTAAGGACCTCCACTGGCCGATTGTTTCAACATCCCAAACACTTAGAGGAAAAACGGAAATCCCTGTGCAATTGTCTTCAAATTCTGGACTTTCAGATTTTTTTTCCCCCTGCCGTTTTTTTACCTTCTGAATAATAACGTCATGATGGAATCCAACGAAGCAAGTACGTCATTGGACCTGGGTATCATCCCCAATGTGCACAGTCTATCAAAGACTCGTCTCCAAGCCGTTTTAAAAGACAGAGGGCTTTCTCCAATGAACAAATCGAAATCTGCCATGAGAGCTTACGCGTTATTATTCAACAAAAAGTACACCAGAAGGATAAACCTTGCATCAGCAAATGAGGACAGTGCACCCATTATCACCAAAGTTTTGGAAAATCCGGCTTCTAGCAAGGAACCCGAGACAAATGTCAAAGTGAAACAAAATGCTGCACCCATCATGGCACAAGAAAAGACCTACGACCTCTCTTCTTGGAAAATCAAATACAGCGGTGTTTCTAATTTGCTGGAGTTCATTGAGAGAATTGAAGAAACAGCAACAAACAAAAATGTTCCTTTTGACGTGCTCCAAAGAAATTTTATAGAACTGATTTATCCAGAATTAATCCCTTGGTACCGCATTCAGAAATTAAAATGCAGGGACTGGAAAAAACTCAGGACAGCCCTAATTGCTAGCTTCGGCAAAACATAAGCACAGCACCGAATAAAACTTTCTTTACTATCCATCAAACAGTTAGTGAACGAATCGGTAGCAACATTTATAGAAAGGGCCGAAACTATCAACATCAAGCTTTCCCATCCTGTCTCAGAAGCTGAATTATTGCCAGTTATAACTGATGGTCTTCTACAAAAATATGAGAATATCATCACCTCACAGAAAATTGCGTCATTGACTCAATTAAGCGAAGTCTACACCCCTTTCTTTTTAAAACATGGCATGGAACAGGTTGTCCATGGTTCATTACATTGGGACACGAATTTCCCTACGTCAACCACCCCCACAAATAATCCTACCGCCGACTAAGCCCATCGTTTGGAGGAATTGTCTGCCATTTACAGTGAAGTTACCGATGCTCTACTACTGGCCCACCAAAAGAGTGCGGACAGGTATAACTTACGTAGGAAACACGTCACCTTTAACGTAGGCGATATCGTCTGGAGGAGAAATAATACCCTTTCTCAAGGAGCTCTGTACTTCTCTGCCAAATTGGCACCCCGTTTTGTCAAAGCCAAGGTTGTAAGAAAAATATCGGACTTAGTTTACTCCTTGTCCGACTCCTCTGGCAAGCTTATCGGTAATTACCATATTAAGGACATCGTAAAGTCTGGAAGTGAGGAGTTAGCCGAGACTGCTCCCACTGTTGCAGGAATCATAAACTGATTCACTGTGTATCACCACAACCCTTTTGTAAACGCACAAAGTCTTACCTTAGTTGGCGTGTAAAGTGTCAAGTACACGTCCAGCCCTTCATAAATAAAGCAAGCCCCTTTATTTATTTTGTTTGTAAATAAGTGTATACTCATATTAGGTACATCCAAATGTTGCTTTTGTACTTTTGTACTTTGTACAACTTTCTCTCTCTTATGGCAATTTGCCTTCGTTTTTTTTCTTTTTCGTTTATTTTCTCACCTGTTCTGAGGCTGATCACTTTAGAACAGAGACACCCTTCGAGTCACGATGTTTGGGAAGTCATGAACCCAAATCGTCGCCTCTCAACCCTTACACTATACAATGTTCATGCCTGTCTTGCTTGGTCTCGTCATGTCATGTAACTTGTAATTTTTTTTTGTTTATTGGCCCTTGCATTGGCTGCCCCTATGTAAATTTTCCTTTAAAAATTTTTTCTTTAAAAAAAACAATTAACAATCGCTCATCGGCATAACGTTCTAGAAGTCGATTTTTTGTTCCAGGGGATAAATTCCGACTCAGAACCAGTCAATTTTTTACAATCACCATATTTTACCTACCATGGTAAAGTCATGCTTTTTCTTCCCCTTGATTTTCAGCTTACCTTGAGTACGTAAAACCCAATAGTGCTCTCAAGTATGAAAATCGGAAATAGTTACTTTTATAGTTGCTTTTCCTGTACATATAAGTTTTTCAATTTTTTCTTAACTTTAAAAAAAAAATTGATGGCGTCCTTTCACCCGTGCTCATGTTTTTTCCCCAAAATTGGATATTGACACATCCATTTTGGAAATGGTATTTATAAAACCTAAAGTTGGTCCTTTATAAGTCATATACAAATCCTTTGGCTCGTTTCAAATAAAGAATGTAAAACCGAATCGTCCGGTCTTTGGATGTTATAACGAAACCATTGATTTGTTTCTTCTCTACTGTTACGAACACGTTTGTTTGTATTACACGTTTCTACCCCACGGGACAGGTTAATAAAACCTCACGGTCATCCTGATTCTCGAACTCAAATAATTGTAATTTTTAACGTAAATCAGCATAGTCTTGATCATCGTTTTGCAGTTATTACCTCTCGTTTTCTTCACCGAAACTTGTTACTATAGACAGTATGTAAAACCACCATAGGTATGTCTTCTTTTATTGCTTGGCGTAAGCAGAACTATAATACTCTGCCATCACTTTATACCTTGGGACATATGAAGTAACATTAAATTGTCTATCTTCTCTGTTGTCCTATCGTACGCCTTCCAGGCTACGGGGTTAGTTAATCTAACAAATCTTTATAATACAATATTAAAACAAATATTGTTAACATTTATTTTGCTGTACTTAAACGTAACCCTGTACGCGATAGGAGAGATCCTTACAACATCCACCATTATAGGAGAGATCCTTAAAATACCCGCCATGATACGAGAAGTTCGTTATAATTACTTTATACTCTTAACTAAATGTCATTAAGTTGGTCGTGTGTCATTAATTTGTCATGAGAACCGCCCCTTTTTGGTCGTGTGCCATTAATTTGTCATGAGAACCGCCTTTGTTAATAATTGTGTACTTGTATAAACTGTACACCACACGTGAAGACGTTACAATACTCACCATGAATTGTGCGAACGAAATAATATCAAGCCTTTATGTGCGTACTACGCAATGTAGTCCACAACCCTTTTTTTTATTTAACGACAATGCCCGTGGACTTCCTGTTTTTCTCCTTCTTTCCAAAAGGAAAGAAGCCCAGGAATATCTACTATATCAAAAGGACTAGTTTTCAGCGTCACTGTCAACTATGGGGCATGGTGCCGCAGGAGTTAATCGATGGGCACAAAACCACCAAACTCGTCGTCTGGGAAACGAATAAGAAAAATCCCAGGTTTGTGAAATTGGAGCGAGGGTCTATCTTTTCTCACAATCAAGTGGAAGTTTTAAGTGACCCCTAATCTTTTGCCAAATACACGCGAAAGATTAGCTTTTGGTATGATGTGAATTCATTCTCATCTCATTGTTTTTAATATTATCCGCTTTGGTTAATGTAAAGAGTCAGGAAACATGCTGATGGATTATGTTTCATCCTCACATAGTGTAACAGACGTATAGCGCCTAGGAATCCCAACAAATATATATACGTATATATATATATATAATACCAGTAATATTGTCATATGTAATAAAAATTTTGCCAGAGTTTGAAATTTCCCTAGATTTTGTCCTGATTTCCCTTATCCCTAAAAAATATTTTTCTCCCCTAGATCTAGGGAAATTTCCCTCGACATAACATCACTGATTCAATATGACAACTTGAAGGTAAATAAACATCGGTGGGTGAAGACCATATCACCATATTAACAATCTACCATAGATATGGTGCTTTTCTGATGGTCTAGAAAAATTAAAACTTTGACAATTATTTAAACTATTAAAACTAACTATAAAAATAAAAATAAAAATGCAGTTATTTAAGTTTGAAGGTCTTTATTCATTAAAAAAAATAAAAAAAATTGGACTGGAGTTCTCTATTGACGGTTAGGGGGTACATAGATTGAAATGAATTTAAGTGGTCCAGAAGAGATATTTATTATTACGGATGTGGATTCAATATTAACACTAGAGAATGAATGCGCTAGACGTTGGTCAATGTTGTTCTTAACCAAGATGGCGGTTCCGCCTCCCTTATTGGCTAGTCTGTCGTCACGATAGGTTATATAATTTGGAATTCTGAAGTTCCTAGACGGCTTAAGCCAGGTCTCATTAATGAGGAATACTTCGATGCTGTAATCTTGTAAGAATTGAATTATTTCTTCCTTGTGCGTTAGGACAGAGCCGTTGGCGTTCCAATAGGCCGTCTGCAAATTGATTAATTTAACATTTTGTCTAGACATCGTAATAGTTTAAAATTGACTGAATTCTAGCCATCTCTTTGAAGGCGTTTTGTACTTGCAATTCAATCGACGCCATTTGTTCGATAAGCGCTTGTTTATGAACTGGATCTAAAGTGGGCGGGGGAAGGTTAGGATCGGATGAGCGTTGAGACGCTTGGGCGGGTTGGGGCTCTCGCTCCAACCTATGTTGCTGACTGGGCCCCGGGTTCGTGGGAGCTCGTCTCTCCCTCTGGGAGGAACGGGGTTTATAATAATGTGGCTCAGGCCACTTGCGGTGGGGGGGGGGAGGTGGAGCTGTATTGGCTGTATTTGCTGTATTGGCGGAGGGGGGGGGGGGAATGGGGAGGGAGGGGAGGGGGGGAATTCCGCCAAAGAGGCTGCAGGTGTGGTTTGGTTTGGGATTTGTGTTCTTGGTTCGGTTTGCCTTTGTGGTTGGCTATGCTGGTGGTTTCTATGATTGTTATAATTGATTTTATTATTATTATAATTTTTATAATAATTGGAATTTCTATTCCTGTTGAAATTTAAGTTCCTTTGGGGCCTGGCAGGGCACCCTCCATAGTTTGCTGTGTGTGCACCGTCACACAAAGCGCACTTGGCCGGAGTCTCACGAGACTTTTTACAGTCAGATGATCTATGCTGACCTGCACATTTGACGCAACGTTCATTGCCATGGCAGCACATTGCCGAATGTCCGTGCGCCTGGCAACGGAAGCATTGACCTACTCTCGCTTCGTTCCGCAGAGATTCCACTTGGATCCTCAAACGGAAGATCGATGTCAAGGTGTTAAAAATATCCTTGCCCGCTTCGTTTTTCGTCAGAGTGACGAGCACGAGGGGGATAGGTGCCTTGGTCCTCCCGTTTTTCATACGGTGGACCGCTTGGACCGGGTATTTACGGATTAATTCCTCCTTTATTTCTTCTGAGGAGACATCCTCAGGTATGCCTCTCAGGACCACCCTCAGAGGTTTCTCCTCGGGCAGTCTGAAGGTGTGGAATTCCACTTTTTTAGCTAAAAGATAGCGCGTGACTGCATGATGGTCACGCGGTACTTTGGTGATGATATGGAGACCGTTCCCCATATGTTTGGCCATGAAATCAATTCCTTTATCTTCTAAGGAACGAAGAAGTGCTGTAGTTTCATTTTTTGTGTAAGACTATTGGAGGAATACGCGCGAATTTTCGTGGCGTTTCTTCGTTTACTGAAGGCTCTACTTGGGCAGGGGACGTTGGGATTGGGGACTGCGCCCGTAAAGGTGCAAATTTGTTATCGCTGGTCACGATTTTCTTTTCTAATAAGGGAGATGAGCGCGGTGAATTTACCGGCGTCAACGATCCGTTAGAGCTGGTGCGCGTTCTTTTGCGCCTAGTTGAAACTAGCTCAAAGCCAGATTCCGATTCGGATGAGGATGGGCAATCCTCCATCTCTACGTGGTTTTCCCAGCCGCGGGAACTACCGGGCTGGGTTTGAGGAGTTAATTGCCTCGGTGAAGCTTCTACGGATTTCTCCAAGTATGATTGGAGGACTATCCTTGCCAAGTGGTCTTTCTCCTCAGGAGAAAGATCACGGCCAACCCGGTTGGCGATAAAAGTTCTCACGTCGGATTCGAATGGTCCTTGGGGAGATTGTTGAGACATGTTTAAATGTTTTTGTAAATTAAAATTTAACGTTCACTTGGATGTACAAGTTGGCGAATTGGGCTGAGGGCTACTGCTAATTGCCTGAAAATTCTTAGAAAGATAGCCACTCGGCGTTGCTTATTGCTTTTTAATGACTTCGGTCGCTGGGCACCGCTACGAAAACGGTAAATAAGTAAATTTAGTAATTTTTGAACTGTTACTATACGGGCAATTTGTTATGATAGCACGTTTTAAAATGCGACGGGGAATTGTAGAAAACAATATTTTGTATTTGATTATTTGAGACAAGATTTTACTTGAATGAAACGGAGGCGATGAACTCTGTAATATAAATCAATCAATATAGCGATAAATATAAATGACTTACTGCTTTTGAGGAGACTCTCGATAATATTGATGAGCTAATCACCATTCAATACGCGGTTTTTTTTTTTCACCAAAACACTAGAACAAACACCACAACACCGGATGCACTGAAAACCACGACACACACTGCAGGCAGGGACCGTATGAGAACGGAACCACAAGTGGAAAAAAGCTCCCCGAGCAAAAACACACTTGTATAATTCCGAACTATGATAACAGATTTTATTTAGGCAAAAAATAGTATACGCAATTATCACAATCACATGTGCAGAGCACAATGCAAAAGAAAGAATTGAATAGAATATTCTAACTGTTTCAGCAGACGGGAGCGAGAAAACGACGAGACGGGGCTGTTATGGCGCAGATGCCTTTAGTTGAGAGATGTCTTTTTTAACTGATTTATTTGAAAAAATCGACATATTTATTGGGTTAGTTGAACCCGACGGCGATCGGGCATTGTTTTATAAAAAATGTGGAGGGGATTCTGGCCTCCTTGGTGGCTAAATAATGGCCCTTAATTGGGGCTAAATATTGAAAAATGAAAAAAGCCAAAGCAGACTTGCTCTTTCTTGGCAGCGAAGCCGGCCTAGAGCAGGCCCTTGTTGCTCCTGGCAGCGAAGCCGGCCTGGGGCAGGACCCTTGTTGCCCCTGGCAGCGAAGCCGGCCTAGAGCAGGCCCTTGTTGCTCCTGGATGCCTTGTAGGGCTTTAGTAATGGGACTATAAATGTCACTACCCTACAAGGCTAGCAGGATTTAAAATATAGCAAAGGTTAAAATATAAATTCTTACATGATAATTTATAAAATGTCCCCGGTGGCAACCTGCGACAGGTAGAGTTTATTTGTCGCACCGGGAACATGTACATTGTTAGGAAACATTTAATTATATTTTACAAAACAAGTAATTTGGTAGTTTATACCTAAAGAAAAGAAATATCTTTTCACCAAAATTAGTCGCTGGCTTGAGCCGGAAAATGGCCCTTTAAGGGTGCCGAAGTTTAAGGCCATTGAAGTACCCCACCGCTTTCCCGCCCCGGTATAGGCGACTTATGGTCGCCCCTTCGGAGCTCTCGCAAGAATCTAATTTTTTTGAATAAACGACTCTACATTTAATTGAACGAATCTAGACCTTCAATGCCCCTACATACTTTGTTAGGTGGCGGAAATGTAGGATCGCCCACAGTCCAAGCTGTGAAAGTCAAAAACTAATACTACTGGTGTTAGTAAAACATAGTAAAATCAAAAGAAAACAGGATTTGTAAAATAGTAGCCAGAGGGAGACCGCACACTCAGCACTGCAGGGATCTGTTAGAAAATAAAAGGAGGATATGTACAATTATTCAAGACAAATAAGGTAAAGAGAAACTTAATAGTAAGATAAACATGACCGACAAGCATCCGGCTGTCCCCGAGAGAATGAATAAGATAGTTGGGCCAACGTCACGGCCCCCGATGGAGTTTAAGGCCAGAGATTATGGCCCTCCAAAGGGCCGTAATACTGACCTCTGCTTCGAGCTAGGAAAAATGGCCCTTTAAGGGTGCCGAAGTTTAAGGCCAGAGATTATGGCCCTCCAGAGGGCCGTAATACTGACCTCTGCTTCGAGCTAGGAAAAACGGCCCTTCGAGGGTGCCGCAATTAAAAAATGGAGGCTAGGCAGCCTGGTCGCCTTAGAGGCGGCATAATGATAATAATAACAATTTGTTAAAAATGTCTCCCGGTGGCAACCTGGCACGCAAGCTTTATTTGGTTGCACCGGGGCATTGTACATAAAAAGAAGAACATTATTTTACATGATTATAAAATAGGTAATAATTTGAACCTAAAGAAAAATATCTTTCACCAAACTCAGTCGTTGGCGGCACGGTACATTAGCATTTCGAGGCCAGAAATTTCAGCAAAATTTCCAAGAAATGACCCCGAAATGTAAAGGATGCCACCAACGATGAATCTTGATGAAAGATATTTGGAGGGTGCAAACACGTACGTTACACATAGAGTTTGAATTGGAAATTAGTCCAGTCCCTAGCAAGTTTCGTCACTCAACTCCTTTCCGTCCCTTTCCTTTCCCCCCACCCTCATGTTCTCAAATGTATGTTATGAAGTGGAAAATCTGTTGTTGACCATATTTCGCCCTCACTTGGAGTTCGAATCGGTAACTGACCGGCTACCAACAGGCTTTCTTCCTCACTCTCTTCATATGTCTCATCACCTTCATCCTGGTGTTAATGAAACACATTCATGAATATAGGACACGTATGGCATGTACTTGGCGTACCATCTGTCTCTTTGACAACCTTTATCCATGTTACAGCTTCTCTGCTTTGCCGTGACTCGTTCACGACTTTTTGTCTTGTTCTTTGGAATTCCACGAAAATGTTACCACCTTATGTTAACATAGGCCATGAAAGGCCGGTTGTTTTTCAACCAAGGTATTTTGTCACTTGGCAAAAGCCAGGTTATCCTAGTAAAGGATAATGTTCACAAATGTAATTTTAAACTAGGAATCTCTCTCTCTCTCTCTCTCTCTCTCTCTCTTCGTTCTCTCTTCTCTCTGGGTCTGTGGTCAAAAACTCAAAAAGACACATTTTGTTTCTCTCCAAACTTTTTTTTCATTGGTCTCTAGGCAGGTAAACTTCAAGAATTTTGCTTTAATAATAATTTCTCCTGGATTTAAAAAGAATCCCGGAAGGATGTCTTCACCGGCAGCCAAGCTGAGGTTCACTTCCTGGCAGCCCTCGCTGTGGTTACGGAGGTCCCCTTGCTGCTATTTTCTACATATTTGTTCCTGAAAGGACGGACCATACCGCACATATGTATGTTGTCTTGTTGTGCCGCTGCGAGCCGAGTTGTTCCGCAATACATAACGACACTCTGGACTACCTTTTGGGCACGCTAGCCCCTGGGTTTTGTTCCTGCTCTCGCCACCAAGCCAGTTTTGCTGTCTCTTACTCTGTCATGCAGTGAAGCATACCATGTCATGTGTAAACCATTATTACCTTGACTCTCCAGTATTCGCTGAACGCGTACCTTTACAAGTTATTCCGAGCTACATTATGCTTCGATAACCATTATATACGATCCGTGCCCATCATAATGGCACATTAGGATTCGTACTGGCATGACTGCAGATCCTGGATTCTCCTCTTCAACGACCTCTGTAACCATAGCCTCCGACTGCAACCACAGTCTCCACTTCGTAACCTCCGACGTCTACGACGAAATAAAGTGTTTTCTCTAAGGCTCTAGTGTACTCCTGAGTGTTATCTCAAACGGGTCAGATTACAGTGATAATATAATCCTTTTAGAGTCTGTGAAATCACGTCTCTTCGTAATTCTTCGAAACTCTTCGCACCTCGTCGAAATCATAAACAAATCTACGCACCGCAAACTTAGCTTCCAGACCAATGAAACCTTAGAGTCACACACTTTTTTTTCCCTTTTCCCAATTGCATAACCTTGTCTTTTGTTTTCTCAATTGCATAACCTTGTTTTATTGTTCTTCCACTTGCATAACCCTGTATGTTGTTTCACCCCTCTATGTTTTAACTGTTTGGTCCCTATATTCTATGTACGCCCCCTCCCTACCCTTGCAAACATTGTTACCTAACCTATGGCATAAGCTAGTTTTATGTTTTAGTCAGTTTTCTCTCTGGTCAACAAATCTCTCTCAAATTCCCGTTGGTAGCTTAGAGGATTCTTGCCCTATTGCTCCATTGCCACGTCGCTTTTTTCCGAGCGCGGGGGGAAGTGTTACGTTCCACCCTAATAGAGCATGGCCCGCTTACCCCTTGCAAGAATTACCTCTTCTTTCCCTAATATCGGACTATTGGACACATTTAGCTGATTAGTCCAACCTACGCTCTGTAGATATTAGTCAACACTGGGACCGTCATAGATATTCGTCCGACCTTAGCTCTGTAGATATTAGTCAACACTCTGAAGTTCGTAGATATTAGGACTCCAGATACTAATATCTACAGCCTGTATGTCGGACGAATATCTACAGCTCATATGTTGGACTAATATCTACGAACTTCAGAGAGTTGACTAATATCTACAGAGCTAAGGTCGGACGAATATCTATGACGGTCCCAGTGTTGACTAATATCTACAGAGCGTAGGTTGGACTAATCAGCTAAATGTGTCCAATAGTCCGATATTAGGGATTTTTACATACATACTTACATAAATTAAGTTTTTTAAACTGCATACGCAATATTACGTTATTCCAAAATGCTATACATAATTGCAAATCCAACCTCTGCCAGTGCTGTAGATATTCGTCAACACTTTGGTTCTCATAGATATTAGTTAGCAGTTTGAGCTGTAGATATTCGTACGCACTTTGGTTCTCATAGATATAGATATTAGTCCGATTTTTTCAGTTTTTGGAATTCCTGTAGATATTAGTAGACGCCTCCTATTTAAAACCGTTCAGGGTTCAGACCTATTTTATCGAAAGTTCAAAATATTTCAGCTTTGTAATAAAATCTGTTTTTGAAAGATGATAAAAAACGCTTTCAAGTTGTATAGGTAATCCGAAATAAACATATAATTTTTAAAATATAAAAATTTTGCAAGCAAGCTTAAAAAATATATGATTTTAGATTTTCACGCCCAAAAGTATTTTTTGTTGTTTATTTTTGGGGTGTTATGCCGTGTTGCGCTACCTCCTTCTTTAGTCAACGTTTCGGACATCGTTACAGTGTCCATCATCAGGGCAGATGTGTTGACACATCTGCTTGGCTAAAGGAGGAAGTAGCGCAGCACGGCATAATACCCCAAAAATAAACAACAAAAAAAGCATTAAAAAGTTTTAAAGATGGCTCACCTTACATTTTTTCTAACTAAAATTACTGATAACGAAAAAAAAAATAAAAACACACACATAATTTATTAGCCAAATGTAAATTATAAACGTTATCGTCAACTTACTTTATGTCTTTTCACAGTAATATTGTAAAAATAATTAATAAAAATTCTCAGTTTCATTTTTTTTTCAAATTGCGGAAACTTTCGATTCCTAAAAGTACATTTTAATTAGTTCGCGGTTAACTTTTCGGTATGAATATAAAACGTGGTAATTTATCTTTCTAACACCGTTTAGATCATATTTCTAACCATGATAGTAAAGGAGACAACGATTTCTTTGAGACCTATATGAGTTGTTCCGAAAACCGAACAAACAGACTTGACGCGTTCCAAGGGCCTTATCAGTCGACCGTAAAACAGTGGATCTAGTTTTCCCAAGCAGACTCTATAAAATAAAATAAACTTTCTGGTCACATAATTTCTAAGATAAAAAACTGTCTATAGGGACACGGTGTCTGGAAACTCGTAGTATAAGCAGGAAAATGATGAACGAATATCAATTATTGTGGAATAACTTTTTTGATTTAAGCTTTCGTTTTCGAGTTAATGGATTCCAAAGTAAAAAAATTTGGTCAAATTTGAAAAAAAAAATCGGTTTTAGACCCGATTCCAAGTTTTTTTTTAACCCTTTAGTTGCTGACAAGAGTGGAGAAAGCAAGAATAAAAACTAAATTCTCAGAACGAAAAAAAAAATTTTTTTGGGTTCTCCGTGATATTGTTATTAAAAATAATTTTAATTGTTTATCATTATTCTCATTATTCAATACGAGTTCTCGGACACCATGTATAGCTGCTCTGAGGTAATACTGTAAGGCAGCGGTTATCAACCACTTTGAGCCTTCGTACCCCTTAACTCTTACCACATGTTTGTTGTTCCTCGTAACCTCTATTTATCTTTTGTACACGTGAATTAACAGACGTATTTCATTTGAAATTTTTAAATTCTCTCATTATTACATGAATTTAACAATCAAGTCACAATTCACAATTATTAAAGTAATTTTATTCGGGGTGTATCACGACTTCGGGCATTTTTAAACAATGATTCTACATGCGTGCCACGATCAGGCCTGGGCAAAATACATGATTTGCTGTAATTAAAACACAAATTACAAAATACTTTTTCGTATGTATTTAAAATACGAAATACAAAATACTTTCAAGTCGTTTATTTGAAACACAAAATACAAATTACAAAATACATTTTGTTTTGGTAGAACCTTTGGTTGCAATAAATTGTCGTAAGTATCCTTATGTAATGGCGGGTTCAGACGTTTCAATTTTTGTTGATCCACTTTTATTTAACGTAAAAAGTTGAATGAGATTATGTTCACACGTTTCAATTTAAGTAGAACCGAATTTGACATTCAAGATGGCGTCAACTGAAATTGTCAGTGCATGCGTCTCTCTAACTTCTGATGTTTTGCGAGATGAGCTCGAGATTATGAAAAAGCATAAAAAACGTCGTATTTGGGCAAGAAAATGGATCATGAATTAGGCGCATCCAACACAATTTTGAAAGAGATGGAACTAGAAGACTCCGAAGGATATGGATGACAGAAAAACAGTTTGATGAGCTGCTTTCCAAAATTGGCGATAAAATTTTTCAGAGTAGTTTAAATTAATAATAATTACTACTAACTACAATAACCGGAGACGCAAGGAAATAATCCATATTTCGTTAAAATTAGCTTTACCATAACCTAAAAACAACAACGCCAAACGTCATAGTTTGACATAGGTAGTTATTGTTATTAGATTTGTACAAAGTTTTTTTTTCTTTTAATTTATGCGTATTAATGGTGACGCATGCTCTGAATATTTACCGTTATTTTTTGTCATTATCATATTATATTGGGTAGGTGGTGTAAATGAAACACATATTATTTATTGCAGTATCACGGGCATTTCTATTTGTGTACACTTCTTGCTTTTGATCCCAAAGACAGGGATGCATAAATCTGAACATCAAATCATCCGACCATTTCAAATATTTTTTCGTTGAAACGGATTCCATGTCGGTAGAACTAGGAATGTCTAACGAATATGGACATAAATGTTTGACGTCTAGTTATACACGCGAGTAACTATGGTAACCAAGATGGCGCGATCATACTTGAACGTCGAAAGTAGACGGGCTATCAACTTTAGCTAGTCAACAAAAAACTTGTTCAACTTTGTTGAAAGAAGGTTCACACCTGTCAATATGCTTTCAAGTGTCGAGTTGATCAACTAAAGTTGAACCGTGTGAACCGGCTATAAGGGTGCGTTTGCGTAGAAGCAAAGTTGAACAGAATGAAACAGAGACATGCAAAAATTGACCAATCATATTGCTCAAAAGACACATCTCATCTCCGTTTCACTTGTAAAGTTTTGTGTTATATAACCCAGGTGTTAGATAATCATAATTATTATTATTATAACACGACATTTGTATAGCGCAGTTTTGTGTTATTTCACTTCAAGTGCGCTCTACTGTAATTAACTTAAAAATAATCTAGTATTCTGTCAAATTATTCATATAGCGCTTGATCCAATACTATGACACAAAAATGTACAATACTAAGCAAAGCCAAGTATAATATAATATGATAGAAAATGTACAATACCAGTGCTATTATGCACGTGTTGCCAACTCTAAATATTAACATACTTAATATATTGCTCTGGTCTCTAGCGTTTTTAGTCTATGTATTATCTATGTCAGTTTATTTTTCATTATCATTATTAAGGTCGCTAAATGTATTTGAAAATGTATTTTGAAGCCACAAGTATTTGAAATACAAATTACAAAATACCTCAGCGTCGGGTAATTGAAATACAAATACAAAATACGTACTTAATTGTATTTCAAATACGTATTTCAATTACAAGTAATTCAAATACTGCCCAGCCCTGGCCACGATATTGCGTACCCCCAATTTTTGCTTCACGTACCCCAAAGGGTACGCGTACCACAGGTTGAAAACCACTGCTGTAGGGAAAAGGTACAGTGCCGGATCTAGGGGGTTGTCAACGGGGACAGGTGTACCAAAAAGGACCTTCCAAAACTATTAACTTCATGCTAAAATATATTGTCTCAGTAGGTGCTACGACCATCCCTACTGTGGAGTACTACGACGCCAGGAAGAACCGCTGGAAGCAGGTGGCCCCCATGAACCTCAACAGGTCGGCGCTCAGTGCCTGCGTCATCCCGGGGCTGCCCAACGCGCGGGACTTCGCCTGGTTCCACCGCTGCGCCCCCTGGGAGGGCGACCACTCCGACTCTGCCACTGCCACTTAGCTCCCCACCCGGCGGAGGCCACAACTTTTTCACTTTCGTTTAGTTTTAATTTATTTTAAGATGGCGGGACTGTTATGTGACAACCGAATTCAAAATAATTTGCAGAATCCGTTTGATTTTAAATTATCTAAAACATTTGTTCGTTTTTTAAATTATAATCTAATGTGGACATAAAAAATTTATTGAAACATCGTTGGCATCTGAATTTGAAAGAACATTTAAAAAAGTTAGTTTAGATGTTATAAAAATGTAGGTACTTTTTCCTAGAAAATACATTCCCGTTTTCATCCCAGATGATCATTCAAATGGCACGATGGTCACCGATTAATTTCTCGTACCACTGCAATCTTTTTTTTTTAAATGAACATTTATAAATGTATTTATCACGTCCTTCCATATCTTATTATTTCCACTTGCAATAATTATGTGTAATTCCTATTAATTTCTTCTCCCAAAGACTGATATAATTTGTGATAATCTTGTTTTTCTAATAATAGTTTTTTTTATAACATTGGTAGATTATTTTATCCTTTGACAAAGGATTTATTGATTGACTGAAAATAAAATTTTATTGGGTAACTAGCAATGTTTAGAATTATTGTTGACGGTTATTTGAAAAATATATTTTTATAAAAATTATTGCTACCCATAAATTAGATTTTAATTATTTTGGAGTAAAACGTTTTATCTTTACAACATCCTCTGTGATATTTTTTTCCGTATTTCATAAAAGGGCGGCTTTTCTGCTAATGTCAATAGATATGTATATATAAATATGTAAATAAATGTAATATTTCATTTGACAATAATTTTTAAACCGATATATGTATAAACATTGTACAAAATAACTTGTGATATTTCCATGTTTTTTAAAGTTTTTTATTTATATACGCAAGATTTATTAAAACGAAAAACGTTTTAAAGGACATGAATTAATTTTAACTTTATATTATTAATTTTGTAACCACCCAAATGTAAATCCCACTCTTTTTACGCGAATAAAATTAAATGTTTTGAACTAGGTAAGCGAATGTACAAACTACCTATTGAAATCATATACCTATTATTGAATTGGCAAGATTCTGTTGTACTGTCGAATACATTTATTATTAACTTAATACATAATTGGTTTTTATTTAAAGCATCGGGTACTTGACAAATCACGGCCAGCCGAAGACAATCGACTTTTTTTAAACATTGATATTGCTGGTAGCCAGAAGACCAGAAGGATAAGTATTGTAGGTAGGTAGTAAGTTGGTAGATATGCAATACATACATAATGCAAATCCTGCGTACTTTCCTTGAGTTTATTCGATAAACATCATATACTTAACAGAAAAAACTGTTCATGGATAACAAGGATGGCGAATGCTCCACACTCCACACTCCTCACTTCCACCCCCTCATTGAAAAGGCTTTCACTTGAACCGACCCAAAGGAAAATGAAACGACGCAACGGCGGAAAGAATAGCCCAAACGAGAGGCCAAAAATCAACCACAAAGATATCCTGATCTCACTTTCCACTTGGACATGAACCATTTTTAAGATCATCTATATATGTATATAAAAATCAAAATGTGCTTGCTTGGGCGTATGTATTTATATGCGTAGGTATATGAGACGTCTATGCGTTGCTAAACCATTCATCCAATTGGGATGAAACTTTGGGAATTTGATGTGCGCATGCCCGCGATGGTTTTTATACACAATAGTGAGTTCTGGCGTCATGAAAATATGCGTTGCTAACTATTCATCCGATTGCGATGAAACTTTGGTGATTTTATGTATGCGTGCCCTCGGTGGTTTCTATGTATAATAGTGAGCTCTGACATTATGAAATTATGCATTGCTAACTGTTCATCCAATTGCGATGAAAAGTTAGCAAATAAAAAATATATATAACACATTGGGAGGAATGCAGATCCCGCCAAATGTTGAGGATTTTAATAAAAATGCACTTTCTAGATGGGAAAAGTGTGGAAAAGTTGAATAAAAAAGAAATTAAGGCGCGCTCGGCAAAATTGAGGGAGATACAGCCGTTTAAAGAATGTATGGAATGACACTTCATGAACCGATACTATCAGCCATTTTGAAAACTAAATTATTACCTTAAAGTTGGTAGCACTCGTAATCATCCTCATCTGTTGTAACATGGTTTATGTAACATGGTCTGTGCCCCTTTATAGCGCCTGCTCACATCAACGCAAGAAAAACATCCCTGTTTTCAAGTAGTTTAGCGGCTACGCCAGGTTTGTGTAACATGGTTTGTGACCATTATTAATTCTGTTTTTCATAATTACGTGTATATCACATGAAGTTAGCTACAATCGTATCAACCTTCGTTAAAGCAAGTCTGAGATACCAACATTACGGAACAAAATGGCTGACAATATCGGTTAATGAAGTGTCATTCCATACATTATTTAAACGGCTGTATCTCCCTCAATTTTGCCGAGCGCGCCTTAATTTCTTTTTTATTCAACTTTTCCACACTTTTCCCATCTAGAAAGAGCATTTTTATTAAAATCCTCAACATTTGGCGGGATCTGCATTTCACCCAACACATTATCTGGTAAGACGGTACAATTTACAGAAACATCATTTTGCAAAAAAAAAAACAAAAGGTTTTATTACGCCGACGCGCGACGCCTTGGGAGCGAACAGTCTTCAACCCATAAATATACCAAACAACCCACCTTCAACCAGTCAACTTCAACCGGCAAATCCCACTGTTTTTCCCTCCATCAAAATATTATATACGTCAAAATAGCTGCCCTACGCTTGAAAATAGAACACATTATGAAGAAAAAATCTTGCAAGAAAGTACCTACCTGCCACCAAATTCGATATGAATAAGTACCACCCACAGACGAGAAAATTTGATTTGAGAAGGAATTACGAAAACTCTATTATTATTAATTAATATGAAAAGAGGTTTGAAATGGGATAGAACCAGGATGTTACCCGCTGCTTGCTGGCCCTATGCAAACCATTGCATGCACCCCGCATGCGCAGCACACACATCGCACAGGTTCGCAATGGGTTTTAGCTCAATTATAAATAAAGTTGAATTTATGGGAAAAGGGTAAAACGGAGTTTCCACTGTCGCAACTTTAAAAAAAACACATTTTGGCGTTTTCAGCTCTGCTTGTACCTACTTTCTATCGGGTATTCATCGTGTAGAAAGCCTGTTCTTCACTGTTTCTGGTCTATTTCACAGATGTGATTAATTAGATCATAGAATATATGACATGGGAACCCAGAACCCAGGAAGGATATATATTAAGCTCAGATGCTTGTTGGTCTTTAGAGTCTTAGATGAATTTGTTGTTAGTGGGGTTGGGTTTTTACGTACCTACCTATCAAAGAAGGCACTGATTTTCAGCAGACAAAAATGTTTGGGTGCACAGCTTATACTTATAAATAATATAAGCACACCTAAATCAATTTGAGTCAATTTACTAAACTAATTTATTGAAAAATACTTAATAAATTATAAGTGGGTAGGTATCTATCTAAACTATAGAATATGAATTTATATTTTTGATGAATGATTTCAGTTATTAGGTTAGCTTGAAGGAAGTGAATACCTAAGCTTGATAGAATACCTACCTACCTAGGTATCCTGCATTACTTTACTACTGAGGGGTAGAGGTTATCAAACCGATGATAGTCGAACTCTCAATGCAAATACTAATAGTTACTGCTCGACTTTGCCCGTGTTTCAACACTCTTTGATTACTAAACAATTGAAAAATGTGAAACAAACAATATTATGGCGTCTTGGCTTAAGAATGTCATAACTCATAACATATTTTTTCGAGCTAAAAATAGTTGCGTTAACCGTACAAATTTCACGTCAGATTCCGCTGGGGAGATTTTAGTGGGATTCAAAAGACCACAAACAGATGATGTATTTATTCTGCTTTGTAATTGATAAATAATATTCAAACAAAAAGTGCGTCATCGACAAAAATAAGTGAAGTTGGTAAACACAACGCAAAGTAATTGCACACCGGAGCGAAGTTCGTGAAAAGGGGGGAAAGTGGGGAAAAGAGAGGCAATCGGGGTCTGTGAAACCCAATCCACCCCCTTGTGCGCAGGGCGCGGCCGTCGCGTGTGAGTCTGCCGGCACCAAAACACACCCGCACCTCCGCGCTACCCTCAAGCCTGTAGCAAGTTTAGTCTCTAGGGTGAGTGGTATATCTATGTCTCTAGGCGAGAACCCTTGACTTGCGTCGGCATACCTCGCCTCTTGAATGCTACATTTACCTGTCGAATCAACACTCTCCTCCGTTGTGTTTCGGAATTAATCTGGCAGACGGTGAGCTGCGAAGCGTTCCGGAAAATGGACATGAAAGGGAAAGTCGCTCTCGTGACGGGAGGAGCGGCGGGCATTGGGCTTAGTTGCTGCGAAGAATTACTCAAGCATGGTGTCAAGGTGCGTCAACACTGATTCTTTCTATTTATACAAATTAATCATTTTATTAAATTAAACTCTTCTTAAAAATATGCAGTTTTTACTCCAATGCGGCCAGATATTAATTGTATTGAATGCAGTATGTAATTATGATGGTTCACAATAATTAGGAAAAATAGTAATTTTATGCAAACAAACCATTTATGCTAAATGTGTGAAGTAATCATGCCCCGGCAGACCTTTTTTCAAAACAATGGTTTTCCTTTCTTTAGACAACTAATATCAATATTTTCACACTTTCCTAATTTATCTCTACGACCTTAAAGTAAGTAGGTACTTACTATTAGGAAATTGTCATTTCTTGTGCTCAATGATTTTATAACGCCGAAATAAAGAGTAGGCAAGTTTTTTAAATTTTGTATGATTTTTAGGTGTCCATTTGCGATATTGATTCAGAGGTAGGAGAGCAAGTTGCAGATGAATTAGCTGCTAAGTATGGGAAGAAAAGTGTTCTTTTCTGTCAATGTGATGTCACCGATTATCCACAATTTGAAGGTAAACCAGAATTTTTCATTGGATTTTCAAATATTTATTTTTTATTTTTCTTTATTCATTGCATATTATGGTTACATTATTTGTGGAATTTTCGACCACTACACCATAACACGGGCATCAGCCTAACACATGCTAGGCTGATGCCCGTGTGATGGTGATAATATTAATTAACCAGTTAATTATTAACCATAATATTTCAATTATATGTAAATAATGAAGAAGGTACTTTCATCTTTTTGCGCCTAAAAATAGGTTGGAAGTTTGTTGTTTGTTTACGTGGTGTAAGCATTTCTTCGTCTTTTCGCGTAATCCCACTAGACTAGTGTTGGGCAGGACATAAAAAAATTCAGAATGAGTTTGTAAGAGGTACCTACTCCAATACTGAAATGATTGGTTGAGGTGTCCCACCTCAAATGAGGTGAGGTGACGCATATGTACGAAATGTCGTGTAAATTACTACAAAACACCTCACCACCTCAAAACATTTGTAGTGAGACAAGTCCTATATTGAGGTGGCGAGATATTTTACGTTTTTGTGTGGTATGGGATATTTGTGCATCTTGTATGGGGTACTCAACACTATACTAGACGAAGTCAGTGGTACTTTCGAAAACCCAATTGGGGAAATTTATGAGCCAGGAGGAGAATAGAGAAATTTGTGCTTATTTTTACAATTTAGTTGAATTTAAATAAGCCATTTCAAATAATGCGATTTTGAGAGTATATTCCATTCTGGAAATACGTGAAAATATTTTAGCTTTTTGTGTTAAAAATAAGCAATTATTTAATTAAAATTAAATTTATTCAATTATTTTTGTGTCTCCGTGACAAGGGACCATCCATAAATATTCGTCATATAAATTTCATGATTTATTGACCCCCCCCCCTGTCCCTGTCACACATCGTCACATTTGTGAGACACCCTCCCCCCTAGTGTGACGTCACATATTTTGCGAATTTTAATCATTTAGATTTTTACATGTGACGTTACAGAGCTGATGACCCCCTCCCATACCCCTTGTTACACTTCTCTACTCCCCCCCCCCCTTAATTAGCTACTACCTCACAATAACTTTTTTAATTTTTCAAAAATTACACAGATATATATGTTTTTTAGTACAGTTTAGTTCAAGGATTTAGGATTGAAAAGGAAAATAGGTTTTCAATCCACCAGTAAAAGATATTATTTTAGCTGTATTTTGGTTACCCAGACTCATTAGGTATTTAATTTTATGACTGGGCGAAAGTTCGAATGTATGAATTCAATGAAAAACGTGAAAATAACTTTTATAAGTATTAATTTGATGAATTGTTAAATTTCTGTCAAATAACTTGTACTGTTTAATATTCCAGAATCATTTGTGATGACTATGAAAGTATTTGGAGGACTAGATATAGTCATCAACAATGCAGGAGTCATGAATGACAGATTCTGGGAACTAGAGGTCGATGTTAACTTGGTAAATATTATTTGTATCCTACTTGTCTAGCTGAAAATTTAAAATCGTATTTTTTTAAATCACCAATAAAAAACATAATATATTAGTAGATAAAAAAATCACACAATTCATTGCAACTCTGTATTTTATGGGTAATTAATTACACAGCTCAACAAAAATTATATTTTCACAAAATATAAGCAACTCCCCCGACTGTAGAGATAAGTTTGTCATTCTGTACGTTGTGTTCCAAACAATTTAGGTTTTTTGTATTTTAATCATTTTAGAAGTTTATGTGCATTATGTATATTTTTAATGTTAAACCTCACAAGAGGGCCCCTGTGAGTGCGGTGTATAGACATGGGAACTATATCGCCACCCCACACTAGCTGGGCAGTGGTAGGATTTCGATACCGGTCCTGAAGAGGCTGGGATTATAATATGAAGGAGAAAGTAGCTCGTTCCAATTGAAGAAACAACAGGTTTTTATTAAGCCGACATCAACTATGAACGGGTGATCTGCATATGTCCATCCAGTCTTGCGTAGATGCACAAGTGCACAGGAGACCAGTGCTGCTAGCTCCTTCCGATGACATGCCTATAGAGGTAGAGAATTCCCAGAGTGTGTCTGTACATTAGGGATGGCAATCGGTCTGTTAATAATATATTATCAATCAGATGGACCGCTCTTTTTTAATCTTTTTTTTTTCTCATTTTTATTCATTCAAGGCTGCTAAACTACTTTTGTAATTTGTTGTAGCTTTATCAGGTATTTTGGGGCTCCAGCCCAGAGGTGGCTCCCAAATAACATAATATAATCATCCAAAGAACGAAATAAATGTTAGTCCTATTCACGATTTTTAAAAATACCCTTATAGCAAAGATTATCACTTGTTGATTCCTTTATCCTGATGTGATCAAACATAAACATGGTTTATCCAGAAATTATTCTTCGGGTTGAAGAGACCCAACTGCTAGGGACACGAAAAAAGTATTGAGTACTTTTCCTTTCGATTCTGATACTTTTGTACTCGATACTTTGTATTCGATACTTTTTCTCAATTGAGTACTTTTTGGCAAGTATCGATATCTTTAAAAATTTGGCTAAGCGGCTCACGTTTATGGCAACGCCATCTAGTTCAATCATAGCAAACCTTCTAAAACATACCATTGCGTTGGTATAATTGCAAGCACAAGCAATCTAGTGTGCTATGGAACGAATAGATGGCGCGTCGAATTAGGACAGTAAGTAACTGACATAATATTCCTCCTAATATTGCTCCCAACCGTTTGGAGTCAGTAGGACTATGGCATCTCCAATTGGGATATGTTGTGAGAAGTGGCGGCTGGTGAGTTGGGTGTGCTAATATTAACAAAAAAAATTGTATGTACTGATGTTGTAGCTGAAAACATTTTTTTTTTTTCGAAAATCGGTTTTTGTAGATTTTAATTGGAGATTTTTGGGATTTGCAGTGCACTGCACCGAATTATCTAAAAATCTTCATACGAAAAAAAAGTTTTCAGCTACAAGAAGCACTCTAGCACACCCAAAACTCACAAGCCGCTACTGGTTATGAGGCTGAAGGTAAAGGGGAGGGGGAGATAGGCTGAGGATGGTGGGTATAGGGTTGCCATCTGTCCGGCTTTAGCCGGACATGTTTGGCTTTTTTAGGTCGTGTCCGGCTAAATATTTATATGTCCGGCCTGTCCGGCTTTTGTTAGGCTTTTTTTGGTTTGTGCGGGTTTTGTCTTCCGAACTTCTGAAATTGGCGGAATATTACTTTCAAAGAGTTTTCTCTTTAATAAACACCCAGTGGACGAAGGAACGCAATAAATTGCAAACAATTGCTAAGATGGTGTACACATTGTATAATTTAAAAATGACATGTCAAGGATTTTATTAAATGATTTCCAATGAAAACGACGTTTTGGATAAAGTAGGTGAAAACGCCAAATGTACAAAATGGTAGATTTTTGTAATTTTTGAATAATTTGGAGAAGTCGAGATTTCATTTTAATTTATGTTTTTCGTTTTTTGTCCACAAAGATAAATATGTTTCATTTTATATCTATTTAACGAAAAATTTTAGTCAACTGTTTAATGTTTAACCAAAAAAAAGTTATGTTTTGTTTGTTTTATAATTTGGGAGGCGGGAATGGGTACCGCCACCCCGGGAACCTTTATTGGATAACCAACACCTCTGCCATAGGTCACCTCGCTACGTTTGGTGATTTAGCAGGGGTGCCCGGGTTCATGGGGTGAGGTTTGTCTAGGTCTTGGAGGCGGATGACCAAGACACACTGAACCCCAGATTCCTACCCACCCCTTAAACCCTTTTCCTTCCCAGAACTCTCCTCTCCTTCCTTTCCTTAAAAAAACCCTCCACACAGCATCCCCAAAGATGACATAGGCCCTGAGGGAATTTGTTTTCCTCAGGGCCTCCTGTGTGGAGCTCATGTAAAAAAAAATAAAAAAAATAAGTTTAGTATGTCTACAGACAGAAGACTCAATATTTTTTATTTTGTTAGACATTATATTCTATACAACTGTCAACTGATGACAAGGACAAGACTGATTAATGATTGTTGTTATTAAATTGGTTAATGCGTGATTAATAAACAACTGTAAATTGTAACAGATTTTTTATTATTATGTATAAAAGTTATGTCCAAAATCATGTACGTACGTCCGGCTTTTAGGGCAAAATGTCCGGCCTTTCAGAGCGCAGAGTCAGGCTTTTTTATTTTAGAAGATGGCAACCCTAGGTGGGTAGTACCTGTCAACTCAGATTTGGTCAAAAAATATACCTAAAGCAATTTTTAGATTATCAATATTGGTCCTCCACCAAAGCGATACTAGTATCTTTCACTTTGTTTTTAATCAATCATTATTTTCCAGAATGGGGTAATCCGAGGCACCCTGCTAGCCTACCGCTTCATGGGGCGGGAGAGGGGGGGCCGAGGAGGCACCGTTGTCAACGTGGCAGGCACAGCCTATGCGCGTCCCCAAGTGGCCACCCCTATCTACACTGCCACACAATACGCCATTGTCGGACTCACCAGATCTTACGGGGTAATAATCAAATCATGAAGTTTCAAAACCCACACAGGTCTAGATGTAGCTTCTTTATAAACAAAAATTAGAGTCCTGACGTGTACGGTGAAGGAAGAACCATCTGTTTCCTTAGAACACCGTGGGAAAGTGGTGAGCAACCTCCAACCCACTCAGGAAATATCATAAGCAAAAAGGCAGCTGGGAATTTGCTGACGTACGAGGCCTTTCTTTATCAACCAATTACATAAACTATATCAAAAAGTGACTTACAAATTCCCCCAGCTGCCTTTTTGGTTATGGCGGCAGTATGGTTTCATAATGCTTTCACACCAACCAGGTATTGAATCCGAAATTCTAACCTTAAACACAAAAAGGAAGTTGAGTTCATTTTTTTAATCAATGTTCACATTCATACTTAAATACTAGTATTTTTTTTTTAGGGTTCATTTTCATAATTAAATTAATTCTCCATGTTTAAATTTAAAAAAAACGGGCGGAACCCGAGAGGTAAGAGGTGGGGTGTGTGTGACGTCATTTGGACTCTGAAAAACACATCCCTTGAGTATTTTGTATGGAGATTTTTTTAATTCTTCAATAAGGAATTCCAGTAATTTTTTTTATCAATGTTAACCGTCTATCAGAATTGATGATATTTTAATGAAACATATTGATCAAGATTTCATAGTTAAATTAATTTTTAAAGTTAGAATTTTTGAATAACGACTCCCGCTCGAACCAACTCTGTCGAAATTTTGTAGAATACTTGAATTCGCAGCTAGCGCCACACGCTAACCAGTAACGAGAATAGCGACTCCTGTAAGAACTAATTCTAAAAAAAGGTGATGAAATAAGCTTTCAAATTTTGTAATTTGAAATAAACAAATAATTTTTGGAATATAAAAATTTTGCATGCAAAACATAAGAGTTTTAAAAATGGTTTTTACTAACTAAAATTACTAATTACAAAAAAAAAAAAACACCTAACATATTTTAGTAGGCAAATGTATTATAAACCTTATCGTCAACTCACTTTTTTGTGGTTTCACGTGAAAATAATTAATAAAAATTTCCCACTGTTTCATAAATTTTTTAAAATTGCAGTCGGAAATTTTATTTTCATAAAGGTGTGACTTTTAATTATTTTTAGGTATTTTCTCTTTCTAACACCGTTTAGATCATATTTCTAACCGTGATATTAAGGGCCCGCAACCGGGCTCAAAAAGAAGAAGATGGAGAGATATGAAATTACGAATGTTAGAGAAGAGCGCTAACATTTAAAGCATCAAAATCGATGCGAAAATTGCGAAAATATTATAAAACATGACTTGTTTAAAATAGAGCAAAAATCTCGTGGAACGTATCTTAAGTATCATTTAAAGACACATTGTGAATTTTTTCACAACTATAACTTGTAAAATAGCTGAAACAAACGTGTTTATAATAATTTTCGGAGCATTCGTTGTGATTTTTTTCTATCGAGGGAATTTTATATAATTTGCATTTCAGCGTGGAAGGCGTCTAGATATTATCTTCAAAAATAACATATATTTTTTTAAGAGCTTAAAAACTTTAAATGTTTAGGGAGATATGTAACAAATCGGTAGAAATGCGGGTAGCGGCGCCTTAAGAGACAGTGATTTATATGAGACCTATACGAGTTGTTCCCAAAAGCGAACAAATTAGCCTGAAGGGTGAAGAGAGCTTCACCGTATCATAGATAATGATGGCAATAAAAAAATGGATATGAACCCACTAAATAACAAACAACAAAAATAAATGTTTTTTATCTGTTCTGTCAGTTTTAAAAAAGCATTATGAACCTTATAGCTTTCGAGACTGTTTTCAGGTTTGAACATCATTTCCATTATGAGCTAGAGAGCATTAAATTATCCATTCAAGTGGTAAATTAGTAAAGCTGACAAGTGTTGAAATAAATTCTCGAGTTTTGAAAAAATAACCAATAAGTTGGAACACAATACTTTTCGTGAAGATAATAATCTGTACAAGTATCTAATGGCACATTTTGTTTAAGGATTCGTACCATGTTGGGCTGACTGGTGTGCGCACCATCGCCCTGTGCCCCTCCGTGACGGACACCAGCCTAGTGAAGGACATAAGGAAACAACTCATGTCTTCAGAATTTGAAACAGCATGGCAGAGAGATAACGCCAACTGCAAGTTGCAAACGTAATCAATTTTTTTTGAATAATTAGTACCAACATACCCATATCGATATAATATACTCCAATTTCCCTGTTTTATGTGAATACCTCACAAGAGTCCCTGCTACTTGGAGACAGTGAGATATGGCATCCACAATCGGGATATTTTGTGTGGCTGAAGGCAGTGGGGAGGGGAAGAAGGTGGGGAAGATGAAATGGCTTTGGCCAAACATGGCTAAAGCCATTTCAAGCAACATTTCAATTCTGAATGGTCTTAAACCAGGGCGATACCGAGAGTATCTTCCACTCTGGAACGTGCTGCAATATACTAATGAATTAATTATGAAATAGCACAAATTAATCAAATACAATTTATTTGCGCATGCCGGGATTCGATCCCACGATCTTCGGATGCGAGTAAATCCTTTTCTTCCCCATCTACTTCTTCAGCCGTTCTCTTAAATTGGGAATACTGCAGACCCACTAACCACAGGCGGTTCAGTCGCCAGATCAAAAAATAGAAACTCCCTAGCAAATGCACAAAAAATATCCTATAAATAAGAAACTGCAAGTAAAACCAATAACTATTTATGTGTATTTTTATGTTGTTTAATTTACGGAATATTCACACTTAATAACCCATACAGACCAGGCTAGTATTTTAGTAGAGTAATGAGTATTTTAGTAACTAAACGTGTCCGAACACCATACATTTAGTAGTTAGTAGTGAGCATTTTGGTCAGTAAAGTAGTGAGTTACTCGACTAACTACTTGTCCAATGCGAACAAGCTATAAAGGTACGTTCACATTGATCAAGTAGTAGCGATGTGTAGGTTCAGCTGGAGTGGGCTCTTAAACTCGAGTTCTTCGCGCGAAGCGGCTCCTACTCCTACTCCATTTTCAAATCGACTACTCCCAAAGAACCCGGTACAGTACTTGTAGCCGGAACTCGGCGGGCCGAGCCACAGTCGGGTGGCGGCGCGACGCGGCATGGTGGCAGTTTGCACTCGTCAAACTCGTGCGTCACGGTCCGAGCCACATGTGCGAGTCGGAGTTCTTTTGCGTGCGGGCTCCGGCTCCGAGGAACCCGAGCGTCTCGATTCGAGCCATTCAGGAGTAGGTCGTGCGTTCGAGTTCTTTTCGAGCTCCGGCTCCAAGGTTCGGCTAGGGTGGAACCCGGGCGTCTCGGTTCGACCCATTTGCGAGTAGGAAGCAGGTTGCGCGTTCGAATTCTTTTGCGCTCTCGGGCCATTCGCGAGTCGGGAGTGGCTCCCGGGACCTGCTCCAAGAACTTAAGTACTTTTAAAAGGAAGCACGTCTCGGAGGCCTCCGGAAAAATGCAGAACTTACCCATCTCTATCAAGTAGTAAGTCAAGTAGCAAGTACACTCGCTACTTGACTCGCCGAAAACCGTTCGCATTACTTTCAAGTTAAGTGCAGTTGTGCCCGCCGCTCGTTGCAAGATGACGGCGTGCTACAAAGCAAAGTAAATACGCTAATTAAGCTTATTTTAATGTTTATTTTAGAAGAGGTGAAGGAATAAATTAGTAAATTGAAAATAAATAAACTACGACACGAAGAGATATATAGCAGCATAAATAAATTTAGGGTAGAGCATCTTCGCTCGTATCGCCACGACATTTCCACGCATTCACAAATGAATACTGCTAAAACGGTCGGTTCGCGCCTGTCAGTGCGCAATGACACATGGAGGGGGTACTTATTCGCCCGAAAAATAGAACGAAATGGATTGAATCTGCTAAAGAGCTGACTTACCCACTCTACTAAAATTATGGTGTTCGGACGCGTTTAGTTACTACTATACTCTCCACTTGACTAAAATACTTGATCAATCAGAATGGGGCTTTAGAGCCATTCACACTGGAAAAGCAGTTTAGTCGAGTATCAGTCCCAGTGCGAACAAGCCATTAGGGAGAAATTCTTAAAATGTCTAAATGTATTGAGTAATGTTTTTTTATTTAATTTCAGCCCTGCTCATGTTGGAAAATCACTGTCGGAAATTCTCTCCAAAGCCAAAAGTGGATCGGTATGGATTGTAGAAAACGGCCAGCCACCCAGAGAACATCATTCATAAATTGGAGTCGTTTACTGTACATAGACTTTTAGTGGCCCTAGCTTTTATAATGAATTGCCGAATGGCAATTTAAAAAAAAAAACCATAACATAAACGCTCAATATGAATTTGTTTGGTAATTGGACGCTTGTTTTGTTATTAGTTTCTAAGTGTAAATTAATGAATAATAATATATTATTATACGCAAGTTTGTATTGGACAAATTAGAGAATAACTGTACCTTGTAAAGGAATTTGCATTGATGAAAAAATAAAAATGATATAAAAAAATATTTAAATAGGTGTTAAGTACATAATTGTATCCTATTTAAACCCTATTCTTGTAGATCTAGAGCCCCGAGGAAATAATTTCCCTCAGGGCCTATTTCATCTTAGGGACCATCCATAAATTACGTCACACCTTAAGAGGGGGGAGTGTGACGAGGGGTATGGGGGGGCTATCAGCTCTGTGACGTCACATGAAAAAAAATTTGAACTAGTTTTATTTATTTTTAGATGTAAAATTGCAAAATATGTGACGTCACACTAGGGGGAGGGTCTCACAAATGTGATGTGTAACAGGGACGGGGGGGTAAAAAAAAATCATGAAATTCGTGTGACGTAATTTATGGATGATCCCTTAGGCTACGTCCGCATAGGCAGGCGGCTTGCTTAGCGCCTAGAGCCTAGATAGGTAGTAGATAGCCGCTTAGCGTGTATCCAGGTAAACCAATGTGTTGGTTTTTTGCCACTAGGCTCTAGGCGCTAAGCCAGCCACCTGCCTGTGCGTTCGTAGCCTTAGGGGATCTTGTGTGGAGGGTTTTTTTTTCAAGGAAAGGAAGAAGAGGAAGTTCTGGGAAGAAAATAGGTATGAAGGGTGGGTGGGAATCTGGGGGTCAGTGTCTAGGAGTAATGAACTTATGAATCCATCCCTTCAACTGTGGTGTAAGGGGATGAATCGAGGGCTTCTGGATGGAGGTCAAAAGTTCTCCTTAACCAGTCTCTCTCGATCCGGCCTGCCGCGCAGTTGGAGGACAGACACATCGGCCGCCAAGACTCACCCCATGCACCAGGGCACCCCTTCTAAGTCATTAATACGTAGCTAACCACTAGGGGTGGTGGCCTATGGCAGAGGTGTTGGTTTTCCAATAAATGGTTCCAGGGGCAGAGGTACTGTACCTATGCCTCCCAAAATACAACACAAGAGAAATTTCCGTTAAACAAAATACATACTCATTTTTTGACCCTACATAATATGTAGTGATTCTGTTGCATTAGCTGTTACAGACATACAGGTGTTTACAAAGAATAATTCTCTGGGGGGATAACATCAAAGCGGTGCAATGTGTTTAATAAAAGTCATTTATTTAATTGATTTTGTATTTCTGCAGCATTCCTGACAGAAGTGCTATAGATCACATTTTATAACTTATTTATCACATCATACTCCATGCACTTTTAACCACATCATAAATTATGAATAGAAAATAATTTCAAACATGTGTACCAATGTAAGGCGGTAAGCTCACAAAGAAAAATCAATAATTTAAGTGCGGGTAAACTGAGGACATCGATTCGACGCAAATATAATTATAATGTTATAGTACTTGACATTATCTTTTTTATAAAACAATGTTCACAATGCAGAAAAATACATTTTCCTCGTATGTACGTAGAAAACATACATCACCGGGTGTTTGGTATTTTATAAAACAAAAAATACAAGCAGTTAGTTAACACATAAATGGTTGTCCAAAGCTTCTAATGTCTAGAGATTGATGGTGGAATAAAGGGAATTCTTTCAGCGTGTGACTTATATTGCGTTAATTCAATAGCAAATCTCCATGATGCTTTTATTGTCAATTCATATGAGGCCAATGACTGGAGCTAGCTATACGGTATTGCCACTTCTAACAGTGATACCCCACAAGCCCACACCGATACATATTATATTTTCTCAGTGGGGATTCACTGCACCTTGATTTGTTTATGTTATATAATATAAGCTGTTAGCTTTGGAAATAAAAATAATTTAAATAGTGTTACATAAATATAGTGATTTCCCCGGGCAGTGAGAGAGTACTGTTAGAGCAGCTGCTGGGAGATGATTCCCTTATGTACAATGCAATGCCCTGCCCTTCCCCTTCTCCACAGACCCTGATAACTTCCACGTGGCTCCTAGTAAACAAATAAACTGTACCCAGCCTTACTTTATATTAATTAGAATCTCTAAACGTTCTACATACTCTCCCGGTACGTGTTTCATTCAAACAATTCCATAAATGTTACAGGAAAAATCATACACCATATTTTAACAAAACATGCTTACATACTAAATATGTCAACATTTCAAAATTTGACGAATGTGAAAGACTTACAAATAAAATAATAGAAAAAAATGTCGAGATGCATACATGGAAAATTTCACAGCATATTATTTCAAAACCGATAATTATCACTGGTTCTCTTAACACTCAACCAGCCGCACCTGTGGGAAGTAACACCGAGTGCTTCCAGACACTATCAATACATTGGACGTCATGACATTACTTGATCGCTTTCTTTACCCCAACCAACACAGGTTAGAAGACTGCAAAGTACTAACATTATACTCGCTTAATTATATTTCTACACCTATAAGTTTAATAAAAATGTAATTAGGTTAAACTTACAATAATTATAGTCAGAACTCAATGAAATGAAAATGTTCACAATATCGATCTAATGTTACGCCAACTGAATATGTATAATTTAGTTACAACGTTTTGTATCCATCCGAAGCACCCCATTAATGGCCCGGCAGGTCCAAGAATCATTTATACTTTACATAGAGGGTTTAACTAATATTCATACACCACATAACGAGCTAACACGGTATGTCTATGCAGCATGTAGCCCTTGATTCACTATTCACTTACTCAGATCTCTAGTTACCTGAAATTAAAAACAACATTTCCAATCAAATGAACTGGTCGACCGCACTAATCCCACGCTCTCCCCCTACCCTTAGCACAGCACTCACTTGTAGTCCGGATCTATGTACACCACAAATGTTCAATTATGTAAACACTCCTAATTTATTATTAAAACAATACATCTGGGAAATTATTAAATATATCGCAGCGAGAATGACAAACCGAATTTTAAAAGTAATCAACCAGATCCACCGAAATGCAAGTTTAAAACAAAGTGTTGTTTTATTTAGGGTTTTAGAATCTTTAGAGCTAACGGAAAGCTTGCGGGTCTGTTGGGTTGATTAGACACCGGCGACAACAGGTTGCGGCTGCTGCTGGCGGTTGTTGTTGCGGTGCTGCTGGGGGCGGTGCTGCGAGCCCCGGTTGGAAGGCCCGCGCCAGCCCCCTCGGCCCCAGCCGCCGCCCTGCCCGCCTCCCCAGCCACCGCCGCCTTGGCCCCCGCCGCCGCCCCAGTAGCCCCGCCCGCGGTAGCCTCCGCGCCGCGCCATGGCCACTCCAAACGTCTCAGAGTTGAGCTTGCGCTCCGTACGCCAGTCCGTGCGCTGGGACCTGCCCTTCGATCTGCAATGAATCAAATATTGTTTTAGACCACTAACAGTGATATAGAACAAATACTAGAGAAACTCTATGAAACAATTTCTGAAAATATAAAATCTCATGTCCCCTCGTATACACCAAAACACAGAACATATCCAATTTGGTTCTCCACAGATCTTATACTCTTACTGAAACAAAAAAAACAGCTACACAAAATTTTTAAACTGACTCACCAAATCAACGACTACTCAAACTTCTCAGAAACAAGAAAGAAATGTAAAACAATATCGAAACTGTGCTATAAAGCAGACATCACCTCCGTTGAGAAAACTGCGCGAGGAACAAAGAATCTTTGGAATTTTGTTAAAAAATTAAACAATGAAAGTAAAGACTACCCCCCCACAATGCATTATGATGGCAAAATAGCCAATAGCACCTTTGATATTGTTAATTTGTTTGCGGATCATTTCCAAAGTGTATACGAAGGCGAAATATCAGATAACAACCTACCATCATACACATATCAAAACACAATACATCTACATAATTGCCTCATAACGCAGGAAACATGCTTAAATAAAATCATTTCACTTGACCCTAATAAATCTGCAGGCCCAGATAACATCCCACCAATATTTTTCAAACAATGCGCATCTGCAATATCAGGTCCACTCACCGCACTATTTAACCACCTACTTTCTTCTGGACATTTTCCAACCCGTTGGAAATCTAGTTATATTACCCCGATTCTCAAAAAAGGTGACGACACAGACATTAAAAACTACCGTCCTATATGCATACAATCAGCACTCCCGAAAATCTTTGAATCCCTTGTTCTCGATTTAATTTATCCATCAATATTAAAAGTACCTAATTGATAAAAACCAACACGGATTCGTTTCTGGTAGGTCAACTGCTACTAACCTGTTACTTTACCATAACTATATTACAGAATCTTTTACAAAAAAAAAACAAGTTGACAGTATCTACACAGATTTTTCAAAAGCTTTTGACAAAGTATCACATAAATTATTACTTAGTAAACTGTATGCCTTAGGACTGAGAGGCAAGTTGTTGGATTGGTTCTCAAGTTATTTGTCTAACAGAATCTTATTTGTTAAAATTAAAAATTCTAAATCTAAGTTATTATATGCAACCAGTGGTCTACCGCAAGGGAGTCATCTCGGCCCCATCCTTTTCTTAATATTCATAAATGATATCATAAGTTGTTTCGACGATGTAGAAGTTCTGCTTTTTGCCGATGACATCAAATTATACAAAGAAATATCTAATATAGGTGACTGCCAAATCCTACAGTAAAACATCGTCAAATTACAAAATTGGTGTGTCGCAAACAACTTATTCCTCAATATCGATAAATGTAAGACACTAACATTTTGTCGAACAAAGACCCCACTATCTTTCAAATACACAATAGATAATAAAATTTTAGAAAAAGTCAAAGAAATTAGGGATCTTGGAGTTGTGTTTGATTCGCAATTAAATTTTATAAATCACATACAACAAATAACTAACAAAGGCATGAAAACACTAGGATTTATAATCAGAACAATCAAAGACTTCGATTCGTTGGAAGTTATAAAAATCGTATATTTGTCACTCGTACGCAGCTTGCTGGAATACAATTCCATAGTTTGGTCCCCATATTATCAAGTTCATATAAGAAATATCGAAAGAGTGCAGCACAAATTTTTAAGATTTATTAACTTCAAGTTACACATACCTATTCAACACATTAACTACACATCTTTACTAAATACAATTAAATTGCATTCCTTAGAAAACAGAAGAAAAATAAACGACCTAACTTTTTTGTTTAAAATTATTCACTCCTAATTAGACTTCTGCATCTCATTGACTTTAAGGTACCAACCCGAGCGACAAGGCAAAACATATTATTCTGTAACAATAATTCTCTAACTAACTATCACACACATGCATCAATTTCTCGACTACACACACTAGCGAACAAATACACCTCAAATATCGATGTTGTATTCAATACAAGTTTACCTATATTCAAGAAATATCTGAACAATATTTTTATGTAGAATATTTTGATATCTAAGCAGCATCAACTAGGGTCTATTGCATATATTTGTGTATTTCTATATTAATCCACAATGTACAAACTTGTTAACGTTTTCTTTTTATGTATCTTGCATTTTGTCATGTATTATTCATGACATTTAATCAATCACCTGTAATTTATTTAAATTACTAACATACCTACTAGTTTATTTCTATGCCATTTACAACTTAGAAACATTCTCTTTTATTATAATGCATTATCTTTCCTAAATTTATCTGTATACCTACCATTCATATGATGTTTACTAGTTATATTTTTATAGTTTATCTTTTTTATTTAAAAAAAAAATGTCTCTGTATTATAAACTTATAATGTAAAAGCCCATCAGGGTGTTGAAAATTAATAAATAAATAAAATAGAAATATTTTATATTCGACAAACACTTCAGTAAAGGTACAAAGAATAAATTAGAAATCATTGGACAATTTTCGCATTGGATTAAAAAGGCAATAGCATGGATTGTGCAAAGATTTTGAGCAAAGTGTTGGCTTACATAAATTAGTTAAGGCTCTAATTCTAAGCGAAAAACTAAATATAACTTTTACAATAATAACAATAATGAATTGGATGTCTAAACATTGAAGAACATAACATTGTCAGTGTAAGACCAATACCACTGAAGAACCATTTCTAAAAATGACCAGCCGAGCGATTCTATATCTTTTGCAGGATCGAGATCTCCTGACGGCCGAGATCTCCAGTCAGATTTGTGTGGTTTTCCATGCTGTTTTATTTGCTTTTTCGCCGATTTAAAACGATTGTAAGAAATAAAACGATATCGGCCCATAGAAAAAGCAAATAACAGCCATAGAAAATCACACAAATCTGACAGGAGATCTCGATCCCACAAAAGATATAGAATCGCTGGGCAGGAGTGACAAAAAAAAACTATCTAGAAATGCATGCACTATTGCTTGCATATGTACTAAGGGGGGAGGGGGGGGGGGGGGGTTACATACATAGTCTGTTGGTCAGTTTCCAAATTTGAAAGTACCAATCAATGCGGCTTATGCGGTTCAACTAAGGCGCCAAAAAAACATATTTTACATTAATTGGCTCATACGCAGTATTAACTCGTTGAATGCCGCGAGTAAATTGGGTTTTTTTTAACCAATTAGCGTTCGCAAAAAGCGGCAACCATGACACCCAATGTCCCGCGATTCTGACAGCGTCCTTGAGAAATTTCGTACATAGAAAGGTCAAAGTTCAAAACCAAAGAATTTTTCCCGCGCATGCGCAAGAACTGCGCACGCTCCCGCGCTCCGGTAAATCATTAATATAAATTATATGGAGTCACCAATCTAATTGCGGTTTTCTCTATGGTAAAGAGCGATAATAGAGCAAGCGATTCTGACCGTGTTCTTCATACACTTTCTTTATACGTAAGGGTCAAAATCGCGTGTAAAGTCTCATGATACGCCGGCGCACGAGCGGCAAATGACAGGTTAAACTTTCATAGACAATATTAATAGATCCTTACGAAATATGAAACAGAACATGACAGAAAACAAAAAGGTACGGTAGCAACCGAGAATAGAACCCAGGATTTTTTTTTTTAAATGAGCTCCACACAGGAGGCCCAGAGGAAAATAATTTTTTCAGGGCCTATGTCATCTTTGGGGATGCTGTGTGGAGGGTGTTTTTAAAGGAAAGGAAGGAGAGGAGAGTTCTAGGAAGGAAAAGGGTTTAAGGGGTGGGTAGGAACATGGGGTTCAGTGTGTCCAGGTCATCCGCCTCCAAGACCTAGACAAACCTCACCCCATGGATCCGGGCACCCCTGCTAAATCACCAAACGTAGCGAACCACTTGGGGTGACCTGTGGCAGAGGTGTTGGTTATCCAATAAAGGATGGTATAAATGTCAAAAATAATAATCAGATGTTTGGTTTACCTCTCCACCGCCTCACAGGAGATATTATCGAAGAAGCTCTTGGTCTTGTCGTAGCAGTTTGCCGAGTCATCATCCTCAGGTTCAGGCTCCCCGGCGCCTGTCTCGTTTCCTGAATCCTCCTTCTTCTCTGCCTCCACCTGTACCACCAGGATTGGCTATTACACATTAGATTACACACCATTTTATTAAATATGCAACAACAAACATGGCCTTTTATAAAAATATATATATGGTTCAGGAAATATTTTTAAAGCATTTTTCAAACCTATTTTAAACATTTGAATCATATTTTTAAATCTAATTTATGAATAATCAAAATTATCTGCCATTACATTAATTATGTTGTTCCAAAAGAAAAGGGAGAAACAGAGACAAAGTCAGATTAACCCATCCGCATGCTGAAGCTGCTAAAACTGCTAAAGCTCCTCCCGCCCACTTGGGTATATTAAAAGCGGAGAAAGTGTTTGGTTTACGACTCAATACTGCACAGTAATTCTTCATTTACCGAGAATGCTAAATGCAATGCTAATTGTAAAATTAAGCAATCGAAATTTAAAATTTTCTGTGCATTTGACCGTTTACTTTTACAATTAGCATTGCATTTAGCATTCTCGGTAAATGAAGAAACCCACCATTAGTGTGCAAATGTGCAAAGGTCCCATATAAACTTCGATGAATTAATTAAAAAAATATATTATTAACATTGATTTAAATAATATAAGAACACTATATAGAAGCGCCGGCTATACAAATTATCCAAATATTATTACCAACTAAGCTTGAAATGCTGTTGGTTTTGTGAATGCCAGAACATTTTGCAAAGTTTGTAATCTAAAAGTAGAAAAATTAACAATAAATTTGAATGATACACTGGTTTGTATCTCTTCTAATTTTGGATTTGATTATTAATTTCTCTACTACTTTCATAATGAATTAAAAAAAACATGCAATGCAAATTACCTCTGGTTTCGGAGCCGGTTCGCTGCCGTCCAGAATCTTCACTTTGGCCAGTTGACTCCTCAACTCTTCGAATTCCGTATTGGCCTGCTCGAAATCATAGTCGTTGTCGAACTTCAAAGTGTTCTTGGTTCTGTTGCCGCCCCTGCCACCAAAGTTTCCTCGGGGGTTGCCGCGCCCACCTCGTCCTCCCCTGCCGCCTCGAATCCAGCCCTGGTTGTTGTTCTGGTTGTTTTGCCTCATGCCGTTGGGCCCTTGGTTGTTGTGGAGTTGCTGGTTGTTGTGTTGCATCTGGTTGTTGTGTTGCATCTGCTGATTGGTGAGCTGCATCTGCTGGTTGGTGAGTTGCATCTGCTGGTTGCTGTGCTGCATCTGGTTGTTGTGTTGCGGCTGGTGCTGCTGGTTTTGGTTCTGGTGGTGCTGCTGCTGTTGCTGGTTGGGCTGCTGATGATGCTGCTGCTGATTTTGCTGATTCATGTTTTGGTTCAGATTCTGGAATACAGACTGAAAATAACACTTATTAATGATACAGTTGCTAAGATTGTTGATAATTAAATAGGAGTCCAAGAAAATCGTGACAAATTTTTTTTGAAGATGCCCTTCAGGTCGATTTATATGTACACTAACTGAAGTCTCAGAGATGCCTGAGCTTTACACAGAGTTTTCAAAATCAAATGTAGACAGTGATCTTCATTGTTTTAAAGGTCACATGTGCAAAATTTCATCAACCTCGGCATTAAACTGTAGATTTGCATACAAATCAAATTCACACCGCCCGCTTGCCAGCCCACTCGTCCACCACATTATATTATATATTTCAACCAATTTACACAAAAACTTGACAAATTATATACCTAAACCTTCCTCGTGAATCACTCTGTCTTATTGGTGAAAACCGCATGAAAATCCGTCCATTAGTTTTTGAGTTTATCGCGAACAGACAGACGCGGCGGAGGACTGTAATTTATAACATCTACAGATATTTACACACTCCTTTGTACTTCCTAAGCCAGACATACATAATACCTTCAATAATAATAATAATAATAATTGGATAATTTATAAAGCGCCGTTTTTGTGAAAAATCACCTCAAGGGCGCTGTACAATTTATTAGGAATGCTTAGGTTCTAACTAATTTTACTATTTATAAATGGATACAGAAACATACTTACCTGGCTGGTCACTTCCGATAAACACACTTTAATTAGAAAGTTTATGGAGAAGATACGGCTTTGCACGCGGAGGACATTACAGTTAACACACTGGACATTGCATGATTTTACATTATTTCCTACCCTAGTATTACATTTATGAATAGATTTACTGGCAAAAGTAGAGTTGGTATTTATTTTAAAATACTGGAGAATTTAGGACTATTGGAGATTAGTGGCAAAAGTATTGTTGATATTTAGGACTCTTTAGAGGGCTGGAGAATGTTCATGAAATGACCTTCACAAACGCTTACATTTTTTTTTTTTTTTTAGGTTTTTACAGGTTATTTAATGTGAAGGTGAAAGATTTTGAGTTTATGGATACGACTGTCTGAAAAGGTGAGTTTTAAGTCTAGCTCTAAATTCCGCCGCGTCTGTGATCATTCTTAAGTCATATGGCAGTCCATTCCAGGCTTTAGGTCCTGACACTCCGAAAGCGCGCTCACAGAACTTAGTATCTGGTGTGCGCTTTGGTTCCTTTAACCTTCCGATAGCTGATGACGCTGCTGACCTCAGGGTTGACTGACGATAATTGGAATTTTCTGGAATACACAATTCCGATAAGTAAGCCGGAGCCATTCTGTTAAGGGACTTGAATACCATCCAGCAGAGCTTAAACTGGATCCTTTCAGGACATTTAAGCCAGTGAAGATTTTTGAGATGCTCTGAAATGTGGCAATATTTAGATACGCCAGTGATAAGTCTTGCCGCAGCGTTGAAAACGGATTGTAATTTGTAATATTAGAAAGTAATGCAACAAAAGTTGTTTGCTTAGTAACAACGATTGGCTAGCACACCGGGACAGCTGTTTTCAGTCATGCTTTAGAAAAAATATTTAAAAACAAACAAATTAAAGAAATATATTTATTCATTATGTTTATCACTGTATATTATATTTTTTGAAATCGTGGTATCTAGTGAAAATGAGCCGTGACTGTTTATAGCAATACTGACGATAACAAAAAAACATCAACGTCAAAAGCTAGGCATAATGGCAGCTTATGTATTAACATTCTCTGAATTTCTTCAGTAAAAGATTACTCACCCTGTTCTGAGAGCGGGGTCTCTGTTGCTGGGGCTGCTGGTTGTTCCTGTTGTGCTGGCCCTTGGCCGGCTGCTGGTGTTGCTGCTGGGGCCCCTTTCCCCCTGTCTGCTGCTGCTGCATCTGCTGTTGCATTTGCTGCTGGTTGGGGCCGCCCACCTGCGTGCCCTGCTCCACCGTGGGGCTCTTGCGTTGCAGACCCAGGGGAGTCTCCGAGCGGGAGGCGCCGCTTATCATCTCCAGCATTGAACCTTCAAATTATAACTAAACATAAGACCCTTTACTTATGGTCACCGTGTGAAGGTCGGAATAGTGAAAAACTTGGCTAATCACCATAACACAAAACGTTAAACCAAACTTAAGACCGGCTTAGCTATACCAATGCTTAACCGGCGCTTAAGAATCAAATAAGACAAAAGTAATGTAGTCATGAGTAGCACGGTCACCAGCATTGCCACAAATAACTTCAACTTTGAAAATAATCACCAACAAATATTTTCAATCCGCTTTTAGGTGATATTTAAATGTATATATTTTATTGCAAATTATTACAACACAATTTTAAAAAACATTTTGTTTAGAAGTAATTAAAAAGGCAGATAACAAAAAATATGGTATTGCAGTAGATGACTTTTGACCACAAGCTATCCATGGGGTTACACTACAAAACAAGAAAGGTAGTCATGCCTTAATACAAAATCTTATCACCCCATTTTGGCATAAGAGGGTTCCAGCATTTCTTGAATAAATCACGGCGTCAATTGTATTCTGACCACCGTCAAGAGCTATTGGCATAACCAGACCCTGCGCAGAAAAGTAAAATTCGCTAAGTAAAGAATGGTTAGCAGCGCAGACCGTTGTGGGACTTTTCTCCGCAGGGTCCAAATGTTCAGTTTTAAGCGAACTGTCTCAATTAGGGTTGAGAAGCGCTGAGTGAGGTAAGTAAATTCTAACACATTTATAAAAGAGTCAAACCAAATTCTGTAACCAAATATTCAATTTGGGAAACAAGCCAATATGAAGCGAGTAATGCGCACACCATTGTAAAAAGGACCAGTAATAATTCATAAGCACATTTTATTTTCGAAGACTAAAAAGTGATACCATAATACGAGTTGCCAGTAAATTGTCATTTCTTGACAAGTCATTGAAAGGGAGGAACCTGATTTTTTCCCCTCACCTGTATGGGCCTGTCCATGGTTTTCTTGGTCTGTGAGTTACATTCAATAATTTATCTGTCAAATATTTTGTATTTATCTGTCACATGCTCAAATCATTCACAGGATATGACTTATGCACTAGGGTGTGTCAATTATTTCAACTTTTCAATTCAGAAACGCCTGGGGTCTCAGAAGTTGCGTCTTACAAAGAAAATGAGAACTGCATTTAAATTTATTTTTTTTTTAAAATGGTTATTAGCCTGCTAAAATCCATTGAAAATCAGAAAACAAACCTAAAACCATTTTTTTATTAATTTTCTATAATTTTCTTTTTTCAGTAATTTAACCTTTTAACGTTTGTTTATTATTAAAAAATGCGTATAACCGACAAAAATGAAAAAAAAAGTTTTGATTTTATCCAGAAAAGGTGTTATTTTCCCCCTTTTATATTTTTAACCAACACATCACATATGGGAACGTACTCATACTACGTGACACGTTTAGGGGGGGGGGGGGTCTTCAAAATGTCACGCTCCATACAAATGAGCGGCGGGTTGCTTAGGATTTTGGTCACCGGGGGGGGAGGGGGGGGGGGGGTTAAAAATTGCAAAAAGTTGGTCACGTAGTATGGGTACATTCCCTATGTTTAAAAAAAAATTTTTTTTTTGGGTTCTTTGTACTGCAGTTATGGAATAAAAAATAAGTTTGGTTCAAAATATAAACCCTTTGTTTTATTTTTTTTCCAAATGACGAAATCTTTTTTTTTTTCAAAACTTCTGGCCATTTTAGCGGTCTAATAGTGAACAATTTTTACGTTTTCGAATAGCTACAGATCATAGGAAACTTTTGAGACCCCGGGCGTTTAAATATAAGGCCATTTTTTTCTCTTTATGGAGAGAGACACAAGCTATTTATTATGCACCCTTATGCAGCAGGCATGTAATTAAAGAAGCAAATAATTAACCACATCTAAGATGGTTCCAATATTGTTCTGTGCCTTCGTAAGTTACATTATATTTTATTATTCAATTATTATGCAGCAATATTATTAAAAGCAGAGTTAATATTATTTATTTATAGATAATTCAGGCAATGTACCCATGCACCTGTAACATGCGTCAAATTCATATCGATCAGAAATTTCTGTTTTCAACTTATTTCTAAAATGTTTATGGAAAAAAATCTCAAGCAGATTCTGTCGATAGTTTTGCCATTTTATATATGTAAGCAGTTCACACACATGAAGCAATGACAAGGTTTGGTGAGGTAAATTTTTGGGCCATTATGCCATCCTCCTTATTTAGCCAACATTTCAGACAGTGTTACAGTGCACATCATCAGGGCAGATGTGCAAATTGTATGAAAATTAATCACAATAATACTGTTGGTCGTGAAAATCTCAAATCAATAAATAAATATTCAATGAAAAGTTTGTTTATAACCAACCATAGCAAGCGAGAGACCAAGTAGTGAATGAAAAATTTATTATTATTATTATTTGCGATTGGTTTTTTAAAGTAAAAAACACAACATGGACGGCACATGTGGAAAAAATGGGAATGTAAATAGCGGATTTCTACTTTATAGATCAGGAAACAAAAATTAACAATACACCAACTAACAAAAAGAAAAACACTACTGACCATTAGGTGTTTTAGTTACACATTGAAGAGACTGAAAGTTCTGTTTGACTTCTAACCAACAAACACATTTTAGTGACTGAATAGTTGAACACACTATAGCCTGACAAAGTAGCTTTTTATAGCAACTCTATAAGACTGTCAAACATCAGTTTAGTCTAAGTAACGTTTATTAGTAAGGTTTCTACATAAACGGTAGTTTTTAGTTGTGTAAAATTTGAAACATGTTTTTAGTAAAACTCACATATTTTAGTAAAACCCGTGTTAAAATAGAAAGTAAATGAATTCAAAGAACCAAATTCGAAATAAATAATTGTTACTAAAGAATATGAATGACAAGTTACTTAATATGAATGAATTCGACATCTACAATGTGAAATTCGACATCTAGAATAACCCAAAACCATCACGACAGTAACGAGATAAAAAGAGATGAAACATATCCCACAAAGTTCAGTCATGCTGTGAATCAAGATTATATACTTTGAAACAGATTGTATACTGTGAATCAGATTATATACTGTGAATCAGATTATATACTGCGAATCAGATTACACACTGTGAATTAGATTATATATTGTGAATCGTATTATACATTGTAGACGTGGGCAAAGTTGAATGACCGAATTAAATGAATAAATTCAATCTTGTGACACACTCAATCTAATTCTCGATTTCAAAAGGAATTGATTCTTCATTCCTTACCTTTGGCCTTGCATCCTACGATTTTTAACGACACCATACATTTTTAATTTCCATTTATTTTACTGTTAAATTATTTCAATGAATAATGTGTTCTGTAAACGATTTAAATATTATTTTGTTTCATAGGTATTTAAATATTATTAAATGGGCGGCGCGCCGCAAAGTGGTCGACGGACGGTATTGTGAAAGACTCGCCTATTACGATTGTATTTCGCTACCGCCGCGCCGCCATTCTAAAAACACCCGAACATCATCAAAATCCATGTCCCAAAACAGCCAAAACGCGGCCGCGATTCAGCTGAGTGGCCCGAGCATCTCTTTCACGCAGGGAATTAATCATTTATCCTAATCAATAGTCCTGAGATTGTCCTAAGGTCCCGCCGTCCCAGGTCCGTGTTCAATGTCCGCGTCCCAGGTATCTAGTCTGTCGAAATCAAGATTGTCCGATTCCGACAGACAGAGGAATTAAAACAAAAGTCTTTTTCACTTGTGACGTCATCGTCTTTTGTAAATCTCAGACCAAGAAATGACGTCAGACGTCATCGTCACGTCAATCAGATATGTCCCAAACGCATCCCAGTCCTAGGTCCGCAGCTCGCGAGTAAATCAATTCACCGCGAGGTAACACACAAACCACTAGTCAAAAGCTACTAATTCATTCCTCAATGCCAGCCCTTAATCCGTCCGTGCGGTTCATTTATTCCCCCGCGCGCCAAGCCGTCAATTTCATTATATAGTTAGTCGAAAACTTTCGACTTTGAATCTGAACATCAGCTAGAAAAGTGAGAAGAAAATGATGCTTATCGGTTTTTTGGTACGTACGAAAGATATCGGAATACAAGTACCTACCTACTTTTAGATGTAGATCTTGGGTAGATATAATATGTAAATTTACAGATATTATAAGGCCAATTAGCTGTGGTTAGCCGTCATAAAATACTCATCTTAATGTTAAAATGTATGTTTATATTAGATCACGTGAAATGGAACAAAATTATAAGTTTAATAAATAAAATAAAATCAAATAATTAAGGGTGAAACGAAAACCTGTATAATTTTAAGATATAATTGCTAGCAATAAATACATTTTACATACGAAAAATTACGACACTAAAAAAAGACAAACAATAGAGGATTTAGCCTGCGAGATAATGAAATAGAATAATCGGTCTCCTCTTTGTGTAGTGTTTCGTATTTTTTTTTTTTTTGTTTTTTTTTATTTTTTTTTTTTTTTTTTGTAGCCTATTGGTCTCCTCTTTGTGCGGTGCTTCGTAGCCTACCCACTCATTGTGATTTTGAAAACCGATGAAACGAAAAAGCGACACTAAAAAGAGTCAAACACATTAATCTATAGGTTTTAGCCTGCGAGATAATGAGATAGAATAATCGGTCTCCTCTTTGTGCGGTGCTTCGTAGCCTCCCCACTCATTGTGATTTGAAAACCGATGAAACGAAAAAGCGACATTAAAAAGAGTCAAAGGTTTTAGCCTGCGAGATGAGATAGAATAATCGGTCTCCTCTTTGTGCAATGCTTAGTAGCCTATCAGTCTCCTCTTTTGCGGTACTCCGTGGCCTCCCGGTCTCGTGTGCTGTGTTAGCCTCCCCATTCATTTTTTTTTATATATATTTTTTTTAATTTTTAATTTTTTTTTTTTTTTTGGGATTTAATTGAATTAAAGGAATGAATAAAAGGAATCAATTCAAAAGGCCATGGGAATCAGACTGAATCGATTCACTCCTGGGAATCATTCTGCCCACGTCTAATACATTGTGAATCAGATTATATAATGTGAATCAGATTATATAGTGTGAATCAGATTATATACTGTGAATCAGAATGTTTACCGTGAATCAGATTACATACAGGGAATCTGACAACATGATTTTAAATTTAATGGTCCCAACAATTTAAATACATAAATATATGTCATTAAATATATGTGCATCAAACTAAAACATTTAGCTAAAATAATAATGCCAAATTTGAGCAAATGTGTATCTACAACATAATCAAATCTAATTAACACTGAATAAAGCAGCACTTATAATATCAAAAGGATTATGATAAGAGTCGTGCCAATTTTTTTTTTTATTACGGACTTCCCCGACATATAGAATAATTTGAATACTATAAATAGTAATATGTATATAATAAGAAAAATAAAGTTAGTAAACACGAACAAAACTACTAGATGTATTAATAAGTTATAGTGATAAAAAAATAGACAAGCTTGTAAGAGAGTACATATTTATAACTTATGTAAAATTATGATATGGAATTGCATATTGTTAAAATTTATCAAGAAATGATTAAAAATATAAGTGTGTATGAGTCATGCAAATGAGATACGCCGTAATGAAGCTGATAAAGCCAGCCTATAAAAAAATACCCATACAACCATATTAGTAATTAAATACAAGCAAAACAAACAAAGTGCAACGTTAAAGGAAGCATGCATCTCGATTGGGTGTGTCCTGAACTCTGTAATATAGATTTGAGGGAATGACATCAAGAATAAGTTTCTTCTATAATAGTCAATAGTTGCTTTTAATATTCTCACGTTCATGGAATGGCTATTACTATCACAGTAATGCTGCAGCTCTGTCTTACACATTAAATAATGATTTTAAAACTATCCACCAATGGGTTAGTTTATTTGCAACATTACACTTCGGGATAGGTGCAGGTTACAGACTCAAGAATTCAATTATGTACCATTCATTTAACACAATAAACACTTAGTTTTGTTGTTGGGAGATCAATTAAATAAGAAGTTTAAAAGCGTTGAATCTTAATTAAAAAAAAAGAAGAAATAATACTTGATTTTTTAGAAGGGCAACACCAACAGAGCTCAAAAAACACAGATCGAAAGGAATTTCAACAAATCGCAAACAAAATTTGTAAAGCAATAATAAGATGCAAAGCGGAACACGAAGAAGCTATTTTCTTCTGAACCTTGGTCTTTGACTTGCTGCGGGGGTAGTTGGGCAGGCAGGCCGGGCGGGGGCCCGCTCAACTCACTGGGCTGCTTGGCCATGGGGGCAGGGCGCATGGCACCCATGGGGTGGTACACGGGATACTGGGCGGGGCCCACCACAGGATGGCTGAACTGTGGTTGCTGGTAGGGGCCCACCACACCGCCTCCACCTGGAATATACATACATTATTATATGAATTTAGCATTAACCCTTCAAAAAATAAGAAAATAATTTTCTGTCAACTTTTGCCTGTCAAGGTTTGCGCGCAAAATTCCTGGTTCTTCCCATGCATTTTAAATGTTCCTATTTATTGATTTTTTTTAACGTTTTTGCAAAATTAAAAATTGTTCTAAAATTTAGATAAAATAATCTTTCCGATATGTTTATTAGAAATCAACATTTTTGTTTCTAAATATTAAAATTTTAATATTGGAAATGTAAATTGACTAAAAAATGCATACCTGCGAATATTTGAATTAAAGTAACTAAAATAGAACAAACTTCAAATTTTAAATTCAGATCCTTTTCTAAACAAAATTTTAAATAAAACTGTCACCTCAATTTTAATCACTTTCATACAATTTTATTTTAAAATTAATGTGGGTTACGTCACAAATAGGCGCAAAATTAAACTGGCACTTTTGATCAGGTTTGTAAAATATCTGAACAACCTAGCTCATATAATTCTAAGACAATGAGAAGCATTATTTCTTTCCGTTTCTAACATAAAAGAAATCACAAATATTCGCATTACAGAAAGAGAGATATCTAACTTTTAATAATGCACGGTCGCTCTGGGACAATCTGGGTCTCCTGTTATTATAACGGCATATGATGTTTTGGGACAACTTGGGTCTCCTGTGATTAAACGGATTAATAAACAATTCATTCCAAATTCAGGGTATTTGTTAAATTTTTATCAAATATTTATTTAATTAATAATATATATTTATTTAATTGAATATTTATTGGGAAGTATGTTCTCATCAAATTGCACCAGATACTTACTGATCTCCCCTTTGCCGAAGTCAGGCATGCTTGGTTTTTGAGACATTGAAACTGGCCAGGTTGGCTTTAGCCCAGGCATGAACCTTCTCGAGGTGGTGGTCAACTTTTTGTCTCGAATATACAAATAATAAACTGATAAAGAATATTTGAACTATTTAATTAATGAAGACAACATTAGCGACTCTCAATAGAAAATTTGAAACATAAAAAATCAGTAAAAGATATGGTGTCATCTACGAATGATCTGACCGTATCATTTTCTCATTGTTACAAATTTTCGATTTAGAGTCACTAATATTGTCTTCATTAATTAAATATTACAATTTGAGTTTTTACTCATTTAAGTCAAAATAAATAATATAACTAGGTTGTGTGAAGGATAAATGTATTTACCTGGTCCCAGTGAGGGTGGGACCGACAGCTGCATGATGGCAGGGTCATTGGGCAGCGAGGGGACATTGTTGACCACTCGGATATCCTTGATGTCGGATCCTCTGAACAGGATGTAGTCATACACCTGATTCTGTGGAGCCACAGGGTACTGCGTTTCCCTGTCCTCCGTACCAAATGAACGCACTGAAAGTAAATTGAATAAATTAGAATGACCATAAGGTAAAAGATTTAAATTAGGAAAACAAGGGATATTTAGTCACTTGTTTGATGATTTCAAAAGGCACTCTTTGAAAGATAACGACAGATGACCTTGTGAGTAGTGGATGGGTCATGACTCTCTTTTTGTTAAGAGCGGGAGTCATCCTACCAGCTCAATATTTTCATACGACTCAAAGAGCCGTCACAATTGATTGAGAGCTGTGAGCTCAGAGCGTATGAGCAATGATCATACTGCACTCGCCTGATACGGCTCCCAGCTTCCCGTGTAAAGCCGTACCAGAAGAACAATAAAATGCTAGGTAGTTGGTAGATGTAAATACATAATATGTCCAAATCCAAAACCGGACTGTCGGAAGCCATTCACATTTCTGAATAGTATGTAATAACATACAACATAATGCTTGGATAATTTTATCACATAGCAATTCTTTATTTGTGTGTTTATTATGCATTATGATTTTATTTATGGGTAAGGTTCAGAGGAAGATGCTTATTTCTAGTTATTTTCTTGAATAACCACTCTTTTGCCATTTGTGCTATTCCTTTAGAGCGGGAGCACACAGAGAGCGGTCAGGAGTTCCGCGTTGGCGTTCATTAGAATGTACTGATACTATAACAACAACGCACACAGCGGGCAGTCAGACCGCGGCGGTCAAAACGGAACGTCGTGTTCTAAGAGTTCTTTTCCCGCCGAGGCAGAGAACGCCAGAACGCCACGATTTCTGAGGTTGCAAACCCGGCAGTTGACTGGAAACCTTACAGAATATTACGAAAACATATCGTATTCGTTACATAATTCGATTAACAAATAAATTCGATGAACAACTATTAATCGACATCCGAAAATAAATATAGAATCGTTGTTCATCTTGTAAATCCTGAAAAGTACTACTAAATTTGCCTTGTTCTTTTCGCGCTGTGTTGATTGGGTGCACCCAATACCTCCTTTTCTTTTTAGAAGCTGCTAAGCTCCACTGGAACAATAATTTTTCATCGGATGATGAACTTTCTAGTGACATGTTGCATGTGCAAAGACCCAAACGAAACTAGAATGCGAGAATTTGAACGCCGCTTGTGTGCGTTGGAACTCTTGAGCGGTCAACGGTCACTAGAACGCAGAACTCTGACCGCTCTCTGTGTGCTCAAGCTCTTAGTAACGGAAGAACAGAAAAGAACTTTCCTTTGAGAATGAAGTTGTTAGTAATATAGTTATTTATGGTCGGAGGTTAATCTAACAGTATTAATACCATAGCGTCTGCGTAGTTAAATTTCAGAACCCAGCTACGAGTGCATGTCGGATGCCATGCCATACGTGCCACGCCACAAATAACATCTGTGTATGTGGAATTTCACACAAAGCTACTGTTATAATTCGGTTTTGAATTCAAGAGTTCGACGGGGCGGACAGATGGGACGGGGACGTCTCCCCCTTAGGTATAACTGCTACGAATTTGTGAACATGTGGTATCTCTCCGGATATGTAAAGATTGACAGTAATACATGTACAAAGTGGCTATATTACATATGACGTCATTGCTCTGTCTCGGTTACCTTGTCCCGATGACTAGCTACAGTGGATCCGAGGAACGGGCTGTTTTTGAAATCAGTTCGTTTTGGATCTATAAAATGGTCACCAGCACTAACTGGGCGAAGCCGAACCAAAAGCCGCCCACAGGATCAAACAGTAAATTTAACAGCTAGTAATTGAATTATTGTAAAACAAAAAAAATATGTGAAAAGGAAAAGAAAAAAAAAATAAGGTCACCAAAGCAGTGGCATGGATGGGAATTGAATAAATATGGCTCATCAAAAAGAGCTAGCTCAATTGTGCGGATCGTTCAAGAAGGACTCATCGCTAATCGACGAGTGATATAAGATTAAGTTTATTCATAGATTTGTTCTCCTTACAAAATTGAAAATAAAATTTTTCATAAATATTATTCAATAAATCAAATAATAATTATTAAATTTTACCATTCCAATAGGGTTTTATTAACCACAATAATAGTTTTTGGAAAGTTTTAGAGATTATTTATCAAGAACTTCATATTAACACAAATGCATAATGAAAACTATGAATTAGACACAACAAATAAATGCAACCAGTAAAACGAAATTAATATATCGGGGGTTGGTTTTAGATCATTTTGATTTGTTTATCAAATCTCACTTCTTGATCACACTTTTTTTTTTAAATCTTTTGCTGCAAGAAGTACACCTATTATGTTGTGAAACTTAATTGGCTACTGAAATTGAAAGTTTGTTCTAGTCGTACATGACCCAGAAAACTTTTGTTATGAGCACTGCTAGCAGGTATTATAACAAATAATGTAATGTTTAGCAGCAAGTATTGCAAGTTGGATTTACAAGCGGGGGTCAAGTTAATATTTATGAATCAGCATATTATTATCAGACATTTATTTCTCCGTATGACTAATAAAGTATTGCTGTGCGTGGGTTATCCAGTTTATGCAGAACTGTTCCAGTAAACAGTGTGCCTGTATGCACTCTTCACTTCAAGATAAGTTCATTGAACTCAAAGCTGTAATGTTGTTCAAAACACTTTCTGCTTGGTTATTTAAATTGCACGTGTCATTTGAAACTGTACACTTATTCACTGTTCACTGTAATAATTTGCTTACACTGGAGAACAAAGTAGGATTTTTTTTACACATTGGGCCATAATAGTGACATTTATAATGTCAATGTCTCACGATCAATGAATGCTTCAAGTAAATAAATATGTGACATTCTTAATTCAATAATGACCTAACATAACATTTTTGCCAAATATGCTAAAATTGCATACCCCGAAATGTTGATTTTCATCGTAGATACATTCGCCCTAATTACGAATCCGACGTACACAGCTGTAAAAGACCAACTATTATATGTAATTTGTAACAATAATAAATTGTTTCACTGGCCCAAATTCAAGCCCAAATGAGAAACGCAAGTAGCTTTGTTTGGCAAATATATTCACTATTGCGACAGTGACATTACAACATTAGAATGCATCTAGCGCGAGTATTGCAATGATAAGAGATCTTTCTGAAGCCGGCAAAGGATAAGTAAGCAAAAGATAAGTATACAATACACCCATACTGTGTTATTTAGCAAAATGGGTAAATAATATTGTTCCATTGATACGAAAGTATTGTTTCCACAAAAAAAAAAGTTTAAAAAATTGAGAAAATTGCAAGTTGGCAGCAACACGTATATAAACTGATTCTGATTTCACTTCAACGAAGATAATACATACGTAAGGAATATGTTACAGATGCAGTTTCGGAAGGAAAACCCGCCAAACGTATTTTTATAATTACCCTACCGAAAGCGACAATAAACAACCTTATTTTAATAAATATTCCGAGAGAGAGAACGATTTTGTGCAATTTTGATTTCTAAAAAATAAAGAAAACATTTTGTAATTACAGCCCAACTAAGCACTAACGGAAATAAAAAAATAGATATACCGGAATCCATTGTAAACTTACCGCTAGCCAAAGCGATGGTACATTCTTGAGGATCAACCGTAAAAAGTCGGCCCTCGTATCGGATATCGGCCTTTGATATAAGGCTTATTTTGGAGCCCAGCTCCGGCATTCCCGAACTCATAATGAAATGATGACGAAGCTCCTCGGATTGATGAGATTTTGCAAGATAATTTTCAGCATCGAAAAACGAATTGAACCAGAATTGAACGGCGTACACAAACAGCTGAGTTTGGTGATGTCATATGAAACAATTTAACCAAAGAGAAGAAAAATAATCTAATGTCTATGAAACTGAATACGTAGATAAGTACCTACTAATAAAAGAGATGATCACTGCATAGATTTAAAATTTTTTGAAGTTAACAAAAAACTTGATACACGTACAATAACGTGAAAAAGAAGCTGTTTGTACGAAAAACAGTTATTTATAGCTACGTACACCTAATGACCGTTTACATTCAAACTTTCACATTTTCGTGTCGTGTGAAGTCTCATGTGTGTATCATATTGGTTTATTTATGTAGGTGACATACACAGCTAGAAAAGCGCGAGCTGTTGAACCGCCAGCGCTTTTATGTTGCACCGTCACACGACGCTATCAAATATTCCTTCCTATAGTAGGTGAGGGGGTAAGTTTAATTACAGAGTTGTCATAAAATGCCATTACTTTGTACTTAATCTATCAACTTGACGGCTGCCATCCGCCCTTTTAGGCAGCCCCGTAATTAAAATGACCCATTCTCCTGTTTTCGGTGGAGAGGGGGTCGCATAATTTGTTGCATATCGCCTCGGCAGCGGTTACGGTAGATTACGGCATACAAACTTTGAGCTTCGAGCACATCATCCGCTCTGTGTGGTGGATCTGTATGGAATTGTATGAAGAGCGATATTGGGCATGCGATGATCTTTTATAGCTGTGTGTCACACCCGTCATAAGGTGTGCATCGTAATGGTGGATTTATATTTGTCTGATGTTGTCGTCGTATTTGACATGACGCGTGTGAACGGTATCGATTTCATACATTTACTATGGTGAGGTTTATATTAGTGTGTCGCTATGTGCCGTGATGCGTTGTGTCGTGTCACGTTTGAAGCGATCTCGATTTTCGTCAGAACGGTGCAGGTGGGGGTGGGGGCGAGGTAGCGGCCGCGTCATGATAGATCAGACAAGTGTGCAGACTTGTGACAACTGTGTTGATTCAAAAAAAATCGTCAAAACACGACATATGGATGTGAATGCTAGCCATCACGTCAGAGCACATTACACGACACATCAGATAAACATAAATTCACCTTAACACTGGTTACGAACTGTTTCGCATACATAGCCATACAGCACGTTGCATTGTATGTACACAGACTCGATTAATTTAATTCGAGTTAAAGATCATAAAGGTTTTTTCTAAGCAACATATGAAAAATATATAATGTAAGAATTTTATTTTTATTATACCCGTACGAAATAAAAATTTTTACAACTTAAAAAAACAAAATAAACCACTGGCAATCCTATTAAAACAATGTCGAATCATCGAATGAATATACATGTGCTTATAAGCGTGAAGATAATTTTTTTGTAAGGTGTAACAAAAAAAACAATGAAAACTTATCACACAGCGTAGTGTATTTTAGCGCCTTCCACACGCACACTTCGGAGCGACCGAGTCCCGCGACACTTCAGGCCGCCGCGCAGAAAAGTAAAGACCGATCGGTTTACAGCACAGTTCATTGTGAGACTTTTCTATGCGGCGGCCTGAAGTGGCGCGGGACTCGGTCGCTCCGAAGTGTGCGTGTGGAAGGCGCTATTCAAACTCGTAAGATTCTGGAAGGTAGGTAAATAGGTACCTGTTTACATTATTTTTGACGGAAAACTTCCTCATTGCATGTGAACAACCACGTAACATTAAAAATCAATGTTACCAACATTGTAGAGTTTATTTCTCAGGTAATGTCCATTGGAATTTGAAAAGTGATTCGATTTGTAGGCTTTTGTGTCAATTTTTAAGAAGTTCGTATATTTAGTGTACAAAATTTTAAACTTTGCTGTGGTGAAAACTTTTTAGTTGATATAATTATTTCGTTTACACTTTAGACCACTTCCACATCCTCTGCCCATCATGGCGGCCGCGGTCGGTAGGATTTGCGGAGCTGGACTTCTGAAAAGCAATAGCTCTTCGATTAAACAAGTAAGCATGTCATCTGATTAAAACACACATTTTAAAACGCTCCCATAAATGGAGGCAACCATTCTCTCGAATTGCCATTTCGCCATTTAAAATTACCTTTGGACGTGTATCTACATATTGCTGTAATTTCGTTTTTATACGAAATAATCTACCGTCCGAGAAGAAATAGACTTAAATTTACATATTCTACTATGCTATCCTTATTATTCAGTCGAAGGATAGTAGATTTTCATTTAAGTTTGTTTTTCTTCTAACCTCTTTATTATGTAACAAGCTCCTTACCTAATTCTAACCAACCTTATTTGCAGATCAGTAAGCTGTCAACTGCTACCGGGGGATGGACCAAGGGGCACAAATTCGTTAGTATTATTTAATTATTAATGCCTTCATTTTTGTATTATAAAGAATATTACATTTCTTTCATGTTTATTTTCATTTTTGCTCCAGACTTTTGACAGATGTAAACTGAGTCTCATAAACGAACATGAATAGGTACATCTATAACTACAGTAAAATATTTCTGCTTCTAAAAGAATAAAATAATAATAAACATAGGCCAAGTAAGAAGTTGACATAATTTATTTTTATTTATTATGAAACCTAAAGTGGCGTTGTACAAATAACATTAAATTGATACATATTTATAACCGCTTGTTCGGGAACTTCTACTATTTTTCTCTGAATATATCTAGGTATTCTGGGGAAACTACTTATGGTAGATTATATACTACTTTTATAAATATATAAACACATTATCTGGTAAGACAGTACACTTTACAAAAACATAATTTTGCAAAAAACAAGTAAGATATGGAATCAGCCGACGCTCGGTGAAAATTTAGCGCCGGCGATCAAGAAGTTAATTATAATGTGAAAAATATTAACTGAACACTGCCATTTTTATTAACTTTACAGCAGAAATAACGCTTAGTTTACAATATCCAATTGTATTTTTAAATATTATTGTAAGCTGGTACATGTTATTTAGCCCAAAATATAGTTAACGTTAATTATTTTTTGGGAAAATTACTAAAAGTCGACAAGTGTGTCGGAAATAATTCAGTAAATGTTTTGGCTTTCTACCGAAAGAAAGACATACATGTTATAATTTTACTGGTTTTAGTGGTTAACAGTGCAAATTTAGTTTCTCTTTTGATCACACATATGGATACATTTGTAAATTAGGCTGCTTTTTTTTCAATGTTTTTGGCTTTCACCCTTCACATTGTTAAAAATATTTCCACTAGTGAAAATATTTGCTATTATATCGAGAGGTAATTTCTACAAATAGGGAAGTTTGAAATTTAGCTTCTCCGAGTTACACACAAAACCATACTTTTTTCCCCACCACATGCCACAAACATAAAATATGTTATTTTTTTTTACATAAGCTGAGGAAAATAATTTCCCTGAGGGCCTATGTCATCTTTGGGGATGCTGTGTGGAGAGTTTTTTTTTGGGAAAGGAAGAAGAGGAGAGTTCTGGGAAGGAAAAGGGTTTAAAGGGTGGGTAGGAATCTGGGGTTCAATGTGTCCTGGTCATCCACCTCCAAGTCCGAGACAAACCTCATCCCATGAACCCGGGCACACCTGCTAAATCACCAAACGTAGCGAACCACTTGGGGTGACCTATGACAGAGGTGTTGGTTTTCCCGGGGCAGCGGTATCCATTCCCGCCTCCCAAATATAAAGTTAGTTCAGGAAAAGGGGTATGATTTTGTTTGTGATGTGAAAAACTAATTTCTGAGTTACCTAGTTGTAATAATGGCCCCACAGGGTTACCTAGTTGTAATAATGCTTTCTAGTGTTGCAACAGAACTCTGCTTCCGCTTCTGCAGAAGTTCCGCCAGTTTTTTCACTTTCGTTTTCATTTCTGATTCCGCAAACTTTATAACAGAAGTCTAAATGAAGCGCGAGGGTGGGGGGCGCGTGGACGAATGGACAGGGGGCGGTTCACAAACGTGTCGCAATGAGTTCGTTTGTTTATATATTATTTTGGTTCACCCTGCGCATCTCTTCGAGAACTCTTCTACAACTGACGATGGTGACAATTTATTTTTAGAGATACAGTCACACCTTCGGGAGTACAAGAAAGAAAAGAGATTACCTCTCCATGATGATCCCTTATGTAGTGGAAAGTAAATGCGCTAAGATTACTTTTGACATCTGTTTCCGTTTCTGCTTCCGTTAAGACCCTTCCGTTGCATCACTAATGCTTTCATATACAGGAAGGGACGGACTTGACTTATTTTAACCAGTGATTCCTGACATTTGGAGTAAAAAAATTAAATGAAATTTTGATCTCCGGTGACATTTTTATGTGTTTTTTTTTTCTATTGCAACTTTAAACATAAACAAATCGGTAGGTATTGAACAATTAGGATCGGGTTGAGGGTTGGTTGGTTAATCTGCAGAATGACCAGTGTTGACATGTGGAAGAAATTTATTGTTTTTGAAGAAAAAAATAATTGAAAGAAAATGTCTAAAGTCACCAGAGACCAAACCTGTTTTTTACTCCAAATAATGTCAGGAACCACTGGTTAAAGTAAGTCAAGTATGACCATCAATACCCTCTATATATTGAATAATTTTGCATTTACATCGTTTGTCGATTCACTATAAAATATTTTCCATATACCTAAATTGAATTAAACATAATGTTTACATTATCTTTTCAGTGTTTTAGCGAAAGGTTAAATATGCCAAATTAGAATCTAATGTTAAATATGCCAAATTAGGATCTATTAAAATTGTTAACAAACCATGACATACTCACTGACGACAGCTTCCCACAGGTAACTTCACGGGCTGCTGAAGTAAGAATTATCAAACAAAAGAACTGTTTTTTTAAACCATAGATTTTTGTATCTTTATAATCTACACCATAGGTTCCCAACGTGGGCGATAACGCCCCCTTGGGGGGCGTTTCAGACCCTCAGGGGGCGGTAGAAGGCAAAGAGAAAATTGGGGGGCGTTTCAGACTTTCAGGGGGGCGGTAGGAGACCCAGAAAAACCACTAGCTAGTTTACTAGCACATATCAAAGAAGTCGAAGACAAGACTAAAATAAAGCTAAAAGGCTAAAACAAGGCTAAAATATTACATACCGCACATGGTGATGATGAGCGAAACCTATATTATCGAAGAAATTAACCAAAATGAAATAACATTTCAAGGCTATTCGACAATTAGATATTAGCATTCGTACTGGTAGAGTTATCATATTAATTGATTAATTCAAAACAATATCCCTTACAAAGTCACAATAAATGCGATACTAGATAAAAAACAATTCCTGGATACTGGCTATTGAAATTCAAAAGGATTTTAAGCGGGGGAGCCTATGCAGTTATTTATCATTCCCCAAATCAAAATGATACAAAATTCTTTGATTGTTTTGAAGAATGGTGCCGTAAGCAAATAAAAAATAGAAGAGACATGATAAAATCATCTGTGGAGATTTTAATATTGATATGATGAAAACCAAAACAAAAAGCACAACATTACAAAGTATCATAAATTGCCTAGGTTGGAAGCAACTTGTCAAAAAATATACAAGAATATGAAAAAACTCTAAAACCATGATTGATTTGGTAATTTCAAATGTCTTTTACGCCGAAGTTAATGCTGCATAAGAACTCAAAATATCTGATCACTATAATAGTCCAAAGCCTCAGGGAACACGAAGTATAACGTACAGGAATAAAAAGAACTATATTAAGGATAAATTATGCAATTATGCATTACAAAACAAAAAGCGGATCTGCCATAAACAAGGAAATTCAGACGGAAAAGCCAATGAACTAGTAGGACATCTGAAAACAGTAGTAAATGAGCTAATGCCTATAACTAATCTACATATATATAAATGAATCCCTGTTTCCCTTGGTCACGCCATAACACAACGACTTTAGCTATTTCATTCATCTTTTTTTTAAAGATTTCTTATACTTTGTAGAAGGTTCCCACGGAAAGAAAGATTAAGAAAATTGAATAATTTAAGAAAACTTAACGACTATCTTAACTTTGCACGTTTGACAGTTCACGCATTTGACAGTTCGGACGTTTGATGAAATTGAATTTAGCAGGCAGCTGTTTTGTAACAAAAGAATTGTCTATGGATTTTTTAAATTTCAGATATTTTAACTAGGTACCTATGTTAGGTACCAGTTTTGATTGATTGTTCTTATTAAAATTAATATTTGTAATTTATGAAAAATTAAAATTTGAATGAAAACATTGTAACAGCTGGCACGCGCGTTGATTGAAAACTGAATGTACTGGGACTGAATATACGGAACGCGGGAGGGGGGTTGGCAGGACTGGGGTGCGGGAGAAGGGATAGGGAAGGCGGGGAAGGTGGAAGGGGAACGCGGGAGGGGAAGGGAAACGGAGACGCACGGGAAAGGACATGCAGGGAGAAACACAAATGGGAACACAAAACAACATTTTTCATAAATGTTTTAAAATGTTCAATGAACTCCCGGTAAATGTTAAGGAAACTAAAAGTCTTGCAGTTTTTCGTGGATTATGTCTTAATGTTGTTAAGTCCAAATTTTAGTAAGTAGGTAGGAAATAATATTATAGTAAGTAGTTTTAGAAAATAATATATTAGACACAGTGGCGTAGCGTGGGGGGCGGCACTTTTAAGGGGGCGGCAAATTTTCACAATAAATAATAATATTATCTTGAAAAAATTTAAACCATTTCAAATCATTATTTGAAAATGTTCTATGATACTTTCGTTTACGAATCCAACTCATATTTTTTTTATTATTTATTAAAAATATTTATAATTATATTTTTTTAAGCTGCAAATTTCGCTTATCGTAGGAAAACCTCACGCATATTATGAGAGTAATTCTAATTAAAGCTGATAAGTCGCAAACAGATTCACTCTTAAAATTAAAATCAGTATTGTGTTCAGAATGTATTAACGAATGAATTTCAGTTGTGTATTCATCTGCTGATACATTTCGAAAGAGACAATTATTTTATTCGAAGTGTAGTTATAAAATTCTAGTTGCACTCTATTTATGTGCTGCCAGAATCAAAGAGAAACCATTTTCTTATTCTGAGTGTAGTTTTAATTCGCCAAATACAGATTTAATTTAACCCGTCTAATCATAGGAGACGCAAATTGTCCCACATATTTAATTTTAAAATAAAACCCTGAAATTATGCCTACACATTTATTTTCAAAATAAATTTGTGATTACAATAAAAAGTTAAGATACAGTTTAATTACAATTTTTTTAAGAAAAGGAATCTGTATTTAAAATTTTAAGTTTATTCTATTTTAGGTACTTTAATTCGAATATTCGCAGGCGTGTATTTTTTGAGCAAATTCACATATTCAATATCAAAATTTTAATATTTAGAATCAATAATGTTCTAATAAGCACGTCGGAAAAGGTACTTTATCTAGATTTTAGAAAATTTTTGTTTTTTGCAAAAGGGTAAAAAAAAACAATATAAGGAACATTTAAAATGCATGAAAATTCCATTTGAGGATTCATCTGCTGACACAATTCAAAGGAAAACATTATCTTATTCGAAGTTCAGTTATAAAATTCTAGTTGCAGACTCTATATGTGCTGCCAGAATCAAATAAAAAACCATTTTCATGTTCTAAGTGTAATCGCCGTATACAGACTTAATTTAAACCAATTTTGTGCTCAGAATGTAAATTTCCAGTTGTGGATTCATCAGTTGACACATTTCGAAGGAAAACATTGTCTGATTCGAAGTGAAGTTATAAAATTCTAGTGGCAGACTGTTTATTTAATGCCAGAATCAAAGAAAAACAAGGTAGTTTTAATTCACCGCATACAAACTGGTTTTGTGTTCAGAATACAACGATAAATTAAATAACGAGTTGTCGATTCATCGTGCATCGAGTAAAGCTTTACTTGTGAGTTACATAATTCTGTAAAATTCTGAGAAATTGATTGTCGCCTGTGTAACTATTATTTGGGGACCTTAACGCAGAATAAATCAATCAAGAATTTATAAACATGATTTTCGTTGAAAAAATACTTGTCAAATGTGATTTTTAAAAAAATCCGGCTCGTGTATAAAAAGGTCGTAATAAAAAAATAGGATTTTCATATACACACCCCCCCCCCCTCCCCCCGCCGCTAGAAGTACCCAAATAAGGGTGAGGCGAATTCCTCCGCCCCGGTGTTCTGAGTGCATTTTTAATTAACCACATACAGATTAGATTTAATTAAAAACCAGTTTTGTGTTCAGAATGTAAGTGCCGGCAGAATCAACGAAAAACCATTTTCATGTTCTGGATGTAGTTTTAATTCATCGCATATGTATGTGTGATGACGATGAGAAATTCTATCACAGGCATACCACTGTAGATTTCTGAGAGCAGTTTTATTTAAATTTGTAGTAGAATTTATAAGCATGATTTTATTGGAAGAGTACCTACTCGGCATATGGAATTATAAAAATCGGCATAAAAAATAGGATATCTACCCCCTCCCCCCGGTCCGGCAAAATTTTCCTCCGCCTCGTGCGGCCGAAACCCGCTCTACGCCGCTGATTGTATAAGAGTAAACATTTTATAACTAAATAGAATGAATAACTAAGTTATAACTAAATAAAATGGACAATAAAAAATCCCATCTTGCTTTATCCCATCCCATTACGCCACCCCCCCCCCCCCCAACCGCCCCACCCCCCCCCCCCCCCGTTGTGGTAAATATAATCGTGACAATTGCCGTTTCAGATTTACGAGTTGTTGGGGGGCGTTAGGAAAAAATAAATTCTCAAAGGGGGCGGTGGGCAAAAAAAGGTTGGGAATCTATGATCTACACCAACTGCAAAGTTAAGCGTGCCTAGTTATGCTTGCTTACTGACCGTTCAATGCGAATAAAAATATATTTTGGTTCATTCATGCTTATTTTTGATTATGCTTTTCTCAAATTGTTGAGAGAAATACAAATGATTATCTAAAAAATATTTTGGTAATTATCGGTTCGGACTGGCCACGCTTATTATGAATAATTTTTAGAAAAAAACTTTAGATTCGCCTTAATTACTATAAAAGGAAACTTTTTGGCTTTGGGGCGGCGGAAAATAATGCATTTTAATTTTCAATTGCATAAAACCAAAATTCACTTTGCGAACCGACGCAGCGAAAATCCGCGGCCGTAGCTGTCACTGTTATGGACTGTAGCCGACTTCGTGGGATACCTACATGAAATACCGCGAATCCCAAACCATGTTACACAAACCTAGCATAGCCGCTAAACCACTTGAAAACTGCGATGTTTTTCTTGCGTTGACGCGAGTAGGCGTTATAAAGGGGCACATTCTTTTGTATCACAAACCATGTTACACAAACAAGCCCGCTAGACAAATTTCATAATTACGCGCCTTATCCCACGAAGTCGGCTACAGTCGTATTAGCTCTTGTTAATTTATCAAGGATACCAACATAACAGTGACAGTTACGGCCGCGGATTTTCGCTGGGTCGGTTCGCGAAGTGAATTTTGGTTTTATGCAATTGAAAATTAAAATGCATTATTTTCCGCCGCCCCAAAGCCAAAAAGTTTCCTTTTATAGTAATTAAGGCGAATCTAAAGTTTTTTTCTAAAAATTATTCGTAATAAGCGTGGCCAGTCCAAACCGATATTTACCAATATTTTTATAAATAATGCGTTTATGTACTGACATTAATATTTATGAACAACAAATATTAGTGTTATTAATTTTTGGGGATCGTTGGAAACGGTTAATACGCACTTTTTTTTTTAAATATCTTTTGATTCACCTTAATTACATTAAAAGACAACTTTTTGCATTGGGGGAAGTGGAAAATATTTCATTTTAAATTTCGATTACGTAAAATTAAAATTAGCTTTCGTCTTGTGAGATTTTACGCCATTGTGGTTATTATCACTTTGGTATGTTGGTATTCCCGATACACTTGAATGTATAACGAACGGCTAGAAGATTTTGAAGGTACCACGAAATCTGGAAAGGTAAGTACTAAATTATCGGAGTTTTGGGAATAAAATGACGGAAAAAAACATGTTTTTAATTTCGGTACCTAATTATTTTTTATAAATAATACATTCACTTTTGTATCAAAAACCGTGTTACACAAACCTAGCGTAGCCGTTAAACTACTTGAAAACTGGGATGTTTTTCTTGCCTTGACGCGAGTAGGCGTTATAAAGGGGCACTTTCTTTTGTATCACAAACCATGTTACACAAACCTAGCGTAGCCGCTAAACTACTTGAAAACTGGGATGTTTTTTTGCCGTGACGCGAGTAGGCGCTACGAAGGGGGCACTTTCTTTTCTATCACAAACCATGTTACACAAACCTAGCGTAGCCGCTAAACTACTTGAAAACTGGGATGTTTTTTTGCCGTGACGCGAGTGGGCGTTATAAAGGGGCACTTTCTTTTGTATCACAAACCATATCACATAAAATTAGCGTACGTAGCCGCTCAACATCGCAGAAATAGTTGACTTATAAAAATAAAATTTTAAAGTAAAAAAAAAAATTAAACTAATAAATTTTAATCAACGCACGCAATACATGTGTATTAGGTAAGTACCTACTAATTAGGCGGAATTTCAGTTTTATAACATTAAAAAACTCCCGCGCGATTTTGTCTCTAGCCGTTGGTTTTACGAGCCGAATTCCCATGAAGTCTGCTACGATTTGCTCTAGCATCTTTTCGTACAGTAACAAGAATACCAACATCACAAAAAAATGACATTTGAAAATAATGTTTGAAAATGGACGGTCTCGTTTCACAGAATGAAAGCTAATTTTAATTTTACGTAATCAAAATTTAGAATGAAATATTTTCCACTTCCCCCAATGCAAATAGTTGTCTTTTGATGTAATTAAGGTGAATCAAAAGATATTTTCAAAAAAAAGTGCGTATTAACCGTTTCCAACGATCCCCAAAGTTTACCTTAGTGTTAATGGATGACTTGTAGAATAATAAGAGCATTTAGCTCCTTTTACCAAATCATAAATCATTTAATCACTTACATGAATCAATTATAAAATTGATTAGATAAGGGCATTGTATATCAGATAGTGCTATTAATTAATATGTGATAACATGCTGCATATAAATGTTGCTTCTCTGAAGTGGAGAACTTATCATAATATTAAATTGATACCATGTCTCCTGCATTTGTATAGTTGCTGGTCCGTTTGTTAAAACCTCTATTGTGACAAGAATGAAACATTATTTGTGAGAAGAAGAAAGTAATTTTCGCCGACCTCATTAAGAAGACGCCAGAATCGTCAACGGCCGAAGAATCATTAATTATAGTATTAAAAACTGCAAAAAGGCATGGTGAAGCACGAAGCTCCGACACGTCGACAGCAGATAACTTCATGGCAGACTTCAAGAAGCTTGTAGATTATGAGGGTTATGTGCCGCAACAGCTTTTTCATTGTGAAGAGTCGGGTCTCTTCTGGAACGTTTACTAAAAAACGTTGTGAAAATTTTATTCAATAAGGAACTCCAGTGAAAATATTATGGCTTTAAAAAAATATGTTCATATAGACCAATAAACGCTGATTCTGAATATATAAGTATATATTTAATAATATTAAACGCAGAGTTTTTAAAAAAATTATTAAAAAGTCCATTTTTAATTGGGTCGTAAAAACCCGCCGTCAAGTTGGCATTATTGAAATTTTAGTGGTGACGTCACTGTTCGATGTGTCGTGACATCACCGTAAAGTCATTGTATGGGAATGTATGATATGACACAAGCCATCGTATTAATTTATTCGTTTATTTACATACTGTTTATAGAGATTAAGTTGTGATTATTTAGGCCTAAATAATGTTTCAAAAATAAAGGTATTTCTTATAAGTTTCAAAAACTACTGCACAAAAAAAAAAGTTATGTTACTTTTAGGGAGAATACTTCGAACAACGGAATTCAAAATGGCGGCAGTTGATCAGCTGATTGCCCTATCCTATAGTAATTTTACAAGAGTGAGGTCGTCACACGATTTACCATACATACGGTGGTTTTCAGGGGGTCTTTAAATTAAAACTTTGACAATTATTTTAACTATTAAAACTAAAACTCTAAAAATAAAAATGCAGTTATTTAAGTTAGAAGGTCATTTATTCATTAAAAAAATTGGACTGGAGTTCTCTATTCAATTGCAGGTCACCGAATAGAAACACTGTTAAACGGTTGTGTTTTTTATTAGTAAGGCTGTACATGTATAAATTTATGAGTATTTTTTCAGCATGGAAAGCGTTATTGTATTTTACTTTAATTTATATTGGAAAAATTGTTTTGTATAATGAATGTTTCGTATTCGAATTCGTGTAAGATGCTGGAACGAATTATGCTCATTATGTAAGGTTCCAGTGTATATTATTTAGTTAAAGGTAGCCTTTTGATCAACCTGTATTCTGTTGTTTTTGCAGATGCTGACGACCCTGGGAGTGGTAGGAGGTGGTGTGGGCACCTTGTGGTTTGCTCTCGAGCAATCGGTGAAGGCCTCTGGAACCGAGGTTCACCCTCCAGCTAATCCATGGACCCATGATGGAATACTGAAGTCTTATGATCACGATGGGTAAGAGGATATGTCCCTAACTGGCCCTGCTTCTCTGGCCTCTTACCATTAAAGTCTTAGTCTATACTTTCTTGAGTTTTGCGGGGGCGATCCGAGGTTAACTTTTAAATTTAAAATTGTGACCGCGCATCTGTTAACGATTACAACACTCAATTGACCAGGGGGCCAAGTCTCTATCTTTTATTGTTTACTAACAGCCTGTTACTTAACTTGGTGATTTGAGCAAAGTTGTCGCAAAAAGCTAACAGTGGTAGTCAGGAACTATTCTGATAACGATCTGTTTATTTTCGGCATCGGCAGTTACGAAACATGAAACTCTATGCAAAAATGTAAATTGTCTATGAATTTCTGACGCATTGCATCGCATCTTGCTTCAAATTCTACGACACGCATTACGGATTTTGAAGTTTTAATAAGCAGTTTTAAGTTTACCTCTTCCATCTTCCTCACTACCTACGAGAAGCAACTATTTACGTCGGGAAAAGTGAAATTTGCATCAAAAATCTATTTTTATTAGAGTTTCCTCAAAAAAACGATCTCTTCACTGCATTTGACATTTGACGTTTTCGAAAGTTTCACTTTAATCTAAATACGCACAAATAACTCAAACTAAGAACCTAAAACCTATTTTTGGATATAAATAGTGATTTCTTGTAGTAATTGTTGAAACGAAGTGTATTTTTCATAAATGATTAATACACTTCGTTTATGTGCCTAAAAGTTTGGAGGTTAGGTAAATATTTCGTTGAGGTATCGTTTAATTCACAGTAAATTATATTACTTACCTTTTAAAGAACTAAATTCGAATTAATCAACTTTGAAAAGTATGCCTTTCGGCAATGCGACACTTCTAAATGTTCCCCTGTTACCAAACGGGAAGTCGATCGGCCCTTTTAGCTTGACGTGAAATTCAACGTTAGTAAACAGCAAAATTTATGACATTCCGTGGTATAGACTACAAAAGTTAAGGAGAACTGTCAAAATACAGGGGCGTTAACAGGCGTCGCCCGTTAGCTAACCATTTTTTTTTAAAACTGTTAAGTAACCATAAATTCCGCATTACGAATTAATAGAGACTACAAAAAATAGCGTTAAGGTCAAAATACGTGTTTGTGACGTAATTAATGCGCTAACAGACGTTAATAAACATTAATAAAAGATAGAGACTTGGCCCCCAGATAATGGCCACTACCTTCTGCGTCGCAGCATTCCCAAAATTGAGGGTGCGGTAATTTCACTAGCTCTGGATAATTGAGACTCTTAAATGGTGCTCACATTAAAATATATATATAGGCACTTATATGCAAAAATACAGTTTTTTATAGCTTGCACTTTTTGCAATTTCAGTTTACATTTTTTCATCATAATAGTCTGGAGATTTACAAGAATTAAAAAAATTATAATTCATCTCAATAAAGTAACTGTCATCAAGTGACACTTTTTGTTCTAGGACCATAAATGTTCACTCACAATTTATTTTTCTACATTTGTAGTATTCGCCGTGGGTATGAGGTCTACAAGCAAGTGTGCGCGGCATGTCACTCCCTGAAATACATTGCCTACCGTAACCTGGTTGGAGTTTCCCACACTGAAGAGGAGGCCAAGGCAGAAGCAGCAGAGGTGACTAAACCAATAATTAACCTCGTACTATTCATAACAGCTTCGTCCGTTGTAGCGCTGGGTCAGTATCGCTAAGCAATCGACATAAACCAAAGATACAGCACAGAAAAGTAAAGTTCGCTACGGTAGCAACGCAGCCATTGTGAAATTTTTTGTTTATGTCATTTGTTTACTGATATGGACTCAGTGGGATGACAGTTTATAGTTTAAAAAAAATTGCGAAACCTTTCCCAAGTACAATCTAAACTAACTAACAATGTCTTAGGGGTAGGCAGAGAGGAAAGACCGACACACATGTCTCCGCACCCACTCTTTGTTTCATTCACATTTACACATAGTCTCATACATACCCTTCTGTTATTCTGATTCTTGACATGACACGATTCAAGTTTTTGATTTAGAATTTGAAAATTGGTCCAATTTATCTCGCATATAAGGTTTTCCCGTCTCAACCTCTCGGGTCTATTTTGTCGGAAGGTCAAAATATTTCAGTTGTGCAGTAAAATCCAAATAAATTAAATATTTCTGAACGCATCTTAAAACTGAAGTGTTTTTGACAGTGATAAAATATGCTTTCAGATTTTGTAATTCGAAATAAACCAATAATTTTTTAAATACATATAAAAAATTTGTATGCAAACATAAAAAAACTAACTAAAAAACTGATAATGAAATAAAAATAAAAACACACATATTTTATCAGGGAAATGTATTATAAACATTACCGTCAACTCACTTTTTTGTCATTTCATGTAAAAATAATTAATAAAAAACTCTCAAAGTAAATTTTTTTTTTCAAATTGCGACAGAAAACTTTGGTTTTGTAAAGGTGTACATTTCAATTATTTTGTGGCTAACTTTTAGATTTGAATATAAAGCGTGGTGTTCAAACTTATTTCTAACTATGTATATGAGTCGTACCGAAAACTAGCCTGAGGTGTTAAGAAGTTTTATTATGGGGTTCAACATGGCATTATACCTAAAAAATCAATTGTGATAAAACTTTTGACTGAAAATCTTAAATGTTTTTCTCTGTTTTGCAATAGGCTATGATCCTAGACGGTCCCAATGATGTGGGCGATTACTACCAGAGGCCCGGAAAGTTGGCCGATTATTTCCCGTCCCCCTATGCCAATGAAGAGGCCGCTAGAACAGCCAACAATGGTTTGTACACCTGCTTTATTCATTAACCACTCATTTGCCGCTCGTGCGCCGGCGTATCATGAGACTTTACACGCGATTTTGACCCTTATGTATAAAGAAAGTGTATGAAGAACACGGTCTGAATCGCTTGCTCTATTATCGCTCTTTACCATAGAGAAAACCGCAATTAGATTGGTGACTCCATATAATTTATATTAATGATTTACCGGAGCGCGGGAACGTGCGCAGTTCTTGCGCATGCGCGGGAAAAATTCTTTGGTTTTCAACTTTGACCTTTCTATGTACGAAATTTCTCAAGGACGCTGTCAGAATCGCCGGACATTGGGTGTCATGGCTGCCGCTTTTTGCAAACGCTAATTGGTTACAACCAACCCCATTTACTCGCGGCATTCAATGAGTTAAAGCTGTTCTTATAAACATTTAATAACGGTTAGGCTGGGCATATGCTGAGACGCAGGCCGCGCAGAGCAGAGAAGAAATATCGCCGCAGAATAGACAACTCAGAAATTGGTGACCAACATAGGCTGCGACACAGCTTAGTTCAGCTTATGTCTGCTTGGACGCTAGTCGTTTGTGAGAATGTCTAGTTCCAAGTCCGATTCTGAAATTAATCATTTCTATTTATTTTTTTTTACATTGGCTCCACACAAGAGGCCCTGGGGAAAATGTGTGGAGGGTTGAAAGGAATGAGAGGAAGTTCTGGGTGGGGTGGGTAGAAATCTAGTCCAGGAGTGACGGATGTATGAATCCCTCCCTCCCATTGAGGTGCAAGGCGATTTTACGAGAGAGTACGGCTGGAGAAGTCAAAGGGACTCCCACAACCATTCTCTCCCGATCCAGCCTGCCATGCAGCTGGTGGGCAGACGCATCCGTCATTGAGACTCGGACAAACCTCACCCCATGAACCCGGGCACCCCTGCAAAGTCACCAAACGTCATAGTCTAATATACATAGTCATCATTATAGTCTTTCAAAGCGCAAATAATTGAAAAGGTGATATTCTCATTTACAATACAGATTTACAGTCTATTAAATAATATTTATGTGATATAAGAAAATTAAAAAAAAAAAAATGTAAGTTTAAAAAGAGTACTACTTTTTTGATGTAAAATTGCAAAATATGTGACGTCATCTCACAAATGTGACGATGTGTTACGGGGGGAGGGAGGGGGGGTGGGGGGGAGAAATCATGAAATTCGTGTGACATAATTTATGGATAAGGTGAGACATGAAAAATTATTGTTTTAGTAGATTTGAAAAGTATATAACTGAGAAGTAATTTATTAGATGTTATAACAAAATGTGGAAGAGATGCGCTCTGTATGCAAATTTAAATTAAAACTGTCATCGCTTTTACAGTCAAATTCAGAAGTCAAACATAACCTCACCTGAAAATACTATAATTTGTACCAAAGTCAGTGTTTTTGTAATAATGAAAAAATTTTGTTCCGCTTTATTAAATATGTATGTATTGTTTCAGGTTCCTACCCACCAGACCTGTCGTACATCGTTGGTGCCAGGAAGGGAGGAGAGGATTACATCTTTGCCCTCCTGACCGGCTACTATGATGCCCCGGCCGGCGTTGACCTAAAGGAAGGACAGTATTACAATCCCTACTTTGCCGGTGGAGCCATCTCCATGGCCAAGGCACTCTACGATGAGGTATGACTATGCAGTGTGCATGTCGCATATTATCTATAATAACCAGTTTTGCCGTTGTGTGCAAATTATCTATGTCCGCAACACATACAGTACAAAATTTTATTAAAAAGATTCTTGCTTGTACAGTGGTGTAACAGTAGGACTGCTGCGGGGTAAGTGGGGTCCGGAAGTGGATGCTATTTACAAACTATTTAGAACGATTATTGGTGTGCAAAAATACATTCAGACGTGCACTCGTTAAAATGATTTGCCTGTACGCATCGGGAATGTGGTGATGGTTGTAGAATTTTATGGTTCAAGCACAGATATGCATAGGAGTTATAATTGGATGTAAGTGACTGTTCTTTATATGCCTTAAAAACATTATTGAGGAGTCACTTGCCTAAATGCTGATAGGGTAACTGAATTGTACTGTAATTGGAATTATTCTGTTGTACAATAAGGGAACGTACCCATACTACGTGACACGTTTAGGGGGGGGGGGGGTCTTAAAAATTAACGCTCCATACAAATGAGCGGCGGGTTGCTTAGGATTTTGGTCACCGGGAAGGGGGGGGGGGGGTTAAAAATTGCAAAAAGTTGGTCACGTAGTATGGGTACTTTCCCTAATAATAAAAAATAAAAATAAAATATATATTTTTTTTACATCTTTAACAGTGGCTCTATTTCGCTAAATCCAGTGTTCTATGGATTGAAAGATACGAAAGCTGTTGGCTTCTGTTTAATTTTTTTTTCGTTTTCCCACTAAAAACTAATGAATTCCACAGTAAAAAATTGTACTGCTTTTAAATATTGATTTTGGATGCTAATGAAGCCTTCTTATTCCTGTACAATTCTTTTCCACGCAGTCTATCCACCTCTTCCTAATGTTTATTTAATTCGTCTGCCTCTGGGTCGTTTTCACTGGAGCACCAACTTGATCATAATTTTCTATCATTTGACATTCTTTCCGCATGACTAACCCTTTGAAATCTTTGAGACCTACAGAATCGTACAAAGGTCTCATTATCTTTAAATTTTACAGTTTATGATTCATCTTTATCTAATAACTGGCAAATTCCCGGCATGCGTTGCTATGCCACTTAATAAGGAAATTGTTTCTCCCTGCTTGTCCTTTCCCATTCGTCCCGTTCCCCTTCCTCTCGCGTTCCCTTCCCCTCATGCGTTCCCACTCCGCCTTCCCTCTCCCGTGAACCCTCCTCCCGCATACTATACATTCAGTCCCAGTACATTCAGTTTTCAAAAAGCTCGCGTGCCACCTATTGCAATTTTTTTATACAAATTTCGTAATGCCAGAGCTCACCAGTATTTTATTTTATTTATTAGCTTTATAAACAGTCTGTACAAAATTCATAAATGACAGTGATAAAAATAAGTATGTCATAGACCAATAAAATAACGACAAATTAATTTTAATTTAGAACCATAATGCAAAAATACACAATACCTACATTTCAATTTACATTTAAATTTTGATGGATTAAAGTATATAATAACTATTAACTTACCAAAGTTTCATCGCAATCGGATGAACGGTTTAGCAAAGCATAATTTCATGATGCCAGAGCTCACTATTATATATAGAAACCATCGCGGGCATGCTCACATCAAATCCCCAAAGTTTCATTGCAATCGGATGAATGGTTTAGCTTTGACATCTCAAACACATACTCGCATAAATACATATTTTGATTTTTATGTATGATATTCAGTGTATTTTAACTTGTGAATATTTTTAGGCCATTGAATACTCTGATGGAACACCCCCGACGGCCAGTCAGCTCGCTAAAGACGTCACCACATTCCTGAAGTGGGCTTCAGAACCCGAGCACGACGACAGGAAGCGTGCCATCGTCAAGCTCTTTGGAATATCTACCGTCGTGGGGCTGTCCCTATATTACCTGTACCGCCACAAGTGGACATCCATGAAATCAAGAAAGATCGCATTCAAGCCGCGATCATAATATGCTACCGATACACGTTAAGTGTACCTTAAATCAATTCTGTTGTAGTATAAATATCGGTCCTTAACATGAGGGGAGAATTTTGAAAGAATCTATTAATGCATACGCCATTGACTATAGATTAATCTATTTCTTTTAAGATTAAAGAACTCAGGACTTACACATTCTTAATCTGTGTAACATACAACTGGTTAAATTGTCACATTATTTTCTGTAAAATAATATGTTTCTTGCTTGAGCTTTTCACCTAGAGAGAAGTTTGTGTAAAAGTCTAATTATAACATCTGTCAAGTCTCAAACATAACATCTGTATTTAATTAGTATAGTATTTAAAGTATGATAAGTACATAAATGATTTTTTTTATTTAATTTGGATTGTAAATATTGTTGGACACCATCTAAGGACCATTAAATAAATGAGTAATATGTTTATAATTCTTCACTCCATAACACATTACCCAGAGACATCTCTTTTACCAGCGGACACCTATACTCGACACTGTTATTTATTGTATTCAATTATTTATGTTGATTGAATAAAACGAAAAATAAAATAATTATTATTGTTCATTATTTTAGTAAAATGCAAGAAATGTGCATCCAGCTTCAATTACTTGGTACTGAATAGTGTTGCAACAGAACTCTGCTTCCGCTTCTGCAGAAGTTCCGCAAGTTTTTTCACTTCCGTTTCCATTTCTGGTTCTGCAAACTTTATGTAACAGAACTCTAAACGAAGAATACAGTGTGGGGGTGGGGGGCGCGTGGACGACTGAACAGGGGGCGGTACACAAATGTGTCCCAACGAGTTCGTTTGTTTATATATTATTTTGGTTCATTGAATGATGAATACTTGGAGCAGGTGGATGAGTTTGTTTATTTGGGAAGTATGTTTACGAGAGATGGGAAGGCTGATAGAGATATTGAAAGAAGGGTGAATGCAGGTAACTCTATTGATGGAGGACTGAACGCCGTTGGCACCAACAAAAAACTGTTCAAAGACGCGAAACTAGCCGTCCATAATGGAGTACTGGTACCTACCCTGATGTATGGCAGTGAGGCATGGAACTGGCAGAGGAAGGTTGAAAGTAGACTGAACGCTGTAGAAATGAGATCCCTGAGGCGTATGTGTGGAAAAACCATGTATGATCGTGTGAGAAATGTGGAAATCCGCAAAGAATGCAAGGCTGATGTAAGCGTAATGAGTAAGATCAAGAAAGGAACGCTCCGATGGTTAGGGCATGTAGAGCGAATGAACGAGGAAAGGAGTGTAAGGAGAATATATGATGCAAATGTGAATGGTAGAAGAAGTCGAGGATGCCCAAGAAAGACATGGCACGACCAAGTGAATCAGATACTTGAGTCGGGCCATGTCATGAGTTAGAATAATAGAAGAGAATGTATGAGACGTTGTATGAATGTAAACGAGGCAATGAGGGATGTTTGGCGGTCTGACCTCTATGCCTACCCCTGCGGGAAACGGTGTGATGGTTAGTTAGTTCATTGTGTGCATCATCGCGCCTCGTGATATTTAGCGTAAGCGCGTAAATCTTGTTGTTTTTTTTCTTATGTTTGTTTTGTTACTTATTAGTTTTGTGTTTAGTGCAATTATGAAACCAAAAACAAGTCCCATTTGGAACTATTTCATTGAGATTAATGACATAATGACTCAAGTGTCAGATGCAAACTCTGAAAATGTTTATTCGCAAAAAGGTCAATTATTTAGTGGAGCTGGTTCAATATATTATGAAGATCACCGAAACAGACTCAAAGATGTAAAAGCAGCCAAATTACTTTTTATTAAATATAATTTACCTCTGTTTAGATTCGAATTTTGAACATCTAGCTGTCACAGTTACTTTGTTTTGCTCTAGAAAAAAATAATCTTTTTTTATTATTTTAACTAAAATTTTTATGTTTTCTGGTCAATAAAAGTGTAGTGTGTTGTTCCTTGAGGATTCTTCTCCCCTCTGATCTTCCAGGAGTCACTTTTCGTTGCTGATTTCCAGATATTTATAAACTTTTTTATTTCTGTCACTTTCCATACATTTTTTTTTCATTTATATTTTTGTAAACAATGGAGGAGGACCCTCCTGGACACCCTAAAAAGCCCCCAGATCCTCCCCCTGACCCCCCAGATGGTGAAAATGTAGTAATTTCGGACAGTGAATCTGTCATTCTGACTACCACAAAAAAAAGGAAGTTTAGTCCCTCTTCCTCAATAAAACATGACTCTCCTTCTTCTTCTCAGTCTTCACCTGCTCTTCCTCAACCTCCTCCTATAAACTTTTATTCTCCTCATTCCTGTGGCCCGTTCATTGTGTACGCTCAAAAAACTGAGCAAGGTAAAACCATCCACCCTCTTGAATTTGGTAAATTCCTATCAAATAGCAAGAACCTTTCTATTAAGCCGGGAGGTGTAAAATCCGAGGGTCGCTTCCGAATCTCTGTTGAATTCCTCTCAGGTTCAGCTGCCAACAACTTTATCAAAAACATATTTATTTCATCAAATTCTAAATTCAAGGCGTACATCCCAACTTACAATGTCACTCGAATGGGCCTCGTCAGAGGTATCTCGACCGATCTGTCCATTCCAGAAATCCTATCTTCACTTTCAACTCCCCAACATATCGGCAATCCCATAAAAGCCAGGAGGCTAAATTATAAGGACACCTCTGAGGGCATCGTTTCCTGGAAGCCCTCACAATCTGTCGTCATCACATTCGAAGGACAATCTCTTCCCTCCCATATTTATTTATTTTTCAACTCCTTACCAGTTGAAATGTATACTTATCCTACCACTCAATGTTACAATTGCTGTCGTTTTGGTCATACCAAAGTAGCATGCAGATCCCCTCCCAGATGTTTCAAATGTGGAGAAAACCACACGGCTGACCAATGTTCTTCTCTCTCTTCACCTAAATGTTTTAACTGCTCAGGTGCTCATTCCGCCATTAACTCTTCTTGTCCGGAACAATTTCGCCAAAAAAATATAAAAATTTCTATGGCCTCTCAGAACTTGTCTTTTCTACAGGCTTCTAAACTATTCCCGCCTGTCAAAAAATCATTTGCCGAGGTTTTATCCAGTAACTCCTCATCCAACCCACCCGCCTCCACCTCAACATCTTCTCGTTCCACTAAATTCTCATACAAAAACCCTATCTCTAAACCGGCTCCTGGATACGATCAGCAACAACACAACTCACTTCTCTTGAATCCCAATGGTTCACCTCTTTCAAATGCCACAAATGGGTGTGCAAACAGTTATAATTCATCCTCAACAAACCATCAAAAGCTTTCTGAACAACTCTCCCAAGATAATTCTTCATTTATTCAAACTCTTATTATGCTTCTAATTGACCTAATTTCTTCTCAAACTAATCTACCGTCCAACGCTGCTTCTATTATTTCCACATTAAAATCATTTATTCAAAATGGCTCTTCAAGATGTCACAATTCTTCAGTGGAATAGCCGCAGTGCTATTTCTAACAAATCGAACCTTCTTAACCTATTAAATTCAAACCTTGTTTCTGTGGCTGCTATCTCGGAGACATGGTTTACTCCATCCACCCACTTTAATGTGGGAGGGTACTCCTGTCTCCGCGATGATCGCCCGGAAGGTACGGGCGGTGGTGCTGCCCTTTTTATTAAAAAATCCCTTCCTTTTTTCCCAATAAATAATATCAAACCCCCCAATGCTGACTTTCAAATGGTTGCAGCTAAAATAAAAGACACTTCCTTTGTTTCAGTATATCTTCCCCCAACTTCTCACTTCAATAAACAAACGTGGTTGCAAATTATCCGTCAACTAAGCCCTCCTTTCTTTTTATTGGGCGATTTTAATGCCCATTCCCCCGTCTGGGGTTCTGCTTTCTCTGATCGAGATGGTCGAAGTGTGGTGGATTTCCTAGATGAATCCAACCTTTTTCTTTTGAATGATGGATCTCCCACTAGAATCTCTCGCCCCAACACAAACCCCAGTGCAGTAGATCTCTCCATATGCTCTACTAATCTGGCACCTCTCTCCTCGTGGGTGGTGTCCCCCGACCCTTGCTCCAGTGATCATTTCCCGATCACCATCTCTTATCAAACTTCTTTCCATTCAGACAAGTCCCATATTTCGACAAAGATTAAAACAAAACACACCAAATGGGACGAATTTAACTCGCATATGGATAAGTTTATACAAAATTTACCTTCTATCGATACATTATCTGTCAAAGATAACTACGATAACTTCAAATCAATGCTCATAACTGCAATTAATAAATCAAATCCTCCCCCTAAAACCAAATCTCTCAAAAAACTCCCTCCGACTCCCTGGTGGGATGAGGAATGTTCCAAGGTAGTGAGAATTCGGAAAGCTAAATCTCTTTCCTATCGTCACAATATGACTATGGAGAACTATCTCATATACAAAAATGCCGAAGCCAATGCCAAAAGGGTATTGAGGTCAAAAAAAAGATCCGGGTGGTACAACTTCTGCAGTTCTGTATCTCCGAGCACTCCAATTTCGGAAGTTTGGTCTATGATTCGAAGATTTCGATCCTCCTTCAGTTCAACATCTCCTCGAGCATCTCATTCTAAATGGATAGATGAGTTCTTGGACAAAATTGCCCCCCCTTCTGTTCCTAACTTAGAGGAAATAACTCCCATTCATAACACTCCTATGTCTGATCATTGGCTAGACTCTCCATTCACTTTAATTGAATTAAAAAATTGTTTATCAACAGTCAAGGACTCATCTCCAGGCAGAGATGGTATTCCTTATAGCATTATAAAAAATAGTAATGATAATGTTCTAAATCACTTCTTAAGCATCTTAAATAAAATATTCCAGACTGGCATAATTCCTGATGACTGGAGTTCTCAAATAATCATTCCAATCCTAAAATTAAACAAATCACCCAATTCTGGATCCAACTATAGGCCAATTGCTCTTTCATCCACCCTTAGTAAAATTTATGAAAAATTAATTAAAAACCGGTTAGAATTTTTTGTCGAGAGTAATCATCTTCTCTCTCCATCTCAATTTGGATTTAGAAAAAAAAAATCCACGCAAGATAACCTTGCCATCATCAGCACTGATATTAATTTATCCATTTCTAACAAAGAAGTATGTCTTGCAGTCTTTATAGACATAGAAGGCGCCTTTGACAATGTTTCCATCCCAATTCTTAAAAAAAAACTTTTAGGCCTTGGCTTACCCCTCATGTTTGTCCAATCTATTATTAATCTTTTTCTCGATAGGAAAATTTTCATTGAGCTACCAGATGTTACTCCTCAGAGTAGGTCAATTTGGAAGGGCTTACCTCAAGGCGATGTATTATCCCCCTTACTTTATAATATATACACACATGATATGCATGTCACCATTCCCCCTCAAGTAAAAGTTATTGAGTTCGCGGATGACATAGCTTTCTTCTTATCATCCAAAATCATCCCACCCGCCGTCAAATATCTTAATGAAGCCATGGATGCCCTTTGCACATGGCTCACTTTAAATGGTCTTGAACTTTCAGTTCAAAAGAGTCAGTGTGTCACCTTCTCAAACCGTCATCATAACCCTCCTGTTCAAATTTTATTTAAAAACTCTCCAATCCCCAATGTCTCCGAAGTTAAATTTTTGGGAGTAACATTTGATAGGAAACTTAAATGGTCTTCCCATATTCATAATATTGTTACTAAATGTGAAAAAAATTTAAATATCATCTGATCATTGACTGGCGTTTGGTGGGGTTCACACCCTATCTGCATTAAGTTGCTTTACAACGCACTTATTCGAAGCCATCTCGACTATGCCTGCCCACTTTTTAGTACTGCATCCAAAAATGCACTCAGCAAATTAGACAAAATTCAATCAAAGTCATTGCGAATAATAACTGGAGCCATGCAATCGTCGCCCATCAATTCTCTTCAAGTAGAATGTTCTGACCCTCCACTTTATTTAAGACGTCAACTATTTGCTGACAAATTTGTTCTTAAATGTTTAAATTCTAAATGCCATCAGGTTATTCCCAGAGTGTCGTTGTTCAAAGACTCAACACATTCATCTACAATCAGAGCTCGAATTAAACCTCTTCCTGCCTTCTGTAAAAATTTTCGTTCTCTCTCAGAGCTTCAAATTATCCAAAATGATCTTCTTCCATTATTCAAATTAAAATATAGTCACGTCACCCTATCCCCAACAATTTTAGAAGGGATCGGCATCCTTAAAAGTCATTCCAATCTTCCAGCCCGTACTGTCAATAATATGTTCAATGACATTATTTCTTCTAAATGGCCCAACACTTCTCTTTTATTTACTGATGGCTCCAAATCTCCAGACTCTCCTAACTGTGGTATAGGTATTAACGTTTACCACAATAATTCTAATGAAAGAATATTTTATTCAATTTCAAACCAATTTTCAATATTTTCTGCCGAGTGCATTGCAATAATTGAATCTCTCAAATATATAATAAAAAATAATTTTGAACATTCTCTTGTTCTCTCTGACTCTCTCAGTTCCCTCCAAAAACTTAAATCCAGTCCTTTTCTTCATCCTGATGATCACTTTGTATGTCTTATTCGAGTGCTGATATCCTCCATTCAAAGTTCTGGAAAAACTGTCACTCTGATTTGGATTCCTGGACATGTTGGCATAGTGGGTAACGATATTGCTGATTCCTTGGCAAAACAAGGAGCGTCTAACCCTACCATTACCCTCGTAAACCATATTCCCCTATCTGATATTTTTTCCATCATCAAAGATAGATCCCGCAATGTTTGGACAGAGTATTGGAACATTGCTAGTCAATCCAAGGGTGCCCGCTACGCCTCAATACAAAGGACTATCCCATCAAAACCGTGGTTTCAAAAATTCCCCCATTTTTCAAAAAAAGAAATTTCCTTACTTATTCGAATGAGAATCGGACATTGTTCCGTTCCTTCTCACCTTTTTAAAATTCATGTGCTTGACTCCCCAGATTGTACATTCTGTGGTCTAGATGTGGGAACTTTAGATCACATATTTTTTGATTGTCCCTCTCTAAATAAATATCCTCTCTTCTATCAAGATTTATCCAAAATTGCCTCTCCTCCATTCAACATCTCATCTCTTCTAAGTCTGAACTCCACTCCAATCTTCCATAAAATTCTGAAATTTGCACATTTAAATAAAATTAATATATAAATTCACTTTTCACTTCTCTGTAATTATAAATGATGGCCTAGAACACCCTTGAAGGGTGAAAGCCAGAAATAATCGAAAAAAAAAAAAAAAAAAAAGTACAAAATACAAATTTAATTAAGCTAATCTTAAAAAATAAAATTGTGCTTTTTCTTCATAGTATTAACACTTCCGGTTCCGCTTCTGCTTCCGCTAAGATTTACTTTTGACATTTTTTTCTGTTTCTACTTCCGTTGCATCACTAGTACTGAAGCAAGGGCATTTAAGGAGGGGATTTAAATCCCCTTCGTCATTGCAAAGGAAAAAAGCAGTGGCGGCTCGAGCACTTCTTTAGTGGTGGGGATCGACATATGTTACGTACTGTACCGTAATCTTACCAACCGTAGAACGTAATATAAAATTTCACAGAAAAAATTTTGATGGTCTAATCATGCTAGTCGGATATATAAATACAAAATAATATAAAATGTCCATAGATATATACCAATTTACAATAAGTATTATAAAAATAAAGCTTTATCTTGCAAGATTGTTATCGAACTTAATTTGAACGCGAGCGATTCCCGCCCGTAACTGCACAAACAAATGGTTCAGAGGGGATCCAAAGAATTGTCCTCGCGGGTATTTGAATTCACGTACGAGTGCGCATGCGCTGTTGCATACGATCGCGGAACAACACAAGGAAAGTATGGGGATAGTTCGGATTATCCTTCGGAATATTTTTATTTTATTTCTGTAAATATTAATTACTTTTATGTTTAAAGAATTCATTCATTTTGGTGAAGACAAAGCATCGACTGTTATTTCCTTTAGTAGGTTTTGAGTGTAATTGGTGGGGACTGTCCCCATTGTCCCCCTGTGAAGAACCGCCACTGGAAAAAAGCATAGTACATACTCGTAGATTACACATGGAAATTACAACTATATTATTTGCACCATCTCTTTTATTAATGTGTTGTAATAAGTTGTGGTAGGTAGAGGTCCCAAAAAACTTTCCAATTAATTTTTCAACCCCGATAAGAGATAATCCAAGTATGTTGTGGGTGAGTCTATGTCCCGAAAAGTAATTTTTCTTTAGGAGGCATACATTAATTACGTGGACAGTTTTTCTTCGAATCTAGACCCCTAGGTGAGATAAATTTGGGACACTTTGTATATTCTTTTCAAGTAACGTGAGATTTTGCCCCATCCCTTTTGAGCTCATGTAATTAATATATGCCCCCTTACTTCTGCGGAACTTGAATATGGAAATTCCTTATTGAGCCGGTAAAATGGTAGTATATACAACTGTGAACAGTAGACCTCGAAACCAAAAAAGTATTTCTAATTTAATAAATCCAAACCAATTTTTTTTCAATTCTATTGGCCAGGTTTTTCAAATTGGTAAAGATCACACTTCATGCAAGAGGCCAATAACCTCTTCTCGTAAAAAAACCTATATTACGAAGCCAAACACAGAGCCTCGGACAACAACTACTGGACTTCGGAAAAGACCCGGCAAACGGATAAAGAATAACGATTTTAAACTTGCTACTTGGAATGTACTATCTCTGTATCGCGCAGGAAGTTTAAGAATTCTCTTAGACGAACTTGCTAAATATAAAACTGACATAACAGCAATCCAGGAGATTAGATGGATAGGAAAGGGAACAATCGAAAAGCGTGACTGTACCATCTTCTACAGCTGTCACGAGAAGGATCATGCATTTGGAACAGGTTTTATTGTCTCAAAAAGGGTAAAGCATTTGGTCAAAGGCTTTACCGCGGTTGATCATAGAATATCACTTATTCGTATATCTGGAAAATTCTTTAATTATAGTATTATTAATGTCCACGCACCCACAGAAGACAAAAGTGATACAGAAAAAGACACCTTCTACGCAAAGCTCTCGAAAACCTATCAGGACTGCCCAAACCATGATGTCAAGATAGTGATAGGGGATTTTAATGCAAAGATAGGAAGGGAATCAGTGTATAGACCTACAGTTGGAGCACATAGCCTGCACGCAGAATCTAATGATAATGGTACAAAATTAATTGATTTTGCAACGTCCCACAATATGATTGTGAGTAGCACATGTTTCCCAAGAAAAGATATATATAAAGGAACATGGAGAACACCAGATGGTAGAAATGTTAACCAGATAGACCACCTACTTGTTGAGGCAAGGCATAAATCTGATTTAATGAGCATACGAACATACCGTGGAGCAAATGTTGACTCGGATCATTACCTTGTTATCTCCAAAATACGGAGTAGAATATCAAACGTGAAGAAACAGAGGGGATCACGCACAAATAAATTTGATATTGAAAGCCTAAAAGTACCAGAAACAGCAGAAAAGTTCATTACAACCATAAATCATAAGTTGGATGACATCAGCGACCATGTGGAACAACATGATATTAACTCATACTGGGATGGTGTTAAGTCTGTGATTACCAATGCAGCTGACGAAGTTCTGGGAAGCAGGCAAACACAACCAAGAGAATTATGGTTCGATGCAGAATGCCAACAAGCAACCAATGTGAAGAATGACGCATATCTAAGAATGCAACAGCGACATCGTACACGGCAAGCAGAGATGGAATACAGAGAACTAAGAAAGCATGAGAAAAAACTGCACAGAAGGAAGAAACGAGTATTTCTCGAGAACCAAATCAAGGAAGTGGAACTAGCCAAGGCCCAAAACAGAAGTCGACTTTTCTATCAGAAGGTAAACCATCAAAGAAAAGAATACAAGCCCAGAATTACAATGTGCTACGACAGCGAGGGAAATATTTTGAATGAAAAGTCAAGAATTCTGAATAGATGGGTGGAATATTTTGATGCTCTGCTAAACGGAAGTGTAGATGAGAGTGTGGGTGAAAATTTGACAAGGGATGGAAACATCACTGATGGTGGTACTAATGATGATGACAATGTCGAGCCGCCACCAACATTAGAAGAAGTAGTGGGTGCCATTAAAAGTCTACATAACAATAAATCACCTGGAACTGACAACATCTCTGCAGAGTTATTCAAATATGGCGGAGAGAACCTTCAAGTCCATATATATAATATCATTAAATCCATCTGGTGCTCTGAGACTCTGCCAAGTGAATGGAACTGTGGAATAATTTGCCCTCTTCACAAGAAAGGAGACCCTATGAACTGCTCTAACTATAGGGGCATAACGCTGCTGAATATCTCATACAAGATCCTATCAAATGTACTGTGTGGTAGGCTTATGAAATATTCGGATGGCATAATTGGCCAATATCAAACTGGGTTCCGTAAGGGGAAATCTACAACTGATCAAATCTTTTCACTGAGACAGATACTGGAAAAAACAATAGAATTTAATGTTGATACATACCATCTCTTCATAGATTTTAAGGCTGCCTATGACACGGTAAATAGAGAAAGACTGTACAGAGCCTTGGATGAATTTAATATCCCAAGAAAACTGGTAAACTTAGTAAGGCTCACAATGTCTAATGTTGAGTGCCGAGTCAGAATACAACAGGATCTGTCAGACACCCTAAAGACCTTCAATGGACTAAGACAAGGAGATGCACTTGCCTGCATTTTATTCAATTTAGCGCTGGAAAAGGCCATCCGAAATGTAGGTATACAAACCACAGGCCATATTTTTAACAAGTCTGTTCAGCTCCTTGCTTATGCTGACGATATAGATATCATCGCACGCTCAGAATATGAACTAAAATCGGCGTTTAAAAGCTTAGCTACGTCGGCAAGGAACATGGGATTGGTCATCAACGAGGGGAAGACAAAATATATGCCCGTACATGGACGCCAGAAACCACCAAGTATACAGATAGATAATTATACATTTGAAACTGTCAACGAGTTTGTATATCTCGGTACTATGGTGACAAATGACAACAATGTATCCAGCGAAATCAAAAGAAGAATAGTAGCTGCAAATCGATACTACTTTGGGCTACAGAAGCATATGAAATCTCGCCACCTTACCAGAAGAACTAAAGTCCTGCTTTACAAGACCCTTATACGACCTGTTCTTATGTATGGTTCGGAATGCTGGACAATCAGTAAGGGTGATGAAGGAGCCCTAGAAAGTTTTGAAAGGAAGGTGCTGCGAAAGATTTACGGCCCAGTCTGTGATAATGGAGAATGGCGTATCAGATACAACCAGGAGCTATACGATCTTTACGAGGACCCTAATATCTCCAAGGAAATCAAAACTGGAAGACTCAGGTGGGCTGGACATAATAAGCCAGGATATTATCCAGAGAATGAGCGAAGGAGATATTCCAAAGCGAATTATGGATGGTGCACCTGGGGGTCGGAGAAGAGTTGGAAGACCAAAGCTTCGATGGCTGGATGGAGTGGTGAAGGATGCAAGCACCATCGGCATCCGAAACTGGCGCAACGCAGCACAACACCGACAGTCATGGAGGCAGGCTCTGCTGGAGGCCAAGACCCGACCTGGGTTGTAGAGCCACAGATGGTGATGATGATGAAAGATCACACTTATACATATTATCTCATCAGCGGCGGCACACTTACCTTATGGTCAAAAATGATGGCCTCCATGGTCGAGGGGTAAGGCACTCGACTAACAATCCGGAGGTCGCGGGTTCAAATCCCGGTGAATGCAAGAAAATTTTATTTGGTCGATTTGTGTTATTTAATCATTTAAAATAATATAGGGTATATTTGCAGTAATTTAAGATCTTTATATCCACCTTGGAGATTGTAAACTGGAGAGAGCTGGCACAAAACCGTGATGAGTGGAGGAAGACTCTTGAGGAGGCCAAACCCACCAGGGGTTGTAGAGCCAAGAGTGATAATGATGATATTTGCAGTACATTCTAAAGTGGATGATACTCTTCAGTATCACCCACCACCAGCGTAAGACCACCATTCAGACTTTAGCCGTGTTTGGTGACCAGATCTAATTAGCTAGGAACTTCCCCACCTTACGTATCTTTTTCCCCTCCTCACTACCTTCAGCCTCACAACATACCCCAGTTGGGGAATCCATAATCCAACTGGCTCCAGATTGGGACTCTTGAGCCGCATTCACATAAAAATTCAGGTGCTCATAAACTTCAATTCTTTGTGACTAAGCGACTTTGTAGAGGGTTCCATGACAACACAACAAAGTGGCATTTCAACACACCTTTTTTTTTTAAAAGTGATAAAAAAAACCCAAAGTCTACATCAGTGGTCTTCAACCTTTTTGAGCCGGCATACCCCTCGTCTCTCACTATAAATTTGTTGTTACCCGTACTCTATCTTATCTTTTTTACACATGTAACGAAAGACGTGTTTCATTTGTAATACTCTAATTATTACATGAATTTAACAATCAAGTCACACAAATACAATTAAGTAATACAATTTTATACAGAGTGTAACACGACTTCAGGTATTTTAACCAGTGCCACGGTATTGCGTACCCCCAATTTGGCATCGCGTATCCCCAGGGGTATGCGTACCACAGGTTGAAAACCACTGGTCTACATTTAACCTTTTTTTTTTCAGTACTTCTAATGACTTTTCAAAGTATTGATGAAGTGGCACTTTGTTGAGTTGTGCAGTCACCAATGTAAACATTAGAATTATTATAATTTCCAGCTAAATCAGCATTCTCCACAATAAAAATATTTTGTATGAAGCTTCCCTTTCACAAAGCACTCTTTTTAGGGTAAATTGCCTATTTAAAAAAAAAAGCTTCCCTTTAAAATACAGTCTTGAAATTCGGAATTATGCTGCAAAATAATTACCCTCAGGGCCTATGTCATCTTTGGGGATGCTGTGTGGAGTCTTTTTATGAAAGGAAGAGGAAGATCTGGGAAAGAAAAAGGTATGAGGGGTGGGTACGAATCTGGGGGTCAGTGTGTCCAGGAGTGATGGATGTATGAATTCATCCCTCCCACTGCGGTGCAAGGTGATATTCCAACGGCCCGCCGAGCAGTAGATAAGCAAACGCATCAGCCACCAAGACCTAGACAAACCCCACCCCATGAACCCGGGCACCACTGCTAAGTCACCAAACGATACAAACCACATGGGGTGACCCCGGGGCGGTCGTATCGATACCCACCTCCCAAATTGAAGCTAAGAGTATAATAATAACGCATTATTTTCTTGACAAGCGAATAAAATATATTTAAGTATGCTTAGACAAATGCGGTGAGGTACTAGCAAATCTGCTACGGATTCGCCAACAATGGGAATTAAGGAAACTTTCGGCCATTGTATTTTCCGGTTGACTTGAGCTCTACTTTCAAAATGTCAACCAACAATAATGCTTTTAGTTCGGCTTCGCCCAGTTTGAGTGTTGGTGAACATTTTATAAATCTGATAGGAACTGCTTCCAAAAATAGCTGGTTCCTCGGATCCAGTGACAGCTAGTCACCGGGAGAGGCAATGACGTCATTTGTAATATATAGCCACATGATACTATTATTCACAACTCTTAAGTATTACCGTCAATCTTTCCGTATCCGGAGAGATACTTAAATTCTGTAAATCCATGGTACTTATATCTAGGGGGAGCACATCCTCATGTGACCTGCTAACGGTGGCGCCATCTTTTAACGAATTCTTTAATTCGAAATCGAATTACAAAAGTAGCTTTTTTAGCATAATAATAATGTAGATGGCAGCACGGTTTGGATATATTTGTCAATCGAGTGTGTACGACAGACGCAAGGCTATTAAACATAGATGGCAGCACTTCCATTTGTATCTATTTGTGAATCGAGTGTGCACGACAGACGCAAGGCTATTAATACTGCTTGATGAAGATGATTGATTGATTACGTATGACTTTGTAGGAAGTAAAAATGAAATAATAAACTAAACCATTTTACAAGTGTATATATTTAAAGTTAAATTATAACCTAATTAGCCACAGCATAACGCATATTGAATAATCAATACATTCATAGTTTACATAAGGCTTTTAATATTTTGACAATGAAGCTTTGTGGTAAAACTAAGAATTTAATGTTGTATTATGCAAATTAACATGAATAGTGCCATTATTTTTGATTGCATTGTTCAGCCATATATATTTCTATTGTTTGCCTTCACCGTTCATTTATTCCAAGTAGCAACACTCCCAAAAAAACTATATTAATTAACAATTCATATTTCAAATTGTAAAGACAATTATTTTTTGCAATTTTGATAAAAAGAGTTAAATTTGGTGACATTTATATTACATTAAATATTAGTATAAAATGCAAGAATCACAAACTATTCATTCTCGTTGAATAAGGAATAATATATATTTGTATATAGAAAATAAAAAAAAAAACTTATACCTGAGGTGTATTGCTAAAGATAATGTACAATGAACAAAAATAATGAAAAAACAGAATTGATCGAGGAATTAAATCAGCGACTGGTTTGCATTATACATTCTTAACAGATAAGAGAAAGTTTGAGGTCAGGTAATCCCGCTAGAATGTGCTTCCTTCCGGGGGTTGGGACAGCTTCATGTTCTCTTTCAGGGTCATGATGCGGCGCAGTTCGTGCAGCACAATCTTGATGGTGTAACCACGCTGCCAACTGGACAGGATCGGAACTTGCCTGTGGTCCACCTGAGCACAGATAAGATATTCATTTGTTATTACCTCATTAGATTAGTGGCATACATACATACAGCTCTGATTAAATCTACAAACAAGTTAAATGATTTTAAGTACAGAATAAAAGTTTTTTTTACATAAAAATGGATTCAAAAACAATTATACAGTGTAAACATATGATTTAAATGAACTAAATACGAACCACGCCATTAGAAGTGTTGATACAATTCATATTAATCCTAGACATAAATTTGACTACCGGAGCATCATCAGGGTATCTCGGGCCACACTCAATTTTCAATGAATACATCCTATTTTCGTAAGGAGTCTGAAATGAAAAAGTTACAAAAATATATTATTACGCATAAAAGTGAAAGCAGCCTTTTTGTGAAATTCATGAGTTGGGCTTCTCTGCATCATCTACAATTATTCACCTAACTAGAAAGGGGGTTGTTTCACAGAATTTTAACAATTCATCTAATTTCAAGTTCTGTGAAACAACAGGCCCTTGAGGAAATAATAACAGAAATTCAACATCCTATGTACAATTCAATTTGGAGCAGTCTATTTGTGAATGAGATAATAATCATTGATAAATTTGTGGTCATTTAGAATGCTTTCTCTTGATACACTTCACCACACTTATTGTAAAGGGGGCATACATTAATTACGTGAGCTAAAAAGGTGAGGGGGTCCAGCAAAATCTTATGTTACTTGAAAGAATATACAAAGTGGCCCAAATTTATCTCACCAAGGGGTCGGAGGGGAGAGGTCTAGATTGGAAGAAAAACTGCTCACGTAATTAATGTATGTCCCCAAAAGAGAAATTAAAATACATATCACAAGAAATCGAAAAATATAAAAACCTAGCTGCCTATCAATCCTTTTCAGTACTAAGAAATCATCAAAAGAAAATCTATGAAAACTATTTTATGACAGCAGAAAATTCAAAATTCAAGAAAATAGTGCAGCAAATGGTCATTAAAGTTAAATCAAAGTAATCCTATGCATTCAAAGTATGTGTACCGCCGCCCGGGAACCATTTATTGAATAACCTACACCTCTGCCGTAGGTCACCCCAAGTCGTTCACTATGTTTGGTGACTTAGCAGGGGTGCCCGGGTTCATGGGGTGAGGTTTGTCCAGGTCTTGGCGGCCCTGCTACGTCTGTCCACCTGCTGCGTGGTGGGCAGGATCGAAAGAGGCTGGTTGAGGGAGGTCTTTTATCCTCTCCAGCCAGAAAATCTCGAGGGATGGATTCATACATCCATCACTCCTGGATGCACTGACCCCCAGATTCTTACCCACTCCTCATACCTATTTCGTTCCCAAAACTTCCTCTCCATCCTTTCCTTAAAAAACCCTCTACACAGCACCCCCAAGATGACATAGGCTCTGAGGGAAATTATTTTCATCAGGGCCTCCTGTGTGGAGAGTGTAAAAAATATATAATTCCTGCTCTGACAGACAATCTATGTGCAACCATTTTAGCGGTTACTTTAGATAAAAATGACGAGATTCTTCATATTTTCACCAGTTGCTAACCCTATACAAATCTCAAGTACGTCCAACAAATGAATATGGGAGCCACCTCTAGGCAGGAGCCCCACGTATAAGCCTATTTGATTTTGTGCAAACGAGGGCTTCTGATTGACAAAAAGGTCACAAATATTAAAGGCAGTCTAGAATTGCAAGAGGATATTAGTAGGCTTGGAATTTATTGAACGACTAACTTAAGACAATATCTCTCAAAATTAATAAAATCCTTAACCACTTTTATTGTTTAAAAAACCAACATGTTTCGTAAGCAATGCTTTCTTCAACTTGTACAATATCTTTCGTCAAAGTATTAACCCCCTAATTTTCCCCCTAAAATCAAAGGCAATCGCGTCTCTATATGAGGGAAGCGTTGCATGTATTATTATAAATGGCGATTTTATGGGGTGGTTTGACATCACAAAAGGTGTTAAACAAGGCTGCGTAATGTCACCGTGGTTATTCAATCTATACATGGATAATTGTATGCAAGAATTGAAAGAGATGGGATTGGGCGCGAAATTGAGTAATCTGAAAATTGTATATTGCCTGTTGTATGCTGATGATGCGGTACTGATATCTAACAGTAAGGAAGATCTACAGTCTCTCGTGTCAAGGATGAACGAAGTATGTATGAAGAATGTGTTAATGATGAATGTAAGTAAAGTCTAAAGTCATGGTATTTAAAAGAGAGTACGAAAACAGAATAGTTGTGAATGATGAATACTTGGAGCAGCGGGAAACGACGTGATGGTTAGTTAGTTAGTTTAAAATAAAATATAAAATCAATGGTGCAGAACTGAAAAGATCTAATGCAGTAAGGGATTTAGGAATAATAATGGACTCTATGACAGGGTCTACAAACTTCTAGCATTCATCGTAAGAATGACTAAACCATTCAAATCACCACGTACAATAAAAATATCAGTGATTAACTACATATAACATTAGTTTTTCAAAAGAACGTTGTGATAGGGGACTTAGGAGAACTCAAAGACTCCTGGGTGGGAACCAGACGCGATGCCAACTCAGCTGCTGACCGCTCTTATTTTTATTTAATTAGTTTAATTTAGCATTATGTATATACAATACATATGCCATGTAATACAATTATTTACAACTCGTATTACCGTCAATACTTCCATATCGGAGAGATACTTAAATTCTGTAGGGTGTCCGGGAGTAAAGTAAACTTTGGGAGGTGATTCTACACGATAGAATAAGTAAAAAAGATAAATAACTTTTTTCGAAATTCCAACTTTTAGGGGTAGTTTTGGGTTAAAAACGTAAAATTAGACCATGCGCTCTTCCAATTCTGTCAATATCAGTGTTGAATTTTATTCGCGTAGTAATGTTTCACTTTAAAAACTTTATTGTTGTTAATCAAAACTTGTTGATTTAATGTGTCTTTATCTAGTATGTATTTATTAAGACTGACTTAAAGGAACGACTTTATTCAGTGCGTGTTTTATTCAGACTTACTTTTATTCAGTTGTAGTCAATTTACATTGTTATTTTTTTAGTTGTAGACATTCAGTTATTTTGTAATTGAATTATTGTGTCAATGCTTGGCTTTACCAACGAAGAACGGGCAGACATTCATTATGTCTACGGGCTCGTTGATGGAAATGCTGCCTGGAATAAGCGCGACATTTTCCAAATCGAAATTTGCCAAACGCTCGTAATTGTGTTCAAACGCATGCACTTTTTCGTGAACAAGGCCTAGGCCAAAGAACTCGAAATAACCATGCTGGTAATTTACCAATGGCGAACTAAGACTTTATCATGGCTACAATCGTGAATGACTCTACGTAGTCCCTTCGTTGAATTTCTGCTAGGACTGGTGTTCCGAAAAGCATTCCGATTGTGTATAAACGTCAAACTCTCAGTCTTGTTATTGTTTCCATGGATACAGGCCAAATCACAAATAAGCACATTGAACGATCGCGCCCTGCAAGCTTACAGAAATTTTATCGGGTAAGTGTAACCTTACACTGAGGATTTTTAGAAGGTATGTCTTTTTGTATGGAAAAAAAAGTTATTAATCTTTTTTACTCCTACCATAATGTAGAATCACCTCCCGAAGTTAATGCACTTTACCCCTGGATACCCTGTATATTCGTTTTACTTAGTGTTTCTTCAAAACTAGATGATTAGATAATTTAATTTATTTTTCAATTTCACTAGGTACCTAGTAATATTAACACGTTGTTTTTTTCCATTTCAACATTTACATTTTCCATATTTATCACACAAAAAAATTATTAGTGGGAACTTCACGGATTGATGCAACCAATAACCAATCAAACATTCAATACGTCAAATATATGCAACTGTATGTTTTTGCCAAATAAAATAAAATTGAAAAAAAGACTTGGCAGGTTATGAATTTATCAGATTAATCATACTGTGCTAATATATATTGAGTTTGAAAATAATCTACTGATTTCAAATGGGGACAAGACATTGACAACAAAGGGAAATAAAAATATTGTTTAGAATTTTCATAATCATGAAAGGGTAGGTATACTGCCCCCAATAAACATTTTAAGCAGAAATAAATTTAAAAGTGTAAATAATTTCACTAAGAAACATTTTCCCATAGTAGGACAGACGGATGAAGGCTCCTGCATCTCCGGCTTCCTTGGAATAAACATAAGTTCTCTTGTATGGCTTCTGCTATTTATGAATGTATTTAGTGTTTCGTATTTATAATAACAGTTGTAGTTCTAAAAAAAACAGAATTTACCCTTGGGGGGCCAATAATCATCCCAGTCCAGTGTGTTAGGGTCATGTCATCATCGTTTTCCAGTCCCCAAGAAATGGTTCCATCTCCAACACCCTTTTGACCTTGCTCCAACTCTTCCAACAAACGGAAATTGCGAGGAACGACTGTGAAATTAACATTACAAATTAATATCCACAAAAATGCGAACCTCCGGCGTTCAATGCATTATGGAATGAAACATGTCACAATAGTAAGGGTGGGGTTATACAGAAAATACTCATAACTCAAGATGAATACATTCCCGATACTATTATTGAAAAGTTAAATGTGAATCTATCGAGCTATTTCCTTGGGAAATTGAACGACTAATGAAATTAAGAAGTAATATTGCTTACCAACGCCTGATGACGGCACCGCCATGATATCGCAAAATCTGCGGAAAAAACGAGATATGTTTAAGGAAATAGACAGATTACGGATTTAAACTATGAAATATCTGTAACTGGACACTTTTACTGCAGAAATTTTATATAAATATCACAATAAAAAGTTATAAAATGTGCGGCTATCTACCTTTTTCGACCTTCTATTATAGCGAAGTTTCTTCGCAATGTATACCAGTACGAAAAAAAATTGTTGTCGAACCTATTTACCCCGGTATTGATTTGTAAACAGAAATATCGCTGGCGTTTTCCTACTAGCGTGGTTCACAAACATTCAACAATCTTTTATAAATTTTCGAAAAAAATATCGTCAAGGAGAGTCAGATTGAAACATGAAACATGTGAACGATCGCGAATTGTAAATGAGACTACCAGTTAACCGCTGAAAGGGAGTTTATTCATTTTATTTTCAGATATATATTTATAAGATTTTTTATAATTATATTCTTAAGAAATATATACCAAAGGATTTTACAAAGGAATTAAAATCATTTAAAATGGATACAGAATATACACAGTTAAGAAAAAAATATTCAAATGACAAAAAATTAAAAATTAGAACATTAAAATGAAGAAAAAGAAAACCTCGTATACCTATCTACACGTATATATGATTTTTTGAACTAAAAGAATAACTACGTAAAGTACGTAATAAAAATAAATTTAAAAAATTCCGGAAGTAAACGTTGATGACGAATATTTCATTATATCGCAACTGAAAAGCGATATTATGTTATGCATTTATGATAAGAATAAAGTTAACTGCTAAAAATGACAACATTTTCAAAATATGACAATTTGAAAGAGTTACCTCGGTACCAAAACAAAAAAAAATCTGCATCAAAGAAGGGTAGGCTTTCTTATAACTTATTTCCTTAGTGAGAGGGTGTATAAAGTGAATTGCAAAATGTTTAACTTTATGTTTATTAATTTAACTTTAATTTTGTAACACTTACTAAATTTAATCTTCAAACTGTATTTTTTTGAAGATTACTTCTTCTTGCAGTAAAAAAATTGTCTTTTAAAAAAATTGCTCTATGATCTGTGTGAATGGCGTTTGTATGTTGGTATTTGGTATCTCTGTCGGTTGGATTTGGATTGATTTGCTGATGATTGGTTTATTTATGATTTGCTCCGAGAAACGCGAGAAGCTCACGTCGATTGAGATTTCGGATTCGGATTCCAACATGATTCCAATGATAACAATAATAATCGGATAATTTATAGAGAGCCTTTTTTGTGAAAAATCACCTCAAGGGCGCTGTACAATTTATTAGGAATTCTTAGATTCTAACTAATTTTACTATTTACCAAGCTACTAGTGACTGGGTAGTGTTGCCTAATGCACGGTTTTTACCATGTTTTCGTGGTTTTTTGGATCATTTAAACCCACGTAGTTAAAAAAGTGTCAAACAGAAACAAGTTACCAACATATGTATTTTTAGGGAAATATATGTACTTTATGTTTTACCTTTTCTTTGATATTTATTTCAGATTCCCTTCTCTTTTTTTTACAAAATACTTTCATCATGGGTATTTGTATTAGTTTCTAATCATTTTGTGTCTCCTTTTTTAATACTTTGTCTTATCATTGTAATTCTCATTATAGGTATCACATCACCTACCTTAACCCGCCTCACAAAGTTGCCCAACCGGGTAGCGATAAAAAACCCTATACCTGTTCCTAGTTTAAATTAATCTTCATAGAACGTACAGGTGCTAACCCGCGACCTCCGGATTCGTTGTCGAAGATCGAACTCTCATTAATCGAGCCATCTCTAATAAGTATGCTAATTCTATTCGATGTTTATTTCAATCGAGTCTTTGGTCCCTATCTTAACCCGCCTCACAAACCGGGCAGTGATAAAAAAAAACCCTCTTGTGACTGTAAATTAGTCTAAATAATCTATTAAAAGTATGTTATTTTCGGCGCAGATGTAACATAATCTCTTGAACACTTGAGTATATGCTCACGGCCACTTGAGAGCGACCAAGTTCTGCGCCACTTCAGGCCGCCGCGCAGAAAGACCGATAAGTTTACGGCGTAATTCACTCATTCACTGTGAGACTTTTCTGCGCGGCGGCCGGCGGCCTGAAATGGCGAGGGACTCGGTCGCTCCGAAGTATCTGAAATGTGCGGGGTGCTCTTGTCACTTTATCAAATTATTATATTTGTCAGTAGTAAAACATGTAAAAGTAATTTTCGTAGCAAATTTTCAACCAAAATTTTATTTCTTAAGCCTGAACGAAAGAGAAAACCCAAACATGACTAAAATGTGCTTTAGACCACACGACTGAAGTAAAACTTCACTATCTTATATTTCCCTCTCAACTTCCGTTCGCCTCGCCCGACCGTTCACCTCGCCCGATCACACTTTTCATAACCTCTTGTCACGCATTCACCAGCTTACTCCCCAAGTCAAGCGTGCGTAAAGAAATTTAACTTCAAAAATAATCTTCAAAAATAAGGAACAGTTTGAACATCTATTCTGGGTATTTTAGAACAAATGCATTGGCAACACTGCTCACTACTTGCCTAACTTCACGTTGATCATCTCGACTTTTCAGAACTGAAAATGTGTTCGGTGCTGTCAAAATAAACCAATTTTGCATTTAACCTAAAAGCCGCGTCGTGTTTTCCTTTTCAGTGAGAACTAATCAACTACAATGGTTGTTTTTACTCAAGAAATAAACGGTGTGATTGGGTGCTCGGAATGGAGTGTTCACGAAGATGATTATGACTATCATCAGGAAATTGCACGATCGGGTTTTGCCGATATGCTTCATGATACAGAGCGCAATCAAAAGTATTTTATAGCCCTCAAAGCTGCTATCGACAAAATGCACGAAGCTGGAAAACCTGCTAACGTTTTGGATATTGGTAAGATATTTATTAATCAAATTTGTTACGAATTTAATAAAAACCAAAAAAAGTTTCAATCGGTAAGTGATGATGTTTGACAACAACGCAATAAACCGCACGCGCATGCGTCGACAAATCGATGCTAGACCTCACGTTAATATAAATAATGAAGTTAAAAATTTGTTTACAATAATTTAAGCTTTTCTGTTTTTTAGTTTTTAGCTGAACATAAAACTGCTTGGTGCTGGGTTCAAACTGGTTTAACTGACTTGTTTGAGACGTAGTAACCCTTCACAACATCTGACAGGATAACATCTGTTGAATGAAACTTATGGTCGCACGCAATCAGTAATAAGTGCCTCCCACAAACACACTTCCGAGCGACTGAGTCCCGTGCCACTTCAGGCCGCCGCGCAGAAAAGTAAAGACCGATAGGTTTACAGCGCAGTTCATTGTGAGACTTTTCTGCGAGGCGGCCTGAAGTGGCGCGGGACTCAGTCGCTCTGAAGTGTGCGTGTGGGAGGCGCTATGGTGTCAATATAAGTGTTGACATTATTATTGATGGATTTCAAAGGTTGTTTGGATACAAACGTGAAATATTGCTATGTGGTCAAAAGTCTGATTTTGCCTTGTAAGCCAAGTATAGTACTTACCGTTGTAGTTTTCTCTCTTTGCCACACTGTATTGCCAAGTATGTATTATCTTAAACCTTTCTGAAATTTTAGGCACAGGAACCGGTCTCCTTTCCATAATGGCAGCGCAGTGCGGTGCCGATAGTATTATAGCGTGCGAAGGTTTTCCGGCAATGGCAAGTTGCGCTATAAAAATCATTGAGGACAATGGATTTGCTGACAAAATCACAGTGATTGCTAAAAGGTCAACAGACATAAAAGTTGGCGAAGATAGTGAAATGAAACAGAGGGCAAACATCTTAGTAACTGAGGTCTTTGATACTGAACTGATCGGAGAAGGTGCTCTGTTCACCTTTACCCACGCTCATGATGAATTGTTAGAGAAAGATTGCATTGTGGTACCAGATTCCGCTACTATATTTGCTCAGGTTGTAGAATGTCCTACGATGCAGAAGTGGAACAAGCTAGTGGATGTTGCCGACGAAGACGGGAATATTCTCATTCACACTCCACGGGAGGTAATTGAATAGATATTGTATTTTATTAGATAGCAATAAATATTTTGTCTAACACAAGGCTGTTTCCCTAACTGATGTTATTAATGTAATTATTATGATCTGATATTTTTGCGAAATGTTACTGGATTCACTGTATTCCACGATAAATGATATAAAGTAAATTAACTTTAATAGATTATTTTGTTTGACTTTTGGCAAACCACAGAGCTGTTATGTTCGTCTTTTTTATGGTTAGGTGTGTTAATATTGTCTATCCGCTTGTCCTCAGATGAAAGAATGTAATGGTTCTGCAGCTGTCCACGACATTCAGTTGAGTCAGCACCCTTTGACTTCATTCAAACAAGTATTACCACCATTTGCTGTTCTTAAGTATGACTTTTCAGGGAAAACTCGACTGACCAAACAAAAAACTTTCATGAAGTCAGGTCAATCGTTGATCACAGGCAATGCCCAGATGGTTTTTATGTGGTGGGATTTGAAGATGGACACAGAAGGTAAAGTAAATGATTTCAAGTACCTATACAAAACATACAATTTGTTTGTTGCTTTGTTAATGTTTGTTTGGTGTTTTGTAATGATTTCCTTTGGTTTTAGGGAAAGTCCTTCTGAGTTGTGCTCCTTGGTGGAGTCACCCTGATGTTGACTTGGAGAACAAACGGCCTCAAGATACCATTCCTTGGAGAGACCATTGGATGCAAGCAGTTTATTATTTCCCCAAAGAGATACCAGTTACAGAAAATGAGAAAGTACTTTTGGTAGCTTCCCACGATGAATATTCTCTTTGGTTCAGCCTAAAGAAAAACAAGAGTGAGGTTACTATGGAAGACACAAAGCGCCCTGTTTGCGATTGCGGCGCTCACATGAAATTTTCCAGAACCCACATCGCTTGCATGAATGACGGAACCCGAAACAAAAAACTGCTTCGAGCTTTGAAAAAGAATGTCGACAAAAATACCATTTGTCTTTGTCTGAATGGTGCTTCTCTGATGGGCATGGCTGTGGCGAAAATGGGAGCTCAGAAAGTAATTTATATTGAGTCTGGCATCATCACCAAGAGGATATTACAATCCTACATATCATTCAATAACCTGTGGGATAATGTTGTTGTCTTACCGGATGTGGAGGCAGCTTTCCAGTTGTACCCGGGCGAAACCATATCCTTGATCCTCGGAGACCCCAACTACAACACCGCCATATATCCCTGGGATAACCTCCACTTGGGGCACATTATTGAAACAAACAAATCAAGGCTCAGAAAAGATGTCAAAATACTGCCCGGTGTTTGCAGTGTGTGGGGAATGGCGGTAGAGTTTTTGGATCTACACAAAATTAAAGCTCCTTTGGGTATTTGCGAAAATATCAATTTGGCGATATTCGACAAACTTGTCAAGGTACACCCTCCTTGATCATTTATTATTGCTACTGAAAATTGCAGGTGTCTTATTATTTAAGTGACAATGATTGTAATTAAATAAGAGCATTGATTTTGTTGTTTTAGAACTCGAGAGACATCACTGATATGGAGATTGAGCCTCAACCTCTGTGGGAATATCCAGCTATATGCCGTTCAAAGCCTGTTAAATTCGTGGAAGTTGACATGACCAAAACGCAAGAAACAACTCAAGTAGTATCGGGCTCAGTTCCATGTGAATTGTGAGTTTTTATTGTCTATTGAAGAATATTAACTTTTTAGATCGTTTATAAATAAAATAATGAAGCGACGTGAATATGTAATATGTAGCACTTAATTACAAAACAATCTAAAGTGACTATGTTATTGAGTTATCGATCTTTTAAAGTGTAAAAAATGTTTGCTTTTAGGGGGCATACATTAATTACGTGAGCTAAAAAGGGGAGGGGGTCCAGCAAAATCTCAGGTTACTTGAAAAGAATATACGAAGTGGCCCAAATTTATCTCACCAAGGGTGAGGGGGGTCTAGATTGGAAGAAAAACTGCTCACGTAATTAATGTATGCCCCCTTACATAAGTTTTTTTAAAAGAGATAATTGTGTGATGGGTGTATTTTATTTTCTGGATAAATTATGCAGGTAATTAATAAATAAAAAATTTAAAGTAACGTTTTAGGGGACTTTGCAAATAGCAGCTGATTGATTATTTATAGAGGGTTTTGAAATTGACATTGCCTGTTTTAGGAGCTTTTGCAACTGACATACTTCTGTTTCTGAATTCAAAAATTACGGGAGGTGGTTGTCATTCCATAAAAGCTAACATTTTTTTACATTATCAGTAATTTTAGTTAGAAAAAACGTAAGGTGAGCCATTTCTAAAACTTGTTTACGTTTGCATGCAAAATTGTTATATTTCAAAAATTATATGTTGATTTTAATATAAATCGTTGAGTTCCAATATCCGCCCTAATAAATTTGGTCAAAAATTAGGTGTGAATGCCATATGATGTGGTTTCTCACAAGGAATGCGATGCCATTGTTATTATTTCCAAAAGGGGCATACATTAATTATGTGGGGGTACTAATTAATTAATTAAAAAGGGGGGGGGGGGGGGGGGGGGTCCAGCAAAATCTCACGTTAATTGAAAAGAATATATTAAGAGGCCCAAATTTATCTCACCAAGGAGGGGGGAGGGGGGTCAGATTGGAAGAAAAACTGCTCACGGAATTAATGTATGCCCCCAAAGACTTCTAATTTCTTTATACATTGTGTTTAAATATGGGCCCATAATAATTAAGACACATTTTTTAAAAATATTTATTAAACGTTTAAATAGAAAATAACAATTGTATCATGTTATTACAAAATCCTTCTAACGTGTAAAAAAAAAAAAAAAAACTGGAATCTTGAAAATTCATTAGCCTACATGTTTTTCTTGATTTACTCGAAAGTAAGAAAATCAATTAGGGCGGGTTTTGGAACTCAACGATTCAAATTAGAAAGCGTATTATTAATTGTTCTATAACCGCTATACTTTAAAGCACAGATTATGGAAATAATACTTCATTTCAACGATTACTACAAGAAACAATATTTATGTACACAAAATAGATTACTAGGTTCTTAGTTTAGGTAAACTAAAAAAATCATATGTATTTAGATAGAAACAAAACTTCACAAATCCATATAAAAAAACAATGCCGGAAAAGGAGACATTTTAAAAGGGAAATTTTTAACATAAATGAAACAATGTTACTTTGTTTTAAGCACTTGTATATTTGTTTAAAGCTGACTTAATTTTAGGGGATTTTGCAACTTAAACTCTGACATTTTAGGGTATTTTCAGTAGCAAAATCGCTTTTGGTGGATTTTGCAATTAAGCGCTACATATCATTATCACAATGTAACTAACTTACCATCACCAGGGATAGGAAGAAAGATGGACCGCTAAAAAACTCGGTCTTGACACACACACACTCCTTGCTTCATTCACATTCATACATCTTCTCATTGTTCTGTTATTCTGGCTATTGACAAGACCCGACTCAAGTATTTGATTCACTATATAGTGCCATGTCTTCTTTCCTGATTTCATCTGCCATTAACTTCCACGTTATATATTATATTCTCCTTACACTCCTTTCTTCATTCATCCGTTCTACGTGCCCAAAACTTCTAAGCGTCCCTTTCTTAATTTTAACCGTTTCTTAAATACATATACAAATTTAAAATTGAAATCTCTAAAAGACTTTATTATTTTCCTGTTTTTTTAAAAAGTTTTCACTTATCTAGTCCTATCAGGTTTAATATATTAAAGAGATAGGAATATAGAAAAATTCTACTGTATGTTGACCGTCCGGTTGATTACTCAGACTTCTCGGAAAAATCGGAATTAGAGTTGAGTATGCAGTTATACACGGTGTCCGGAAACTCGTAGTACAAGCGGGAAACTGGTAAATCTACATCACACTCGGAGTCGATTTGTGATATAATTTTTTGATTTGAGCTTTCGTTTTCGAGTAAATCGGGTCTGAAGTTGGAATTTTTTTGGTTAAATTTGAAAAAAATTTTCACTAGGGGGTTGATTTCAGGTGTGTAATGTCTTATAAAATGCATCGAAGGGTAAACCGGGCTCAAATTTTTTTTTAACCCTTTAGGTGCCGAAAAAATGGAAAAATAGAAAAAAAATAATATTAAAATCCAAATGATCAGATCGAAAAAAATAAGTTTTTTGGGTTCTCTACGTGATGTAGATTCACCAATTTCTCGCTTGTACTACGAGTTTCCGGACACATTGTATATAAAAGTGTACCCTCTATCTAGTACAATACTCAGATTACGCATAAACACCACCAAATTTTTACATAATATAAAATGAAGTCCCTCCCGCTGTCTGTGCACTTAGATTTTTTAAACTGCGCAACGGATTTTCATGCAGTTTTCACCAACAGAGAGTGATTCATGAGGAAGATTTTTAGGTGTATAATTTGTCAAGGTATTTTTAGGTGTATAATTTATATCGGCATTCACGGAAATCTGCTTCGTTGGTTAGAATCATATTTATCACATAGAAGTCAATTAGTTACTGTCAACGGTTTTAACTCTTCCCCAATATTAGTTACGTCGGGCGTACCACAAGGATCTCACCTTGGACCCTTACTTTTCTTAATCTTTATTAACAACCTTACATACAAACTCCGCTGTAATTTTTCTCTATATGCTGATGACCTCAAATTATATAAAGCAATTAAATCTATGAAAGATTGTGAACTCTTACAACAAGACCTTAACACAATATCTACCTGGTGTGTTGACAATGAAATGGAACTGAATATAGCTAAGTGCAAAGTTATAAATTTCACGAAGAACACCAACAAAACTCTGAATTCATATAGCATATGTGGTCACAATCTAGAAACAGTTGAATCAATAAAAGATTTAGGAATTATATGTGACAACAAACTAACATTCAATCAACACATTGAATACATTGTGTGTAAATCAAATAAATTACTTGGTTTTATTGTAAGATCAACCAAACTGTTTAAGAATTCTAACAGTCTAATAATTCTATTCAATTCCTTAATCCAAAGTGTTCTTGAGTACGGGTCAACAGTCTGGAATCCACATTATATTACACAGATATCTAGACTCGAATCAGTCCAAAGAAAACTTACACGGATTTTGTCTTACCGATCAGGTGTCTATCATCTTCTAGACGGGTATGAACAAAGACTTAGAAATTTCAAATTAGACAGTCTGGTTAAAAGACGAAACATAAATGACCTCTTAATGCTATATAAAATTGTGAATAATCGTGTAGACAGTAACTTAGTCAACCAAATCAAGTTATACGCCAGGCCCAAATCTACCAGAAACCTAAACATATTCTGGACTGAAATTTTTACCAATAATACTGGATATTTTAATCCTATGTCCAGAATATGTCGATCATACAACGAACTTGTTAAAATACACACTTTCATAGATATTTTTCTAAATAATGTAACATGTTTCAAAAAATATCTCCATGATTTGTGCACCTAAAAAAAATATTTTTTTTTGTTGTTTATTACATCTCAGGAAATACTTCATAAATATTGTATACTTATAATGTATTTCAATTTTGTATTTAGTTTTTTTTTTAATAAATAATACTTGCATTGTTTTTCATGTGTTTGCTTCTGTAAAAATTCAAATGTGATTGCTGCAGACACATTAGTCTAGGGATATTTTATATTTGTATTTTAATTTATTATATTTAACCCACAAAAATGTTTTATAAATATCCTGTTTGTGTCTCAAATAAATAAATAAAGGTTTTGTGTAATTGATTGAAATATATAATTGAGCGGATGGATTTGATTTAACAGATGGTGTTGGTTATAAAGTTTGGGTAAAGGCGTGGATTGTGTTTCGTTTGCAACAGCAACGTGTGACCCGGTCTGCTAGTCAATTATAATGCAGACAAACTTGTAGTGAATTAAATGTTGATATTTTCTGGGTCATAGGATATTTCTAAATGTCGTACCGGACCATTATGACTTTTGGTGTCATATCCGGTGTATAGCATATTTAATATGTAAAACGCAAACACGTGCAAATTATATTTGATTTATGGTGTGAATTTAAATATTGCTTTTCTCATTATCTCAAAACTTAGTGTTTGGAGATGCCTGACTAATTTGTTTTGTGTATTTAAAGTATTATTTCATTACAGTGAGGGGACATACAATGGTTTTGCAATGTGGCTTGAGTGGGAAGTAGATGAGGACAAGAAGAATAACATCAGCACAGGACCCGTCGTGCCACCAGAATTTAATGAAATTGTGACATGGGATCCTTATTCGCATCAGGCTGTTCAAATTCTGGTAATTATTGTCTTTGGCTATGCATCTAATATCCATAGAAAGTCACTACTCTTCACCTAGCTGAACTAACTAGCTCCCTGAAGCTGTAAAGGGTATAAAACACAAACATCTCTTGGAGAGGACCGGACTCAGGACCTATTTGTGGCACGGAGTGAGAGGCATTACCGCCGTTTCTGGCACTAAACTTGTCACATTTGTTTCATACATAGACAACAGACATAAAGTACAGTCGTGTATGAAAACAACATATCGAGGGATTAATGTCAAACAATGTTTAAATACATGCAGCAGTTCTAGGACTTGTCAAGCAACATTACCTTTTTTAAACGACTTCGAAAAGGAGGAGGTTCTCAATTCGACTGTATTTTTTTAATTTTTTTTTATGTTTGTTACCTCAGAACTTTCGACTGGGTGAACCGATATTGATGATTCTTTTTTTATTTCAAAGCTGGTGCTTCCCGTATGGTCCCATTTTAATTTGGTCCAGTTCTGACAATGGCATCCATGAGAAAATCATTTAAGTCTTAAATTTGCATCAAGTGACAAATGGACGAATAACTCAATATCACGCCAACCGATTTCGATGATTCTTTTTTTATTGGAAAGGATGTACTTCAAGGGTAGTTTGATGAGAGTTTGGTTAGGTTCTGATTATGGGATCCATGACAAAGTAACGGAACTCTCCAATTCTTAACCCGTTGTGGGCCAGGTTTTTCCAAAAAAACACGGAAATTTCACGATCTTCAATTGAATGTTTTGTGGATTAAATTTAACCTATCGTATATTTTATTGACTGAAACACATTCCTAGAACAATAAACTATTTACCAAAATAACATTACTTGCGTAATTACGTAAATTGATAGGTTTTATGATGTTTTATTCGAGGTACACGCATGTCACGCATCGGCAATGTGACGCGGCCGCCAAAATGACAGTTGGCAGTTGGAGATGCCCACAGACAAAAAAGTTATTTTTAAATATTTTGTGGCTACAGGGTGAATGAAGTCTTTACCCATACCATAGGGAATGTTGGCGCCAGCGATTCTGACACTTTATTTACAGATTTTGTACATAGAAGGGTCCAAAATAGTAGAAACAACATTTTTTTTTTTCGCGCATGCGCAGAATCTTTTTACATCCCGGACTACGGAAAATTTAATATAAATTATTCGAAGTGACTTGTCTCATTGCGGTTTTCTCTATGGTAAAGTACGATAATAGAGCAAGCGTTTCTGACATTGTTCTTCATACACTTTCTGTATACATAAGGGTCAAAATTGCATTTCAAAATGGCGCGCCACCTCGCGGACACCGGTGTCCGAACGGCCCACAACGAGTTAAGAGCAAATTAACGATACTCGGCCGAATCTTAATCGAATTAGTTAGTGTACTTCACTGTTGATTTCCCAAAGTTAAATAAAACACGGGAGATTAAAGCACAATGGCCCTTTGGTCGCAGTGCTTGAGGGAAGCTATGCATATGTCTAATTATCAATAAAAATAATCATTGCAGCATGTTAATGCTGGACTACTGTTAGGAACAGAATGATTACGAGCTACACAGACCCCCTCCTTATCAATAATAATAAACATTGGCGACTGTGTTGTATGTTTTTGTACATATTACATAAAAAATAATAATACTTGGCTAATTTATATAGCGCCGTTTTTGTGAGAAATCACCTCAAGGGTGCTGGTACAGTACAATTAAATATATAATAAAACTAGCTGATCCGGCGAACTTCGTACCGCCTCAGAATCAAAAACTGTTGTCAACTTATTAGCTGAATTGATCTAAATTGTTTCTCCCTGCGTATCCTTTCCCCTCTCGCGTTCCCTCTCCCCACTCCACTTCTCCCCTTCCCCCGTCCCGCTAACCCCCCTTCCTGAGTTCCTTCCCCCGTCCCGCCAACCCCCCTTCCTGAGTTCCTTTCCCCCCTCCCCCCTCCCCCCTTCCCCCTCCCCCCTCCCCCCCTCCCCCTCCCCCTTCCCCCCTCCCCCGGTTCACAGTTCAATACTATACCCCTTACAATATTGCTGCAGTTCTTTCAAAATAGGAGAATTCGTTCCATACAAAATGTATGGGGAAAATAATTTTCTTCGGAGTGGAACACCTTTACTTTTAGGGGTATGAAAAATAGATGTTGGTCGATTCTCAGACCTACCAGATAAGCACACAAAATTTCATCAAAATTGGTCCAGCCGTTTCGGAGGAGTATGGTAACAAACACCGTGACACGAGAATTTTATATATTAGATTGGTATAACTAAGATTTGTAATTTTAACTAGTGACTTATATCTAAGACTCTTAAATAGTGGCTTAATCTAAGACTTATAGCTAGTGACTTATGATAGTTGACGTAAAACTAGTGAATTAATGACATACATATTTACAACTGTGACTTAAAGTTAGAGAATTAAAACTAACATAAGTACCAACATTTCAAAATATTTATTTGCCATTGTTGTCAGTGATAATGATAACATTAAAAACCAAACAACAAACAGGTTCTGTAGGTATATGTACAAACTCGTAACATAGATAAGTTATTGCTGGGAGTCGAAGCAGTTGGAGGATTTATAAATTTTATTCATAGGTACATACACATTTTATACATATTCAGTCTTACTCATCATCGCAAAATAAGATACAACCTCGGAGCAAGACCGGGTTAGGTGAAATTGTTACTCAACACAGTGGGTTAATAGCGCGCATACGCGTGTTCTTCCCGCGTCGCTGTACAGAAGATGTAGTAGCTGTCAGAATTTAAACCACCCGATCACCAGAGTTAACTCAGTACCTACGGCGTTGTAACTGACGAAATGGCGAATTTTAATGAGAATCTTGACGTTTTGAACGGAGCTTTGGCAAATATTGACCGTATTCGCGGCATTTGTGCACCACGGCTACGGAAAAGGTTAAAAAAAAGGTACGATCCATTTGCGGCACTCACGGAAGGAGATTTTAGGTCTAAATATAGATTTACCAAAGTCAACGTTGTGTTGATTGATGTTTTTGTTTTTTTTTTTTACATGAATACCGCACAAGAGTCCCAACTGCTCCTGTCTGGAGCCAGTGGGACTATGGCATCTCCAATTGGGGTATGTTGTGAGGCTGATGGTAGTGGGGAGGGGAAGGAGATAGGGAAGAGGAAGGTGAGGGAGTACCTGGCTATTCAGATCTGGTCACCAAACACGGCTAAAGCCATTTCAAGCAATGTTTCAATTATGAATGGTGGTCTCACACCAGGGCGATACTGAGAGTATCTTCCACTCTGGAACGTGCAGCAAATATGAATAATTGTGAAATAACACAAATTAATCAAATAAAATTTATTTGCCACGCCGGTATTCGATCCCGCGACCTTCGGAGTGCCAGTCAAGAATTTTACCACTGGACTACGCCGGCCTGACTGACATATGAATAAACGTGAAGTTGGCAACACGCCGCGAAATGCTAAATTGGCCGCGTTTTTCAGCTTTGGAGCAGTGTTGCTACCGTAAAAAAATCATAACAGCTGTCGAGAAACATTATGATGATGAGTAAAGATTTTTACCTGAGCAGTGTAGGCTTACTCCACTGTGTAGCTACAGCGACGCTACAGAGCCGTGGTATGGTTTCATGATGAGTAAGGCTGATTATATTCTATTTTTAGTGTTATTAATGCCAGAAGAAGGAGGTAGCTCTTATATAATATTACTATTATAGAACACGGGTGAAATAATGATCTTAATGGATTTATCGGTGCAATAATGATCTTAGCTGGATTTATAGAACATACACAAGCTTATCTTAAATAAATGAAAATGAATCATCGTACCGCATTAAAATGGCTCATCGCTCAACATACAGATTGAGGAGTTAGGCTCCCGCTTATTATGAATATCTATAAATTCGTAGACATCAGCAATTATAGAATGACGAATTTAAGGAATTGAGTGACTGAAAAGATGCGTTTTTAGCATGGATCATATCACAACCTTAATTCTTTTTGTTTTCAGGAGGAACCGAAGATGCAGCGCACTGAAAATTCATTCCATCACCAAGTGAAATATAATTTATCCAGTGGTCATTTTGTCATCAATGTGTCAATAAAGTAATGATTTCACAGCAACTATTAATTTTACTTTTTTTATTCTCATAATTGAATTCCTAAATGGTCTGTAAGGAAGAAAGGGAAAGAACATTAACCCCTCACGCCTTGACGTTATAACAGGGTTAAAATATTTCCGATATACAATAAAATCCATATAGACGGAATATTTCTGAATGTATCCTAAAACTAAAATATGTTTTTGTTAGGTGATAAAATATGCTTTCAAATTTTATAAATCGAAATAAACATATAATTTTTGAAATATAAAATTTTTTCATGCCAACGTAAAAAGTTCACATTACATTTTTTCTAACTAAAATTTCTGATAATGAAAAAAAATAAAAACACACATTTAACTAGATAAATGCATTACAAACAAATTGTCATCTCACTTTTTTGTCGTTCCATGTAAAAATAATTAATAAAATATTCCCAAAATTTCATAAATTTATTTCAAATTGCGATTCGAAAATTTGGTTTCATAGAGGTCTACATTTTACTTCTTTTATGGTTAATTTTTATATATAGATATAAAGCGTGGTATTTTCTCTTTCTAACACTGTTTAAATCATATTTCTCACTATGATAGTAACGGAGACCTGTGGCATACATTAATTATGTGAGCAGCTTTTGTGAGATAAATTAAAAAATTTGTGAGATAAATTTGGACCACTTTGTATATTCTTTTCAAGTAACATGAGATTTTACTGGACCCCCCCCCCTCCCTTTATGAGCTCACATAATTAATGTATGCCCCCATACAGTGATTTCTATGAGATATATAAGTTGTTCCGAAAACCGAACAAATATACTTTAAGGGTTAAGAAGCACAGGTGTACAATGAGTGAAAATAGGATTTGTATCAATTATAACATAGCATAGGTCAGCAACTAAGGCCGTTCTCCTATGGATCAGTAAAGAATTGATGAAAACCGAGTGAGTGCTATAAAAATTATCAAAACCCAGTGTAAAAAGTAAAGTTCCTTACTTACCCATGGGACGACTTGAAATTGAAGAACCAGAATTAATCTCCCTATTTTACTGTTTGTGATCCATAATTAATCTCCCTGTTTTACTGTTTGTGATCTATTATAATATGGGCATTTCTCCACTAATTGGAAAATCGCTGTCCCAGGTAAATTTTATATAGTAGATCTTAATATTACCGAGTTCTTTGTATTGATAACGACAATATGTTAGCTATTCTTGGCATGCTATAGCTCATACAGTAAAATAATATTGTAATATTAATTTAAATGCACTTCAAACACCTCAATTCACAGTCCCCTGTCGTGTCCCATTTCCGAAATTACAAGTCTTATGACAAATATTCATTTTCAGTATCATTACTGCGTCAGTTAAAAGTGTATAAATAGTACTAGAATATAGTAAGCATCTTTGCAATACACAATCATATTTTTAAAATAACAATTTATTTAAGAAAACAGTTATCAAATGTTGTCCTCAATTTTTTTGAACAGTCCCCTGTTACAATTTGAAAATTGCACCGAAATCGCACTATGCATTGGCGCGGTAGTTTATATCGTGAAACAGAACGAAATCGGTGTGATATTCGTTCGGTTGTAGAGCTATGTGGGCTGACGCCATCGTATGCATTTTCACAGCCACGCTTGTAAGTGAACTACGTGTCTAGACCGCTAGTTAAACAGTCCCCTGGTAAGCATTTTACTTATAGTTTTAAGTAATAAAATTACGATTTTTTTTTTAAATAATTACTTATCGAGAATGCAATCACGCTTGCTTCTTGATTTTGAATTGATTTAAAATGGTTTTATGCTAGAAAAGTTTCTATGCAAAAATAACAGTCCCCTGGGCACAGTCCCCTGTCATTTTTATGTCACAGGGGACTGTTCTATACCACAGGGGACTGTTTCTTTTAGGTATCTTCAAGTTTTACCTGCCATATTGCACAATATAAACATTTCGTTTAATATTATTTTTATAGCGGGTAATACTCCATAATACCACATAAAAAGAATTCAGCGAAAACAAGGGAAGAAATATTAGATCGAAAATGCATAGCTGCATGTTTGAGATACTAACGACTTAAAAATGACACACAGAAAAGAGAAGAAATGAAAGAAAAAGGCACAAGAAAATTAGTTAAGGACATGAGTAGTCGTGAGCAGAAGGCTCCAAGAAAAACTTGGAGAGAGCATTGTTCTACCTATCGCGCAAAGAAAAAAGTTTTGAAAGCAGTTACAAATACTTTTGTTAAGGAAAATATGCCTGATTCAGTGTATTCCGCATCAGCTTTTCCGGTGCCTTTGAGATTGCCAGATAATGCATTAACTATAACTATAGCTAAAATCAATAAACGTGGAATATCGTTATGGTCAAATAGATTATGAGGAAGGTAAACTAACAGTAACTTGTATGAAAATTTGTGACGATAAGTCACACTTTTAGAGTTAACGAAAATGATGTTTCTGATGTTTCTTTTGGACAAATACTGGAAAAGTGACCAAATCCAGATCTAATCTTAAAAGGGAAAAGATATTATTATTACTTTCCATCAGCTGTACCGGTTTTAGAGAAATAATTTAATTTTAATATTTTCTGGAACTGCAATATGATGACTGATTTTGTATATAATTACAACTGGTTACTATTAACCTGTCAAGGGCCAGGGTTTTTTGGAAAAATTTTTGGAAATTACCTTAAGAACAAGAATGGAGGAAGCTATTCTGACTTTTTCCTTGGTACAGTTTCTTTATACAAAAAATTTAAAATCGCATCCAAATTATTTGAATTAATATTCTTTTTTGAAATTCCAGTCTCGCGCGCGGGCGCGTTCCTTGCCTTTGAAAGGTTAAAGGTTAAATATTTCAAAGTATTATTGTCAAGTCATAATGTTGATTGTGATATTAGAAAGCAAGTTAATATTTTTTAGTATTAATTTTACAAGTCAATAAAGAGTGAAGCAAAGATTGTTTACTTAAGAAGTTTTAATAAATTTAATACAAGTGTTCTGTAGAATTAAGAAAGTTCATAACATGTTTTATTTGTTTAGAAATTGTTGTTTTATCAGTCCATAATACAGATGGTAATAGTTATAATAAATAGAAACAAAGACTGATTGCTTATATTCAATGAAAATATGTTTTTTATTTCATATAAATACTCCTCTGAATTATATAACAGTCCCCTGTCAATATTTTTCGTAAAATTTACCATAAACCAAAAATTAAGAGGAAAATGTGTGAGATTTATGTAAATATATATTTCATTTATTAATGCCTTTCCATGTATGTACATATTTTCTTAATTATTAACAAAAATATGCTTGGGACAGTGTTGTATGGGCCAGTTTCCAATTAGTAGAGAAATACCCATATCTATAAATTTGAACATTATAGTGTTAATATTGTGACTATAATACAAAATATTATATTGTATTAACTTATGGAAGAAAAATTATGTATTAATTTTTTGCTATGCACATCTAAAGGTGTGATTCCGTGCCACGCGGCAGATGGCAGCAGCAGACGTCGACTGCAGTGCCGCCGACGGCAGACGCCACTACTTAACTGTATGAACTTGTATAGGGCCGTTTCTGACAAACCACTGCAAGTGCCGCGCGGCACTTGCAGTCGATGACTGACGCGTAGCGGCAGAGGCACTCGAGTGCAAACATAGTACTGCCGTCGACTTCACGGAAATAAACTTTAAAATTTGATGAATTGTTTAAATTCTGTGAAACAACTCGTCCCTTCTTCTACGTTATTCATTACAAAATAATTTTAATTTGCTTACCTTAACGTCAAGAATAAATTTTTCTTCTGGCAATATTGTTTTTCGCCTTGTTTTTGGAGCAAGATCATTGTAAATTAAAGAGATTACAAAATTAAACTGGTTTTTATTTAAACGACAATAACTTCTGAAAATGTCTTCACTCTCATTTAGGTGTCTTTTTATCAAAGTTTCATAAGCGCCTTCTTCCAGTCTATTTAAGTACATTGGCAGTATAGGCTTTCTACTTGAGTAATAATACAATAATAAATCATCGTCGTCTTCTTCTTGCAATAACACTTGCAGCATTTTATTATTCATAATTTTTATAAATAAAATAAAATATGGAAGACACAACCGTCGGCAGTGGACGCAACTGCAGTGCCGTCACTGCCGTCGACTTTGGAACCTACGCGACAGCATTAATTAGTGCCGTCTGCTGCCGACGGCACTGCAGTCGACGTCTGCTGTTGCCGTCTGCCGACTGCCGCGTGGCACGGAATCACACCCTAAATAAGAAAGGTCTACTCATATTTTTTACTGATTGTCTTGCTAGGGATATTTGTATCAGACAGACTAGTTTAGACAAAATCAAGCTCGTATGAATCCAGTTGTAAATTCAAACTCGCTCAAATTCTCTTGCATAACCATGTAAGAGAATTTGAGTGAGTGTACAAAATGTTTATTGGGTTAACTTGAAAAAGTTATGTATGTACATATATTATGATGCGTATACATTTGTGAGACGGAAAAGCAGGAATTAAGGCTTGCGGTTTTCGCGGTTCAGCTCACTAGTAAGTACATGCAATTAGATTTAAAATTTTATTAACAGTTTGTTAGTTGAGTGTTGATATGAATAGAATAGTTAATTTTAGAGCAAGCTTTAGCCTTTGAGGAATAATTTTTTAATGAAATAATAAATAAAACAACTACTTTGTTTATAACTTTTTTGTTTTTGTTTTTTTAATACCAATTAGTTTTGCTTAACACAAGCATCATCAGGGTATAAAATTGATCAAAAATGTTTTTTTTTAATCTGCTTAATTTTACACCCTGATGTTAAAAACTGGTCGGTATTAAAAAGATTTAATAAGCAATTGTTTTATTTCATTGTCAAATCACAAAGTGACAACTTTCTACCAAAATGCAAATAATAATTTTATTTTATAGAACAAAAGCACATTGTTTAAATAGTGCTGTTTTATTATGTTAAGGAAACAATCCATTGGTTGACATTGTGAGATTAATACATTGATTACATTAAGAAATATATTTTACGAAATTAAGGTACTTTAACCGCTCAAGCGAAAGCCACCCATACGGTGTGTGATTTTTATAAATTAAGATGATTTATAAATTTTTTGAAATATTTTTATAATACCTAAAAATATGGGGTAAACGGTGAAATCTAGGTGGATTTGTTGGATTTAAACTGTAGTAAGCAGTTCATATGTTTCCGTATTAACATTTGAAGGTATGATATTAACCCCTCAGGCCTCTGGCGAATTCTGTCAAGAGTATTTCCGCTTTTCAATAAATTCCAAATATTTGCAAAAATTCTGAACGTATCCAAAAGCTAAAAACTGTTTTTGAAAGGTGATGAAATATGCTTAAAGTTTTTTTATTAGAAATAAATGTATAATTTTACGAAATATAAAATTTTTGAATGCAAACAAAAAAGTTTTAAAAATGGCTGATCTTATGTTTTTTCTAACTTGAATTACTGGTAACGAAAAAATAAAAACACATAATTTATTAGACAAAAGCATTATAAATGTTATTGTAGTCTCACTTTTTTGTTGTTTCATGCATAAACGTACATAAAAGATTCACAAAAGTTTCATAATTATTTCTCAAACTGCGGCCAGAAACTTTGGTTTCATAGAAGGTGTGCATTTTAATTTTTCTGTGTTTAACTTTTAGATTTGGAAATAAAGCGTGGTGCTTTCTCTTTCTAACACCGTTTAGATCATACATATTTAGTAAGGGTAAACTAATGGTAAAAACTAAAGGATAAAGTAAACAACGATTTGCTGTTCCCAAAAGTGAAAAAATTAACCTGAGGGGTTAAAATCAAATGACTGATTCGAAAACTGAACACCCGGAAATCTCCACCTCTCAAGTGGTTATGATAAAATTAAGGTATATAAAAAAGTAATATAATATTTTACAGAATACCTATGTAAATTTTGATGGCCTTTGGAATTTCCCAATTGGAATTTTATTTGATTTTTTGGTGTTATTTCACAATTAAGTAAAAATAATATATTGTATAGTGGAAGATACTCTCAGTATCGAAGCGTTGCTTGAAATGGCTTTAGCCATGTTTGGTGACCAGATCTGAATAGCCAGGTACTTCCCCATATTCCTCTTCCCCATCTACTTCCCCTCCGTACTACCTTTAGCCTTCAAGAATAGGTAAGGAACGTAGATCAGGTGGGAAATTTTACTGAATTGTGCTTTACAGGAATACCTCTGACGCTGATCTCTCCTTTGTAACCCCGCTCGCTTTCTCTCAAACAAGAAATCTATATATATATATATATATATTTTTTTTTTACATTAGCTTCACATAGATGGCCCTGAGGAAAGCAATTTCTGTCAGGGCCTACGACATCTTGGAGAATGCCATATGGAGGGTCTTTTTAAGGAAGGGAAGGAGAGGAACTTCTGAGAAGGAAATGGGTATGAGGGGTGAGTAGGAATCTGGAAGTCAGTGTGTCCAGGAGAAACGGACGTACGAGTTCATTCTCCCTCTGCAGTACAAGGTGATGGGTTGAGTGATTTCGTTTAGCTAGGTCAAAAGGCCTCCCCATACCAGTCTTTATCGATCAGACCCGCCCTGTAGTCAATGGGCAGACGGATCTGCTGCTGAGACCGACACAAACCTCACCCAATGAACCCGAGCGCCATTGCTATGTCACCAAAAGTAATGAACCACTTTTGACCTTTTTTTAAAATTTGATTACTTCACAAGAGTCCCATCTGGAGCCAGTGAGACTATGGCATCCCCAATTGGGGTAAGTTGTGAAGGTAAATGGGGAGGGGAAGGAGGTGGGAAAGAGGAAGGTTGGGAAGTACCTGGCTGTTAAGATCTAGTCACCAAACAAGGCTAAAGGCATCTCAATTCTGAATGGTGGTCATATACCATGGCGATACTGAGAATATCTTCCACTCTGGAACGTGCTGCAATAATATTATTTGAATGATATATATATAAGGGCAATATACTAATATATTATTTTTTTAAATTAATTATTTGTGAAATAACATAAATTACTTAGAGGTGTTGGTTATCCATTAAACGGTTCACTGGGCGGCGGTACCCATACCCCTCCCAAATTGTATCGGAGAGATTACAACGGAGCTCTTAGCAACATATCAAGATTACTTTGATATCATCTTTATTTCATTTTAGGTGCAGTTATGTATTATAAATATTTTACAACTGCAATACTTTGAAAGATTTTTCCCTAATATGCAGCATGTGCATTCCCAGCAAAAAAATTTTTTTTGCAAAATCCACACGGGATGCAATAATTTCCCTTAGGGCCAATGTCATCTTTAAGGATGATGTATGGAGGGTGTACTTGTTTTTCTTCTATGGCCTTGTTTCTACAGATGATTACATATATTTTGCATTTTTCTAAAGATGCGCCTGAAGTATTAAAGCTTGTTCTGCTTTATAGTAAGTACTACATAATGATTTCTCATTCACAAACTCCAGTTCATATTCATAACTTTCTATCTGTTAAATTTATAGTATCAGCCACATGCAAAGATAAAAGCTCTGTTGAACCGCGAGCGCTTGTGTGTTGTACCGTCACACAACGCTATCAAATATTTCTTCCTATGGTGTGAGAGGGGGTCTATGAATTTGAGAGATGACAGCTGTTATCCGCATGTTTACGTAGCTCCATAATTAAAATGACCCCCTCTCCTGTTCAAGGGCGGATCCAGCTTTGGCGCCAGGGGGGGTCACATAGTCGTGGTCAAGTCACAAGAAGTTATAATTTAATTTTGACAATAATAGATACAAGTTAAAAGTAGGTCCACCTAGGTCCTGGACCCAGCCCAGGGGGGGGTCATGACCCCCATGACCCCCCCCCCCTGGATCCGCCCTTGCTCCTGTTTAACGGTGGAGAAGGGGTCACATAACTTTTCGCATATCACCTCAGCAGCGGTTACGTCAGATTACGGCGTATAACTTTGAGCTTCGAGCACATCATCTGCTTAGGTGTGGCGGGTCTATATGGGATTGTATGGAGAGCATTATTGGGCGTGCGATGACCTTTTATCTTTTATCTTTTCGTGTGGCACCTATGTACATAATACTTTAGCGATTAAAGAATATTTTATTAAGTATAAGTAAAGAATATTATATTATGTATCAGTACCTACTGACTTTGATGAAATAAATTCAAAATGATCTACGATCTATAATTATTATTACCTAGCTAATGCATCCTTTTCCTGATGATCCTGTGATCATCGAAGTTCTTCCACTACAACAGCTTTTATATTTTAAGTGTTCAATAGCCAAGGGCGGATCCAGGGGGGGGATCATGACCCCCCCCTGGGCTGGGTCCAGGACCTAGGTGGACCTACTTTTTACTTGTATCTATTATTATCAAAATTAAATTATAACTTCTAGTGACTTGACCACGACTCTGTGACCCCCCCCTGGAGCTATGTGACCCCCCCCTGGCGCCAAAGCTGGATCCGCCCTTGTCAATAGCATGCCATAGTAATTCCGATTGCGAACCTCTCTGGAGAAACATCAGCCTACCAGACATACCACTTTCGTAAGGCTGCCATAATTGGCTAGTGTCTGGCCAGTTCGGAGGGTGGGCTGGTACACAAAAAACTTGTCACATAAACTGAGCCTTTGCCACGGTCGCCCTTCATCCCTCACCCTGGCTCCCATACCTCGTGCAGGATTACTCTCTCGGTGACAGTCCTGATATATCGATATGGATGGCAACCCAGCACATACATCGTTCACGCGGATTTTGTGAAAACAAAAATATTGGATCAGTTTGCTAGTCTTCTTTTGGTTGCATCTACGTGTCTGTAAAAATAATGTTTTTGTTATGCATTTCACCAGTGCTTGGCCGAATTGTATTATGCCCAAAATATTTTATTTTTAACCTCCCTGGTATTATTATAACGACGTTATAAAAGATAATGTTTTGTGAAAATAAAATTATTATTATCGGTTCATTGGTTGATGAATCTAAACCAAGGTTCGTAGAAAATGATTTTAACAAGGTTAGCTCATCGAGAGGGTAGAGTGGTGATTGGCTAAATATTCGTGACGTAGCGTACAGTCTATGTTCCTCTGGGAGATTTGAATTAACTACAATACGAATAAAAAAATATATTTGTTTTGAGACTTCAAACTACGTCACGCGTTCGAAATGTCCAAAGCGGTCCAAAGTTTTTTTTTTCGAGAAAACCCCGTGTGAGCCAAACTTGTTAAAAGCATTTTATACGTACCTTGAAACTAAACGAAACATGAATTAGAACAAAGCACAGAAAAATAAAAGGTAAAAATTATTCCAATAAAAATTGAAAATATTTGTTCGTTCGAAAGTAGGTACCGATTATTTTACAAATTATATTAAATAATATATGGGAAAAAAACATAAATAGGGATAACATTTTTCTCTGTAGGTAACATGGGCAAATGTGTTTTATACGAAATGGCAACACTTGTTATAACGTTTGCCGTGTTGTGTGTTGCGGAATATGTTGTTTCTGTGTTGTGAGTTATAAACAATTCAATTTAGTGATATTCAATCCAAGTATTACAGTGTAATAAATGTGCAAGTGAAGTTATTTGAGAATTTCGCATTTCTTTAACTGGAACCAAACATTCCTATTAACGTAAGTAATTGAAATAAGTAGCCATTAAAAATGGCTTCGTTTACAAATTAAAACCTATTTTAACTATAAATCTATTATTTCATTTCGGTTTTCACAATAAGAATAAGTTTTGTGTAAAATTAAATCCATACCTCTATGTGCTTTTTAAAAGTGTGCCTTCCTTTTAGTAATTTCTTTTAAATGCTGGTTATTATTTATCCGCGAGAATGGGTGGCAACTGTCAAGAAGTCGCGACGAATGAACTATAAATAATACCATACTACGTGTATCGTTATGCAGTTTTATTCTAATCCGAGCGTATCGTTTTCATGTCTTGAAAATATTTTAGCAAACGTTAAAACCGATTATATTGATTTCGTGTATGTATGTATCCAAATTATTGACATCAGCTGTCAAAAAATACCAATTCCTATCCGGTTTTCAACTTGTACAGTTTTCTAGAAATAATATCAGTACCTCTCGAGTTTATATTTGGTTAAAAAGCGTATTCTTTAGTTTTCACACCACTAATTCATAACAGAGATCTTTACATTCAATTCTCTCAGCAAATCAACAAAACCGTCCTCAGCCTTTTATTGTAAAACCACGGTTATATTAATAAGAGTACGAGAATGTTTTAATCCTTGTCATGAGACAATTGAAGTAAGCGATGAAATATTAGGTGGTTTGACTTCTGGGTTGTGGGGACTAAGCTGTGTCAGTGCAGATTTCTAGTTTTAGCTTTATATGTGACACACTATCATTGCAACACAAGTAAACAACCTTCATTTTTTCACTACACTTTCTGGCCTGATGATGGGCACTGAAAGACTGTCTGAACCGTTGGTTCAAGGAGGAGGAAGCACTGCCCAATCCAATAACCCAAAAATCCAAGCAATATAAATTATTAACATTACTTATAGATGTACCAAACAGTTCTACAAAACACTTTCATTGATAAAGTTCATATTCATCACTTGTGGATTGATTTCAGAATAATAACTTTTTAAACAGCTTTGATTTACACAAATGAACGCTCGGTTGGTTAGTGAATTATGACTGTAGACTGCCGGGGTTTCCAATCCCCATTTAATATTTTCAAACTATTTTGAATGTAGATCTCAACCCCTTCTCGTTTCACATCATCTGTGGGATTTTAACATGTCAGAACGGATGTAAAGTTTGTGCTCTGTTTATTATATTATTATCACTTATCGGTTGTCAACAACTATAAACGTTGCTTTAGTATGGAACGTGTTAAAGTACTTTTGTTTTATTTATTAACCACTCGGACCCATTAATTTATTTACAGTGACAATGTAACATTACTAAACATATGTATGACGTAGGAGGTGTACCTAAAGAGGAGACGGTTTACGGATCCCTTTTCACTTCATTCCTTTAAGAGTAACAAGTCATGGTAAAGTTTATCAGGATTGTCATTGGATATTTGGCTGTCTCCTATTTCCAAAATGTGTCTTCCCAGGTATCTGAGTCTTGTCCTCATCAGGTGACATTGTCACTATAAGTGAATTGGAGTCTCTCGATTCTTTTCACACTTCCTGCAACTATTGGTGTATTCCACTCTCAACAACTGCTTGTGTCTCCTGAGATGGCAGTGTCCCATTAGTAGTCCTACCAAGTCCTTCGGTGAGTTTCTGTCCATATCGAATAGTGGAATTACTTGGTTCGTCTAGGGTCTGGACCGTTTATAAGTAGTTTGGATTCCGGGTGCCCTCTCCCATTCCTTCCAGCGTTGGGATTTGACCCACCTTTCGATATGTAGTGTGGTTGTGGCAAGTTGCCATTCCTACGACTGACTCGGATCCCGCAAGTGGTGCTTCCACCCCATGCTAGTCCGTCAGCTTGCTCGTTATCCTTAGTACAAATGCTAACGTACCGAATAGTTATGAATTTGGAGATGATAAGGTTCTTGTCGTCAATAGTGTTATTATTGTCTGACATTTGGAGTGGTGAGCCGTATTGCAGGTGTGGGGGAACTATATCACCACCCGGTTGAACAGCATTGTGAGTCGCATTAAGGTAGGACTGTAGGAACTAATTTATTAATGCGAGTCTTGAACGAAGTTGGTTAAATGAAGGAGGAACAGCCGAAAGCTTACACAAAAATGAGTCCGAAAAACGACCCGTTCTCATGAAGACAACATCAACTGTTGACGTGTGTTCTGCTCATTTTGATCAATACTGCTAGTTCCTCCGAGCGTGCTCCGTTGAAATATCTGTAGTACATAGGTACTCAGCATGCCTACTTTAGAGATGAAAATCGGTGTGCTAACAATTTTTTGTCAATCAGACAGATCACCCTCGTTTGCACAGAATCAAGTTGGTTTATGAGGAATATTGGGGTTCCAATCCAGAGGTGGCTTCCGAATTCAATTGTTGGACACACTTGAGATTTTTATAGGATTAGCAGCTGGTCACTATTATTGAAGAATCTGCAAGTTATTATTTTTACAAGAAATGACAAAAAAGAGAGGTAAAAATAACATTTATAATTCATTTTTTTAATAAAATGTGTGGTTTTTATTTTTCTTCATTATAAGTAATTTTAGTTAGAAAAAACATAAAGTGAGCCATTTTTAAAACATTTATGTATTAAAAAAATATATATTTAAAACAAATACATGGTTATTTCTACTAATAAAATTTGAAATCGTATTTAATCGCCTTTCGAAAACAGTTTTTAGTTTTCGGATTCGTTCATAAATATTCCATTTATTTGGATTTTATTGCAAAGCGGAAGTATTTTTACCTACTGACAAAATACGCCCGAAATTTAAAAAAAATATTTTGAATTGAATGTGTCATTAACTGTCAATTTCAAGTTATTAATTTTTCCAGCTTTGTATCCTAAAATAATCAATGAAACTTAACAGATTTTCCCGGAAGGGGGAACTTACGTTCATAGATATATTGCAGGATATGCTTCCTGTCAAGCGCACGTCACATAACCTATGCAAGGCTAAATTATTTTTACTATGCGTTAACGGTTTATCCGCTACAAAATCTTTGTGTGTTCCACGAAAAAAAGCTCTTGCGGGATGAGCTCTGACGTCGTGAAATATACCCAGTTTTTTTGTGTGAAAGCTCAATTGTCATTTCGAAGATCATTTCCGTCGTGACATATGACGCTTTGAATTTTAATAATTTAACTGTAAAAAAATAAACCACTACAGTTTGTCAAATAAGAGTAGAAAATATATGAGGGCGCCACTGTTGATCAAATGGCAATACTAAACACATAACTCATGGTGTTAAAGTAAAGCTGTGTAACCTACATTTTTATAAAAAATTAAAAAGGCATAATAGTGGAAAAAATATTTTTTCATTGCAGTATAGATACCCGCCGATCTCAAAATTAGAATTGCATATAGGTATATTATTATTATACTTTTGCAATTTTGTGTTAAAATAATGAAGAATAACTATAATGTAATAAAATATAAAGCACAGTTTAGAAATTGCTCACATAATTTAATACTAGATAAAGTACTTAGCGTTGCCTGGGCTTTAGATCATGTCTCTAATTTTAGATCTGAATATATTTAACTCATTCAGATCTAAAAGTAGTGTAACTAAACTCACCATTAGTGATTCTTCCTTTCTATCTATAAATTCAAATTTATGTTAAATTAAATTAAAGTAAATCGCTTTATAAATCACCTTTTAATCAAATTTATGTCATGAAGAAAAAATATTTTTTTTAAATGTGGTTTACTGTGTTCTATACAATCAGTGTCATTGCACTTCAAAAAAATATTTGACAGTTAAATTGGTATTGCCAGACTACAAATTTAGTATTTCCAGTTTTTATATTTTCTACTCTTTTTTGACAGACTATAGGTAATTTTGTTTCGTATTTATTCGTTTGAAAAAATGTCACATTAACCCTCCAAAAATTGACCCCATTTTGTCAGAAAAATATTTCCGCTATACGATAAAATTCAAATACATAATTGGAATGTTTATGAACATATCCGAAAAAGAAAAACTGTTTTTGAAAGGTGGTGAATACGCTCTCAAATTTTATTATCTTATTAGAAATAAGCATGTCATTTTTTGAGTATAAAAATTTTGAATGCAAACTTTAAAAACTTTTAAAAATGGCTCACCTAACGTTTTTTATAACTAAAATTGCCGATAATGAAGGAAAATAATAACACACACATATTTTATTAGACAAATGAATTATACATGTTATTTTCACCTCACTTTTTTGACATTTCATGTAAAAATAATTCCTAAAAAATTCACAAAGTATAATTTTTTTTTTCAAATTGCTGTCGGAAACTTTGGTTTCATAAAGGTTTAGGTACATTTTAATTATTTTGTGGTAAATTTTTAGATTTGAATATAGAGCGTGTTGTTTTCTTTTTCCAATCCCGTTTAGATCAATAAGGGAAACACAAATGAGACCTATGTGAGCTAGAACAAATATACTCTTCGATGGGTCAATATTATATTATGCTGGTTCCCTGCATGCGTTGCTATGCCATTTAATAAAGAAATTGTTTCTCCCTGCGTGTCCTTTCCTCTCCCGTGTTCCCATTCTGATTCCTCTATCTTCCCTCTCCCCACTCCACTCCCCGGTCCCGCAAACCCCCCTCCCGAGTTCCCCTCCTCCTGTATTCGCCTTCCACTCTCGCAAATCCCCCTCACGAGTTCCCCTCCCCCCCTCCCCCCTTCCGAGTTCCCCTCCCCCTACCGGATTCTCCTCCCCCCTCCCGCATTCTATACATTCATTACATTAAGTTTTCAAACAGCTTGCGTGCCACCTATTGCAATTTTTTATACAAATTTCATAATGCCGGAGCTCGTATATGTTATTCTGATGTATAAGCTATATTATTGTAAAGTTTCATTAAAATCCATTCAATAGTTTTTGCGTGAAAGGTTAACAAACAAACATCCATACAGACTTTCGCCTTTATAATATTAGTGAGATTATTGCAGAAACCCTTTTCGCAAAATCAATTTTTTTTGGCAAAGTCCCCTAATTTAATCGGTCAATGACTCTATTCAATAAGAACTTATCTCCCAGGTAACCTACTCAAATGAGTTCAATGACACTGCACTTAAATTGCTTGTTTTATCTTTCATAATAATGTATGACTTTTAAATACTTTAATTCAGTCATGTAAAGTTTAATAATGGAGCGAATTACGCGAAAGTGAATTATTGAAAGAGGTCGAGGACGACCGAGGAAGACATGGATTCGGGTCAATGTATGAGGCGATTCATGATGCGAATGAACATGAAACCTTTGTAGACATAATTTGGCGGTCTACCCTCTCTGCCTACCACGAACGGCGTGATGCTTTTTCAATATAATAGCATATTACATTGTCAACGTGAGAACAAATCCGTGATGTCAGATATAAAAAGACCTATTTATTTGGTTATCCCTTATGCTGCGTATACATTTGCGAACCGAGACGCGAGCCGAACCACGCATTTGACGGCCTCCGTGGTCCAGAGTAAGACTTGACTTAATCCGAAGGTAGCGGGTTCGCACCCAGCGTGCGCAGATAAATGTTATTTGATTAATTTGTGGTATTTCATAATTAATTAATTAAAAACAATATATAGTATTTTTGCGGCACATTCCAGAGAAGAATATACTCTCAGTATCGCCCTGGTGTAAGACCACCATTCAGAATTGAAACGTTGCTTGAAATGGCTTTAGCCGTGTTTGGTGACCAGATCTGAATAGCAAGGTACTTTTCCATCTTCCTCTTCCCATCTCTTTTCCCTCCCCACTTCCTTCAGCCTTACAACATACCCCAATTGGGGATGCCACAGTCTCACAGGCTCCAGACGGAAGCCAATGGGGATTCTTGGGCCAATGGGGATTCTTGTGCGGTATTCGCATAAAAAAACGGGCGGAATGGGATAGGGTGGGACGGGTTCTAGCTGAATATTTACCTCAACGGTGGGGGCCGAATGGGATAGGGTGGGACGGGTTCTAGCAGAATATTTACCACAACGGAGGGGGCGGAATGGGATAGGGTGGGACTGGTTCTAGCAGAATATTTACCACAGCGGTGGGGGCGGAATGGGATAGGGTGGGACGGGTTCTAACAGAATATTTACCACAACGGAGGGGGTAGAACGGGGTAGTATGGGGTGGGGCGACACGGAATACCATAATGGCCACTGACCACAAGGTACAATAATGATAAACTGCAAATTGTCCCGATTTTTTTTATTCAGACTTCTCGACCAGGGACCGCCCGCGCGGTGGTTCGTTTATTCGGCGGATCATCGCGGACCATTTTCTACCCTCTTGCGGACCACTGGTTGGGAAACCCTGCTCTATATGGTACTCAGATTACAACACCACCAAATCAATAAATAATTATAATGCAGAAAAACTTGTAGTGAAATAAAAAAAATGTTTTTTGGGTTACTAGTAGGAAATTTCAAAAATTCTTACTAATTTACCGGTTCGTTATTCCTCCCGGTGTTATTTTATAGTAAATTTAAAATGTAGAACACAGACACGTGCAAATAGTATTTGATTTATGGTGAGCATTCGAATATTGCTTTCTTCTCGTACTTGGAGATGTCTGACGTCTGACTAATCAAAACTGGACGATCGATAATATATACGTAGCCTAAGATTAAGTTTTAATTGTAATAATCGTATTAGGTACTTAAATTTATTCACATGAATAAAAAAATAAAAATAATATGAGAGGCGATAAAAAAAATCGATTTATAAATTACTATTAACAATAATTTTAGGTACCCACCTACGTATACATCATTATCTTCATATAAATATATTTACCAATTATAATTATCTTGTAATAATCATGCTTTATTAATCATAAACAAGATTTTAGCTTATATTATTCAATGTCATTAATATTTACACGAGAGGAGATAAAAATAACATGACATCTTTATTTTTTATGGAAGCAGTTTTTCTAAGAATCCTACTTTTGCCTACAATAAACTCTTGAACCAATTGTAATGATTGTGAATTCTTCTCTACATATTATAAATTAAAGTCCCCGCGTCGTCTGTCTATCTGTCTGTCTGTTCGCGGTAAACTTGAAAACTACTGAACGGATTTTCATGCGGTTTTCACCAATAGATAGAGTGTTTCGTGAGGAAGGTTTAGGTATGTAATTTGTCAAGGATTTGTCTAAATTGGTTGAAACATAACGATAAATGTTAGAAGTGTCGGAAAAAGTCAAGCCGCCTGGTAGCTTTCATCGAAAACGCTGCTTATCCTTTTGGGATGTAACAAAACAATGCATGGTGGGATATTCCTCTTTTATAGATCTATAAAAAAGTCCGCGAAGGCATATATCTATCTTTTACGGATAGCTTACTATACCCATTCTATCTTTAAAAAAATGATCACGTACATTGCGGTAATTGAAAAGTTATTTACAGTTATTGACGGATACAGGATTAATCCTTATTAACTTATATGTTGGTTACCCCAAGCATTTCATGCACATTATTATAATCATTCACACCATCTCAACGTATTATAAATTAAAGTCCTCCGCGGCATCTGTCTGTCTCTTCGCGATAAATTCAAAGACGGCGGTGGTTATAAAGGTTGGATAATAATCCAGTAGATGACGTTGTGTTTTATTAGCCACAAAACTAGGGTAAAACTTTAGGTAACACTAGGTAAAACTTTGAGCATATAAAGTACGAAGTGTTTAAACAATAATAGTTTCTCGGAGTTGGATAATCATATATTGAAAACAAATCACGTTTGATTTTAATAGTGGAATTGAGTTACTGCATTGTAATTTTAATGGTATTCATTTATACTTTTAGGCAAATTAGAAATTAGAAAGAGCGTATACATGAATTTAAATATTATTAATAATCATAAAATAATTTTAAAAAGCGAAATGTACAATCAAAGTCTAAATACAGTTAGTAAAAAAAATCTTAAAAATCGGTCCAGTTTTGGATTTTATTTAGGGATTATCAGCCTGAGGTGCAGCTGTCCCTTTCGCTCAGTATTGGGGGAGTAAGAGCGACAGCGACAGCAATAGTTTGACAAAATACATTTTGCTCAAATTTCTCGGCGACCGTAACGACCCTACACAATAGCGACTAATTTGTAAAAAAAATTAAAAGTATTATGTAGATGTAAGCAGTAATCACCAAATTTCACCATTTCTGTTTTGATTTTTTAAAATTTATATTCGCTAACTCCCATTATGATGAACATTTCAACATTCCTAGAGTACCTCGGGAGATCAGACAGAATTATTATAAGGTTAGATTGTATTAACCCAGTTAGCCTTGAATAATTTTATTTATTTATTTTTATTTAATCATAAAAAAATCACAAAATTACCCAAAAATATATTCATCTGACATTGTGTGGGGGGGGGGGGGGGGTTACAATTTTGTAAGGAAGGGTTATGGGCGTGTTACATGTTTTCTTTAAATTCTTTTTCAGTAGATTGTCAGTGCACCAAAAACTGTCTTTCCTCGGAAAGTGATGATAAATGCGACCAAATAAGTAAAATTTGCAACCATCATTAAAGGCCAATTCTGACTTTATGATCTAGATTCTGGGAAAGAAAATGAGGTACGAATTGAAAATTTCGCGAGGCCGCAGTTTCAAAATGATGCGTTTGTGGAATATTTCGATGTGATGACGAGTGGTCAACTGATGACGATATTCCATTATTGATGACGATATTTACATATAACGGCATACTCGACTCAAATTTCGACTTTTTCGGAGATCGGGTCTGACTAATCAACTGGACGATCGATATCACAGGAAGCCAAAAAAGTTTTAAGTCGCTAGGGTGGGGGGAGAAAGAGGGATATGTTACAACTAACGGATCCGGATCTCTCGGCGCCGGTCGCACAATAAGTATGTAATACAGGGAATGTATGCAAGAACGGAAGGTATGTAACAAATTCAACACCTCATTTCAACACCTCTTTGAAAAGTCGTTAAAAGTGAAGACATTTAAAAAAAAACCATCATAACCTAACTTAACGTAACCTATTTAACCAAGTTTTTTTTTCATCACTTTTAATGACTTTTCAAAGAAGTGATGAAGTTGCACGTTGTTGGGTTCGGTCACCGTAATAAACATTCAGTCTAGCATATGCATAGTTCACGGTTAGAGAGGCATTACAGGTAGGTAGTTACCTACGAATTATTTTTGGCCTGCGTGTATCCAAAGTTTCGAGTCTGCCCTGCATGCTTTTATTTATCGACATTGGCCTACCCCAAGATAGGTAACGCTCGGCGAGGTCGAAACTAGCTTGACTAGCCGGCTTGGCTCCATAAAATAGCCTTTTTGTTCTTTTTACAGAGTTGACATTTCAAAGCGCCATTGCTCATCACTGAATTATCGAAGCGAGCTTAAATAGTGTCGTTGATCCAGGATCTCGATAAAGAAAATGCTGTGCAAATTCCATGAGCTTTCTAATACCCTTTGTTCTTGATGGATAATGTGCCTTTGTGAGTTAAAAATTGCTATTTTGTCTAGGAGTGTGAAGTTTCACGACGCCAGAGTTCACGCAAAAACTTTGATTCCTGCTGTAAAGTTAAAATTTAAAAAAGAAAACTGACAATGTTTCTATTTTACTTACACAAACTGTTGAAAATGGGCATATTTTTTTTTATAAAGAAAGACAAACATTCGCGGGTTACGGGGGGTTCGCGGGACGGGGGAATGGGGGGGGAGTGGAGTGGGGAGAGGGAAAGTGGAGGTGACGGAGTGGGAACGAGAGAAAAAAAGGGGAGGCGGAAGGGGAACGGGACGAATGGGAAAGGACACTCATGGAGAAATAAATTTCTTTATTAAATGGCATAGCAACGCATGCCGGGAACAGCTAGTACTAAATAGTAATAATAAACCTTTTTATTCTGGACTTCTGTTAAAGCTCCACTACACTACTCGCGAAGTTGATGAAGTTAATCGAATACGATAGTGTAGACACGAACTTCACTTCGCTTCGTCCAACTTCGCTTCGCTTCGCCTGACTTCCGATAATTGTCGGTATTTGGCCCGAGTCAAAGGACTCGAAGTGCTCCGAAGTTCAAAGCGAGTAGTGTAGAAACGCGCTTCAAACTTCGGTTAACTTCGTCGAAGCGAGTAGTGTAGTGGACGTTGAAGCGTCGAAGCGAGTAGTGTAGACACTAGACATGCGCTTCGAACTTCGGCTAACTTCTTCGAGGACTTCGTCGAAGCGTCGAAGCGAGTAGTGTAGTGGACGTTTTAGGTATAAATATTAGACACGTTCTTGTTTGAATATATCCCGAAGCTCAGTTTGCCTCTTGGCATACGCCTTCTCTAACATTTTCCACTGGGATCTGTCACGCGCTACTCTTCTCCAATGATGTCCAGCGGTGACATTTTAGGTCATATTCCCATCTTATTTGTTGACGTCCTCTACTTCTCTTGCCATCTCTGGGATACCAGTCAGTTACATTTTTGTACCATTTCTCTTGTGGATCGCGGGATCGTTGGGATGGGGTTGGTTAATAACGATTTCACTATGTTGATAATAAATAATAATATTAATTTCGGTATTAATTTTTTTTACATTAGTTGCATACTCAGGAGGCCCTGAGGAAAATAATTTCCCTCTGGGCCTATGTCATCTTACGGGATGCTGTGTGGAGTGGGATGCTGTGCTTTTTTCAAGGAAGGAAGGAGAAAAAGTTCTGGGAAGGAAATACGTATGAGGGGTGGGTAAGAATCTGGGGGTCAGTGTGTTAAGGAGTGACGTATGAATCCATCCTTCCAACCGCGATGCAAGGCGATAGGTCGAGAGATTCCGGCTGGAGAGGATAAAAGACCTCCTTCAACCAGTCTCTCGATACTGCCCACCATACGGCAGGTGGGCAGACACATCGGCCGCCAAGACCTGGACAACTTCATCCCATGAACCCGGGAACCTTTGCTAAGTCACCATCACCTAAGTCGTCCATTGTTGGTAATACAACATAGCCTTTTTGTTTCGGCGTTTTGAGGCTGAGCTTCGTAGGCTGCCTATTTATCGACATCGAAACTTCGATCAGCTGTTTTTCAATGTTGTATAAACACGTGATTTGCTTCGTATTTGGTAGACAGCAAGTGAAAGAGTACCGATAATATATAATTTCACAAGTAGCGTCGTTGTGTGTTTCGGACTGTTTAGTAGACCGTAGTGACCGTACTGACTGTCTCCGTTGTGTATTGGTTCCTCATGTCTCTGGACCGGATATTATAGCGTGTTCGGCTACTGCAGAATATCGACAGTGACCTGCGTAATGTTTACCTGCCAGGTGTTTTCAATTATTTAGATCGTAAAGTTTGATAAGTCGATAATGATTTCATAGATGTCGTTAGGTTATTATAGTTGTTATATTAATTTATTGACCGTCCCTAGAGAAAATTTCCAGGCGTCGCTCGACGAAGAAATCAGTGCAGCTCATCTAGACACTAACACAAAAAAAAAAAAAATGCTTTGGCTCAGATTCGCAAAGCAATTCAGAGGAACTTAGCTAATTGGCCCCTTCCTTTTGATGTGCAAATGTCTTTAAAATCGATGCCGGATGTGGGGAGGCAATCACGCTCAAATGAGCGACAATTTCTGTCGGGGTAATTTCAAACTTCAATAAAAATAGACAGCGTCGCCATCTTAGTCTTGTTTTAAAGAGGAAGGATGAAAATTTATACCAATGCTGCTCCGACATTCATGGCGACGCACTATGGAATGACCCGGAACAAGACCGTCTCATAAATCGAAAAACTGTAATTTTTTTTATACTGTAGCTGTTTTCATAAGATAAAGATCGATAAATTTTTATCCGTTGTAAATTTTTTTTTTGTTCTTTTGTATATTCAAAATAATGTCAAAGTACCTTCCTACGAATTCGGGCTGAGATATTTAATTGAATCAAAATGTGGAATATTTGGTGGTACAAATTCAAAGCATTTAAGCTAGTTTATATATAGCTTATTATATGTACATCACCGCAAAGTTTGTTTTTAAGCTTTAATAATATTATTTTGAGTAGTTTTGTTTTAAATAATACTGATTTATTAACTCCCTTAAAGGCGCCGCATCCGCGCTCAAAAAGAAGAAGATGGAGAGATATGTAATAACGAATGTTTATAATTTTCAGATCAGATTTACATTTGTTAAAGGACTACATTTATTTTTATAATAGTCATAAGATTTTTTCAAAATGGGACACTTCAAAAGAAGTGAAACCATTTAATTTTTTTTAAAATTATCTCTATAATAAGGGGTCGTCCATTAATCACGTGATGTTTTTTTAGCAACTTTTTAACCCCCCCCCCTTGGTGAAAGTTGGTGAGGTTTTAGACTAACCCCCCCCCCCGAAATCACGTGTATTTTTTTAGTGCAAAGAAATTTGAAATTTTCAGAAAATTATCACGACAAATAAATACACGTGATATCTCATTATACCCCCCCCCCCCGTCGTGATATTTCGTGATTTTTTCCGACCCCCCCCCCCCCCCCCTTTAAAGTTGACATGAGATTTTTCTGGACCCCTCCCCCCATGTTGATCATGAGCATTTGGAACCACCGTGCGACGGTGACGGTACGTTGCGAACTGCGCACGCGCAAGTGAATCCACGGTTTTCGGCTTTCCATATTTGATGTGATTAAAGCAAGGATCATACTGAGCAGACGCAACGCCACGCAACGTTCCTGTACCGTTCACACTGGCCAGACGTACGTACGCGTCGCTGTGACCACGTGACAAGGGGTCTCTGGTTGTGCGCAGGCGCGTTTGATTTGACACATTTGACATTTATTTTTTAGGTTATGTTTATGTGATTCTCTTCGCAGATGACAGCTTTGCCATATCTTGAAAGTGAATTTGAAGATGATTTGCTACGATTATTATTGTTAAGTCAATATTCTCGTAAAAAGAAAAAAAGTGAGAAGTATTTGGGTCCACAACATTAACAAACAAAGACAAATGTTTGGAGAGTTCCATACTTTAGTAAAGGAACTAGAATCTGATGACGGACGATTCTTCATGTACTTCCGTATGAGTAAAGTGGTATTTGAAGAGCTTCACAGCATGATTGAATTATTGAATATGACATAAAAAAAGAAAACACACATCTTCGAAAGTCAATTGGGACCAGAGAAAGATCTAAAGTTTGATTGACATTCACTATAGGGGTATAATATTGAAAATCATAAATAAATAGTGCCAATAATTTTCTTCCTAAGTTGCACTGCGTATGCAGAATCTCTATAATCCTGTAATTTGATTTTATAAATAACTTCGTGCCGTCTAAAAGCTTCAATAAACTGTTCGTCATCCATTTTTTAATAATATCTGTCAAAAAAACAACCATAGATATAGCGAAACAACGTTAGATGCTCAGATAACACCAAAAAGATGTAAAATCATCTCGTAGTAGGCGTGACCATACCCCCTCCACCTTCCACATGGCCCACGCCGATCTGGCTGTGGCAGATCAACGTCGCGTAGGGGGCGTCGGTTTGCGTTGCGTGGAGCTAGTCTGATTCTAAAGCACCCGTTTCCATAGAAAATGTGTGGATGGTAAGCAGTCCAGATATGGAAATGGTGACGTCAACCCACGTGGCGTGGCGTTGCGTGGGCTTAGTGTGGTCTTACCTTAAGTTGTTGTGGATAAAAACTTTAATATATAAATAAAGAGCTATTAGAACAAAATCGCTAGCCATCTTCTTATATTTTTGTCTGTGTTTCATAATATTTGGTTGGTATTTAATTATTATTCAATAATTTATTAGTTACCCATTAGTTGAAGTTGAAGGGATAAGAATTTGAGCAAATAATAAGCATTCACCATGAGAGCCATTTGAATAAGATCGGCGGCTATCTTGTGTAAATTTTTTCTGAATTTTCGTTTTTGGCGGGAATATTAGTAAATGTGAGTATATAAACATCCAACATAGAAGAACTATTTGCAAAAGTTTGCAGTCATCTTGTGGATCTTTCTTTCGTAATTTTCATTTTTGGCGGGTATTTTTGGGGTAAAGACAGTAGTAAATACAAGTATATAAACATCCACCATTAAAGAACTATTTGAACAAGATCGGCGGCCATCTTAGGTGACAGTATAGTCTCTAGGGTAGTGTCCTAGAGGTAGGTTTCGTTTGGTTCTCCCCTATTAGCCCAGTCAGTGGGGGATAAAAAAGGCCTTTAGCTTGCAAAAGGTCATGTAGTAGCGATTTTGATATATATTGTTAAGATTGTGACTCTAAAGAAAAAAAAAAGTTTTCGACCTCGGGAGGGTCGAGCTCGATCCGCCATCTTGGATTGAAGGTCCCAAAATTCGGTTTTTTTCAAAATAATTATGAAATGGTTGATTTTACAACCAAGTTCTTCAAGGTGAACTTGAAGAAAACTAAATTACGTACATTTTATTTATAAAGTTTTTTTTTGTAAGTCTAATAGGTAACGAGTTACAGTGGCAGAAATGTGAATATTTTTCTAAAAAATGATGAAATTCCCAATTTGTGTTATTTTTTCGGGTTATTCATTACACAACTAGCTGTTAAAAACCCGATTGTAGGGTTTTACTGCTAGGCCCTGTAGGCAGCTTTTGGTTTGTCTTCGCCCAGTTAGTGTTGGTGACCATTTTATACATAATTATATTATATAATATATTTTTTATCATATAATTATATAATTTTGTTAACTCATTTCCACACCACCATGAGGTAGAGAACATGGCGCATTTTTTTTATTGTGGTATCCCCTGTAGCCTACAGGGGATACCTACAGGCTGTAGGTCTACTCCACAGATATACCAGCGATGGTAGATTTCGAAATTATTTTATATATTGGCTATTGCGTAATGATATTTTTTTGTTGATGCCGGTTGTTTGATATCGACATCTTAATAACAGTCTTCATCAATGTCATCATCTAATTCATTGCCTGTGGTACTGAGATTCTGGGCTTCCATCGACAAAATCTCTTCATCTTCTTCCTCGACATCAATATGAACCTCTGGCGAATTTCGGCATGTTTGACCATCACAGCACCCACACACAATAGAACAATTCAATCCAGCTTTCCTGCAGCCACATGCAACGCCGCATCCTTTTTTACAATTACATGAAATAAATTTCAATAAAGTCTCGGGTGCTGGTTTCTTTGTCATTCTTACTGGAACAAGCCCGTTGGTGCCACGTTTCCAGCCTCAGTTTTCTGGATTTTTTTGGATTCCATACCATTTTTGGACTTGGTGGTACGTCCTAAATACATGGTACCGTGCAGCGTCGTTCATTGGAGGCAAAGAGGCAAGATTGAATTTTCTTTTTGTTGTTGACTTTGCGAAACGTTGGTAGCGGACTTCTTCCAAGGTTTCCTTATGTCACCCCCGTACAAAGCAACAAGAATGCGTGTTTCTGCATCTGCTATGTCTTCTGGTTTTGCATCATGTTGTTTGAAGATTCCTATCATGGCATTGAGTCTTGTGTCGTTCTGTATAAGTGAACAAAATTTTGTTTTTCCTTGGTTGAAGAAGGACGATGTTGTATCGCAGCCACTAAAGGCACGTAGAAACAGAATATTCTCAGCCGCTTCTTTGTATTTCACACTATTCGCGGAATACAGTCTTTCAAAAGTTTTGCCTCTCCCGGGTTTGCGAAGATATATACTACTTTCGGGTGGTGCCAATGCTGTTAGCAGAACTAGGAGATCAACGTCTTCGCCAATAACGAATACAGCGTCAAATGATGAACACAAGGATATCGCAGTATTGACAATCAACTCATCAGCATCTTCTTCAGCCTGCTTAACTGTAAAATCAGCCTGTATAAATTGCTTTGTAAGCATCGAAATCAGACGGACTTTGTTATTTTCATTGGCTAAAAACCGTTCTTGTGAAACTTGAACTGTTATTGTTTCATCGAAAAGAACATCTGCAGACATATGCTTCTTCGATCGGAGAAGTCTTTCTGCGGTTTTTGTATTTTTTTCACCATCATCTAGCGGATATCCATCGAAAACAATAACTGCATGTGATCCATAGTGATGTCTTACATAGTGAACGTACTTCTCGCAAATTGACCCAAAAAATCATTACGATTCCATACAACTTTATGTAAAAGGTATCCTCCATCCACAACATTAATTTTGCTACCTTCAAGTTGCACGCCTTCTGGAAGTTGTTCAAAAACACCATAAAATTATGATTTCGTACCTTTGCGCATTCCTTCTTCAGAGAAAAGTGACAAAGAAAATGGGGCGAGTTCGAATTTAAGGTAATCCTTCAATTCTTCGTCGGATTTCTTCAAAATACACATTCTCTGGAACAACATTAGCGGGTTGATGGAAATAGTTGTTTCGCCGATCTTGATGCTGCTGTTGACTGCTACTAATGGAATAACTTTGTCCTTACGTTTGAATTTAATAGATTCAAAATTTGTATACCTGGTAACCATGTTCGACATCCTCTCGGTACCTATTTCTCTGGATAAAAGACAATTAATCTTTTCATCCCCGACAATTCCAGTACTGATAGCAAGAAGTGAATTTATTCCAAGTCAGCTATAGACTAGGAGCCCACTATAACAACGTCAATCAACGTCATCGAGCACACGGATGATGCTATATAAGTATATTGTTTGTGGAAATACGTTAAAATGATATTTTGTAATATGTTCTTAGAAAAATTTATCAAGAAAACTTGAGTTTTACAATTTTTTGTCAAAATTGTCTTCTTTCTTCCGCTGTAACTCGTTACCTATTAGACTTACATAAAACATAAAATGTACGTAATTTAGTTTTCTTTAAGTTTGCTTTGAACAACTTGGTTGTAAAATCAACCATTTTATAATTATTTTGAAAAAAACCAAATTTTGGGACCTTCAATCCAAGATGGCGGATCGAGCTCGACCCTCCCGAGGTCGAAAACTTTTTTTTTTCTTTAGAGTCCCAATCTTAACAACATATATCAAAATCGCTACTACATGACCTTTTGCAAGGTAAAACTACGGAATGACTGGGCTATATAAGCTAAAGAAACTCCGGTACATCCGCGTGCGCCGAGATTAGGTACCTACCTGAGTTTTGCCTCCACTAATTATAATTCCGTAAAGCTACACGCTATGGCAGGCGGATGTTTATAGCTATTTTTAAACCCTCGTCTCTAACTTTCGGCGGACGGAATTAGAATAACACACTTTAAAAAAATAAGTTAGATGTAATCGTCAAGAATGTGTGTTGAGCAGTAGCGCAATAGCAGGAGAAATATAATATAAGTCCAGTAAACACGATATTAATTATAACGTCCGTCGTCCATCACGAGTTACGAGCCTTCCAAACACTAACAGTACTAACACACGGATCCGTGAACGTGAAAACGATATTAACTTTATTGTTTAGCGACATCTCTTTATATTGTCGGCAAACATCACGTTTTCTTTACTCACGATTTCAGTAATTTCTAAATTCTGTATCTGCCCATTCAATCTGCTTATTTTTTAATCAGAAATTTAATTGAAATCTAAAAATAAGCATCGATGAAATCGGCGATTAAAATAATATTGACAACGGGCCGGAGCGTGATTTAATAATTCACATTGTTGGAACATTATTTCGCGTGATTTTAAGCGAAGTACTTACGTACAAACAATGCTCCCCGGGAGAGCCTGCTGTCGTGACCACACATTTCGAAAGCATGACCTATTGAATATAAAAATTAAATTAACGTTTCTTGACGCAAACAGACGTCAAATACAACCAATATAATTTTCTTGTGCGGTATTTTCAAAATTGGATATTTGGAAAATTCAATTCAATAAAATTTTTACCAATAATTTGGTATTTTTTTGATGTTTTCAAAATTGGAACAATATTATTTGGAATATTGAAAGCATCTTTTAAATTCAAACGGTCAATAAAGTTCTTACCAATAATATGGTATTTGCGTGATGTTTTCAAAATTGGAACAATATTTCGAAAATTGAAAGAATCTTTCAAATTCAAAAAAAAAACAATAAAGTTCTTACCAAATATGATTTGTGTGATGTTTTCAAAATTGGAACAATATTTGGAAAATTGAAAGCATCTTTCAAATCCAAACGGTCAATAAAGTTCTTACCATATTATTTATTACATGGTATTTGCGTGATGTTTTCAAAATTGGAACAATGTTTGGATTTTTTTCCCTTTCATGGCTTTTCACCCCAAAGGAGTGTTCTGGCCAGTGTTTAATTTTGGGTATTAACAATTTTAGAATTAGTAACAAAAACCTATATACATTACATAATAATACAAATAATAATAAAACGCTAAACTCTCACAATACAAGATGATTTAATTTATTATGCGTAAAAAATAAACAGCACACACTAAATAAATATATGAAACTAAACTTGCGGTTACAAATTGATACTGTAAATATTCAGGAAATTGGCCAAGACTTTATAAAAACGCGTTTGTCCACCGAAGATAACAGGCATGCAATATTGTAGGGGGGATTTGGAAAATTGAAAGCATCTTTCAAATTCAAACGGTCAAAAAGTTCTTACCATATTATTGTATGGTAATGCCAAATACCATATTATTATATGGTATTTGTATTTCATATTATTATATGGTTTTTGTGTGATGTTTTCAAAATTGGAACGATAAAGTATATTCTACCTATAATATATTTTACGGGCGATTATTTTTATTCTGGGCATATTATTTTAAATGTGTAGCATTTGTGAATCTGTAGTGTAAAACTAAAATGCAGGTTTTTAAGAATAGTAATAAAATATTTAACCGATTTATACATATAGCTGTACAGATAAATATATATAACTGGCTTATAACTAAGATTTATAATTGCGTGGGTTTATTGACATGCTAACGAACGCGTTGCGCATGCCCTTCTCAACATTAAAAGAGTTCCTCTTTCCTTTTCTTTTTTCATTGTTGGGTTAGGTTAGGTTGTGCATGCACAACGCGATCGTGAGCATGTAGTTGCAGCCATGCAAAAACCAGCTATTTAATTATAGCATTGTATTTTGCCTCTGTATAACAGCCATGTACAAAAAACACTGCTCGTTAATATATTATAATACATAAAATCGTATTGCGGAAAAGTGGGATATTTCCGCTATGCTTATAGTCGTAAAACTAAGTTTCTCAATGAAAAGTCAAAACGGTTTTGTCTTGCTAAATGCATACTGCTAACTATTCGTATGCCGGCAACACCGAAGTAGTCAAATAGGTACCCAAATAGCCGGGTGTCGGCGTGAGATGCGATTCGCTGTATTTCGCCCCAGGAACCATTTATTGGATAACCAACATCTCTGTCATAGGTCACCCCAAGTGGTTCGCTACTTAGTTTGGTGACTTAGCGGGGGTGTCCGGATTCATGGGGTGAGGTTTATCCGGGTCTTGTCGGCGGATACGTCTGTCCACCAACTTTGTGGCAAGTCGGATCGGGAGAGACTCGTTGAGGGTGATCTTTTTCTCGGAACATTGCCTTGCATCACGGTGGTGAGGATAGATTTATACGTCCGTCACTCTCTGATACACTGATCCCAGATTCACCCACCCCTTATACCTTTTTCTCGGAACATTGCCTTGCATCACGGTGGTGAGGATAGATTTATACGTCCGTCACTCTCTGATACACTGATCCCAGATTCACCCACCCCTTATACCTTTTTCTCGGAACATTGCCTTGCATCACGGTGGTGAGGATAGATTTATACGTCCGTCACTCTCTGATACACTGATCCCAGATTCACCCACCCCTTATACCTTTTTCTCGGAACATTGCCTTGCATCACGGTGGTGAGGATAGATTTATACGTCCGTCACTCTCTGATACACTGATCCCAGATTCACCCACCCCTTATACCTTTTTCTCGGAACATTGCCTTGCATCACGGTGGTGAGGATAGATTTATACGTCCGTCACTCTCTGATACACTGATCCCAGATTCACCCACCCCTTATACCTTTTTCTCGGAACATTGCCTTGCATCACGGTGGTGAGGATAGATTTATACGTCCGTCACTCTCTGATACACTGATCCCAGATTCACCCACCCCTTATACCTTTTTCTCGGAACATTGCCTTGCATCACGGTGGTGAGGATAGATTTATACGTCCGTCACTCTCTGATACACTGATCCCAGATTCACCCACCCCTTATACCTTTTTTTCCTTCCCAGAATTTCCTCTCCTTTCTTTTCCTAAAAATACCCTCCACAGACATCCTGAAAGATGACATGGGCCCTGAAGGGAATTATTTTCCTCAGGGCCTCCGTGTGGAGCTAAACGTTTAATAAAAATTGTAAAAGTTCGCGCTTTTTCCACACAGTTTTATCTTTTTTTATTCATGTAATAAATGGTTTATTTGACGTTATGTACCGGTGACGGTTTTCTCTAAAGGCGCCACTGCTTCCAGACCCGTAGTATTTTTTCAGTATATCAGTTAATTTGTCATTAACAGAGCGCCACGACCATATAGTAAAATTCAAAGAAACAAATTGATTCTCTTTGCATGCCTTTTCCTGTGTGTACCGATTCACCTTTCCCTCCCGCGAACCCTACCTCCCCCGTTACCATCCCCTTCCTGCCTTTCCTCCCTGCCGCTAAAATGTATGAAATACACACGTTTTCATTTAAACAAATTTCATAACGCCAGAGCTTAGCATTTTATATAGCCTATAACCCTCGAGGGCGTCCGCACCACAAATCTCCAAAGTTTCATCGCAATCGGATTAACGGTATGGCAGCGCTTAGAATACGAACAAACAAATATTGTTTTTTTTTTTTATATAAGATAAATACGGTTTCAAACCGCGCTAGAACTCGATATTCCATCGAACATTGTTTTAGTGGGTATTTAACATTTTTTGTTATTTCTGATTTCGAAACATTATTGTTGAATTTTATTTTAATACTAGCTGATCCGGCGAACTTCGTACCGCCTCAGAATCAAAAACTGTTGTCAACTTATTAGCTGAATTGATCTAAATTGTTTCTCCCTGCGTATCCTTTCCCCTCTCGCGTTCCCTCTCCCTCTCCCCACTCCACTTCTCCCCTTCCCCCGTGCCGCTAACCCCCCTTCTTGAGTTCCTTTCCCCCCTCCCCCCTCCCCCGGTTCACAGTTCAATATTATACCCCTTACAATATTACTGCAGTTCTTTCAAAATAGGAGAATTCGTTCCATACAAAATGTATGGGGAAAATAATTTTCTTCGGAGTGGAACACCCTTTACTTTTAGGGGTATGAAAAATAGATGTTGGTCGATTCTCAGACCTACCAGATAAGCACACAAAATTTCATCAAAATTGGTCCAGCTGTTTCGGAGGAGTATGGTAACAAACACCGTGACACGAGAATTTTATATATTAGATGACTTTCCTTTCAAGAATTACCATTAATTTCTGAGAACCGCCGTTTGACTTGATAAATATTCACTTGAAACCATAATGCTTTCTTAAATATGCTTAATTTTTCCTTTCAACCATCTTGGTGTTGCCATTTAAATAAACAGGGTTTTTTTTTAAATTTCGTCATAACCATCTTGGTGTGGCCATTTAAATAATCGCAGCGCCCCTCATTTTTGTCTACTTTATTTGGACAAAGTGTTGGTACGGAATGCGAATCTAGTGATCTGGTCGGCGCGCGGCGACTCCCGCCCGTGTATAATTTGCATGAATGAATGGATTCGCAATAGAGACGAGGTACCTATTTCTATTTCGGTAGTCAGTCCGGATGAGGCGGAACGCGGCCGCTTTACACGACCTAACGTAAATACATCCACCGGTGTCGGCTAGGCACTAGGAACGTAGGAACCATAGCAAAACTATCATCAACCAGAAAAACGCTTTGTCAAGCAAGATTTCTCATTTTAGTTCATAGCTTGTACTTTGGGTTATTGCTCGGTAATGCGTTGTTTTCTGCAGTTTTTGCCGCTAGGTGCCGCATTCGAAAATACAGTCCATTAGATTCGGAAAACTGTCAAATCTCATACGATTTCGACGCTATTTGAGACAATTTAAAGTTTTTGTCATAAAATCATAATAATGCCGTCAACTTGTTGCTGTGTTCCGATGTAATTCCAATTGTGTAATAATAGGGGTGGACATGGACATGTGTTTTAAACGATAAATATTTGAAGGCGAAATAATAGCGCCGTTTACACGCACACTTCGGAGCGACCGAGTCCCGCGTCACTTCAGGCCGCCGCGCAGAAAAGTCTCACAGTGAACTGCGCTGTAAACCTATCGGTCTTTACTTTTTTGCGCGGCGGCCTGAAGTGGCGCGGGACTCGGTCGCTCCGAAGTGTGCGTGTAAACGGCGCTATTGTATTAATTCCATCAGTTTGATATGGATAACCTTAGATTAATTAAGTTCCGAACCATTCGTCCTTTATAGTCTGTAATTCTCATTTTTAATATATTTTTTTGAAAATTTGATTCCCAATATAATAAATAAAAATTATAATATTATGCGGGTGGCCACAAGACCTGGAAAACCTGGAATTATCAGGGAATTTTACCGAACCTGGAATTATCAGGGAAATGTCATGGAATTTCAAAAAAAAATTATAATATCAGGGAATTCCAAAAATAAAACTAAATTCTTTATTTTGCGATTTGTGAAACCCCAAAGTTGTTTTATTGCGGTATTTTAAATAGGTACATAGTTATCTATGTCCTAATACAATCCTTATATATACATACACTTAAAATAACACATCTATACCAAATCAATCACATATCAATCGCAATTTAATTTTAAATGCCTTTATGCTCACTTCCAATTTTATTTCTTCTGGTAATTCTCCAAATATCTTCAATGCTCCGTACATCAATGGCTTTTGACTCTGTTTTTTTTCCTGAAGGGGAGTCTTAGTTCATTTCTTTTCCTCGTCTCGTGTTGTTGCTTTGTAGTTTTATCAATTTTTCTTAGGAATTCAATAGACGTATGGCCATTGATTATTTTATAGATTAACAATATAGTATTGAAGTAAATAATTTGTTTAAATTTCAAGATATTTAACTCCTTCAACATTTTCTTGACTGAAGTGTACCTATTTTTCTTCAATATAGTTCTCATAGATCTGTTTTATAGAATTGTCATTTGTTTCATTAATCCGTCGTTGGCTAAGAATAGAATGCTGCTACAGTAATGTATGTGTGGTACAATGAATGCGTTGTACACATTTTTACTGGAGACTGTCAAGGAATCTTCTTATTCTTCCCAACAGTGAAATTTTTTTGGCAATTTTTTTAATAATTGGTTTTGTATTTTGAGCGAAAGTCAATTTGGAGTCAATTATTACTCCCAAATATTTAATTTCAAATACTTCTTTCAAAACTTCACCGTCTATCAATATGTCTTTTTTGTTTGCGTTACTCGTTTTCCAATGTTAGTTTTGTTTACATTCAATTTTAGTTTATTTTTCTTCAGCCATATTATGTAGGTCTCCATTTAAATGATTCATTATGAGTTCATAATATTCTCCTGCTATATATATCAATGCGTCGTCTGCCTACTTTTACCATATCATTAATGTACATAATAAAAAGAATAGGTCCGAGAACAGACCCTTGTGGTACTCCCGATGTAATCTTCATTGGTTCGGATATTGTCTGACCCACTTTTGTGGTTTGATATCTATTAGTTAAGTAATCCTTGAACCGTTTCAATGCCTTTCCTTTTATTCCATTTTTAGATAGGTTTTTAATGATTATATCTTTATCTATCGTTTCAAAAGCTATAAAAAAGTCTTCAGGCGAAATATCATAAATTTGTAACAAGTGTATTTTGTTTTTAATAGATTATTGTGATGCAAAGAAATAATAAATGCTATAGATGACGGAATTCCCTTTATTATTTATCTAATGAACGATATCCCCTTATATCAAATTAAACATATCAGGGAAAAATGTAGAAACTGCCCTGGAAAACCTGGAATTATCAGGGAATTTTGAAATCCGTTTTTTGTGGCCACCCTGTATATAAGTATACCTAGTATAGTATATATTAAGAAACATTTTACGTAGAATGCACAATAAAATTGTCATTAGGAATGCATCTGTTGTTACGCCGTTAAAACAATTGTACTTTTTTTTTTCTTCTAAGGTACGTTTTCACCGAACAAATGGATGTTAGGTGACCTTTTAGGGTATCTACTTGAGAAAACGCAGGGAGCGCTTTTGGAGGGATTTTTTACATTAATTCGCCATTGTTTAAAGAAAGTTTCTAGTTTGGATGCATGGGATTGGACTTGACCGGTAGCTTTATTTATGTACGTACTGCAAGGATTCCAATTCATTAAATTCCACTCGATATGTATTGTATTATAATTTATCAATTATTTTTTTGATTTCTGTCAGGAAAAAGGACTCATTTTAGCATCTCCATTCATTTACGGCTAATGTTCGTAACTTTAGATAATCAGTCTTTTAGAATCTCGATACCTACTTAAAATGTTTTTTATCTAACACGCAAACATCTCTTAGTGAGGTTAACTTTAACAACATTACTACTTATCCATTTACTTACAGTTACTGATTGATTACTTTACAATCAACTACCATGTTTTATATTAGGAACATGTTTTGTATTACTTCCACTAATCATTTACATAACTTTAAACTGTGTATACAGTTGAAATAAATAAATAATAATAAAATAGATATAAATGAATAGTATTAAAAAATATTACATTTTACACCGGTTGCCAAATTGAATTCGAAAGTAACGTATTTGCTGATTATTTATTATTCATTAAATTCTAGTAACCTAAAGAAATATTCTTTTTGGTTTTTTGTTTTCAAGTAACATCTCTCATTGGACATATCCCATTTTGACAAACCATAGATTAATAGGTTAAATGCTCGTAAATCGAGATAAAACTTTCTCGGTACATACTAAATTAACATTGTGCATCATTTGGTATATTGGTGTCGATGTCGGCGAATGTCGGAATTTAAGATAATTAAATTCTGTTTAGTTCCAATGAACTCGGGATACATATTTTCTCTTTGAATTTTGTATGTACAACATACTTATTTGTATTGGTTTCGTATGGGCGTTCGTGTAGGTGGCCACATTTTGTATCGTCCGTGAAAATGAACGTAAGTAATTTCTAGGTACTAAAATTACGTTGATCATCATTTGCTAAAGTGACGAATCTCAGATTTTCAGTTCATTTAATTTTGTTTACTTCTGAAAACACGGCGTTATGTTTTTTGTTTGAATTTGGGCGGCATAACGAATACCTATTGCTTTCATGTGGGCGGCCGAGTAGGCGGATCTTATTTTACACCGTTCATGAAAGTGAAAGAGTTGATTTAATAAACTTGCTTAGTGCATATTAAAATAATTATTTTTCTAGAATCTTAAAATAATTGGTTTACTTCTGCTGCGCCGTTTTCTTCGTGAATTCAACTTCTTGGAATCTAAAAAATTTATTCAATTTATCACACCACTACATGATTGTTCAATGTTCATGGCATTTCTTTAGAGTCAATAAAAACAGTATTTTCCAGCACTCGTATAATTTTGTCTCTTTCTTGTGAAGGAAGCGTTCTCACGTACAGTAACGTGTATCGGAACACGATAACGTGCCATGAGTGAAAAAAATGACCCGTAGAAAACGCGATGAAAAAAGCTTAAAGGGTAAATTCAATGCAGACTAGAGATGTGAAACAGTTCTTTTCTGATACATATTATATCGAATAATAGTTATTTATAAGGAATCGTTCCTCATCCCAGTAATATCTATGGCTTCACCTGTCAAAGTACACAAACAGTGAAATCGCTCCTCAATATAACTAACTAAACAAGAAGAATTTGCGACAAATCACGTCATAAAGTGTTCAATAGTTGAAACCAGGCAACGAATTTGTATCTTAATCAGTTATATATCTACGTCGGAGTGTTTGCCGTTTTATATCGTAATTTGAAAATCTATCAAATCCAAGAAAATAAATCCGAGTTGACAACGTAAACATCATAGACAAGCTTTGGTATTTGAATCCCCATTGGCCCAAAGTGTTGTCATCTGCCTCGCTATTCGTCAACAGTGTTGTCATTTTTGACGTACTTGTAAACAATAACACAACATGAAGAATACACGGGCGAGACAAAATCCTGAAACATGCTGCACAAAAACCGATTTGAATGTAAATGTCGAACCCTTCAAGAAGGATGATCTTCAGCAGTACACTAAATACATCGACGATAAACTAGATAAACTGACAGCAGCTCTAGAAAACAGTTTAATACAAAAAATCAGTGACGTAATTACGAATAAGGTTACAATGGAACTGAATTCAATTAAGGAAAAATTTGTCATGTTCGACGAAATAAAGACCTCGCTGGATTTCCTATCAGTAGAATATGATCGCTTATACAAAGAAGCTAAAGAAAATTCGGCAACAATAAATAAATTATGTGTCGTTAACCAACGTCTTCAAACAAACAATGATATTCTTATGAAGAAAATTGACTCTCTCGAACAATTCAACCGGAAAAATAATGTGGAAATACAAATGGTTCCTGAAAAATCTAACGAAAACCCAGTGAACTTATTTAAAAAACTTTGTTCCGCAGTTTCATTCCCAATTCAGACTGAAGAGATATTAGCTTGTCATCGTGTCCCTCAATCAAATAAAAATTCTGGTCGACCAAAAAATATTGTAGTGGAACTACCTAGCAGCTATACCCGAGACGCTTTACTTAGTGCAGTGAAAAACTATAATAAGAAAAACCCGAACTCTAAACTTCATAGTGAACATCTGGACATCTATGGAAAAACTCCCGTATATGTGTCGGAACATCTTACTCCCATCAACAAAGAACTTCACGCAGCAGTACGTCACACAGCCAAGGAGAAGAACATTAAATTCGTGTGGTTACGGAACGGAAAAATTTATATTCGAAAGGATGAAAACTCTCCAGCAATATGGGCAAGCAGCAAGGACATGTTGGAGAAAATATAAACACTATATGAATATGCACTTTCCTACACCTCAACAGCAATCGCAATGGCCCTGTCTTTATATTATCAGAATATCAGAGGTATTAGAAGCAAATTAGATAATTTTTCTCTTAATGCTCTCTCCTCAAACTATGATATTATATGTTTAACAGAGACATGGCTAAATTCTTCAATTCAAGATGCAGAGGTGCTAGACCAACGATACATTATTTTCAGACAAGACCGTGAGAATCTAACTTCCAGAAAGAAGGACGGAGGAGGAGTGTTAATAGCTATCAAGAAAAACATTGTAGCCTACCAGATATATGATGAACCCTCTAATATCGAACATATTTGGGTAAGAATTAAGTTAAACGGATCAAATAAAAAATATATAAATATTTGCACAACTTATCTTCCACCAGATATTGCAACTGATGCTTTTGCGAAATTCATTAACAGGTGTCAAGATATCTGTGTTGATTCACATGCCAATTCTCATACGCTAATATTAGGAGATTTTAATATCCCTTCTATTGAATGGTCAGTTAATGATAATAATGATGCTGTTTATATTGAATCATTTGGAATAAGTGATCAAAAATCCTCAGTGTTAATTGAATTTCAACATTTCTCAAACTTACAGCAATATAACTATATTAAAAATGTTAACGGTAGAATACTTGATCTAGCTCTCTCTGATTTCACTCTTAATGTTCAACCTGCCCTCGCTCTTTCTAAAATTGACATGCACCATCCACCAATCGAAATAGATCTAACTTTTAATACATTGCATAATCTTAATGATAACCTTGAACGTCCTTTATTCAATTTCAAGAAAACAGATTATCTTAATTGTAATAAAGAATTATCCCTTTTCGACTGGACTCCAATAGAAACACTTAATTGCAATGAGTCTCTTCAATTCCTATATAATAGTATCTGGCCAATTATAGAGAAACATACACCTAAAAAAAGGAATAAAAACAAATATCCAATCTGGTATTCAAGTGTTGTTATCCATCAAATCAAAGAAAAAGATAAACTTAGGAAAAAATTTAAAAAATTTGGGAATCCAAGAGACCATGAAAGTTTCTCAATCCTACGTACAAGGGTAAAAATTGGAATACACCAATGCTTCCAATCTTATATTAGTTCTATCGAAGACTCTCTACATCATAATACAAAATCACTATGGACCTATGCAAAATCTAAGGGTATGTCTAACTCAATCCCTAAAATAATGCACCTAAATGAAACTGTAGCATGCAATGGTCACGAAATTAGTGAACTTTTCTCGGATTACTTCTGCTCTGTTTTTAATACAAACGATGTTTCAGATCAAAATATAAATAATAATTGTCAAGAAAGCAACTACTCGCTCAGTCATATTGAAATTTCAAGAACCGAAATATTGAACGCTATGAAATCACTAAATTCAAACAAAGGACCAGGCCCAGATGCCATCCCACCATTATTTATATCAAACTGTGCTGAATCTCTTGTTTATCCTATTAACATTATATTTTGCAAATCTCTCAAAGAAGGTGTTTTTCCTGATCTTTGGAAAATAGCTCGTATCACTCCAATCTTCAAATCTGGGAATAAAAGCGACATCTCTAATTATCGCCCAATCAGTATACTCTCATGTTTTGGGAAAATTATCGAATCGTTAATGTATAAAAGCATTTTCACACATTTTAAACATATTTTGAGCCCTCTTCAGCATGGATTCGTTTGCAATAGATCCACTACCACAAATTTAATTGAATATGTTGATTTCTTAAGTACTAATTTTGACAAAAGAACACAAATAGATGCAGTCTATACTGATTTCAGTAAGGCATTTGATAAAGTCAGTCATCCTCTTCTGATCCAAAAGCTAAAACGATCAGGTTTTCACGGCAATCTCCTGAGATGGATTATATCTTATATTTCACACAGGAGTCAATATGTACAAGTTAATAGTTATGAGTCCTCACCCAGACTAGTCACATCCGGTGTTCCTCAAGGATCCCATTTAGGACCACTACTCTTTGTTATATTCATAAATGATCTCACGGTACAACTTTCTTGTAAATGTCTATTATATGCAGATGATTTAAAAATCTTTCATCCTGTAAATTCACAACAAGACTGTGAAACTTTACAAAAAGACCTACTTACGTTGTCTCAATGGTGTACAGATAATGCCATGGAATTAAATATTAACAAATGTAATATCATCACGTTCACGAACAATGTCCATAAAATTGATTACCCTTACACGATCCGTGATGAAATCCTGAAAAAAGTAGACTCCATTAGAGATCTGGGAATCTTTCTTGACTCGAAGCTGACGTTCAGAAACCATTACCAACACATTGTCAATCAAGCCAATAGAATGCTCGGTTTTATCACTAGAATTACCAAATTGTTCAAGAATCCCAGTAGCTTCAGAATCTTGTACTACTCATATGTAAGAAGTATCTTAGAGTATGGCACCGTGATTTGGTCCCCACACTATGCAATTCATAGCAATAAGGTGGAGTCTGTTCAAAAAAAATACTTAAGAATACTAGCTTACAAATCTGGAGTACATCGGAATCTAGATAACTATGCTGAAAGACTCACTCACTTTAGAGAAGTCTCACTCGTTAAAAGAAGGCACATTTCAGATTTGATTACCCTTTTTAAAATCATAAACAACATGTATGATTCATATTTAATTAATCAAATTAATCTTAATATAAGGCCGAAATTCACGAGAAACCTTGAAACCTTTTGGATCGATACTTACCGTATTAATACAAGTTTCTTCAAACCAACCTCGAGAATGACTCGGTTATACAACAAATATTGCAAACATGAAGACTTAGATGTATTTTCAAATTCAATTGATACCTTCAAAAGAAAATTATACTTACATATCCCTGATGATCTCCTCACCTAAACCTATAAAATGTGTATAAATGTATGTATATGTTCATGTGTGAATATATTTTGTAATTATTGATTCTTCTTGTTTTATGTATGTACTTTAATTTATTATTATGTATTACAACTTATTAAGAATGTTGTGATGAATGGTGTGCTCACCTCTTATTGGAATAATCACTGTAACCGTATTAAAATTGTTAACTGATGTAATAATTATATGTGATATATTCTGTTGGCGAGCCAACAAATAAATAAATAAATATATTATTATACCTATTATTTGGTAACCTAATATTCCAAACACTATCTATCTTCTACCTATTATTTTTAGCAGCATCGTTCCATTGTTCGTTACGCACTAATACGGATGATTATTCTTATTTCTAAACCAGAATGCACGTGAGCACCAGAAGAACGAAGAACATCCTTGAAAATCCGTAAATTTTTCACTGCATAGTACGAGTATAGATAGATAATATATTATTCTCCCCTCATTCCTTTCTTCATTCATCCGTTCTACTTGCCCAAACCATCTAAGCATTCCTTTCTCATTTTGCTTGTCTTGTAACAGCTTTGCAATCTTTGCGAATCTCTATATTTTTTTAACACACGGTCATGCATGGCGTTAGCACACAAAATTTAGGGCTCTAAACTGGTTCTGACAAGTGGCGCTAAAATTTTACTTTTCACTCAGAGCCGGCCCTGAGATTAAATAGCAGTCTGCGAACAAAATAGTGAGATGTTATAATAACAAATAAATTAAGATGAGCATTGCTCACGAAACATGTTGGTGTTGTAAATAATAAAAGTGGTAAAAACGAAGTAATTTATTAATTTAAATCAAAATGGTGCCACAAAATAAGTTTGCTGTGTTAGAAGAAATAAATTAAGGTTAAACGTCACGTACGTTATAATCTACTTGCATTCACAGATGGCGCCAATTAAATAATTTTAGATTTTTAAAACTTTTTGCACAGTACGCTTTAAAATATTTTGGTAAATTAATTGTTTGCGGCTGTACACATTTAATATGAATATAAATAAATAGTTTTGTCCATAAGCAAATCCAAATCTTTCAGAAAAGGCTGAAAAATTCAATTTTGTGTCGGTGACTCAATCCAATATTGTATTTTTCAGCCTCTATTGAAAGATTTGGGTTTGTTTATGAAAAAACTATTTATTTAAATTCAAATTATTGTGTACGGTTGCAAACAATTAATTGACTTCAATATTTTGAAGCAAAACGTGCAAAAAGTATTATAAACCTAAAATAATTTAATTGGCGCCATCTGTGAATGCGTATGCCATCCGTGATTATAACGTACGTAGAGTTTAACCTTAACAGAATAACTCAGATTGGCACATTATCAAGCAATACTTCGGGCTTATTCGGAATTCGGATCTACGTAATAGTTCGGCAACCCGTTCCGAAAATAACACTATTATTTAGCAATATGTTATGCAGCAGCATGGTAATAGGTATAACTAATATTTAATACTGTTATATACTGTCACATCTCTAATGCAGACCGCCGATACTTGCTGGACATCAGTTTAGATGTCCCGACGTAGCCGGGACACGTAATGAAACAAGCCCTTCGTGACTAGAATTATAATTGGCCGACTATCTACCGGACATCGGACTGTGGATGTCCGAATGAGCCGAACACGTGAGCAAATAAATGAATCAATAAACCAAAAACATTTTGGGCGATCGCTCAAATAATAATGCCTTTTTCAACAATTCGTGGAAGATCTAATTGGATTCGATAGCTCTGATAAGGAATTCACTACACAGATCAATAAAAGCAGACCGAAAGCTAGTTCGAATTCGTACTAAATTGAGGCCACCTGTCTACAGAATGTGTGCGGCCTCACACGAAGCCTGACGGCGACATTTTTCGGTTGGTGGCAATATAATGGTGATGCTGAAGTCACGTTTACATTTTGAAGTGAAAACTTCTTTAGCACCGTTTTGAAACTCGATGAATCGAAAATGAGCCACACTAAAAAGAGTCAAACACATACATCTATAGGATTTAGCCTGCGAGAGAATGAGATAGACTAATCGGTGTCCTCTTTGTGCGGTGCTTCGTAAAATAAAAAGTTTAAAAAAATTAAACGTGGTAACAATCCATAACTAATATTATAAATGCGAAAGTGCGTGTGTTTGTTTGTTACGCTTTCACGCGTAAACCACTAAACCGATTTTAAAAATTCTTTCACCAATAGAAAGCTACATTATCAGCGAGTAACATAGGCTGTATATAATGGTAAGCGTTATGAATTTTGTATAAATGAAAATGTGTGTATTTCATATATTTTAGCGGCAGGTAGGACAGGTGGGGAATGTGGGGTTCGCGGAGAGGGAAGAGATGAGGGAGGGAAAAGGCGAGGAAGGTGGAAGGAACGGGGACGCACGGGAAAGGACATGCAGGGAGAATCATTTTATTTCTTTGAATGGCATTGCAACGCATGCCGGGTACGCTAGTATTATAATAAATAAACCTTACAATTACCCTACTCTTGATACTCTGCATTCGTCCCATTCTCTTTAGTTTTCTGAAAGTTTGACTTCTACCGCGTGTAAATTGCACACTCTGATTTTATTTATTATTGGTTAAAAAATATATAGCGTCTTATCTTAGTTGTTTTAAATACATGAATGTTTCAAAGCTCCACAGGTCCTGATGGAAATGATGCTTTAAGCTGAAAATGCAGTTGCATTATCTCAGAAATTCAAAATAGAAAATGCTTGGAACATTTCATAACGCCAGATCTCACCATGCAAACGGCTGATAAACAACTTGAAGATGTTTTGTCAGCCACAAGGTCTATTTGTCTCAATCTCACTTGATAAGAATTTTGTTTACCTTTGTAAGATTTTATTTCTATTTTATCAAACACAATATTATTTTTTTCTGATTGTTTTGTTTGTGAAATTTCACAGACTTTAAACGCAAATTATATCCTATTAAATAATAATAGATTTCCAAACCAAGATATTTTATTCTAAATAAAATATAAAGTTGTATAATTTGTCTTATCCACGTGATCAGCCACGTGCAATCCGTCTAACATCTAAATCAAACAGCCAAACTCCGTCTGTCGAAGATAGTAGAGGTCACCAGACATCAGACAACAGACATCTCGATGTATAATGTATTATGTCCACCTATACTTCTGATAGATGTGCAGTTCTGCCGACGCACTCGGTTATGTATGTTGTAACAGTAGTCTGGGACGCAACTGATATCCTGAACTCATTTAATGTTCCGCCGTATGATGTTCCGACTGGCGATGTGCACGTTCAATTTATCAGTCGTTAATCTCTATCAATGAAATCTAGCCACATTTTCCGACCCGATTTTCCGGCATTTGATAAGCTGAAAAAAAAATTGAATATGAACTACCGAGCTTTCGTGTTTCAATAACATATTGTATAAATGAATAAATATCATCGTTAAAAAGCAACGCATAGGTATTCTGTAATTTTATTTTATTTTATTAGGAACATTTACAGGTTAATAACATTACATGCATTAAACAAACAATAAATTATAATAATTAGGTTACAACCCAATAACAAATGTTCACATCATGCCCAAATAATAAATAAAAAGTCAATAATTATTAACTTTTTTTGCCTAATATTACAGAGATAGGAACTAGATAAATAATCTAAACACAGTCTATATATTGTGTGATACATAAAAGATACAGATAAGATAAGACAAAAAACAACTAAAGTAGAAAAAATAAATATATAAAAATAATGATGAAAACTGCAAAACACTAGATGTAGGATCGAGAAATAATATGTACATTAATAAAAAAAACAAGTGAAAGTAAGATAAAAGTAAAGTGATAGTACTCACAAAAAATTGTAAAATATAGTGTGCCAGTTTTATGGCTATTTAAAAAAATAAAATATTTATAAAAAAAAAATAATTGAAAAAAACACCGGACTTAAAGTGGAAAAATAATATATATGCGCACATGTACGTATATACACGGCAGGGCAGATCCGGCAGATCCGGTAGATGTGTAATTTTTAGTCGTGAAGTGTGTGCTTATTTACTTCGAAGCGATACCGTGTCGCCAGCAGCACTAACTTTCACCAGTACAAAATACTCGTGACAAGCAGTGGCGTCATCGCCGCGGAACGGAATAGAAAGTTCATTAAAACGTGGTATTTATGCTAGCCAGGGGCAAGTCCGTTTGCGAGATGCCGGCGGAAGTGGCTCCATCTCTTAATGAAATCTAAAATTAGAAATCACAGTGGTAAGAATTTAGGAAAATATAAAATAAAATAAAAAATTACAATTGTTAACTTTCACCAGTACAAAATAATCGTGACAAGCAGTGGCGTCGTCGCCGCGGAACGGAATAGAAAGTTCATTAAAACGTGGTATTTATGCTAGTCAGGGGCAAGTCCGTTTGCGAGATGCCGACCGAAGTGGCTCCATCTCTTAATGAATTCAAAAATTAGAAATCACGATGGTAAGAATTTAAGAAATAGAATTACAATGGTTAAAGCGAATTTAGTCAATATAAATCAAAATGGTTTACCACGAGCTCGCATTACTATATACTTAGACATGGTTTTTTAGCTCTATTAATAATAAATGAATTTTACTAGAATTAGAATTACACTGGTTAAAGCGAATTTAGTCAATATAAAGTTATAACACAAAAAAAATGGTTTACCACGAGCTGGCCTTACTGTATACTTAGACATGTTTTTTGCGTTTAGCTTTGGTGTAGCCGTCAATCACCGGATACCAAGAGCTATTGAGCTTAGCTCCGTCGTCTCTATTAATATTAAAAGGATTTTTGTAGATTTCAATTGCCTCCGTAATTAGGCGTGCTCTATAAGTTTTAGGTCTTCCCAAGACCTCTGGAACAAATCCAAAGTAATGGCCGGTTTCGATTAAGTGCTCAGCGATTGCCGATTTATCAGGGTGGCCGAGTTTGCAAGCACGAAAGTGTTCTGCTATCCTTTTGGAGATCGTCCTCTCTGTTTGGCCTACATAAACCTTGTCACATCCGGAACAGCTGAGTTTATACACTCCATCTGCTTCCAGAGGAAACTTAGTCTTTGCAGACCTCAGTAGGTCTTGAATTTTAGTTGTGGCACCGAAGACAGTCTTGATGCTATCTTTTCTCAACAGCCTGGCGATTCTGTCTGTCACATTGTGAACGTAAGGCAGGAAAGCGCAGCCTTTTAACTCTTGTTTAGCTCTGTCTTCATTTGGTGTAGATTTGGCTCTTATGATTTGCCTTGTCTGACTAGCTGGGTAACCGTTGCGTTCCAGTGCATCGGTCAGCTTTGTAAGTTCTGCTCCAATTTTAGTTTCTTCACATATTCTGGTCGCTCGCGTCACCAACGTATGGATAAGTCCTCTCTTCTGCGCTGGGTGGTGATGCGAATCGGCATGTAGATACCGATTTGTGTGCGTTGGTTTTCTATATACAGTGTGTCCTAGATTACCATCTTCTTTTCGCATCACCTCCACATCTAGAAAAGGCAGGATTTTCGCATCGTTTTCTACTTCCATTGTGAACTTGATTTTACTGTGGAGTGAATTAAGATGATTCAGAAATTCATTCAGTTTCTCTGTTCCATGAGGCCAGATGGCGAAGACATCGTCAACATAACGCCACCATACCTTGGGAACAGCTGAAGCTGTGTCGAGTGCCACTTCTTCAAACTTCTCCATAAAAAAGTTGGCAAGTACTGGCGACAATGGACTGCCCATCGCAACTCCTTCCACTTGCTCAAAAAGTTCACCCTGGAATGCAAAATATCCCGTTTTGAGACAGTGTTCAAAAAGTTTGCAAATGTCGTCCTCATAGATCTCCCTGAGCATTGTCATGGAGTCTTCTAGAGGCACATTTGTAAAAAGGGACACTACATCAAAACTGACCAGGATATCGCCTTCCTCAGTCTTGACCCTTTTTAGCTTACTGATCAGATCTGTGGAGTCCTTGATCCAAGATTCAGTTTTACCAGTTTGCATCTGTAGTAGTCTGGAGAGGTATTGGGACAGTTTGTAAGTAGGTGCACCAATAGCACTGACAATCGGTCTCATTGGGATATCCAATGAGACCGCTCAATCAATTGAGAGGCTCAATCAAGGCAAAAAAGGTGATCGAAAACAACTTGATCATAATAAAGTTGTTATTTCGTCCCTTGCGCTGAGCCCAGACGCAACTTCTGTGCTTGCCAAGGGGATGAACTACGCAGTTGCCCCCAAAAAGATACCTGTGGAATCTATCATATGTGGTGTGGAGACAGCACTACATACAATGATGAAAGTCCATAAAATGTCAGAGTCGCAAGCAGAGGACATACGACAAGAGACTTGCCATATTTTGAAAAGGGCTGAAATACCCCGCCCAAACATCACAAAAGGAGAGTTTGCGGCCCTAAAAGAATTGCGCGCCAATGAGGACATCTTAGTTCTGCCTGCCGACAAAGGTAATGCCACTGTGGTGATTAATACGGTTGACTACATTAAGAAGATGGAAGACCTCCTGTGCGATGCCGGCACTTACAAGAAAATAAAGAACAACCCCACCAATAAGATTGACCTGAAGACTAGAGAGCTAGTTAAAGCTTCCAGTATTAGGAAAGAGGATCGATCTGGGCTTTTCGTAAAAGCCTCCAGAACTCCTGCCCTATACGGTCTTCCGAAAATACACGTGAGATATCCCAATGAGACCGATTGTCAGTGCTATTGGTGCACCTACTTACAAACTGTCCCAATACCTCTCCAGACTACTACAGATGCAAACTGGTAAAACTGAATCTTGGATCAAGGACTCCACAGATCTGATCAGTAAGCTAAAAAGGGTCAAGACTGAGGAAGGCGATATCCTGGTCAGTTTTGATGTAGTGTCCCTTTTTACAAATGTGCCTCTAGAAGACTCCATGACAATGCTCAGGGAGATCTATGAGGACGACATTTGCAAACTTTTTGAACACTGTCTCAAAACGGGATATTTTGCATTCCAGGGTGAACTTTTTGAGCAAGTGGAAGGAGTTGCGATGGGCAGTCCATTGTCGCCAGTACTTGCCAACTTTTTTATGGAGAAGTTTGAAGAAGTGGCACTCGACACAGCTTCAGCTGTTCCCAAGGTATGGTGGCGTTATGTTGACGATGTCTTCGCCATCTGGCCTCATGGAACAGAGAAACTGAATGAATTTCTGAATCATCTTAATTCACTCCACAGTAAAATCAAGTTCACAATGGAAGTAGAAAACGATGCGAAAATCCTGCCTTTTCTAGATGTGGAGGTGATGCGAAAAGAAGATGGTAATCTAGGACACACTGTATATAGAAAACCAACGCACACAAATCGGTATCTACATGCCGATTCGCATCACCACCCAGCGCAGAAGAGAGGACTTATCCATACGTTGGTGACGCGAGCGACCAGAATATGTGAAGAAACTAAAATTGGAGCAGAACTTACAAAGCTGACCGATGCACTGGAACGCAACGGTTACCCAGCTAGTCAGACAAGGCAAATCATAAGAGCCAAATCTACACCAAATGAAGACAGAGCTAAACAAGAGTTAAAAGGCTGCGCTTCCCTGCCTTACGTTCACAATGTGACAGACAGAATCGCCAGGCTGTTGAGAAAAGATAGCATCAAGACTGTCTTCGGTGCCACAACTAAAATTCAAGACCTACTGAGGTCTGCAAAGACTAAGTTTCCTCTGGAAGCAGATGGAGTGTATAAACTCAGCTGTTCCGGATGTGACAAGGTTTATGTAGGCCAAACAGAGAGGACGATCTCCAAAAGGATAGCAGAACACTTTCGTGCTTGCAAACTCGGCCACCCTGATAAATCGGCAATCGCTGAGCACTTAATCGAAACCGGCCATTACTTTGGATTTGTTCCAGAGGTCTTGGGAAGACCTAAAACTTATAGAGCACGCCTAATTACGGAGGCAATTGAAATCTACAAAAATCCTTTTAATATTAATAGAGACGACGGAGCTAAGCTCAATAGCTCTTGGTATCCGGTGATTGACGGCTACACCAAAGCTAAACGCAAAAAACATGTCTAAGTATACAGTAAGGCCAGCTCGTGGTAAACCATTTTTTTTGTGTTATAACTTTATATTGACTAAATTCGCTTTAACCAGTGTAATTCTAATTCTAGTAAAATTCATTTATTATTAATAGAGCTAAAAAACCATGTCTAAGTATATAGTAATGCGAGCTCGTGGTAAACCATTTTGATTTATATTGACTAAATTCGCTTTAACCATTGTAATTCTATTTCTTAAATTCTTACCATCGTGATTTCTAATTTTAGAATTCATTAAGAGATGGAGCCACTTCGGTCGGCATCTCGCAAACGGACTTGCCCCTGGCTAGCATAAATACCACGTTTTAATGAACTTTCTATTCCGTTCCGCGGCGACGACGCCACTGCTTGTCACGATTATTTTGTACTGGTGAAAGTTAACAATTGTAATTTTTTATTTTATTTTATTTTTTCCTAAATTCTTACCACTGTGATTTCTAATTTTAGATTTCATTAAGATATGGAGCCACTTCCGTCGGCATCTCGCAAACGGACTTGCCCCTGGCTAGCATAAATACCACGTTTTAATGAACTTTCTATTCCGTTCCGCGGCGATGACGCCACTGCTTGTCACGAGTATTTTGTACTGGTGAAAGTTAGTGCTGCTGGCGACACGGTATCGCTTCGAAGTAAATAAGCACACACTTCACGACTAAAAATTACACATCTACCGGATCTGCCCTGATGATGGACACTGCAACGATGTCCGAAACGTTGGCTAAAGAAGGAGTTAGCGCAACACGGCACAACACCCCAAAAACATATAACGAAAATTCTTTGACGCGGGTCATCGCTAATATTGTGTTATTTTCTCGGGCGTATTAAAAAGTTTTCCTTTCAGCATTTGAAGATCTAAAATTGTCAATTATACGGTAGAAAATTTGACAGATCAAGACACTCTTAAGGTCCGTCTACACGCTCAGTGTTACTTGCTCAAGTAAGCATGTAGGTACATTAAGAGGGCAAAACGGTATACCGCGCAAATACTAACGAATTACTTGTTAATTTTGTTTGCAATCAATTTTGTAGCCTGCCTGTTTTTTTTCTAGATTTATAAATTTAAAATAAAGAAACCGATCGCAAAAAAAAATATTAACGTAACAAATGTACATTGAAAATTTAAGCTCTTCAAAACAAAACAAAAAAACACCTTTCATCAGAATAAATTTAGCAACTCCAAGTATTTTATTATTAATGGAATAATAGATCTTGATTATTTCTAGGCTGTGTTGCCATGTGCATGGTTTTTACCATGTTTTTGTGGTTTTTGGGTAATTTCTACCTTAAAGATTTTTTTTTCAAAAAACCATCTCGAACAAGACGTGGTTTTTTACCGGCCAGCAAAAGTGTGTACTTTTGAGTCGCATGGGGAAATTCTGAAATCTGACACGTAGTTCTTGAACTTCAGCACAGGTTAACAATGTCTCTTTATCTAATTTAACTTTGTTAATAAGTAATATTAATACATTAATAAAAACAGAAATTAATATAAATGTCTTGTAAATAACTTTAATTGGGTACCTACACCCTACACCTACACTAATAAAAAAGTGTACACCTAGGTTAAATGTAGAAAAATATTATTGGAGTTGAGGGAGAATTCTTTCTCCCTCATCTCATGGACATGAAAAAACTCATTTATAGAAGTTATTTATATTCTAATAACTAGGCGCTACAAATTAAACTTGATAACGTCAAAAACTCGTATCAAAGCTTTAATTAAAAAAAATATATAATTTTTCATTCTTGAAACATGGTTTTTCATTTTTGGGACATGGCCAAACTGTTTCTAGGTATTATTTGTACAATCTGCTTAATTTTTTTTTGCTGACAAACGGGGGCCCTTCTACACTTTTAGAGTGTTCAATAAATCAATGCCTTCTATACAAACAAACGTCACTATATTATTATTATCAGTGGTAAAATAGCAGACTAGGCAGTTAGGCAGTCTCGATGAACTCTGTGAGTTGTTGACCCAATTGAAAGTTTTGGTAACGAAGCCCCCGTATCTTCCCCGAGCCGGTTGAATTTATTGCCCCGGGCATTTTTCACGTTTCCTTTAGCAATCTTCCTTTATCCGGTGGATTCTCTTGTAGCTATGTGTATCGCTTGTCTTTGTTAAGATAACAATACGTTACCCGCCTTTCAAAGACCGGCATACCCTTGAGAGTATAACAGACACTTTTGTGATATAAATTTTCTTTGATTTTGGCGATGTTCTTTATTTTGTTTATGTTACAATTTATGACCAATCACCTTTAGTTTATACGTAATACTTTATTGAAAATGTTTTATATGTATTGAAAATGAACAAACCGACTTTCTGATTACTCGTAAATCTATCAAACGATATTTCTAAAATTGTTTAACCTGTCACAGTTTTATTTAAGTTGCCGTATTATTACTATTATTAATAAATTAATTTAGTTTAGGATTCGTAGTCACCGGCTGCTTTTTAAATTCCCACGGCAACGGCACGCGTATCTCATTTCTTTATACGACTGAATCAAATGCAAGAAAATGCATTTTTTTCATTTTAGCTTCACACAGGAGGCCCCAAGGAAAATAATTTCCCTCAGAGCCGATGTTATCTTTGGGGATGCTGTGTAGAGGGTCCTTTGAGGAAAGGAAGGAGAGGAAGTTCTGGGAAGGAAAAAGGTAAGAGGGGTGAGTGAATCCAGGAGTGATGACCAGGAGGAAATATGTACCTTTTTAACGGATTACACAGGTTAATAATTCATTAGGTAGATTTTGTTAAAACACACTTATCGGATTCCCAATTTGAATGGGCCTATCGATCGTTTAGTTGATTAGTCAGACATCTCAAAAAATCGATATTTGAGTTGAATGCGCAGTTGTGTGTAAAAGTGAACCCTCTCTATCTGGTACAATACTCGGATTAATCATAAACACAGACATATTATGTAAATAATATTTCATTTATGGTGAGCATTCGAATATTATTTTCTTCATTATCTCAAAACTTAATATTTGGAGATGTCTGACTAATCAACTAAACGATCGCTCTACTGTCTGGAATCTTGAATGGAAAACTTTACAAAAATATTTATTAGTAAGGCCGGTTACAGTGCTCGACCGACGGTCGGTGCGTACGGTCGGTCCTGACGATACGCATACCACCGACCGACCGTCGGTGCGTACCGTCAGTTCACGCTTGACCAACAAGCTGACCGGACGTCGTACGCGAAATTAATTAATTAATAGCTGCTTATTATCTTCGTAAACGTATTAGGAACAGAAGACGTTGATATCACGTACACCCGATCGTCGCCCAGAGAGCATTTCTAGCTCGTCGGTCGACCGACGGTACGGATGCGCACGCGCTCGACCGACGATTCTCGTACGGACTGCGTAGCGATATACGCATGCGTACGGTCGGTCCTGCACTGAACGATTTATGAATTTTCATACAAATGACAAGCGCGACCGACGTACGCACTGACCGTCGGTCGAGCACTGTAACCGGCCTAAGGGTGAACGAACGGATACATAAATCAAATAGCAATAAAATTTTAATTAATATTCTGTTATTTTTAAATAATGTGAATTAATTTTAAAAATAAAAACTTATGTTTTTCACCTGTGTAAAGGTTTATGACCCCAATATTTTCTTACACCTGCTTGTTTTTCTAAATTGCGAGAAAATTATCTTTTCATTGGTGTTACAAATTGTGAATGTAATGCATTTCTTTAATATGACGTGTTGTGCATTGCACATGCACATACTAATACCACACAATACACGCTGGAATAAAAAAATGCATTTTAATACTGCGCAAAAGTATTATGAAGAAATTCTTGTAGCAAAGTATTTTTATGGTAATTAAACTACTACTAGTTATTTTGTAGAATTTTTACGTTAGCTCCACACAGGAAAAAAAATCCCTCAGGCCGTATGACATCTTTAGGGATGCTATGTGAAGCATCTTTTTAGGGAAAGGAAGGTGCTGGGAAGAAAAAGGGTAAGAGGGGGGTAGGATCTGGGGGTCGATATGTTCAGGAGTGACGTATGAGTCCATCCCTCCGCTGCGGTGCAAGGCGATGGGTCCACATAGACAAACCTGCTAAGTCCCTCAACGTAGCGAACCACTTGGGGTGACCTGTGCCTGGGGTGTTGGTTATCCCATAAATGGTTCGACACGCGCAAAATACACAAAAGAATTATTTACGCAAACAAGCGATAAATAAACTGCACTTTTAATCGTCGCTCCATCTACATCACATACCCACAATCGTAATGTGCATTGTGCATGCCTATCTTAACCTGAGCTAACTAAACGGGGCAATAAAAAAAGAAGAGGAACACTATTAGGTAGGAGTAGGAAAGGGCATACACAATGCGGTCATGATCACTTCGTGTACATCCACGCAAAAAGCTTGCAGTTTTATTTTTGATTATATTTTACGATCCAGTAATGATTATATTTTACGATCCAGTAATGATTATATTTTGCTTACGTAGATTTCAATATGTGTGTGTGCCATTCAAAAGAAGTTGGGCACAACTAGTGATGTGTAAATTCCCGAATCGGGGAATATTGCGGGAATTTTATTTTTAAAGTTTTAGTATGTATACGATACTGCCGCCATGGGTCGACCCAGTGCATTTCTTGACAATAACAAGGAGGATACTTTGTTGTTACTTCTTTCTATAGAATAGCACCTAATCATAAACATGGGAACACTTCAGCACAGGTTCTGGTGAGGTGTCCACAAAACCTCACTACTAATCTATTTACATACCTTTATGGATCATTACTCATTACCATTTTTTTATTATTGAAACTTATTATCTATGTAAACTACTGTAGTAATCAGATAAATACATGTGCGAGAACAGAAATAAAATAAATAAATAAAAATAAATTTTATATACATAGTTTATTCGTGTACGCACCAGACAAAAAAATATTGTGTATTCAAAAGCACTTCAATGAACAGAATTGAAATTCAAACACTTTCTTTCCTTGAGTGGCATTGCAACGCTTGCCATTCGCTAGTTCTCTTTTTAAAAATAACTAAATTCCCGACTTTGCGGAATTTATATTAGGTCGCGGAATATTCCCGAGTAGTGCACATCACTATGCACACCACAGCGTCCGTATTAATCACGTCGTATTATTTTTAATCATCCCATTCTTACCGTGATACGACCTAGGAATAGTGTGTTTATATTACCGCCCCCTCGCGGCACCTATTAATTACCAGGTTAATGAATAAAGGTACTTGCCCAGTGAACCAGTGAGCAGATTGACTACTCATAGCTCAGTTGCTCGGTGGGTTCACCAGTCACCTGCCCACGCGGCCCCTAATTGTGAATCGAGCACGTATCATATCGTATGCCGAGAACATTGAAGCGAGATAAATATTAGAGCGTGAGCCGGTATGAAAGGAAAACGGTTCATCCAGCAATCTGGTGTCTAGCGGATATTAAATTTATGGGCTTCTATTTTTGAACTCTATTAAAAATTCTCTCGCTTAGTTTAAAATATATCAATTTATAGACAGAGATTGAATTTTAGCTTTATACATAATATTATGATATAGTACAGCGGTTGTCAACCTTTTCGAGCCTGCGTACCCCTCGACTCTTACTACAAATTTATTGTACCCCGTACCCTCTAACTACGTTCTGCGCATTGCACACGTGTAATGAAAGACATGTAAAATGACGTTCGTAATTTTTTAACACTCTCATTATTACGTGAATTTAACAGTCAAGTCAAACAAAAACAATTAATGTAATTTTATACAGAATGTAACACGACTTGAGCGTTTTTAAGCTGTGATTCTACACGCGAAATGTCTTTTTATATCGCCGAATAAAAAATCATGCTCTCCATATAAAACTCCAAACTCACAAAGTGTATTGAGATGATGATTTTTAACCTCAAAAAAATTTGTAGAAAAATAATTTCTCATGTATCAGTAGTTAAGATAAAAACCCGATTTCTTGTTACACCTTGTATAATCAATAATACAATTTTAACATAGAGCCAATGTGACCCTTTAGGGGGCCAACATTAATTACGTGAGCTCAAAAGGGGGGGGGGGGGGGGGGGGTTCCAGCAAAATTTCACGCATATACTTGAAAAGAATATACGAAGTGACCCAAATTTATTTCACCAAGGTGGGGGGGGGTCTATTAGATTGGAAGAAAAACTGCTAACGTATTTAATGTATGCCCCCTTTAGCTTGATTTGCAGGGCAAAGTTTTACAGGGTTTAGCTCAACTTCAATTTCACGTAGTTATAGCTGAGTTTTAAAACTTGCATTCGTGCCCATATTGCGTACCGCCATTTTTACTTCGTGTACCAAATGTTGAAAACCACTGATATAGTAGAAAGGGTAACCCGACAGTTGATCCCCCGACATTTGGCCCCTCTAAATAATTTTTATATAAAAATGAATGTTTCTTTGATTTTTCCTTATGCGTTCCTTGACAATTCATCCGATTGCGTCGAAACTTTGGTAATTTCTTGTGCGCATCCCGCAAAGACTTCTGTATATAATGGTGAGCCCCGGCGTTGCGAATTTATTTCTTATACCATTCATCCGATTGCGATGAAGGTTTCCATACATTATATTGAGCTCTGACGTGATGAAATTTATATGAAAAAATTACAACAGGTTGTGCGATAGGTTTGAAAAAGTGTGTATTTCATATAGTTTAGCGACAGGGTGGGAAGGAGGAAGGGGGAGCGATTCCGGGAGGGGGGGGGGGGGAGAACGAAGTAGATGCGTCGCGGAAAGGAAGGAGGAGAAAGGCGGGAACGAGGAAAGGGAGGTTTTCTTTGAGTGTATATAAGTTTTCCGGGGGGGGCAACAGCAACAACTGTCATGGAAGCAGTAGATAGTGTTTCTGTATATAATAACATTAATAACGTATCATTAAAATCTTTAGCAGAGTCCAAAAATTATCTTTTTATAGACCGACTTCGAATCTTAGATTTGCATAATACAACAGAAAATCTGTTTTTATGATCTGTTACGTGGATTTCCCCGAAGAGAAACCCACGTAGATTTTACTGCAGGATACATTCCTGCCTGAAAAGGGTATGTAACACGTATTAGCCATGTGAAGTGATAAGTCTTATATCTATTGTTTTGTTTTGAATTAATGTAATGATAGGACATATTTTATTTACTTTTTGTCTCTTTTTTTACTCTTGAATATTTGTATTTTCATGTTTATTTTAGGATTTTTATATTATTTTAATTTTTTGTATTATTACCCGTCTCAGAACAGACATTGTCTAGTGAAGCGGGTAAGTTACTAGCATTTTTAGAAGAACATTTAATCTCAATAAAATGACCCTGGTTGCCGGCAATTAAATTAATTAAATTAAATTTTAAAAAATCGTCCGCTTTATAGTTATTGTAATACAGAAAATCTTTTTGTTTGTTCCACTAAAAACTCTCAAAACTGTGAGCAGTGACATTATGAAATATGTCATTTTCTGTGTCAACCAACGATTTTCAGCTCATAACGATGCTGAAATGATTCCATCACGAGATATTGGAATAGGTATCCGTATGACTAAAAAAAATATCGACAGGACATCATACTTTTCTATAAGCAGCTAATAAATGTGTCGAAATTGGGCGAAATCGGATTGTAGTTACTAGTTGGATTATCAAACATGTCAAACATATTAAGATGAAGTCATAGTAAATAATGCAAAATCATATGTTTTTGTTTTGAAAATTTGATCGCTTAGAAGTATTGTAGATGCTTCAATTAAATACTGCGTGTAGAACATACCTTGGCCCTTAAAAATATCGGTCATTTTTTTTATAAGTTTTTTAATAAGCCTATAAAAAAATAAAGTATAAGGCCTAAAAAACACACTTTCAAGTCCAAACTCTCCTATTTGTAAACCCCTTTTCGGATATGGTTTTATTGTGTAATGTGGCAAATTCAGTTTATTTTATAATAATCGCAAAAAAAGTTGATATTTACACCCAATCTTCCCAAAATAAAATAAAATATGCATTTTCGCGTTGATATTTTACAATACGGCCGCTAGTCGACGAATTCGGTTATTCAAAGTGACCCCTATGGCGTCCACCGAAGAACTACTGTCCACGGCACAGTAGTGAACTAGTGGATCGCCTTAAGAGCGTTTAACCACATTTCGTCGAAAGTTGTTTATACGATCTTGCAGGGCGGTTACAATGAGAATGATTAATTATTCTACGTACCAGCTTTTTAAAATTATAACTCAATATCGAATTTATTTCAATCCAAATTAGCTTTAATTTATACCTTCATCCAAAAATGCTGAAAGGCGTGATGATAAAACTATTAAAATAATGTACTTTTTGCAATTATTTTTTGATTATAAGTATATATCATTTTTCAATAATCTCTAAATTTAATAAGAATGTTAAAATATCTGAAATACATTAGTTTGTAAGTGCGCAAATAAATACACAAATGGACCAATTTTCGTCAAGAAACACATGTACGTACATATTTTTTAATGATTTTATTGAAACTTAAATTAAAATTCTAAAACATGCGTTTGCTAGATAATGTATTGATTTATTTTACTGCATGATTATATTATTTGAAATGGGTGTGGTATAATACAAAATCTTTTTTGAAAATTTAACAAATCTGCCAACGACCTATGGAATAACCTTATTATACTAAAAATTCTCAAAATTTATTACATGGGAATGCTAGATAAAAGAACAATCTTTCGAAAACCATTTATATTTTTTTGTGGAAAAGAGTCAATACGTCTAAAATCTGATTTGAAAATGACATATTTCTGGTAAGTTTTAAGATTTTCACGGCCAAAAGCATTTTCGTTATTTGTTTTTGGGGTGTTATGCCGTGTTCGCAACACGGCATAACACCCCAAAAACAAATAACGAAAAAGACATTTCTGGTTTTCTCTGGTAATACCCTCTTAATAGTACCGGCATGCGTTGCAATACCACATAAACTGCCAATGTCTCGGGAGAGCAGTCTTGTTGTTAAATAGAATCACTTCGAATATCGATATGTTTAACATCAATGAAGCACAATTTAGACAACAAGCTTTGTTGCTGTTAGTCTGATTATGCGAACCCCCTCCCGGATTCCCTTTTCCCTCCCTGCCGCTAAACTATATGTAATACACGCACTTTTCAAACAACTCGCGCGCCACATAGTGTATACTCACCAGTATATACAGAAACCTTTGCGGGCAGCCGTACAACAATTCACCAAAGCTTCATCGCAATGGGTTGAATGGTTTAGGAACGCATAAGAGACGAACAAAGAACCATTCATTTTTATACATTAAGATTTTTTAAATCGTGAAACTCTTGATGATTAATTTATTTAATGTCGATTTTTTTTAAAATTCCACATTGCTTAATTTACCCTTGTTTGTTTTAGGCCCACCTGCCAATAATATCCCACTCGTGTTTGATGATTTACCGATTGTAATTTGCAACTTGAAACCGCAAGATAAGCGATGTTTTGATTTACATACAAAACGCTAACCTACAAACGGTTTTGTTCGACCTCGGCCAACTACGACATTATTATAATAATAATATCTCTGTATCTAGTATAATTTATTATTGTAGACACTTCTTATCGGATCTAGTCATATATTACGTTATATTTATAATTAGGTATTGTTAGGCAGTCCGAAACAATACATACGAAATTCCTATCTAGCAAGTAAACGTGTAGGTACGTACTTCAAATTTTCGTCTGATTGAAACCTTATTTCTAGGAATTATTACTACAAGGGCCTAGCCCAGCGATCTGCAATTGGCGGCCCACGGGCCAAATCTGGCCCGCGAGCGTGAAGTCCATGAATGAACATTATTCCTTCCCAACATACTTCAGCGCACCATCAGTCACTATTTGGTTTTTTCGTATCTAGTTCTCGTGAAGAAAACATAAATATATTTTTTTAAGAACCTGCAACGCCTAAGTGGTATTCATAGTATAAATAGAAATTATAGTATAATTTTACAGAGCAAATAAAAATCTAAAAGAAATAAAATATGATAGCGTATTAGGGAACGTACCCATACTACGTGACCAACTTTTTGCAATTTTTAACCCCCCCCCCCCCCCCCCCGGTGACCAAAATCCTAAGCAACCCGCCACTCATTTGTATGGAGCGTGACATTTTGAAGACCCCCCCCCCCCTAAACGTGTCACGTAGTATGGGTACGTTCCCTAGGTTAGGGAACGTACCCATACTACGTGACACTTTTAGGGGGTGGGGGTCTTCAAAAGGTCACGCTCCATACAAATGAGCGGCGGGTTCCTTAGGATTTTGGTCACCGGGGGGGGGGTTAAAATAATAATAATAAAAATTAATCACAAAATTAAAAACAAAATAAAATTAAACAGAAATTAAAATTAAAAAAAGAAATATTAGTTTTTTTATCGCCCATCAGGGAGGTCGCCTCATCATTTGCATCCATCGCTCATTTAGTGGGGAACTGAGCCACCCGGATGCAGCCACGACAATGATGTTGTTTGATTTCCATGTCCTGCTCCAGAAACTGGCTAGCCGGTGGCGAAGGATGCTGGGAATGAGTGAACCCTCCCTTCGGTGAACATCGTGGAGGCGCTACAGAACCTTGGTAGTTGCATAAGTGTATTGTACTGCTGTGTATTGTGTCTACAGTTCAGATGTATGCAGGGCAGTGCAGTATGTCTTGAAGAGTAATTTTCTGACATCACCGCTACAGTGGTAGAACCGCCTTGAGAGCATTCCGGCCCGTATGTTAATTGCTCTTCTTTGTCGTTCCATATCTTCTATATCCTTCATGTCTTCGGTTAGGATATGTCCCAGATACTTAACCTGTGAGGCCACAAGCAATTCATTTCCTTCTATATATATAGGAGGAATATTTGATGGCTCCTTATTGTGTTTGAAAGCGACGATGACTGACTTTTTAGAATTGTACAACAAGTTATGAGAGTTTGCGTACTCTTGCACGCTCTCCTCTAACATTCGTAATTTCGTATCTCTCCATCTTCTTCTTTTTGGGCCCGCGGAGCCTTAAAGCGGTACAAAACCCTAATAATTTTTGATAGCTCAAAACTCACATTTTAATCATTTCCGGCGAATTCGTAACTATAATAAATTTTTATTCCAACAACACTGGGAATGTAAGTTCTTTGTATTTAAGATTAATAAAAACAATACCTTACCATTAATGTATTTTACGTACAACGATTTTAAAACTTTGGAACCCGTTTTTCAATTACAAAGTTAGCGGGTAAGCAACAGAATTTATTTTTGTAGACGATGAATTAATAACTTCGGGAGTGCGACATGGAGACCCATTTTAAATTTTTGTAACACATTCTTCAGAATTAATTAAAATGAACGCGGCGGAAAGGTCGAATCTCCAGGCCTGCTAGAGTGAATTCGACCATACGTCCGTCCAATACGCCGTGCCGCGGGCGCATATTTGTTTACACGTTTTCTTCACTTACGTGTTAAGTTTCCCACATTATTTGTCTTCTTCTTCTTTTCTTTGACAGGGCAAATTCAACAGTAGGCCCGTCCAATGCACGGGTCACGAGTCGCTATTTGTATACACGGCTTCTTTACTTACGTCGTTAAGATTCTGAATATATTTTAGGGTATATTGTCGTCTTAAATTTTTTCGCTTGCGGCGCTTTTTCCGTGTTTGCCGAGTTACTTATGTATACTGAGAGGGGAGCGTTGAAACCAAAAAAAATATTATACGACGGGCGATCAAAAGGAATAGTCACAAGCGCTCTGACTGAGCAGGCTCGCACGCGCACGTTTAACGTCGACGGTCGCATGGTCCCTCAAAAAATTAAAATATTCATACGGCCCGCCACCAAAACTAATTGCCGACCGCTGACCTAGCCTTATAGGAACCGTATGCAAATTGTTCGACGACAGTCTATCAACTTGATTTGTTTTGCTAGTGGCCCACTATCTGAAAGCGTGGTGCCTTATTTTTGGGGATCGATTTAGACAGACTTATCAAAAAACGATTTATGATTAACAGAACTTTGGGTATTTTTTGTGATCCCAAACCATTACATTTTATGTACTGGTTTGGGCTAACGACTAACCAGGACAGTGGACCAAAAACCAGTACGAATCACGGTCACCTTAGAGACAAGCTACAATTTCATGTATATCATCGAAACAAGGAGTATTTTATTGACTGATCGCAGCGAATGTGTTTTAACTCGACCGTTTTGCATTTAGTCTCATCTGTTAATTTTCTTGTTCTTTCCGTTTCAAGATGGCGGCCGTTTTAAGAGGAAATACTAGCTGCGTTTTTCCATACAAACGTATTCCCCGTTTATCTCTCTGGATTTTGACCCTAGAGCAAAATTTTTTTTACATAATATAGATATCGACCACTAGCGTGTCGGTACGTTTTGCTTTTTTTGATAATTTACTTCTTATAGAAGTTAGGACCTTCCAAAAATGAATAAAATTGCCTAATTTAAACGCCGTCAAAAAACGTTCAGTATACAAACTAAACAATGTATTTTGAAAAAAAGCAAAACGTACCGACATAGAATATTTTCTTTTAATACAGTTAGTGAAAAAAAAATTTAAAATCGGTCCAGTTTTGGAGAAGAAAAATGGGGAATACAAAACATCGATTTCGAAGATTTTATTTAGGTATTTTCGGCCCGACGTGCAGGTGTCCCTTTCGCTCAGTTCTCCTGGGGGGGCCGGGGAACGAGGGTGTTGACAAATACATATAAAGCGAAGTAGTGATGTAACGAATTTTATCGGTAGACTAGTGTTGTCCTTGCCCGAGTAATCGATATTTTTTATTCGTTTTTTTTTCTGTTCAGTGACTCATCGCGGTATACCAATACTGACCGAGCTTTCATACTAAAATTGTGCAAAATTAAAATTGTTTATGTCAAGTACTATAATAAATTTTTAATTTGGGAGGCGTTATAGGTACCATCGCCCCGGGAACCATTTATTGGATAACCAACACCCCCGCCACTTGGTCACCCCAAGTGGTCCGCTATGTTTGGTGACTGAGCATGGGTTCCCGGGTTCACGGGTAAGGTCTGCATGGGTTTTGGTGGCGGATGATTTTGTCCACTTACTGCGTGGCGGGCCGGATTGGGAGAAACTGGAAGTGGGAGATCTTTTGATCTCTACAGCCGGACTCTCTCCACCATCATTTCATACTTTTACCTACCCAGAAATTCCTCTCCTTCCTTTCATTAAAAATATCCTCTACACAGCTTCTCCAATGACTTTGCTATACTATAAGGGTATTTAACTTAAAAATAATTTTTATATTTCATTTTATATGTATAATTGCATTTTGTGATATTTTTAAGTAATTAATCACCTCTCCCTTTAATATTTTGTCTATAATTCTCATATGCCTATACTTGTTTGTCTTTTAATATTAATCTTATCCTGACGAAGAGAATACTCTGTTTTCGAAATATGTTGATAATATTGATTACATAAAGCTGTTTTTACAAAGTTATTTGTTCTCATTTAACTAAAAATGACGCCACAAAGATTGGACCCATTTGCAGCATTTCAAGCTGGGTCGCCATAACCAATTCGTTTGTGCAATTTCAATCAATGCATTTCTGTGTTTCTCGAGAACCCTTCTATGGGCTTACACGTCATTAGTACTTTTACGCCAGTTTTTTAAACATTTGTGGTCAAAAACATCCAAGTAGTGTAGTTTTGTAGCTCTAGCACATATGAAGCTGTATGACTTTTTATTATGGTATAATTATTATTATGCATATATCCAATTGTATATCCGCATATACATTATTTGGCTTAATATAGTAAATATGTTATTTTCCACATCAAGTATATAATAAATAGATGCAAGAATGTTTTTTTTGATAAATTAATAACGTATAAAAAAAAATATATATATATATATATTTATTCTCAAAACTCTTGAGAAAATATCGTCGTTGCATTCACAAAATATCCCATGTGAGGTTTTCGACCAAATTTTTTTTTGTTTACACCATTTGATTCACCACGGTTTCCTAAATAATCTGACAAATATATCCCATTTTTCAAAAATTCATCTTTTTAATCATTTTAGAGGCAACTCTGACCATTACTTGTAATTAATGGTAATTATTTAAAAAAATATACTACATATACTACAGAAATATAAAAAAATATAAAATTATAAAATTAAATCCCTATATACTACAGAAATATAAAAAAAAATATAAAACTATAAAATTAAAATGAGAAAAAAAGTCTTTTTGTGTGCAAGAATTCGTATTATTTTTTTAACTCAAATTTGTCGCACATAAATTAAAATTACCCAAAGAAATGTTTTTTTAATAATATACACACAGCATCCCCAAAGATGACCTAGGCCCTCAGAGAAATTATTTTTCTCAGGGCCTCCTGTGTGGAGCTCATATAAAAAAATAATAATAATCTCAACAATCTAAAAAGAGTATACTATGCACTAATCCAGTCATTAATTCAATATGGAATTATTGCATGGGGGGGGGGGTCATACAACAATATTCTAACCCCGATCAAAGTAATCCAGAAACTAATCATTAAAGTAATCCTAAAGAAACCCTCCACTTATCCAACAGAAACGCTTTTCGCAGATTTCACGGTGCCTCGAGTAGAGAATATCTTCAAGAAAAATGCAATTACCCAAATTTACAAAGATAATATCATCAAAAAATTTTAAACTAAAATCAAAAAGATATGAAGATAACATCAAAATACCAAAATTTAATACCAAACTAATGCAAAACAATTACATCTATTTAGGAATAAAGTTTTTCAACAACCTTCCCATTGAAATAAAAAAAACCAAAGACATCAATAAACTGAAACTCAAACTTCATCAGGAATAATTAACTAAATAATTACCTGTTTTTCTCATTCTTTCTATTTATTATTAATCTATATTCACCTCTATTTTATTTAGATTTTTCGAATTTCTCCCAAGTGCACAATATTTTAGTATGTAACCGTATCCTATGTATGTACACCATATGTAATTTATATAACTCCACTGTACAATTATACATCTATATTAAATATTAAAATATATATATTTTCTTCAATATTAACTCAGTAGGTAAAGCAAAAATATTTTTTTTATTATTTCTATTTAACTGTCAAAAAATTACCAAAAAATTAAGTTGCATCCAAAATCATACGAAATTCATTTTTTTAAGACCAATATTTCGTAATTTGAAACAAAAATAAATAAAATAAAACATATTTATCAGCACAAGATATTTTCTCTACCTTTTGCTAAAAAAATACATTTTCAATTTATTTGGGTGTTTTGGTCACAAATCCAAATTTAACCCCCCCCCCCCCCCTCGGCTATTTGTTAGCTTTGGGAACAACTCATATCGATCTTGTGTCTCCCTTACTATTATGTTGAGAAATAAGTTTTAAACGGTGTTCGAAAGAGAAAGAGAAAATATCAAACTTTATATTCAAATTCAAAAGTTAACCACAAAATAATGGAATTGTACACCTTTATAAAACCAAAGTTTATGAAACTTATGGAATTTTGTATCTATTAATTATTTTTACATGAAACAATAAAAAAGTGAGGTGACGGAAATGTTAACAATGCATTTGTGTAATAAATATGTACGTGTTTTTATTTTTTTCGTTATCAGTAATTTTAGTTAGAAAAAACGTAAGATGAGTCATTTTTAAAAAAATTATGTGTGCGTTCAAAATTTTTATATTCGAAAAGCAAAGGTTTATTTCGGATTTCAAAATTTAAAAGCGTATTTCATCGCCTTTCAAAAACAATTTTTAGTTTTCGGATACTATCAGAAATATTCCATTTATTTGGATTTTATAGCAAAGCGGAAATATTTCGACCTTATGAAAAAATATGCCCGAGGCCTGAGGGATATGGGTCCTATGAGAAAGGTCAAGTTGCCTTTCCTACGTTTGCTACACAAAATATCATATGTGCATAAAAAGTGCGCACAAAAATCCTGAATGCAAAATTTAAGAAAAAATTGTCGGTTTTAATAAAAAAATGTATATTAAGCCCACTTGTTTTCACCCAAACATGGTATCAAAAATAACTCTACAATTAATGAAAATAAATAAAAATATGGGTCCCCAATTTTTTTTTTCGGTTTTTTTTTATTATGTATCCTAATATTCTAAAATACCCACAGGATATTTTGTGCGCGCAACAACGATAAGTAGCTATAATAGCATATTCATAGGACGCTTACAATAGGACGCCCCTGCGAGCGGTCTTGTCTCTACACATTTGCAGATTGGAACATGCGTGGTCGGCAGAAATAATAATTCGACACGGGTGAAGCGCGTAGCCCACACACACAAGGCCTGCATTCACTCACACATCTATAGCGCGATTCTGACTATTGTCAGAGAGTGAAATAAAAGAGATTTTTTAAAATACCTATTCATAAATGTTCGCAGCGACCGGCAGCGCTCTTAAGGGTTCGGTTAATATTCTTTTTTTAAAAGTCGTGTTTATTTGGACTTTTTTATTTGCATGTCTTTTCAATACAATGGTTTCTACATGCCTAAAGAAAGTTTGCAATAAGAATTCTTATATATTTTAGAACTTGTCTTAATGATATAAATTGTTCAATACGATACATATCCCTTCATAGATCATCACTTTTCACACCTACAAACATAATCTCACATACATATTCGCCTATACACTTCCCACATAAAATATTATTATTTAGTATCGGTAAATTGTTTCATCATTGTAACCAATATACTGTTTGTTTCTATAATATAAAATAAATAAATAAAATCGTGGTAGAATCTGGTAGTAAAACTGGTTATATATAATAATTTGTTTATGAATATTTTATTGTCATTTGACAATAACTCCGATGAATACTATGGCTACTATAGCACTTTTCTATCTAGTGAAGTAGCTATAGCAGCTACTTCACTAGATAGAAAATATTATTTATCTCTTTTGATTTTTCTTCACTTATTTGTATGTAATAGAATTTACCATAAATAATAATAAGATAATTGCATAAATAGTACTAGTCTGGTTTCTTACTAACCAGGCTGATCATTGAAGGTCATTTTTAGTAAGGCTAAAGATGTTCAAGGGTTATCGTAGGTTATCAGTACCAATGTCATCAATATTATTATGTATAAAGTACAAAATATAACATAATCTAATTATTATAGTCCTAGTATTATCTATTTAGAATTTATCATTGATTGAATTGAATGTTGCTTGGACCGTTTTTTAAATAATTTAATTTTTCGATCTATACACTTAAGAAGAAATTAAAAAATATATATATAGTCACCGTAGGCCAAAATGCCATCTACATTTTTTCTTCAAATAAGCTCAGAAATCACCGGTTGTCTTTTGTCATTTTAATTGATTTTAATTTTATCCTGACGAAGGAACCATTGGTTTCGAAACATGTTTATAATTTTGATAATATGCGTTTTACGGGATGTCTGTATTATTTTTGTACCATTTTTTTGTTATGTTAGGTTAGGTTTTTATTTTGTTTTGTTTTTATTTTGTAGCGGGATGAAAACGTGCGGAACCCATAATTTTGAATAAATAAGTGGTGTGTATGATAAGTTTTTATTTAATTATATCTCAAGCCTCGACCATGTTTTGTGCGATAAAATTCGAATAAATTGGATATTTCTAAAGATATCCGGAAACAAAAAACCATTTATGATAGGTGAAAAAAAAAAACGCCTTTAAATTTTATAAATCGAAATAAACATATAATTTTTTAAGGATAAAAATTTTGCGTGCAAATATAAAAAAAGTTTTAAAAATGGCCCATCTGACGTTTTTTCTACACATTTTATTAGACAAAGTATTATATTAAACTTTATTGTCAGTCTGCTTTTTTGTCGTTCCATGTGAAAATAATTAATACAAAAATCCCAAAAGTTTTATAAATGTTTTTCAAACTGCGATCCGAAACTTTGGTTTTATAAAGGTGTTCATTTAACTTCTTTTGTGGTAAACATTTAGTAACATACGATTTGAATATAAAACGTGGTGCTTTCTCTTTCTGACAACTTTTATGTCATATTTCTCTCTATGATAGTAAGGGAGACACAAATATTTCTATTAGACCTACACGAGTTGTTCCGAAAGCCCGAAATTAGCCCAAATTAGCTCGAGGGGTTAAAATGACGCCACAAAGAGAATTTGCGAACATTGAAAAAATTCATTTTTTGAAGTAAAAACTCCTTTAGCACCGTTATGATATGAAACTCGATGAAACGAAAAATAGCCACACTAAAAAGAGACAAACACATACATAGGATTTAGCCTGCGAGAGAATGATATATCGGCTTCCTCTTTGTGCGGTGCTTCGTACTCTACTTTTGTTTTCGGAAGGTTTCACTGTGTGAATTGCACACGCTGTTTTTTCTTTACCGCTGTCTGTACAAACTAGTTGTAGCATAATGAATGACTCCAGATACTAATATCTACAGCCTGTATGTCGGACGAATATCTACAGCTCATATGTTGAACTAATATCTACGAACTTCAGAGTGTTGACTAACATCTACAGAGCTAAGGTCGGACGAATATCTATGACGGTCCCAGTGTTGACTAATGTTGACCTGGTTGGACTAATCAGCTAAATGTGTCCAATAGTCCGATATTAGGGATTTTTACATACATACTTACATAAATTAAGTTTTTTAAACTGCATACGCAATATAACGTTATTCCAATATGCTATACATAATTGCAAATCCAACCTCTGCCAGTGCTGTAGATATTCGTCAACACTTTGGTTCTCATAGATATTAGTTCGATTTTTTCAGTTTTTGAAATTCCTGTAGATATTAGTAGACGCCTCCTAATGAATGTGATGTCTGCGAACAACTAAAATTTATTATATTTGTTGATAATTCTGAAACTTAATGCGTGTTGTCCTCCTATGTAATAAATAATAAACATGTATTAAGAACACGCTGAGGAATAATAATATCCACCAATAATAATTCTCCGGATTCGGTAACTTCTGTTGGAACATTAGGCCTCGCCGACTAAACAATTATTAATTTTCCGCGTCATCACCATTAATTTATTCCCAAATTCCCAGTTAATCCACGGGAATGATTTGGCGCTTATATTACCAGCGTAATTAATTGACAATGCTAGGCCATTAGTGTTGGTGACCATTTTATAAATACGATAGGAATTGGTTAAAAAATAGCACTTTCCTCGGCTCCACTGTGATCCAGTGATAGCTAGTCACCGGGACAAAGTAACCGGGACAGGCAGTGACGTATGTAATATATAGCCGCTTGATACAACTATGTATTACCGTCAATCTTTCCATACCCGGAGAGATGCTACATATTCACAAATTCGTAGCAATTATACCTAGGAGTAAACGTCCCCATCCGACCTGCTGACGGAAGTGGCGACATCTTGTGACGAATCCTTGAATTCGAAACCGAATTACAGCGGTAGCTTTGTTTAAAATCCCACGGTGTTACACAGGTATTATTTGTGGCACGGCACGATAGGCGTGGCGCCACACATGCACTCGAAGCCGGGTTCTGAAATTCAACCACGCATACTCAAGCCTAATAATACTATTCGATTATTTTAATAATTTGTTAATCACCCCCAAGTAAGGGGTAAGATACGGAAAACTTTAAAATGTGATTTGTTACATAATTATATATAAAAAAATCAGAGTGTTTAATTCACAAGCGGTAGAAGTGAAAACTTTAGAAAACTAAAGTGGACAAGGGTGGGGAGGCTACGAAGCACATCGAATTTCCTGCTTTTGTCTTCTTAAATAAACTGTACCTTTTAGTTATTTATTTGGATTTTCTATTCCATTAAAATTGTAATTCCCAAGGTGTACCTAATTAAAAAAATCTTACATACAAAAATCTTGACCGATTTTTATGAAATTTTTTATATATATTTGGTAGGTATGAGAATAAGTTTTAAAGTATATTTCATACCTCTAGGTGATTAGGGTATCCCTATCCAGAAAAAAATATCTATTGTTTTGACAATTTTACTACCCCTACCCTCCCATTTTTTAATGGCGATTTTAGTATTTTTGTATGAACCTATTTCCCGTCTTTCGTATTTCAAACGGAAAGAAATTATTTATGCTGTTGAATGGCAGATGGCGCTACGTCCGCCTCATCGAACTTTCATCCACACATGCGCAAGACATTCCACAAGAAGCGTCGCGTCATTTTGATGTTTCATTCGGCATCATGTTCTCGCGTGGGCAGACCATCGAGCTTATTTGTGTTGGCTAAAGACGGACTGATAAAAATATATCGTACACTCAATTGCTCTTCGAATATTTATTTCATTTTCCTACTTTAGTTAGTGTTTTTTTTTAATTTTATCGGCGGTCATCGTCTACAGCGCTCCATTTTTCTTTCTGTCATAGATCCCATCCGCACACACTTACAATACATTCTTATTTTTTTATTTAACAACCATAATATTCACTAGAAATAATTTATATGGCAGAACAACGTTTATCGGGTCAGCTAGTATCTTGTATGATCTTGTGACCCGTATTTGATATATTTAATAGGAAATTGCTTAGAAAAATTCACTAATTGATTAAAAAAATAAGGCTAATTTGTTTGCTTTTGTGGACAACTCGTATAGGTCTCATAGAAATCTTTGTGTCTCGTTACATGGTGAGAAATATGATCGAAACGATATTAGAAAGCGAAACCACCACGATTTATATTCTAATTTAAAAGTTAACCTTGAAACCAAAGTTACAGAACGCATTTTGAAAAAAAAAATATTTTTTTGGGGTTTTTTTAAATAATTATTTTCACATGAAACGACAAAAAGTAAGACGAGAAAACGTTTAAAAAACATTGCCTTAATAAAATATGTGTGTGTTTTTATTTTTTTCGTTATAAGTAATTTTAGTAAGACAAAAATAAGATGCGCCATTTTTAGAACTTTTTTTATGTTTGCATTAAAAAATATTATGTTTCAAAAATTACTTTTTTTAAATTATGAAATTTAACTTGTGGCCGCTTGTCACCCGGTGGCCGCGAGGTGGCCGCGGCACTTTGAAATGCAGTTTTGACCCTTATGTATAAAGAAAGTGTATGAAGAACAATGTCAGAAACGCTTGCTCTATTATCGTACTTTACCATAGAGAAACCCGCAATGCGTCTAGTCAATCGGAATAAATTATATTTAATTTTCCGTAGTGTGGGATGTAAAAAGATTCTGCGCATGCGCGAAAAAAAATACGTTTTTTCTACTATTTTGACCCTTCTATGTACAAAATTTGTAAAGGAAGTGTCAGAATCGCTTGCGCCAACATTCCCTATGGTATGGGTAAAGATTTCATTAACTTTGTAGCCACAAAATAATTAAAAATAATTTTTATCTGTGGGCATCTCGAACTGTCATTTTGGCGGCCGCGTCACATTATGCCGTTATGCGTGACATGCGTGTACCTCGAATAAAACATCATAAAACCTATCAATTTACGTAATTAACGCAAGTAATGTTATTTTGGTAAATAGTTTATTGTTCTAGGAATGTGTTTCGGTCAATAAAATATACGATAGGTAAAAATTAATCCACAAAACATTCGATTCAAATTGAAGATCGTGAAATTTCCGTGTTGTTCCGGAAAAAGCCTGTATTTCACCTCCTTTCAAAAAAATTTTTTTTAGTATTCCGATACGTTCAGAAATATTCAATTTATTTTGATTTTATTGTTAAGCGCAAATGTTTTGACCTACTGTCAGTAGAGGGGTTAAAAACCTAACATGAGTTTTATATCTCTTTGGAATAGTTATGCAGTATTTGCGGCATGATTTAATAATAACAAAGGACAATTTCTTAAGCCTGGATAGATATGCCTTTCGACTATTATATGCTTAGTGAATAGAATTAGTTCTCAAATGAGTGTTCATAGATTAAAATCAATATGGAAGAGAAAAAGTTAATAAATTGAATCCCCGAGGAATAATAATCTGAACATTCGATTCCTCGCTCTAAAACTCTAAATTGTGTTTGTGACAGCTTTTGGTTTTAGGGACACATTTAATTAATTCAGTATTTCGAAATGATTTATCTACGTCACATGACTGAACTAATTCAATCGATTCATTCGACCTTTTCGCCCATATCTCCCTCCATCTTTGACTATAGTATTATGAATAGCATGTAATATTGCTATGTGAACAATTTGCAGGGGTTTCAAAAGTTCCGTATGAATAATTTAATAGGTGCCTTGTTGGGCCATAATTCATAATAAATCGGTAATCACGATTACAGAAAGGTGTCCTAGCATGGTCGATCGATATAGGTTTTAGCGAAAATGTCGGTAACTTGCCATCGCTCCCAAGCACGACTGCAGACCGCTAACGAGCAAACAATAGTACACAATGACTAGGGGTTCCTAATATATTTGACGAAAACTGTCGTTTATTCGTTAGCGGCCTGCAGTCGTGCTCGGGAGAGATCGCAAGTTACCGACATTTTCGATAAAACCTATATCGATCGACCATGCTAGGGGGCCTGATACTATGTATGAATGTAGCAAAGAGTGCGATCTATCCTCTCTGTCTACCCGCGAAACAAAACGTGGTGATGGTTAGTTAGGCCCTTTCCCACCACGATGAATGCCTCCACTTTGATTTGAAGTGTGTTTATAATAAAAAATAACTTATTTTTAATTTTATTGGAATAAATTTGTAATAACTTTTGAAGTTTATTCCCACCAATGCAATATTAATCATCGGAGAAGAAGAAAATACTAATAAATAAATCTAAATGAAACATGAAACCAAATAAGGCAAAGAAAAAAAAAATAAAGATAACGGTCGCAATTGGGTGAGGTTTGTCCAGGTCTTGGCGGCTGATGCGTCTGCCCACCTGCTGCATGATGAGCTGGATGGAGAAAGACTGGTTGAGAGAAAAGAGGATAAAAAGCTTTTATCCTCTCCCGCCAGAATCTCTTAAGCCGCCGCTACCCGAATTTCTACCGATTTCTACTTACATATCCCCCTTAAACATTTGAGGTTTTTAAGCCCTTAAAAAAAAAAATATATATATATTATTTTTGAAGATAATATCTTGAAGCGTTCTACGCCATAACGCAAATTATATGAAATTCATTCGATAGGAAAAAAACGCAAAGTATGCTCCGAAAATGATTATAAACACGTTTGTTTCAGTTATTTTACAAGTTATAGTTGTGAAAAAATTTACTATGTTTCTTTAAATGATACTTAAGATGCCTTCTACGAGATTTTTGCTCTATTTGAAACGATTCTTGTTTTATAAAACATTTTCACAATTTTCGCATCGATTTTATCTCTATCATATCTCTCCATCTTCTTCTTTTTGAGCACGGATGCGGCGCTTTAACCCACCGCAATTGGAGGGATGGATTCATACGTCCGTCACTCCTGGACACACTGTCCCCCAAATTGCTACCCACTCCTCATACATATTTATTTCCCAAAACTTCTCTCCTTCCTTTCCTTAAAAAATCCTCCATTCAGCATCCCTTAACATTTCCTAAGGGAAATTATTTTCATCGGGGCCTCCTGTATGAAGTTAATGTTAAAAAAATCAAGAATCGAATCCTGGATCTCTGTCTTAGCAGGACAACGTTACCACTCTGCCATTGGGACCTATTTTATTTTTGTCGTCTTTAGTGTTTCGTTTAGATTTTTTAGTCTTATATTTTTTTCGATGCTTAATTTATTTTTAATTTTTTCTATAATATTATTTTGGAATTACACCCTGTTTGCTAGAATTTACAACCTCAACTTTATCTCTCAACTAGCAGACCCGGACACACGTTGCTGTGGCTAACGAAACACAACGCCATTACCCAACCTTTATAAAATCCACACCACCCGCTTGCCAGCGGCCCTGAATTGCCTGAATTGAATATTTGAATTTATCGGCTTTTCTCTACTACAATAAGCCTGTATTATACATATAAACCTTCCTCTTGAATCACTCTATCTATTGGTGAAAACCGCATGAAAATTCGTTGCGTAGTTTAAAAGATCTATGCGCACATACATTTTGAGCGACTTCATTTTATACCATGTAATGATATCTATAATCCCGAGCAAGCCCGGGTACACATGTAAGCAGGTAATTAATAATACGTATAATTGATATGTACAACCTCAATTTTCTGATCCAATAGTTTTGATTCAATAATTTCGAATGTGGTTTGAATATGGGACAATAGTTATAGTGATTTTGCAAAAAAATATTTACAGTTTAGCTGTTTATTGACTCGAGTTTGTCAAATAATAGATTTTCCACATTGTCTACTTAAAATCTCTCACCGCTTTTAAAAGTCAAACTTCAAAATTAATTTTTAATGTAACGACCTAAGAAGACTTTTTTATATTAGCTCCACCCAGGAAAATAACTTCCCTCAGGGATTTTGCCATCTCTGGGGATAGAGCATGGAGGAAACTAATAGTGTACTGATTTGGTTCAGTGTACTGAGCAACACAAAAGGGCTCTTGAAACTGAGACAACCGTCGTGATTTGTTTTATTCTCGATGTAAGGAAATCCATTCTTATCAGCTCGATTGTGTTACTTTGATTTATCATTATCTTTTTATTATCCTCGGTACCTACAGCATTCAGGTCTAGGTGTTTTTTAATCTCCTTTTTGGAAAATAGATACACAGAATTGGTACCCACGTACCTTTTTCTGAGATATTGTACCTAATAAAAATAAGTTTGACGCATTGCGAGGTGCGGCAAGAAAGATAAACAGTTTTCAGTACTAACCCAGTAAAAGATAAATTCAGTAAATGAACATAAACGAAAGGCGCTGTTACTTATAACTTTTCATAAATGCTTTTTGAACAAGGAAAGGATTATATCTTTAGTTCAATTTGGGAGACTTTCTGTGATAACCAACACCCCTCCGTAGGTCACCCCAAGTGGTTCGCTACGTTTGGTAACTTAGCAGGGGTGCTCGGGTTCATGGGGTTTGTTTAGGTCTTGGCGGCCAGTGCACTCGCCCTCCTACTTCATGTCGGGCTGGATCGGGAGAGATTGATTGAGGGAGACCTAACCAAGACCTCTTCAGACGAACTCTCGCGACCCATCGCCTTGCACTGCAGTGGGAGGGATGGATGCGTATGTCTGTCATTCCTAAACACATTGACCCCCAGATTCCTACCCAAACCTCGCAGAAGAGGAAGTTCTTTCTCAGAACCGTCCACTCCTTCCTTTCCCTAAAAAGACCCTTCACACAGCATCCTCAAAAATGACACAGGCCTTGGGGATTTTTTGTTGGAAATAGATTATTGAACTTTTTAGATACCTTTTAAAGTACACGCTTACATTGTGCACATCATTCTATTTCTATGAACATTCCATTTGTTTTCGTTACAACAGTGAAATCATCAAGTCTTCGTCTTTTCCTCGTTTTTTATCGAGACACGCGTGTGCCGAAACCGGTTGGCATGTTCGAATATAAACAAAGTGATGTACACAAATTAATGTTTTATTTTCTCTACACTTTCGAGTTTTTGACCTCGTTCATTGTTGTTTAGGTTCAAGCCAAACTTATTTTAAGAAATAAATTCTTTATTTCATCGTTATGTTAATTCGTATGATGAATAGTTTCGGTAGCTACCTAAATGTGTGTAATTTACTCATTCTGCGTGCTCAATACAAATAATAGGTGTTCGCAATTCCAGTTACTTATAATCGAATATCACACGATACATGCTTTCGATTCCACAACTTAGAACGTGAATTTGACGTAAAGAAAATCGAAATAGATTTTCATAATTCCTTAAATTTTTCACATTACCAGACAAATTACGTCAACGTGGCTATTCTCGGAGTTGCACGGATTAACACGAAATGCCATCGGCTACCAAATATATATATTTATTATTAATGATTACCCACCATATCTGATATTATTTTTGTTTCGTACGGTAATTAGCAATTAATTTCCACATTAGGGTTTGTAATGTGACCTTTTCAGTAATTAATTTATGGAAACATTAACGAAATATACCTTAATAATATATTTTTTGGTTTAATCCATTACATACATAACATAAAGATACCTTAAGAGGGTATTACCAGAGAAAACCATAAATATGTCATTTTCAAATCAGATTTTAGACGTATTGACTCTTTTCCACAAAAAATTATAAATGGATTTCGAAAGATTGTTCTTTTATCTAGCATTCGCATGTAATAAATTTTGAGATTTTTTTTAAATTTTTAGTATAATAAGGTTATTCCATAGGTCGTTGGCAGATTTGTTAAATTTTCAAAAAAGATTTTGTATTATACCACACCCATTTCAAATAATATAATCATGCAGTAAAATAAATCAATATATTTTCTAGCAAACGCATGTTTTAGAATTTTAATTTTAGTTTCAATAAAATCATTAAAAAATATGTACGTACATGTGTTTCTTCACGAAAATTGGTCCATTTGTGTATTTATTTGCGCACTTACAAACTTCAGATTTTTTATCATTCTTATTAAATTTAGAAATGATAAATACTTATAATCAAAAAATAATTACAAAAAGTACATTATTTTAATAGTTTTATCATCACGCCTTTCAGCATTTTTGGATGAAGGTATAAATTAAAGCTAATTTGGATTGAAATAAATTCGATATTGAGTTATAATTTAAAAAAGCTGGTACGGAGAACAATTAATCTTTCTCATTGTAACCGCCCTGCACGATCGTAAGAACACCTTTCGACGAAATGTGGATTTTCGTCCGCTGGCTGGTTAAACGCTCTTAACTTCCGCTTTTTTCGATCTCATGTTAGTAATAAAGACTCTGCAAAGTTCTTCAAAATACAGACGTTAACTTGCCGAAGAAATATATCAGATTCGGTAATGTTATTTAAAATTACACATAACTTAATCGATAGTCCTGATCTTCTTTAGAAAGTTCTATCTATATCTATTCCCGCCCTTTGCCTCTTAATCCTATTCCTGTATCCCCCCTCCACCCTCTTTTTTCATATATTGTAACTAAAAAATAAATTAATTAAGAAAACACCCTTACAATGTCACTTTTTATCATTCACTATCATAAGTGAAAGTTCATAATTGGCATAATTAACCATCTTATTATTGTATTGTGCAATCAACTTTCCCTAAAATAAATAAAATGTAGATATCTCTACATATTATAAATTATAGTACTTCGTCGCATCTGTCTGTCTGTTTGCGATAAACTCAAAAACTACTGAACGGATTTTCATGCGGTTTTCACCGATATATAGAATGATTCATGAGGAAGGTTTAGGTATATAATTTGTCAAGGTTTTGTGTAAATTGGTTGAATTATATAATATGGTGAACAATTGAATTTCCAGAGTGGAAGATACTATCAGTATCGCCCTGGTGTAAGACCACCATTCAGAATTGAAACGTTGCTTGAAAATGGCTTTAGCCGTGTTTGGTGACCAGATCTGAATAGCCAGGTACTTCCCAACCTTCCTCTTCCCCACCTCCTTCCCCTCCCCACTACCTTCAGCCTCACAACATACCCCAATTGGGGAAGCCATAGTCTCACTGGCTCCAGACCGGAGCAGTTGAGATTCTTGTGCGGTATTCACTGTAAAAAAAAAAAAAAAAAATTGGGCTGGCAAGCGGGCGGTGTGAATTTGATTTGTATGCAAATTAACAGATGGCGGTAGTTATAAAGGTTAGGTAGCCATCCAATAAATGGCGTTGTGTTTTGTTAGCCACAGCAACGCGTGGCCGGGACAGCTAGTATATATTAAAGGGTGTTATCTTAACGTAATAATTGTAGCAATGTCTGTTTCCACGATGATCTTAAACGTTATTATTTGACATTAAGTACTAATAAACATTTTACGGCATCACCCCCAGAAACGAGGAACGCCCACATAGAATTGATAAAGTTTCCAAAAACTGTGAAATTTTATTATGTAGGTGAGAAAATTCATAGTACTTCTTGACACGCCATGAACAAGATGTCTAACTTTATTTCTTTTACCCAACGACATTTTTATTTCAAATAAAGGAGTTATCGACAATCGATATTCTGTTAGAACAGGAATTTCTTCTTAAATCTTTATTTACAGTTGAGATTTAGTTGCGTATCCAATTTTCCACTAGATTCCTTATTTAAAACTTCTGCTTGTAACTTCTTTGCGTTGTGTATAGTGCAGGCATGCCCAATCTGTGGCCAAATTAAAAAAAATTTACAGCCCAAAACTTTCAGCTTTCTATGTTTTGGATTTTGGTATCTGGTAAAAATCGTTCTCATAAATTTATCAAATTTATATTATATTCTTTGAAATTAGAACTTTATTGTTATTAGACCTCGGACTCTCGATGGGGTTTTTGATTTATTGCTTGAAAAGTGCCAGGCGCATGGCCGCACTAAGAATTTATTTTAGCAAATCAATTCCAACCAGTATATTTTTTCCGCACATTTCTCGGAAGATCGATTGCAAATGACCTGATTTTAATAAGTGGAGGGTGAGTGCAAAGGACACACAAAGGCGTTTGTATAGTCAATTTATGCTTTCTAGCATTGAAAGTCGCGGTTTCACAATAATATCAGTTTTGGACTCCGAATTAACGATATAAATTAACATTAATATGCGTCGTTTACCCCTCCCACCGAGAGTGGCCCAGTTAAGCTCAGTTTTTGCATACCGAGTACCGAACGCCTTGGATTAAAACTCGTTCTTCCTTCATCTGCCGAAATATTGAGATGGATACATAGAAACTTAAGTTCACACCACAATTTTTTTTTTCGTTTGTGTTTTTTGCGTTTCCATGAGGATCATAAGGGAGTAAGGATCATAAGGCCCCTTACATGGAGCCATTTATTTAAAACACACTTAGATGTTTCACCTAGTGTTATATTGAGAACAAAACAAATATCCTAATTTGTAGTTAAGTGCCTCCGTACATGACGCTACTTAAAAGCTACTCGATCCTCGTGATCACTTTGTATACATCATTTATTTTATCAAAATTTGGAGAAAATCAAAAGAAACCGTTGGATTCGAAACATGCTGGCACTTTTGATTACATAAGTGGTGTATGCAAAGTAATTTGTTTTCACTTAATTAAAATCACGCCACAAAGTGTATTTGTGATTATTAGAAAAAAATTACACACACATATATACATATTCGTATTTATTATATAATTTAGAACTGATCATATCTGTGATCTACGTACACAAAATTATACATTAAACATGAATATTATTTGTTTTCAGCTTCACAAATCCTACAACTTAAATATCCCGCGATTTATAACGGATCGGCACTTGTACATTTATATTATTATTCGTATTTTGTACACCTATTCATTTAAACTCACTCATTTAAATCAAATAAGCACTATAGCATGTAAAAATAACATATTACATTTAACAAAAACCCCATGAAAATAATCATCAAAATGGCTGACGCGTACGCTAACATTTACAGAGTTGGAATAAATAAATAGGGCGTGGTTTAGTGACTTCGCTAATCGCGTAAGTGTAAAGAAGGTACCTACCTAGGCCTCTAAAAAATGAATTTTTAATAGATTTATTTGCTTTTAATATCCCCGCAGTACTTGTATTGATGTATAAATACATCTACATTTAATAATTTCTAATATTACAGTAATCAGATGCTAATTTCATATTATTATTCTGCAAAAATGTTGCTAGAAGAAAGGCATTTTTCGCTCGAATAATCGCGTAAATCACATAGTTCTCCTCGGCCGAACGATATATTCGTAAACAGGGAATTTTTATCTAAATTCTGACATCGATTTCATTCGTGTGCCCTATGAGATATTTTGCCGCATCTGGAGGATACCTATAATGTCATTTTTTAGGTACTTCTCCCCACACAAAAGTTGGCCGAACGGTTTTTTTTTTTCATAACAAATTTGCGATCAAATTTTGCCGTTAGTTTTGGTAATGTGCCACGTCGGATATTTTCATCCCAAAAATGACACCGGAAGTCGTCGCTTTCCAGGACTCCTCCCGGGCCGAAATCTGGATGAATGCGTTTTTTTAACTAATCTTATTTGGGGCTAAAGCCCAGTACTAATTTGGTTCATGTGCCTTATGGGATGGGATTTTTACGGTCATCGCTTGGACTATAAGTACCTCCGTACGATTTTGCTGGTGCCCGTATACGGCGCTAGGCGACGTCTGTCGGTTGCCAGGCAGTATCACGATAACGAAACGACAGTGCTGATCGCACGCGACGCGTCGTATCATTTGTGTCTGATACTTATTCGTTTGACAGAAATGGCTTCGGAACATGGAAGTAATGTTAGATTTGTTCTGAAAGTGGAAAAAAATGCGAGTTTACCAGAATTACTTTATCAGAATATGTAAGAAAGGATTTAGTGGAGAAGGCATGTATTGATGTTGGAAAAAAAGTCATTTGACATTGCTTGACTGCACGTGAAAAATGATCAAGTTCAGTATATTTCGGGTAGCGCCGTGTACGGAGAACAGCATTAAAGCAGAGTACTTGTGGTTGCGTCACAATTACGTAGTTTGTAAGTATCTCCATGAACGGAGGGCTTAACGCTCGTGAGTTTCCAACCCATTATATTCATGCCTTCGGTTGTGTGCAAAATTAAGAAAGTTGATTTTCTTCTACTTCTAAAAGGAATCCCATTTATTGACTGCAAATGGGATCGGACACTCGACAATAACTATTGTATAATTTTGTTGTTAATAATGTTAATAACAACTATTTATATGTATACTCGTAGAATGGAATATTTTATATTTCGCTGTTCTTGCGAGGAATTTGCCCCAAAAAAACTTAATTTAATGAAAAAAATGTTTTTATATAATGTGTGATGAATCAGGATGAATCTTATGATATACAAACATACATGCAATACGCCTTTGAAAGTTAGAAAAATTAATTCCTTAATTCCTGTGGTCAATATTCATCGGTTCATTTAAGGGTACAAAATAAACATTAATGGTATCAGCGGGTTATACTGGACACCTTTTGGCACCCGACTTGAAAGGGTATTTCCCTAGTGGGCTTTATAGCCCATATTAACGAGAATTGACTATTACGCGGTGTAACTGATTAACAATTTATAAAAATTAATCTTACTACATTCTACACATTTGCCTTGATTGTAGAAATAACAAGACTCGTTGACTCCAGAAGTAAAAGGTTGCGTAACACGGTTTAGCATTAACAAATCAAACAAGAGATTTAATGGGTTTCCCCAAAGAAGAAGTATGTCTTTAGTAGGTTTTCCCAATTTTATTCACCTAATTTATTGGTAGAGGATTCGTCTAATGCAAAATGTTCCTCAAACTTATTAAAAAAGATCAAACAACATAAAAAATTCAATGGGTTTCCCCAAAGAATAATGTCTTTAGTGGGTTTCCCCAATTTTATTCGCTTAATTTATTGGTAGAGGATTCGCGTAATGCAAAGTTTCTCAATCTTATTTGTCCACCTACCTTTTAAAACATAGCTTTGTTCAGCGCCTCCTACCCTTTGTGTAAAACTCGATCGTCTTTCTTTAACACTTTATACTTATTTTCTTCTTCTTCTTAGTATGCCCTATCAGATCCCAACGACGTTGGCGATCACTCTGGTAAATGTATCTCGTATCTTGCGCTGGCCAAAATAGCTCCTCCACACTTCTAATACCGGTCCACTCTCATTCATTTCGCAGCCAAGACATTTGTCTCCTACCAGGCCCTCGGCGACCCTGTGTCATGCCTTTTAATATTTTTTGGAGCAAGTGATAGATATTTCTCCCCTCGAAGTATGTGACGCAGATATGAAATTTTCTCGACTTTTACTAATGTGAGCAGTTCTCTATCTGCCCGCCTGAGAATTTCTGCGTTGGTGATCATGTCGGTCCATGGGACTTAGAGCATTCTACGTGAAGACATATTTCAAAAGTATTTAACCTGTTCAGGATATTTGCTTTCAAAGTCCATGTCTCACATTGACTTTGGATCGAATCCCGGCGTGGCAAATAAATTTTATTTGATTAATTTGTGTTATTTCACAATTTATTCATTTAAAATAATATATAGTATCTATATTTGCGGCACGTTCCAGAGTGGAAGATACTCTCAGTATCGCCCTGGTGTAAGACCACCATTCGGAATTAAAACTTTGCTTGAAATGGCTTTAGTCGTGTTTGGTGACCAGATCTGAATAGCCAGATACTTCTCCACCTTCCTCTTCCATATATCCTTCCCCTCCCCACTACCTTCAGCCTCACAACATACCCCAATTGGGGATGCCATAATCCCACTGGCTCCAGACGGGAGTAGTTGGGACTCGTGTGCGGTATTCATGTAAAAAAAAATCATACAGCAAGACCGACCACACATAACATTTTAACATTCTGTGCCTTAGTTTTGATATTGTCATTGCAGAAGAGGGATTTTATTTTATTTTACTGAATGCAGTTCTATCTGCGTCAATTCTGCACTTAACCTCTACATTGAAATTAACAAAACTAAAATTAATTATTGTTGTCCGTGCACCTGTTCAGACGTGATGTCTTGAAAATCGACAGATTTTTATATTTATTTATTTATTTATTTACGCCTATTTAGGCTTTTACATACATATATATAACAATATTAACAAAATTATACTGGTAAATAGTGCAGGAAACTACTGTTTAAAACACTTGCACAAAAATAAATACAAAGTAAAAATATTAGGTATTGAATTTAAACCACACAGTATGTAGGTACAAAATATAATAAATCTGAAATAGTTTTTTTTTTCTTTCAGCCGACAAAATACTGCCAATGAATTAGACAATTTTAATAGCTTTATCAAAGTATTATTCCCCTATGTGATGAAAAAAACTTCAATAAGGTGCGCTTATGTAATAAAATTGATGTACTAAAGATATCAACAACTTCAGAGTATTTGTTTCCAAGCTGTTGAATCCGTCGCATAGGAGTATAATATTGACTTGTTGACTTAGAATTGCTACAATAATATGGTAGGTACTGTCTTGTGACTGACCTGCCTGGAGTATGAAAAGAGATTTCATATAATAAATCAGGGGTATCGAACATTGAATTAACAATTTTATACAAACAGGTTAAATCGGAAATGATTCTACGATCAGATAATTTTATTAAATTTAATGAAGAAAGTACGTTATCGTACATTCACTAGAAATGCCCATTTTAAAATTCACATATCTTAAAAATTTATTTTGGATTCTTTCAATCGCATGTGAATGAACCTCATAATTTGGGGACCAAACCGTGGAATTGTATTCTAAATGACTCCTCACGAGTGACATATATAATGTTTTTACAGTATTGACATTATTGAAATCACTAGATATTGTTGATTTCCCTAGAAAATAAAGTATTGAAGAATATAAAAAATTGCTTCGCCCTGCTTTACTGTCTGAAGACACAACCGCCTCCCTAGATCTCCCCAGCGCCCTCCGGCGAGTAATACACTTAGTTGGGAATCACCGATCTAGCATATTCTAAGTAGATCAATGACCACTTGAGTCTTCCGACGGCGGCAGGTCGAATCTATTACCAATTCTCGATTGGAGTCACCGCGATAATCTCGAATCGCCGCCTTTTTGTTCGGCGGGATATGAAAGCAGCGCGATATGAAAATAGGGTTCGGTGATTATTCCGACCACTGCTTTTCCGAATACGAATATTGCGTACAGATTATTCCGCACATGGAAAACTCCGAACACAGACCATTCCGGGTAAATCCATTATTGCAAAACGCTGAAAACTCCGAATACATAGAATTTCGTAGACACAACTTTTCCGCACATACATAAAACCAAATAAGTTTGATAATAATATATTTTGAGCTGAACAACGTTTGTAATAGTGGTACAGGCATTTTTTTTACTGATGGCACGCTTTCGGTGTATTGTATTCTAATACACGTCGTTGAATGTGTGAAAGCTTTCTATGCATTACCTTCTAACTTAATTTTGTATGCAGTGCAGTTTTTTCAATGGAAGTGATATTATGTGCTTTATAACGCAGTTTAGATCAGTGATGATCAAACTTTTTACCTGGAGTCCAATTAGTCAATTTTTAATCTGTTCGCGGGCCACAAGGAGTAAGATACCTACATAGTGAAATTTGCAGTCTGTGGTGTGGCCAACCTCTTTATGTTGTCTTAAATGGTAATTTTTGTTCAATTTTTTATAAGAAAAATTCCCTTTTTATAACTTTTGAAGGTTATTCCCATCAATGTAATATAATATATCATTGAAGAAGAAGATAATAATAATAATCCAAACGAAAATATGAAAGAGAACAAGACACAGAACAATAAAAGATAATGGTCATGAGTTCGAGTCCCAGCTGCGACCATTATCTTTTTCTGTTTTTTCTGTGTCTTGTTCTCTTTCATATTTTCGTTTAGATTATTATTATTATTTTCTTCTTCAATGGTAATTTTGTTCATTAAAAAAAAAATACAGAATGTAAAAAAAGCGCTGCAAGCGAAAGTTATGTACATCCAAGTCTAAACCAATAAATGCAATCGATTTCTTTCAATCTGAAATAAAGAACATAGAAAAAATAACTGTATGTACTTGCATTTTTGAACAACTGGTGGTTTTTTCGGTCGGAAGGTTTAACGAAATTTTTGTTTTTTACGAAATTCAAGAAAACTTTGGTATTACCTTTCAAAAGCATCAAACAAAGCCTCAAAGAGAAAAACACTGCGTTGTGGAGGTGATATTTTTCTTTCTGCTGAAAGGTTAGATAGGTAGGAACTTATGTCTAGGGTGCCTTGTATTGTATTTATATGAGAGCTACGGTTTTTTCACGTTGTTAGAGATCTAAACATACTTTACTTTACCGAACAATCAATCTGTGATCGGAGTTTTTCCTGTGCGGAATCACCGCTTGCGGAATAATCTGTAACACTGAAAATAGTTACCGAGGACCGGGTGATTCACGTGCGGTGCGGCGTTTAAATAGACGGCCACACCAGCACCGGCGGTGAGGAGTGAGGAATGAGGGTGACGGTGACCAGGTCGTCTGCACCGAGCGCCGCGTCACTCGGAAGGTCGTCTCGAGCCATCACTAATGACAGACTGATGATATTTATAATGCTACATATCGCGGTGTTGAGAGGAAACTGGGACACCGAATGCCGGACGGGAATGCCGCCGAATGAAAGGGAAGATCTCAATCGCCGCTTTTCGGAAAGATACATCAATTACCATACTTATTTTTCTCCTTATTTTCTTTATTGATTTTTCAAATGAATGTAAAATTTTCCGCGTAATGCATTTTTTTTATTATGTGGCCATTTCGTGGTAATAATAAATGTTACGCGGTCTTCATCGTCCTCTACGTTTCACAAATATACTTATCAATAACTTAGTTACTTCTTTTTCGACAAGTTTTCAGGGAAGTGTCGTAGCGATCTTGAAAATAGTTGAGAACAGGTTTAATACTTAAAATACATAATTAGGTAAGCATTTTTTTATAATTCAGTACTGCGAGTTCTGTTAGTAACTTAATAGTTATGTTTAGTAAGTTACAATTAATTGAATTCCTGTCACCAGTCCACCACCACGTATTAAAATGTAAAAATCACGTACATCGTATAAAGCTAATACTTGGAGCCGTACTGATAAATTAGTTTTAAATTTTACACAACTGATAAACAACCATTATGGCCCGGTAGTAAGCGATCGAAAATAAGAAAAAAGGGAAATATATAAATACGGTTTTACCCGACAACTCAGAATGAAATCAAGTCAACACCTACTTTGAAAAGTTATTAAAAGTGATGAAATTTTTTTTAACATAAAATTGTGTAATTAGTTTACGTTAGGTTAGGTTACGGGCTATTTTACAAAAAAATCATTGCTTTTAATTACTTTTCGAAGAGGTGTTGATTTGACTTAATTCTAGAGTTGGCATGGAAACGTAACTACGAATGTAAGAGGGAGCGCGCTAATATAAAAAAACGAATTTAATTAATAGCAAAAATAATAATAACATTTCTTCATCAATAGATTTTTACAATTTTATACATTTTGTTTATTTATCATTGATTTTATTGACAAAAAGGCGACAATTAAGCGAAAATATTTAATAAAATACTACGCGTTTAAAATCGAGCAAAAATCTCTTGACAAATGCTTTAGTTGCATTACATACACTGTAATTTTTTTCATAGTGTTGTTCATGTAAAATGTTCATAAAAATAATATATAACGCAAATGTGAATGGTAGTCTTCTACCATTAGTCGGCTTCTTAGTCGGGGAAGCCCGAGGAAGACATGGCACGATCAAGTGAATCAGATACTTGAGACGGGCCATGTCAAAAGTCAGATTAATAGAGGAGTACGTATGAGACGATATATGAATGTGAGTGAGGCAAAGAGTGTGTGCCAAGACCTAGTTGTTTGGCGGTCCGTCCTCTCTGCCTACCCCTGCGACGTGATGGTTAGTTAGTTAGTTGTTCATGTGCTAAAACATGTTAAATAACGGAACACATTGCTTTTTTTTAACAATTTTCGGAGCATACTTTGCGATTTTTTTCTATCAAGGTAATTTCATATAATTACCGTTTCAGCTCCACAAATGTACAGATATTATCTTCAAAGATAACATATATTTTTTTAAGAACTAAAAATTGGAAGAGAAATATTTTATGAATCGGTAGAAATGCGGAATGCTTAATGAATAATTGAATGAATAATTGTTTTTTATTAAGTTATAATAAATTAAATTCCTGTCACCATATCATTATGCATTGGAATGTTTATTTCACGAACATGGTTTAAAGTTAGTATTTATCTTCTATTTGTGTATTATTATTCCGCTCCGTTCTCAGATTCCTGTATTTTGTCTGGACCATTATTATTATTGACCGTGTTCCCGGATTGTTACTTATTCATTGTCATTGTTGGACGTGGTGACATGTTACGCGGAAAATGTTTACAAGTTACGCGAATAATGTTACGTAACACGTTTCTTTTTTATGTTATATCGTCACCCGGTAATGAGGCGAGACTTTAAAGGTATTGTTTAATTAAAATAATGCTATGGGCACAATCAATTATAAGTAGTCAATCAATGTTGGTAATTCAGCATTCTTGTTGAGTGTGGTGGAAAATTTAATAATGTAATATATGGCTGTTCAATGTCATTTTTCTTAAAGAGAATAATATAATGTGACACTCATGAATTGAGCCCCCGCATCCCGAATTTCTAGCGATTTATAACATATTACTCTTGAATACCGAGTTTTTCAGTTCGTAAATATCTATATATATATAGTATAAATCTCGTGTCACGGTGTTTGTGGTCGCACTCCTCCGAAACGGCTCGACCGATTTTTATGATTTTTTTTAATAAATATTCGGTATGTATGAGAATAGGTCGTAAAGTATATTTCATACCGCTAGGAGATTAGGGTGCCCCTATCCAGATTTTTTTTCTATTTAAAAAAAAAAAAAATTTTTTTTTTTATTTGGTATCAAAAAATAACTATAAACCCAAATGTTCAACCTCTTACCCGTACCCTCCATTTTTTTAATCGCGATTTAACCTTCGTTCATATTTCAAACAGAACAAATTATTTTTGTTGTTGAATGACAGATGGCGCTACGTCACATAAAAAATATCGTACACCCTTGCTCTTCGAAATTAATATTGATTTTCTTTATTTCATTTTCCTACTTTAGGATAAAAAAGTATTACTTTTTTCACTTTACATTTAACTTTTAAGAGATCAAACAATGAATATGCCCGTTACTTTGATGAAATACATTGAATTGAGAAAATGAATGGTTGGTGTTGTTTTGTTTTTATCGGCGGTCATCGTCTACAGCGCTGCATTCCCCTCCCTGTAGATCCCATCCCCACACACTTACAATACATTCATTATTTTTTATTTAACAACCAAAATATTCACTAGAAATCATTTTTATGGCAGAACAACGTTTGATGGGTCAGCTAGTATAATATATTATTTTTAAAGATAATATCTATACATTTGGTACCATTACGACATCTCAGAATCATGCAATTTTCGAACCTCTTTAAAAAATCATAAAAAGTTACGAAAAAAATATGAAAAATATCCTACAACTTAACCTAACCTATTTGACTAATTTCTTATACTCGTATATATATATTTTTTCATCACTTTTAATGACTTTTCAAATAGGTGTTAAAGTTGCTTGATTTCGGTCACCATACATTTGTAATTCCCTCGAAAGAAAAACATCGCAAAGCATGCTCCGAAAAATTATTAAAAACACATTTTGTTCTCTTATTTAACATGTTATACTCGTGTAGATATGAAAAAAAATCGCAGACGGTATAATCTTTAAATGCATTTAAAATTTGTCGTCAGATTTTTGCTCTATTTTAAACGAGTCGTGTTTTAGTAAATATTTTCACGCGTTCCCTCTAACATTCGTGTCTACATATCTCCCTTTCAAATCATCATCTTCTTCTTCTTTTTTTAACACTTACTACGGAGCCTTTGAGTTTTATTTTTATGTGATGCATGAGTGACCAACTGCTCGGATCCAGTGGATGATTTCTCCATTTCTGAGGCTCAATGAATTGGGAGAGGCGTAAGATACGGGGAAGAGGGTGGTTGGAAGTTATCTGGCTACTCAGTTCAGCTAAATTTATTTCAAGCTATGTTACATTTTCTTAGTAGAGCGATACCAAGAATATTTATTACTCTGATAACTCACAAGAGTTCTAACTGCCCCGGAGCCGGTAAAACCAAGGCTTCCCCAATCATGGGGTATGTTGTGGCTACGAAGTAGGTACCCGGAAATTCAGATATAGTCATTTGACAGTGCTTTTGTCATTTCAAGCTATGTTTCGATTCAAACTGGTATTTCAGCAGAGCGGTGCTGAGTTTATTTATTTTGGTACAATTACTTACATTTTACAACATAATTTGATAAAGTTGACTGTGGCTTACACGTGCTGAGGCCCCTATTTTACAAAAGATAAAGTAATAAATTTTAATATAATTAAATTGCCTTTTTTGTTATTTTAATTTTGCATCTGATTTTTTTCCCCGATTTTTGTATCAAGTGAAAGGTTGAATGGTTTTTTTGCCGGGTATTTATAATGATATTTATACGTCTGCCCATTTGAAGATATATATAAAAAAATCAGAGTGTGCAATGCACACGCGGTAGAAGTGAAATCTTCAGAAAATGAAGTAGACAAGGGTGGGGAGGCTACGAAGTACCGCACAAAGAGGAGACCGATATCCAACGAAGCTCCGCTCAAAGAGGAGTCCGATTATACTGTTATGATGTGGATGCATCATTACATATAAATTACTTTAATTTATTACTCGGATAGGCAGGTACCTTTATTTGAAGGATGGTAATAGTTTATTCGAGATACTCGGCAGGTTGGCAGACTGAGCGGAAACGGGTTTTGTTTTTGAAACGGCACTCTGGACGAGAGAGAACACGGGAGGACGCCGTGTTTTTCTCGGGCACAGTCACCTAGCGATTTAAGTTTTATAATGTAAAATATACCGGAACAATACGACTCCGCGTTGCAAAGAGATCCGTACCTTATGTGTAAATAACGGGATTAACCTAAAGATCCGAATTGTTCGGCCCGGAATTAACGAAGTTTTCGGTTCATCAATGGCCGTCGGCGCCTCGTGCGACGAGAATAAGTAATGCCGTTTATCTAGCTGATCTGGCGACTGGGAAAGTGCAATTGGCGAACATGGACTCCCGCTACACCTCGCAAGCCACGGCGAAGTTTATTTAATTAGTGTTCGGAGTTTTAACTTTAACATCCGCCGCCTACTGAGGCGTTCATATAAAAACCCGCGTACTTGATTTTGATACGCAGAACAGACCGTTCCGGTTCACCGCAACCCCGGATTCGTCGCCGACTCCGTCTGTCAACAAATCCCGTAGGCATCCATCTATTTGGGCTTGATGGCCTCGTAGGACGGGCATCATACTGCTGGCCAGGCTGGCGCAATACACCGGATCATTTCTCATCGTCCTGATGCTCCCAGGGGGGTTTGGCATCGCGACCTCAGCAGGATCACATCAGGACCACCTCTTGGATGCTGGACGAAGCACCAAGCTCCACTACGTGCATCATGCCTGCCCGCAGGCACTTAATCCGAATTAGCTAGTTTTCAAGGTCATGGTCGCAATACAGGGGTGAGTTTTCAGTAGTGTATTTTTTCCCTTGTAAAATTGGTTTATAATACCGTATTGTTTTAAATGTTCGATATTGTAAATATAGAAAATATTGATTCAAATCTCTTTGTTATTTCATATCGATACACTGTAGTTCCTAATGATGAGTAAAGAAGTGATTGTCATAGTGCTCACGCTCCCTGGGAAGAATTAAATGCTCTCCGTCGTTCTAGGAAGAAGGCGTAGTGAATTCAACTGTGGACATATTCTGTCTTGAACAGGATTTGGCGCTCTATTAATAGAAAAGTACGCAGTTGTATTCATCCCGTCTTCTTCCCTCTCAGCTAGCCACATCATATGGCTCCTTACGCCATTTTGCACGTAATAATTGCCGTTTCAACGTGAATTATAAGATATTCACATAACATTTGACGCCTTTAACGTGGGTTGCTCGTATAAAGACACATTCTTTACTCACAATTATATTCATCAAATCGATCAACTAAAATCTCGTTTTACAACTTGCTATTTTATCACAGAGATTTAAAACAGTATGATACTGTAATTTCATAATAATATTCATTAATTTAATGGTGCAATGGTGTCTCGTTATAATTCAAATACAACAATGTCCTTTGCAATACGGAGTGTTGCAATTTACGTATAATTATGTCATGTATTTTGGTGTTTCTCGTGCTCAGTAGACATGTAATACAGGTTATGTTTTAAATGTCAATACGTCAACTTAACCTCAATATTTGAAATATTATTTTCATAGAAGCGTCGGGTATCACCATAGACAATATTTCTTCTATGATAAAAGAAAATTACATATGTTTATTTAAAAAAAAAATAGTTATTGTCTATGCTTCAAAATAGAGGCAATTTAAAAGGTAAACATCGTAAGTGTCAATTGCTGTTTATTTCAGACAAGCGAATGTCAATAGTGACAGATGGGTTTACATCAAACTAGAATTCTTGTTATGAATTTAAGTGAATTAGTTAGAATTATTAATTATTTAACAAGTGTAGTATAATGAAGGGATTGTTATTTAATGAGATTAAATTTATAATTTATTCCTTAAAACATCATCATACATAAAGGATGGTCATAATTAATCAACAACATTCAAATTCAAACAATAATACATCGATTATTGAGAGTGGTGGAATAGTTTGACATATTTAACTAAATTGTTGGAATATTTTTCTTTTATTGAAAAAATATTTTTTTTTGGATTATTCTTTTTTGAAATTATGCTTGGAATTTCGGTGGTAAATTCAGTAAAATACCTACGCCAGAATTACTTTGGGTGTCAAGGTTGCCACAAAATACAGGGTTGCTAAAAAAAAAATTTTTTTTTTTTTTTTTTTTTTTCCATTCTTTCATTATTTAAAATTTTTTCTTTTTTTTGGTTTGTTCTACTTATCATCAACAATCTATATTATACGTCAACAAAAATAACATCAACAATAATTATTAACATTAACAACAACTTTTCATTATTTTATTATTTTATCCAATTGTTTTAACAATGTCAACTCCTATCCCAAACATCAACAACGCCTCTAAAGAGGATCTCATAAAAGAATTATCAAGTCGTTCTCTTGAACCGGCACCCACCTCTCACGCGTTGCGCTCGCAGGCGCGTGCATTTAATAAGGCACTTAAGATGCCAACAATATCAGAAACAGATATGGATTCTTCAGATTCGGATTCTGAGAACCAGACCGTTGACAACCCTACAATAATTAAACACACAAAAATTATTTATAGAGAATCACCCACCATCAATGTGGAAAATTGGAAGATAAAATTTGATGGAAAATCGAGCATAAGAGAATTTCTCTTGTTGATTGAAGAAAAATGTAGGACGAAAAATTTTAGTCAGGATAATTTAGTTCGCGTTTTTCCTGATCTGTTAGATGGACTAGCACTACTTTGGTTCAGGTCAATATATCATCCGGACTTGAAATGGGACGAGCTGTCTAAACTTTTGATCAATCAATTTGAGGCAAATGACCTACAAACGGACTTAAAAGTAAAACTTTTCAACATGACGCAACCAAAAGGTATGTCAGTCCTTGAGTTTTCACTTAGAATGAAATCTCTAAATAACATGCTAGAAGCTAAACTTCCTGAGCAGGAACTTTTGCGGCTTGCCAAAAAGGCTTTGCTTCCAATGTACACTAACTTATTAGTTTCTAGAGATATTTTTACATTCGAACAGTTAACAACTTACGCAGGAAACTTAGAGTCTTATGCGACACCACCGGAGGAATTTGCTACTTCTTCTTCTTCTTTTTCAAACAAATTTGAAAAAAGCAATAACTATACTACTAATAAAGAAGAGAGATTTGGGCCTACCAATAAAACTTTGTCAAACAATAATACCGGTACTTATAAACGTACAGGGTTTTCTTATAATAATTATAAACAATCTTCTAATGGCAATAGTTATAGTCATGCTGGGCGTAACTACAGTAACACCAATGCGGGTTACAACAATAACAAACCTCCGTCTTCTTTCAATGGAAATAGTCTAAATACCGAAGGAACTTCTAGAACCATTGTTAGGAATCAATTTTGTCTTTATTGTAAGAAACCGGGACATGTTGTAGCGGACTGTAAAAGAAAAGCCGCAGCGGGAAATAATCCAAAAGTGGGAGCGGTTAAAGGAAGAATTAATAATAACAAGTCGGAAAACTAGGGCGGAGTCTCTCTTACCACGTCCCATCCTATGCGCAGAGGAATCGGGAATGGAAGAGTTGGCTCCGACTAGTCCATCAGTTTCTCTCAGTCCCATCACCTGGAACAGTGGGCCCACTGCCACAGGGGATGGAGATTGAAAACGATGGTCGTCCTTATGCAAATGTATATATATTTAACAATTTTTACAGCGCACTGTTGGACAGTGGCGCCTCATTATCGTGTTTGGGAGGTGATAGTTATAAGATTTTTATTAAGTTAGGTATAGAATTAGTTAAGGTTAATTTTAGTGTATCAACAGCGGACGGTGCGAATCAGCCAGTCCTGGGTACAATGTCGTTGCCGGTGACGTACAAATCAATTACCCATACAATACTTTTCTACGTCATCCCGACATTGTCACCATCGTTTATCCTAGGTATAGACTTTTGGAAGCAGTTCCATATCGCACCGGAGCTGTTTTCAAAAGCTATTGGTCCTACTTCGGAAAACAAAATTAATGGGTTGCGGGCAATTCAGCCAGCCTCTTCCTTAAGTCCCTCAGAGAATCAGGCACTCTCTGCTATTATTAAAAAATTTGAATCGATTTCTTTCGAGAAGCGTGGCTTAGGCCTGACGCATTTAGTCAAACACAAGATTAATACAACAGGGCCTCCGATCAAACAAAGGTATTATCCTTTGTCTCCAGCAAGACAAAAACAATTAGAATTAGAAGTGGATGAAATGCTAAAATTAGGAGTAATACGTCCCTCACGTTCTCCATGGTCGAGTCCAGTATTAATCGTTACAAAAAAAGACGGTACCGGTCGTTTTTGCTTAGACTCTCGCAAAATCAATAATGTCACGATTCGCGACGCGTACCCTTTGCCATATATATCGCGGATTCTAGACAAGCTAGGTGGAGCTAGGTACGTCTCTTCTATAGACCTTTCAAAGGCTTTTTGGCAAATTGCCTTAGACAAGGACTCTTGTGAGAAAACAGCTTTCGTCGTCCCTGGACGGGGTTTGTTTGAGTTCACCCGTATGCCTTTCGGACTGAAAAACGCCCCTAGTGAGTTGCAAAGACTGGCAGATGTTCTTTTTGGTCCGGAATTCGACGATAATGCTTTTTGCTATCTGGATGATTTGATCTTAATATCAGAAGATTTGGAGTCACATCTTAATCTATTAAACCGTGTATACGAACGTTTGCGAGACGCAGGTCTTACCATAAACTTAAAAAAATCCGAGTTTTGCAAATCAGAACTTAAATATTTAGGGTATTTAGTAGATTCGCAGGGTCTCCGTACGGATCCAATAAAAATAGAAAGCATCAAAAATTTCCCAGTCCCAAAAAATGCAAAACAAATCCGGGCATTCATTGGTTTGTGCGGTTACTTTAGAAGGTTCATTAAAGGATTTTCGGGAATAGCTGCCCCTCTTACTAAACTCACAGGTTCTAAAAATGGAATTAGCAATTTCAAGTGGTCTCAGGAAGCTGAAACTGCTTTTAAAGATTTAAAACGCGCGTTGACTACGGCTCCAGTTTTATGCTGCCCGGATTTCACCAGGCCTTTCTCTATCCATTGCGACGCGAGCTCCGCAGGGATTGGAGGAGTTTTGATCCAAGACGTAGACGGGCAAGAGCATCCCATCGCTTATTACTCACGTTGCTTAAACGTTCATGAAAGAAATTATGGCATCACTGAACGGGAACTCTTAGCTGTGCTAGACTCGGTGACTCACTTTAGACCGTATATAGAAGGAGCTCATTTTTCAGTAGTTACTGACCACTCAAGCTTGAAATGGCTGGGGTCCTTGTCCAACCCTAGTGGCCGTCTTGCACGGTGGAGCTCTCGCCTTTCGCAATTTTCTTTTGACGTTGTCCATCGCAAAGGGACACAACATGTTGTTCCAGACGTGCTATCACGAATGGACCTTGCCGTATTATCAGGTGTGGACACTGAACATACAAAGGATACGTGGTATTTGAAAGCCTGGAAAGGATGCCAAGATTTTCCACAACGTTTCCAGAACTTTCAAATGCGTAATAATGAATTGTTCCGACACACAAAGACTAGTCTAGCTCTGTGCGAGGATACTGCCTGGAAGAGGGTAGTTCCGCAGGAAGGTAGACAGGCAATTCTTTCAAATTTACACGAGTCTTCGCGAGCTTGTCATCCTGGGGTATTCAAAACCTATAAAAAGGTGCAATTGCGTTACTATTGGCCTAATATGTATAAGGATGTTAAGCAATTTGTTAATCGTTGTACAGTCTGCAAGGCCCACAAAATAAGTACAGCCCCACCTAACGGCATCTCTTCAAACCCAAAAAAGGTCACACGACCCTTGCAAATGTTGTCGATAGATTTAGTAGGTCCTTTACCTAGGAGTTACTCAGGTTTTACCGTAATCTTATCATGTGTAGACGTTTTTTCTAAATTTACATGGCTATTTCCGCTGCGCAATGGCACCGCGAGAAGCATAATTAAAATCTTAGAAGAGAACATCTTTCTTGTTCACGGCGTACCACGAACTATCGTCTGTGATAATGGTCGTCAATTTGTTTCGAAAGAATTTAAGGACTTACTTAGTAGTTATAACATACCACCACCATTTTACAATTCGTCTTATACGCCTCAAAACAATGTAGTCGAACGTTATAATCAAACCTTGGGTACGGCGTTATCGATCCTTGTTGAATCAGACCACCGAAATTGGTCCAAATTTCTTCCGCAAGTTCAATCGGCTATGAATAACACGGTAAACTGCGCTACAGGTTATACACCTTATTTCCTGATGCACGGTCGGGAGCAGATACTGGACGGTGATCTGCACCGTAATCCAATAGCGGATGAGGAATCCAATTCGCAAGTGGGTGCTCAACCTAAAGCTTATGCACAGAAACTAGAAGAGTTGTCTTTGATTTACGAGCAAGTCTCGAATGCTCTTCTTAAAGCTTATCAAAAAGGAGCTGACCATTACAACCTGCGCAGAAAACACATCACCTATCAGGTTGGTGATGTGGTGTGGCGGAGAAATTTTGCACAATCTAACGCATTGAATTATTTCGCACAGAAATTGGCACCTCGGTTTGTTCAGAATGTGGTAGTAAAGAAAAAATCCAATCTAATCTATACGCTTGCAGACTTAAACGGAAAAGTTGCGGGTGATTTTCATGTGAAGGATATAGTAAAATCAAATAATATACCAGTATAGTCTTATTGTGGCAATACTTCGGAGGGTCTGGCCATCCCTACCGAATACTGCAAATTATCTTATTTACTAGTTAATATTTAATGCTTGGGAGTTTTAACCCGGCCTGATCAACCGAGTTGAAACGACCCGACATTCTGACAGTCAAAGTCCTGTCACAGGAATATTTCTTTTTGTTCGTTCATGTTTTTGGAGGGGGTGCGTTTATGCTAACTCATGTAGTATTTATGATTCATTGCAATCAAAATCCACTCTAGTAAGATTAACTCGAGTTGTTTTATAAGTTCTTACTTTCGTTAGGCGTAATTATTTATTGTTATTTATTCGAAATTAATTTAGTAACATTTTTTTTTTTTTTGGACTGAGCACGAGCAAGCAAACAGGATGAATGACATAATTTGTTTTATATTACGTTTGTTAACCTCGAATACAATTGGAACACATGCCCACTTCCAATTGTGTTCAGGGTACATCCCATTGAACTGCGTTCATGGTTATTAAATTTTGTATTTATTATTAAGTTTTGTCTCGAAACACACAGGGATGCCAGTCCTACACCTCTATGTGTTTTGAGCATTGTTTTCTTTTTGTTTATCTCTTTCAATATGAAACATGACTGTTTTCAAATATAAATAAATTCTGAGAAATATTGTAAGTTCAACACGTAGTAACCACTTATATGCTTGCGAATATACAAAGAGAATAGTTTAGTAATATACATATTATTTTGTTAAATTTATTGATTAGTTTTAGTACCTATGATGCTACTTTACTTCATACACTCACCCGTACGACCGATTTAGGTAGAATAGGAAACTCTTCGTAGTGAACAATTTTATTTTTCCTAAAAGGGACGTAAATTCAGTGAAGTGAGGGTTGCTTGCACCCTAAAGTGTTGCCTAAATGGCTTTCTAAAACCCTATTATGGGTCAGTGATGCATTAATGCATATGGTTGTGTATAATTTTTGTGCTGGACACACAAAGGTATAGATAAGTTAAGGATGTGTTGTCCACTGATTAGTGTTTAAACTTACATAATTAATGATGATTATGCGGTATATGTAACGTTAACGGTAGTCCAAGACATAAGTCAGCCGTTCTTCACCCAGTATCTTCAATGCTGTGGGTGTTTACGGACCCCGTTCACGGAACATTAGTTCACCATGTTCTTAATATTAAGTTCTTTTAGTTTTAAGTTCTTTTAGTTGTAAGCTATGTTTAAATAAGAATGGTTGCATCGCAAGCCCGTCCATCGCGCCTTACGCATGATGGAGTGCGATCGGAGTTGCGGCACACCCATTCGCTATTACTATTTAATCTATGTTTGATCTACTAATCATTTTTTTTTTTTTTTTTACTGCTGTCTACTAATGATTGCTAGAATATGTTTGAATAATTTTTTTTAGGCCCTGTGACCGCCCTTTTTTTTAGATTAGGGGTAGGAACCTTATTAGTTGTTATGTTCGTGGGCGAACATTTTTGTGGCGAGGGGGGTAATGTTATGATGTGGATGCATCATTACATATAAATTACTTTAATTTATTACTCGGATAGGCAGGTACCTTTATTTGAAGGATGGTAATAGTTTATTCGAGATACTCGGCAGGTTGGCAGACTGAGCGGAAACGGGTTTTGTTTTTGAAACGGCACTCTGGACGAGAGAGAACACGGGAGGACGCCGTGTTTTTCTCGGGCACAGTCACCTAGCGATTTAAGTTTTATAATGTAAAATATACCGGAACAATACGACTCCGCGTTGCAAAGAGATCCGTACCTTATGTGTAAATAACGGGATTAACCTAAAGATCCGAATTGTTCGGCCCGGAATTAACGAAGTTTTCGGTTCATCAATGGCCGTCGGCGCCTCGTGCGACGAGAATAAGTAATGCCGTTTATCTAGCTGATCTGGCGACTGGGAAAGTGCAATTGGCGAACATGGACTCCCGCTACACCTCGCAAGCCACGGCGAAGTTTATTTAATTAGTGTTCGGAGTTTTAACTTTAACATCCGCCGCCTACTGAGGCGTTCATATAAAAACCCGCGTACTTGATTTTGATACGCAGAACAGACCGTTCCGGTTCACCGCAACCCCGGATTCGTCGCCGACTCCGTCTGTCAACAAATCCCGTAGGCATCCATCTATTTGGGCTTGATGGCCTCGTAGGACGGGCATCATACTGCTGGCCAGGCTGGCGCAATACACCGGATCATTTCTCATCGTCCTGATGCTCCCAGGGGGGTTTGGCATCGCGACCTCAGCAGGATCACATCAGGACCACCTCTTGGATGCTGGACGAAGCACCAAGCTCCACTACGTGCATCATGCCTGCCCGCAGGCACTTAATCCGAATTAGCTAGTTTTCAAGGTCATGGTCGCAATACAGGGGTGAGTTTTCAGTAGTGTATTTTTTCCCTTGTAAAATTGGTTTATAATACCGTATTGTTTTAAATGTTCGATATTGTAAATATAGAAAATATTGATTCAAATCTCTTTGTTATTTCATATCGATACACTGTAGTTCCTAATGATGAGTAAAGAAGTGATTGTCATAGTGCTCACGCTCCCTGGGAAGAATTAAATGCTCTCCGTCGTTCTAGGAAGAAGGCGTAGTGAATTCAACTGTGGACATATTCTGTCTTGAACAGGATTTGGCGCTCTATTAATAGAAAAGTACGCAGTTGTATTCATCCCGTCTTCTTCCCTCTCAGCTAGCCACATCATATGGCTCCTTACGCCATTTTGCACGTAATAATTGCCGTTTCAACGTGAATTATAAGATATTCACATAACAATACTCTATAATTTTTTCGCAGGATAAACTAAATCCTGTAGATGTACGTGTTTGTCCCTATTTAGTGTCGCTATTTTTCGTTTCATCGAGTTCCATCACAACGGTGCTAAAGAAATTTAAACTTCAAAAATATGCTGTTTCTTTATATAAAAAAAAAATATTAAAAATCTGTGAAAAAATAATTAGCCTTCGCCAGATTTAGAACCCGCGATCTTCTAGTCCAAGGCCAAGGAGCTTACAGCTCTTCCAAATAAATATTCGTGGTACATGTGTGGTTATTTAGGTGCATTGAATTAACATAAAGACTGTATGTGCCCGGCATAGAATATAGAATAAAGACGGTGCTCGGTCACAAAGACGTCACGCCATGCCGTTGCAGCATCGCCATTTTAGCTGAATGAAATTCTGCATTCCTGAAAGAAAATTCTGTATTTCAGAGACTCGTTGTATACTGTTGTATTTATTCTCTCACGTAGTAACTGAGCGTTTATTTACACGGATCCGGGTTCACAGAATTACTTGTACGATTTTTAGTATTCGCGCTTTTAAGCTTCTCATTTATTATTTTGACCTAAAAGTCTGGTTCAGGTCGAAACATTTAACTTTGCAGCGGGTGGCTTTACCACTGTAAATATTGGGAACACCAGTGCAAAATATATCTTCTAACTTTATTGAGATCAATCAATTAATAATTATATCATTCCATCATACCTCGACAGTATTTTGTCAAAATATTTTCGTTTTGCAATGAAATCCAAATAAATGGAATATTTCTGAATGTATCCGAAAATTAAAAAAAAATTGAAAAGGTGATGAAATACGCTTTCAAATTTTATAGTTTTAAATAAATACATAATTTTTTAAAGATAAAAATTTTTCATGCAAACATAAAAAGTTTGAAAATGACCTTACGATTTTTCTAACTAAAATTACTGATAACAAAAAATAAATCAAAACACCTACATATTTTAACAGGCAAATTTTATCGTCAATGTTATCGTCAATTCACTCTTTGTTGTTTCATGTAAAAATAATTTATGAAAAATTCCCAAAGTTCGTTTTTTTTTCAAATTACGACGGAAAACTTTGGATTCATAAATGTTCATATTTTAATTATAGTGTAGATATTTTTTTAGATTTGAATATAAAGCGTGTTGTTTGCTCTTTCTAAGACCGTTTAGATAATATTTCTAAACATTATAATAAAGGAGACAACGATTTCTATAACACCTAAATGATTTTTTCCGAAAACCGAACCAATAGACCTGACTGGTTAATAATTCTTATCTCTGCAAATTCCTTTGGAATATCGCCTTCCCGTTTTTCTTTCCTTTGTGTACAAGTGCTTTTCGATAAACTACCAGACTTTTCCACGAATTTAAAATACAATTTTCTTCAGCGAGACTGGGATTTATTTGTGTTCCCGCCATATTTCTTGAATATTTAAACAACAAGTTCTATATTACAAATTAAAGTAAAGTAATATTACAATTTTAATGTTTAACACTCTCGATGACACCAGAGTGGAAGATACTCTTAGTAAGACAACCATTCAGAATTGAAAAGTTGCTTGAAATGGCTTTAGCCGTGTTTGGTGACCACATCTGAATAGCCAGGTACTTCCCTTCCTCCCTCTTCCCCATCTTCTTCCCTTCCCCAATGCCTTCAACCTCACAACATACCCCAATTGGGGATGAAATAGACTCACTGGCTCTAGACGGGAGCAGCTGGGACTCTTGTGAGGTACTCATATAACAAAAATGTATTTTATAAATTAAAATAAGTTATGTAGCGATGCGCATCCTAAATTCGTGGAATAACCTTTATCGTTTCTCAGATCCATGCTTCTATTGTCAACATTAAATTTTGTATTGAATAATCAAATATGTATTAACGTTGCCTTTTAACTTATAACATTATCTTTGCCTTCGTTTAACGTTTTTGAAAACATTTTTCTCCAAATTACCACTACCACAAAAAAATCGAATTAGAAATACATATAAAATCGGAAGAAAAGCTACGGCACACCACTGAATTATTGACCTTGCGAGATCCGAGATTGTTCATGACTCATGACTCACAGCATATAATGTGTTGGTATATTTGATAGATTCCTAATTCCTAGTAATCAAATTCTTCGTAAGAATTGATATGTATTCCGTTACATTGTTCACGAATCACGAAGGCCAAACTAGGCGCGAAACGCCGCTTGCGGTTGCTTCGTTGCTTATCCACAATTCGTGGTTCAGTTTGCGCATTATTTCTCCTGTGTATACGCAGCCTAACAAGGCGAACCATCTCGACATATTATAACATTTGGAATCCGGCGAAATCGCACACTCGTTACACAGATAAGGTTGAAATTCCCGCTTAAGATGATGCACTATCTAACAAAATCGTGTGATTTTGGTTTGAAAATTAAATCGTTTAAAAATATTTTAGATTATTTAATTAAATGCTGCGAGTAGAACATATTTTCAACTAATCGAGTTTTTTTATTAGTATTTTATCTATTATGTCTAAAAAATTATCAGGGGCGAGGTTTGTCTAGGTCTTGGGGGCAGATGACCAGGACACACTGAACCCCAGATTCCTACCCACCCCTTAAACCCTTTTCCTTCCCAGAGCTCTCCTCTCCTTCCTTTCCTTAAAAAATCCTCCACACAGCATCCCCAAAGATGACATAGGCCCTGAGGGAAATTTTTTTCCTCAGGGCCTCCTGTGTGGAGCTCATTTAAAAAAAAAAAGGCCAAAAAAGTGCTTTAAAGTGAAAATCTCCTACTTACGAAACCTTTTTCGGTTATGGTTTTATTGTATACTGTGGAAATTCTTTAGAAAATAATCGTAAAACATTTAAATATTTGTGCCTGAGCTTCGCAAAATAAAATAAAACACGCATTTTGTCGATGTTTTTCTCCTTAATAAATCAAAACAGGCGTCATCCCTAAAATGCATATTTTATTTTGTGAGGATCAGGCACCCATAATAAAATGTTTTCTGCTCATAATCTTAATTTTCCACATTATAAAATGCAACTACTGTTTAACTACGAAAAGGGGTTTACACACGGAACTATGATCCCTCATATGGTTCGTAACGAGGAGATAGCATTTTTATAGCCTGATATTTTTTTAGGCTTATTATAATATAAAAAAAAAAATAAAGTAAATATCAAGGTGTGTTCTACTTGCAGTATTTAATTAAACCATCTATAACATTTTAAACATTTTGAAATCATAAAAGCGTGGTTTTGCTTAAATTCGCATTGCATCGCCTCAATTAATTCAGTCTGTGTAACATAACTTTATAAGTAACGGCCAAAATTTGTCACTTAATTAAATAACTTCATTTACGATGGTCAGCCTCTGCTTCTTAATTTAATAACTCCAGTCACCAGATTCGGTTACATTATTTTATTACTTCTGTTACCAATGGTTAGGGGTAATTAAACAACTTCAGCTACCATGATCAGCCTCTCATACATAATTTAATAACTCCACTTTTCTTGCCACCTTGAGTTCTAGCATTATTAATAACTTCATTTACCATTGTCAAGTTGTCACATAATTAAATTACTTGAGTTACATCTATGTATATGTATAAAAAATAATATGCTTACTTGGGGATAGGTATATATGTTATCTGTGTATTGCTACATTAAGCGTAGAAAATGTTTGTGAAACTTTCAAAAAACCTTCTTTCCATCCTCGCGAAAATTTCTGGGTTATTACAACCACGTGACAATAGATCTGAAAAGTTTTTTAATCATTTCAAAAATCTTACGAAACTGTCAAAAATGACACAATTCAAAAATGACATTTTACAAACCAATTATTGTTAAATCAAAATTCAATTTTCGAATAAACTCTTTAAACTAAGAATTTATTCGAAGTACTCATCTACGGTACTAACTAAAATAGAATAGTTTGAATCTGATCAAAAATTATATTTATTTTGAATAGGTAATCTATGTTAAGTACCAAATTTGATTGATGGTTCTTATAATATACAAAAATGAATGTTTGTAATAGAAATTTTGTAAAAAATTGCAATAGGTGGCACGCGAGTTGTTTGAAAATCTGAATCTACCGAAACTGAATATATTGAACGCGGGAGTGGGGAGGGGATCGCGGGAGAGGGGGTGGGAAGCAGGAAGAGAAACGGGAAGAATGGGAAAAGACACGCAGGGAGAAACAATTTCTTTATTTGTGGCATTGCAACGCATGCCGAGAACTCGCTAGTCATTTAATATTTTCAATCACTATGACTAGCTTCTGTTACGTAATTGTATAACTCCTGTTACCATGACCAAATTTTAACAGATGTTTTTGCATTGTTCACTTTTCACACTGCATTAACACAAATAAAATTACTACCACTTATTTTTAATTTGCATTTCAAATTTGTTTTCGTTTAAAATACGCTATAAGGTAACCAAATTTGCATCGGTTAAATTGTGTCGTAGTCCCAGAGAGAGTTCGTACGTGACATCATCGTTATAGTATCTTCGTCTTTTTCGGTTTCTTGCAAAATGTGTGAGAAGGAATATTTTTGGTCGATGACGTACGTACGTTCCTCTTTCTCTATTATCGCTCACAGAAACTAATTAGCTTCCCAACAATGGCGTGCACAGAGTTTTGAATCAGGGTAGACAGGGGTAAACAGCTAAATAGTCTTTATTTTACTTAACAAATACGTGCTAAGAATGGCTTAAGCTGCTGGCTTTAGCCGATGTTAATTGGGATTACATTTCGAAAAAAACTATTCATTTATTGCAAATTTAAAGCAAATCACTGGATAAATATATAAAATTTCTTTGTTTTTTCAGTGCAAAAAATATTTTTTCCGAATCGAGTAGTTTATAGGGTGAAACCGGTTATGGTCAGAAATAACTCAACCCTTCACGCTAATTAGTTCGGTTTTCGGAACAACTCATATAGGTCTCATAGAAATCGTTGTATCTCCCTTACTATAATGATTAGAAATATGATCTAAACGCTGTTAGAAAAGCGAAACGTCACGCTTTATATTCAAATCTAAAAATTACCAACACAATGATTAAAATCCACACCTTTATGAATCCAAAGTTTTCCGCCGCAATTTAAATTATGAAATTTTGAATATTTTTTTTGCATGAAACGACAAAAAGAGAGTTAACGGTAACGTTTATAATGCATTTGCCTAATAAAATATGTTTGCGTTTTTATTTTTTTCCTTATCAGTAATTTTAGTTAGAAAAAACGTAAGTTGAGCAATTTTTAAAAAAATTTGGGGTTTCCATTTAAAAAATTTATTTAAAAAAATTATATGTTTATTTCAATAATAAAATTTGAAAGCTAATTTCATCATCTTTCAAAATAGTTTTTAATTTTCGGATGCGTTCAGAAACACTCCATTTATTTGGATTTTATTGCAAAGCCGAAATAGTTAGACCTGCCGATAAAATAGGCTCGAGGCCTGAGTGGTTGAGTGGAAAAAGTTTAAAATTGTTTTAATATATTATTATGATGGAATTAAACCGCGAATTGTCACTATCAAAAATAGAAATATTGGGGTACGCATTGATTATATATTATGTACCTATATGGGCGATACGCCCCTGTTTTCCAATAGGTGTAGTAAATTAGTTCGGTAAAATGTTATGAGCAAATCAAATCTACTTTTTTCATGCTTTTAGTATTTTTGAAACTAATGAATACCCAACTAATACAGCAATCCGGAAAAAAGCGAACGGCTTATTATGCTTGAAAAGGTGAATAGGTACATTATTTGTAGCGGTTTACTACACGTTATGGCCCGGCATATCAGCCAGTCCGTATCCTTAATGCTATGCATGACATTCCTTGCTCCAATTTAAGCGGGCTAAATCTACAGCTCAAGCTTCGATAAGCCGCAGAATAGTTCCTATTTTAGACGCCGAGGCGCTAGCATTCTTATCTCAAATCTGACAATTAAGTAAATAATATTTGTGTACTTCCCACAGAAATTTACGTAAAATACCTAATTTTATAAGTTCTGGCTATTATATTCATTGAGCGATGAGGAATGACGATGTTATTATTAATTGATAATAATCAATCAAAAATAGTCTAATAAGGTAATAAGGAATTTTCAAAGTTTCAACGACGGAACAGTTTGTTTTCAGCGGTTAATTCATAAATAGTGCACAGACTCCGGCAAAACAAATAGTAATTAAAATTATTTTACTCGCATGTAGCACCATACTGATTGAAGTGGGGAACTTTAGCAAAAAATAACTCGTATATTAAACCCGCCTAAAAATAAACTGCCGTCGTTTTTTAAATATATATCTTGATCATAGAGATGTCCCGATGAATTTGACAGTAGAGAGCATAGATATATCACCCATGTAGACAGTAGATTTGTTTTTCAAAGAAAAAAGAAACACATTCATCTGTTAAATTCATAGAAAATACACGTAATATCGCGGATTATGTTCCAAGCTGTGCTAAGCCTATCCAGCGCCCTTGAGGTGATTTTTCACGAAAACGGCGCTTTACAAATCAGCCAAGTATTAAGCTCGATATTCCAACCAAGCCGAGCTTATAACCACCTGATATACCCGGCCTATGCAAGATTGTAAATGTAATTAACTACATTCCGCAACAATTATTATTATGGTATCCTCTCGTTATTATTGATAGGCGATTAAGTTGCTAATTGTAATTAAGAACCTATTTATGCACATACATACCTACACACATTCTTATAAATCTAGCAGTTATTTTTATTCATTTTATTTCTCAGGATCAGTGTGTTGGTGCGTCAACCGGACGTAAACATGTTAATTTTATTTAGGCTGCGGTGTAAAATATATATTATGTTTTGTTCTATGCACATTACACATATCTAGGGAGAAGTGATTCCCACACTTATTGACTTCATCTAATATTTAGTTTATTACTGCTGACCCCTACATTTTATCCTTTAAATAAGTGCTAATTTCACCACACTTCTCTTTATTCGAGTGCTTTTGCTGCTTCAAACAGTAAACAAATGTTTTAATTAAAAACTTAAAAAATAAAATATAAAAAAGGATACGGTTTTCGAGACGTGAAGTGTGTGAAGAATTCAATTTCTAGGATGATTCATAATAATAATATTTGACTGTTTTCGTGAAAAATCACCTCAAGGGCGCTGTACAAATAAAAATACATACTTGTAATAGAATTTATATAACTGACTTCCAGCTAACTTTATTACTAGTGACTTACATCTAAGACTTTTAGCTAGTGACTTAAAGCTAAAAGTAAAAAAGTGACTTATTGACATACATATTTACAACTGTGACTTAAAGTTAAGTAGGGGCAACCTGATAAAATAGAACAGTGTGAAAACAAAACATTATAAAATAATAAGCAAGGTTTGTTGTTTATTGAAGTAAAAACTTCTTTAGCACTGTTATGATTTGAAACTCGATAAAACGAAAAATAGCGACACTCAAAAGAGGCAGATACTTACTTGTACATCTATAGGATTTAGCCTGCGAGAGAATGAGATAGGATGAAACCTTGCCACTCATGCCACGGATGCCTAGTACACGTATGTACATGGATGTACACCTTCGCGGGCCGAAGCTTGATAAAATATTAGCTTCTGAAGATAAAATGATAGTTTCAACGAATAATACACTGCTTACTTCCATCAATGAAAAAATTGTTAATTCTTGTAAAATTAAAATAATCTCTAGATGTTTTTGTGTCGAACAATGTTTGGGATAAGCAATTATTATTATTATTGTCATTATTCAGCAATGCAGACCGGATTTCTTTGGATCTGCTTATAATTTCCATCATTCATTCGCTTTGGCATTTTGTTCGGGGGCGATTTCCAAAATAGTTCAACGCATTCCTAAAATGTCCGCCAGAAGGCGGGAGGGATCCACGCATTACATTCAAATTACATTCTTGCGACTATCAAATATACAGGGTGTTGAAAGACGTATCGGATTTACTTTAACCAATGATTCCTAGGTTCCATCCCAACTCAGAATCAACTCAACTGAACACCTCTTTGAAAAGTTATGAAAAAAAAGACAAATAAGCCATAACCTAACCTGACGTAACCATACGCAGAGTGTTGACAATCTGATTTACTTTAACCACTGATTCCTTGGTTCAAAGCAACTCAGAATCAACTCAACTGAACACCTCTTTGAAAGGTCCCAAACAGCCCATAACCTACGTAACCTATGTAAGCAATTTAAATTTATATTTTCTCGTCCTAACAATTTCACTAAAAACACAAATGGTTCTAGCCAGTGATATACCACGTGCGTGTACACGTACACAGTGCCTCACTGCAAAACCAGGCTGGCCCAAAGTCCCAAAGGTACACTAACTGTATTGCCCCAAAACTGTTCAATTCCATACCCAATTCAATCAATACTTGTCAAAATCTGAACGTATATAAAAAATGTTAAAAGCTGGGTAAAAAATAATTTGGAAGTGAGAATTTTTTTTCTTTATCTGTTTCTAAATTCCTAAAATATTTCATGTCTTTCTGTATTTTAGATTTAAAAAAAGGAAATATATGTATATTTTTTGTACACATATATATGAACGTGTGTATGTACTTATTGGGTGTATACATACCTTATTAAATGTAGGTACATATATCTTTAATTTTAAGAAATTTCACAGTAACTCCTGTAAAATCGATCATGTTGATCTCTAAAGACACTATATATATTTTTTTAAATTCTATTTTAACGACCACTGTTTAATATTCACATAATATAATACCCACGCATAGGCTTCGCCTTTGTGGGATCTTTTTTGTTACTCTCTTATATTTTATGTTATTATGTTTGTACCTATTCCCATGTATCAAAAAAATTTGCTAATAAAAAATAAAAAAAAATAAAAAAAAATTTCATCACTTTTAATGACTTTCAAACGAGGTTTTAAGTTGAGTTTATTCCGAGTTGACCGATTCCTGAGGTAATTTGGAGTAAAAATATAGATCACATTTTGGTCTCCAATAAGTCAGTTACGCCTTTTAAGACGACACTATAAAATATATTCAGAATCTTAACGACGCGCAACGTAAGTAAAAAAGCCGTGTATACAAATTGCGACTCGCGATCCGAGTATTGGACGAATCTACTGTCGAATTTGCCCTATCAAAGAAAAGAAGAAGAAAAATAATGTGGGAATCTTAACGACGTAAGTGAAGAAAGCGTTTAAACAAATATGCGCACGCGACTCGGCGTATTGGGCGGACATACGGTCGAATTCACCCTAGCAGGCCTGGAGATTCGACCTTTCCGCCGGGTTCATTTTAATTAATTCTGAAGAACGTGTTACTAATATTTAAGATGTTTCTAAATGAATACCTCCCAAAGTTATTGATTCATCGTCTAGAAAAATAAAATCTGGTGCTCACCGCTAACTTTAGTTGTACAACGTATTACAATTTAACAATTAAGTAAATAATAATTTCACACAAAAAGTTGAAATTTTGAAAATAAAGATGTTTTCAGCTACAACATCAATAACGTCGTATTTTTCAAACTTAGTACCTACTGTAGATAACTGAAAACTCACGGACCGCCACTGGTTTATCTAGGTCTTGACAGCAGATGAGAGACTGGTTGAGTAAGACCTTTTGACCTCATCTGATTCATTCAATCGATTCATTGAATCATCTCATTAAATAGTTCCATTCAATCCATTCGTTAAGTCGATTCATTCAATCGATTCATTAAATCGTTTCGTTCAATCGATTCCTTCCATCGTTCCATTCAATCGTGAAATTCAGTTAGTACATTCGTTCGATACATTCAACTAAGACATTCGATCGATTTATTCAATAAACCATTCATTAATTTTATTTTAGCAATATTTTCAAAATAATAACTTAGTAGGATTATAATATTGCTCTTTATTTGGCGTGCTTTTTTTGTCCATGCTGTTCTCTAACTTTTTTTACGTAAAGAAACATCGATTATGGACATAGTTACTTGAATAATAATTAATGTACCTGCCTAACTTTCGCTGGCCGTGATGAACATATTCGGAAAACGCAATATTAACTAAATTTATTGATTCATACTGTTTTAATTTATTTCTATTTGATTTATGTTATAGAATATCTGCAATATCCCAATAAAAGTTATCTCTGATAGCGTAATAAACCAGATTGGTTGTGGTACAGCGCTTTTATAATACTACGGTACCGTCTCAATCAATACTGTTATTGAAAGCTCGATTAACCCCTCAAGCTAATTTGTTCGCTTTTCGGAACAACTCGTATGTCTCATAGAAATCGTTGTGTCTCTCTTACTATCATTGTGAGAAATATGGTCTAAACAGTGTTAGAAAGAGAAAACACAACGCTTTATATTCAAATCTAAAAATTAACCACTAAATAAGTAAAATGTACACCAAAAATCGAGTATACATATAACCAAACTTTCGGATCGTAATTTGTAAAAAAATTATTTAAAACTCTGGGAATTTTTTATTAATTATTTTTACATGGAACGACAAAAAGGTGAGGTGATAATAAGTTTATAAAAAAGTTTTATTGTGTAGTAAAATATTTATGAGTTTTTATTTTTTTCGTTATCAGTAATATTAATTAGAAAAACCGTAAGGTGAGCCATTTAACTTTTTTTATGTTTGAATGCAAAATTTTTATGTTTCAAAAATTATCTTATATATACCTACAAATCTCGTGTCACTGTGTTTGTGGTCGCACTACTGCAAAACGGCTTGGCCGATTTTTATTTTTTTTTTTATGTACATTTGGTAGGTATGAGAATAGGTTTTAAAGTATATTTCATACCGCTAGGTGATTAGGGTATCCCTATCTAGAAAAAAAAATTGAAATATTTTTTTTTGGATTTTTTTTATTTGGCAAAAAAAATACCTATAACCCAAATTTTAACCCACCTACCCCCACCCTCCCATTTTTAATCGCGATTTTAGTATTTTTATATGAACAAATTTAACCGACTTTCGTATTTCAAACAGTTGAAATTATTTATGTTGTTTAATGACAGATGGCGCTACGTCCACCTCATCGAACTTTTATCCACACATTCGCAAGACATTCACGAGAAGCGTCGCGTCATTTTGATATTTCATTCGGCATCATGTTCTCGCGTGGGCAAACCATCGAGCTTATTTGTGTTGACTAAAGATGGACTGACAAAAAATATCACTAATATTACAATAATAATACACTCAATTGCTCTTAGAAATTCATATTGATTTTCTTTATTTAATTTTCCTACTTCAGTTGGTGTTTTTTTTGCTTTTATCGGCGGTCATCGTCTACAGCTCTCCATTCCTCTTTCTGTCCTAGATCCCATCCCCACACATTTACAATACATTCGTTATTTTTTTATTTAACAAGCAAAACATTCATAGAAATAATTTATATGGCAGAACAACGTTTATCGGGTCAGGTAGTATATTTATAAAATTTGAAAGCGTATTTTATCACCTTTCAAAATCAGTTTTTAGTTCCGATACATTCACGAATAATCTATTTATTTGGATTTTATTGCGAAGCGGAAACATTTTGACCCTCTGACAAAAATGGCCGAGACCTGAGGGTTTAAATGAATAGCCTACAATAATTAATTTCACCATTGACCTTTGAGGCGTCGCCGTCGGTTCTTGGCCTCACGACGAACTTAGTGTCGTTGTGCCACAATAAAAATTACAGAATGACACAAAAAATTTGGGTTCATTGAAAGCTTTTCAGACCGGAAAATGACTTCAAGAATATGCTAGGAAATTTTCCGTAGCAATGTTAGCAATTATTTGGTTCATTCTTTTCAACGCACTTGTAATGAAAAGCCTAAGATTTGCCGTCATACGATGCATATTATGAGTTTTATTTCAGCTATCAAGAAATAGCTTGCATTAAGTACTTTGTTTCGGACGAATTGTAGTCTTCGGAACGTAAAGGTGGTAAAACAATGTATTTCCACCGGCCATTTCGTTGGAAGGTGCTCCGAATAACCAGAGTCATTCATCCCTTGTGCACACGTGCCCATCATTTGTAGAGAATAACCATTTTTATGTATTAGGTACTAGCTGGTTACCGGCTTGTGTTGCAATGCCATTCAAAGAAATAATTTTTTGTCTCTGCAAGTCCTTCCATGCGTTTCCGTTTCCCTCCCGCGTCCCCTTCCCCTCCCGGGTCAGCTTCCTCTCCCGCGTTCCCTTTCCACCTTCCTCGCTTTCTCCCTAACTCGTCACCCCTGGGGCGAAACCCACTCCTTTCCTGCCATCCCTCGCTAAAATTTATGAAAAAAACACATTGTCATTTATACAGATTTCATAACGCCAGAACTTACCATTATATATAGTAACCTTCGCGGGCGTACGCACAACAAATCACCAAAGTTTCATCACAATCGGATGAACGGTATGGCAGCGCATAAAATACGAAAAAACAAATGATAAATATTCATGGCCAAAAGTATTTTCGTTATTTGTTTTTGCGGTGCTAAGGCGTATTGCGCTACCTACTTCTTTAGCCAACGTTTCGGACAGCGTTGCAGTGTCTATCATTAGGAGAGATCCGGCAGACATGTAATTGTGATATGCCTTGATGATGGACACTGCAACGCTGTCCGAAACGTTGGCTAAAGAAGGAGGTATCGCAACCCGGCATAACACCCGAAAAACAAATATTGATTTTTTATGTACAAGAAGAAGATAACGACTCATGCTCTACAGCTGTACTTTAGACCGATTTGTGTGTTTCCTCCCTCCTATAATATGGTTGTATTCAAGATCCCGCTCCCTCCTTCATTTAATTAAAAATACCCTCGGTGCGGGATCCCTGGAGATAACATGGGCCCAAGAGAAACCTCAGTACCTTCAATGTGGAGTTGATTTTTTAAAATGCTAATTTCCGTTTCAGCCATGTCTGGTACTCCGGTTCAATGAACAAAACTTTTGCTTTGAGTTTAAATTTCATTTTAAAAATTGAAAGTATTTATTTATAGAATTCAGACAAGCGATAGTCGTTTACCATTTGCCATTTACAAACTGATGTTATTATATTTACATAAAAAAATGCTTCTTCTCCAATTTGATCTTCACCGCTCCCAAGGCGCAACCAACCCAAACTACCGAATACGGTCCCCGCACACTGCTACTCGCGTGATAATAGTGCAAAACATTTCGACGTAGTGCGCGATAGCGCCTCTACGACTGCCCCGTGAACTTCTAGCGCTAGTATAAATGAATTACGCGTAGACAGATTAATTTTCTAACTTTGAATTAGGTACCGATACGACCCAACGAAGCATGTACGATGCGAATGGTTGTTTTCTTAAAAGATAGGAAACTAGTGAGAAGTAGAAGTGATTAGGTACTTAGGGAACGTACCCATACTACGTGACACGTTTGGGGGGGGGGGGGGTCTTCAAAATGTCACGCTCCATACAAATGAGCGGCGGGTTGCTAAGGATTTTGGTCACCGGGGGGGGGGGGGGGGGGTTAAAAATTGCAAAAAGTTGGTCACGTAGTATGGGTACGTTCCCTTACCGCCGCAGTGCAGACTGCATGCTGTAGGCTGCAGGTCAGCCGTAACTTGCAATGCAGAACGTATCCATTCATTTGTCACGGTTTTCTCGTGATGTTCGTGTTTGTTTCGTAGCACAGTGGTATAGGTATAGGGTCACACTTCGTCACTTCATTTGGATAGGGTTCTAACTGACATTTTTTTCAAAAATGACCTTTGAATGCCAAAGCATTTCTTTTGCTTATTTCTATAACCAAAATAATTTTCAGAACCATCTGTGTTGTATTTTCGTAGATATAAGTATGACAAAGTTCTAACTTCAAGTTTTTTCAATAATAATTCATTGCACAAGGTTCTAACATCACTTACACTCTCTATTTTGTTTGTATCTGACAGTTGATCTTAAATACGAGGCACATTATGGTCCGTCATTTCATTTGGATAGGGTTCTAACTTCGTCTTACCATTTTCTAAGGTTTCTAAGTTTCCAAAAACGAATTTTCGAAATCTATGTAAGAATTTTAATTTATGTATTTTAGTTTGTCATATTTTAATGGAAAATATTTTAATAGGGCTTGGCCCTAGCTACGAATAGCATTAGGGTAATGTAATTAGAACCTTGTGCAATGAATTATTATGCTCTAGCTGGTTGCACAGGGTTCTATTTGTATGTTTAGGTATGTTCTAAAAGGGTAAGTTTACGTCCTCTTTAAATACTTTCATTTAAAATATGATCAATTAAAATACTTTACACAAGGTTCACCACAAAAATCGGAAATTTGTAAACAGATTATGAGAAATCATCTTTGCAAACTTTGACACCTCATATCTTAGAACAAGGTGAAGCGAAGTTAGAACCCTATCCAAATGAAGTGACGACTTGACATACACGCTTAAGGCCCGGTAGTAAGCGCTCAAAAAGAAGAAGAAGGGGAGATATGTAAATATGAATGTTACAGATATAATAGTGTGCTAATATTAAAAGCTATAATATTTAACCTAAAATTGGGAAAATGTTTAATAAAACACGACTCGTTTTAATAGAGCATAAATCTCGTGGGAAAGGTCTTATATAGCATTTAAAGAAACATATATTCATATTTATTATTTTTTTTACATACATATTTTTTGATACATATAACTTGTAACAGAAAAAAGTGTTTATAATAATTTTCGAAGCTGTTTGCGATTTTTTTCTATCGAGGGAATTTCATCTTACTACGGTTTCGGTGTGGCACATATACAGGGTGTTAAGAGACGTATGTACTTGACTTACTTTAACCAGGGATTCCTGACATTACTTGGAGTAAAAAAAGTCAATGAAATGTTGGTCTCTGGTGACTTTTTTTCAAATTTTTTCTCTTCAAAATCAAACAAAAACAAAAATTGCATGTCGTCCGTCACTGGTCACTCAGCCGAGGAACCGACCAACCCCTAACCGCGCCTCCAACTGTCCAACACTTACCATTTTTATGTTTTTGTAGAAAAAAATAATTTAAAAAAACACACCACAAATGTCACCGGAGACCAAAATTTTATTTACATTTTTTACTCCAAATAAATTCAGGAATCACTGGTTAAAGTAAGTCAATTACGTCCCTTAACACCCTGTACAGATATTATCTTCATCATATCACATATAATAATAATAACGAAAATAACATATATTTTTTATAAACTTAAATGTGTAGAAATTTAAAAAAAAAAACTGCAGAAATTCGGAATGTCGCGGCTTAAACGTTATCCGTGGTTAACTTGTATTTCCTTTCCAAATAATAATAACTAATTTTTTTCTTAAATTAATTTATTGATTACATAAAATTCTCCTTTTTTGTGAATACCTCACAAGAGTCCCAGCTGCTCCCGTCTGGAGTCAGTGAGACTATGACATCCCCAATTGGGATATGTTGTAAGGATGCAGGTAGTGGGAGGTGAAGGAGACGGGGAAGAGAAAGGTGGAGAAGTACCTGGATATTCACATTTAGCAACCAAACTCGGCTAAAGCCATATACCTAAAGCAACGTTTCAATTCTGAAGGTTAGTCATTAGTCATTACACTATATTGAGAGTATCTTCCTCTCTGGGACGTACCACAAATATGCCTTGCATTATTTTTAAATGATTAAATTGTGAAATAACGAAAATTAATCAAATAAAATGTAACGCACGCCTATATTTGAACTCGCGACCTCAGGATCGCTAGTCGAAATTTTTTTTTTCAGTTTCTCGGTGTGTTTTAGATTTCCAGTTCTATTGTGTGATATAGATCTCCAGTTTTCCGCTTGTATTGAACCTTGTTATTATATTTTTTCTCATGTTAAAGATATACTGCCTTTATTATTTATGTAAAAGTCCTCTGGGCGTAAAATAAAATAAGTAAATAAACAACTAAATAAATTAGGGTTCTCCAAAACGAGCTTGTAAAAAATTCATATGTCATATATTTGGTTTATAAATGTGTAATTTCTACTACTTAAGAAATTCTAAAAATTATCGTACTTTATTAAAATTAAATAGTCATAAATGCATTGGGAATTCATATGTCATATATTGGTTTATAAATGTGTAAAGTCTAATTATACAATTGTAAATATTCTCTAAAATGACCTGGAAAGAATTTCCTACTTGTGATCTCCCTAAAGTATTGTAATATATATATATATATATATATATTATATATATATAAATAAATAAATAATTAAGGATACACAGATATTGAATGTTACACATAAAACCTAGGGATTCATTTAGTACCGATATACCCAATAACTATGTCGTCTCAGTCGCCGACAGTGAAGTTAAAACTGTAATAGTAAATAATAAACTTGATACGTGATGATTTTTCATAACTTCCAAGTTCCAAGTTAGTATTTGGTCTCCTGTAAACTAAAAGTTGAAACTGACACAAACTTCTGCTGTTTCATAATGTATTCTCTGAGGGCATCGCCCTAATTTTTTTGCTCGATAATTTTGTGAAATTTAAACAGCGCATGTTCCCTGAAACTTGGAACTTTGGCAAAGAAAAATTTTATCTGAAAACGGGTCATACAATATGTAAGAGTCGTCTGCGGCGGGCGGGCGGATACCGGACGGACGGTGTGATTTTTATACAAATCTACATTTTTTTCGATGCTGATGCGATTTTTCACACTTGACCTTCAAAACATGAGGAAAGTCACAGTCTACATAACTCTATAGGGCCTCTTCCGGTGCACTCACCCAAATTCTAAGTTATTAATGTAACCAATCTTTTGAGTGATAAGTTTTAAGATTTTCACGGCCAAAAGCGTTTTCGTTATTTGTTTTTGGGGTGTTATGCCGTGTTGCGCTACCTCCTTCTTTAGCCAACGTTTCGGACATCGTTGCAGTGTCCATCATCAGGGCAGATCCGGTAGATGTCCGAAACGTTGGCTAAAGAACGCTAAATAACACCCCAAAAACAAATAACGAAAATCTTTTGAGTGTATATATTTTAATATAAGTGTAGGTATGTTCATAGGTTTTGCAAATTAACTTGCAAAATTGCTCCCTCAACACAGGCTTAACTAGTGAGGCGGGTTAAAGAAACCTCAACTTATAACTACACATTCTTTTATTTACATAATATCGAGTACTCGGCATGCGTTGCAACACTACTTAAAAAAGAAGATTGCTTCTCCCTGAGTGTCCTTTCCCATGCTTCCCCATTCCCGACCCCTTCCCCTTCCACCTTTTCCCTTACCGCGAACCCTCCACTCCTTCGTTCCTCTCCCTGATTCCCCTCCCTCCTTCCCTCCCATCCGCTAAACTTTCAAATAGTTTGAAATACACTACTTGAAACACACTATTTTGTAAACAATCGCACGCCACCTATTTTAATTTTCTTAAACAAATTTCATAACTCTAGAGCTCACCATTATAATAGAAACCTTCGCGGGCGTGCGCATCACTACTCACCAAAGTTTCATCGCAATCGGATGTATCGTAAAGGAAATAATTTCATAGCGCCAGAGCTCACCATAAAATATAGAAACCTTCCCGGGCATGCGTACAACAATTCACCAAAGTTTTATCACAATCGGATGAATGGTTTAGGAACGCATATGGGGCAAACAAATAAAATTAGTTTTTTTATATATTTAGATTACATACTGTTTATATGCAACTTATTTTCTGTTGTTAATTTTATAGTCTTATCAAATTTGTTTCAATATGTACACCATACACACTTAACGTATATTTTTAGTTACAGTTGCAAATTTCTTACAATAAAGATAGTTCATTATTATTATTTCAAAAAACCTTGTGTAAAGCTCAGGCAACGCCGGGAACTCAGCTAGTTTGCTATATTTTTCATTCATAATTTGAAGGAATAAAAAAAAGCCAGTTTTAAATACGACGATTATCATGATACTGTTTTGAAAGACCTTGCTTTGTTTTAAACAGCTGTCCAGACTTAAATAAAATCTAGGAATCCAGATATCTTTTCAGGGTCAGATGAGACATTTTTATCGTCTTTTTATTACTCCATAAATTATATCTAAGTTATTAAATTTGTAGTTCCACATCGATTTTCTATCTCTTTTGTCTTGTTCAAATTCAACCTTGAAACAATTTTTCTTCTTCAGTTAGTGGAAGAGATCTGGCGCCATTCCTCCGGCTCAACCCCAAATTATGCTGAAGTCACAAGGTTCACTCGGATGAAGGTTTACTCGATGAAATGTTCCATTCTCGTTTCACCGAGTGTTCAGACGGTTCCTTCGAAGGAAGAGTTCACTCGACATTCTCGCTACGAAGTCGTCGAGAGTAGTCGCGGCCGCATTAGAATTCGTCCGGAGCTGACGGCTAAGTTCGGGAATATTTACGATTTCAATTGACATTTCCGATAACGTCGAACTAAATTACGAGAAATTGGCGATTCTTGTCAACAGTAAATAAATTTCAGCACCATAAAATGAACATATGGTTAAATAATAACCTGAAAACTGATATCTACCAGTATTTTTGCACCATGAAAATATTTTTATTCCAAAATAGGCCTCGGCTTGCAATAAAATCCATATAAATGGAACATTTATTAACGTATCCAAAAACTAAAAACTGTTTTGGAAAGGTGATGAAATATGCTTTCAAAATTTATTATTAGAAATAACCACGTAATTTTTTAAATAGAATAATTTTTAATGTAAACTTTTAAAAGTTTAAAAAATGGCTCTACTTGCTTTTATTCTAACTAAAATTACTGGTAACAAAAAATAAAATAAAAACACACACTTATTTTGTTAGACAAATAATTATAAACGTTTCTGTCACCTCACTTTTTTGTCGTTTCATATAAAAATAATTCATAAAAAATTCACAATGTTTCATAATTTTTTTTTCAAATTCGATCAGAAACTTTGGTTCCATAGAAGTGAACATTCGTATTCTTTTGTGGTTAATTGTTATATTGAATATATAGAGCATTATTTTCTCTTTCCAATACCGTTTAGATAATATTTTTCACTATGATAGTAAGGGAGAAACAACGATTTCTATGAGACGTGTAAGAGTTATTTCGAAAAGCGAACTAAACGGAGCATTTGACGTTTAAGCCGCTCCGGCTACTCGTCCTCACGCCAGAACATTTCGGCCGACTGATTTGCGAGTGAAAGACTGTTCACTTGAGTGTTCACACACATCATTCGCGCCACGTGATCTTAATTCCGGTTGCGAGTGAACAGTGCCGAAGGAAGCATGTCTCTATTCACTTTCGTGTTCACACGGTTCATTTCGAGGGAAAGAGGCGGAATGAAATCACGAAATGAACGATAAATGAATCATGTGAATGGGCTATTTACCAGTTGCACACCACCTCTCTTCTTCCTTTGCTTTACTGTATTAAATTATTGCCTCAATTGTTGAAGCTATAAAATATAATACGGATTGTGGGAATAGGTACACGTCTTTATTGTATTAAATTATTGACTCAATTGTTGAAGTTATAAAATATAATACGGATTGTGGGGACAGGTACACATCTTTACTGTATTAATTGATGAAGTTATAAAATGTAATATGGATTGTGTGGACAGGTGCACATCTTTAAAGTGTTATTATGTTTCGACTTATTTTGTTTTGTTCCAGTTTCTCAAAAAACTTTATAATATAATTTATTTACTTAGGCACTGATAATTACAAAAATGGCTGCCGATCATAAATGTTTATATTTTATGGCATGTTGGATGTTTATTTACTCCATCAAGATCTTTTTTCTAACAACTAACATGACAATCAAATATGAAAATACTGAAAGTTTAAACAATTAACAAATATTTGAAGTTAATTTTCACGCTCTATGTTTTTTTTTTTTTACATTAGCTCCACACATAAGGCACCGAGGAAAACAATTTCCCTAGGGGTCTATGTCATCTTTGAGGATGCTGTGTGGAGGGTTTTTTAAGGGAAAGGAAGGAGAAGAAGATATAGGAAGGAAAAAGGTATGAGGGATGGGTAGGAATCTGGGGGTTAGTGTGGCCAGGAGCGACGGACGTATTAATCTATTCCTCACACTGCGGTGCAAGGCGAAGGGTCGGGAGAATCCGGCTGGAGAGGTCAAAAGGCCTCCCTCAATCAGTCTCCTCCGATCCAGCCTGCCACGCAGTGGTTGGGCAAACGTATCCGCCACCAATACCTAGACAAACCTCATCCCATGAACCCGGGCACCCCTGCTATGTCATCAAACATAGCGAACCACTTGAGGTGACCTGTGGCAGGGGTGTTGGTTGTCCAATAAATGGTTCCCGGGGCGGCGGTACCCATACCCGCCTCCCAAATCGTATGTAATGTAAGTTCTATTCAAGTTTAAACAACCCGTCCTTGGAGTAGACCCAGGGGTCATACGTTACGTCATCTTTCTATTATCTTTTGTATTTTTCGTTTTCATAAAAGACGTGTACGAAGGAAGATATTGGCTTTAAATATTATTTCCACTTTAATATATTTCTAACCGTTACCGGTTTCAGCCCGTTAAGGCCTTCTTTAGACTGATACAAATTATTCTTTATTTGCGGTTTATATATATACATATATATATAACATATATGGGGGAGGGGGGTCCTTGTAGACCTACAAGGATTTTATTCAATTATGTATATGGGTTTTCTTATATCTGTGACTAAGTCATCTTTGACTGTTGAATTTCTAATTATTTGGTTATTCCCAACAGTCAAAGAAGACTTAGTAACAAATATAAGAAAACCCACATTGTCACATTCCACCACAAATTGTCAGTTTCAACAATAGAAGTAGGCTTTTAAGTAGCTCTGCTGAGTGATTTGTTCTGCTTATTCCCTACCTCATTGCTTTCGCTCTACAAGATAACCCCAACTTCGAATTAATCATAATATTGTTATATTATTATCATTAAGTTGCGATATTATTCAAATAGCCCAAGTTGAAGAATCGTGTTGATCCATTTGCCTAAATTTCGTTACATGCCCTGTCTTTGAAATTGCGTTACAGTCAAAACTGCTTTACAACTGTTTTGTTTGCTTAGAAGATACCTGACTGAAATAGCAGCTGGATTTTTTAAGTAAAACTTCTTTACGCGCGCTTGACTTGGGGAGTAAGCTGGTGAATGCGTGACGAGAGCGTTACGAAAAGTGTGATCGGGCGAGACGAACGGTCGGGCCTTTACGCACGCTTGACTTGGGGAGTAAGCTGGTGAATGCGTGACGAGAGCGTTATGAAAAGTGTGATCGGGCGAGGCGAACGGTCGGGCGAGGCGAACGGAAGTTGAGAGGGAGATATAAGTTAGTGAAGTTTTACTTCAGTCGTGTGGTCTAAAGCACAATCGTTTTTTTTAAATTGAAGTTATTGTTTACTAAAGATTACCCTCATAGGATCCCTATTTACTGCAGTTGGTGTACAATATAATAAAATTATAATGACAATTTATTGAATAACAATGAATAGCAATGCTACTTAAATAAATAAAAAAATGTTTCTCCCTGCGTGCCTTTTCCTCTTCCCCCCCCCCTGCGTCCCCTACCACTCCTTCGTTCTCCCACCCTTCTCTTCCGCTTTCACACGTCCCGCGACCCGCGTTTCCTCCCTACCGCTAAACTTCAAGAAAAACACTCATTTTTCAAACAAATCGCGCTCCACCTTTTGCAAAAAAATTATACAAATTTTATAACGCCATAGTTACCGGTATATATAAAAACCTTCGCGGGCATGCGCACAACAACTCTCCAATGATTCATCGCAATCGTATGAAACGTTTAGGAATGCATTAGGAAACAAAGAAACATTATTTTTTATATATTAAGACAACTTGCAAACATAATTTAGCTGCATCAATAAATTGTTGTAAACCTACAAAAATATTAGGCTGTTGGCTGAAAGCTTCAACATCGGCTTTCATTGCAGAAAAACTGAATTTAAATGTTTTTACAGTAGTTTCTTAACTATTCGCTTTGTACTAAAAACTTTGATAAAATTATGTGCCATGTCAATGATATTAAGCTTTATAATATTATTTAATAATTTATTCTGTTTGTACTAGATTTTATAACCGTCGTCGTAACGTAATTAATAAGTATAATGATAATCTAAAATTATCAGAAATAATATTATGATTTGAAAAAATTGTTTAGGTGTGTTTTACTCGTCGAATTCATTTTTTATATTCTTTTGTTAAACTATTTAGGTGAGGAATTGGCGAGCTTCCTTCATAATTTGTTTGTGATCGGTGACATTGAAGTAAGTCCTTACGCATAGTTTGTCGAAAAGGTAGCCACTCTTAAATTAAGATTATATTCTTTGTTAAATAAAAAAAAGGGAAGTAGTTTCAGGAAGTATGAAAATTGGAAGATGGAGGAAGATTCCCTCGAATGGCGTTCGTAAATCATTAAAATAGTTTCTTCGCATTCTGAATTCTGATATTCATTATGAACACAGCCTGAGCCGCATTCCCTCATCGATTCGTTAATCCGCCTTCAAATAAACCCGTGATTAAATCTTGATTAAACTGTGACCAATTGTTTGCATGCCTTTCATCACAAGCTCACTGATATTTATTTGATTTTAGCCTGCCCCGATACACACTAAACTCTAGATATAACTAACTAACCATCACGCCGCGCCGGTTCTCCGCAGGGGTAGGCAGGGGGGATAGACCGCCAAACAACTCGGTCTTGGCGCACAATCTTTGCTTCATTTACATTTATAAATCGTCTCATACATACTCTTCTTTTATTATAATTAACATGGCCCGACCCAAGTATCGGATTCACTTGATGATGCCATGTTTTCCTCGGGCATCCCCGACTTCTACCATTCATATTTGTCATATATATTCTTCTTACACTACTTTCTTCGTTCATTCGCTCTACATGCCCAAACCATCGGAGGGTCTCTTTCTTAATCTTACTCATTACCCTTACATCAGCCTTGCATTCTTTGCGGATCTCCACATTTCTCCCATGATAATACATGGTTTTACCACGCATACGCCTCAGGGATGTCATTTCAACAGCATTATTCAGTCTACTTTCTTCCTTCCTCTGCCAGTTCAATGCCGTACTGCCATACATCAGGGTAGGTACCAGCACTCCATTGTGGACTGCTAGCTTCGCTTCTTTGTATACTTCAATTATTTTCGATGAACATATTATACATTTTATTTTTATGCATAATGTTGGTACGTTTTGCGATCCTAAAAGTAGAAATTTGAAGGACTTTAAATTACCTGTCCAATGACGTTAAAAGAATTAAGTCGAATCATTTTATTTGCAACTTGGTTCAATCCCCAGCATTGTACGGGCTTTTCGAAATCAGAAGATGTAGACGTAAATTTCCTCTAATTTATAAAGTCAAGTGTATGAAATTTCATCACGAAGTATCAAAATTCTGCTTTAAGGGGTGAGAAAGGGGGTTTTAAGGTGGTTTTTCGTAGTGTGAAGTGGATAGTGACCTTTCCTTTGTTTTGAAGGTCAAATGTGCAAAATTTCATTGATCGGATTAAAACTGTAGATTATTTGTAAAAAATCAAACCACGCCATCCGCCACAGACACTATTTGTATAAATAGAAATTTCAATTGACATTTTAATGACACTCTTTGTATAAATAGTAAATTCAATGAACATTTTAATGACACTCTTTAGCGGGGTCCACAGCTCGTCATTTGTCTTGATAAAATCGTTGATAGTCCCCAACAAGTCTATGATTTTATCAAGTTTGACAATGTTTCGAGTTTAGTTGTGCTTCCCGTGTTCGACGGAAAACATTCAGTTCATCCCGGGTGAAGCGGGGGGGGATTCATTTTTTGACAGATGCCGCGCAATGCGGTCGTGTGGGGAGAACTAACGGAACGGCCGCCTTTTATGGTTATGTGCAATGAGCGGGCATATTCAAGAGTTTAAAATATTATTATACTACGTATAATATTATAATAAATATATTTGATAATAAAATTATAATATAATATCAAATATTTATAATTATTCTGTTTTTGACGTAAATATTTACGCACTCTAAATTCGTAACTTGTCGTGCCATAATCGATATTAGTCAGAAATCTTTCCTGATAATTCAAGTTGGCATGGTCAACACAATTTGACAAGTAGTACCTACATAACATAATAATAAAGTACATAATATCATTTCAAGGGCAAAGGCATATGATGCATCACGTTCCCGCGCGGAGAATATTCCGTTCGGTTTGTTCTTCCATAAATACGACCACACCGCGCGGCTCCTGTCAATTAAATGAATTATACCCCCCGCCTGCCTTCCCGCTTCACCCGTGATGAAGTGTTTAGGAAAAGTTTTCCATCGAACACGGGAAGCACAACTAAACTCAAAACATTGTCAAACTTGATAAAATCATTGACTTGTTGTGGGACTATCAATGATTTTATCAAGACAAATGACGAGCTGTGGACCCCGCTTTAGTATAGGTAAATAGAAAATTCAATGAATATTTTAATTTTAAAATGCAATAATAAGTTGAAAATATGCCCAAAATTGTTGAAATCTTCTTTAAAGGTCACTAGTGGTCAAAGGCTATGGTAAAAACGCATTTTTATTGTCCACATTATTGAGATGAAATTTTCTTTAGCACCGTTACGATTTGAAAGGCGATGGAACGGAAAAATAGCGACACTAAAAAGAGACAAACACATACATCTATAGGACTTAGCTTGAAAAAAATGAGATAGTGTAATCTGTCTCCTCTTTGTGTGGTATTTTTTTCATGAATATTTGTTTATTTTTTGTAAAAAAAATCCATACACTTATTTTTAATAATAAATAAATAAGTAATTTGTATCTACTCACACGACCGACGATTAATGTAGGCAAATAGTATGACGTACCGTTCGTAGCACGATGAATACTCGTTTTATCACATTTCTTGTACTGTGTTGGCATCAAGCGTACGATCCTTCAGGTGTATTCTCTATTGACGCAATACTGTGTTCTTAGTTCTTAGCAAGCTGTACTAACAAGCCGACGGACAAAGCAAAAAACACAAACGCTTTGCATATTTGATAAGCAGTAAGACATACTTTCAGAATGTACACAGTCCGATGGAAAAACTGATGAGTTATGTCTGTTTTCTCAATGGAAGACGCGAATATTTATGTAGGATAAGTGGAGTACCTAGTACCTACCCAAGTGATGGACGATAGGTGTAATGATTTCTTTACATTGTGGATTTGCATGGGTAGATTACAGACCATTCCCTTTTCTCTCTTTTTTTACGTTTTCATTAGTAGAATTTTCACTGTGAATACTTACGTACTCTCTACTTTTTATAAAAAAATCGGATCTAATTTAAATTCATCAAGCGTCGATTTGTTAAAGACGGGCTGTCACAGAATTTGAACAATTCATCAAATTTCAAGTTCTGTGAAAGTTCTGTTATTGTATCATTAAGGGCCAGTTGCTTTACAGAACTGAAATGATAATAGAACTTGAATACAACTGTCACCGAACTTGAAAATTAACTTCGAAGATTTTTACATGACTACCGCACAAGAGTCCCAACTGCTCCCGTCTGGAGCCAGTGGGACCATGGCATCCCCAATTGGGGTATGTTGTGACGCTGAAGGTGGTGGGGAGGGGAAGATAGGGAAGAAGGAGGTGGGGAAGTACCTGGCTATTCACATCTGGTCACCAAACACGGCTAAAGCCATTTCAAGCAACGTTTCAATTTTGAATGGTGGTCTTACACCAGGGCGATACTGAAAGTATCTTCCACTCTGGAACGAGCCGCAAATATACTATATATTATTTTAAATGAATAAATTGTGAAATAACACAAATTAATCAAACAAAATTTATTTTCCACGCCGGGATTCGATCCCGCGACCTTCGGAGGTCTGGACTCTACCGCTGGACTACGCCGGGCGTCACGATTTATTAATGAATTGTTCTAATTATATGAAACCTTTGACCCTTGAGACCTGTGCCACACACAGCTATAAAAGATAAAAGATCATTTGGCTTGGCCTATTTCAGCACATCGTTCTCCACATATTTCCATTGGGAATGTACGGAGAGCTTTATGTCGAAATACGGCAAGCGTCATAATCTTTTATAGCTGTGTGTGTGGCTCAGGTCTGATGCATACATTTGTTATATATGGTTTCAAGGGTCCCACAGACTTAGCTATAAAAGATCATTTGGCTTGGCCTATTTCAGCATATCGCTCGCCATAATTCCCATTGGGATATGTCATATGGATATGTCGAAATACGTCAAGCCAAATGATTTTTTATAGCTAAGTCTGTCGGCCCCATCATGCGTACAATTAATACCAACCTTTGAAAAAATGAGAAAATAATTTGTAAATCTGAACGGTTCGGCTTGGTTCTGACGTCTTTTATAACCGTTTAAAACCACCTTTTTCAAATTGGTTAGAATCGTAGCTCATCGAATTTCATCCGATTCACTTCTTTCGATGTTTAAATTGAAGAAATTACATTTATATGCGGATGAACATCGACTTATAATAAATATTATTGTAGGATAAAGTTATTACAAAATTAAGACGGGTTTTTGTCAATTTTCATTTTATGTTCACCATTTTTGCAATCATAAACTTTTTTTGCAAACTGTAGTTCATGCGCATTCTACATTCACCCTACAACGATATGTATTTTTAATTTCATATTTCAAATTATTTCTAAGGACTCCAAGATTCCAACCGATTTGGTCGGACCCTCCGCTTTTTCTATACATATATGTAGATACTCAAATCAAACTTTCAATAGTGTTTTTTCTTGTTCAAATGTACCTTTATAAGTAACAAAAGTTTCGTGAGCGAAAATAAAAATTTTTGATTAAAAAAACGCATTGAAAAATAAAATTCGGCTGGACCAGACTCAAGGTAGAACCTTCAGACAAGAAGTTATTAAAATAATTCTGTATTATCTAATCGTCTTAAATATAATTAAATAAAAAATACACATTGTGTAAATACGTTAACACATAAATCGTGGTATGAATCTCGCCAAGGGCAAGTAGATTTAACTTATCAATTTGCTCTTCATTGGAGGAAACTTACAAAATATTTTTATTTGGTTACCACTTATGCTTATTCGCCAACATGAATGATAATCGTCAATATTTAAGAAGAACAGCTCTTATATAATTTAATTAGTGTTATTATTTACGTAGGTTTGATTATGTAATGTGTTTTTGTTGAAGATTATCGGAAGTCAATTTAGTACTGGGCGATGTTGAAAGTTTTCCGCGAGCTGTCTTGCCGGTTTGGGAAGACCGTACAAAGCTTTCGTAATTTCGCGTAAACGATCGCAATTGTGTTACACCGACTCAATCGAATTAATTAACTGAATAATACAGTAAATCTTTTCTAATCATTATTTTCCTTCTGGCGATGTTAATTGCTAGAAATTGCGATTTGTGGAGTCGAGAAAATATGACGCAAGTTATTGAAAACGAGATATTATAATAGGTATAACAATATTTACCCTTGCTGACGGAGTTGTGAATAAAAAATGAAACCCGTATTTTCTCACAATAACGGAAACCTTGACGTTCAGCCATTGTTATCAGCGTACCGACAACTTATTCAAGGTTTGAGAGCTTTGAAAAAGTAATTTCAAGTTTTTTTGTCTATGCAAAAAGTTGAAATAAGCAAGCCAAGCAGTCTTTGTTTTTGTTCCGAGGAAATGCTGCACAAACGAGGCGAAGTTCACGACACGCTGCTTGCTACCTGTCGAACAGGTGAATCTTTGACAGAACGGGTTGTCCTCTGCTTTCCCAGGTCACGGGTTCAAAATCGGCGAGGTGCAAATAATAAATTTAATTAATAATTGATTAGAATGCTTTCGTGTACAGTTCGAACGGTTCAAATGATGAAAATATTGTCACTTCTTCCCGCTAAGTACTTGCATAGTGCTTACTAACGACGTATGCAGGGACATTGGAGGTCTAAATTCGTTTTAAACTAAATGTAACTTCGTTCTTTCAAAAAAATTAGAGTCCTTGCGAGAGCGAGGCGAAGGAGTAACCATCTGTTACTTATACATGGGCGGGTCATGGGCATTAAGTGGAGGAAAACCTCCAATGACTTCTTTCCAGGATGTAATATTCGGTCAGCGTCACCCTGGTGTCAAACCACTATTCAGAAATTAAGCATTGATTGAAATAGCTTTAACTGTGTTTAGTAAAAAGTTTCGAATCGCCAATTCTATTTTCTTCTGTCTCAACATTTCCCGATTAGGGGATCAATAGTTCCACTACCTATATCAGAACAGCGTTGCCTACGGCCGTTATTTCCAATCCCGTTGATCAATTGTTGAGCCGAAATTTTGGCTGTACACTCCTCAAATACACAAATACGCTCTTCCCAATGCAACTTCTCCGACCAACAGACGAATCGAGCGATATAAACTAATCAGTCTAATCACTCAGCTGGTCGGAGACTAAGATTGATCGATCGAAAAGTTAAAATAAAATAAAATTTTCCTTCAGTATTTATAGAACTTTACACATTTTTAAAAATTTCTGAATATGAGAAAATAAAGTGTTCATTTTCTTCTGATGTTGTTCATACCAAATTGAATTATGAGGAGGGTAATGAGGTCGTCGGCTACAACGAAATTTCACGCTTTTTTTCCAAAAATGTATCAAATTAATAATTAGAGAATGCTGAGGATAGAACTTTCCGAATTTTTGGAAAATACAGATTAGAACCGATATAAACCGTCAAAATGATGATATTTGCGGCCCACCTGCACTGACATGCGAATAATGAATTGTACTGAATCGTGTCTCGTGATCAGTAATCGTGACGTCACAGGACACAATTTTACGCAAGTTCACTTTGAATGCTCATAACTTTGCCATTTTTGGAGATATCTAAAAATTAATTTTACTGACGTTAATGACTCTTTAAACGTTTTTCGTTAACCCTTAGGTCTCGGACCTATTTTGTCGGAAGGTCAAAATATTTCAATATAATTTTGAAGTAAAATTCAAATAAATCGAACATTTCTGAACGCATCTGAAAACCAAAAACTGTTTCTGAAAGGTGATGAATATAAATATAAGCTTAATAAAAAAAATTATATACATACATACGCTTTCAAGTTTTATAATTCAAAATCTAATATATAAAATTCTCGTGTCACGGTGTTTGTTGCCATACTCCTCCGAAACGGCTGGACCAATTTTGATGAAATTTTGTGTGCTTATCTCGTAGGTCTGAGAATCGACCAACATCTATTTTTCATACCCCTAAAAGTAAAGGGTGTTCCACTCCGAAGAAAATTATTTTCCCCATACATTTTGTATGGAACCAATTATCCTATTTTGAAAGAACTGCAGCAATATTGTAAGGGGTATAATATTGAACTGTGAACCGTGGGAGGGGGAGGGGGGGGAGTGGGGAGGGGGGGGGGGAGGGGAAGGGGGAGGGGGAGGGGGGGAGGGGGGGGGAGGGGGGAAAGGAACTCAGGAAGGGGGGTTAGCGGGACGGGGGAAGGGGAGAAGTGGAGTGGAGAGAGGGAGAGGGAGAGGGAACGCGAGAGGGGAAAGGATACGCAGGGAGAAACAATTTAGATCAAGGTATGGTATACGCAGGGAGAAACAATTTAGATCAATTCAGCTAATAAGTTGACAACAGTTTTTGATTCTGAGGCGGTACGAAGTTCGCCGGAACAGCTAGTAAACATATAATTTTTTAAATATAAAAAAAAATTAATGCAAACGAGACTTGAAACCTTACTTTTTTTCTAACTAAAATTACTAATAACTAACCCTTTGAGTAGTGAGTTATTTTTTTGTCATCTACATCGTGGGAGTGAGTTATTTTTCAAGTTTTTCTTAATTTTTTAATCGATTTAATTAATTATCTTCTTACCTTGTTTTACTACACAAGTTAATTTCTGAGCTTTTTTATTACTATATATAACCTTTTCTTATTGAATAAGTAAGCATTACGTAAATTTAGTTGGACAAATTCAGTTGTTCTCAACATTTTACAAATAGTGTTGCGAAAAAAATTTTTTTATAAAAAATGAAATGTACAGTACCTAATAAAAAGTCATAAAACATGATACTAAAAATAAAAATAAATTATAAATTCAGTGGTTCTCAACATTTTACAAATAAAAAGTTTCAAATTTTTAATTTTTTTATTTTCTTCCATAAAAAGAAATGTACAATGTAATAAAGAGATAATACTTACTAAAAATAAAAAAAGTGGATCTATTCAGTGGTTCTCAACATTTTACAAATAGTTTTTTCAAGAAAAAATAATAAAAATATGTATAAGAACAGAAATGTACAGTAATAAAAACATAATACTAAAAATAAAAATAAAGTATCAATTCAGTGGTTCTCAACATTTTACAAATAATAAGTTTTCAAATTTTAATTTTTTTTTATTTACTTATACATATAAAAAGAAATATAATATGTAATAAAAGGATAATACTAAAAATTAAAAAGTGGACCTATTCAGTGGTTCTCAACATTTTACAAATAGTTTCTTTTTTTTAAATAAAAATATTTATAAAAACAGAAGTGTACAGTAATAAAAACATAATACTAAAAATAAAAATACGTTATAAATTCACATGTGAATAACGTTAGATTTAAATTACTAGCTAAAATATTATTTTCGTGTGGTATTCCTCAAAACACGGATACATACATAATGGAACATTACATCCAACACACATAAATTTTGTGTCCTTCCTTAGCACTGGACGAATTTTGGAATTACTGCACACAAAACATCTCCTACGTGTCCTACCTACGGTAGCAACGGTAGCGCCCTACTGTTGCTACGCCGTATGCCCCGGGCACTATGGATTCCTGGAAGCGAACTGGAATTGATTCCTGGAACTAAACAAAAGTGCTTGACCACTGCGCTTTATTTTATTTTCTTGTTTATAAATAAAAAAAATTTTGAAAACACTATTTGTAAAATGTTTGAGAGCCACTGGATTAGTCCACTTTTTTATTTTTAGTTTTATCCCTTTATTATGTATATTTCTTTTTATACAAATAAAAAAATCAAAATTTTTGAAAACTTTTTATTTGTAAAATTTTGAGAGCCACTGGATTAGTCCACTTTTTATTTTTAGTATTATCCCTTTATTATTGTACATTTCTTTCTATATAAATAAATTAATCAAAATTTTTGAAAACTTTTTATTTGTAAAATGTTGAGAGCCACTTGATTAGTCCACTTTTTTTATTTTTAGTATTATCCCTTTATTATTGTACATTTCTTTCTATATAAATAAATTAATTAAAAATTTTGAAAACTTTTTATTTGTCAAATGTTGAGAGCCACTGGATTACGTAATCTGTAACGTGAAATACGTAACAATTTTGGAAAAAACATGTAAAAATGTTTGACAAATATATTTGTATTATCTATAAATCATAATTTAATCGAAATTACAAACACGGCATAGAAAAAACTAAATAAAGTCGTGCTGCCGCACGTATGCGATAATACTCTATTTGGATCGTCCGAGTGCTGCCGCATACGTGCGGCAATACTCCTCAAAGGGCTAATAACGAAAAAATAAATAAAAACACATATTTTATTAGATCATATTTCTAACCACGATGAAGGGAGATTAAAAAATATGGGTGAAAATCTCATTATGGAAGAATATAACAGACATGGTGATGACTTGGTGGGGTTAACTATACTGATGATTGACATGCATCTAACCTTGTGCGTTGTGTTGTTTCAGCAGTTGGCAGGGGGCAGGGTGCAGACGGCAGCAGGTGGCATGCACCGCGGGGTTAGCGCCGCCCTGGCGCTGGCCGGCGGGGGCGGGAAAATTGCCGGCCTCTACGACCTGGAGGAGACGCTGGGCAGCGGACACTTCGCCGTGGTCAAGCTGGCGAGACACGTCTTCACCGGCGAGAAGGTGGCCGTCAAGGTCATCGACAAGACCAAGCTGGACGAGGTCTCCCGGGCGCATCTCTTCCAAGAGGTCACAATTCTTTTCTTATCATTGCTAATCATGTCACTGTGATGTCACAATAGAACATTGAAGAAAAATAACAAACCAACTTTTTTTTTACATTAGCTCCACACAGGAGGCCCTGAGGAAAATATTTCCCCTCAGGACTTATGCTATCTTTGGGGATGCTGTGTGGAGGGTCTTTTTAGGAAAGGAAGGAGAGGAAGTTCTGGGAAGGAAATTGGTATTAGGGGGTGGGTAGAAATCTAGGGGTCAGTGTGTGAATGACACACATATTATGAATTCATCCCTCCGACTCCAAGAGGAATAGGCTATCAATGAAATTGTTCCAAATTTTGAAAGACATTATAACAAGACTTGCTTTCCGTCTAGTTTCTAGACTCACAGAATCAGTTTCCTCAAGTAAGTCAATATGGTGCATGAACCTTGGATAGGTTCCATGCTTCCGCATACAAACATACCTGAGGAATTTCTTCTGGATTTGCTCTAACATATCAATATACTTCTGGTGGTACGGTGCCCAAACATCGCTCGCGTACTCCAGCTTGCTTCTAAGTATGCCATCAAATAACGCTAGCATAGCTTCTTGGTTATCAAACTGCTTACAAGTCCTTATGATGAACCCAAGAAGTTTGTAGCAAGACTGAGTGAGCTGCGATATATGGCAAGAGAATGTCAGTTCGGGTTCAAAGACGACACCGAGGTCCTTCACGGATTTTACACGTGATAACGTTTCGCCTTTTATTTTATAATCGTAAACTATAATGTTTTTACAACGAGTGAAGGACATTGTGACACATTTCTTTGTATTAAAATCTAATTTGTTTGCCGACGACTATTCAGATAATGCATCTAGATCAGTTTGCATTTTAAAGCAATCTTGTTGGCAGCTTATTTCCATCATAATTTTAAGGTCATCAGCAAATAGACATTTGCCGTTCTTAACACAGTTTTGGATGTCATCTATAAGTATTAAAAACAACATAGGTCCGAGGTTAGACCCTTGAGGAATTCCAGATTGCGCTTGGAATTTTTTTGAATTATGTCCATTTATCGAAACAAATTGGCTTCTGGATTTTAAATACGATGAGAAAAAGTTCAGTGTTGGTAGATCGAAGCCTATTTTAAACATTTTCCTCAAAAGTATATCATGGTTAACACGGTCAAATGCTTTGGCAAAGTCGGTGTAAACTACATCTGTTTGGTGCCTCGAGTCTAAACTGGTGGCTACCAACCGCGAAAAATTAAGAAGATTTGTGATTGTTGATTTATTTAGAAGGAAACCGTGTTGATTTTCACCAATGAATGGCGCAATCTGGTGACTTAATTTATCACAAATCAATTTTTCAAAAAGTTTTGGCAGCGCTGATAATACGGCTACCGGTCTGTAGTTTTTGAAGTCTGTCTTATCTCCAGCCTTGAAAATAGGACTGACTCGGGTCAGTTTCCATATTTGGGGGAACGTAGAAGTCAAAATACTAGAGTTAAATATATAACAAAGGGCTTTCCTTATCATTGGTGCTATGCTAATGATAATACTGGAAGGAATTCCATCCGGTCCTATAGCCTTGTCTGTCTTCAGCTTACGAATGTAGGCTTCTATCTCTTTCGGATTAGTTAATCCAAGAGATATGTCACCTAAGTTCCACGGAATTTCTGTTTTCGTAAATTCGGACATAGGGTAAGGCGAGGTTATCTGGTGATACAGGTAATGTGGTGATATAGTAGAATTTTGTAATTATTAAATTAACCATGCAGTACACAGCTTTGAAATTAGAATCGTAGATGGAAAACAGACCTGTGAACCATAATAAATCAACTTCACAAGTTTTTACGTGGTCGGTGAAACAGAAAATAATTTTACTCAAACGAAAAATATTTTAACAACTTTCAATGTGCTGTGGCGACTTCAAATTGTAATTTATCTATTACTCTGGGATTTCTGAAGGTATGTTTAAGTTTTACACCTTATTTTAATCAGAAGAGTATGCTGCATAGTCACAATAAAAGAAAATGGCAGCTGTCCTACTTTTTTTTTGGCAGGAGCTTAAGTTATTTGTGGGTAATATTAATTTTTTTTAAATGTTTTTTTGGACTTAACGAATTGTGATTTTTAACATTTATTTTTATTTTCTATAATTTGAATTCTGGATTAATGGTGAATTATCATCATGCATATTAGGTCGGTGAACAGTTTTAATGTTGTTTTGGTCTATTTAAACATATCACCAAATTTCCTATCCTCACCAAATTACCTGTCTCCAAGTTACCTATCTCTAATTCGTTAAATATTTATTATATTCACTAGCCACCTCTTGCAGCCATTAGCTATCGGAGTGTATCGTCCATTGAAAGCAGCCTGCCGAGTGATTTTATATCTTTCGTGGGATCGTTATGAGATAACGGACATGATCTCCAGTCAGATTTGTGCAATTTTTGCATATTTACTGTAACATATTTTAGTTTTGATCGTTTTAAACTTGAATTACTGCAATTATGCATTATTATGAATTCATTTAATGTACATTCTGCTTTGGAAAAGCAAATAAATCACACAAATCTGACAGGAGATCACGTCCATTATCTCATAACGATCCGACAAAAGATATAGAATCGCTCTTCTGGAGTCGGAGTTTGAATGAATTTATGATGACGTCTCCAAACGTAAACCAGCATACGTGCGCAGTTTTTCAAAAAATAATATCAAAATTACCTTCAAATTAATAAAGAAGTCCAGAAGTCTTAGGACCTTCTCAATTAACAGAAAAAGCATTGACCATCACAGTTCCAGCAAAAAGAAACTAATTTTGAAGACATTTTAAAAATTCCCCACAATATTCCAACACCTATGACATGAATTAAAAGTGATTCGCCAAAAATGTTTGACACCTCCTTTAAATTGACCAAAAAGGTAGATCAGTCAGTACCATCATCATCACATAGGATTAATTAATTGTCCGCAAAATCCGTAAAACCTCGCGCCGGAAAGCCTTCTTTGTCAAAAAAGGTAGAACGGTCAGAACCATCAACATCGTGCAGAATTGATTATTTTTCCCCAAAATCCTTAAAACCAAGTGGAATCATAATGACTGGAAAAGTGTTATGAAAACTTTTTCAGAAGACGATCAATATAAAAAGAAAGTAATGTGCGTTTATTGCGATTTCTGTTCCACTACGAACAAAAGCAAGAAAACGGAGATGATAACACATGTGACGCAGTGGCAATCAATATTTTATAATCTCGTTGAAGATTTAAAAACACATTTATTGTTATTTTACCTATTTACAGTCCAAGGTAGGAATATCACCAAATTAAACACCCTCTATAACCAAATAACCTTACCTATAACCAAATTACCTATATCTTTTGGCGATTTACATTTGTAAGTTTTCTTGTGTTATGTTAGTTATTATTTTATTTTTTCTTTTTAAAATATGTGCTGAAATAATGTACCTAAGCAATAATTAATTTTGTAAATTTTTAATATCCTTATTTTTCAAAGTACATGACAATAAATCAAAAATATCACCAAATAACCTTGCTTTACCCTACATTTGGATTTGCTCCAACATTTCCATGTACTTTTAGTGGTATCATCAGTTCTTCGATCTTGAATACTTTCTTGTTCCCACTTCACTTTATCTCTTACTAATTAGAGCGAGGGATGCTATTGGTTAGTTTTTCACCCCGCCACTCAGGCTTACAGATGTGAAGACCTGTGATAGGAGCACCACCACCATATGGTTAAAAAAAACTTATGTTGCTAGTACCATCACACTTTCTAAGTACTTGTAATACAGACCCAATCACCCAATACAACAATCACTTATTTTACATCATCGCATTCACCTTTTTTATCATCTTGTTCTTGGAACTATGAATTATTGCTATTTGCTGAACAGGTCCAATGTTCATGTAAATTAATATGTTCATGGAGAGAGTTAATGCCTTGTTATTAGTTATTACTTATTACATGCGATGAATGTGTCAGGTTTTTTTATTGTACACCTTTCTATTTCATGCTTTTAAATTTAGAATTGTAAATATTTACAAATTATAATTACGTAATTATTTAAAGTTCGTCCATTACATTAAAACCCATATGGACCCACAAGTTTGTTTTCAAGCTACCTACAATATTACCAGACATATGTAGTGATGTATAAGGCACACCTGAGTTATTAAAACGTTTTCCAAGAGACTGAAAAAAAAAATCAAACATTTTATAAATGGGATAAATTGAGCCATTCAGTCAAATCACCAATCACCCTTCTGAAATACCTCCATTCAAAATCGAAATGATATTAGCCGTGTTTAGTAATCGAATCTGAGTAGTCAGGTACTTCACAACCCCCGTCTTCCCCCTCTTCTTTTTCTCTGTCACTTGCTTTAAACTCACAACATTTATCAAATGGTGATAATACAATATACTATAATTTTACTCTCCTCCAAGCAGTTAAAACTCTTGTTCGTGGTATAACTTAAAAATATTACGGATATATGGGGTGTTTCAGATTGTTTTTCATTTTTGATACTTAAAAATAAAACACCAGAATTCTTTCAAAGTTGTTATAATTACTGTTAAATTAAAGAGCTGGTTTTAAAATTTTATTTACGAAAAATAACCGTTTGTAAGTGCGCACCGTCCACTTCTTCACACTCATTTAACCTGGCACTAAAATTTTGAATATCTCGCTGGAGCATCACTCTTGGAATAGCGTTAATTTCGTCCATTCCAGGTTGGGTGGCATTGTGTTGTAAACTTTACTTTTTAAGTAGCCCCATAGGAAAAAATCAGCAGGCGTTAAATCTGGGTTCCTCGGTGGCCAGCAGATGTCTCCTCGGCGACTTATTACTCTTTCAGGGAATAATTCGTGAAGGGCAGCTAGGGAGTCATTTGTAACACGAGAAGTGGCTCCATCTTGTTGGAAAAATGTGTTGCAGTTGTAGCCGATCTGATTTTGCATTTCTGTAGCCAGAAAAGTCCTGATCATATGGCAATATCGAACAGAATTAACTGCTCGAGCGCGACCACGGTCGTCTTCAAAAAATTAAGGGCCGATAATTCCTTGCCTTGCGAACGCGGTCGGCATTCGTGGTCGTCCTCGATGTCCTTTTGCGCCCAGTTGATTTACCCGACATTGTGTTCCCAATGTGTTCAAACTTGTGCACCCAATGCTTGATTAAATTCGCACTTGGCACATTTCTCAGTGGTTAAATGAAAATGTGTCCTGTAGAGACATCGAACAATAGTGTACGAATCGTTGTTTTTATAAAACGCTCGCACGCAAAATGCGCGCTGCGGTCCCGTGAAGCGATCATTTACTACTAAACTAAACAAGCCCGCCAGGCGTTTGAGACCACTCCCCTCCCCCCGCTAACTGTGTTTGGCGCGTAATGGTCAAATAAAAAACGAAAAACAATAAGAGACACCTTTATATTATAATTTCACTCTCCTCCAAGTTAAAACTCTTGTTCGTGGTTTAACTTAAAAATATTACGGATATTATGTATACTGTACTGTTTATGATGAAATATATTGTTTTCACGGTACATGAAAATAACACCTAGTAACCGGTAACATTACGTCGCGCCGTTGGCTATCAGTTGTTGTTGATAGCTCTGGGCCAGTCCTGCCAACCAGCAAGTGTCAGTAGTTCTAGTCGAGCCCTTCTTTACCGACCACAGTAGCTGGAGTAGTTTCCTTGTTGGCCGCCAGAGGCACAAGCAACACCTCTGGTGGCGGATGAGCGAACCAAACGTGTGAGGCGGCAATATTTAAATATGCTGCTAACAGTACATACATACATCTTCTTCCCCCTTCTCCTAATTGGGTCGGGGGCCCATCGCATCCTGCGCTACTTCAGTGGCTTCCGTCTATAGCAGACCCGGTTAGTTGTTTCTCCTAATCATGATTGGGACCGCACACCGGGTCTTCCCTATGGAATAGCACTCAGAAGCTTCTTATTCGAACTCATTTTGTAATTCGTACCTTCCTGTTTTGTGTGTTTTCAAATTTGGTGATGTTATTGTAATATGAAATGATTAAACTTGCAGGTGCGTTGTATGAAATTAGTCCAGCACCCCAACGTGGTGCGCCTGTACGAGGTGATCGACACGCAAACCAAACTGTACCTGATCCTGGAGCTGGGTGACGGCGGTGATCTCTACGACTATATCATGCGCCACGAGTCGGGCCTGTCGGAGAACCTTGCCAGGGAATACTTCATACAAATTGTCAGAGCCATCTCGTACTGCCACAGGTGATAATTTATACTTGTTGATTCGGTTTGTTTACGCATTTAGTTACGAGAAAATCTCAAATGAGATCATGATCTGGTTTCGTTCGGTGCCATGATGTTAATAATCACTTGTATAAACTTGTATTTTTATTCTTGCCAATGAGATAATATAGAATGTTCTAAGTACTACAAACACTGTAAAATTATTTTCTCTTTGGCGCTGAGCTTGTGACTTCTTTTATTTAGTTTTTTTTTTTAGCGGAGATGTTTACGACTAGTTTCCGTGAGCACTTAGACCATAGGCCCTTTGTGCCCTGGTACCCATATCAGGGTTATTTTATTATAATATAAAACTTTTTGCCTTTTTAATTTTATTGACCGTGACCGGTTTCAGCTCGTTAAAGCCATTTTCAGACTGGTCTATTGGTTATTTTATTGATGGTAGTGAGTTCTGTAAGAATAGTCCTGCTTTCCGTCAGCAGTCTGGAGTCACATCGGTTACTTTCCAGTGCCATTAGGGCTGCCTGGCTATTAGAACATATGGTTATGTTCTTATTCCTGTACCCGATACGTATATTCTCCTGTGCGCAGGCCGAGATGGCTTTCATCTCAGCCTGAAATACAGTGCAGTGTGTTCCTAGAGGAATACTAAGTTCCCTTTTGTATCCCTGCAGACATACCTCAGCCCCCGTTCTTTCCTCCATCTTGGGCCCATCTGTGAACCAGATTAGTTCCTGTCTGGAGGTTGGACCTGGGACCACACCAAACTACTGTCTGAAGAAATATTCGGCTTGTTTGCCGTCCTGCTTCATTCCTGCTGTCAGGCTAATTGCCCTCAGGCTTGTGACTTCACAGATGTAAGGGACAAATGTTGGTAGCAATCAGGAAAATGACAGGAATAATCAACTAACAATTTTGTGTCTATAAAGTTTAAAATTTAGTTTAAACTGATGAAATTGAATACTTAATGAGATGATATGAAAACACTAGTGTTTTCATCTAGATGGGAAATGGGTTTTTAAGGAACTAAAAAAACTTTAGGGTAAAGTTCGGTTTATGGGCGAAATTCCTAAAAAATAAAACTAGTTATCTTTATACTAACTTTGGGTCGGGGAAACCGAATCTGAAAGAATTGGGGCAAGCAAATATAAACTGAATAACACGACTTAAAATTTTTGAATTCATACCCAGTTTACAGGCCATTTTGACGTTTTTGATACTATCAACAATGCCATAGAAAAAACCAAAGATATTTTATGTTCAATCACAGAAAATTAAGTGTTGCCATAAGCAATAATATCAATAACTTAAAAAAACATGTTTATAATTTCAGTAATTATTTTTTATAAATTTTATTCACTTTTGTATCACAAACCATGTTACACAAACCTAGCGTAGCCGCTAAACTACTTGAAAACTGGGATGTTTTCTTGCCTTGACGCGAGTAGGCGCTACGAAGGGGGCACTTTCTTTTCTATCACAAACCATGTTACACAAACCTAGCGTAGCCGCTAAACTACTTGAAAACTGGGATGTTTTTTGCCGTGACGCGAGTAGGCGCTACGAAGGGGGCACTTTCTTTTCTATCACAAACCATGTTACACAAACCTAGCGTAGCCGCTGAACTACTTGAAAACTGGGATGTTTTTTTGCCGTGACGCGAGTAGGCGCTACGAAGGGGGCACTTTCTTTTCTATCACAAACCATGTTACACAAACCTAGCGTAGCCGCTAAACTACTTGAAAACTGGGATGTTTTTTTGCCGTGACGCGAGTAGGCGCTACGAAGGGGGCACTTTCTTTTCTATCACAAACCATGTTACACAAACCTAGCGTAGCCGCTAAACTACTTGATAACGTTGATATTGGTGACCGGTGTACATCACAACTTTTTAAGACTACGGATTTTCACACTTTTGGTCTAAGAATACGGCCGTTGAGATAGTCATAATTCATCAGGTTAATGTGAGTTATGTGATGAATTATCATGCGAGGAATTATCGTGTCTAAAAGTTTTACGTTATTGATATTATTGCTTATGGCAACACTTAATTTTCTGTGATTGAACATAAAATATCTTTGGTTTTTTCTATGGCATTGTTGATAGTATCAAAAATATCAAAATGGCCTGTAAACTGGGTATGAATTCAAAATTTTTAAGTCGTGTTATTCAGTTTATATTTGCTTGCCCCAACCTAATTCTTTCAGATTCGGATTCTCCGGCCCAAAGTTAGTAAAAAAATAACTAGTTTTATTTTTTAGGAATTTCGCCCATAAACCGAATTTTTTCCAAACTTTATTTTGAATAACCTAAGTTGCAGCTGCTTTATCTCTTGCCGTATTTGATATCTCACAAATCAACATTCAGTGCCATTTTGAATTTTTTGACAATCTGTCCACATCACCTTACTCAAATATTGTCAAATTTTAGGTTGGGTTATTAGATCAGCTGTTAATTAAGCCGTCAAGCATAATGGTCATAAAAATTTATACAAACACGACAGGTTGAGTATTGGCTGTTGACGAGGACCGTTCAAACGTCAAAATATCAAAATGATTGTCATTGTCGATGTTGCATCTGAAACTGTTTTCGAATTACAGCTTCAAATGCAACAGGAAAGTGCACTGTAAATTGAACAAAACGAAAACGAAAATGTTTTTAGCTGGAATAGGGTAATTATATGTGTATGGGAAGATAATGGATTACAAGGAGGTAGGGATAATTAATCACTTACCTCTTAGAAGCCGAACACAACACAATCACAAATGTACGATACATTAGTCCACCGCCTTACCTCAAGGTAATAAGGTCAAAAAACCTTCTTTTAGTGCACAAAAACGAAAATATAACATAAAACGAATGACACCAACCAATAGCTTCAAATGTTCCAAATTTTCTGTTTTTTCACAACCAAATGCACTTCGATTCAGTCTTGTAATGTTCTATTTTCAAATGCTTTTTTCAGCAAGTTGATATGGTTAGAGAGGGTAGGAACTGTGTAAATGACATCCCAGTAGGAACTATGCATATTATCATTTCAAAACCAAACAGTCGATTTTATGTATAGGTACATCAAATGTGACTATGACTCAAACAAATAGGCCTTTTTAATTATATGGGTCCAAAATTAAGACATAAAATTGCAGTATTCAAAGTGCCGAAAAATCAAAAGTTTTTAGCGTGAAAATTGTAACTGTGTAATGTAACTGGTTTTATTTATTGCAATGAAAACAAAGATGTTTAAGATGTGCGAAGATGTTTAATTTTCTTCCCGTAGTCATTAATTTAATGAATGAATTACAGATTACACGTAGTACACAGAGACCTCAAGCCCGAGAATGTTGTTTTCTTCGAGAAGCTCGGAATCGTCAAGCTCACCGACTTTGGATTCAGCAACAAATTCTGTCCCGGCCAGAAGCTGGAGACGTCCTGCGGCAGCCTGGCCTACTCCGCCCCCGAGATCCTGCTGGGTGATAGCTACGACGCCCCCGCCGTGGATGTGTGGTCACTGGGGGTTATCCTGTACATGCTGGTGTGCGGGCACGCGCCCTTCCACGAAGCCAACGACAGTGAAACTCTGACTATGATAATGGACTGCAAGTATACGATACCTCAACATGTTTCGGCCGAGTGCAAAGCGTGAGTAATCTTGCATTTTTCAGTTCGGTTTAACCTCTCAGTAACTAATTAACCATCACACCATTTCTCCGCAGCGATAAGCAGACAGGTTGGACTGCCAAACAACTCGGTCTTGGCACACAATCTTTGCCTTACTCACATTCATGCATCGTCTCATACATACTTTTCTATTATTCTGACTTTTGACATGGCCCGACTCAAGTATCTGATTCACTTGATCTTGCCATGTCTCCCTCGGTCTCCTTTAGTGAGTTTTAAAAAATAAAACTGTACCGCGGGAATGAGTTTTTTGAACATGAAAAAACAATATATTCTTATTCAGAAACTAGTACAAATAAATCAATACAATATGCAATTTAGAAGAAAAAACAAAAACAAACTTTAAGAAATGGCCAAATTACCTATAAAGATTTATTTTTTTACATTAGCTCCACACAGGAGCCCCGAGAAAAATAATTTCCCTCAGGGCCTATGTCATCTTAGGGAATGCTGGGTGGAGGATCTGTTTAGGAAAGGATTGAAGGAAAAGGAAACTTGAATGAAACCTCAAATTATAATATTTAATCATTTAAAGTTAAACTATATATTAGTTACTCTTCAATTTCCTCTATTACTTAATCCATTATAAAAATAGTCATCCTAGACTTGTAAAAAGTCAATAGATGTCGTGTATTAAAATAAAAATTGATATATTTATCCAAGGAACTATCTAGATTGCAATTTCTACAGAATTAAATTATTTAACCCCCCCGCAAAGTAAACAGATATATGCGTTAAAAATACGACAGCAGTCAAGTACAATAAGCGTGTTTACACGTCAGCGCGTGTGTCTCCATAGAAACCGTTATAACTCCGTTATTGTTTTAGTTAAATCCGTGAAATAAAAAGTGAAATGTCGATAGTGAATCACGCTGCACATCTCTATTCAAGTTGTCCATAGAAATACATAAAAATAACATTCTGTCAGACGCGCAGTCTGACACATAATTTATCCCGCCAAATTTCCTACGGGCGCCCGACATTGTTAATTTTTATTAAATATTTTTATATGAAATGATAAAAAAGTGAAGTGACAAAAGTGTTTATTACACATTTATACAATAGAATAAGTATTGTTGTTTACATAATCTGTGATTTTAGTACCGTTTTCACATAAAAACATCACGTGAGTCATTTTCACGTTTTTTTAATGTTTGCATTCTAAATTTTAATATTTACAAATATTAATATTTATTTGTAATATAATAATTCGAAAGCTTATTTTGTAACCTGTCTAAAACAGTTTTTACTATTTGGCTACGTTCAGAAATGTTTCATTTATAGAGCTTTATTTGTGAAGCGGTAATAATACAAAGTTTTCGTAAAATGTCATTTCGTTAAAGACATTAAAAGTGCATATTGGCGATTTTCTGAGGGGTTAATTGTGTAGAAATTAAACAGAATTAAATTATTAGCCAAAAAATATGCATTAAGAAAATGAAGATAATGTTGGTAGTTTTTGGTTGAAGTATGATATGGTTGAATTAGCGTAGTAGTCAGAGCAAAACCCCGGCAAGTCGGAGATTTTTCAGGTGCGATCGAATCTTTTTTTGTTGTTTCTGTTTCACATTTTTCTTTTGAGAGTGGTTAATATTGTCTTCTTCAATGATTAAATAATATGTTTTTTGTTTTAGATTGATAGGAAGAATGCTTGTCCGGCAGCCTGATAAGCGTGCCACTCTAACCCAAATCTCCGCCGATCCGTGGGTGAAACTAGCTTCCTCGGGAGACCAGTCGGCTATGGAGGCTGCCGTGGCTCTGGAGGATTCCCTCCCCCTCGTCTCTCGTCAACAGCTCAGCGAGGAGGATCACACCTTTGTGGTGCAGAAAATGGTCAACGGACAGATTGCCAGCAAGGAGCAGATCTTGGAAGCCCTGGAGAGCGATGAATACAATCATATTACCGCAACCTATTACTTGCTGGCTGAGAGGAAACTGAGAGCTCACAGGTCTGTTGTGATTTTATTTATTACTAGTGCAGACCCTCTGAAAAATCAAGGGATATTATAATTGCAGGATTCGTGAAACTGAAAGTATTTATAGAAAAATATTTGCCTCAGGATCATTGCTTTTCATAAGAAGAATTTTATCTCTCGAATGTTAGCAAACTTGTAAAATGACATCTCTCTAAGCATCTGTCAAGCATTTGAACAAAAGAAATCCACATTTCATTAATTAATTTTGGTACCTACGGTTTCAATTCGATCGAACTTGAATAATGTAATGAATTACACTTTCTAACATGAACCTTCTTAAATCTATCCTAACAATCAATTACAATTGATTTAATATGACAATTTTCCAAAAGAATTCTATTTACTGCATACATATTATCCATTTCTAACTGAAAATCATGTGTACACATTATTAAACAATATAGTTTCAGATGTGATATACCGACGTAAACCTTCTCAAATTCAAAAATACATAATTCCTATGTTTTCAGTAGGTACTTATATTTGTTGAGTGTATGCCGCCATTTTTACACCAGCTGGTGGTGTGATGGTTGGCATAGTTGCCTTCTAAGCAGTTAATCGGGGTTCGATTAAAAACTTATTGTGTTTCCTCTTGATTATATTCTTCTTTCCCAAAATGTTTTTAATGCAGTTCAAAGTTTCATTATTTCTGAATTCTATCTGTTCTTATTTTCATTAAGAGCTTTCGTTCCTCATCTTTTAGAATAGCTGAACACTGAACATTATTTCTGAATTCTATCTGTTCTTATTTTCATTAAGAGCTGTCGTTTCTCATCTTTTAGAATAGCTGAACACTGAACATTATTTCTGAATTCTATCTGTTCTTATTTTCATTAAGAGCTTTCGTTCCTCATCTTTTAGAATAGCTGAACACTGAACATTATTTCTGAATTCTATCTGTTCTTATTTTCATTAAGAGCTTTCGTTCCTCATCTTTTAGAATAGCTGAACACTGAACATTATTTCTGAATTCTATCTGTTCTTATTTTCATTAAGAGCTGTCGTTTCTCATCTTTTAGAATAGCTGAACACTGAACATTATTTCTGAATTCTATCTGTTCTTATTTTCATTAAGAGCTTTCGTTCCTCATCTTTTAGAATAGCTGAACACTGAACATTATTTCTGAATTCTATCTGTTCTTATTTTCATTAAGAGCTTTCGTTCCTCATCTTTTAGAATAGCTGAACACTGAACATTATTTCTGAATTCTATCTGTTCTTATTTTCATTAAGAGCTGTCGTTTCTCATCTTTTAGAATAGCTGAACACTGAACATTATTTCTGAATTCTATCTGTTCTTATTTTCATTAAGAGCTTTCGTTTCTCATCTTTTAGAATAGCTGAACACTGAACATTATTTCTGAATTCTATCTGTTCTTATTTTCATTAAGAGCTGTCGTTTCTCATCTTTTAGAATAGCTGAACACTGAACATGCATTTGAATATATATTTTTTAAATAACCCTTCGATTCATCTTAATTACCATAAAAGACAATTTATCAATATAAATTGTGGGAGATGGAAGATACTGCTTTAAAGTTCCACTTTTTGACAACCAAAGTTTCAAAATTTTAACGGTTCAGCCATGTTTTGTTTTGTTTGATATATTCATATTGAAAGTGTTCAGTGATTCTAAAAGTTTACTCTGTCATTAAATATAATTGTTACATAATAAATAATAAAAATTATTATCCACTTTCAGATTAGGAGATAATACTCCTTGCCGGCCCGAGGCGCTGAGTGGCCTGTCGAGTCCTGCGGGGGGCCCTAAGGGGCACTCAGGGACTCTGACGGCGCGGGGAGACGCCCGATCCGGGGGCCCCAAGCTCCTAGCACCCCCGACTCAAGGACTGCTGCTGTCGGTACCAAGAACACCAACCGACGCTCCTCAGGTATTTATTTTAGGAAAGATTTGACTGAAGCTTAAACAATTAATGTTAACTCAAATAAAGTAATTTTTTTAATATTAAATCAATTATTTATTTATGATGACTAATAAATTATAATTTAAAAAAATAAATTATATTGTGTTTTAATAAAAATCAAACTCCTGCCAAAAAGCTTTTTGTGTTAGTTCAGTGGTTAGAGCAGATGTTTTGTTCAAAGTTCAAAAGCCTGTCCCGGCAGCATGTAATTTTATTCTCATGGATGTCATTTAATAGTTGTTAATGGTCTTTTTTTTATTTAATACTAGCTGACCCGGCGAACTTCGTACCGCCTCAGAATCAATAACTGTTGTCTTAACTTATTAGCTGAATTAATTTCATTTTTTTAAAGTTAAAATGAATAGGTACTCAAAATGAAATTGTAATTGTAATTCACGTGGCAGCAAGCCATTTGCTTTATTAAGCGAATCGATATGATTCACGTGGCATTATTGTACTACTTTCTGTTAAACTATTTACTGGATGGGTTGCACTTGGGTCGATTCCCCTCATTGAAGCACCTCGTGATATACGACATTTTTAGTTTTGTCATTACCGATAGTCAGCAATTGCTTGGAGAAATCTTCGGCAGATAGATCGTTTAGCAATGCAATTCACATACTCGTAGGTCCGCAGAGTCGATGATTTGAGGAAATTTATTTTTAGATAGATTTTGGAATGACTGGTAATGTTAAAATGATGATTTTACTTGCTACCAAAACTTTGGCCATTGCTGTTTCGTAATGATTTTCGTAATGATAATAATTTGAGTGTTTCGTAATGTTGCATATCCGTATTTCGTTCGTTTGAAGGTTTAACGGCAATTTCAATGCTGAGTGAACTGTTCGATATCCTTCTAGCAACGTGACCGCTATTCCTGAAGAAGCGAAGTGCTACAGCAATTTCGGATCTCGCACTAACGGTGACCAAAATCAATAACATGAGGAATGTCTTTCTTTTCCACCGGGCTCATCGAGAAAAATAAGCCACCATTTCCATCATCAACTGCCTTGATTAACGTATCGTACACTTCATTCTGTTGGGGGTTCAACAGTGGTACATTCGTTCGAACTGATTGGTTCAATGCATCTTGATCATATTCACGTGCACGTTCCAATTCTTGATTGAAAGCGTCGTTCATTTCACGATCTGGCGTTGGTATTCCTAACTTAACTAACAAACTGCCGCACATCAATCTTCGATCAAAAACAAACCTGGTTATGTATATCCTCATTCACCTCGAGATCAGGATTCCCTAAACTGAAATGAATTCGATGTAAAATGTCATCTTTGTACTTGTTTCATAGTTCACGTAGATTCGATGGGAAACATGTCGAAATAATAAATGATAGCTAATAATGATAGCAAATAATGTACGTATCAGACTTGGAGATGCAGAAACAATTGCTTCAGCGATTGTCATATCCCAATGAATACCGGTTTCAAGCAAATTGACCTGCTGACATGCAACACAAAATGTTGGGCATACTCTATGGCATACTACACCATTTTGACTTGTGATTCAAACAATGTCAGCGCACGAACATTTACCAGCAACAACCCAAAGTAAAATCATTCTTCACTTTTTAGATGAACTGTGTAGTTTTAACGCCTAAAAATCGTCATATCGCTGAATTTTGTGACAAATTTGCAGATTTATTTAATTGACTTCACCCAACTTCACCGAATTGCAATACTCCACGTTGCAATACGCTTTGAATGTTTTGGAAAGAAGTGGCTGTTTTCCTGAAGTTGTGCAGACATATGTTCACCGTTTGTCTCATTTTCGACTGTTGACATTGAGTGTGTAAGAAAGAGAGGCTGCATTATATGTTTAAAAACAAAAGCAAAACAATCAGCGTATTGACATTTGACGTTTTTGAATTATTGGAATTCAAGCAAACTTCAATATTATACCTAGGTACCACAATATTCCTGCAGCTCTTTCAAAAGATGAAAATTCGTTTCATATTAAATGTATGAGGAAATGAATTTTCGTCATAACTTTCTTTTTCGTGAATTTTTGCGATGTTTTAATAGTTATTATGTTATCCGAGGCGGAGACAAATCCAACAAATCAAAGATCATCAAAATCGGTTCAGCCGTTCTCGAGTTATAAATAGTGTAACTAACCCGACTTTGTTTTATATATTAAGATTTCTACTTAAAGTCCAACAAAATATGTACATAATATATTTGTACATCCATACAGTCTATCAATCAATATCAATTAGAGATAATATAATTAGAGATTCTAAGAACGGGTTGTTTCAGAGAAAATTTTCAAAAAAAAAAAAAAATTATTTGATTTGAATTGATTATATTTTATTTGAGTTTTAATATTAAGATTATTGGCTAATACGAATTCCGATTTAAATTATTAATTTATTTTTTAATTAAATATTTAGTTTTTGTATTTTAATTTCTATTATTCATATTGTATTATATGGTATGCGTTGAATTAGAAATTTGGTTTAATTATTTTGTTATGGAATTTAATTTTGTTGTATTTACTTTATTTTAATTTAATTAAATTTTTTAATTCATTTTTATTTTATTTAATTTTCTGCTATATATTGAAGGCACTGCTGAAAACCAGCTGCTTTCCAGGAGAAATCCTGAATTGTAGCTGAGCAGTGACCTTTTCATCAATAGAATCAATGATAAAAGAAAAAAATGTATATTGTAAAAAAATCTATTGATGAATAAATGTATCATTGTCATAAAATGGCCTTTTAGGCCCATTTTGTTTTTTTGACGGTTAAAAGGTCCCCGTTAAAGTCTTCTATATATTCTCTAAAGATTCTAAATCCATTTCAGCTTTTGAAATTTGAGCAGAAGATGACAACAATCATATTGTTTGAGCAGAAGATGACAACAATAAATGTCAAAAAAAAACCAAATGGCTTTAATGGCCATTTGATTACTTTATCACGTGTGAATTTCTGCAAAAACAACTGGGCCCTATTGTTTACTTTTCTTTGTGACTTACATAATTGGATGTGAGTACCTTTTCCTATTAATGTTGATAACTTTTTTTATTTGTTATAATCTAATTCTATTCTGTGTTTCATTCATGGTATAGCGTGCGCGCAAGTGCAGCATAGTGCGTGAGGAGGAAGACGACGAGGGGGGAGATAGCGCGGGGCGCCGGGGCTCCCGTTCAGAGGGGCGCCTGCACTTGCTGGCACGCCCGCAGCCCACTGAGCGCCCCGCCGAATGCGATACAACCACACTGGCCACCGCCATCACCAAGGTATTTACTAACCCTGCCTTTGTAAAGATTAACATTTTAAACAGGTATACCTTATCATATGTGGGTGTTATTATGTATGCTCATTTCTCATATACCCTTCCTGTCATTACTTATAAACTGATTGCCCGCTCGACTGGTTTAATAAATAAGATTCCAAATACAATTGTGTTATAATATCCGCCACAATACAACATGGTGTCAGGTGTGTCTTCTTAAATATATTGTAAGTGAAGTCAAGTCAACAGTCGATAATTTGTTGTGCGAAACAAATTGTCAGAAAAAGAAACAATAAAATGTCGAGTCATATTGTGCAAATGGAGATTGTTCCAAATATGGCGGGTGAGTGCAATCATTCCTAATTTATATGATGGCTAACAATTTTAACGAAGAAAAAGAAGTACACAGTGGCGAGGCTTCTTTTTACACACAATCGGGTCGAAAAGGGTAGAAATTTTTAACTCATTTAGACTCACAATTGAGAAAAGTACGCTCGAAGAAATCATATTACTTTATGATAAACATTTCATACCTACAATAAATGTAACAGTGGAACGATTTAAATTTTTCACGAGGAAGCAAGACAAAAGTGAAACTGTGGAAGAGTAATCTTTTCTGAGTAACCACTGTTGATTTAAGGCGATCCACTAGTTCACAAATGTGCCGTGGACAGTAGTTTTTCGGTGGACGCCATAGGGGTCACTTTGAATAACCGAATTCGTCGACTAGCGACCGTATTGTAAAATATCAACGCGATAATGCATATTTTATTTTATTTTGGGAAGATTGGGTGTAAATATCAACTTTTTTTGCGATTATTATAAAATAAACTGAATTTGCCATATTACACAATAAAACCATATCCGAAAAGGGGTTTATAAATAGGAGAGTTTGGACTTGAAAGTGTGTTTTTTAGACCTTATACTTTATTTTTTTATAGGCTTATTAAAAAACTTATAAAAAAAATGACCAATATTTTTAAGGGCCAAGGTATGTTCTACACGCAGTATTTAATTGAAGCATCTACAATACTTCTAAGCGATCAAATTTTCAAAACAAAAAAATATGATTTTGCATTATTTACTATGACTTCATCTTAAGCTCAGTCTGTTTGCCAAGCATCCAATCTTCCGGATTATTCAGGAATTAAAAAAAATAATTACATAATATACAGTAGGGCTTCGCTAATCCGGATAGAGAAAAACAAGACCCCTTCCGAATTATCGAGGCGTCCAGATTATAGTATGCGATTTTTTAATAGGAATAAAACACATTTTTAACTTGGGTTTCATTTATTAAAGTAAAAATTTAAAGTCAATTTAGACAAGAATATGTATTTACGTACAAATGTACTTATACACTCTCACTCAGGAGTGGTGCTTGGTGATGGAAGTCTGATTATTATTGACTGAGTGTAGCAAAGTTCTGTTTAAACTTGTCCATTTGGAATTTTGTATGACTGTAAATTCCGTTTCTGTTCAGTAAAGTTTCTTTTTTCAAATATAAATACAACGTGTTTGTTTGTACTTTCTTATTCGCATTTTTTTCAAAATTATCTTACCTACATGGCTGAAGAAAGTTTGAAAAAAGAGTTGTCATTGAGATCGTGTCGTTTTTTTGGACAAATTGTATAATTCCTTATTTGAAATAAAAAAATGTTACATAAAATATGTGGTACATATATAATAAAGTAGATGAGTATTTTAAATTTTGGTTTTGATTTATTAAATGAGAGAAAATGGGAAACATAATTTTTTGATTAGATGCGAGGTCTATTATTGTCCACAGAACTACTAATTTAAATGCTTCACCCTTGACATCAAAATGTTTGTTCCATGTGCTCCTAGTAAAAATTCAATGTTTGGAAACCAATGAGTTCTAAGCAAAGATCTCTGTTCTTAACGCCTGATAATTTTCTTTCTTGCAGGGACATCTCATGTAGATTATTAATGGTTTTTTATATTTGTTATTCAGGTGAACTTGGAGGATGAGAATACCCGCTTGCGCTTGGGTAACGCCGGAATGGGAACCACTGCCGGGTGGATGTCCTCCTTTGGGAAGAAAAACAACTGTTACGGAGAGATGGGCAGACCCAAGTCCGCTGTAGAGTCCGGACTCACTCTCAACACAAACATTGCAGCGCCTACTTACTCCATTCCAAGAATCGTTAAAACTCCCGCTTTGGTGAGAGCAGATACGCTTAAGAGCTCCCTTCCACTTCTTTCCGAAGACGATACCCCGTTAACAACCTCCATAAAGGAGGCCTCCACTATATCCATCCCTATTAGAAGTAGCGTTCATGTCGTAGAAAGTATTCCACCAGTATATAAAACCATGCCTTCGCCCATCAGACCACTCAAACACTCCATAAATGATAGCCTAATACCCACTAAACATACCAAGGAGGTGGATGATCTCGCTAAAGCTAGTTTGTATCAGCAAAGAAGAACCAAATATCACAAAAGTCACAGAACAGCCAGTTGTAGTTCCTCCGACGCATCGGATGAAGATTCTGAAGGAAGGAAAAAGCGGCCACCAAAACACCTCAACACTCCCACACATAAACCTATCTCACAGCGGAGGGACTCTCACGATGATTCAAGTGATTCTCAAGAGCAGGGGACCACGGGGAGCCGAGGAGGAGGAGGTTCCTCGGGCCAGGTGGGCGGGGGAGGAAGTGGGGGCGGGGAGGGGCGGAGAGAGAGTGGCGGGGGAGGAGGAGGCGGGCCAGGGGGAGGGGGCAGTCTGAGTCGACGGCACCGCGGGGGCCGACGCGCCGGGGAGACTCGTCTCCGGGAGAGTCAGTCCCTCAACCGGATCACCGAGGTGCAGGAAGCTCAAGACACTCAGCCCGCCGCGCACCAGCCGGCTCAGCGTCCCAAAGGATTCTTCCATCCCGCTCGCTTCTTCAGCAGACGTCCCGTTCAACTCACTCCGGACGTGAGAAAAGAACCCGCCAAATCCCCTACCCCCGAAAAAGTTTCCACATTGCATTTTTTAAGTTCGCCTTTACGTCCGCAGGTGCGGACGGAAGAAAAGGAAAACTGCCACAAGCTGGTAACAGTGTCAGAAAAACATAGTTTTAAAAAAGTGAGATTGTTAAGTAGGTATTTCCAGGTGCACAAGAAACTATGCTTGCCTCGGCTACCTGGAATACCGGGGCTGCTGGGCCGCAGCGGGCGACTGTATAAGGCGCAGTCCTGCGGGAGCATTGTGCGAGACAAGATCACCTCGGCCGGGGCCTCCAGCCTGCTGCTGGTCAACGAGCTGTGCCGAGATAAGCCGCTGGTGATGGACTCGCACCGGGCGCGCATCAAGCTCATAGCCGACATGACCCCAGCGCAGCAGTTCAGTATATGCCAAGTACATTTAGGTGATGCCTCAAAGTGTTGCGGTCTATGTTGACCGACAGTGTTAAAGGTTTACCTCAAATTGATTACCTAAATATATCCCACTTTCTGCCTAGTATGCAGATTGAAGCAGAGTCATTTTATAGATCAATTTTATGGATGTGTTAAATTATTGTCAAATATTTATACTGCGTTGTGTGTTACTATGTATTTAAGAATATTTATTATTTATTTTATTAGCGATAAAATAGTGCGTTGTAACGTAGATGAATTCTTGAGTTTTGTGGTGATTTTTACGTTTTTTTTGTAAATAATTTTTAGATGGTGCCAAATTGTATTAATTATTATTGTGGCAATCTCTAAATATCCCTATCTTGTCTAGATAATTAAAAGCCAACAAACCTTTCCCGTTATTTGATTACATGTTACGTTCAGACGATTTCGACTGATTAGGCGTTAATGTGTTTGGTTTAAGTAAGGTTTGTTTCTCCCACTATCTCCTAGCAATACCATTCGCAACAACAAAAACTTAATGTAATGTAAATAACTTTTTTGATCCATATATATAACACTTAACTATATCATATACATATTGAGATGGAAGACTTCTTCATCCGAAGCTTTATACGCTCTTATTACGCTTGTAATTTTATACTGGTACCTACTACCTATTATTGACCTACTATTGACATATTATTCTCTTCAATCATTTCATGTAATATTCCTCTCTCTTATTAGTACACTTTCTATTAAACACAAGAATTGAGAAGGCTTTTGATAGCGGGTTTGTGTAATAGTGTTGGGTCGAAGTGTTCTCTCGGTGATCATTAGTATTTTTACAATTTAGGTAAGTCCATTAATTTTATATACACAGTATAATATTTATTTCAGCCTGTTGTTCCAACGTTTTTAGTGTCGAGTTTTGTGAAACTTTTAGATAACTGATTTTTAAATTTATTTTTTACTCTTAACAAAAAATGTACAGTCTTAGAAAATTTTCTACTAAATGTGTAAATAATATAATTCAAATAACTTTTCATTATGTGAAGTTTTAGTTGCTATATTTTCGTGTAACGTTCAATTTCCTGCAAGAATAGAATTTATATTTGTTACAATACATACTTGCTAACTTGATGGCGGATATACGCTTTACTTTTAAGATTTAGTTGTGAGTGATTATTATATAATACATATATCATTATGTATGCGTGTATGTCAAACAAAAACTGAGTATTTCTTATTAAGATAAATAAATAAAATTGTAAAGGTATTTATTCCACGTTAGATTATGTTTTTGTTTGAAAACCTTTTAATTCAAATATTTTTTTTAATTAAATTTAGTATTTTGAATCAATGATTTATGCATGTTTTAAAAAAATTTGCACATTGATCATACTAAAATGCAAAAATGTAGAGGGACTCCTTTTTGTGCGACTGAAATAAAGATTGAATTGATGACGATGAAACGAAAGCAGACCGAAGTGGGCGTCATCGGATCGAGGGGTGTAGGTATAGAAAGATTATTAGTCAGCCTGTGAGGTTAAACTAAATGTCCATAAAATTGCAGATAGATTCGTCTTGGTTTAATTGAGATGTCTTAAATCATCCCTCCAATTTGAATTAAACAACTTACTATGTATATGAATTTTGTTGTACTTTTGTATGTTATGTGTTATGGGTAGAAAAATCTCAATACATTTAGGAAACTAGATAAACAAAATTAAAAGATTACATTTACTATGAATTTGTGACAAATAAAACTAGGGTTTTTCAATATGATCCAGATGCTCAAATTAAATCATTGAATTATACATAAGTTAATAAAAATCATATTTTAATACAGTACTCTCTCACTGATCCACCCAAAAACCAAAAATACAAAAGTGTCCAATTAGTGAAAGGGGCGGATTATAGTGCACATTGCAAATTATGCTAAAAATTAAAACGAGTATTTTGTATCTTCTTTTAAATTTCGATTTTATTGTTTAAAGTTATTTATGCTGGCACAAAGACTCCATTTTGTAAACTTATTCCAACCAAAAAAAAGAGAGTGTGCAATTCACATGCGGTAGAAGTGTAACCTTTAGAAAACTGAAGTAGACAAGAGTGGGGAGGCTACGAAGCATCGCACAAAGAGGAGACCGATTATACTATCTCATTCTCTCGCAGGCTAAATCCTATAGATGTATGTGTTTGTCTCTTTTTAGGGTCGCTATTTTTCGTTTCATCGAGTTTCAAATCACAACGGTGCTAAAGAAGTTTTCACTTCAAAACATGGCAGAATGAAAAAAACAGAAACATGTCCCAAGAAAACAACAATATTGAACCCTGGTGACTTCCAAAGTGGTCAGAGCAAGCTAGATGGTGGTATAGTATGGTACGTTTATATGTGGAAGCATGGAACCTATCCAAGGTTCATGCACCATATTGACTTACTTTGATTGAAACTGATTTGTGAGTCTAGAAACTAGGCGGAAAGCAAGTCTTGCTATTGTCTTTCAAAATTTGGAACAATTTCATTGAAAGCCCATTACTCTTGAGATGCTATGATTTATATGTACCAGAACATTACAGCCAATGTCGACATTATGATTTATTTAAAGTACTGAACGGCAGAACAGACGTCTTGGCAAAACATAGCATGACGAGGGGAGTGGTGCTGTTAAATGAACTTGCCAACCATTTGGATGTAAGTGACTATTCTCTATAAACCTTAAAACTATTACTGAAAAGTCACCTGCCTAAATGCTGATATGGTAACTAAATTGTACCGTAATTGGAATAATTCTGTTGTACAATAATAATAAAATAAAATAAATGAGTATGTAAGTGTAAGATAACTCTACTCAACAGTGTACAATGCTTGACTGACTACTGAATTACATACGTATACCAAGGGATCTCGGAGATTGATTTTGTGCTTTCAAGTAGTAAAAATAACAGCGGATTATAATGGTTGAATAATTGAGTATAGGGTTACTGAGAGAGTACTAAGTAAAACTACTGGATTTAAATCGGTCTGTCGATTATATTGAAGATTAATTTGGAATATTTTGTATAATGGTCCAATAGAATTTAACCACACTCAGAATTTCATTAAAAATATTACAATCAAAATCGGCACACAATAAAAGGCTTCTTTTTATTTTGTTAAAATTCTACATATCATTTTATTTTACCTTCATCTGAAATGCAAAACTCGAATAAGTTGACAACAAAACATTAAATACTTTTATTTTCAATGGAGAAACTTCTTCTGTCCTTTAAAATTACTATCAAGGCTATTGTCAACAAAAATGAAGACTCTGAAATATATATAATAAATATATTTACAACGTGTCCGGAAACTCGTAGTACAAGCGGGAAACTGGTGAATCTACATCACGTAGAGAACCCAAAAACTCATTTTTTTCGATCTGAGCATTTCGATTTTAATATTATTTTTTTTTCTATTTTTCCATTTTTTCGGCAACTAAAGGGTTAAAAAAACCTTTGAGCCCGGTTTGCCCTTTGATGCATTTTATAAGACATTACACAGCTGAAATCAACCCCCTAGTGAATAATTTTCGGACCTGATTTACTCGAAAACGAAAGCTCAAACCAAAAAATTTATATCACAAATCGACTCCGAATGTGATGTAGATTTACCAGTTTCCCGCTTGTATTACGAGTTTCCGGACACTGTGTATACACATTTAGTATAGCAAAACATCACATTTGTAAATGGGGAAAGATAATATGCATAAGAATTTTAAATTTAAAGAAGAAAACATGTACAGCTAAATTGCAACTGTGCTTTTGGATAATTTTATTTGTGACCTTTAATTTTGGTTCAAGTTTACATATGTATTTATTTTTATTTCAGCTTGGTTTTTGGGTTAAATAATGTTACTGTTGGACCTATTAAAGAAATAATTAATAAATGCATACATAAAATATGTACCTATTTAATTGTTTTTACTACACGTTAGTAGCATCTTGAATCTTTTACCATTTATGTGTTAATAACTACAGTGGTTAGATAATAATATGTATGTAATGTCCTGTTAATAAAAGCTTGTGTAAAGTTGACAAGTGGACATTTTAGTGTGCCGGGTTCTCTGATGAAGCTAGTATTATGAATAGTATTGTTTTTAGTGAATATGTAAAGTGTTTGAAGTACAAAAAGCCGATCACTGCCTGAGTTGAGAAATAAGCACACCAAACGTATATTTGACCATAAATGTGAAATTATTGTGACTTTCATCATATTATTATAGAAAGTCCCGATGCAGCTTCAGAGTACAAAATGAAGTAAAGTATGTTTGTAATTTAATAAAACAACTTTGTTTATTATTTATCTGTGTATTCAATAAAACAATTTGCATAATTAGACAAATGAGAATTAAATGTTTGTAGGTGTTTACAGACACAATGTCACCAGTAGAACAAAGCATTTAAGTACGTAATAATATATTTGAGTATATTTATAATGAAAGAGTGTGTGCTATATTATCTCATTACGTATACATAATGTTTAAGTGAATTATTTTTAAAATCCTAACAATTTGCAGAAGACATCAGTAGAAAAATCTTTCAGATAAATTATATCTTAATAAAATTCTACCATTTTCATGATCTGCTATTCTTTAATACTCGGATACTGTTGCTAATTACATGAGCCTTTTGCTATGTTCCTGTGTATTCAAAATAAATATGCTGCCTAATCCTCAGCTTTGTAAAAGACTCATTCTTGAGTCTTTCAAATGATTAATAAAGTTTTGCTCACATTTTTGTAACTTCCTTGCTCATACTTCCACCCGATTCAGTTCCATTTCTATGGTGACTCGACTGTGCTACATTATAATTGGTTACAGCCTTGTTATTTATAACTTTCCTGTATATTCTAAATAAATATTCTATCACAAAAAATTCTCAATTTTGCGGAAAATGATGCATTGTACGATAGAGTAATATTTTTTAAAATTAGAAACCATTTGTAGTAGATCTGGCATAATTTTTTTTGGATCCTTTGATTATTGGGATTCCAACTAATGTTAATTCATAATTTATATACTTACATAATGATGAAAAGTATCTATATATTGTAATACAGACTTCTTTTATACTAGCACGCATAATCTGTGGAGTTTTATGAAGATATCTGCTGCCTTATGAATTCTGAGTGAGACATTTTTTTACATCACATAATCGGTTCTAGTTTTTAATATTCAAACCTTTTCATTTATCCTTTCTGTATCTAACTGTTAATCAACAATGCTGTGAACTCTACAACATCAAATTTAATTACATACTAATTAATACCTTCTAACGGGAGATTTTCTATTTGTTCTCCAAATAATGTGTCCTCACTTATTTGCAACATGATTTCGCAGTTCCATTTCTATGGTAACTGTATTCTGTCATTATAAAGTTTGTGATGATTAGTAATGTTTAAGTGCTATTTTATATTATAATGTACACAGTGTTATCCTGAAAGATTAAATATAACAACTCCTTGCTTTAGACCAAGTATTTAGTTTTATACCGGCTAAAAAATATCTTTAATTTATTATTTGGTGCTAACTTTGAAAGAATCACGTAATGCCGAATTTTTTTTATTTTATGTTTGTAAAAAGCATTAACTTTGTAACTCCCCATAATTTACAATAAAAACATATAAATTTGTTATAGACCACTTTAATTTTATTTTATTCAATAGAATATTAAAACTAACCTACGATACAGAATATTAACAGACATTTACATAAATTTTAGGTGTTTGAGAGGTGAACAAAGGGGAAGGGGTAATTACGGGTTTTCCGGGAAGAACAGAGTGGTTTATTGGAAGTATGTCTAGAATACCGGTCAGTGGTTGAGAGGGCATAGCGCTCGGGTCCCACCCGGGCGTCGCGTGTTCGATTCCTCGGCTGGCTAAGCCCTCCATCACAACACAAGCAACATTTTCGTTTTTCTGTGGTGGTAGTAGGAGATTTTCAAACATTGTTGGGTTATTCGTAACCTGGGAATGTTTGTCTTTCTTTAAAAAAAAAAAAAAATAGGACTAAAAGATAAATTATTCAAAATACTAAGAAAGGTAGGTTTCCTGGGGAAGGGAACCTGACGAAGGAAGGGTTCTTCTGAAGCGGGTAGAGTGTGAATAAAATAAAATTAAAGTGGTCTATAACAAATTTATATGTTTTTATTTATTTTTTATTGCATTTGAATATTTCAAAATAGTTTTTTTTTCAAACCTCTAATTTATTACTTCTCATTGTAATACTGTTCTATGGCTCAAATCTCTGTACAAAACTTATAATGTTACAGTTTTACATACATTCTCTTTTGCGGACATTACGTGATCAACGTTTCCAGATATCGTAAGAAATTATACACCATGTTTTATTGCACTTAAATTATAGCTACCATTGTTGAATGGTACATACAAGTACTAATGGAAAGTACTGATAGGAACAATAATAAATTGAAATTAAGTTTTGAGAATATAAATGGAGAATTTATTTAATAAAAAGAAAGTTGGCTGTTTTAAACATTCTTTTTATAATAAAGTAGTGAATTTTGAGACGCAATGGAATCTATAATAATAGCAATGACTAAATAAAATATCTAAGAGAAGGACTTGGCATACCGATCCAAACACTTAACAAAAAATTCTGTCCAAATGGTAATACAAAAATGGCATTACCTTCAAATGGTTTCCATAGTTATTATTCAGTTTATATGATAAGTAATAAACACTAGTTCCATCTTGGCTGCCATTTTTGAATAACTGTTTGGATAGAATGTTTTATTGGTATGCCAAGTCCTCTCTTAGGGTATTTTATTTAGTCATTGATTGCTTCACTTTTTGTACCGTTTATATGGAAGTTTTTAATAAGATAATGGTATTTATTTGGGTAAAAAAAAACCTGATAAAAAATGTATTTTATTTTATTTACATATCTGTACGCGGATTAAAAAACTAATATGGCTTAGAGAATACACGTTAGGAAACTTTAAAATAAAATTTAAAAAGTTCATGCTACATATTTATTTAAAATTAGATCTTCACTAAATATTTTTCTAGCTTTTCCGTTGGAATAAAAGACATCTTGAATAACAACAATACAACAATGAACTAAATAAAGATAGATATATTAAAAATAATTTTGTTCAGAGTTAATCTTAAACTAAAAACTGTCCAATGTATTATTAAGAGTGTAGGAGTAATTATTTATTTAATGTAGGTATTTAATAAATTGATAAGTATTGCGTGTATTCTTGTTACTTTGTCTCTAAAGCCTCGATTACATTGAGCGAGTTTACAAGCTACTAGCCGGTAAGTTTAAAAGCGGGGTGAATCGGCGAGTGAGATTGTCATGATGACACACAAAACTGTCTACTCGCTCAGTAGTGACAGTAGCAGCTAAAATAACGACTCGCGCGCCAACCAATTCGGTCGATATTTTGTAAAAAGCTTGAGCTCGCAGGTAGCACCACATGCTAGCCAGTAGCGAGAATAACGGCTCCGGCGCGAACTAATTCTGACAGTTGCAAAATCAGCTATTGGTAGGCTGCCATCTTGCAGCGAGTAGCGAGTAAAGTTGACCACCTTTCAACTTTTTTCGTAGATTGTTCACAATCTGCTAGTTAGATAGTAATACAATTACACTGAGCGATTTTACTAACAGATAGTGAATTTCCCAGATAGTAGCTTGTAAACTCGCTCAATGTAATCGAGGCTTAAGGAGAAGTTGTTTTTTTAGTGACATTTCAAACAAATTTAACTATGAGCAATAAATAAATGGAAGGTTCCTTCCCCAAATCAAAGGGTTTAACAAATTTACACAGATGTGAACGTTGACTCGGGCAGCCATTGAGCCCTTCAGTGAGATAACTAGAAATTATGTTACTTGGACCACTGTTTGTGTAATTTATACATTTATTAATAAGATTAGATGTTTTACACTGTTTCTTTTTAATGATTTTTGTAAAATATAATGTTTTGATGTCGTTCAGAAGTTTATAAGATGGTTTTCACTCCTTTTGTAGTACGTTTGGTAAAGCTAAGTTCTCTAGGCGTAGACGATGCAGTGCAATAATCTGATAGACCGGTGGTCAATCCACTCATTACCATAATACCATAAGTAACAGGTAACATGGAACTTAGTAACATTGAATACCACCCAATGTTATTATTTGTATTCTTAATTTGATAAATGTGTAACATGAATGTATAATAATATTAGAGTGTTTTCTCTCGGTGTAATTACTTTAATAGTATTAAATTAAAACACAATATTTGTAAATAGGTAAATGTGTAGGAAGGAATAAGCGGCGAGCTGGTCTTGCAGATATTATCTCACAAATTGTAACTTACATAATAATATGCTTATTATGTTTGGGTGTATTGTTGAATTTATAATCTTAACTCAAATACAGAAAATGTATGGAGCGTATTGTGTTTTCCTTTTCACCTTTCATATACATAAATAACACATTCATAAAGAGATATGTACTCACGAAAAACAACTGCCAACTATAAGGTGGCTATCAAACCTATTTTAAGGTACTGCACCACGGTTCGTGCGCGGTAGAAGAGTGTATTGTTGAATTTATAATCTTAACTCAAATACAGAAAATGTATGGAGCGTATTGTGTTTTCCTTTTCACCTTTCATATATATAAATAACACATTCATAAAGAGATATGTACTCACGAAAAACAACTGCCAACTATAAGATGGCTATCAAACCTATTTTAAGGTACTGCACCACGGTTCGTGCGCGGTAGAAGAGTGTATTTTTCATAATTATTTGTAAGCAAATGATGAATTGAATTTTTTTGATTAATACACATAGTGTAACACTTCTACATATACATATCCACTAGAGCGACAGCACGATTTAAAACTTTTTCCTCCGATTGCTCATGATTTTTTAGAGATCATTTTGAATATTTTCCGCCCACATAAACCCGGCTTCAATGAGGTGAAAAATTATTGTTACACCACCTGCGAGGTGGGTATGACATACCCTAATGTAGAATTGTCAGTTTTGATGTCTGAGTGACTTTATTTATTTATTTATTTTCGGGAAATCGACAGTTTACATTTTTACAGTTTGTACATGTTTGTATAGCCAAAATAAAACCAATTATGGATTTCCTCCATGTGACTTTACCTCTGATTAACAGCATAATAAAAAAAATTAAATAATAAATTTATAATAAAGCAGTATGAGATCAAAAATTTTATAAAACAAAAGATTAAGTATATAAAACTAAAATTTACATAAAACATAAAATATCAATACATTGGTAACCATAAGAAGCCAGATTGTACATATAAATCAAATCATAACAGAATTAAAGATAAACGATAGAAACATAGACAAATAACATATTCATGAAACATCAGAGAAATACTCTTTTATGTACCCCTTATATTTGGTAGGTTCGGAATTGAAAATGTCCACCTTGGATAATATGCTATTGTAACTATTGCATAGTCTGTTCAGACAAGAATTTTGCTTGCAGTTTGTCTTGCATTGATCAACCCTGAACAGGACAGAAGAGCGTGTTGTACGCGCAGGTACATTAAATTGAATTTTATTTAGCAACTCTGGGCATTGAATATTATTGTTAACTAATTTATACAGGAATATTGCATCCTTATGATGCCTTCGTACACTCAATGAATCAATTTTAAAGTATGAGGCTGCCTCTGCATAATTATTAAATCTTACATATGACTTGTAACAAAGATATTTGAGGAATTTGTTTTGAATTGCTTCAATTTTGTTCGTATGGATTTTATAAAATGGAGACCAAACAACTGACGCAAACTCCAAATGACTTCGTACGTAGGCAAAGTAGAGTTGCTTAATGACGTTGATACTATTAAAAAGTTTTGTGTTTCTCATGATAAAACCTAACTTTTTAGCAGCTTTATTTGTGATTTGTTGTATATGAAGGTTATATTGTAGTTTACTATCGAGGGTTATTCCAAGATCACGAATATCTGAGACTGTTGCAATGTTGTTGTTATTAATGGAATAATTAAATAATGTTTTATTTTTATTTCTTGAAAAGGTAATATGATGACATTTTGAGACATTTAGAAATAGTTAATTTTGTTGGCAATAGGTAAATATATTGTTTAAATCATGTTGTAAATTGACGCAATCGTTTAGACTTTTTATTGGCTTGTATAGCTTGGCATCATCAGCAAATAATTCTATTTCAGAGTATTTAACAACATTGACCAAATCATTGATATATAAAATGAAAAATAATGGTCCGAGATGTGAACCCTGTTGGATCCCAGAGGAAATTTCACTGAAATCTGATTCGAAACCCTTTATTGCTACTGCCTGTGATCTCTTGAGTATATAAGATGTAACCCAACGAAATAAATTACCACGTATACCTAATGACCAAAGTTTTCTGATTAATAGTGTTTGATTAATTTTATCAAATGCTTTGGCAAAGTCTGTATAAATGATATCTACTTGAGTGCGGTTGTCCATGTGATCGACAATGAATTCAGTAAGAAGAACGAGGTTACTTTCCACATTTATGCCTTTTGTAAAACCGTGTTGCTTTGTTGTAATGATGTGATTCAGTTGTGGGCTTAGATATTTGTAAACAATTTTTTCCATTAACTTACTGAATATTGTTAGTTTTGAAATCGGCCGATAGTTTTTAACATTATTTTTTTCACCATTTTTGTGGATTGGTGTTACATAGGCTCTTTTCCATATTTCAGGTACCGTGCCTTCGTTCATTGATTTATTATATATAATGCAGAGAGGTTTTGCAAGTGTTTCCGCGCAATTAACTATAAAGTATGAGGGAATGTCATCACACCCCGCGCTTGTGTTTATGTCAAGAGCTTTTATTTCTTTTAAGATTATTTCTCGTGTGAATTTGACCGTGGTGATATTTATGTTATTTGTGTTTTCTGGTATGTCGAAGTCTGGTAGGTTATTATCGTTTATGTAAACTGATTGGAAATATTCCATGAAAATATTGCATATGTCTTGGCCATTTTCTGCTTTTTTGTCATCTAGGTGCATCGTCCTTGGAAGAGACGATTGTGTTTTTTTCATGTTATTAAAATGATTCCAGAAGAGTTTAGGATTACCATTTATGCTATTTTCAGCAGTATGTATATAATTAATGTAGAGTTGTTGTGCGATACGTTTTTGTCTAGATCTTAAGAGAGAAAACGTTTGATAGTCACGTGGATTTTGAAATTTTTTAAAATTTTTATGGTATTTATTTTTCTCTTTAATTATTTTTATGAGAGATGATGTGTACCACGGCGGATAATTACTTCTTTAATTTAATTAAGAGATTAGATCTTTATAGAAGATTAAGACTTTAGATTAATTCTTTAGAATAATACTTATTACTGTAATATATTAATTAGCATTAGGGAAATGAGGGGTCGTCCATTAATCATGTGTGGCCCGAAAGTCCGAGTCCAAAAATGTTACCACTTTTATATCTTTGTTTGATAATTTTTTACCCTAAATGATTTAAAATGTAACAGTAGTGATACCGTTTTTTAATCAAGAAATTTACGTTGGACTCTTGATGCCCAGTTATGTAGATTTTTGTTTAAATTTGGCTTTATTTAGAAACTTTAAATTATATAAAAATTCGTCAGTTTTGAAAGACAACTAACTAATGAAAGATCTTGAGACTGTAGGGTGAATAGTTAAATCATTTGTGTAATAATATATATTCGTTTACATTTTAATAATTATATCATTGAATAAAAAATCAATTTTCAAATAAAAATTTGCAGGCTAAATTTTAACCGATTGTTTTTCCACATCAGAAAGAAAATAAAACGAAAAAAAAGTATTTCACCAAACCGAAATTGTCCGACGCCAGAATGCAAGAAACTGACGCATTTATTCATAATATTAGCTTTTATTAACCCCCAAAAATGGTCCCAGATGCTTGTAAAAATAACCCTTACAAAAGTTTCATTATCCTCCAAACCTCTACATTACCATCCGGCAAAAATTTTGACGATTCGGAAGGTAATGAATCGGAGGGTAATGAAGTTTTGACAGTTTTTTCTCAATTACTCGCTTAATGTTGACATTACAAATCTGTATGATTCAATCAAAAATAGTCCGACTAAATACAGTTTATAGACATATGATTCGAATTTTTAAAACACGTACTTACTTTAAAAAATGCTGGAAGGTAATGATGCCTGGTCGGTGACAAAGTTGTTTTCGAGCACGGAGATCGCAGATATTTCTTAATTCAGCGACGCACGGCTTCCCCCGTCTAGATGTAGTGATACCCTGGTTAGTAACGGAGGTGCAGGGTGGGATACAGCTGACCAACAAGGACAAACGCGGTCACAATTTTAATTACCACTTTCGCAGAAGACTACGACGATTTTCTCTGGACAAAATCAAAATCTCAATTCTTTCTATGATACAATAGCTTTAAAAATAAATTGAATACAAATAAATATGCATAATTAGTTGTACATACAGGTCGATTAATAAATGTAGTAATTTTACAAGTGTAAACTGTTCTTATTTGTAGACCAATTTACCGGACCCTCATTTTCATGTGGAAGGTAATGAAATTTTAGCATGTTTTTTGTATATCATAAAGTAATTAAGTAACAAATGGCTAATCTGGGAAATACTCCTTTTTCCTTTTTTAAATAGCTACATTTTCCAATAAAATTTTCTTGAAAAACATTCATTTTCATATGACTTTTTTGCGAGAACATGCGATTTGAACGAAACCGCGGAATGACCCATAAACATCTCTGCTAACCATAACTCAATAGAAAAAAATAATTTCATTAACATAATGACACACCTCAACTTTAAATCTTGTATTAAGAGTAACACTCGAGAAATTAAAAACCAAACTCCATCATGTATAGACCATATCTGGTGTAATATACATTTAAATGAAATAAAAAATATTAAATCTACTGTTTGGAAAACTAATATAACTGACCATTACGCGTGTCTTATATTACATGAGACAAATAAAAAACTAAACACAATACCCAAATTAAATCTTCCATATTACCAAATAGACTATGAATTATTAAAAAAATCATTAATAAATGAAAAATGGGAAGAAGTTTTAAAAAATAAATGCACCAACCAAAGTGCCTTACTGTTTGAAAAAACTTTAACTAAACACGTTTTAGAAGCAACAAAAACAACACAGATCGTCCCCAATTCAAAAACAAAGAAAATTAAACCATGGATTACTCTAGGATTAATAAAAGCCATTAGAAAAAAACAAAAACTTTATAAAATAACACAAAGACCACTAGTTAACAATAAAATTGTATTATATTATAAAAAGTATAAAAATATATTAACTACTCTAATTAGAAAAACGAAAAACGACTATTACTCAAAAATTATAACAGAAGCTAAAGACAATAATAAAAAAATATGGTCAACAATAAATGAAATAATAAATAAAAATAAAACATATAAGCACATATCCGAAATATCAGATGGGAAATTAATATATAATGTACAAAATAACACAAAAAAATGTTGTAATATTTTAAATAACCATTTTAATAACGTTGGAAAAAACCTAGCAAAATCCATAAATTCGACCAATATATCAAATCCACAACACAGAACACAATGTCAAATAAATAAATTTGAGCCAGTCACAGAAGCCGACATTGACAGAACTATTTCGGAACTAAAAGGAGGTTCTGCCCCCGGCTTTGATAACATAAATGCTAAGACAATAAAAGCGATGAAAACATACTTAATTCTCCCAATAACACATATAATAAACCTAAGTCTAGCAAATGGCGAGTTTCCCAATAATTACAAAAGAGCAATTATAACTCCCATTTATAAAACAGACTGTCCTAAAGATCCACAAAATTACCGCCCGATTTCCCTTCTATCAAATATATCAAAAATATATGAGAAAATTGTAAAAAAACAAATTTGGACATTCTTAGATGAAAATAAAATAATTAATGATAATCAATTCGGCTTCAAAAAAAATACAAGTACTCACGACGCGATAGCAAAAATAACCAACTATTTATATACGGCCCTAGATTCCGATAAAAAATGTATCGGAATATTTATAGACTTGAAAAAAGCTTTCGACAGCATATCACATAAAAAATTAATAAATAAATTAAAATCTATAGGAATTAATGGGAAAGTCTTAGCATGGATAGCTAGTTATTTACATGAAAGACCACAACAAGTAAAATTACTAAATCAAGTCAGCGATTCAAAATATAGCGATTTTTCAATACCCCAAGGTACAGTTTTGGGACCATTGTTATTTATTATATATGTCAATGATATATTCAATATTTCTAAATATGGAGACATTGTCTCCTACGCTGACGACACAGTCCTACTACTAAAAGCAAACACCTGGTCTGAATTAAACAAAATGGCAAATACAGATATCAATGCACTAAAATTATGGTTTGATAAAAACCTGTTGGCTTTAAATTCTAAAAAAACCTATTATTTACCATTTTTCATTAAAAAACAAGAAACACCTAAAGAAATAAACTTAATTATCCACTCTGTGACAAATACAGAAAACCACAAATGTAATATATCATGTTCAAAAATAGAAAGCAAAACTGATATTAAGTACCTGGGCATAACAATAGACCAGCGTTTAAAATGGTCTCCACACATAAACATTCTGAACAACAGAATAAGGAAACTAACATATATATTTAGATGTTTAAGAGATATTTTAAACGAAAAATTACTTAGAACCACATACTTCGCTTTCTGTCAATCAATTATACAATACGGCATTATAGGATGGGGCGGTACATATAAAAATCAAACACAAACAATTTACATATCACAAAAACTAATAATAAAAACAATTTTAAAAAAACCCTACTCATATTCGTCAGAACTTTTATTCAAACAATTTAAGGTTAGAAAATTAAGTGCATTATACTTTTATCATGCAACATTACAAATTTATAAAGATAATATTAAAAATCAAGTTGCACCCTTTAAAAATAACAGAAGTCTTAGACAAACATCAATACTTCCCACTCCAAAATGTAAAAAAAAAATTGGACAATTGAGTCATAAATATCTCGGAGCAAAATTTTTTAATTCATTACCAGAAAAAATTAGAAACATGAATACCAATATAAAAATTTTTAAAACTCACCTCAAAAATTATACTGAAAACTTAAACTGAATGATATAAAAAAGCAATACAATAACACCCCCCCATACACACAAGCCTTGCTTAATAGAGAACTCCAGTCCAATTTTTTTATTTTTTTTAACGAATAAAGACCTTCAAACTTAAATACCTGCATTTTTATTTTTATTTTTATAGTTAGTTTTAATAGTTAAAATAATTGTCAAAGTTTTAATTTTTCTAGACCATCAGAAAAGCACCATATCTATGGTAAATTGTTAATATGGTGATATGGTCTTCACCCACCGATATTTTATTTACCTTCAAATTGTCATATTGTATCAGTGATATTATGTCGAGGGAAATTTCCCTATATCTAGGGGAGAAAAATATTTTTTAGGGATAAGGGAAATCAGGACAAAATCTAGGGAAATTTCGAACTCTGGCAAAATGTTTATTACATATGACAATATTACTGGTATTATTTTATATATATATATATTATATTCGTATACATATATATTTTTTGGAATTCTTATGAATCTTAATTATTGTTCATGTACTTACATGCAATGCTATTTTTAACACTGACAACTCAAAATGATATTATATGTATCTAAAAAGATAAATGGGACCTCTGAAAAAAAAATTAATTTATGTTTTAAGTTCTGTTTTTTCGGTGATTGTGGTTAATTTTTATTTTGCAAAGTGTTTTTTAAATTTTTTTATTTGGAATTCAATTTCTAATTCAGTGGTGAGTGCATTCGTACTTTTAAATTATTACTTCTTGTAGCAAAAAGTGTTTTATTTGGAAAAGCACAGTATTATTAGTGTATTTACCAAGTTCCGATATCTTTCCAATTAATTAATCATATTAATTAACATATATAACAGGATTAGTGTTACACAATCAGGTGGCTACGTAGGTAATTGCGTAAATGTGAAATTCTAGGGAAATTTCACTTCGAAATCTAGGGAAATAATTTTTTTGGGCAGAACATCCCTGTTTTAAATGATAAACAATATGGCGGAATCATGAGGCTACTATGAAATTTAGGTGATATTTAGGTGTGGGAAATCGTTTTTTATTCAAGATTAACTGCTTTTAATATTGAAAAACATTGGTAAAATGTCCACATTTCACCGCTACTGTTATTGTATTTAATCAAAGTGCAATATAAAAACAAATCTCTCTCCTTTATTGCAAATACATGTGACATCGTGTTTTGTGTTAGGCGTTACTTTGTAGGTACATTGTTTTATGTATAACAGAAACTGGTATCTATAATACATTGATCATGACGATTGTGTGTATAAAAAGCCCTTGATACTAAAAAGAATTTGAAAATACGATCGATGTATCGTCAACCAAATGTCAAAAATGAAACGACTCTAACCTCAAATAGGCAAAATTTATTCCAGATTTTCCGCAAATATAGCCCTTTTCGTAAATTGTCGAGGGCCTAAATTATGTTTCAATAAACACAATAACTATTATTTATCTAAATCTCTATAAACAGTATGAAAATAAACCAAAAACACGAAATATTGAATTGCATATGTACACTTCAAATGTCATTTCAAATGAAATTCAAATGTCAATACACGCGATCACCAGGTGACAGTGGGTGAGTGTGACGCGTGACGTCACCATTCACCATTTCAGTAATGCCAACTTAACGCTGTGTTTTCAGGAGAGGTTTAAAAATGCACTTTTTAATATTTTTTTGAAAACTCTGCGTTTAATATTATTAAATAAAAGTTATATATTCAGAATCAGCGTTTATTGGTCTATATGAACATATTTTTTTAAAGCCATAATATTTTTCACTGGAGTTCCTTATTATGGGGGTACATCAAATATTCTACTATGTAATTAATTACTGTATAAAAATTATTTGTAATTTATGTACCTTCTATTACTAATAAAAAAAAAAAAAAAATATATATATATATATAAAAGGAACAATTGAAACTTCTGGATCATCTATAAGTGTAGGTGTACATACATAGGATACAGTTACATACTAAAATATTGTGCACTTAGGAGAAATTCGATTAAATCTATATGAACATATTTTTTAAAGCCATAATATTTTTCACTGGAGTTCCTTAAGTGGCCCAAATTTATCTCACCAAGGGGGGGGGTCTATAATGGAAGAAAAACTGTTCACGTAATTAATGTATACAGGTATTTTTTCCTAAAAATCTTGTAAGGGAATGTACTCATACTACGTGACCAACTTTTTGCAATTTTTAACCCCCCCCCCCCCCCCCCCCCCGGTGACCAAAAACCTAAGCCCGCCGCCGCTCATTTGTACCAAGCGTGACATTTTGAAGACCCCCCCCCTAAACGTGTCACGTAGTATGGGTACGTTCCCTAAGTTGTTTGGATAGGTACCATTAACTATATGCTGAAATAAAATCACAATTCTTCACGAAAAACAAATAATTTATCAAACATTTTAATGCATGAGAACAGGGCCGGATCTACGAAATCTAGCGCCCTGTGCAGTAGGTTCCGATGGCGCCCCCCCCCCCCTACATTTTTATTTTGATTAAAAATTCGTTCACCCCAATTTTTTTTTTAAATTTTTTTTTTTTTTTTACACTAATTTATCAAATAAAATCAAGACATATAAAGGGTGTAACCCTATCTAAAGTTTTCGAATAAATAAGCCACGATCTATGTAATTCTTCTCCATTAGGCAGTTTCTTGTAATAATACTTAGTATTAAATTTACGCTTGTTCGTAATAGGAAAATCAAAACCTTTCTATTGTACAGGACCTTCCTGAACTAATAAACTAATGGAATTTTGAGATAACTTTGGCCAGCATCCGGGATCTTTCAATTCAAGCTCTGAAAACAGAATTAAATTTAAACTGCTATCAGTAACGTTATTTTTATCTTCTAATAATTCGACCAGAGGAATTTGTGCGATAGATATCGGTTTAGATGTTCTCGGGACCATTGTAACGTCATTGCGCGGGACATCATTTTTTATCGGTGCTGGAGAAATTGGAATTAAAAAATTCCCAATGGAAACGAGTTTTTTTATGTCATTATGCTCTTTAATTCTAAGTTTTAGATTCTGCGAGCCTGAAAGTTTTTTTTAATTATTTTTCTATTCACTGTAATCCACAATCCACAACCTCTAACAACCAATAGAAATGTAGTTATAAATTAAAAAATCTAATAATATAACCTCAAATTTGTACCTTGCATTTCCATTTCCCCTGTGTTCTGTGTTGAGCGAACAAACACGAATGTATCTATGGTATCAACGGCTTACGAAAGACGCTTACACTGATTATTACTGACTGTAAAATAACAAATCTAATAGAAATTAATTATAGGTACATTTAAGGAACTTCAACTGTCAAAACAATGATGAAACTGTTAACAAGTTGCAACCTTGCAAACCGTGCGATGTTTATGCTAATGGAATTTTGAATTTACTGAAGATTTCATAAGAAAATGGTCTTTAACCACATTCTCCTAGAGACTTAAATCGTGCAAAAGCACTTTGAAAGGCGCCGTCGGTTTGTTTGTTCTCTTGAATAAAAGTACGGCCCTGTGATTGGTTAATGAATTTGGATCGCACTCATTCGTCGTAAAAGACAGTAAAAGATATATGGAAAAATAGATCTTACGTTTAAACTAAATATATGGAATTTGTAAAAAAATTCTGTAACTGACTATAAATTCGTAAATCGTTGAATTTCGTTGAATTAAAACCAGATGCGTGCGCAGTCTGTATCTTTGGAAAGTGTTGCTAGAGCGTAATAATTATTTCGTACTATGGGTAATTTTTAAACGATTCAGGGAATATTATAACAAATTTTTAATACAATATTTATTTTCTCACGGCGCCCCTTCGGAGTTGGCGCCAGGTTTTTTGCACGTTTTTGAACGTATGGCAGATCCGGCGCTGCATGAGAAAAATATTAAAAATCGCCGTACGTATGAATTACGGTTTTCAATATAAATCGTTCATTTTATATTTCAAACAATGAACTCTAAATGAATTACCAGTACCTACGTACCAGTTAACTAATTATTTTTCCGTTGGCAACGAGGCTGTCAATAATTCTGAATAGTTCATAAATTATCCGCCAGGCTGTCAAAAATTTTTCGAAATTCCGGCGTTCAAGTTTGCAAACTTTCATCTTTCATTTCGCTTCAGCATCTGTCCGGCATCGGTTCTTTTATTAATATTAAAGTTTTGAAATCGGTGTTCATCTTCCACAATTAGGTAAATATCCACTATTTTATAAACAGTTTGTATTCCTAAGTTCCATGTTTGTGTTGTGTGATAGATATTTATGTTCTAATTTCGGATGGGAAGCCTGGCGAACCCATACCCATGCGGGGTTTGTGTGTAATTTTTCAATTCACCATGCCTTTGCCGTTTGCCAAATTTAATGCTTTTCGAGCCTTGGGGTAAAATGATGTAAGAAATACCGCCCCAGTCTGAGTTTATATGATTGATTGGAGTATTCTGACTTGATTTCTATCTTCCACGGGGTCACTAGTTGTGTATAATGTGACGTCGAACTAATAATGTACTTTATATTTCCAGTGGTCTAACCAAGATGAATATCAGCAGTCGTGGAGCCAAATTCAGGAGAAAAAACGTCGATCGTCTTGTATTGGCTACGATTACACCCTGGGATGACATCTCACCACAATCCGGCGTGTGACGTGCATTATCGAATTCAAAGTGAGTACACCTCCCATTTAAACCTTCTCCAATCCCAATGAACACGCTGTCCAAAATGGCTAAATAATAGTGATTTCAGTTACATGCTATTACTATACTGCAGAAAACTTGCTTAGTATTTTAAGGTTATTCAAAGCGCTTGAACTTCGCAGCCGCCTGTCAATTTCATCAGTAAAGACATTTCTAATGCATGCTTTTTGAGACTACATTTCTAAAATGCACAAACGATTAGCCAGTTTTGCATTTCTTACTATGAGTGTTCTTTTGAGGTTATATTTTTAAAAGCACATGTCGGCAATCTAGCTTTTGCTGATTTCATAAATACCGATTTGTTAAACCGAATTCTATTCTAACCTGAACTGCTTTTATAAAAGCAATTTTCCATGATGAAATAAATACCGCCCCAGTCTGAAGATAATGACGAGTGGTTATCAATTCTGAACAACTTCACGATACCCACAATATGAATAAAATGCTATAAATCGAATACTAATGTTTTGTTTCCTCTTTTCCAGATTTGAAAACATTCGGTACAATGTAGGGGCTCTATTTAGGCGGTAGAAACTGCCTATAATCCAAGATAAAAAGGTAATTTATCATCTAGAATAAAGTTCTTTGGAAACATAGTTAAATTCTTCTTACGACAATGAATGCCCAGGCGGCACTGAAATTTTAACATCAGTGATCAAACTGTGCAGAATTGTTTTGATACCATCCAATTCTATGTATGTAGTACATCATTTCAAAAAGATTTTTCCCTTTTCAAAACTTTTTCCATGATGAGAGAAATACCGCCCCAGTCTGAAGATAATGACGAGTGGTTTCAATAATATCTGAACTAATTATAACATTCTCAATATTCCCAACAAAATGATACACATCTTAATCATGTTCGTTTTCCTTTTCAACAGATGTCTTTCTGGTGAAACAACCCAAACACTGAAGCCGCTATATTGTGGACCTGAATATGGCAGTATACAAAGGTAACTACAAATCTATTTTTGCTACATTTATAGTATACAAGGTGTCCGGAAACTCATAGTACAAGCGGGAAACTGGAGAATCCACATCACATTTGGAGTCGATTTTGTGGTTTAACTTTTTTTGATTTGAGCTTTCGTTTTCGAGTAAATCGGGTCCGAAGTTGGAATTTTTTCGTTAAATTTGAAAAAAATTTTCACTAGGGGGTTGATCTCAGCTGTGTAATGTCTTATAAAATGCAACGAAGGGTAAACTGGGCTCAAAAAATTTTTTAACCCTTTAGTTGCCGAAAAAATGGAAAAATAGAAAAAAAAAAATATTAAAATCGAAATGCTCAGATCGAAAAAAATAAGTTTTTTGGGTTCTCTACGTGATGTAGATTCACCAGTTTCCCGCTTGTACTACGAGTTTCCGGACACGTTGTATACATATTTTCCTTTTCGAATTTATTTGCATCACACAAGCCTTTATTATCTGGCATGTAAGTTACACACCCGCCATGTGAACACACCCACCTAAAATGATGCAGCACTTATATACTTGCGCGAGAAAAACTTTTTATTTTTAAAATTTTCCATGATGAAATAAATACCGCCCCAGTCTGAAGATAATGACGAGTGGTTTCAATAATATCTGAATAACTTCCAATCATCACCAAGACTCACTGCAAACTTAACATACAAGCTAATAATAGTTATTTTTTTTCTTACAGCTGCCTGCACCAAACCATCAAATAACCACTAGAAGATCGTGTCAGAATGAATCCAAAGGTAATTATTTTTTTTAATAAATATATATTTTATTGTCATTATTTTTAAATGATGATCAATTTTTAACAAGCATATGCCTGAACTGTCTCATGTTGTCAACCTCAAACTGATGAATATAATTTTCAACCCATTGTTCTCTCGCAAGATGTTCAATATTATAACAAGTGTTTTGCTTTACAGGTCGCAAATATGGATTCATTCATCAATCAACTGGTGGAAGCAGTGCTGCGTATATTGGCCAATAAGACACGGATTAGCGTGACACCCTCTGGTGTAGATATGAGGTAAGCTTCATACATTAGTAATTATTTAAATAGTTGTTACAATTCAAAATAAAAAAGGGATGCTCAAATGGTTTTTTTTGCATGAAGTCTGTATGAACGAAGAAAGAAGTATAATGAGAAAATATCACTTAAACGTGAATGGTAGAAATCTGGAACACCCGAGGAAGATAAAGCATGATCGAGTGAACCAGATATTTGAGTCTGTATAAACAGCATGTACGAGACTGGGTTGTTTTGCGGTCCGTCCTCTGTTGTGTTGTTAATTTCGATAGTTTTAAATGTGGTCGATGTGAGACTACCCCACTGACATAAGCCGGCCTTCGTAGTGCCTATAGATGACTACGAGGGTGGCTATACAGTGGGAACATTAACCCTGGAAATGTAAGATATCAGAGATCCACTTCGGATATCTAAGGGTTTCAGAAACAAATTTATTTCATCAGGAAATGCATCTTGCAATGTAACAACTATCATTCAACTAATTATATTTTTTATTATTTTACAGGGTGTTTGCAATCTTACGGAACTTCATCGCAACTACAGATGAAAATTATAAAGGTAATTACATTTTCAGATATTTTGCGCCATCTATTTTTCTTAAATGATGATCAATAGTTATCCCTGTCTCACAAAACCGTGGGGATAAAACAACTATGGTAACCAACTGAAGCTTACCAAACTTTCCCGCTGATTTTCATTATAAAATAAAAATTCTAAATCATCTTTCTTTAATTACAGGAATGCAGTGACAACTTGGAACGTCATGCCTGTTGTACGTGAATCTTGGAAATGTGGACAAAACTACCCAATCCCCTGATCAGTACAGGGTACAGGTAATAATATCAACTTTCAGATGTAATGTACTATCCCCGTGAATAAAATGATGATTGATAGTTATCCCTGTCTCACAAAACCGTGGGGATGAAACAACTATGGTAACCAACTGAAGGACCTTCTTTCATTTTGTTTTCCTCAATACGATTGCTCTCGTTCTAATGAAGTGTTGTTTTGTTCCAGATCAGTGGATTTACATGCAGCTCCGCAAACCAATATTAATAAGGAACGTTCATGAACTATCGTGTACTTAACTATCGTGGCAAATAAATATTTGAAAACAATTTATTTCTATTAAACTGAAATATATCTCCTCCCTATTCCTTTCTCTTAATATTTGGGAAATCAGTATCCGGGTGGATGCAGTTCTCTTTTGATGTCTTGTGGATGCGGTGGTATGTAAATGTAAGAACATGAACTTTAAAGAATTATTCGAATTCTATTATCCATGTAGGGGTATTAAAACTGGTCCACGATGGAATAATCGAACTTGAATAGAAATTTGATGACTTCTGTTCAAATCCAAATAATGCTGTCATGGGTTTTTTGTGTACAAATCAAATTATGCTCAAAATTATTTGCCTTTACCCATCACCATCACCGGTTGAGGGAATTTTAGCACTGTAAAATTAATTATTATTTTTAATTGATAAATAATAATTGGATAATTTATAAAGCGCTGTTTTTGTGAAAAATCACCTCAAGGGTAAACTAATGTTTTAAGACAAGATTTTTATGCATAGCACAAAGAGTAACAATTATTATAAGCAATAATTATCAGCCTGAAACACTTTTCAGGTGGAAAAATGTAATAAGCAGTAATTGTTAGAAACACAAGTATATATTGAATTGTTTGGCGGGTATTAGATAAGCTGACATAGCTCAGTGGTAGAGCACCTGACCGGCAATCAGAAGAACATGGGTTCAAGTCCCGTTGGTGGCATGTATCTTTTCTCAGAAGATTTTTTCAATGCAGATGAGTGTTTCAGGCTGATAATTATTGCTTATAATAATTAAGTCAAGTTTGGTGACCAGATCTGAATAAGCTGGCACCATCTTCCCTTAAGGCTGGGCGCAAAAGCACGTTTTCTGTATTCGATTCCCTAATGCGGAATTCTGATTTGGAATTCCGTGAGACTAGCGCAAACGCTTGTTTTTCTTCATTCGGAATATATACACGTCAGTACAGATAGTGATAGCTTGGTGAACGCACGACAATGGAGGACGACGATTTATTAGCAATTGCATTTCTGTTAATAATGAAAGTTTCTGCCTCACACATTATCGTGTTGCGATTCTATGCGTAACAAATTCAAAGAATATGCGGCGCGGGTGCGATACTGAATTGAAATTTCCGAACGTGTGCGCCGGCACAAACAAAATGTATGCAAGCGCTGCGTTCCGCATGACGTCATTAGGTTTTTTCCACTAGGTTTCTCCGAACGCGCCGGCTTGCATTCGAAACGTACGTACGGAATTTGTTCCGTTCGGAAAAAAAGCGAACGTGTGCGTCAGTTAATGTATTTTCTACTGATTCCATGCATTCGGATGTCCGAATACGGAAAACGTATTCGGAAATCGAACACGGAAAACGTGTGTCTGCGACCAGCCTTAACCTCTGAACTTATCCGTGTTGGGATGTCAGTCCCATGGACCCTAGCCCAGTCGATTGATAGGATAACTCGTCGTTCCCTAGCATGACTGCAGATCGCCAACGAATAAGTAACGGTTTTTAATGATTGGAATAAAACAATTTTTTCCTACCGAAAGCGACATCTACGCATTGACGTGAACGTTAAAATCAAACTAGTACAGACACAAACCATATCAAAAAAACATCTTAGTTTTGCTCAGGGCCCTTAGCATTTTTTATTGTAAATTTTGATAGATGTCGCAGCAGTTAAGGGAACGTACCCAAACTACGTGACCAACTTTTTGCAATTTTTAACCCCCCCCCCCCCCCCCCCGGTGACCAAAATCCTAAGGAACCAGCCGCTCATTTGTATGGAGCGTGACCTTTTGAAGACCCCCCCCCCCCCCCAAAAGTGTCACGTAGTATGGGTACGTTCCCTAACGTACGATTGACACCGTAATGTAATAATTGGTGAATTCAGTTCCAGTGCCGACAGCCCAGACGTTTATTTTATTTCAATTCGATAATTTTTTTTTGTACAACTTACGTATTGTAAAAGTACGATGGCAATAACAAGTGTATAATTACTACTGATTTCAAACAGCGCCGTTTCTCAATCAACGGTGACCCATCTCATTCGAAGGTAGGGTTGGTTGTGTAGAATATTCTAGTTGTCTATTATTTTCTCCTGTCTTCGCAGTTGATAAAAATAAGGTTGGCTGTCGACCCCTGCCATTATTTCTGCTTTTTTGACAGTCTGAGTGGTTACGATCCTTTGCTACGAATCCAGAAGTCGTGGATCTAGATTCCGGCGTCCTAAAGTAAATTTTATTTTATGCGCGAACGAACCAATTAGCTATACCAATTATAATTTTATGCTTGGTTTTACTTTATGATTAATCATTTGGCTTTTTTATCATTGTGTTCAAATGATATGGCACCCTGTACAATAATTATATTTGAAAAATATTTGTAAAAATATTACCCACCGGTTTCTTGAAAGGAGCAACTGCATCTAGTATAAACATCTTATCCGTAAATACAAAATAAATATTACTACACACTACACATACTTAGTTAAAGTAAAAGTGTTTCAACCATCCCCAGTCTACCCTACAGACGTTAGCGTAATAATAACGTCAGATAAAATCATCAAAATCGTGATTTTGTTTGCCCCATTTTCTGAGAATTTTTTTAGTAACTGTATTAGAAAAAAATATTCAACGTCTGTATATATTGTTTTGCTTTTTTAAAATATATGTCTGTTGGTCCTAAATCCTATAAGAAGTAACTTATCAAAAGCAAAATGTATCGGCACGCTACTGATCGATATCCATATTAGGTGGTACCTACATTAAAAAATATTTGCACTGATGTCAAAATCCAGAGAGGAATTTGGGAATGCGTTAGTATGAACAAAACGCCGTTTAGTAGAGAAATAGGTTAATAATAATATGATATACTAGCAGACCCAGCCACACGTTGCTGTGGCTAACGAAACACAACGCCATTACCGAACCTTTATAAAATCCATACCACCCGCTTGCCAGCTGGCCGCTGCCCGCTGCCTGAATTGGATATTTGAATTTCTCGGCTTTTCTCTTCTATAATAAGCATGTATTATACATATAAACATTTCTCTTGAATCAATCTATCTATTGGTGAAAACCGCATGAAAATCTGTTACGTAGTTTAAAAGATCTATGCGCACATACATTTTGAGCGACTTCATTTTATACTATGTAATAAAATGAAGTAGTGTATTTGGGGAACGACCAGGGTTGCCAGCAGTGGCGGCTCGTGACTTTTGGGTGTGCTAGAGTGCTGAAATAAAAAACAATGGCAATATAAAGTTGTTGTAGCCGAAAAAAAATTTTTTTTTTTTTTTGAAAATCAGTTTTTTGTATGAAAAATTTCAGAAAGATTCAGTTTGGCGGTGTGCCGCACCGATTTCCTGAAAAATTTTCATACAAAACACCGATTTTTGAAAAAAAAAAAAAAATATTTTTCGCATACGACAACATCCATGATGCCATTTTTTTTTAAATATTAGCACCCTAGCACACAAAAAGTCACGAGCCGCCACTGGTTGCCAGGTCTCTTCCAAAAATATACCGAACATTGAGCAAAAAAAAATTTCGAGTTGAAATTTCCCTAGATTTCACGGTGATATCTTGGCAAAACTCGCTTCGGGGGGGGGGGGGGGGGGGTGGTTGGACTTTGAAACAATGTAAGCAGTCAAATTATTTCGAATAATCACATTTACGCAAGTATGTAGTCACCTAATGTGGTAACACTGATCCGCGAAATGGCTTGAAAACAGTGAGCGCGTGCACGAAGCGGCAACTTCGCACAAACAAAGTAAGGATGATACGCAATATCGATTGCCGATTTCGTCAAATCCGATAATTGAATCGCTTATTAGGGAGAAAAATTAATTAGAAAAAATACCGAACCACCCATACCTCGGTATTTTTGTCATACCGAACACGTCGCTGAAATACCGAACGGTTCGGTAGAATACCGAACACCTGGCAACCCTGGGAACGACCCAGAGTGTAAGATTTTTTAAAATTGATTTATTTTAGCATATAAAATATAATGTACATTTAGATGATGTAATAATTTGCGTACATGTTCATGTTCAAATATCTTAATTCCACTCTTCCATTGAAGCATTAAGAGCGTTTAACCAGCCAGCGGACGAAAATCCACATTTCGTCGAAAGTTGTTCTTACGGTCGTGCAGGGCGGTTACATTGAGAAAGATTAATTATTCTGCGTACCAGCTTTTTTAAATTATAACTCAATATCGAATTTATTTCAATTCAAATTAGCTTTAATTTATACCTTCATCCAAAAATGCTGCTGAAAGGCGTGATGATAAAACTATTAAAATAATGTACTTTTTGTAGTTATTTTTTGATTATAAGTATTTATCATTTTTCAATAATGTCTAAATTTAATAAGAATGTTAAAAAAATCTGAAATATATTAGTTTGTAAGTGCGCAAATAAATACACAAACGGACCAATTTTCGCCAAGAAACACATGTACGTACATATTTTTTAATGATTTTATTGAAACTAAAATTAAAATTCTAAAACATACGTTTGCTAGATAATGTATTGATTTATTTTACTGCATGATTTTATTATTTGAAATGGGTGTGGTATAATACAAAAACTTTTTTGAAAATTTAACAAATCTGCCAACGACCTATGGAATAACCTTATTATACTAAAAATTAAAAAAAAATTCTCAAAATTTATTACATGCGAATAATGCTAGATAAAAGAACAATCTTTCGAAATCCATTTATATTTTTTTGTGGAAAAGAGTCAATACGTCTAAAAACTTTTTTGAAAATGACGTATTTCCGGTTTTCTCTGGTAATGCCCTCTTAACTTGTGTCTGGAAGAGTAGTGTACATTTTTAATGCTATATTATATTTTAAGTACTTAAATTACAATGTGAAGGTATAAAACAATAAGTTGTAAGTTCGGTGTTATGTAATTATAAGTATTTATCTACTATCAAACAATTTTCGTTATTTGTTTTTGGGGTGTTATGCCGTGTTGCGTTACCTCCTTCTTTAGCCAACTTTTCGGACAGTGTTGCAGTGTCCATCATCAGGGCAGATCCGGTAGATGCGCAACACGGCATAACACCCCCAAAACAAATAACGAAAATACTTTTGGCCGTGAAAATCTTAAAAGTATCTATCAAACAATTTTACTATTTGGATAATGTATCTAGAATTATTGTAATTAGTTGTTAAATAAAAAAATACTTTTCGCCGTGACAATCTAAAATCGTATCTTTTTTAATATGATTTTAATTATTAGCCTCAGCACAACTTCAATTGGGGAAAGATTAGTTTTGTATGCGGATCCCCAGCTAATAGCATATTGTAAAGTTGATTGAACCAAAGCCATATTAAATATAAGTTTTTTACAGATAAAAAATTCTGATTCTTAAAAATACATAAATCAATTTTCTAATTTTTTTACAACTTGGCGAATTTGTTCCTTCCATTTCAATTTTTTATCGATAATAACTAAAATATTTGATTGTGTTTGTTGTTTTTAAAATTGTGCAGTTTGGGATACAATAATTTTTATTATGTGTTTTGGAATTATCATGGATGATGATGTCAATGTTTTTGGGGGTATCATTTTGTGTATTGCAAATGGAATTACAAATGTTTTATCACTAGTACTTAGTGATAGTAAATTTACGTTGAAGAAATTCTTTAGAATATTTATGTCTTCGGTGGCTTTAAATGTTACGTTTTCCCAAGTTTTATCGCTAATTACTAGTACCGTATCATCGGCATATGAAGTAATCTGGCCATGTAGTGGTTGAAAAAATTTCATTAACATATATGGTGAAAAAGATTGGTCCGATTACTGTACCTTGCGGGATTCCAAAGTCTGATATTTCTTTATCGCTATTAATCTGATTTATTTTTACGACTTGCTGTCGATTTTTTAGGTAGTTCGAAATCCATTTAGTAGCGTTGTCTTTTATACCTATATTGTTCAGTTTTTTAGTAGAATCTCATGGGATATACTATCAAAGGCTTTTCTGAGATCAATAAATATACCGGTACATTTTTCACCTTTATCCAATGATTAGCAATAGCATCTTGTGTGCTGAGTGACTTTATAAAACCGAACTGGTTTTTGTGAAGAATTTTATTACTTTCTAGGAATCTGATCAATTGGTTTTCACAATTTTTTCAAAAATCTTTCCTATGTTTAAGATTAGACAAATTGGGCGATAGTTAGTTACTTGTTGTGGATCTCCAGATTTATAAATAGGTGAAATAATTGTATTTTTATAGTTGGTCTGAAATATTCTCTCTGTTAAACTTAAGTTTATCAGATGAGTAATTGGTTTAACCAACTGAATTTTCATAGATTTTAGAAAATGTACTGTAATAAGGTCAAATCTGGGAGACGAACCTCCTTTCATGCCTTCTATTATTGTTAAAATTTTACTTTCTGAGGTTGTTTCAAATGTTGATAAATTATTTTGATTTTGCACATTTTCGATCGTTTGTGTTTTCGGGTTAAAAGGTTTATTGATATTTTAAGTATCGCCTTCTTAAAGACCTCGAAATATTCTAGAATTAAATTGAAATGTTGCTTGAAATAGTTTTAGTCGTGTTTGGTTACCAGATCTGAATAGCCAGGTACTTCTCCACCTTCCTCTTCACCATCACCTCCCACTCCCCACGCCATACACTACCTTCAGAAATAAGCTACCGCGTAGCCCAGTCGGTGACGCCATAGACTACTGGCTCCAGACGCTTGGGAGCAGCCGGGACTATTGTGCGGTACATACTCACAATTTTTTTTTAAACTAACCGCAAGGGTCAAGAAAAACCACGCTAATACATTTTCCGGCTGCTATTTCATTAACCATCACAGAAATACACATCGATGCTATCCAAAGTCAGTGTAAAATAACGAAATAATTTCATAATTCGTGGTGTGTTCCGTTTCATGTTTGTCACAACAATGCAATCTGCGATATACCCGTGTACTGTGTATAGTTTGAATGGCGTCACACGGTTTCCTCGATTTTCACACCATACAGATCACGATTACTGTCACAACTCACAACGACAATTGACTCATTAGAACTAACGGCATTTATCACTTATCGACACGCGAGCTCTTGTGCCGTGTATAGTCAGTCTCACGTCTCTTGTCAAATTCAACTCTACACTCTACAATCTACATGGTTCCATGCCAACTCCGAATCAAGTCAGCTCAACACCTCTTTGAAAAGTTGTTAAAAGCAATGAAAAAAATAATTTAAAAATAGCCCTTAACCCTAACCCAACGTAACCTATTTAACCATTTTTTAAAAATATATTTTGTTCTTTACTTTTAATAATTTTTCAAATGAGGTTCTGAGTTAATACTACGAGAAAAAAAATTAGCTTTTTATGTATTGTATCTGAATGAACAGACTTTTTTTACATTAACTCCACACAGGAGGTCCTGAGAAAAATAATTTCCCTCAGGGCCTATGTCATCTGAGATGCTGTGTGGAGGGTCTTCTTGAGGAGAAGAAATAATGAACATTGGTCTTGAAGAGACCCATGTTGTAGGAAAGGGAAAACACAGAGGCCGTTCCACAGCCGAGCTGTTGAACACAAGAAGAAGTCGAGAAGCGATCCGTTCTCATGTGACAAATGTCAACAGTGTACAAATGTTGGGCACGCGCGTTTGGCGTGTTTCCCGACTATGCGCCGGTTCCGAAGGGATCAATGACGCTAGTTCCTCGGAGCATCGTCCATTGTAATACCGGTAGAACTAGGATAAAAGTAAAAGCCCTATGGGCGTTTAAATAAATAAATAAAAATAAAATAAAATAAAAAATAACATTCCCACCCGACGCCTCTGGTCTAAAGATTTTTTGTTGTTACAATATTTTATAATAATAGTACCTACCTACAAATACAACTATAATTATTTAGCAAGCACAGGTGACCACACCTATCGCGGTCGATCGATAAAACCCTATGTTAATGCGCTATTCACTAAATTCTTCGTCTATGGTTATTAGGCGGGCGGCCGGCGTTAAGGACTAGCGAGACTATCAAGCGGCTTGGCTCAATCACGTAGTTTTTTGTCTATGGCTAGAGTTTTGACCGCATTTTGACCGTCTCCAGAGGTGGCTTGAAGCTTGAGTCAAGCGTTGCGCAATAATCTACGTTATTGCGCAACGCTTGAACCGAATTTATATTTCTTGGGCGTAGACAACAAATCATAGACAAATAAGTACCTGAGTGGTGATTTTAGATATTACGTATCACGTAAAACGTTTATAAATTCTATCGTCGAATGGAGTCACACCAATAAATTAGGATTTAATATTAAGAAATGCTCTATCATGTGCTACACCAAGGCGAACAAAACGATTTACTTTAACTACAAAATGTCTTATTCGTCTCTTCAGCACATTGTTATTTTGAGAGATTTGGGAATCACATTTGATGCGCACCTAACATTTCACGTCCACATAGAGACGATATGCAGCAAAGCTCTAAGAATGCTAGGATTTGTGCTAAGCAACTCCAGACACTTTTGCAGCTCAGCCGCGATTCGTTTGCTATACTATAGCTTAGTACGTAGCATTTTGGAAAGTGGTTCAGTAATATGGGGACCAGTGGATTTAACATACTCTCAAATGATTGAGAAAGTGCAAAAGAAGTTTCTGAGATATTTGTATCTTAGAGACTTCGGATATTATCCCTGGTTATATCCATCAGCCTTTTTGTCCGGCATGCTGGGTATTAATAGCCTCGCCGAAAGAAGGAAAACTGCTTTGCTGACAACAGCATATAAACTTTTAAACGGTAACATCTGTATTCCCGATATATTACAAAAATTTGAGTTTTATGTCCCCGACAACTTCACAAGAGCACGCAGACACAGAACTTTTGTTGTTCCGAGATGCAGAACTAACTTACCATTAGTAATGCCGCTCGGAAAAATGATTATTTTACTAAATTTCCTGCCCCCTGATATAGATATTTTTAAACTAAATATTGATCAATTCAAAAACGCTATTATTACTTAATAAAATAAAATGTATGTTTATTATTGGTTATGTAACTGTAAATGTGCATTTAAAATAAAATAAATAAATAAATAAAAAATAGATTAAATTATTACAAAATAGGTATTAATTATTTTTGTGTTTACTTTGTAGAAATCCATCTGATTTTTCTTTTAAATTAATGTAAATATAATTTTATAATGTTATTACGTTAATGTTATATTAAAATATTAATATATAACATTTATTATAACATAACAAAAAAATATTTTTCTTTACTAGATTCCATCTCGCACAAAAATCACTTTCAAATAGCGAAAATGACAGGAAACCATAGACAAAGGAGTAATATCTCGAGAGAAATATCGTCTAGACATAGACTAAGGCTTGGCTCAACGGCTTGAAGCGCGCGTCAAGCTGTTGAGGCAAGCATTCATAGACAATAACGGAAAAATAAATTTACGTGCTGGCCGTCAAGCCGCTTGATAGTCTCCAACATAGATGTATATAATATATGGTCTCCAAGCATTCTGGCAAGCATTTGTCTATGCCTAGATGTGATTTTCGATAGTTTGTTTGGTTTATTTATGGTTGACAGTGAATTTTGTGCGGCTGAAATAAAATGGAATATAACGGAGACAAAGCATTCTTAGCCCTTGGGTTATCTTTGTATTTTAACAAAAATAAACGAATTTGGTGTCAAGAATGGTACAATTTGTGATCCCGCTTTACTCATAAGCATTTACAAAGCGTATTACAGGCACGGCACCAAATGATTACTTACACGCATTTTTTTCAAAATAGATGATCGTAATTACTAGGCATTGTTGTATATTTCCGTTGATATTATGAATATATGTTATAATTAATATTTTAATATAACATTAATTGATAAAGTTGATTAAGGAAAATTATTTATTCCCTATTTCTCAGATGTTCACAAGACCTAAACAATATTTTAAATCAGTCAAAGCAGTTACATCATTAACAATAAGAAAACAAAAAATACTTGCAGAACTGAATAATAACATTAATAGAAGTTACAATATTATTAAGATGAAGTCGTAGTAAATAATGCAAAATCATATGTTTTTGTTTTGAAAATTTGATCGCTTAGAAGTATTGTAGATGCTTCAATTAAATACTGCGTATAGAGCATACCTTGGCCCTTAAAAATGTCGGTCATTTTTTTATAAGTTTTTTAATAAGCCTATAAAAAAATAAAGTATAAGGTCTAAAAAACAAACTTTCAAGTCCAAACTCTCCTATTTATAAACCCCTTTTCGGATATGGTTTTATTGTTTAATGTGGCAAATTCAGTTTATTTTATAATAATCGCAAAAAAAGTTGATATTTACACCCAATCTTCCCAAAATCAAATAAAATATGCATTTTCGCGTTGATATTTTACAATACTGCCGCTAGTCGACGAATTCGGTTATTCAAAGTGACCCCTATGGCGTCCACCGAAGAACTACTGTCCACGGCACAGTAGTGAACTAGTGGATCGCCTTAAACAACGAGAGAAAAACATACTTGTAGAACTTAATAATAAATAATACTAGCTGGTACCCGGCATGCGTTGCAACGCCATTTAAAGAAATAAATTAATTCTCCCTGCATGTCCTTTCCCGTGCGTCCCCGTTGACCTCCCGAGTCTCATTCCGAGAATACTGCACAAGAGTCCCAACTGCTCCCGTCTGGAGCCAGGGAGACTATGCTATCCCCGATCGGGGTATGTTGTGAGGCTGAAGGTAGTGGGGTGGGGAAGGAGATAGGAAAGAGGAAGGTGGGGAAGTACCTGGCTATTTAGATCTGGTCACCAATCACGGCTTATGCCATTTCAAGCAACGTTTCAATTCTGAATGGTGGTCTACCAGGGCGATACTTAGAGTATCTTCCAATCTGGAACGTGCCGCAAATATACTTTATATTATTTTTAAGAAAAAAAATGTGAAATAACACAAATTAATCAAATAAAATTTATTTGACACGCCGGGATTCGATCCACCGACCTTCGGTTTACGAGTCAAGAGCCTTACTTACGTCAATTTTTCTTTCCGTAAGATCTTTCCACAAAGTATCGGAAGACTTAAAAAAATCTTTCAATTCCTTCCCCTCCCTCCAATTTTCTTACTTTTTCTTTCCGGAAGAACCTTCTACAAAGTATTAGAAAACTTAAAAAAATATATGAATGAAATATGTAAAGTGGTTCTGAAGTTATAGCGTGACCAAGGGAAACAGGGATTAATTTGTAGAAATCCATCTGATTTTTCTACAAATTAAACACAAAAACAATAATTAAAATCAGATGCATTTCTACAAATTAAACACAATAACAATTAATTCTTATTTTATATTAATTTTATCTAATTTATAGAATTGTTTCATGATGCGTGAGAAATGTAACAAATTTAGAAAAAAATCAGTTCTTTTATGTCGAAGAACGCTAACAATTAATGTATATGGGGTCCTATTTTATGATTCTGCGATTGTTTCGAAAATGTAATTAATTTCAAGAAATGGCCAATGAGTGATAGCCAAATAAATAATTTTAAAAAATATATCAATTCGCATCAAGCTCGCCGCCAGCACGTAGATTATTGAAGCTTGCTTCAAGCGTCCTCGGGTAGACTGTCAAAACGCTTGGCTCAAACGAAAACTACGCGCAGTGTTGCCAGCTTAACAAAAAACTACGTGCTTGAAAGAAATGCTATTGATAGTGTCGGAATCTCTTTAGGCGATATGTGTGAGCACGGTCAACAATTGATATACAATATTTCGACAGCCGGTAGGCAAAAGCCGCCTAATTTAGCGCTCAGGCGTACGTTTACGTTCAGGGGAACCTGAAATCCGCGCATTCGAGAACGGTGGCTTCGACAGACGGCGTGTTAGCGGTGCTCGTTTGATATTGGCAACTAAAAAGTAACTTGAAAAATGTAGTAAATAATGGTTGCTAAAAGGGAATCTTTTTTCACATTTAAACTTGTTAAGTGAATTGTTAATTGAACCAAAATATTGACATAATTATTATGCCGGCTCCAGACGCCCAGCTAAACCTGCAGCGAGCACAAACATGCTTGGGAAATCGATATAAAATCTGACCCGATATTATTAACTTACCGATTTGAACGTGCTAAGGCCTCAGATCTCAAGTAGAACGACTGATCGAATGACCGAAAAGAAGCATTGTTATATATTATTATCCAAGCTTTGTGGCTTTGTAACATTTAAATCATATTAAAATTATCATTCTCGAACTATGAGTTTTCAGTGAAATTAAAAATTTCTGCGTACTTTCTGTAATATTGAAGGAACTGTTATATCATAAACTGTACAAGAATTATACATCATATAGCTTTAGATTGACTTGTAAATGTACTGTAAACAGTTATAATTATCGACGAGAATGTTTGATGAAATTGGGTGAAAGCGAATGTGGGATACGAACAAGCAAAGGAAGGAAGAGGAAAACCAATCACTTACCTACTGAGGAATTGGGGCGCACAAAACAATCACAATACACTTTTATCAATAGTAAAAACGAATATTAAAAACCAAATTTTCTTCCTAAGGAATAATGCCAACCTTTTCTATTCAATATTCAAATAGATTTTAACGAAGTAGTTATGGTTAGGAAAGGTAGGTACCTACTGTGGATAAAGGACATGATGCATGACGGTAAGAATAAAATGCCCAAACAAATCCTCCACCGTCCGCTCGCCGCAGCAACAGAACTACTAAGCAGTGGCGGCATAGGATAGATTGGCACCCGGGGCGGTTTTGTATTGAGCACACTTAAAATAAAACACCAAATACTAAACATGCTTACGATACTTAATTTTACTAATATACTCGATCACATTATCCTAATTTATTACCTGTCTCTTTCAGTTGTTGAAATCGAAAGATTGGTCATTGTGGACCTTAAGTACGACATTAATAATGTTAACTCTGAAAAGCTTCTTTCACCAAAACATATATTGTTAAAAAAAATCTCAAGCCTCGATTCCATTGAGCGAGTTTACAAGCTACTAGCCGGCGTATGCACTATCTGCTAGTGAACTCGCTCAGTGTAATCATATTATTAGCTAACTAGCAGATTTTTACACTGAAGGAGTTTACTAGCAGATAGTGATATCCGGCTAGTAGCTTGTAAACTCGCTTAATGTAATCGAGACTTAAGACATAGCGCTAAACTTGGAACAGACTCAAAATAGCCCCATTTTACGATGAATCTGAGAAGCTCCAATGTAGTTCATTGAACTGCTTCTTGGGCAGAAATGTTGGCGGCTTCCAATTGCCGCTTCAACCCGTAAAATCTCCAACACGATGTCCCTTGTTGAAAATTTATCGTAAATTTTCAACAGATGAAAGAATGGAACCATTCCACTTCTTCTGGTGATGTTACCAACGTTTTAGGCTGAATAACACTAAATATAACCAGCATAAAATTTGTAACGATGGTTTAATTCTTCGTAAAATCTATTGTGACATTCTAACTTTGCTTTCTGCATCTCCGCTGATAATGTAAGTCCAGCATCTCGGGCCATTTCAGCAGGCGTACGTTTTAGAAATCACCTCCTTTCTCTTTTTCCTTCAATCGGAATGTCTTCCTCACATTTTTTTATTAAGTAGCAAATAACCTTTTACACTATTTGGTTGCGTTGATTTTGAAGAAAATTTTTAAGAGCTTTCATTTTTATTACACGCTTTCCCAATGTTAGTCTCGATTTTTATATATACTTTTTTGTCTGATTAGCTTCTTCTAGGACTTCACACCAAAAGGAAAGATAGCATAGAAAACAGAAGTCACACAGAGCTGGAATGAGTGTGGATGCTGCTTCTCCTGCTTCGACGCTTTCTTTGCTGGGCTGGGATTACACATCTCTTCAAGTGTTGATACAACCATCTCAAAATTATTCTTCAGTGATTTAACTGCGTCGTAAGCACTCCATATTATCTGTGATAGTCGTATAAAGGACACGCCTACATTTTTCATTAGTATTTCACACCGCGCTCGATGTTAGGTACGCGCGGTATAAGATCAGATAATTTGGGAGGCGGGAATGGGTACCGCTGCCCCGGGAACCTTTATTGGATAACCGACACTTCTGCCATAGGTCACCCCAAGTGGTTCGCCACTTTTTGTGATTTAGCAGGGGTGCCCGGGTTGATGGGGTGAGGTTTGACTAGGTCTTGGAGGCGGATGACCAGGACACACTGAACCCCAAATTCCTACCCACCCCTTAAACCCTTTTCCTTCTCAGAATTTTCCTCTCCTCCCTTTCCTTAAAAAACCCTCCACACAGCATCCCCAAAGATGACATAGGCCTCGAGGGAAATTATTTTCCTCAGGGCCTCCTGTGTGGAGCTCATGTAAAAAAAAACTCAGGAGGCTATGTCATCTTAGGGATTGAATGCATTCTTTTAGGGAATTAGAAATTATATTCGAAAAAAAAAAATATAGTTGCGATAGTAGAAAAATAAAATAGCTAGCAGGTAGCTAGGTACAAGAGTAGGTAGTTAGTTATTTATTGATATTATGTCTTTATAGAGGTAGAATTTGTGCGAATTCTTTGGCTGTACGAGTGAGCTGTCGTTGTCACCCCTCGGTTCTTAGTACCCGGGGCGGACCGCCCCCTCCGCCCCCCCCCCCTTACGACGCCACTGCTACTAAGACCCTGATCTAGTAAGGACATCCGTCAAGTGTAACATTTATTGTAACCAACTAGTAATCACTCTAACTTATAACTTATTTGGAAGAGACCCAATAGGTACTGTTATTGCAAATTAAGAGATATAAGTCATATTGCAGCTTCTCAACAATCTCAACGACAACGACGAACAATAAAAAAACCGTAAATTAAATTGAATAAATTCTAATCCCGCTGTGGAACCAGAGACCGCGAGATCGGAAGTACCCAGATAATATCAACAGCCGTCATATTATTTACAATAGTTTTGAAACCGCGGATGCTGTAATCCAATTTGAATGTAATCTAGATTTTGCGAACTACACAAAAACGTACAATGGGGTTTCGCGTATTTCAATGTGGGAAAAATCTCGTCGTTTAAAAGGGAAAGCTGTGAATTGTTCTGTTTTATTAACATCTGCGGAACATGTACCTGAATAACAGTGTGGTTAGCTATTTAATTACACACAATCGCTCATTACTTTTGTGTACTTTTCTTATCTCCTAGTAATGATGTTATAAAACTTTTATATAATTTATTATATAACATTTCCTCCAATCTCACAGCTGTGATTTTCTCATTTTTGTTTCACTTCTTTCTTCATTTCGCTCTACATGTCCAAACCATCTGAGGGTGCCTTTCTTAATCTTATTCATTACGCTTACAATCAGCCTTGCATTCTTTGCGGATCTCCACATTTCTCACAAGATTGTACGTGGTTTTACCACACAGACGTTCAGGGATCTCATATCTACAGTTCTACAGCATTCAGTCTACTTTCATCCTTCCTCTGCCAGTTCCATGCCTTGCTACCATGCATCAGGGTAGGTACCAGCAGTCCATTGTGGACTGCTAGCTTCGCTTCTTTGGACCGTTTTTTGTTAGCGCCAATGGTATTCAGTGTTTCATTAATGGAGTTACCTGTATTTACCCTGTTTTTAATATCTTCTTATCTCTCGTAAACATACTTCACAGATACGCAAACTCATTTACCTGCTTCAAGTATTCATCATTCACAACTATATTGCGCTCTGTTTTCGTACTCACTCTTTCAAACACCAAAACTAGACTTACTTACATTCATCATTAACTCATCCTTCATGCATACTTCGTTCATCCTAGACACGAGAGGCTGTAGAGCTTCCATATTGTTAGAAATCAGCGCCGTATCATCAGCATACAACAGGCAACATTAAATTTAATAACTGATTCGTTAACGAATATTAAGTACCCACTCGTATTATGTGAATCTTTTTTTAAAATTATTTTATTGTTGGGAATTTGATATAATTTATTTAATATGCGTCTTATGTTGAGGTTTTATAACTAGGTATTGTGGTCACAGTTACATGATAAATAATAAATTGCTCTTAGAATTATGTGAACAATAGTTTCTTGAGTAATGTATAATTTTTTCAATATACAAGACTTACATAATCTTTTATTATTAAATATTAATACTTAGGTGCTGGCCTCTGTGGTTTAGCGATTAAGGTCCTCGATTACGAATCCAGTGGTCACTAGTTCAGATCAAGTCGTCGGCAAATGAATTTCATTTATTTAATTTGTATTTTTCGAATAATATATCATACTTGATATAAAATACCTCTTTAGTGATACATTTTTATATTTATGACTACCGCACAAGAGTCTCAACTGCTCCCATCCGTCTGGAGCCAGTGAGACTATGGCATCCCCAATCGGGGTATGTTGTGGGGTTGAGGGTAGTGGGGAGGGGAAGGAGATAAGGAAAGAAGTGGAAGGAATCTGATCACCAAATATGGCTAAAGCCATTTCAACCAACGTTTCATTTCTAAATGGTGGTCTTACCAGGTATACTGAAAGTATCTTTTGCTGTGGAAATATATACTCTCAAGTCTAAGTAAATATACACATACCTTCTTAGACTAATTATTTTTAATATTGTGAAATGATTTTTAAGCGAAACCGTCGGCTAGTATGTATGTGAAAATTTCACAATTGGTTTTATTTTTTAAAATACAAGATAAATACATTTTCGCAATAGTCGTGTGAACCTACCTATTTTCCGGTCCGCTGGGAAAGAAAACTAGGAGGCGAAAATTATAGGCACAGAGTTAAAATTGTCTTTAGAAGCGGTCACACCTATTCAGTTTGCAAATGATATTTTTTAATTTTGGAATTATTCTCGACCTAGAAACAATAAAAGCAATAAAATGTTTATAATAATAACCAAAATGGAATACCCGATCATATGTATTTCGGAGTCACTATTTCCGTGGTATTTGATTTTTGTGGGCAGGTTCACGTATTGACGTTTATTATTGTTTTTGTATTTTTTTAATGTATTGTATTATTACTAGTGCCCGGCCGAAACAGGAATTTCTACCGAAACCGAAAACGAATCTTCGGTATCTGTCCCAGTTTCGGCCGAAACCGAAACTTTTTTTAGTAATGTTAAAATCTATTATTCTAATCTATTTGGGTTGTTTTTTTACACTTATACAGACAGTTAACGGGTGTTAAATGAAATAAAAATAACAATAATTGAAGTATGTTATATAAAACAAAAATTTTAACAAAACAAAAAACGACTTCAAAAAATGCACTAAAAAGTAAAAAATAATTTCGTATTCTTCTACAACTTCATAATCAACTTACTTTTTCTAATCATCAATATGTAGGTACGATTGTTACTTTTGGAGTCGGTGTCAGTCAAGGTAGGTTTGTAACTACATACATAGTTATAGGTGAGGTGTGCTTGTATCGCACAAGCGACTTGACGAGGCGAGAGGCGAGAGCGGAGCCGCGGCGGCGCGGGGAGCTGTCAAGTGAACCCGCCGGGCCGGGTACCTTTGCTGACACCGACTCCAAAAATAACAATCGTACCTACATATTGATGATTAGAAAAAGTAAGTTGATTATGAAGTTGTAGAAGAATACGAAATTATTTTTTACTTTTTAGTGCATTTTTTGAAGTCGTTTTTTGTTTTGTTAAAATTTTTGTTTATTTTTTGATTTTTAGTGATTCTGAAGTACACTAACTAATTTGTCTGAATATGGGTAAACCTACTAAACGTACTGCTCATATGAGACAGACATTATTTGACCATAGCGACGTTAAGGTCAAATTAAGAGATTCGGCCGAGTTTCGTTAATTTGTCATGGATCCGATAATCAGAACCTATCCAAACTCTCATTAAATTACCCTTGAAGTACATCCTTTCCAATAAAAAAAGAATCATCGAAATCGGTTGGCGTGATATTGAGTTATTCGTCCATTTGTCGCGCACATACTTATGCAAATTTAAGACTTATATGGTTTTCTCATGAATGCTATTGTCGGAACTGGACCAAATTAAAATGGGACCACACGGGAAGCATCAGCTTTCAAATAAAAAAAGAATCATCAATATCGGTTCACCCAGTCAAAAGTTCTGGCGTAACAAACATAAAAAAAAAAAAAAAAAAAAAAAAAATACAGTCGAATTGAGAACCTCCTCCTTTTTGAAGTCGTTTAAAAACTAACAAAAATTAACAAAACATGTTAACTACTTCTTGGAACAAAAATTTGTAAATAAACAACACTTACATTATAAAGGAGTAATTAATTGAGTATTTTTATTTTAATTGCGTTTACAATCATAACAATCTTATTACACGTGTTAATTGGAGTATGAAAAAATAATTATTTGTTCTACAATTATTTTATTTTTATTTTAACTTTGTGAGTAAAACCTCAAATTATAACATTTAATTAAATGAAGACAATATTAGCGAAACTCAAACGAAAATATGGAAACAGAAAAATCAGAAAAACACCTCTGGGAAGAGCTGTCAATATATTTTTCGGATTTTTCTGTTTCCAGATTTTCGATTGAGTTTCGCTTATATATTGTCTTCATTTAATTAAATGTTTTATAAATATCAGTAAAACAATCAAAAATTAACCTAACCTAACCTAACCTTTTAAGCAGTTGCCTACACTTAGGCCTCATTCTTACGGGACCTTTTTTAACGTCCGTTAAAAAAGCGTTCAAATAGAACAAATGCATTTCCAAGTATATGTTCATACGTCAGCGCTTTTAAAACGCGACGCTTTTTTATCGAGCAGTGTTGCATTTTGAGCGCTGGGCGTTGGGCGTTAAAGGGAATAGATCATATGAAACTTCGTATTATTATTCACACGAGCGGTAAAACAGCGCCGGTGCGCTTCTTCATTCATTAATCTTCATTCATTAATCCTGTACATCCATCTAAAGTAATTAGGATTCTAGATAATTGTCGATATCGCCCCGCCAATTCAACTGCACCAAGTTCTAGGCCACACTCCGTACAAAGCTTTTTTTTACCACTTTCAACCCAAATATTTTTCCATATCCATCCAACACTGACCAATAACTGTTCAGAGCCCATTTGACCAATATAAGTTCACCAGAAGAATTTTACTTATCTCCAGATGATTGTTAAATTTACTACATAAGTTTTTAATAAATTTAAATTGTTTTGTAATTATTGTTTTATTTAACTCAGTGTAACAGCTAGTCGTTGTACAGGTGGTATCGCCAAACGCATGTTGGTATCTTGAAGTGTTATCGAGGCCCCACTTTCGTCAAATGTTGTAATAGACATTCGAAAATAACTAAAAAAATTATCGGGGTATTGCCTCAATTCTTCGTACAGTGTCACAAACTGCCCTTTTGAGTATCTCAGTTCATTCAGAGGATGAACCAGAATGCCTTTTGTTTTCTTTTTCGTCTTCTAGCAACACTAATCGCTATTGCTATTAATTTTACAGAAACCATTTTCACGTCTTACTGAAGCGAGAAACGAAACAAGAGTGATTTTTAAGCGTTCGTATGAACAATCATATCGAGAACGTTATAAAAGCGCCAACGCTGAGTTTTAACGCGGCGTTTTTTAAAGTCTCATGCGAATTACGCCTAACACTATTATGTAAAAATTCTATCCTGCGTACTGCGTAACAATAAACGTGCATTTATAATGCATTCAGATTTGGACCAACATTGACGATATCTAGATTTTCTTTGAGATCTCTGTACTATTACCCTGTGTCTGAAGAATTAATTTCTCAGTTCCCTAGGCAGTTGCATTTTATTTTTTTACATGAGCTCCACACAGAAGGCCCAGAGGAAATAATTTCCCTCAGGGCCTATGTCATCTTTGGGATGCTGTGTGGAGGGTTTTTTTTAAAGGAAAGGAAGGAGAGGAGAGTTCTGGGAAGGAAAAGGGTTTAAGGGGTGGGTAGGAATATGGGGTTTAGTGTGTCCAGGTCATTCGCCTCCAAGACCTAGACAAACCTCACCCAATGGACCCGGGCACCTCTGCTAAATCACCAAACGTAGCGAACCACTTGGGGTGACCTGTGGCAGAGGTGTTGGTTATCCAATAAAGGTTACCGGGGCGGCGGTACCCATTCCCACCTCCCATAAGCCTACACCGGCTTATGGAAAATACGGTCCTGCTCACCATAAATCAAATAATATTTATACGATTCTGTGTTTTACATATGATATTTGCTCTAAGAAAAACACCGGACGGCATAATGGATCGGTTTTTTGAAATATCGTACTAGTGACCCAGAAAACGAACATTTTTTTTTAAATTCACTAGAAGTGCGGTTGAATTTGGCAGCTACCTCTGGTCTGGAGCTCCAAAATACCTGAAAAATACCCTCGACTCTGTGCAGAAACGGGCGGTCCGTTTGATAGATTCTCCCATCTTAACAGACGGATTGCAATCTTTAGAGCACAGGCGTCGGGTGGGAATGCTATCCTTGTTCTACCGGTATTATAATGGAAGATGCTCCGAGGAACTAGCATCATTGATCCCTTCGGCACCGGTGCATAGTCGGGAAACACGCCAAACGCGTGCCCAACATTTGTATACGGTTGACATCTGTCACATGAGAACGGCTCGTTTCTTAGACTCGTTCTTGTATTCAACAGCTCAGCTGTGGAATGATTTGCCGGCCTCTGTGTTTCCTCCTTCCTACTAGTGTTGAGTACCTCATTCAGGAGGCACCTCAAATGTCCCATACACAAACGTAAAATGTCCCCCCACCCCACAAAATATATTTGTACGAACTCTTTTTCTTTGTATTACTACAAATGGTCATGTTGCGTTGTCACATATGGGACAAATGAGGTGTGAGGGTGGTTGGTGTATTGGACTACATTCATGTCATGTCACGTATGGGACAAATATGAGTTGAGGTGTGAGGTGATTGGTGTATTGGACTACAAATGTCATGTCACGTATGGAACAAATGTGAGGTGGTTGGTGAATTGAACTACATGTCACTTCACGTATCGTATGGGACAAACGTATGAAGTGGTGAGGTGAGGTGATTCTTGTATTGCATGACATTTTTGTAGTGATCCGTGAGGTGTGAGATGGCGAGGTGAAATTTTTTTATTTTGTTTTTAAATATTTTTTATCCTAAAATATTGTTATGTGAATACAGCACAAGAGTCCCAACTGCCCCAATTTTTAAATTAATTTTTTTTTATTGTAAATTATTGTTATGTGAATGTCCCAACTGCTAAAATTTTTTTATAAAAATATTTTCATCTGTCCACCACCTGCATGGCAGGCCGAATCCGGAGAGAGTGGTTGAGGGAGTCCTTTTGACTTCTTCAGCCTTACTCTCTTGGAACATCGCCTTGCACCGCTGGAGGGATGGATTAATACGTCCACAGCATCCCTAAAGATGACATAGGCTCCGAGGGGAATTATTTTCCTCGGGTTCTCTTGTGTGGAGCTAATGTAGAAATCACGTTTTCTGATATTCTCTAGCCACCCCCTTCTCACCCGTAAGCTAAAATATTGTCACACCTCACCTCAATTGAGGTGGGACACCTCAACACCTCATTTCAGTATTTGAGTACCTCATACAAACTCATCCTGATGTCGTGTCCTACCCAACACTACTTCCTACAACATGGGTCTCTTCAAGACCAATGTTCATTCCTTCCTCTCCTCAAAAAAACCCTCCACACAGCTTCCCAGATGACATAGGCCCTGAGGAAAATTATTTTCCTCAGGGCCTCCTGCGTGGAGTTAATGTAAAAAAAAAAGTTTTTCTGCATTATAAATGATTTGGTAATGTTTATGAGTAATCTAAGTACTGTACCAAATAGAGCAGGGTTTCCCAACCAGGTTCGGCAAGAGGCTAGAAGATGGTCCGCGATGGTCCGCGATGGTCCGCCGGTCAATAAGCGAGCCAGCACGCGGGCGGTCTCTGGTCGAGAAGTCTGAATAAAAAAAATCGTGACAACATTCAGTTTATCATTATTGTACCTTGTGGTCAGTGGTCATTATGGTATTCCGTTTCACCCCACCCCATCCTACCCCGTTCCACCCCGTATCCCATTTCGCCCCCTCCGTTGTGGTAAATATTGTTCTAGAACCCGTCCCACCCTATCCCATCACGCCCTCCCGTTGTGCTATCCGCCCCGGGTGCCACCCATCCTTGCCTACGCCACTGCTTGTGGTCCCTGTCAAAAAAATAAACGTACGTCCCGGGTCAGAAAAACGCTGGGAACCACTGAGATAGAGGGTACACTTACATATAACTGCATACTATCCTTTTTCGGAGTTGTCCGACTAATCAACTGGACGGTATTGTTGTGTATTTTTCTTTTTCTATTATGGTCTCAAATTTAATTGTATTGGTAAATATTCTAAATACTGTTATGGGAATTCATAAAGACTGTTTGTAACGCTAATAATAAAAAAATAATAAAAAATAGAGTGTGCAATTCACATGCGGTAGAAGTGAAACTTTCAGAAAACTAAAGTAGACAAAAATGGGGAGGCTAGAAAGCACCGCACAAAGAGGAGACCGATTATACAATTTCATTCGCTCGCTGGCTAAGTTCTATAAATGTATGTGTTTGTCTATTTTTAGAGGCAATATTTTTCGTTTCATCGAGTTTCAAATCACAACGGTGCTCAAGAAGTTTTCACTTCAAAATAATTTTCAGTTTGGTTGGGTATTTTGACCTCAAATACAAATTTAAGCATTGTATGAAAAGTGGCAGGCAGCCGTGTTTCTCTCAAAGTAGAGCGTAAAACAATCCAATAATGGATGACATACAAGTTCTAAATTACTTATCTAACTCTGTTTTCATTTCAACTGTGATGCCAAAATCTGAATTTGTAGAGCTTCAATCAAACGGCAAACGAAGCATAATTCATATAATGAATAACTTATCTAAGTAAGTAAAAAAGCATAATTCTTTTGAGATCACAATCAATACCGATTGAATTGTTTGGAGTCTTTGTTTTGCATTGTCTTCACCAGGCGACGCGCGACGTCGCGTCGGCTACGTTATTAATGATTGTGTGATAAAAGCATGTTTTTAAGGGTACATGGGGTGGACTGGAAAAATGCCTAAGAAGAAGTAAGAAAATACCCCTTTTTGTCCATCCATACAGATTTTGCCGATAGTGGTTGTGAACGGTATTGTGGTTCAGTAGAATGAAGCCATCAAACATAGATACTAATGTCTGTAAATTAGAATTCCGCGTTCTTTTACATTACCTCCACGAGGAGAATAAAATTTCCTGTAAATTTAGTAAAATTCCAGACAAATCTATCGGCCCTAAGCTTGTCAAGCTATTTCTGCCCTGATAACAGTTCACGTAAAAGGATCACAATCTGTAGGTCCTTTCCGTCTTGAGGTCTTAAAATCTTGTTTTTTTTTCTTCAAATTCACAATTTTTTTTCAAAATTCACGGCGGTATTCAACAGATTTGGATTTATAAAAGCGTTATGTGATGATTGATGATTTTATTTTCCTGATCAGAAAAGAGGAAAGAATGGTGACTTGTATTGTTGCAATTCAAATTAATCAAACCATATTATTAAATTAGCCAAAATATTTAAAATTGTCTAATAAGTAATAATAGTAAAAAATAATAGATAATGGATCGCATTTGCAATTCTCGCTGTACTGAAAGGTTTGGGAACTTCGTGCATATGTTATGCAAGCTAAGTACCTATGCAAACTGTTCACTATTCATTATATCTAGTTAAACAATGTTTCATTTCAGGTCCCTTGTGCCCATCACCGGGCCTAGAGGATTGCCGATTCACCAAAGACAATGTCGTCTCGATTTCACCGTGAAATCCCATCCCCGTGAAATTTTCACGGCATTGATTCTATTGTAACTTAGGGTTTGTTGATTGAGTCAATTTGCAACTATCGAAGTTATTCAATGCCTGAATTCAATTGAAGAACATTGGATCGTTGCAGGGCCGGATCTACGAAATCTAGCGCCCTGTGCAGTAGGTACCGATGGCGCCCCCCCCCCCCCTACATTTTTATTTTGATTAAAAATTCGTTTACCCCATTTTTTTTTTAATTTAATATATTTTTTTTTACACTAATTTATCAAATAAAATCAAGACATATAAAGGGTGTAACCCTATCTAAAGTTTTCGAATAAATAAGCCACGATCTATGTAATTCTTCTCCATTAGGCAGTTTCTTGTAATAATACTTAGTATTAAATTTACGCTTGTTCGTAATAGGAAAATCAAAACCTTTCAATTGTACAGGACCTTCCTGAACTAATAAACTAATGGAATTTTGAGATAACTTTGGCCAGCATCCGGGATCTTTCAATTCAAGCTCTGAAAACAGAATTAAATTTAAACTGCTATCAGTAACGTTATTTTTATCTTCTAATAATTCGACCGGAGGAATTTGTGCGATAGATATCTGTTTAGATGTGCTCGGGACCATTGTAACGTCATTGCGCGGGACATCATTTTTTATCGGTGCTGGAGAAATTGGAATTAAAAAATTCCCAATGGAAACAAGTTTTTTTATGTCATTATGCTCTTTAATTCTAAGTTTAAGATTCTGCGAGCCTGAAAGATTTTTTAATTATTGTTCTATTCATTGAAATCCACAATCCACAACCTCTAACAACCAATAGAAATGTAGTTATAAATTAATAATATAACCTCAAATTTGTACCTTGCATTTCCATTTCCCCTGTGTTCTGTGTTGAGCGAACAAACACGAACGTATCTATGGTATCAACGGCTTACGAAAGGCGCTTACACTGATTATTACTGACTGTAAAATAACAAATCTAATAGAAATTAATTATAGGTACATTTAAGGAACTTCAACTGTCAAAACAATGATGAAACTGTTAACAAGTTGCAACCTTGCAAACCGTGCGATGTTTATGCTAATGGAATTTTGAATTTACTGAAGATTTCATAAGAAAATGATCTTTAACCACATTCTCCTAGAGACTTAAATCGTGCAAAAGCACTTTGAAAGGCGCCGTCGGTTTGTTTGTTCTGTTGAATAAAAGTACGGCGCTGTGATTGGTTAATGCATTTGGATCGCATTCATTCATCGTAAAAGACAGTGAAAGATATATTATGGAAAAATAGATCTTACGTTTAAACTAAATATATGGAATTTGTAAAAAAATTCTGTAACTGACTATAAATTCGTAAATCCTTAAATTTCGTTGAATTAAAACCAGATGCGTTCGCAGTCTGTATCTTTGGAAAGTGTTGCTAGAGCGTAATAATTATTTCGTACTATGGGTAATTTTTAAACGATTCAGGGAATATTATAACAAATTTTTAATACAATATTTATTTTCTCACGGCGCCCCTTCGGAGTTGGCGCCAGGTTTTTTGCACGTTTTTGAACGTATGGCAGATCCGGCGTTGGATCGTTGTTTCGAATTGTAAATGTTTCGACCTTGTCACGCGTGCCGCGCCGGTTCGGTTAATTAATTTTGCAGAAATTAACTATTGATTTAAAGATCTTAAGATTTTGACTGCAAAGTGGGAACAAAAAATAAATAAATATTACTCATCACTTTGATACATTGGTCTATAACAGGGGTGGGGAACCTGCGGCCCGCGAGGCCTTTTGGTGCGGCCCGCGGGCACTTTCGGTGCAGCCTGCTGAAAGAATCACAAAAAATTACACAGAATGGCATGTTTTTTTCACGGTGTTTCAGATGCATTTTTAAGACGTTACTACAAAATCGTTACTAGCAAATAGTTTAAATACAAATAAAAACGTGATAAAATCTCCCATTTTACTCTTATTTTAATTTGTTATTGTGAATCGATAGTGAAATTCCATCGGAACTTTTAATTTTCTTGTACTGGACAGTCCCGATATTTCAGGATGGATGGCAACTCTATTCGGAGGTGAATCTTAGGCAGTTTGTCATTAACATTAATTTCTAGTCATCGTTGCGGAAGTGAAGTGGATAGTAAATCAATATAATCCTATTAATGACAACTACGAAGAAAAGAAAAGTTGAAGCTGAGTGAAATGTGAAATCATTTGAAACTAAATTAAGGCTGTGGAAAGTGCAACTGGAAATGAATAACACGACGCATTTTCCAACATCGCAAAGAAAACACAAACAGTGAGTGCGCGAAATTAAGTGAGGCATTTAATGAACGATTTAAGGGCGTGAAAAGAGAGCAAACGGATTTGAACATATTTGCTACTTCATTTCACGTCTAACCATCGAATGTGTCCGCTAATCTGCCGCACGAAATTATTCAATTACAAAGCGATGATGAACTAAAAGCTAGATATAACAACCTCCCCAAATAAAGTCAGGAATCACTGCTTATATTAAGTCAAGTACGTCCCTTAACATTTTATATATAATACAAACATTAATGCCATAATAATTGCCACACTTCTGGCATAAAAAATAATTTAATGTAAATTATTGTAATTAATTAAATAAATATAAGAATATATTGCGGACAATAAGTATGCTACAAAATGTAGAAAAACCATTAACATAATCAGAGTACAATTTAATTTAAGCTGGTTGACTAGTGGACTCCTATGCAGATTCAATGTAAAGGTGAAACCAATCTTGTGTTCACAATGCAAATTCCTGTTGCGGATTCATTTAAAACCCTAACGCATTTCGAAGGTAAAACCATTTTGGTGTTCTAGATGCAGTATTAATTAAAGCTGGGGACTCACTATCCAAATCGCTCTGACGGAAAAACCAGTTTTGTGTTCAAAGTGCAATGAAAAAATTCCATGTGTGGTTTCGTCTGCTTACGCTTTTTGTAGAAACCCGTTCTCGTTTTCGAAGTGCATTTATAAAATTCTAGTTGCATTTGTGCTTCCAGCATTACAGAAAAGCCATTTTTATGTACTCAGTAAAATAGTTTTAAGTCTCCGCGTACAGATTCACCCTATAACTGAAACCGGTTCTGTTTTTAGAATGCAACGAAAACATTCCAGGTTGGGTTTCATTTTTTGACGCATTCCTCGTGTTAAAAGTGCATTTATAAAATTCTAGTTGCGTACTTTGCGCTGCCAGAATTGGAGGAAAGCCATTTTCATGTTCTGAATGGACTTTTAATTCCCCGCGTATAAACTCACACTATATTTAAAACCAATTATGTGTTAAGAATGCAACGAAAAAATTCCAGGTGGGGTTTTATCTCGCTAACGCGTTTCATAAGAAACCATTCTCGTTTGTGAAATGCAGTTATAAATTTGTAGTTGCATATGTGCTGCCAGTATTGGAGGAAAGTAATTTCAGGTTCTAAGTATAGTTTTAATTCCCGGCGTAAAGATTCAACCTGTAATTAAAACCAGTTCTGTGTTAAGAATGCAACAAAAACGCATCAGGTGTGATTTCATTTGCTGACGCATTTTTTATGTTGAAAGTGCATTTATAAAATTCTAGTTTCATAATTCTGCCAGAATTAGATGAAAGCCATTTTCATGTTCTGAGTGTAGTTTTAATTCCCCGCATGCAAATTTATCCAAAATTGAAACTAGCTCCGTGTTCATTTTGATGGAAACCATTCTCGGGTTCAAAGTGCACTTATAAAACTCTGGTTGCAGACTGGATATAATATTCAGAAAAACCATTTGCATGTTCTGAGTGTTGCTTATAATTAAAGAGTGTTGGCAGTTACGTAACTATTTTTTTCATTAGTTTTAGTAGAACCAGTTCTTTGATTCGAATGTGGCTCCCCCCCCCCCCAGCCCCGAGACGGAAATCGGAGTGCAGCCCGCGGGTTAAAGTATGACCATCCAAATGGCCCGTTACGCTAAAAAGGTTCCCCACCCCTGGTCTATAAGGACTTACCCTACAGACTTCTAGCGATTCCTGGACAAGGTGAAATCCAGTCGCAGAGAAATTTGAACATTAGGTATTTTATCTAACCGTCACTGTAGCTCTTACTCCCACGAACACTGAGCGAAAGGGACATATACGAAAATAAAATAACCGACGGGAATTGCGTTTCATTTTCTTTATACGTGTGAGGGAGATGTATGAAAATGATTGTATGTTTTCTTTGGGGGGGGGGGGGGGTGCAGGTATAAGTTCACCATTTGTCTTATTTTCGACTGTTATCATTTAATGTGTAAGAAAAGGCAGCGTTATATGTTTAAGAACAAAAGCAAAACCATCAGCGCATAGACATTTGACGTTATCCTCACGGCAAGTAGGTGGGGATATTGGCAGAGGTCTACGGTACAGTGTGTGAGAGATATGCAAGAAAATTATAACTTTTTGCTTTGAAGGGAACAGACCTACTGTGTATCTCATCTTTTGAAAGAGCGGCAGCAATATTGTGATAAGGAACGTAAGTATGTTTATAGCCTTTTTTGCCGTCAAGGTGCCGTCATCGTCACGGTAAATATAAAAGCGTCCATTGGGACATACCTATGTACGTTCTACCGTCCACGCAAAGAAAGTGATGAACAATTTTCTTCTTGAACAGCTAAAATATTAATATTCTGCAAACATAACATATTTTACCAAAATGGCTTCAAATAAGGTTTCGAATATGTCCGTACTACGTTGTTTATCATACAGGTAACAAATATAATAGCTAGGGGCTAGTAGGAATAAATTCACGGAAGTTGGAAAGCTATTGGAAATTGGAAGACACCATTCTTCAGGTCACAAACGCGTTTTAGTTTCGCAACAAAACTAACATCCATTGAGTCAATCACGTTCGTTCGTGGAATCGCATCACGTGTTGATCAACTAATTTGTATGTGTTATGTGGCCTATTTCTCTAAACTTCTATCTTAACAACTATTTAACTAATCAAAAGATAAATAAAATGATAATATTTATTTTCCGCCATAGGTTCTCAGACAAGGGATGCTGTATCGAGGGTCTTTTTAGGGAAAGGAATGGGGGTAAGTTTTGGGAAGGAAAATATATGAGGGGTGTGTAGTAATCTAGGGGTCAATGCGTCTAGGAGTGACGGACGGACGTGTGCGCCGATGGATCGAGAGAGTCCGGCTGAAAAGATCTAGGTTAGATAGCTAGGTCTTCTTCAACCAGTCTCTCCCGATCCGGTCTGCCACGCAGTAGGTGAGTAAACGCATTCACTGCCAAGACCTAGGCAAAGGTCTTTTTCTCACCCCATGAATCCGGGCATCCCTGTTAAATCACCAATAATAGCGAACCACTTATGGGGTGATTTATGGCAAAAGTGTTAGTCATCCAATAAATAGTTCCCATGGCGGGGATACCCACCTCCTAAATTACACAACAAATTTTGAAAATCGATTTACTTTCGTAATATGGTCGTCTTCTACAACAAAATGTCGTGTTTTTTACAGATGAGCTGAGGATATAACTTTTTGAATTTTAAAAGCTTGTGATGTACTGCAGCACTGCCATTTTAATTATGAATTGTACTGAATCGTGTCTCGTGTGATGTCACGAGACACCATTGCATACATTTTATACAAGTTCACTTTGAAATCTCATATCTTCGTGATTTTTAAATATATCGATAGATAATTAATATTACTGTCGTTTACGTAAATTAAGAGAGGACTTCATTGAAGGTAACTAATTCATTGTAAATTGAAATGTGATTGTTATTGACCGTTGTCAATTTCATGAATTCTTCGAAGTTTTGCCTTATTCACAGATCAAAATCAAGGTCAAAACTGCGGATATCAAATAAGAGTTGATACGGTGTTTATTTCAAGCGCCCCCCTGGCTTCATACCTCCGTGGGGTAAATTACACATTGCTCTGTTGCATTTGCTATTCATGACTCGTGAATACTTTACTGCTGTTGGCTTTCTATAGTCTGGCCGACAGCCGACAGCCCCAACCAGGGCTGTTCAATCTGCCCAACCCCCGGTCCCTGGTCCGCCTCGGTCCGGGAACGACATTACAAATACATAGGTACTTATTTTATTTTTATTTACTATTTACATTAACTCCACACATGAGGCTCCGAGGAAAAATGATTTCCCTCAGGGCTTATGTCACCTTTGGAGATGCTGTATGGAGGGTCTTTTTGGGGAGAGGAAGGAGTGAACATATTGTAGAAGATAGGAAACACACAGCCTTGCAAATCATTCCACAGCCGAGTTGTTGAACTCAAGAACGAGTCGCAGAAGGGACTATCATGTGACAATTGTTAACCGTATATATATATATATATGTTGGGCGCGCGTTTGGCGTGTTTTCCGACTATGCACCAATGCCGAAGGGATCAATGAGACTATTTCTTGGAAGCAGCTTGCATTGCAATACCGGTAAAACAGGGACAGCATACCTACCTAACGCCTGTGCTCTAAATATTGAAATCCATTTTTTTAAGAAAGGGGAATATTACTGTACTTAAATATGCGAAAAACGACTTTCGCATTGATTGCTAATATCTACACTATTGTCTTTTCTGTATTCGTTGTGCCCTCTGTAAATTGTGAACTTTATCTTTGTTTTGCTATTAAAATCAATTTAACATTTTTCACAAATATCAAGATAAGATGTAATAATTTTTCTTACAGGGGGGTAGGTTTGTAACGGTTGATTTCCGTCACATGGATCTTCCTAATCCGGTTTCTCATATTGCTACTAGAAGCGGTCTCAGCTCACAGCTGACGAGTCTGAATCCAAGCAGGCACGAGAAGAGGATGTGACTCACGACTCCCGGAGCAAACGACGATAGTGGAAACTTCGACACGTAAATCCTTAACTTTATTTAGTTTCATAAATATGATTTACCATTGACATCCTTGTTTTAGATTACTTGATCGTTAAGTTTAAACGATCTGGCGCCCATATTAGTGTTACTTATCCACAATAGAATTATTATTTAACGTGTGGCATTGAATTTAACTGTTGGAAGTTTACTTCGTGCTTCAGCCCGCCCTGAGATATTTATAGAGTACAAATAGAGTCAAAGTCAATCAATCATTTACCTTTACATATATAATCTTTTTCTGTATGAGTTTCATTTCATATAATGGTCGACTTCTTTAATTCACGCTCTTTTCTTTCATTATACATCTCTACACATTATTATTCCATGCTCATGCTTTATAGTACACATAACATTTAACTATTAAATTGATATCTGATTTTAGGCAACCATTTGCTTAGTTTGAGTATAAAGTACAAGGCAGAGGCATATTAGGAGGTACATGTTCTACTTACTACTGGGGTGTATGAATTTATTTGATTTATAATATTGTTCGCCCAGTGATGATGGGAACCTTAGAAATCTGATCAAGGAAACGGCCTGCCGTGGTTCTGTCAATTTTTTGATTTTATTTACTAAACACGCCCATATTATAAATCAACTCGGCATAATCGCTAAGTAAAAGTATTATTTATTAAATTTCATTTAGAGTCGTTTGTATGAACAATCGCCTCAACCCTGGCACCGTGGATTTTCAAGTAAAATGACATTTATTATTTTAATCGACTGCACTACTTTGATGATGAATTCTTCCAAGAGAGGTGACAAATAATGCTCGGTTTAATCCCATTGCCTAATATGGCCGGTTGATTGGCCAGCATTGTGCAACAGAACTAGTCTGAATATTTCAACTAATGCATTCTACCGAGATTCATCATCGCATAAACATGTGTCAATCATTGTCAGACGACATTTATCTACGCTTGCACTATTGTTTACAAATGTAGTTTATCCTGCGCGCGTTCTCGATCTTTATTCAATGCTTACTATATAATTATATGTATTTTCTGTTTGACCCGCTATGGAAAAGTGTTTGTAACCCCTCGCTTAGACTTTCCTAAACTGGAAGCTTCACATAGAGATAGAACAAACTAGATTAACTCCATGCTAATTATGAAACAAATTAGAATGGGCTCATAGGACGATCTGTTCTCTTTACATGCTTATCAGTGACACATTTGTAACAACAATGAGACAAGAATAACTATCTGAATAGTGCGAAGCGACTCATTACGTTAGCATATTTATGTTACTTATTATTTATGTTACTATTATGTTAGCTACAATACAGACTTTCTGACAACGCCGAACCCAATACGTGTAGGTCCTTCTTTTAATTCAAGTTGGATTTTAATTAAGTACTGTGTGATTTTGGCATATTGACTCAATGTCTACGATTGATGAACTACGATTCGATTGGAACAAAGCCAATAAAAGTGTTCTACGATGGCTTAGAAAAGTGGAGAATTCGTTATAATAATAATTATAATGTTTTATTACAGGATGTTGGGAGGGTAGAGCAATCCCACACGTCACATATAGTTATACATATTTACACAATATATTTAAGAAAAGAAACTAGTATATAGAATAAAAAAAACAAACATAGTAATTATCAATAAGGGCGTGTAGGTCGGGCCCAGCGCTCACTCAGGGGTGGCGCTTGGTGCTAGAAGGTTGCGGTCACCACTTGTTGTTGGAAGCCATTAGCCGCATCCTAGTTCTGACCCGGTGTCTTAGGGGGCGTTCAAGTATTACGTAACGCAATTTTTGAAGATTTTTACCCCCCCCCTCCCCCCATGTAACGCGCCGTAACGTTTTTCCGAAACCTCCCCCCCCCCCCTAAACGTTACATAACGCCCAAGTGACAATTTTTATCTGAAAGTCACTATTAAGTTGCGCAAAATACTGGAAAGTAGCTTAAATACCTTTATTCTTGTTTTAATCGCGTTTGCGGTAATAAATAAAACAAGAGATTTCGAGAACGAAAAGCATTGCCAACTTGGAAAATTTTAATTCCCTAGTTTTTTTTTATCTAAATGAAGAAAAACATGTTACGTAACGCGTTGTTTGAACTACCCCCCCCCCCCTCCCCCCCCCGCCCCCCGTACAGCACAGTAACGTTTCACAAGACTCCCCCCCCCCTCCCCAACTGCGTTACGTAATACTTGAGCGGACCCTTATCATAAAACCGTTAAAAAACAGAAATATCTTCAAAATGATAATAACTCTAATTATACAATAGTAAGTTTTAAAATGGGGCTTTTAGAAATCGAGGTAAATAATTTATGAAAACTAAATATGCAATTTCAAACCATATTTATCAACTTCACGAACCATATGAAATACGAGAGCTTTTAAAACTGTTAAAACATTTTTTAATTAGGTATAGATTAGATTTTATCATTTGAGCGTACATTTTCCCTCACCAAACAAAGGAACGTTGTCTCTAGGGTGAAGAACAGCTATTTTGTTTATGTTGCGTTGTGACATGTAACATTTTTTGTAGGATATACTTACTCTAAAATTGTTTACGGTACATTTAAATATTCATAATATTACGACCTCAAATAAATACATTCGTTAACGATGTTCTTGGGGATAGTTGTTGTTGAAAATGATTATCTGGAGATAGTAATACGGGGCCATCCATAAACTACGTCACAAGAATTTCATGATTTTTTGACCCCCCCCCCCCGCCCTGTCACATATTTGTGAGACCCTTTCCCCCCTAGTGTGACGTCACATATTTTGCAATTTAACAAATTTTTTTTAAATAATTTAGATTTTTACATGTGGCGTCCAGAGCTGATGACCCTCTCATACCTTGCCACAGTTTTCTACTCCCCCCCCCCCCCCCTACTTAGAGGGTGGCGTAATTTATGGATGACCTCTAAGGTAGAGCCTATGAATTATTAATATGTGTGATTTTTCTCGGAAACAGTATAACACAAAATAATAATACACTATCTCCATTCTAGGTACCCAAGGCTGGTATTATTGGCGTTAGGTCATTTTTCTGCTGCAATGTCCAACGTAGTGCATCCTATATCGCTAAATGCAACCTGCAATATTCACAATCACGGCATCAGAGGGGTTAGTTGTGTGGTATAAATTCAAAGGGGTTGTTACCTTCAAACGGAACCCACAATATGTGGCTGCTAACGCTATCTGATCTGGAGAACCAATTTACCGCGTGGCGGCTTCTCTCGGAGGTAGGGTAGGAGGGTACCTCCTAACCTTTTTTAATGCAACTTATCAGATTTACAAACACACGTTTGACGTTTGTCTGAGAGTTATATGGCGAGTAGGGCCTTTATATATTGGAGAAGTTGATGCGTGTTTCACTAGGGGTTAGAAAATACGGTGGAGGTCCGTTAATCTAACTGCTTTATTTTTCCTTAATGATGTCTCTTCAATTTTTTTTTTTTTATTTATTTTTTTTATTATTAAGTTAAAAGAAATATAATATTTCGCTTTGTTAACTTAAGTACAGAGCATATGTAGTACAGGTGTAGTAGCAATATTTTTAATTTTGTTCTAACATCTTAAGTTTAAATAGTTTTTTTTAAAGGTTTTTATATTCTTTTCTGCTGTAAGGTTATCTGGAAGGAGATTATATATGTGAACTCCCTCGTGGCCAATACTTTTCTTGCCACCTTCAGTCTTGACAGTATTTGTATACAATTTATTGTGTTGTCTAGTAAAATGTTCGTGTACTTGTGATGTTTTTATTAATGTTGTGTTTGTGTGTATAAGTCCATTTTGTATTTTGTAGATTAAAAGACATATGTTATATTCATACAATGTTCTTATTTTCAAAAGATTCATTTCCTTGTATAGTTTTTTTGTGTCCGGGTATAGTGTATAGTGTCCGGGCTATAGTTGAAGAGTATTTTAATAGCTTTGTTTTGTATTATTTGTAATTCGTTTAAGTACGTAATGTATGTGTTTCCCCATATTTCTATTAAATAATTTAGGTGGGACTGCATTAAGCTAAAGTATAAGCCTCTCTTTACCTCTGTTGGTAGAAGATGAGCAATTCTACCAAATACACCAATCAATGGGATGATTTTTGTTTTTAGTTTTTCTACATGTACAAGCCCAGGTATTTTTCGCTATCTAGAATATGCAGGTCTCTTTCTTCTATTTGTAATGGTTTATGCGATGGTATTATTCTTTTAGGTGAGCTTAAGATCATGTAACCGGTTTTATTAATATTTATTGTTAATATATTTTTATTAGCCATTCTTTTAGTACATTAAGATCCATTTGAGATTGATCTAACAGACTTTCTAAGTTTTTGCCGAAGTAAAATATTGCCGTATCATCTGCGTACAAGAAAATTTCACCATGTAGTTTTAGCTGACAGATGTCATTTATGTATATTTGGAATAAAAGTGGTCCCAGTATTGATCCTTGTGGAACTCCATAGTTTATATTCTCGAGTTGACTGTTTTTATCTCCTATGTTAACACATTGTTTTCTGTTGGACAGATAGGATTTTATTAATTTAATAGCTGGACCGGTTACACCTGTTTTTTCTATTTTTTTAATCAGCATTGCCACAACTGTGATATAACTATAGATCATATTTTATATCCGACTTCAATCTCCATACTTTTCTATCGAGATTGTTTTGAAGTGATACTCGTACTTCTATAGCCCCGCTATGATTTGGATTTCGGATGAAACGGAATTGACGATTACTGCACCTGCGACTCATCAACTGCGCTCATTGACCGCTTTGATTATGTGTCACTTTTACAGGCTCCTATTGGTTGAGATATGAAACGGAAATTACTGGTCTGCGCTCATTGGTCGCTTTGATTTTGACCTCACTTTTCAAGTATTGGTTGAGATTGTTTTGGTAAAGTTTCGCTTCTACCGTGTTAACTGCACTCGAATTTTTTTTTACGTTAGCTCCATAAAGGAGGCCCTAAGGAAAATAATTTCCCTCAGGACCCATGGCATCTTAGGGGATGTTGTGTGGAGGGTTTTTTTAAGGGAAAGAAGAAGAGGAAGTTCTGGGAAGGAAATAGGTATGACGGGTGGGTAGGAATTTGGGGGTCAGTGTGTCCAGGAATGATGGACGTATGAATCCATCCCTTCAACTACGGTGCAAGGCGATGGGTCGAGGGATTCTGGCTGGAGAGGTCAAAAGACCTCCTCAACCAGTCTCTCTTGATCAGGGTCGCCACGCAGCTGGGCAGACATATCGGTTGCCAAGACCTTGACAAACCTCACCCCATGAACCCGGTCACCAAATTTAGCGATCACTTGGGGTGACCTATGGCAGAGGTGTTGGTTATCTAATAAATGGTTCCCGGGGCGACAGTACCCATACCCGCCTCCCAAAATTAACTTCATATGTAATTATTATTTCGGTGACCAGACAACTCAGAATGAACTCAACTCAACACCTCTTTTGAAAAGCCATTAAAAGTGGTGAAAAAATATATAAAAAACATTGGTTAAATAGGTTCCGTTAGATTAGGTAATCCGCCCCGGGAACCATTCGTGGGATAACCAACACCTCTGCCGTAAGTCTCCCCAAATGGCTCGGTGATGGACTGAATGTTTGTCTATGTCTTGGCTGTGGATGCATCCGCCCACCCACTGAATGGCGGGCCAGGATAGGAGAGACTGGTCGAGGGAGACCTTGTGAACTCTCCACCAGGACTATCTCGACCAATCGCCTTTCAACGCCGTAGTGGGAAGGATGGATTCATACGTCCGTCAATCGTCCGGACGCCCAGATTATACTCGTATATATTTTTCCTTCCCAGAATTTTCTCTACTTCCTTACAAATATCCTCCGCACAGCATCCCCAATGGAGCTATTGAAAAAGACAAAAAATTAAATACCTTTCTGAGGATGGATAGTTTCACAGAATTTGAACAATTTGTCTAATTTCAAAATTAATATTCAACTTCTGTTATTTTCCACATTCGGTGAAACAACCGGCCAATGAATAAATGGTAACAGAACTTGAATAGAACTGTCAAGAACTGTCAAAGAACACGAGTTTCAATTTTCAAATTAGAAGGATTGTTCAAATTCTGTGAAAAATTTTTTCGAAAGTATTTTTTTTCTTGTTCGACAGACTAAAATATTTTTAACTCTAAAACCGAACTCTGATAAAGCAGGATAAACTATCAAACAAAGATCTCATTGGCGTCATACTATCAGTACAATTTTCTGTCTGGAATTTTTTATATCATTTTTTATATAAAATAACAACAATACTTCTTGGCAGTGCAAACGTCAAAAATTATTATCTCCACTTTAAATAATAATATAAATTTATTTACAGTAAATCTGAACTAAAACGATATCCAAGATTAACAATCAGTGCTAACTTTAGTGAAGTAAAGTGTTAAAATCTCCTTTTTTTGTGTCCTTTTTCCAAAAAAGCAAAAATAATACAGTGCAAACGTCAAAACATTATCTCCATTTTAAATAGTAAAATAAACTTACTTTCTTCAAATCTGAACCCTAAAATTATACACGAGATTAAGCAGTGCTAACTTTAGTTAAGTAAAGTGTTAAAATCTCCGATTTTAGTGTTTATTACCATTAAAACAAAAACAGTACACTTGACAAGAACAGTACCTATACGAACTACCTATCCGAAACTTGTGACAGTGAAGCTCAATCAGTGGTTTGAAATAAAGTTTTACATTTTATTTAACAAAAAATTATAAAAAATAAAAACTTAATTTTCACAATGGACGTTCAGTCATTTATCGCCAACGCAGAAAGGGCAGTAAACGCAATCAACAAGGTACTTTTTGACCCTAGTAATAAATTCAACAAGGACCAAATTGCAAAAATAACTCCGATATCATGTGACATCTTAGCCGCAATTGGCAGCCTGTCGGCAGCGGTAGCTGCCAAAACTGGCACCTTGGAAGGTGAACTGCAGGCATTCAAAGAAATGCATAAAAACATTACATCTCAAAACCCGTCACCCGTAAACAATGTGACCGACATCTGTGAGATGCTAACTGAGTTGGAGGAAAGGAAGTTAAGATCTAAAAAAATTATACTATTTAACATCCCCGAGAGCAATTCCTTGTCAACTGCAACAAGAATCATCGAAGATACACAAAAGGTTTCATCTTCCCTTGAAGGATTCGAAAACATCTTTAATCCCAATGAGATCAAGATCCACCGTTTGGGAATAAAGAAACCTGACCAAACAAGGCCCATCAAGATCGAATTCAAAGATTCAACAACTTCCAAATCCATTCTGATGAATAGAACAAAATTGAAAAACGGTGTCAAGGCAGCAAACGACCTCACTACACTCCAAAGAAATGAACTTGCTCTTTTACGAAGTGAGCCTGAATCAAGACTAAAAAACGGCGAAACAAATATAACTATTAAATATGTAAACTCAACACCAAAAATCGTGATGGCTCAAACAAAAAACTACCAAAATCCAGCACACTGAACCTTTATTATCAAAATGTACGTGGGCTGCGAACAAAACTTGATAACTTCAGAATTTGCATACCATCAATAATATGTGAAGCCGTGGTACTGACTGAAACATGGTTAGATCCATTCATCAATTCTTCTGAACTAGGATTATCCTCGTACAATGTTTACAGGATGGACAGAAATCGTGCTACCAATTCTAAATCAAGAGGAGGTGGTGTCCTCGTCGCAATTAAAAAAAAATTTACTTCTAAGAAATTAAACACAAAAAACAGTAACGTTGAACAATTGTTTGTATTGGTGAAATGTAGAAGTGAGAAATTAATAATTAGTTCTGTATACATACCCCCCTCGCCCACCATTCTTGTCTTAAAAAACCATTATGAAGACGTAGAAATAATAAGAACAAAATATCCTGATGCCAAATTTATTGCCGTAGGTGATTACAATCTTCCAAATGTAAATTGGAATTTGCACGACCCCGAATTGTCGAATACTTTTGATACCACTATCTCGGAAAGTGAAAGAGTAATACTCGACATGTCAATATATTTAAACTTAACTCAACATAATCTTGTCAGAAACATTAACAATCGCGTATTGGATCTCGTATTCTTCAATTCTCAATGTATCAAAGTGAGTAAGGCCATAGAAGTTGTAATACCCCCTGACGTCCATCATCCTCCACTAAATATTTGTATAACTGACTTTGGCGAAAAAATTCTGAAGTCTACGAGATCATGCTACAATTTTAGAAAGGCAGATTATTCGGGTATGTGTGACTCTCTTAAATTGGTTGACTGGTCTTTCTTAGATAGTGATGATTTAAATCGTACTACTGAACAGTTTTACTTAATTCTTAGTAATCATATAAATCGCTTTGTCCCTTACACTCAATATAAGGAATCTAAATATCCAGTATGGTTTAATAAAGATTTGATTAATTTAATTACACGTAAAAAAACAGCTCATAAACTGTATAAGGATCACGGAACATCGCAGTTGTATATAGAATTCTCCAAAATTAGAAGTGATTGTAATAAACTATCAAGGGCGTGTTATAACGACAGAGAATGATATTTTTAACAATATAAAACGTTTTTGGCGATTCAGTAAAACATTAAGAAGTGGTGACTCTGATATACCAAATACCATGTATTTTGAAGGCAGAAAGGCTGATGGCACCAAAAATATTGTCAATCTTTTTGCCGACTTCTTCAAGAACGTTTACGATAAAAGTCAACCCAATCAGTTCTCCTTACCTAACTATACTCCCAGTTTCAATATAAACCTGTCACATGTGCACATCGAACTAAACGAAATTATAAAACAAATTAAACTTCTAGATCCCAATAAAAATGCCGGTCCTGATAACATTCCACCTTTAATCTTGCAGCAGTGTGTCGCCGTTCTTGCTTATCCCTTATACACACTCTTTAATCGTTCTTTGTCAAAAGGTAATTTTCCTGATCTATGGAAACATAGTTATATAACACCTATTTTCAAAAAAGGGGATAAAAACGAAGTAACTAATTATAGACCTATATGCATACTATCAACAATTCCAAAACTGTTTGAGAAGCTGATTTTGGATAAAATAACTAGCTCATTTAAATATAATATATGTCCTGAACAGCATGGTTTTATGGCCGGCAAGTCAACACTAACTAACCACATTTTATATCAAAATTTCATTTCCGATGCAATGGCGAAGAACCTCCAAGTTGACTCAATTTACACTGACTTCAGCAAGGCGTTCGATAAGGTTTCTCACGCCATTCTTGTAGAAAAACTGTTTAAAGCTGGAGTTCGTGGTAATATGTTGCTTTGGTTTATAAGCTATCTCTCAAACCGAAAACTTAGTGTTAAACTAAATGGGGAATCATCGTATGATTTTTTTGCATCCAGTGGTGTTCCGCAAGGTTCCCACCTCGGACCTGTATTATTTATCTTTTTTGTAAATGACATTTGTAATATTTTTAAAGACATTGACGTACTTATGTTCGCAGATGATTTGAAACTTTTTAAAGCAATTCGTAGCCTGGATGACTGTTATATTCTCTCAGCAAACTTGTCAAAATTAGTTGAGTGGTGTAGCGATAACAAGCTATACCTTAATGTTAATAAATGTATAACTATGAGATTTTATAAAATAAAAAATCCAATTTTTTTCAATTACACAATCAATAACTTCATTCTCGAATCTGTTTCTGAAATTAATGACTTAGGTGTTACTTTCGACACCAAACTTAGCTTCATACCACACATTGAAAATATCTCAAAGAAGGGTTTAAAAATGTTAGGTTTTGTACTAAGAGTGGCTAAAGATTTCAAAGACATTAAAACCTTAAAACTTCTGTACACATCACTAGTGAGGAGTCAGGTTGAATATAACTCAACTGTGTGGTCTCCTCACTATGACGTGCATTCTCAAACAATAGAAAGAGTACAAAAAAAATTCCTAAGCTTTTTAAATTATAAACTAAAAATACCAAAAGAACAATTAAACTACACTTATCTACTGCAATTATCTAATCTATTAAATTTGTGTGACAGAAGAACTGTTTCCGATCTAGTATTTTTATTTAAAATTTTGCATAATACAATTGACAGCCCTGAATTCTTGGCGCTCATAAATTTTAATGTTCCAGCCAGAAATACAAGGTCAGTACTACCCTTTTATTCTGGCAATACTACGACTAGGGCACAATTCAATATACCACTATATAGAATTCAAAACTTGGGTAAGGGAACGTACCCATACTACGTGACCAACTTTTTGCAATTTTTAACCCCCCCCGGTGACCAAAATCCTAAGCAACCCGCCGCTCATTTGTATGGAGCGTGACATTTTGAAGACCCCCCCCCCTAAACGTGTCACGTAGTGTGGGTACGTTCCCTAATATGTATTCGCACATCGATATATGGAATTATGTGGTCACTGATACACTATAAACATGAAATAATAAAATCATTTATCTATAATTTAAATGCTCATTAAGGATTTTTTTTTGTAAATTTACTTCATCGACTTTATAATTAATTAAAATTCAAATTGAAAAGTTTCGAACTCCTGCAACTCACGAACCTACCATCTACATATAGCGGTTTCACGCTATGAGTGACCAATAAGTACTTAGGTGTTTGTTATTCCATGATTATTTTTGTAAATTTTGAAACACATCTGATGACCTTACTTTACTATTTTTGTTCCTTTTATATTTATATCATGTATGTATTTTTTTTTATAGCAACTTTATTGTTTTTATTTCTCACTGTACTTTTAAATTTTTGTTACTTTTATTTCATGTTTGTATTTTTGTTTTCTATTGTAACTTTTATTTATATTATATTTTTCTTTCTTGCATTAAAATTGTACTGTCTTTATACATTTATGTAAAAGCCCTCTGGGCGTAAATTAAATAAATAAATAAAAATAAATAAATATCAAGACAACATTTTATAACCTAACCCAACTATGTCATATCTATGAGGGAGGCGTCTACTAATATCTACAGGAATTCCAAAAACTGAATAAATCGGACTAATATCTATGAGAACCAAAGTGCGTACGAATATCTACAGCTCAAACTGCTGACTAATATCTATGAGAACCAAAGTGCGTACGAACATCTACAGCTCAAACTGCTGCTGACTAATATCTATGAGAACCAAAGTGTGGACGAATATCTACAGCACTGGCAGAGGTTGGATTTGCAATTATATATAGCATATTGAAATAACGTAATATTGCGTATGCAGTTTAAAAAACTTAATTTATGTAAGTATGTATGTAAAAATCCCTAATATCGGACTATTAGACACATTTAGCTGATTATTAAGGATTTGGGTTTTTGTTTTAACAGCTTTCTTTATTTCGAGTGTTTCTAAATTATTTAGTCTGTTACCATGACCATTTCTATGTCAGTTAGGTTAGGTTGTGGTGCCGTGTATTTCGAAATAAATAAATATCTTTGTAATATGACCTTCATGTTTGTTCAATAAATTATTGTCCTCGTAAACAGCAAAATACGTAATTGAAATTAATAAATTACTTGGTTTTTACCACTTTTATTGTTTATAAAACCGACATGTTTCGTCAGCAAAGCTGACTTCTTCAGGGTTTTGACAGAACTGACAAAACCCTGAAGAAGTCAGCTTTGCTGACGAAACATGTCGGTTTTATAAACAATAAAAGTGGTAAAAACCAAGTAATTTATTAATTTCAATCATAATGGTGCCACAAAATAAGTTTGCTGTGTTAGAAGAAAATACGTAATATTATGCAAAACCTTCATGTACGTACTTTAAACGTGCCTTTACGTAATCTAAATAATTTATGCTTTTCCGTACAACGTCTTGCTCAGCTGCCCTCTGTAGATATTAGTCCAACCTACGCTCCATAGATATTAGTCACCACTGGGACCGTCATAGATATTCGTCCGACCTTAGCTCTGTAGATATTAGTCAACACTCTGAAGTTCATAGATATTAGTCCAACATATGAACTGTAGATATTCGTCTGACATACAGGCTGTAGATATTAGTATCTGGAGTCTCTATGAGCAGTGTGTTATCCATTTTACTTCCAAAATATAAACTGGCATAAGATTGTTTTTTCCATACTTTCAGTTGTTCAATAACAAAAGAAAAGTATTTTAGATCTATTATGTCTAAATAGTTTAAATGAAGAAAAGTTTCTTTTGTAACCTGATACCGCTATTTTTTATTAAATTTGTTCAATGTCGAGAACAAAAAATCACTTTTCAGAAACGCCGACTTGTTAAAATTCTAAACTATAAGTTATATTAATTTTGTCTACTTAAACCAAAGGTCAACGTTTAAGGACAAAAGGTCACAACTTGGTCCCTGTCTTTATTTAAACAGCCTAGAAGTGGCACGCGAGGATATTTTAAACAGGTCTCGTGTTGAATTTAATTCGCTAAAATTATTTCTGTAGGGTAAAGGCTTGGGGGAATAGTTAGAAATGTTAATTCCTTTTGTAATTTAGGTTAGGTACTGTTTAAATTTATTAGAAATTTGGCACGAAAAGCAATAAAGTAGACATAAAAAGTTTTTAATTAATTATACGCAATTTAGGTGGCGGGTTTGGGTACTGCCGTCCCGGGAACCATTTATTGGATAACCAACACCTTTTCCATAGGTCATCCCAAGAGTTTTCCATAGGTCATCCCAAGGTCACCATCTATGTTTGGTGACTTAGTAAAGGTGGCCGGGTTCGTGGGTGAGGGTTGTCAGGGTCTTAGCGGCGGATGCGTCTTCTCACAAACTGCGTGTCAGGCCGAATCGGGAGAGACTTTTTAATTTTTTTTTACATTAACTCCTCACAGGAGGCCCTGAGGAAAATAATTTCCCTAAGGGCCTATGTCATCTGGGTTGCTGTGTGGAGGGTTTTTTTGAGGAGAGGAAGGAATGAACATTGGTTTTGAAGAGACCCATGTTGTAGGAAGGAGGAAACACAGAGGCCGGCAAATCATTCCACAGCCGAGCTGTTGAACACAAGAACGAGTCAAAGAAACGACCCGTTCTCATGTGACAAATGTCAACGGTGTACAAATGTTGGGCACGCGTTTGGCGTGTTTCCCGATTATGCACCGGTGCCGAAGGGATAAATGATGCTAGTTCCTCGGAGCATCTTCCATTGTAATACCGGTAGAACAAGGATACCATTCCCACCCGACGCCTGTGGTCTAAAGATTGTAATTCGTCTGTTAAGATGGGAGAATCTATCAAACGGACCGCCCGTTTCTGCACAGAGTCGAGTGTATTTTTCAGGTATTTTGGAGCTCCAGACCAGAAGTGGCTGCCAAATTCAACCGTGGGGCGCACTTGTGGTTTGTACAGGGTTAGCAGTTGTGTACTATTAAAGTGTCTGCGGGCCCTGTACAGTACGCCCAGTTTTTGGGAGGCTAACTTAACTCTGGCTTCGATGGAGCCCCATACCTGAGCTGGTCACTTAGGGTTACACCAAGCATATCAATGGAGGGCCTGTTCGGAAGATTGCTTCCGTTGAAAGAGATTTTTATTTGATCGAAGTTGAGGGAGACCATTCGTCTTCTCCAGCACAACTCTAGGACCATCACCTTGAGAGATTGATTCATACGTCCAACGACACACTAACCTTCAGATTTCTACTCATCCCTCATATATAATTCCTCCCCAGAACTTCTTCTCCTCTCCTTTCCTAAAAAAACCCTTCACACAGTATCCACAAAAAACAAAAATAGCGTATTGTTATTATTATTACGAATATTAATATGAAAAAGATCTTATTTGATTTTGAAAGGTCCTTGGGACACAATAAATTTGTTTCAAATAGAAGGTTTTTTTAGTTTTCAAGGGTGTTTTAAAGTCTCGTTTAGATTTTGTCGAATTAATTTATCACATTCAGTATTTCTGTATTTTATTCCCATCTTCATCACATCATATAATATGAATAATAATTAGGTTTTCGTTCCGTTTTTCGTGGTTGTGTGAGGTGGGCAACATATTTACGAAACATGCCGTGGCGATACAAAATGACATGTATGATAGGTAGGTACATTAGAAATATAAAAAGTGTAGCACCAAAAAAAAGTATCTTCACAAGTTAAAAAATAAACCACACAACTTTGTAAAGAAAATAAATTGAGAATGGGACGAAACCTTCAGAAAATTTACGCAATTCCTCGATTAGCTAGTTTTTTTTATTAGGTATGTGAACAGTGATTCACATCAAAGCTTTCACACAGTACAATTACACTGAACATGGTTGATTCTATCACAACATTGATAACATAAAACTTACATATACATTACATTCATTCACACACACACATACCATGCATTACAAAACAATAATAAGGTTTTTCAACAAGTTTTTAGAACAATAAGTGTATACAATAAAAAACACAAATTTGTTTAAGACCACTTTTATTTTAAACACCCTACCGGTTTCAGAAGCACCCTTCCTTCGCCAGGAGAATATTATATTATAACTAAGTTATAATATTTGTGCTTCTGAAACCGGTAGAGTGTTTAAAATAAAAGTGGTCTTAAACAAATTTATGTGTTTTTTTATTGTAGATTATGGCGAGCCACAAAGTTGATGCTTTTTACAAATACGTAATAAGTTTATTGGTTTATAAGTTTATAGAACAACATAATAGGGAGATTTAAATTTATTTATTTATTTATCTATAAAAGGTATGTTTACATAACATTATTCGATGCCTGTCTCACTAGGGAATACCTGTTGTAACAGACGTCTTGATGTATTGGATTTTTTGTTTACGTGAAACTCGCAGGGAAGAATAAAACGACATAATCAAGTCAATTCTTGCGAAATGTTACATGTTCAAACTAGCTTATTATTCAACGAAACTTGCATCTACGGTCATCGAAGTAAACAACAGGTGTGAAAATGACGTCAACCCAAAATACTTCGTGTCAAAACAAGTTTGTTTACGTGAAAATCACAGCTATCGGCCGCACGTGTCCCCTTGAAAATATTGCCTATTCAGGGAAGAGTAAAACAATATAATCAAGTCGATTCTTGCGAAATGTTACATGTTAAAACTAGCTTGTTGTGCAACTTGCACCTGCGGTCATCGAGGTAAACAACAGGTGGCGAAATGAATAACATGTTTACGTTTTCCTTTAACTAAAATTAGTATAAAAACCGTCTGAAAAATAAATATTGATTCATTATCAAAGGAACTTCTGAGTTATTATTATCTCCCGAAACCGAAGTGGTGACGATCGGAGTCTAGCGCCCCTATTGTTTACAGTATTTGTATGGAACAGAAAAGTGGTGTCATACAAATTGGTCCTTTTCGAGCCAGGATCCCACGTCATCAAATCTTTCTCAGTGGAGATGGCATCACACGCAGCGGCCGTCAAATCCTGGCTTCAACCGAGACATCACGGCCCTGCCTTGCTAACTCAGATGCATCTATACCTACCGCCGATCCAGATGCTACCTTAAGCCTACGCCTCCACCATCAGAGATCTACAGGAGGCTGATAAAGATGACAACAAACTGAGCAGCAACGATATATGCAGCTTCTACACATACAGCAACGGGACATGCAGCAATGAAACATGCAGCAATGAAACATGCAGCAATGAAACATGCAGCAATGAAACATGCAGCTAACAGACGTCTAGCAACAAATTGACAGTAACGAGATGCGCAGCTTCCACATATGGAGCAACGAGATATGCAGCTTCGACATATGGAGCAACGAGACAAGCAGCAACAAACTGGGCAGCAACGAGATATGCAGCTACCACATATAACGCAACGAGATATGCAGCAACCAACTGAGCAGCAACAAGATATGCAGCTAACAGACATACAGCCAAGAGATATACAGCAAAAAACTGAGCAGCAACGAGATATGCAGCTAACAGACATGCAACAATGAACCCAGCAGCAACGAGATATGCAGCTACCACATATACCGCAACGAGATATGCAACAAAACACTGAGCAGCTCACAGACATGCATCAACGAACCCAGCAGCAACAAGATATGCAGCTACCACATATAACGCAACGAGATATGCAGCAACCAACTGAGCAGCAACGAGATATGCAGCTAACAGACATGCAACAATGAACCCAGCAGCAACGAGATATGCAGCTACCACATATACTGCAACGAGGTATGCAGCAACAAACTGAGCAGGAACGAGATATGCAGCTAACAGATATGCAGCAACGAACCCAGCAGCAACAAGATATGCAGCTTCCACAAATGCAACAACGAGACATGCAGCAATAAACTGAGCAGCAACGAGATATGCAGCTAACAGACATGCAACAATGAACCCAGCAGCAACGAGATATGCAGCTACCACATATACCGCAACGAGATATGCAACAAAACACTGAGCAGCTCACAGACATGCATCAACGAACCCAGCAGCAACGAGATAGGCAGCTACCACATATACCGCAACAAGATATGCAGCAACAAACTGAGCAGCAACGAGATATGCAGCTAACAGACATGCAACAATGAACCCAGCAGCAACGAGATATGCAGCTACCACATATACCGCAACGAGATATGCAACAAAACACTGAGCAGCTCACAGACATGCATCAACGAACCCAGCAGCAACAAGATATGCAGCTACCACATATACCACAACGAAGTATGCAGCAATAAACTGAGCAGCAACGAGATATGCAGCAACAAACTAAGCAGCAACGAGAATGCAGCTACCACATGCAGCAACGAGAAATGCAACAACAAACTGAGCAGCACCGAGATATGCAGCTACCAGATATGCGGCAACGAACCCAACAGCACCGAGATATACAGCTTCCACACATGCAACAATGAGACATGCAGCTTATAGACGTCTAGCAACGAGATATGCAGCTACTACATGCAGCAACGAGAAATGCAACAACAAACTGAGCAGCAACGGGATATGCAGCTACCGGATATGCGGCAATGAACACAACAGCAATAAGATATACAGCCTCCACACATGCAGCAACGAGACATGCAGCTAATAGACGTCTAGCAACAAATTGGCAGCAACGAGATATGCAGCTTTCATATATGGAGCAACGAGACATGCAGCAACAAACTGATCAGCGACGAGTTATGCAGTTACGATACATGCAGCGACGAGATATCCAGCAACAGACATACAGCAACAAGATATACAGCAACAGACATGCAGCAACAAAAATGCAGCAAAGAACCCAGCAGCAACAAGAGATGCATCTACGGCATGCAGCAACGAGAAATGCAGCAACAAACTGAGCATTAACGAGATATTCAGCCACCAGATATGCAGCAACGAACCCAGCAGCAACAAGATATGCAGCTTCCACAAATGCAACAATGAGACATGCGGCAATAAACTGAGCAGCAACAAAATATACAGCTACCACTCATGCAACAGCGATATATGCAGCTACTAGATATGCAGTAATCCGCATATATGGATACTCGATACCCTGTGGCCGCCAGCCAGCCAGATAATTCCCGAGCTTGCAGCAATCGGCCCGACCCTTAATGCTAGTCCCGGATATACTGAAAACCAAGACCGTACTCACACTGGATGAACACATCGAAACATAGATCCACATTGCCAGAAGCAAGCCCTATCAGAGAGTACAACAGATGGCCTGACACGCAAAGCAGATTGCTGACCCATTCGCGGCCCTGCGCGCTGCAACTCCACGCCAAGCTGATCACCAACCTGCCTGAATTTGCAGTCTCATACGAGCCTGAGCCGCGTCCTGCCATCCCATTTTCATGATAAGTTATTCCTTTATATTGTTTATCCTAGTAATAGCAGCAACTAGCCCGCCTCCCAACTTGTTTGTGACTAGATACACAATTCAAGTAAAGGCACCAAACTAGCCCGCCTCCCAACTTGTTTGTGACAAGATATGCAACTCAAGTAATGGCATCAGCTAGCCCGCCTCCCAACTTGTTTGTGACAAGATACGCAACTCAAGTAATGGCATCACCTAGCCCGCCTCCTAACTTTTTTGCGACGAGATACGCAACTCAAGCAAAGGCAACAAACAGCTAGCCTCCCAACTTGTTTGCGACGAGATACACAACTCAAGTAAAGGCACCTACTAGCCCGCCTCCCAACAAGTTTTCAACAAGATACGCTACTCAACCGAAGGCCAGCAAGGCTAATTACATCTTCTAATTTCAATTCCAGCAGTGCCACTACCAGAATAGCGGTGCCCCTCATCACTGCAGCCAAGCAGTGCCACTACCAGAATAGCGGTGCTCCTCATCACTGCAGCCAAGGTGAGCAAGTCCTCCCCAGCAGTACCACTGCCAGAACAACGGTGGTCCTCATCGGAGCAGCCAAGGCAAGCAAGGCCTTCCAGAACATCGGTACTCTCCTCAGACGGGAGGAGCGCGTTTCCACAATAAAAGGGATAAAATTTCATGGAACTGACTCCGAGATGAAAATGCTCTAGTGGCACTAAAGTCACGAGACAGACACGCAATTCTCTAGCAATACCGTCCATCAATTGGCTTTGCTAACCGCCAATAAAAACCGCAGAACCCACGAAGAGGCAATACGACCCACGAGTAGGAGATCAACCCGGCTTTATTTCCTGCCTTACGATTTGGCCCAAAATATAACTTCAAGCCGTGTGGCACTCGAACGTGAGCTGTGACAAACCCAGTGCCCCTGAACATATCCAGAAGTGGACAAATTGGATGATCCTGCAAAAACACATATACAATCACCATCCCAAGACGCTGCTTCAATAACAAGAATTGTGGCAAACAGACTGGGCAAAATAGATGAAATGACCAACATACAAGACTGAAGGTGGGTGTCAACTAAGCCAAATCCAGCCGACCTTGGTACACGGGATCCAAACACCCAACGAACGAACACTAGAAGCGAGGCCCCACTACATCAGTCTTATGTCAACCCCTAATGGGAACATTGCCGCTAAATTGACTGATACACCACACACGCCCCTTTACACACTGCGGGCTAGACTATTTCGGACCCATGACTATCACAGTTGGCAGACATCGAGAAAAACGCTACGCCGCAATCTTCACTTGCTTCTCGATACGCGCTGTCCACCTAGAACTCGTTTCTTCTCTAACCACCGATCCTGCTATTATGGCCATACAACGAATGACAGCGCGAAGGGGACAGCCCGTAACCATGTACTCAGACAACGGGACTAATTTCCATGGGGCCGAAGCCGAGATGAGAAATGCCTTGAAATTACTAAGTCAAGACGTTAAAATGCTTGATGCCCTGACCACTCAGGGCATCGAATGGAGATTATACCACCAATGACGCCGCACATGGGAGGAGTATGGGAAAGACTGATACGCTCGGTGAAACGAGCACCTAAAGAGGAAATTCTCCTGACTACCCTAATCGAAGCATTCGTAGTGAACAACAGACCACTCACCCATATATCAATGGATCCTCGCGATGAAGAACCTTTAACACCTAACCATTTTCTTCTGGGGTCGGCCGGAAAAACGCTCTCTCTTGTCCATGTACGAAAAAGGGGACGAAGAAATATGTCTCCGCCGACAATGGCGTGTCGGCCAACGACTGGCAGACATGTTTTGGTGACGATGGCTCCGAGAATACCTTCCCACCTTAGCGGCCCGACAAAATGGCACCACCCTGTCACACCCATAAAAAAGGATAACTTGGTGATCATCATGGATCCTGCACTACCTCGAAATCATTGGCCTCGCGGCCGCGTCATCGAAGAGATAACCGCAGCTGACGGACAAGTTAGAACCGCTCGAATCCAGACTAGTTCCGAGGTGTACCTAGAACCAGCCGTTAAAATCGCCGTCATCTTACCAGCTCCTACACCTGCTGAGTCATCTCCCCCTCCTCTTCACAAGGACACATAACAAACCAAGATATCTACATCAAGAATGCATCCGACGAACTAGCTAGGTGCAATCAAACAGATTACACCGGGAGGAGTGTAACAGACGTCTTGATGTATTGGATTTTTTGTTTACGTGAAACTCGCAGGGAAGAATAAAACGACATAATCAAGTCAATTCTTGCGAAATGTTACATGTTCAAACTAGCTTATTATTCAACGAAACTTGCATCTACGGTCATCGAAGTAAACAACAGGTGTGAAAATGACGTCAACCCAAAATACTTCGTGTCAAAACAAGTTTGTTTACGTGAAAATCACAGCTATCGGCCGCACGTGTCCCCTTGAAAATATTGCCTATTCAGGGAAGAGTAAAACAATATAATCAAGTCGATTCTTGCGAAATGTTACATGTTAAAACTAGCTTGTTGTGCAACTTGCACCTGCGGTCATCGAGGTAAACAACAGGTGGCGAAATGAATAACATGTTTACGTTTTCCTTTAACTAAAATTAGTATAAAAACCGTCTGAAAAATAAATATTGATTCATTATCAAAGGAACTTCTGAGTTATTATTATCTCCCGAAACCGAAGTGGTGACGATCGGAGTCTAGCGCCCCTATTGTTTACAGTATTTGTATGGAACAGAAAAGTGGTGTCATACACCTGTGTTGAGACAGGCGTAGAGGTACATAAATGAGTATCATACATAAGAATATTTAATTACAACATGAGAATATTTAAGGTAAGATACATACCGATTTGTACAATTCAAACAGAAAGATGATTAAGATTGAGGGTTAATATCATAAAGAGAGCATTATATAGGTGAAGGAAGAGATGAATAAAGTAGTAAATCCTTTCGAGTCTATATAGGGAGTTATATTATACATATAGGATTTTACTATTTTAAGTTCTTTAATAAGGGTGAGGACATACGTGAGATGGTAATTCTGTCTATTTGTACTCTATTTTACAGATGTTAGCAGTAGTGTGGCGTCCAATACTTATAATCCATTTCTTTAAATCTTGTTTGTATTTGGTCTTTGATTCGGTTTGTCTAATCGTGGCTGGAAGTGTATTGTATAGTTTGCAAGCTATGTATTTAAAGTGTTTTTGTCCAAAGGTGGTTTTAGAAAAGGGAGTTTGGAGAAGTTCTTTATAATAGTTCTTAATATTGTTAACAGATGATTTGAAGTTGGTCAATGATGACATTGTCAAATTAATGGAATATTTTTTAAAAGCCTCATTAAAATTACGGCACATTCTCGATAAAGCTGAGTCATACCCCAGCTTAGTTCGATATTTTTTTTAATATTTAACGGAACATAATTTGCAAGTCGTGAACCGGAACATTGAACCTGATTTGATGAAGTAGAAAAGGGTAGTTTATTAAACCATTACCAATCTTGAAAAGAAAACGTATATCTATATTTAGTCTTCTCTGTTCAAGGGTGCGTTCATTTAAGAATTTTAGTCTATCGGTATATTGAGGAAGTGATCGAGCTCGCCTATCGAAACGCTAGCGGCTAGGTGGTACTTAAAATGTTTTTGAACCCGCTCTATTCGCTGAATATGAACTTTGTAGGTTGGACTCCATACAGCACTTGCTTACTCTAACATGCTCCACTCTTCGACCAAGGATATCGAAGGCTCCACTCCAACACTAAGTTTTCCATTATAACCAACCGTTAAAGAGGGAGTAGCCAGACATAACCCGAAACGTTTTTTTTAATCAAATTCTAGACGTATCGACTCTTTTCTACCAAAAAATAAAAATTGATTTCCAAAGATTGTAATTTTATCTAGTAAAGTTATGTTTTAAATCTTGAAAAAAAAAGTTTATTTTGTGTCTATCTATGTATTACAATAAGGTTATACTGTGTCGTTAGCAGATTCGTTAAATTTTCAAACAAAATGGTGTATTACAGAACCACATTTCAAATCTTAAAATCATACAGTAAAATAAATCAATAAATTATCAAGGACAGCCGCTTTTTAGAATTTTAATTTTAGTTAAAATAAAATCATTTTTAAAAATCAGCGCACGTGATTGCGACGAAAATACTTCAGTTTGTCTATTTATTTATGGTCCTACAAACTAATATACATATTTAAGATTTTTTAATTACTTATTTTGCTTAGAAATAATTGAAAAATTATAAATACTTCGATCAAAAAATACATAATTACAAAAAGTACCTAAATATGTAATCTTTATTGCTAACTTGTATGCAGGTGTGTATTAATGCAAATTTTGAATGAAATAAAATAGATATTGAGTTATTATTTAAAATTGCTGGTACGGAGAATAATCATTCTTTGTCATTGGAACAGCCCTATACAGTTGTAACGGTTTTGCAATTTGAATTCTCAGCCGCTGTTTAATGGGCCTGTTAAGAGGGTATTACCAGAGAAAACCAGAAATATGTCATTTTCAAATCAGATTTTAGACGTATTGACTCTTTTCCACAAAAAAATAATAAATGGATTTCGAAAGATTGTTCTTTTATCTAGCATTCGCATGTTTTACATTTTAAGAAAAAATGTTAATTTTTAGTATAATAAGGTTATACCGTAGGTCGTAGGCAGATTTGTTAAATTTTTAAAAAAGATTTTGTATTATACCACACCCATTTCAAATAATGTAATCGTGCAGTAATCAATACATTATCTGGGTATCGCATGTTTTAGAATTTTAATTTTAGTTTAAATAAAATCATTAAAAAATATATACTCACATGTGTTTCTTGACGAAAATTGGTCCGTTTGTGTATTTATTTGCGCACTTACAAACTAATATATTTCAGATTTTTTAACATTCTTATTTAACTTAGACATTATTGAAAAATGATAAATACTTATAATCAAAAAATAATTACAAAAAGTTCATTATTTTAATAGTTTTATCATCGCGCCTTTCAGCATTTTTGGATGTAGGTATAAATTAAAGCAAATTTGGAATGAAATAAAATCGATATTGAGTTATAATTTAAAAAAGCTGGTACGGAGAATAATTAATCTTTCTCGTTGTAACCGCCCTGCACAATCGTAAGAACAACTTTTGACGAAATGTAGATTTTCGGCCGCTGGCTGGTTATACGCTCTTAAGATGGTGATCGATTTTTTTTATAATGTCAGGTTATTAGTAACCCCGAATTGAAAATTTGACTTTCTTCAAGAAAAATATGCACCTATGTATGAAAAAGTATGTTTATAGTAAATTTACGTAATAAAAAATACATTCAAACAATTCATCATTTCATTCAAGGGATGCAGGGGACTAGAAAGGCCGAGAATTTAGGCTCCTTTCATAAAATATGATCATTTTTTGTGATTTTTATTGCTAGGGGCGTAGAAGAATGTGCATTTGCCCATGGGCAAAGGGGTTCGCAATTAATTTTAATTTCTTTCAATTCCATAACCCGCAATGATTGCGATCGTAACCATAAAGTAGGAAATCTGTGGGATGAAACAGCAAAAACTCTAGCTAAGCTCTTTGTGAGCTTCAGCTTCGTGAAATTTGCAAAGATTTTTATATTTTTAGGTTTTCTTATTTTCAGCAACAAGGAAACATTTTCTGTTCTCAATGTATTTCTATTGTCAGTTATCTAAATCTAAAAAATCAGAGTGTGTAATTCATACGTAGTAGAAGTGAAACCTTCAGAAAACTAAAGTAGACAAGAGTGTGGAGACTACAAACCAATTTTTTCCATATTTTTGTCGTCTAATTCCAGTGCACCTTTTCCTAGACATTTGGTGATCTTATTAGTATTTGTGTTTTCTTCTTCGGAGTCACTAGATGACGCTTTCTGTTGTGTGCCTGTTTTTTTTTGGAGTGGTTTGAAGATTGGATCTTGATTTTACATAATTTTTTTTTGATTTCGGAGGATGTGACCCTTGGTCCACTGAATGTTTGGCCGCTAAGGTTCGTCAAGCGCTTTACACCACTAGACTAAAGAAGACTTGCGTGGGGCCGTGTAATTATCGTATTATATTGGAACCGAATACCCGTGAAATCTTACTAATATCATTAACGCAAAAGTTTGTATGGTTGTATCTGTGGAATGGATTTTAATGAAACTTTACAATAATATAGCTCGTACAGCAGAATAACATATAGGCTATAATTTATAAAACTAGCTAGGAATAGCGATGTGTCAGTTCAGCTGGAATGGGCTCATGTGATCCGCTCCTTTGCGGGAAGCGGTTCCTACTCCCACTCCTTTTTCAAATCGACTACTCCCAGAGAACCCGGCCCAGTCCCAGTACTCTCCGCATCCAAATAAATCCGGCGGTAATCCGGCGGTCCGAGCAACTCAACGCCGAAGCGCGAAAACCGCACTCGAATACAAGTCCCGGGTTCCTTTAAACCCAAGCGCCTTGTTCCAAGCTACGTGAATCGCGACACAATCCATTCATTCCGCCCACTCCCGGACTCGCGCGAACTACGATACATTCCTGAATCACCCCGTGGCCGCCGGCTTGCTCCGCGATCCACCGTCCGGCGTCACTCACCATTCCACTCATGAGTCGCGGGTCTCGGTGAGTTCCCGGAACTGCGTGAACCGTTCCGGCGTTCATTCGATCGCTGTTCGTTGATCGACACACACGTGCGTGACCGCTTCGGCTAGACACGGAGTCGTTTTTAATTAGAGCGTCTTATCTGGTATCGTTAATCAACGGGTGACGTGCATTATAAAATAATAGTTTATAGTAAAGCATTACAGCTTATTAATTTACTTATTTAAATTCTCAATAAAAGACCGTGCAGTGTAGATACATTGAATGTACCTACATTGCACGGGTGACGGGTCTTTGTCCTCGTACGGGTCTTGTCCGACTCCGGGGTTCTGAGTTCTCGTGTGGGTTCTACGAGTAGGTCCTGGTTCCGAGTTCTTTGAACCCGTGCGTCCCGTTTCGGTGCGCCGCAACAATACCCAGTGCCCAGTCCGCACCTAAGAACTCGGACCCGGGACCTGCTCCTAGAACTCGTGTACTTTTAAAAGGAAGCAAGTCTCGGAGGCTTCCGGAAAAATGCAGAACTTACCCACCTCTAGCTAGGAAGGGGGCGCGAGAGGGGAACGGTGACGCATGGGATGCAGGGAGAAACAATGTTTTTTTTTAATATGGCTTTGCAACGCTTGCCGGGAACCAGCTAGTAAACAAATATTTTAAATAAGATTTTATCTCATTCTCTCGCAGGCAAAATATGTGTTTGTCTCTTTTTAATGTCGCTCGCTTTCGTTTCATCTACTTTCAAATCACAACGGTGCTGAAGAAAAAGTTTTATTGCTCAAGAATTAGAAAAGACATCATATTATTATTTGTTATACATTTTTCAATGGTTCAATGAGGAAAGATAATATTGCCAAGTGTTAAATAATTGTTTGTTTGCCACTGGTAATAAAGTAGTACCTGCTTATTGATCCTGAAATTCGCTTCTAACTTCTAATAACAATGTTTTTAAGTTATTTCGCGAAAAAAATTATAAAGTAATTATGAACATGAAAAGTTAGGTAAATTTTCCAATAGAAGTATGAAAAAGAATGTCCCATCGTAATGTATCTCAGTAGCTTCCATAAATATTCATGGAAATTGTTCGTTCAAAGAAATTTCAAAGAAAATTTCGAAGTTGTAACTTTTCGGCACCATTGTATTATTTTTAAAAGTTTTAAATTAAATGGAAGAATTCTTTGCTCATTTTTCGGCAGCGATTTTAAAATTAAAATTTGTGTAAGAATTCATTCTAGTTTTTCTAAAACTTTATACTTAAATCACAACTTTATTTTTTCAATCTAATAATTATAACAGGAATAACTTTATAAAAAAGCTCTGAAAAAACTGTCTATTGAAGATTTATTTTATAAAAAGATCCTTTCATGACAATGACAAATTGTTAATTTAAAATGATAATTTTAAAAATATTATTCCTGACTTAAAAACATGTTATAACTTTTCATGGGTTTAATTTAAAACTTTTTTAGTTCTAAACATCACCGCACACAAGGACGAACAAAGGAAATTACGGCCAAAATTAGGTTAAAGCATTCTCTTCAAACTAATTATAAGTATTTTTGAAACGTTCTCGATTAACCAGTTCACAATGATTTATAATTTTTTTTTTGTGAACGTGACCCAAAAGCCTGCGCATGCGCCTAAAGTTGAGATTTGTATCGCGCTGCGAATATTGTTGAGTTGCGCCTGATTCGTTGACGGAATAGCTACGCTCGTCCTGCTTTCCCAATTTAAAAATCAAAAAGTTTTTAACAGGGATATTGAGGCTTCAAGTATGTTCTTTAATTTGAAATTATTTTTACCATAACAGATGTGTGTGTTTTATTACAATATATGTATTATTTTTTATTTTTTTTTTAAAAGAAAGACAAACATTCCCGGGTTACGAATAACCCAACAATGTTTGAAAATCTCCTACTACCACCACAAAAAGCCGAAAATGATGCTTGTGTTGTGATGGAGGACTTAGCCAGCCGAGGAATTGAACATGCGACGCCCGGATGGGATCCAAGCGCTATGCCCACTCAACCACCGACCAGTCTTATGAAACACTAATTTTGTTAAAAAAATAAATTGAAATGTTTTCTTCAACTAGAGTTTAAAGTTCCACTGAGTTCCAGGCCATTCATTTACTGGTTCGAAAAAATACCTTCTCTTCTAGGGAATATAAAAACGATAAATGTATATCACAGGCTTGTCCTAGTGAGGCCACAAATTGTATTCGTAAACATTTTACAAGCAGTGTAAAGAAACAATATCCCCCTGTTACTCCTTTCTTAAGCCGCCGCTACCCGAATTTCTACCGATTTCTTACATATTCCCCTTAAGGCGCCGCAACCGCGTTCAAAAAGAAAAAGATAGAGAGATTTGTAATTAAGAATGTTAGAGAAGTGCGCTAATATTAAAAGCGATAAAATCGATGCGAAAATTGCGAAAATGTTTAATAAAACACGACTCGTTTAAAAGAGAGCCAAAATCTCATGGAAGGTATCATAAGTATGATTTAAAGAAACAATGTTAATTTTTTCACAACTATAACTTGTAAAATAACTGAAACAAACGTGTTTATAATAATTTTCGGAGCATACTTTATGATTTTTTCTATCGATGGAATTTTATATAATTTGCGTTTCGGCGCGGAACGCGTCTAGATATATTATCTTCAAAAATAACATATATTTTTTTAAGAGCTTGAAAACTTCAAATGTTTATGAGAGACATGTAAGAAATCCGTAGAAATTCGGATAGCGGCGACTTAAACATTTGATGTTTTTAAGCTCTTAAAAAAGTATGTTATTTTTTAAGATATAAAGATGTATATACAAATTCCCTCGATAGAAAAAAATTGCAAAGTATGCTTCGTAATTTATTATTTTGACGTCTGTTTCAGTTATTTTACAAGTCATATGTATGAAAAAAATCACAGTGTTTCTTTAAATGCTGTTTTAGACAACCCCAAGAGATTTTTGCTCTATTTTAAGCGAGTCGTGTTTAATTAAACATTTTCACAATTTTCGCTTCAATTTAATCATTTTGAGGGAGCGGGAGGCAGAAATGAAAGGCGTCAGTTCGAAGTGGTGAGTCAGTCATTTATTGGGCTACGTAGCAGATGGTCGGTGGTCGGTAACATGATGTAATGCGGAGTGCCGTGATGAGATGCTGCAGGCGTGCTGTGTGATGGAGATGGTGAGGTGAAGGTCAGCGAGTTGCTCGACACCTTGCCGGTGGAGATGACCTATCTTCCAGGCCGTTGCTCGAGGCTTTAAGTCGCGGAGGTAAACGGTGTGTGGCTCGGTGAGCTGAGCCACCAGCAGGTAGTCCTGGCGAGGCGGAGCGCGTTCCATGGCAGCGAAGCACGGTGGGCTTCGGGGTGCCATGAAGTGGTGAGCTGATCCCCGGACTGAAGGTGACGCAAGCCTTGTAAGTCGCGGGATGTTGCTGTTCTGCGGGGCTGAAGGCACGATGGGCCTTGTGGCTGAGACGTGGTGATGGACCTCGAGGAAGCTGCCCTGGAGCGTGTGCCATGCAGGAGCACTTGTTACATGTTGAGATGTTGACCGATGATTAATGTGTGAGACTGAACTGGACTGAACTGCAGCGGGCGAGCGATCGGCTGCTTATATAGCCGCGGTAGAGTAACTACCTCGCGGTAGGTAATACGAGCCACTTCGAGAATATTCGGCGCCGTACAGATATTGTACGGTGCTGTCTCGAGACCTTTCTAGGCGGGGCGATATTATTATCGTCGAGCTGGCACGGCAGACGAGAAAGTACATCGCGGCCAGTATAGGTACGAAGGTACCTAGGCAAGTAGGTTTGCCGATGCGCGCGGATATTAGGAGATGTTTCTCGATTCCTCTTTTGGTGGCGAACTTTATAATGATGTGTCGCCACACACCCCCTTCCCAGTGTACGGAGTACAGGGTTGAAAGATGATGCCAGGAGTCGCAGGAAAGCCGAGTTGGTGCTGGCTGGTCGGAGCGTCCGTGCTGATGCGTCTCTACCGATTCCCTCGTTTTGCGGTGTTACCGGTGTGTCGTGGTAACACACATGTCAGGATGCTGTATGCTGCGTATCCATCACGTCGGGGTCACCAGTTGAGGGAGCGGGCCGGATCGGTAGAGAGAAATGAAAGTCGTCATGTCGAAGTGGTGAGTCAGTCGTTTATTGGGCTACGTAGCGGAGGTCGGTGGTCGGTAACATGATGTAATGCGGAGTGCCGTAGATGATGCTGCAGGCGTTCGGATGTGAAGATAAAGGTCAGGACACTACGGTGGTGAAGATCACTGGTCTTCAGGAAGCCGGCGTGTTACCCTACACCATGGCGGTGTAGACGAGACCTTGGTCCAGGCGGTCGATCGACGTCGTGTTGACGGGATATGGCGGCTGTGTGTCCAGTGGGTCGGAGCACACACGTGACGCAGGAAGGAACCTTGAGAGGCGATGAGGTTGCTGCTCGTTGCAGGATGAGGATGCTGGCGCGTTGCCAGTTGTTGTTGCTGCTCGTTGCAGGATGTTGGATGATGGCGCGTTGCCGGTGGTGGTTGTGGTAGCTGCTCGTTGCAGGGTGCTGGTTGACATCTCATGTCGAGATGGTAGTCGGAGAGGTTCCTCGAAGGTGCTGAAATGTTCCTGTGTCACGCTGGATAAATTGATGTTCACTGTTGACAGCGCGAGGCCCGTGCCCCGCGCGGGCTGGTACTTAGTCGCGACACTGCTCGGACTGTGTTCCTTTATCGATGAATGGAGACTAGGTACTGACTGACTCCGAGCCGGCGAGCGCGGCTTATATACCCGTGGCAAGTAATTAATTCTCGCGGTAGGTAATGCGTCGAATTCACGTAAAGGTGAGAAATCGCTCGAACTTTCTGCGGGCACTTGAACGGTACAGCCAGACGTTCTAGGTCTTTCGCCTAGGTGGCGGTGTTTATTTACGATGCGCCAGTTACTACCACGCTAAGGTAGGTATGCCTTATCTTCCAGCAAATTCTGTGGAGGTCAGTGGCGCTGCGGTAAATTTCACAGAGCGGGTTAAGTAGCCGCTACAATTTAAAATATTAGTGCGCTCTGGCCAACACTCGTAATTACATATCTCTCCATCTTCTTTTTTGAGCGGGGATGCAGCGCCTTAAATCGAGCGCATTATTACAGGTAGTCTCGGCGACCCCGCTCTAAAGAAAATGAGGATTAAAATAAAAGAACCACATATTTATAATGTCAAAAAATTAACAATTTTACAAGTTATGATCATTTTATAGTTTAATCGTATTTATATGTTTTATCTAACTGTATCACTATTTCAAAATACAGAAATAATAATAATTCCGGCTATTGGCATTATACCTATCTCTCTCATTCAAAATTTAGGCATATTAGATTTATCAATGAATTTATAAAGTGCTAAAATTAGTCATTTTAAATACATGTAGGATTACATAAGATTTTTTAAATAATTATATTGAGGATTTATAGGTCCACTTAGGAGTTCCACCGAGCCGAATCCTCTGATATGAAAATATCTGGAGTAGGTGAATTATTTTTCCATTTGGTCTCTGGTAGGTTGACATGTTGTTATTAATCTTCTTATACGCATTTCTGAACAGAATTTCAAATAAAAATATTTTTGGCGTCCTGAATTGAAAATTCGGCACTGTGTGCACCTGAAAGTATATCTTATTGAGGAAATAAGCTCTTAATATTATACATCTAAAGTTGCTGATACTCTCAGTATGGCAGTATGAAAGATCACCGTTCAGAATTAAAACGTGATTAATGGCAATAGCCGTGTTTGGTGACCAGGCCCCCTAGCACGGTCGATCGATAAAGATTGATAGGACAACTTTAGGTAACTTCTCATCGTTCTCTAGGACAACAGCAGATCGCTAACGTACAAACAACAGTTGACGTCGAGTATGTTAAGAACACATAGAGTCATTGTGAACTGTTACTTTTTTGTTGGCGATCAGCTGTCATGCTAGGGGTCCAGATCTGATAGTCAGAAACTCCTAAACCTCCCTCTTTCCCATATCCTTTCCTCCTTACCCCACAATATACTCCATTTGGGGTTGTTATAGTCCGACTTCAGATAGTTGCATCTCTTGTACGGTTTTCAGATAATTTTTTAAGGAAACGGAAAAAAACTCCTCATAAATTAAAAACATTTATATGTTTACTTCAACTGTTTTTGAATACGAAAATTGCCGACTCAAGGCAGTATTATAGGTACATCTAATAATAAATATTTTTTTAATAACCAACGTACTTGGGTAACTACAATCCTATTAGTATTATAAAGGCGAAAGTTTGTACGGATGTATGGATGTATGTTTGTGATCTACTCTTTCGCGCAAAAAAACTGAATTGTATATATATATATATATGTAAGCTCTGGCGTTATGAATAAGCTCTGGCGTTATGAAATTATTTATTATACGTTTATTGTCCAGACGAAAAGCAAAGCGTTGCTTGGTAACTATAAGTAATTAGCTGTCATTTTGTAATTTGTTTAGGTTACTAAGGAGACCCCTTTGATAATTAAAATTATTCTAATCTATACTAATATTATAAATGCGAAACTGCGTGTGTTTGATTGTCACTTTAATAGGTAGCACGCGAGCTGTTTGAAAAATGAATGTAACGGGTATGGAGGGGTGGATGAGGGGTGGAGAGGGGAGTGGAGTGGGGATAGGGAAGGTGGAAAAAGCGGAGTGGGAACCCCCCCTAATACCATGCGAGTGAAGCCGGGGGCAAAAAGGCAGTAAAAATGCCATTCGATTTAAATCAAATTAACTGCTAAAATAAATCTCTTTGATCGCGTATTTGTTTATTGCCAAAAACAGGCCAAATTTTCCTAAAATACCCAATAAAAGATTTACAACTTTAAAGTCGCGCATTAAACATTAACGACTTCGTAAGTATGGAATTTAGTATCGATATGAGAAGCATTAATTATACTTATCGACATTTATGATGCGGGCATAGGGCTGGAAACGCTATTAAAATCAATGGCGCAGAAGAAAAAAAGAAAGAAAGAAAAGATAAAAGGATCGCTCGAATAACATGTTATAATATTATGGGCCACTACTGTGTTACGGCTGAACCAGATATTAAATTAATAGAGCTAATTTATACAAACAAATATTAATTCTCGGCATGGAATCTCGGAGGGGAGTTACCAATTATCTTTGATCAATGGATTTGTGTTTTATTTTTAGGGTTTGGAACATCGATATATTCAAGTAGGTAATACCAATTTCAATGGTTGGAACTTGGAACAAATTGCTTTTATTTTATAGTTTTGGAACATCGATGTTAGGTGCCATTGCCGATGGTTTGAACTTGGAACAAATTGCTTTTATTTTATAGTTTTGGAACATCGATGTTATGTGCTATTGCCGATGGTTTGAACTTGGAACAAATTGCTTTTATTTTATAGTTTTGGAACATCGATGTTAGATGCCATTGCCGATGGTTTGAACTTGGAGCAAATTGCTTTTATTTTATAGTTTTGGAACATCGATGTTAGATGCCATTGCCGATTGTTTGAACTTGGAACAAATTGCTTTTATTTTATAGTTTTGGAACATCGATGTTAGGTGCCATTGCCAATGGCTTGTACTTGGAACAAATTGCTTTTATTTTATAGTTTTGGAACATCGATGTTAGGTGCCGTTGCCGATGGTTTGAACTTGGAACAAATTGCTTTTGAAGTGTAAACTTCTTTAGCACCGTTGTGATTTGAAACTCAATGAAACGAAAAATAGCGACCCTAAAAAGAGGCAAACAAATACATCTATAGCAGGGGGCTGGGCCCAACTATCAGGGATTATACCTATTTATTCTCTGGGTCTTCTACCAACCCCCTGAAAGACTGAAACGTCCCCTAATTTTCTCTGGGTCATCTACCGCCCCCCTAAAAGTCTGAAACGCCCACAAGGGGACGTTATCGCCCACGTTGAGAACCTATGATCTGTAGAATTTGGCCTGCGAGAGAATGAGATGGTATAATCGGTCTCCTCTTTGTGCGGTGCTTCGTAGCCTCTCGGTCTTCTCTTTGTGCGGTGTTTCGTAGCCTTCCCACTCTTGTCTACTTTAGTTTTCTGAACTTCTACCGCGTGTGAATTGCACACCCTGATTTACAGTTTTGGAACATCGATGTCAGGTTCCATTGCCGATGTTTGGAACTTGGAAAAATTGCTTTTATTTTATAGTTTTGGAACATCGACCATTGTACCATTGCCGATGTTTGGGAATTGGGACAAATTGCTTTTATTTTATAGTTTTGGAACATCGATGTTAGGTGCCTTTGCCGACGCGCGACGGCTGGAACGTGGGTATTTTATTTAGCAGGATTGTTTTGAAATGATTATAAACGTCCAGAGATTAAGGCTCTGCAACTGGGCCCTAAAAGAAGAAGATGGAGAGTGTGGTAGCTACTGGTATCTACTGGTAGCTACCTCCTTAATAGACGGGCGCTGGGAGCGCACGTCTATGGTTTGAATTTGGATTGTTGATTACTGTACAACTGCTGAAAGAAGCATGATACAACGCTCTTTTTTTAACAAGATTCCGGCTATTTTCTATTGTAAGAAAAGTGTAATTAAAATATATTATAACAATATATTACAGAGAGATACGAAATTACGAATGTTAGAGGAGAGCGCTAACATTTACAGCGACAAAATCGATGCGAAAATTGCGAAAATGTTTATTGAAACACGACTCGTTTAAAATAGAGCAAAAATCTCGCGGGCATTATCTTAAACAGCATTTAAAGAAAAACTGTGAATTTTTCATACACATAACTTGTAAAATAACTGAAACAAACGTGTTAATAATAATTTTTGGAGCATACTTTGCGATTTTTTTTTATCGAGGGAATTTTATATAATTTGCGTTTCGGCGCGGGTAAAGTCTAGATATTATCTTCAAGAATAACATATATATTTTTAAGAGCTTTAAAACTTACCGTGTTTAAGGGAAATATGTAATAAATCGGTACAAATCCGGGTTGCGGGCCCTTAATACGGGTATTTCAGTCCCACTTTAATACAATACCTTCATGCATAACCTTCCATTGCTTTTTAATTCTTGCTAGGGCAATTAAAAAAATATACATTTAATAGAAATACAACATTTTAAAGCGCCTCACAACGCCGACCAACCGGGTATCGATATTGTTCTCCTAGGTTTACACAGGTTGGTCAGTCTCCTTTATAAAAAAGTAGTTTTAAAATACACCTATTATGCTTACATGATCCGAAATATAAAAAAAAGGTAAAGGGAACATTAATTAGAACGGTAATAAAAAATACTGTGCCCTTTCTAATGGTAAGGTTTCATTCCTTGTCCTAAGGAGACCCTTTTTTGTTGTATAGTGGCCCTGTATTAAATATGAGAGTTTATGAGGCCTGGCACTACGATCTATTATTTTTATTACGGTTATGTACGTACATTAAATAAATCGATTATAAAATCTATGCTTTGTTATTTTGAAGATGTATTTTGAAGTGAAAACTTCTTTAGCCCCGTTGTGATTTGAAACTCTATGAAACGTTTGGTGACTTATGACGATGTTCGCTGCATTTGGTGACTTAGCAGGGGTGCCCGGGTTCCTGGGATGAGGTTTGTCTAGGTCTTGGTGGCGGATACGTTTGCCCAACGCTGCGTGGCGGGCTGGATCGGAGGAGACTGATTGAGGGAGGCCTTTTGACCTCTCCAGCCGGATTCTCCCGACCCTTCGCCTTGCACCGCAGTGTGAGGAATAGATTCATACGTCCGTCACTCCTGGCCACACTGACCCCCAGATTCCTACCCACCCCTCATACCTTTTTCCTTCTATCTTCTTCTCCTTCCTTTACCTTAAAAGACCCTCCACACAGCATTCTCAAAGATGACATAGAATGGACCTTACCTACGTATAGTACCTACGACGTGCGCTCTCTGTCAAGCTGCGCGCATTGGCCGCTTTAATTATGAGCACAATTTTCAAGGCTCCTATTGGTTGAGATTATGCTTGAGAAGGTATCTCTTCTACCGCGTGTGAACTGCACTCGATTTTTTAACATTAGATTTGTTTGAGTAAAGTGTTTTAAATAGCTTTATTTCGTGTATCTGTCGTAGGCCGATCGTAGTCAGGTAGATCATGATGTGCCTAGCCAATTCGTGAAGTGCCTGACGGCAAATCATGAAGTACCTGAGGCGCATCATGATCTGCCTGATTTTGCGATTGGCTTGTGACGTATACATAAAGTCAAAAACCTTTTACCTTCACCTTCACAGTACGCGGCATTGTAAATAACTAATTGCGTAAAAATGTAAGTAAAAAAGAACTTTTTTTTATATATATACCTCACAAGAGTCTCAGATGCTCCCGTATGGAGCCAGTGAGACTTGGCACCCCCAATTGGGGTATGTTTTGAGGCTGTAGGTAGTGGGGAGAGGAAGGAGATGGGAAGAGGAAGGTGGGGAAGTACCTGGCTACTCAGATCTGGTCAATAAACACGGCTAAAGCCATTTCTAGTAACGTTTCGATTCTGAATGGTGGTCTTACACCAGGGCGATACTAAGAGTATCTTCCCTCTGGAACGTGCCGCAAATGTACTAAACATTATTTTAACATCTTTTGGCCAGAAAAACCAGAATTTCCATACTACAAAATTATATAATGCCCTTCCAATTGAAATTAAGAACACGATGGAGATACAAATGTTTAAAAAAGACATCAAATTATGGTTAAGGAAGACGAGGAAATCATTAAAATTATGAAGTAACCCCAATACAACCTGCAGATAACAAACATTAATACTTTTATTTTATTTATTATTATTATTTATTTGTGAAAATCAAGAAACTAGAAGATGAGGAAATAAAAATTAACACCCATTCAGCAACATACAGTCCGCCTCGGAACAGGAATACCTAGTGAGGAGGACTGTAAACAAACCACTTTATTTACAAGTATTTTTACTTATTTTGTAATTTTACTTTATCTCATATCGTCATTAAAATAAAAAAATGAATAAATTGTGAAAAAACACAAATTATTCAAATAAAATTTTAATTATCCCGGCCCACGCCGGGATGCGTATTTAAAATCCCTACCGCGTTTCAGTCACCCTAACGACAATTTACATTTTCAATAACAAAATTTAAATATTTAGAAATAAAAATTTTAATTTCTAAAATACACATTTGAAAGATTATGTTATCTAGATTTTAGAACATTTTTTGTTTTTGCAAAGTGATAAAAAATAAACATACAAAGGTGTAGTTAAAATGTAAATCGTCGCTACCGCAACTGAACCGGTATAGGCTTTGGAAAAACGCCGCCGGGATTCGATCCCGCGACCTTCGAATTGCGAGTCAAGAGCTTTACAGCTACACCACGCCGGCTGTCACTTGTGAGCTTTTTAGGGTCATTTCATGAAAAGTCTCTAGTCCTAAAGAGTAAAGAGGAATAGAGTCTTTCAAAATAAATATCTACTTTTGTCACTAATCTTCTCACAAATGTAATATCAACAGCAATTATTGAGGATAGCACAAGTTATCTCATTAAATGTAGTATATCGGTAGACTACTTGTGGTTGCGTCACAGTCGTATAACTAGTAAGCAAATCCATGTACGAAGGGCCATGCGTTTCATAATTTTCTACGTTGTTCGTTGCGCATTATTCAGTCTTTAGATATAATAATAATAGCCTTTATTCAGACAGTAAATTAGATTACATTATTATTTATAATAATATAACATTTATCATGCATCGACTCCCTGTCTGTATGTTACTAGTTGACAAAGGCCTCCTCCAACTGTCGCCATTTCTCTCTATCATTAGCAACTCTTGTCCATGTGCCACCTGCTATGGCTTTGATTCGAGATATACACACCTTTAATATCTTTAGGAGTAATTGTACCACCCTAGAGCTGCCAGTCAAACTTCAAATTCCTTCCTCTGTCAGTTTCAAGCCCAGGGATGGTGACATCGCTCCATTGTGGACTGCTAACTTCGCCTCGAAATAATTAAGTATTATTCAAAACCAATCGGTTCACAAAAGTTAGGAATTCGTCTTTAATAGATCACGACTTTTGACCAAATCTCGTGTCATACAAAAGACGCATAGAAAACCCCACCCTTTTTAAGCTTACCTGTTAGTTATTGTGTTTACTGATGTAGAGATTAGTTGGGCTACCGAATTCCACAGCGGGTCGTGTGAGGAATGCCTAATACAATTATTATGCATTATGCGAAGCATAAAGATGCTTCCTAATTTTAGTTAAGCCGATTTAACCCTTTGAATTCCAAATACGATTACCGTCTTTGACACTTTTGAAATATTTCCGAAATCAACATCTTCGAAGTCTTACGAGCTAACGATAGGTAAATCCTTTAGACCAGAGATTCCCAAACTTATTTTTCTCGTAGACCCCTTTCAAAAATGTACTGTTTTCAGTGGACCCCCTGCTACTACATTTCTATCACATTCCCAAAACTCGTCAAAAAATGTGAAGATTAGATCTAATGATGGAAAATTGCATCGCGGCTAGTTCCAACCCTAAATTCGGAGTGGTATAAATAAAAAGAAAAATAGTGTATTTTCTTGTGTTCTATTCATTAAAATAATATGATAACAGACTTAGGGGGGAAATACACGTAGATGACTCAAAAAAATGTTTTTATTTTTTTTATTTCATAAATTGTTAGTGTACCTAACTATTGAATATGTTTCCAAAGTTTTAATAAAAATTTCGATTTGTTCCGGTGTTATGAGGGTGTTTGTGCCGAACCACTTGTAAACTTGAAACGCATTTTTCTCGAAACGACTTTTTTTGAATTTGTATGCACTCTAACTCAGAAAGTTTTTAACCAAACATTTTTAAAGTTTGCAAATACCTTATTTATATAATTATGCTCTATCTATGTGAACCGAAATTCATAGTAATATCATTGTCAAAAGTATTTTTAATGGCAAAAAAAATGTAAAAAATTGGCAAAAAATCAAGGTTTCCTGTTTACACACATGTAAAAAATTTAATTTCCATTTTTTTGGGAAAAGTAAGGTTTACATAGAAGAGACACGTCATTTTCTTAAATTAAATTTAAAATCATATTGATTTGAGATGAAAACTATGGCCTCCAAAATGCACACAAAAGCTACGTCTAATGGTGACGTTCGATCCATAGCTGCTGATAATTTTCCGAGGAAATGCTTCGAAAAATTCACAATATTTTTTTAAAGTAGATGTATAAAATGACCTCAAAGTCTCAATAAATTGTACACATTTCTTCCATGCCGAAAAATTCATGAAATCATTAAAAAAAACCTAGTCCTGTGTCCTGTATTTCCCACCTAAATAGAATTAAATATTGAATATGCAAGTTTTTACCAATAACAGTCGCTAACCTTCTTAAAATACACTACTCAAAAAAATTAAGAGAGGTTTTAGAAATAGGAAATTATTGCTAAATATTGGCTGTCTGATCCATAAGACAGCCTAACTGAAAAAAAAATTCAAGCCCGTGGACCAAAAAATTTACAAAATTATTTTTTCGCACTATCTATTATGATTGCACGAGAACTGTAGCTCAAAATGTTGTTAAAGCTTCGAAATGCTTTTTTTAAAGTCTCACTACGACCATTTTTCACCGAAATGGAGCCTGTCAAAAATCACCGCAAAATTTAGATTTTTTTTGCTCCCTTAATTTTTTTTGAGTAGTGTATTTATCTGCCTACATTGATAGGTAAAGCCAAGCCAACATTTTTGTTCTTTACTATCGAAACCAGATAAATTTTCGTGGACCCCCACATACAACTTGTGGACCCCATTTTTTTATCACGCCAACGTAGACCCCATCGAGTCTCCCGTGGACCCCTGGGAGTCCACCTGGACCACTTTGGGAATCACTGCTTTAGAGGAAAGATTTCTCAATCCATTTTCTGTTATTTTTTCTTCGTTGTATTTAATATTACGTTTTTTTCAGTACTTACCTAATATTTTTTACTTTTTTTTTGGTTTTCATAATGTACATTTTTTAATCTAATCCTTGGGCGAAACGGTCGCCGATGCGAACAAATAAAACAAATTTATTTATTGATACAAAATTATACAATCAATATAATATACAATCCAGTAAAGTTGGCCTCACTGGGTGGCTTACCCGTGTTGAGGCCCCCATTTTATAATATAAGAATTTATACATAATACATTTTGAAGAAAAAAATATAATGTTGTTGACGAAAAACACTTTTAAGATAAATTTAAACTAAAAGTAAAAATTAAAAATTAAATGGAAATCTTCATATATTATGATTTGTGTATTTGTGAGTGTTGGGTGTTTTATATTGGTTTTGTGTGTTGCGTGTATACATGTGTTTTATTCTTTTATGTTATCAAATTTTGGTAATATTTTTATTATCTTTTTTGTTCTTTAATCCATTTTTTGTGTCTGAATTTATTTTAGTTTTCCTCAATTTTTGTTTCAAGTGAAAGACTGTTGAATGCTTTTATAGCATGGTGTCTTTGTCCAAAGGTAGCGTTTACTGTCGGAGTTTTTAGTCGAACAATAAAAGCTGTCGGAACAATAAAAGCTATCGGAACGTAATATTAAAAAAATTGCATACCTCTCTATTAAAAACGAAAAAACTAAATCATTTCAAAACAATAACCAAAACATTGTCATTCTGATTTCTCAGTGATCCAATCTTCTTCAACCAAAAGAAAATCTTTCTTATAGGTACCTATATAAGGTTGATTGTCTGTTTGTGGGCGGGCGGCGTGGATTAGAGTTGTAAACAAATCTACAGTTTTATTCCGAGTTTGATGAAATTTAGCACACTTGTCATTCAAAATAAGAGACCTTCAAAATAAAGTTGAGATAATAATTAGAAAAACTACCCCCATCGCCTTTTCCCATTCCTTAAAGCAGAATTTTGATGCTATTCAATATTTATTTGAACATTTGACTTTCAAAATTAGAGAAAATTACTGTCTACATCTGATTTCGAAAAAGTCTGCCCGGGCAACGTAGGGTCTTCAGCTCTGTATCTATCTATAAAGATTGTGATGGTTTCGTCTTCTTTCGTATGGTGGGGGTCAGAGGGGGACATCTAGGTCTGCGAGCCAGTCTAGGGCCTCAGGCGTTGCCCTGTGGACCTCATCAATCCCGCCGGGGAATGAATGGAGCGGGCATTCGTGGACCACATGTTCGGTGGTCTGCATCGCACCGCATTCACACGTCGCCGACTCTTTGAGGCCCCATCTATGCATCATGTTAGCACAACGGCTATGGGAGCACCTTATCCTATTGATGGTGTGATGGTGATTTTGATTCTGATGGTGATCTTCCTTTGTTTTCTATATAAATTTACTGTTTTATTCTGTGATTGATGTCATTTTGCACACCTGACCTTATACACCTGACAGAAGATTTCGAAAAACCACCCCCCTTTTCCATTTTCCACCCCTCAAAGCAGAATTGATACATCGCATCGTGGTGACAAGAGGATCATTCCTGTTTCCATCAAATAGTTTTCTTTTATAGTCATTAGGGTGAATCTAAGGGTTTTTTTCTAAAAAAATATCCGAATTTAGCGTGTCCAGTGATTTAGAAACTTTAACTATAAAAAAATGTTGAAGAAAATCCAACAACTTTTTTTGCCCAACCACCCTGGAAATTTTAAAAATTAATTAAGTTTTTCTGAAATTTACGTCCGACCTACGTCTCTCTACCTAGGTATTAGGGAGGTACCTACTGGCAGAAACCTATTCTCAGAGCGCCCTTGGGGTGATTTTTTAACAAAAACGGCGCTTTATAAATCATCCAAAAATATTGAACAGTATTAATACCGTAGCGTCTGCGTGGTTGAATTTCAGAACCCAGCTACGAGTGCATGTCGGACGCCACGCCATACACCCCGCGCCACAAATAACATCTGTGTGCTACTGTTATAATTCGGTTTCGAATTCAAGAATTCGACACAAGATGTCGCTACTTCCGTCAGCAGGTCGGACGGGGACGTCTCCCCCTAGGTGTAACTTCTACAAATTTGTGAATATGTGGTATCTCTCCGGGTATGAAAAGATTGACGGGAATACATGTTGTATCAAGTGACAATTATATTACATATGGCGTCATTGCTCTGTCTCGGTTACTTTGTCCCGGTGACTAGCTACAGTGGATCCGAGGAAAGGGCTGTTTTTGGAATCAGTTCGTATTGGATATATAAAATGGTCACCAACACTAACTGGGCGAAGCCGAACTAAAAGCCGCCCGCAGGGCCTAGCAGTAAAAATCTGCGGAGCGGGTTTTTAACAGCTAGTATTTATTATAGGTATACCTTCGAGCTTCGAGCTTCGACCCTTCTTTGGGTAGGTAGATGGTAGATATACGAACTTATTTATTATGTATTAAAATACAAAGTTCTTTATTTTACCGTAGTAAATCTCCCATCAAATTGGGGCAGCCATAAATAATTTTCCTCGCAGTGCATTTTCCCCATTTCGCACAGAAGTCTATTTTCAAATCAATTATAACAAAACCCCGAATGCGAAAGGAACGCACGATACACCAAATGCAGAAATACACGGGTTGAAAAGAGATAAACAATGCACGTGACAGGTAGCGCCATGTGCGCGGCCGCCGGAGAAAGCTTTCATTTCAAATAAGGACCGAATGAAATGACTAGTCGGTGCACAGTACAAAATGGATGTTAAAATATACACTCTTAAATCAAAAAGTATTAAAATTGTATCGAATTCATAAAATGGTATGGGATAAATAGTAATTTTGTTGATGAGTTGCCATTTACTTAACGCGTGACTTGCTGAACGCAGCCCGAGCGAAGCTGCGACGAGAAACGAACGATCTTCTCCAGTCCGGTTTCGGCCGCCGTCAAGGTGTGGTGTGTTCTGTTCATGTCAGTTTGTTTTTCAAAACATGACTGTTCATTGCCCGTTTTTTTGATTTTGCATCTGTTTGTACGAATAATCTATTGTGTTATACCGATATCCTAACCTAACTCTAGTGTATCGATCCGTAAAATTGGGTGAATCTTTTGGATTGCATTGTGACCGAAATTGTGTGGTGCCAAATATTATTTCGGGCTCGGCGGACGGATCCAAACGAAACCAAAATAAAAGAAGGTGTTTGATTTGAAATGACGTAACGTTGGTTTTGATTTATTGAACGATCGTGTGGTGTTTTTACTGTTTCTGACGTTAGTATTGTTTTGAAAAGTAGGTGGTTTGTGAACTTGTTACTTAAATCAATAACTGACCTCGGTTGCTATCAACATTGCCAGCCCTCTGTTTTTACCTGATCTCTTGGTGAAATAGTATCAAGATCAAGCTTCAGATTTTATATCGTTGAATTTGGTTATTTTGAGTGATTTGTGCAAATTTTAAGTGTTCATATTTTGAGTGGATTTTGATCTATGTTTTTGGCGATAAGAGTGATGTGCAACTCTATCATGGAATGAAACGTTTGGATCAAGATGATCGTCGAATTATTCTAACCCATTTTGGACCCCACCGAAAATAAGGTATGAATTTATTTTATTTTTTGTTGTTATGAAATTAAACTTCATGTTTTGTATTTTATGGTCTTTTCCGTCCTCTGAAATACTGTCAATTTCAGTTGCCGTGATCCCACGCTATTCGAATAATAAATAATTATCGTTTTCTTTGCTATTATTTATTTTAAATTGTCACTATTATTTTTCAGTGTTAGGTCTTGTTTATTTTGCTTATTATACCAACACCATACTGGTATATGTTTTGTTATTCGTGTGAAAATGTTGTTTACAATAATAACAGCTGTTGAGTAACAAATTTGGGAAGTGTTTTTTGTTTGTTTTTTTTTTACACCATACCATGCCAAACGCAATGTTTTTTTGGTATTTACCTATGTGAAGAATATTATTTTCAACGACAGCTGTGGCGGTGAACCCAGAATAGTGTGGTGACCGGACAACTCAGAATTATATCAATTCAGAACCTCCTTTGAAAAGTCATTAAATGTGATGAAAAAAATATATTAAAAATTGATTAAATAGGTTACGATAGGTTAGGGTTATGAACTAATTTAAATTATTATTAAATTAATTAAATGAAGTGGTGTTGAGTTGACTCTTAATTCTGAGTTGGCATGTAACCGAATAAGGTATGTTGTGAGGGTAAAGGGAGTTTAGCCGAATGGAAGGAGATGGCAAAGAGGAAGGTTACTGGCTACCCGGAACTGTTCCCCAGACATGGCTAAAGCCGTAGAAAGCACCGATTCGATTCTGAGTGGTGGTGTTTTACCGGGGCGATGCTGAGAGTATCTATCACGCGACTAGGTAGGTACCTACCTACCTACCTAAAACCTACACACTGAACGTTTTTTTGTATAATATGTACCTAGTACAGGGTGTTAAGAACCTACTTGACTTATTATACTGTGACTTATTATACGGAACCTACTTGACTTACATATTATACGGTGACTTATTTATTTAAACTGTCTTTTTTTCATTTTTTTTTCTTTAAAATCATACGTTTGGTGATTTACCAGAGGAGCCCGGGTTCATGGGGTGAGGTTGGTCCGGGTCTTTGCTGCGGATGCGTCTGCCTACCAGCTGCGTGGCAGGCCGGATCGAGAGAGAATGGTTGGGGGAGCCCCTTTGACTTCTCCACCTGTACTCTCTCGGAATATCGCTGTGCACCGCAATGGTAGGGATGGAATCATAATATATGTCTGTCAGTCCTGGACACACTGACCCCCAGATTCCTAGGTACCTACCTACCCTTTTCCTTCCCAGAACACTTCCTTCACTAAAAATACCCTCCACACAGCATCCCCAAAGATGACATACCTAGACCCTGAGGGACTAATGTAAATAATGTAAACAAAATAAAATTTCGAATATGGTTTTCCTCATTATCACAAAACTTCGTATTTGGAGATGTCCTACTAATCAACTGGACGATCGTCGTGTATTGCTGGTACGCAGGCAAGGGTGTTATTTATGCTATACATTTAATTCTATTCTAATTTTAAACAGTAGATGTCAGATATATTATTAATCATTATGGTTCAGTGTAACGAAATAACATTTTTACCTACTTACAATTCGTGACACTAAGCTAAAAAAATCTTACAAAAAGTGGGTAGTGCTCGTTTTGTGACACACATAATATTTCGGGTAATCCTACTTTTTCAGTGTTAGCCGTCAAACGACTTGAGCTTTGTGGCAATCAATATTATTTACAAATTTAAATACTTGATTGAGTTCAATTTTGTTGCTTTTGTCGGCCATCTTCGTTATTATTGTATGTGGTACCTAAATAAAACAATTGGTACCTAGGTAACTTGTATCTCGATGAATGGAAGCTTGTTATTTCTGTTGCTTTCTGGTTATTGCATAGCTTTAGCACTAAATTTATTACAAACATCAATACTTGACGATGTTTATTAACTATTGCTTTAAAGATCTCCACCATTCTTCATTTCAGTAACATATCGTCACATTGGTTGGATTGGGTTCTAACTTCATCTTACACCTAAGAACTTTGAACTTGACACCTAATACCAATGACGTTATATACTGTAGACGCGTGGTAGAAATCTCAAAGTGGGAAGCCAACAACAAGACAATTGTAGAGTACTCGATTTCTAGTACTTTATTACTAAACTGCCACGCGTCGAGTAAGGTCGTGTCCTACCAGTAAGTAAATTGCATTAAAAAGCGCCAAAATTCCCTCCTGTGTGATGAGAAAATGTTTCCATTGCACGGTAAACAGTAGTAAAAGCAAAGGAATAACATTTCATTCGTAAATACATTCAAATTACTTATTAAATAATACAATTGCTTTCCGCCCAAAGATTTTATGCGTGATTAGAGAACTCAAGGCCTACTAAAGTACAGGTCTGGATGCGCAACAGCCAAATTACAAAGTCGATGTCGTCGCTAAGTAAAATTTACTTTTTATAATAATAATCTAATGATTCTTTAGTTACTTGCCTGCGGTAAAACAACATACAAATCAGCAGAAACAACAAATACAATAACAATCGACGCCATTTGCAAACTATCGTTCATTATAGCTTGAAAATTTGACTCCTCAAAATTCGACTTGTGCCCAGGCCTCCTACTTTAGTCGGCCTTGAGACAGTATTCGACCGAACTTTTGAATTTTGAATACGAAAATGCCGCCCGCGTTCTATCTTTTGTTTCGTCCATATGCACATAGGTATTCTTTAAGCGTCTATCTTTATCATACATGGATAACTTTTGAATTAAAAAATTATTGAAAATCGCTGAAAACAAAAGAGTGTTGATTAATTGCCACATTATATTGAGATTATAGAGTTTGTGAGACTATGGCAAGTCTATTTATTTTATATAACGTCATTGCCTAATACCGTCTGGGGGCAATGAGACCACAGCATCCCCAATTGGGGTAGGTATATTGTTAGGCTGAAGGTAGTGGGAAGGGAAATGAGATGGAGAAGAGGAAGGTTGGAAGTACCTGACTATCCAGATCTGGTCACCAAATACGGCTAAAGCCATTTCAAACATAGTTTCAATTCTGAATGGTGGTCTTATCCAGGGCGATACCGAGAGTATCTTCCACTTTAAAACGTGACGCAAACATACTATAAAATATTTTAAATGAATTAATTGTGAAATAACATGAATTAATCAAATAAAATTTATTTGGTAGGTACGCCGGGATTCGAGTTTCGAGTCAAGAGCCTCACCCCTCGACCACGAAGGCACACTCGACCACAATAACACTCATTAGTTAAATTGATTTTTTTTTTACTTGAGCTCCACACAGGAGGCCCTGAGGAAAATAATTTCCCTCAGGGCCGCCTATGTCATCTTTGGGGATGCTGTATGGAGGGTTTTTTTTAGGAAGGAAGGAGAGGAGAGTTCTGGGAAGGAAAAGGGTTTAAGGGGTGGGTAAATCTGGGGTTCAGTGTGTCCTGGTCATCCGAGTCCTAGACCTAGACAAACCTCACCCCATGAACCCGAGCACCTATGGGAGAGGTGTTGGTTATCCAATAAAGGTTCCCGGGGCGGCGGTACCCATTCCCGCCTCCCAATTAACTTGTGCATGCCGGTATTTGAACCCGTGACCTCCGGATTACCAATCAAGAACCTTACCCTTCGACCAGGGAGGCAGTCAAACGGTACCGCGCGTTTTCATAATATCCCCGGCAAAATATCCTCCGACAAAATATCCCTCGACATACCTAGTATCCCGAGGTAAAATATTCTACGGACAAACATCCCCCGCCAAGGAAGGAAGGAGACAGAGCATTTTGATTTAAGTTTTAAATTTGGCTTAGTTGGGTTAGGTTAGGTTAGGTTAAGATATTTTCTCGGGAGATGTTTTGTCGGTAGGATATTTTGGGATGAAAAGTCGCGGAACCCAGTCAAACACTGAAAAAGGTTCTTGCACGCATAGGTAAGTTAACCGTATACTTTTTGCGGTATGCATATGAAACAGTATTTCATCACCTTTCAAAAACAATTTTTAGTTTTCGGATGTGATCAGAAATATTTAATTTATTTGTTTTTTTATTGCACAGCGGAAATATTTACTACTTTCAGCAAAATGGGCCCGAGACCTCGGGGGTTAAAATGATTTATCTGTAAGTTTTTTTAGAATGCGAAATCAAAAAACAAACAAACAAAAAATCTCTGACACAAAATTACAATCTGACCTCAATAATCGCATCACAAGACACCGGACCTCCCGCACGTGCTGCCTGCTGCCTGCTGCCTTCACTGCGCACTTGTTTCTATCTCTTATCCGTTATACCTGCCCGTAGCAGGTCGGGCTCGAGTGGACACCGGTCACTCCGGTGTTATAAGCCCGTCTAATCCATGACGGTGACTAGCGATGAATAGCCAGAATTGCAAAACCGCTTTTTTCTATTTGATAATGGATCTAATTTTAACATCTCATTTCGCGTTGGTTTTTGATCTGATGATTAAATTTATCAGTCGGTCAACAACAATTGTTACTTAGTTTTCGGCCAGCTGACCGAAAAGCGCGTTGCAAGATGACATTCTGCAACGCAACAAAGTTGATTGTAATGCTTATAAAAATAATTCCCTTTAGGGCCTATGTCATCTTTTTTTTACATGAGCTCCACACAGGAGGCCCTGAGGAAAATAATTTCCCTCAGGGCCTATGTCATCTTTGAGGATGCTGTCTGGAGGTTTTTTTAAGGAAAGGAAGGAGAGGAGAGTTCTGGGAAGGAAAAGGGTTTAAGGGGTGGGTAGGAATCTGGGGTTCAGTATGTCCTGGTCATCCGCCTCCAAGACCTAGACAAACCTCACCCCATGAACCCGGGCACCCCTGCTAAATCACCAAACGTAGCGAACCACTTGGGGTGACCTATGGCAGAGGTGTTGGTTATCCAATAAAGGTTCCCGGGGCGGCGGTACCCATTCCCACCTCCCATATTGAATTTGGGAATGGAGTAGTGGAGAGTACTTTTAGAAAGGTAGGAGAGGTGTGTAAATCCGTCCCTCACACTGCGAGGTGCGCTGATATTCCGAGAAAATTCTGCTGGAGAGGTCAAAAAGTCTCCCTCAATCAGTCTCTCCCGGTCCGGCCCGCCACGCAATAGGTAGGCAGGGCAACTCGACTTTTCCTATTTCAATTTCATTATCGTATTTTTATCAGTGAAAATCGTAACTAGATCATACAAGCACTTGCATACTGCTGACTAACAACGTATGCAGGGACACTGGAGATCTATATTCGTTCACAATTAAATGTAGATTCGGTCATTCAAAAAACAGTCCTTGCGAGAAAAACTAGAGTCCTTGGGAGAGCCTTGAAGGAGTAATCATGTTACTTTTACCAGGGCGGGTAAGCGGTGGATAACCTCCAAAAGATCATACAAATCATTAAACAAAGCCCAAATGTAAAAACACAATGAATGTCTTCTGCTTTCCAATATATATAGTTAGGTCCATACTCCAGATAAAATCTGATAAATGGACCTGTTTTCTGTTCACAAAAAAAGTTCGCTGCCGATTCAACTTATCATTTGAATAAAGAATGCGGTCAATTCATAAAGCCAGATTAGCAATAAAACCTGTTTTATCCATAGTACTTTACTTTCTGCAAACATTTCTTTCACAGTTTATAAGCACATTTTTTGCGAGACATCACCAAGGCCGTTAATTCCCGGTTTTATGGAATTTTTATAAATAAAATTTTCTTATCTGTAACATATTTTAAAATATGTTTTGTTGAATTATTTTGTGTCTTAATCCCCCTCAAGGAAAGTAAGGTCTAAATTTTTCCGCTTTACAATCAAATTGGGAGGCGGGAATGGGTACCGCCGCCCCGGGAACCTTTATTGGATAACCAACACCTCTGCCATAAGTCACATTTGGTGATTTAGCAGGGGTGCCCGGGTTCATGAGGTGAGGTTTGTCTAGGTCTTGGAGGCGGATGACCAAGACACACTGAACCCCAGATTCCTACCCACTCCTTAAACCCTTTTCCTTCCCAGAACTCTCCTCTCCTTCCTTTCCTTAAAAAAACCCTCCACACAGCATCCCCAAAGATGACATAGGCCCTGAGGGAAATTATTTTCCTCAGGGCCTCCTGCGTGCAGCTCATGTAAAAAAAAAATCCAAATAAATGGAATATTTGTAAACGCATCCGAAAACTAAAAACTGTTTTTTGAAAGGTGATAAATACGCTTTAAAATTTTATAATTCGAAATAAAAATATAATTTTTTTTAATGCAAAAATTAAAAGTTATAAAATATATATCTAATATAATAAAAAAAAATAATAAAAACCCACAAATATTTTTTTGGTCAAATGTATTATAAACCTTATCGTCAACTCACTTTTTTGTTGTTTCATGTAAAAATAAAATTAATTAAAAAATCCTAAAGTTTAATTTTTTTTTTTCAAATTGCCGTCGGAAAGTTTGGTTTCTTAGGTGTACATTTTAATTATTTTATGGTTAACTTTTATATTTGCGTGATGTTTTTTCTATATAAATATAAAGCGTGGTGTTTTCTCTTTGTAACACCGTTTAGATCATATCTCTAACCATTATAGTAAAGGAGACACGACGATTTCTATGAGACCTATATGAGTTATTCCGAAAAGCGAACAAATTAGCCCGAGGGGTTAAAACATATCTTTTTGTTATTTTTCTGATCCAGATTTTCGATTGAGTTTCGCTAATATTATCTTCATATATTACAATTTGAGGTTTTACTCATAAAAAAATGAAAATACAAAAATAAATAAAGATTATTTTATTTCCTCCAGCCCCTATCTATTTAGTAGATAGGTAGATACCTACTGATCGAGACAGCATTGTTAAATTGGTTTAATATCCTTGAAACGTAATTAAGTAAGCACTTGAATATTGCTTCCTTTTACTGGGATAAAGAGATGTTTTTAAAGTAATTAGCGTGCTGGGAAGCTGGCTTCGGTCCAATATAGCTTTGGGCTACTATCATTATACATATATTACTCAGATGTTGAGAGCAACGTCTTGTGTTTTGATACCGAAATCAACGCCGCCTTTTCAAATTGGCAGTTATAATTTTTTACACGATTTTTTTTTGTAATAATTGAAGTTCAATTATTATCGTTAGAATTTAAATCGTTTTCTTTGATGGTTCGATGGATGATTTTTTCTGATGTAATGCCGACGTACGTGTGTGGTTTTATTATATGAATAAACTAGCTGGGGTACCTACCCGGCTTCGCTCAGGGATTTGATATGAGATTGAACTGACTTTCGAACCCACGATTTTATACCCCTACCATTGGGTAGCCTCACCCATACAAAATAGACTTCGAATGGTCCACAATGTTCCAGAACGTTCCACAACATTCGATAATGTTCTGGAAAGTTCCACAAAGATCTATGATGTTCCCGAACGTTCCAAATTATTCCCAAACATTCCAGAATGTTCCGGGATGTTATGAACATGTTGAATGCTCTCGAATGTTCTGGACTGTTCTAGAAATTTCTAGAGAGCAAAAGTTCTAGCCCTTATATCTTCAAAAGCACGCCCTTCAGATAAAAACGGGTACCTTCTTCATGGATGGAGGATAGAGGGCTACCACACCATTTAACACCCTTGATCGTACCGAAACGCGTTTCTGTGTTTTAGCGGCACGCACTTTGTGTACTTTCTTTTGTAATATACTTTTATTGATTATTTATTATGACTATACAAAGTTTGTGCACTACTATTGAAATTACGTATGTGAAATGTGAACTAGTCTAGTGAATATGGGGTTTTTTCCACTTTTCAACATCTGTTGAAACACGTCGATCAGACAATATAAAATTTTTATAGTTAGATGTTAAAACTCCATAGCTCATGATTGAAATTACGTTTTGATTCGAAAAAAGTTGCGTTTGACCAGAAATATCACTCGGTAACAGCTGTATAAATTTCATGACCGGTACCGTTCTTGAGTTTTTTGGTACGTCTTGATCGTGTTTTATGTCTTCCTCGGGCGTCCCTGACTTTATCTACCTTTCACATTCTCGTCATATATTCTATTCTTAGTAGCGTCATTGGCACCGGTAGTCGGGGAACACGCCAAACGCGCGTCCAAAATATGTACACGGTTGACATTTGTCACCTGAGAACGGGTCGCTACTAAGACTCAATCTTGAGTTCAAAAACTTGGCGGTGGAATGAATTGGCTCTTCAAGACCCATATTCACTCCTTCCGCTCCTCAAAAAGACCCTTCACACATCAGCTTCAAAGATGACATAGACTATTCTCCTTATACTTCTTTCCTCGTTCATCCGCTTTACACACCCAGAATATCTAAGCGTCTCTTTCTCAATTTTACTCATTCTCATTACGCTTAACATGAGCATTGCATTCTTAGCGATCCTTCACATTTTTCAACGGTGATACTTATTTATTTTATTTATTTATTTATTTATAATACAAAAGAAAGTACAAATAACATATTAGGCAGCTTTGTCTGTCCAACTAGGAAAGTTTCCCGTTCCAGGACAGACAAATTGACAGGTTTAGTTCATAATATTATTCCAATAAATGTACATAATTACATAACCAACAAAATAAAAATAGAAAAGGTAACCTGGTAGCATATAATATTATACTCAGATTTACCGAATTAACCTGGTAACGCATAATATATTCGGATTTACAGTGAGATCAGCAGGTAAGTTAGTTGTAAGTATTGAAAAGAATAAACTAGGTACCTGATAACAATTTGGAGGAATTACATAAAGATTTACAACATAAGGAGTTGTTATAAACAATATTATAAAGATATGAAGTTATGTTAGGTTATGTGTTTGAAGTGTGAACCTATAGGTAATACATAGTACATTTAAAGAGAAACTATATTAAAATTTACAAAATCAGATAGAATTTGTGTATGTAATAATATATTGTTTTTTTTTTTTATTATTATTTATTTATGCGCTAGAACTACAGTGCTTAGTAAATTATGTGCAAACATGATTACATATATTTTCACTGATTTGAAACATGTTATCAGTAAAAATTATATTATACAACAATACGAATACACTGCGCTCATGTCTAACTACTCCTGCTAAAATATGAAAACAATATAAATACAGATAGAGATATAAAAAGAAACTATGAATATACATAAATCTGATTTAGTGCTACTTTGATAACGATGTAGTGAAATTGGTGCATTACTTCGAACGTCAAATAAACGTCATATTGTGTTACGTACCTATTCCAAATTTATTATAAATCATCACCGCTATGAGGTACCAAGCATAAATGAACTAATACCGTACCAAGTTTCACACAGCGAGACTTCTAGTGTAGCATTATGTTAATGAGCGATGTGTGTCTTGTTTCGCTTGCAGCAGTGTTGAAGCAAACAGTCTTCAGGGGCGCAAAACCATAAATCCCAGGTATAAAAACATCAAAAAGATGTCGAAACATTGTGAAGCAAAATCAGAACTCAATGAAGTGTGGTAGGAACTTTGGTCTAGTGATCAGTAAAGTTAGGTGATTCTGTTTATCATGTTTATCAGTTAAACAGCATACGTTCACTTTCGACTCTCCCTAAGTCCAGAATCCAATCATTGACTAATTTACGCATGACGCTTGAACTTTTCAATTTCCAAGAACCAGGTATAAGGTTGAACATTTTTGGACCTAGGTAAGAATATTGTCTTTGAGCAAGGGATGTCATAGTAGTAAGTGGAACTATTGGATTCCTCCCTGCATGTCGAGTGTCATGATAATGTTCTACTGAGTGGAAGAGGTGACGATATTTTTTTGTGTACAATATAACTTTTCTTATGAATAGTTGCCTAACATCCAGAACTCCTATCTCTCTGAATAAATCATTACTGGGGTATCTGTATGGTTTTTTAAGGATTACCCTTAGTAAAGATTTCTGTGCTTTGGCTAAGGGGTCCAGAATTGATTTGGTACATCCTCCCCATCCTAAAGATGCATATTCAAGTAATGAGTTGCACATGGCATAGTACATTAGTTTCAGATCTTTTGTGCTGAGAATATTTCTAATAGCCATGAAAAGATGCGTGAGATTTCTGACCTTTGTGGAAATTGCGTCGATATGTTCATTCCATCTCAGGTTCTTGTCTACGATAATTTCTAGATATTTTATGCTATTCACATATTCTAAGGTATTACATATTTTATGCTATATTCTAAGGTATACGTGGTTATACCTTATACCACATATCACATCTTCGCCTCAGAGATATTTAGGTACAAAATTTGATAAGTACAACACTACAATATTTTTAAAATTGTCCATTTGTTCAATCACTCACCTAGGTCCTAGTATAATCTATACCAATCATTTGTAACATGTGTAATGGACCAAATTGCTCATATAATACCTATGTGCGTGTCGGTTCTCTACTGAAAAATAATGTCATTGAATAACAACGTGTAATTTTGGCTAGTAACTCCCGATTCCATGATAAATTACTATCATAATAACTGGGTATTATATTGTACTGTAAAGTTCATTATGTTTCGCTCTGTTAAAATATCTTTGGCTGGCAAATTCTATTATTGTTCACAATGCCATTATTATATTTTCCATTCATATTCAAGTATCATACTACGCTGTCGATATTGGTATGTAGCAAATATGTGTATTTAATATTTATGAAGCGAGTAAGCTTTTTATAAAGGTTCATTGAATTTGGAATAATAATGACGTTAAACCATGTATAGTAATATACTTTTCTATTGATTTGTTTATACATTTTAAAAGGTTTCTTATAATCCAATCATACATTTTATAGGTAATCGGATTTCGAACAAAAACAACGTTTTTGTTCGAGTAAATATAGATCGTTTAGTCTAGCTAAAGATATTCAAATACAAAAGAGATATACTGTTATGGGAACGTACCCATACTACGTGACACGTTTGGGGGGGGGGGGGCGGGTCTTCAAAATGTCACGCTTGGTACAAATGAGCGGCTGGTTGCTTAGGGTTTTGGTCACCCGGGGGGGGGGGGGGGGGTGAAAATTGCAAAAAGTTGGTCACGTAGTATGGGTACGTTCGTTCCCTATGATGTCTGAGCGACACTTGGCGGACTACTACCTAATACCTAATCAGTAATTTGTACCTATACGAAAAGAATTTGTTTATTTCGTTGAATTTTTAAGGTGTACATTAGTATTGGTTAACAATATAGTTTGAATACGGAAAGAATTCGTTAATTTGGTTTAACGTTCGTTTAGTTTATTCGTTAATTGGATTTGGAAGGCGGGTATGGGTACCGTCGCCCCGGGAACCATTTATTGGATAACCCATCACCTCTGGCATAGGTCACTCCAAGTGTTTCGCTACGTTTGGTGACTTGGCAGGGGTGCCCGGGTTCATGCGGGTGAGGGTTGTCCAGGCCTTGGCGGCCGATGCGTCTGCTCACCTGTTGCGTGGTGGACAGGATCGAGATAGACCAGTTTATCCTCTCCAGCCAGAATCTCTCGATCCATTAGAGCGCAGTTGGAGGGATGGATTCATACGTCCGTCACTCCTGGACACACTGACCCCCAGTTTCCTACTCACCCCTTATACCTATTTCCTTTCCAGAAATTCCTCTCCTTCATTTCCTTAAAACAACCCTCCACACATCATCTCCTAAGATGACATAGACCCTGAGGGAAATTATTTTCCTCAGAGCCTCCTGTGTGGAGCTAATGTAAAAAAAATATTATTCGTTTCATTTAGTTTATTCGTTAATTGGTAGACAATATCGGCGATAGCGCAGTACCACCTGGTAAAAACTGCGGATAACACATCTTTTATATTTCAATATCTTTGAGTAGCTGAATTGTTCTGATATTTTATTATTTTGGTTGGCTTCAACAGTCCCTGCTGTAGTTTTTATATGAACGTATAAATAAAGAAGAGCGTCTGTGGGTTTGTTTTTATAATTTGATGAAATTTTGTACACTTGACTTTCAAAACATATATCCTCTTTGAAGATCACTGTCCATTTCACTAAAATATCGAATCGATATTAGCATGCTCCTAAGCAAACATGTTTAGACACCAGCCAAGAGCAAGAGCTCACAGATCCGACTGATGATTTGTCAGCACACCCACCTAGGGGTCGTCCATTAATCACGTGATGTTTTTTAGCAACTTTTTAACCCCCCCCCCCCCCCCGTTGTGATATTTTTTTTTTTTTTTATTATCTAAGTTTTTATTCCAGCAGGGCTGGGAGGGTAGTGCAATCCCAGTCTGCCATATTACATAAACTATAGTATAATATATTTTAAAGAGCAAATAAAAATCTAAAAGAAATAAAATATGGTAGCGTATTAGGTTAGGTACCTAACGAAAACAAAAAATGAATACAAAATTCGAACAAATAATAATAATAAAAATATGTGGTGGTTTAGACTAAACCCCCCCCCCCCCCAAATTACGAAAATTATCACGAAAAATAAATACACGTGATATCTCATTATACCCCCCCCCCTAGGTGATATTTCGTGATTTTTTCCGAACCCCCCCCCCCCCTTTTGAGCCTCACGTGATTAATGGACGACCCCCTATTCCTCAATAGTAGCATGCTTTCGTGCTATTAATAAGCATTTCTATCCGTAGCTTTTTAAAATTATTATTAGATATTATAAAGATAAAAAGAAAAATAATATTTCGGTTTCTTAACTTAAGTATAGAGTATGGTAGTATATGTATAAAGTAGTGTATAGTATAGAAGTAATATTTTTAATTTTGTTCTAACAATTTAAGTAAAAAGTTTATTTTTAAGCAGTAATTCTTCTCCATTTTTAGGTTATCTGGGAGGAAATTATACATGTGTACGCCCTCGTAGCCAATGCTTCTCTTGCCACTTAGAGTCTTGACAGTATTTGTGTACAATTTATTATGTTGTCTAGTGTTCGTGTACTTGTGTTTGTGTCTCTCTCTCAAATCTCGCAAGGAAATACCTAGCAATCGGTACCTCTTAGCTTAACATTGTTAATTATATTTTTACTATCGAAGTCGATGTTTGATTATATTATCAATCATTTAATAAGATTCGCAGTGTATTTATTATCTTTGTCTTATCGTTCTGAGCAAGTGCTATTATTTTCTATGTGGTTTATTCGATGTAAAATGCGTATCTAAGTAAAAACATGGGTGGGTACATAATAAACCTGATATGTCGTGACTTATTTGTGATTTTCCGAAACAGTAAATTATTGTTATTTTTTTTCTTACAATAGCTCCTCCACATAGGAGGCCCTTTGGAAAAAGATTTCCCTCAAGGCCTGTGTCGTCTTTGGGGATGTTATTATGGGAGAGTCTTTTTAGGGAAAGGAAGGAGAGAAAGTTCTGGGAAGGAAAAATATATGTGGGTTACTAGGAATCTGGGGGTCATCGTGTCCAGAAGTGGCGGACGTATGAATCCATACACTGCGATGAATGGCGATGGGTAGAGTCCAGCTGGAGAGGACAAAAGGTCAACCAGTTTATCCCGATCCGACCCGCCACGCAGTAGGTGGGCAAAAGCATCCGTCGCCAAGACCTAGACAAGCATCACCCCATGAACCCGGGCATCCCTGCTAAGTCACCAAACGCAGTGAACTATCTAATTAATGGTTCTGGTTATCTAATAAATGGTTCCCGGGGCAGCGGTACCCACACCGAACTCTAAAATTGATAATCCCTAGAAGGGTGATTATTCCGATTGGAAATAAAATTGATGTCGCCAGTTAAGCACAAAGACCTTTTGACTCACAGGCCGCATACACGTCAGTGAAATTGATAATATACTTACCTATATTAAAAAAAAAAGAAAATTAAATCTTCACAAACGTTCGATAATTTTTTTTAAATGCATACTAAAATACTTTCAGAACAGAAAAATTAAAATGAAGTTCTACGAATTAAACACAAAAACAATTAGTAATTAATTAATTCGATCAATAATTAATTAAATTGCCTCAACACTGTTTTTCTCTCTCTATTTAATCGTGAAAATTCGATAATGGACCTTACTTTCTTCATTTTTATCAGTTATTTCAACTTTGAAATATTCAATAATAATAGTAGTAGATAGATGCCTGCCTTTGTAAGTAATTGCGTATTTTTAAAGTCTTATAAATAAACGATCCGTCTAAATAAGAATGTGACCCCATTTCTCAACTGTCTGTGTATTAGTTCTGGGCGGGTACCAATTTATTTAATGTGACTTGTATTCAAATCGACTCTAAAATGGTCTAAAGGAGATTTTCAATATCACCTGGTATACGTATATATACATATTTTTATTACGTGAATACCGTATGAGTCCCAACAACTCCCAACCATTTGGAGCCAGTGAGACTATCCCCCCTTGGGGGGAAGGAGATGGGATAGAGGAAGGCGGGAAGTAACTGGCTCTTCGCATCTGGTTACCAAACACGGCTAAAGCCAAAGTTAAAAACTAAAGTTAAAATAAAAATTTCTATACGGTGTTGGTGGTCGTGTGAAAAGTTATTCAATCAATATCTGTATTTTCAAACTGTTTGTTTTACAGGAATGCTCTTAGTATCACTCTGTTCAGATACCAACTTTCGCAATAGAGACGTTTCTTGCAATGGTTTTAGTTATGTTTTGTAATTATTTAAGTACTTCCCCTTTCACAAGAATACCCAAATAGTCTCACTGATTCCGAGCACAGTAAAGGTTTGTGTTATGTTCAAACGTAGATATATAAAATAATAAATAATGTCAAACATACTTACTAATTTCTGTTTGTAATACGAGTATGATGTGGTGTGAAATCTGCGTGAAATTGTTAACTTAAAATTGTTCAATGAACTTATAGTTTTCATAATCGGAACTGATTGTTGGAATAATTCAGATCTACTAACAGTTCATTAGAAAGGTAAATTTATTACGTCTCTCTCATTTGTATTATTATAAAGAAAATTGACAATGTTTGTTTTTGAAATGCATTTTTTTTATAAATACTTTCAGCTTCACAAAGACTACAATTTTATAATATCCCGTTATTTTTCTCAGGTCTATCTTAGATAATACATACTTTATTTATAAATGCATCCGATAGTCGTAATGTTTTTTTATTGAATATATTTTACAAAGCGTCTAAAACTACCTACCAGTCTATATTCAAAAGAGAAAAATATGTATATTTGTCTATTCAATCACATTATGTTCCTTTTTCAACAATCAAACATGCTCCAAAAGAAGGTACCTTCCTATGTAAGAATTATAAATTTCAATGCATTCCTTTCCGATGCGTTATTCACAATTTCTATGGAATTCTTTTTTTGAAATATTATCTCTCCTGGGTGATTGACAGGCTCACATAAATAACCTCACCCTTTTCTATGCATCCCCAGAGAGATATCTATGGACATGGTTCTAGTTATCTATGGACATCATTCTTTTTTATATTACGCCTCTCAAAATATGACACCCAGTTTTGAAGGAGGGTCATTTGGGATAATGAGGTCCGCAGGGACGGTATTATCCATTTTATTATTAGACATTAAATTAATATCCAGGCCTCTCTTGACCCAGTATCTGCCGGATATATGAAAGCAAGTATAATTTGATGTGACGTTTGAGAGATGGAATGAAGATTTTTGTATGCCCTAAAGGGGAAGATGATATAAGGACCTTGTGAAGTTTGATGAATTTTGAGAACGGAGATCTGTTTTTCGGTTCGATTTAATCTTGACTGATAGTAAGAAGTCTGATTGGATAACTCACAAAGTAAACTTGTGGATGGTGAAGCTCAGGCGTCGTGAAATTTGTACCTTTACAAACGCAATTAAACTATAATCACGCGCCAACAAGATTGAAACAACACTCGGACAGAATACACTAACACACAAAATAAAATAAATTGTGTTTCGACTGAACCAAATCAATCAAACAACACAATAATGTTTATATTAAACTTATTTTCTTTTTTGTCTTTATGATATGATTAAGAAATAGGTTGCTTAGGTTTTTGGTCACGGGGGGGGGGGGGTTAAAAATTGCAAAAAGTTGGTCACGTAGTATGGGTACGTTCCCTTAGGTTATGGGCCATAACCTAACCTAACTTATTTAATTATTTTTTTCATCACATTTAATGACTTTTTTAAGAAGATGTCGAAGTTGCATGATTCTAAGGGAACGTACCCATACTACGTGACCCGTTTAGGAGGGGGGGGGGGGATCTTCAAAATACCACGCTTGGTCACAATAGGGGGGGGGGGGGGGGGGGCTTAGGTTTTTATCACGTAGTCCATCTAGAAATCTTTTTATATTTTTTCCACTATTTTTTTTATATTTTTTCTTTTTGTAATTATAGGTATGCATGCACTCTTCCCGTCACGCAGTAGGTAAGCGCGGAAGCGCCGTATTAATAAAGACAAATATAAGCCAAATAATTTTGTTTTAAACTGTTTGTTAGAAAGAAATTATTCAAAACCATATTTATGATTTACTACGTAGGGGGAGGGGGGGGGGGGGGGGCTAAGTTGTCACCGTAATTATTTCACAAAAATACTAAATTCAAAAAGACGTGGACAAACATAGAACAGTTCTTTTAATGAAGTGTTTAGATTTATGTAATTGAATAGTTAAATAAATGGTAAAAAAATAAGAAGTAAATATTAAATTTTTTTAATTCTTCAATTGAAAAAAAAACTGAAAGGTGTCTTGTAATTTTGTATCTGCATTTTACCTGCAAGAATGGAAAACATCTTTTTTCTCAACTTGAGCACATTTGTTGCAAAATGTAATGGTCCCAACCATGTTAGCATGTTATTCGTATTATTCAGAGTAATAGTAGTGTGTGGCGCCCTGGGGCAATTCACGTGTTTTACGCCACTGACGCAAAATACGAATATAGGCCTACTCCGACTCCGGCGGCGTCCCTCATTGACCCTTATGCCGGCATCCAAGTGCAATTTAACGCCTGACAAAAGCACAACAATTGCGCCATGGGGCAGATGTCCGACTGCCCTGCCCTCGCCGCGCCCCTGATCTAATTTAAAACGCCATTCTACTTTATTTCCTGGATTTAGTGACCAGATCTGATTAGCCAGGTACTTCCCAACCCTCCTCTTTCCCACCCCCTTCAGCCTCATAACATACTCAGTCCCAAAATACGAATCAAAAACATTTAGTTACGTTAGGATTGGTTATGTGCTATTTTTATTTTTTTCAATCATATATTTTAATGACTTTTTAAAGGGGTGTTGAAATGTCTCTTTGTCGAGTTGTGGAAACTTTTAAAACAGTCTTATCGTTTTATTGTATACATACGTATAAAAGTTCTACAGCTCAGGATGGAAACTACATTGCTAGCGGAAAAGTTACGTTGACCTAGAATATGACAATTTAGATGGTAACTGATTAAGTTGTTATTTAGTAATTTCCTTATCTTATTTGAATAAATGTTTTTGGAAAATTTTCCCGCCACGCGTTAGATAAAAACAAATATGGCGTCGGGTAGGTATTCTACGAGAATGTGTTTAAAATAATAACCTTATCAATTCTGAAGACTTTGATAAAAACTATTCCGATGTCAAGAACAGCCGATGAAAAATAATCTTTTTTTAGTAATATAAAACTTTGGAATGTTGGTAATGTCGTAAAACAATTAAATTGTATGCTTATATAGTATACGCCAAACTTTAATTACGACCTGACGTTGACACAGAAATCGTCGCAATAGGCGAGTTTACGGTCAGAAAAGCGGCATACCTCAATATTTTTATTGTTTTTCATTTAAATAAATGAAGACAATATAAGAAAAAACTCAATCGAAAATCTGGAAACAGAAAAATCAGAAAAACATATTGACACCTCTGGGACCCGAACCCAGGACCTCTTGCTTTCCGGGCAAACGCGCTAACCACTGCGCCACGGTGTCGACACCGTGGTTAGCGCGTTTGCCCGAAAAGCAAGAGGTCCTGGGTTCGAGACCCAGAGGTGTCAATATGTTTTTCTGATTTTACTGTTTCCAGATTTTCGATTGAGTTTCGCTTATATTGTCTTCATTTATTTAAATATTTCAATTTGAGGTTTTACTCATAAAGTTAAAATAAAAAATAAAATGTTTTTCATTTATTAAAAATACCATCGTTTAGCAAAATAACATCTACATATAGGGTTGCCATCTTCTAAAATAAAAAAAAACCCTGACTCTGCGCTCTGTAAGGCCGGACATTTTGCCCTAAAAGCCGGACGTACGTACATAATTTTGGACATAACTTTTATACATAATAATAAAAAAATCTGTTGTTAAAGTTACAGTTATTTATTAATCACGCACTAACCAATTTAATAACAACAATCATTAATCTGTCTTATCCTTGTCATCAGTTGACATTTGTATAGAATATAATGTCAATAACAAAATAAAAAATATTGAGTCTTCTCTCTGTATACATACTTAACTTATAAAACAAACAAACAAAACATAACTTTTTTTCTGGTTAAACGTTTGACTAAATTTTTTCGTTAAATAGATATAAAATGAAACATATTTATCTTTGTGGACAAAAAACGAAAAACATAAATTAAAATGAAATCTAGACTTCAACAAATTATTCAAAAATTACAAAAATCTACCATTTTGTATATTTGGCGTTTTCACCTACTTTATCCAAAACGTCGTTTTCTTTGGAAATCATTGACATGTAATTTTTAAATTATACAATGTGTACACCATCTTAGCAATTGTTTGCAATTTATTGCGTTCCTTGGTCCACTGGGTGTTTATTAAAGAGAAAACTCTTTGAAAGTAATATTCCGCCAATTTCAGAAGTTCGGAAGACAAAACCCGTGCGAATCAAAAAAGCCTAACAAAAGCCGGACAGGCCGGACATATAAATATTTAGCCGGACACGACCTAAAAAGCCAAACATGTCCGGCTAAAGCCGGACAGATGGCAACCCTATCTACATAGTAATTTTTTTACTCCAAATATGCTCAGGAATCACTGACTAATCCTTCGGATACGTTGTTACACCCTGTATAATTAAATAAACAACCCGTTCTTCATAAGCATCCCGTGCTGTTTTTCTTCCCCTCCTTCACTTATCACTGTCTTTTTCTCTATTTTTTATCTCTCTTTCAACTTACACAAAATACTTAAAACTTTTTGAAAAATCAAAATTTACTCTTATAAATATTTATTGCTGCTTAAAACTATTGATTGAGATATAAGAAATAGATGTTATTTATTTTTCATTTATAATACTAATTAATATATCATTCATGCATTGAATTACCTTTTTACACGACAATGATTTTAATTAAACACAATAATTTTTTTGATTGTTATCGTGTTTAATTCGTAGAACTCCATTTAAATTTTTTAATTCGTGCTAAGGTGTGTACTTTTGTATTAAATTTTTGCTTACAGGTCTTCTAACACTTGAAACTGTCATATCGACTGTATGGAAAATAAAATAAATATTACGAAGAATGCTGTTATCTCGTACATAATAACTTACACACCTGCATATTTATTCTCATATGGCGGTGTTTACTGTTGCCAGTATCGTGTTATTTGCGTACCTTATCAGCTTGTGTCTCATATTCACGTAATTTAAGATTAAAGTCCCTCTAATTTCAAATTCTTTGAACATCAAGTTGAATACTATTGTATACTCTGCATGTGTAATTCAGACACGTATAAAATTAGTCTGGACGATTATTGCTTGACACACAGATTTTTGCAGGCAGCCAAAGTAGGAACCAAATATATTGGTAGGAACTAACAAATCATTTAATATTCCCACGTTTACGGAACGGCGACAGTACGAAATGTCAATATACATACGTTCCTTATCATAATAATGCTGCAGCTCTTTCTTACACATTAAATAATGGTGAGACAAAAGATGAGACACACAATGCACGTATGTCTGTTTCCTTCGCTTCATCGATCACAGCGGCACTAAAGAAGTTTTCACTTCAAAAAATAACTATAACTGAAGTTACCAAACATTGTAAATATAAAAGGGGGCATACATTAATTACGTGAGCTCAAATGGGGAGGAGGGGTCCAGTAAAATCGCATCAAATCTCATTTAAATCGGGGGGGGGGGGGGGGGGGGGTGTCAATAAAAATCTCACGTCATCTTTAAAAGAATATCTTCTTACGTTTAAAAATCTCGTGTCACGGTGTTTGTGGTCCCACTCCTCTTCGATTTTTATGAATTTTTTTTATGTATATTTGATAGGTATGAGAATAGGTTTTAAAGTATATTTCATACCGCTAGGTGATTAAGGTGTCCCTGTCTAGAAAAAAATGTATTTTTTGACAATATTTTTTTATAGTATTTTTTTTATTTGGCATCAAAAAATACCTATAACCCCACATTTTATACCTACCCCCACCCTCTCATTTTTTAACCGTGATTTAAGTATTTTTGTATGAACAAATTTAACCGTATTTCGTATTTCAAACAGAACGAAATTATTTATGTTGTTGAATGACAGATGGTGCTACGTCCGCCTCATCGAACTTTCGTCCACACATGCGCAAGACATTCACGAGAAGCGTCGCGTCATTTTGATGTTTCATTCGGCATCATGTTCTCGCGTGGGCAAAACCATCGAGCTTATTTGTGTTGGCTAAAGACGGATTGACAAAAAATATCGTACACTCAATTGCTCTTCGAAATTCATATTGATTTTCTTTATTTCATTTTCCTATTTGAGTTTAGGTGTTTTTTTAGTTTTTATCGGCGGTCATTGTCTACTAGCTCCATTTCTGGCATAGAATGGTAGTTGTTGAACAGATACATTCGTTTTTTTTTATTTAACATCTACAATATTCACTAGAAATAATTTATATGGTCAGCTAGTACTTGTATATTATTGAGATAATAAAAAATATATATAATTGTTTCACTTTCTATTTACCCCCCCCCCCCCCCCCGTTGAGGTGAATATAATCGTGACATGGTAATGGGATAGAATGGGGCGGGATGGAGGGTGGGATGGGTTTTTAAAAGAAATTCGAAAAAAAACCTTATTTTTTGAGATACGCGGTGTTATATTGTGAGCGACGTATATTATTATATCAGATAGGCAGCTTTTCCAAATAGCTACGAACAATCGAGAAACGTGACTTATTGTTTCTATGCATTACCCGTCAAGTCTATGACGGGCAATCCGTATTATGATAATCTTACTATCTATGGTGCACTTACCAGCTAGAATCACTCGCGGACATGGTCGTAATGAACCTGTACACTTATTGTATTGTTGAGATAAATTGCTATGAAATTGATGCAAGCCACTCATGTCGTAATGCCCGTAACTCCGAAACAATGCCTGGTATGTTGTGTGCTTTGATCGTGTTCATATTGAAAAGGATGTAGAAAAGTGATGAAAGAATCCAACAAAATCGCCGTCAATAAATTTTACCAATATGACAGTCTTTTACATTTCAAACTTACAAATTTCTTCATGTGATCTGCTTCAATCTATTGTGAACATGGGTCACACAATGGTCACACACCAAACGCATGGCCAACATTGGTATAGTTTTACGAGGGTAAAACCAGAAATATGTCATTTTTAAATCAGATTTCAGAAGTATTGTCTCTTTTCCACCAAAAATTATAAATTGATTTCGAAAGATTGTTCTTTAGGTAAACCATGTTTTAAATTTTGTAGTAAAATAAATCAATACATTATCTGGCAAACGCATGTTTCAGAATTTTAATTTTAGTTTGAATAAAATCATTAAAAAATATGTACGTACATTAGGGTGTGTCAATTATTTCAACTTTTGAATTCAGAAACGCCCCGGATCTCAAAAGTTGCGTCTTATAAAGAAAATGAGAACTACATTTAATTTTTTTTAATAATAAAAATGCATTGAAAATCAGAAAACAAACCTAAAACTTTTTTTTTTTCAAAGTATTTTAATTATTTTTTTTTTTCAATAATTTAACCTTTTAACATTTATTTGTTATTAAAAATGCGTATAGCTGACAAAAATGACAAAAAATAATTGATGTTTATAAATAAAAGTGAGTCAACAAGAATTCTGATTTTATCCAGAAAAAGTATTATTTTCCCCTTTTATATTTTTAACCAACACATCACAAATGTATCAAAAAATTTTTTTTGCGTTCTTTGTACTGCGTTTATGGAATGAAAATTAAGTGTGGTACAAAATATCAAATATGGATCCTATGTTTTATTTTTTTTTCCAAATCACGAAATCTATTTTATTTCAAAATTTCCGGCCATTTTAGCGGGCTAATAGTGAACAATAATTGCATTTATTTTTACGTTTTCGAATAGCTACAGATCATATGAAACTTTTGAGACCCCGGGCGTTTAAAAATAAGGCTATTTTTTTTATCTCTATGAAGAGCAACACAAGCTAACGTACATGTGTTTCTTGACGAAAATTGTTCCGTTTGTGTATTTATTTGCGCAGTTACAGACTAATATATTTCAGATTTTTTTCATTTTTATTTTGCTTAGACATTATTGAAAAATGATAAATTCTTATGATCAAAAATAATTACAAAAAGTACATAATTTTAATAGTTTTATCATCACGCCTTTCAACATTTTTGGAAGTAGGTATAAATTAAAGAAAATTTGGAATGAAATAAAATCGATATTGAGTTATAATTTTAAAAAGCTGGTACGGAGAATATTTAATCTTTTTCATTGGAACCGTACGATCGTAAGAACATCTTTCGACAAATTGATGTATGTTGCTTCTAGGATGTGCTGCTGTGGCGTTCAATTATCCTGTTCATCGGAGCACCTCCAATTGGAATATCTGTAAATCAGTAATTCTTCCAACACGTTCTCAATTGTTTTTATCACAATTTTTGAGATATTTATTATTGCGTTAAATAAAATACTGCGCATGGACATTGCACAGCCACAGCACAGCCGTGAACTAGTTTCGTCAGTCGGTTCTTTAATCAAAAGCATTATAATTTTTGGTACGAAATGAATGGGCGAATTACATCACGTCTCTCGGTCTTGACTGAGCGCGCAGACGTCAGTATTTAGCCCGTAAACGTCACCTTATCTTTTGCCTTTTACGTTATTCGAGCTCTACTTAATTTTATAGCTGACCGTGAAATAGCCAAAGAAACGTAGAAATCTCATACCGCACAAAAGAAAATGTCTGGTGTTGTACTTTAATTATGGTAAAATATACGCGTTGTTCCATTTTAGCCTTCGCTCTAATTTTTATTATTATTCCTGACTAGTGATCAGTTTCAGTATTGCCCTGGTGAGAGATCACCATTCAGAATCAAAACGGTTTTTTAAATGGCTTTTATTTTTTAGTTTTTGAAGTAAAAACTTCTCTAGCACTGTTTTTATTTGAAACTCGATGAAGCGAAAAGCTACACTAAAAAAAGACAAACATACATCCATAGGATTTAGCTTGCGAGAGAATGTGTTAGATTAATCGGTCTCCTCTTTGTGCGGTGTTTCGTAGCCTCACCACTCTTGTCTACTTTAGTTTGTTAAGGTTTCACTTCTACCGCATGTGAATTGCACACTCTGACTTTCTATTTGAACTAGGATTATTGAAAAAACATTGAAACGTAAATTTTATAAAGTGTTCAACAAGATACCAAAAATTTACCTTAAAATATTTTTTTATTTATACCCCTTTTAAATCGCGACGTTTGGTGACTTAACAGGGGTGCCCGGGTTGCGTATTTACAATCCCTACCGCGTTTCAGTCGCTTTAAATTTTCAATATCAAAATTTTAATATTTAGAAATAAAATTATTAATTTCTAATATACACATTGGAAAGATAATTTTATCTAGATTTTAGAACAATTTTTGTTTTTGCAAAGTGATAAAAAATTATCAATATAGAGGTGTATTTACAATATATGGGAATAATATTAAAATTTAAATATTTAGAAATAAAATTATTAATTTCTAATATACACAATTTGGGAGGCGGGAATGGGTACTGCCGCCCCGGGAACCTTTATTGGATAACCAACACCTCTGCCATAGGTCACCCCAAGTGGTTCGCTACGTTTGGTGATTTAGCAGGGGTGCCCGGGTTCATGGGGTGAGGTTTGTCTAGGTCTTGGAGGCGGATGACCAGGACATACTGAACCCCACCCACCCTATTCCTACCCACCCCTTAAACCCTTTTCCTTCTCAGAATTCTCCTCTCCTTCCTTTCCTTAAAAAAACCCTCCACACAGCATCCCCAAAGATGACATAGGCCCTGAAGGAAATTATTTTCCTCAGGGCCTCCTGTGTGGAGCTCATGTAAAAAAAAAAAAAAAAACAGAAAGATTATTTTATCTAGATTTTAGAACAATTTTTGTTTTTGCAATGTGATAAAAAATAACCAATATAGAGGTATATTTAAAATGTAAATTGTCATTACCGCGACTGAATCGGTATAGGTTTTGTAAATACGCGCCCGGGTTCATGGGGTGAGGTTTGTTTAGGTCTTTGTCAGCCGGACTCTCTCGACTCATCGCCTTGCACCGTAGTGAGAGGAATGGATTCATACACCCGTCACTGGTCGACACACTGAACCCCACATTCTCCCATTTACGTTTTTCCTTCCTAGAACTTCCTCTCCCTTCTTTCCCTAAAATGACCCTCTACACAACATCCCCAAAGATGACTCAAGCCCTGAGGGAAATTGTTTTCCTCAAGGCCTCCTTTTTACATTCGCACCACACAGGAGGCCCTGAGAAAAACAATTTCGGGGTCTATGTCAAATTTGGGGAAGCTGTGTGCAGGGTCTTTTTAGGAAAGGGAAGGAGAGAACGTTCTGGGAAGGAAAAGGGTATGAGGGGTGGATAGGAATGTGGGGTTGAATGTGTCCAGGAATGTGGCCATATGAATTTATCTCTCCCACTACGGTACAAGGCGATGGGTCGAGAGAGTCCGCCTGGAGATGTAAAATGTCTCCATCAACCAGTAGTTCCCGATCCGGCCCGCCACGCAGTAGATAAATCTCACCACCACGAGCACCAAACGGCACCTCTGCTAAGTCACTAAAAGTAGCGAACCACTTGGGGTAACCTGTGGCAGGGGTGTTGGTTATCAATAAATGGTTCCCAAATTTAACCTTCTACGTGAAGCGAATGTAAAAAAAGCTGTTAAAATGTATAAAAAGAAATAAGAACATAATTTCATGGGTATTCTAATGATACTGACATCACAATAATGGCCACTGCAATTAAACCATAATTAAAACGTAATAACAAGTTGCTTCACGCCGCGCGCGTGCCCGGAGCACAGAATGTACAGAGAGGCCTATTAGAACCATCCATTACAGTCGTTACACGCACTCGGGCCGTTCACACGTGGGAAGTCAGGTGCGATATGGTCCTAACCTAGCGATGGCTGTTCTCCGTGTTATTTATATTATTAGTTCATCGCACCGGACACCGGACACGGAGCCAGCGTTCCGGAATGAGCAGGAACAGATTAACTACACATCTCGATGGTCCGACTTCATTATTAATCTTGGATAGATCATTAACCCGTCAGGTTAATTTGTTCGCTTTTCGAAACAACTCGCATAGGTCTCTCAGAAATCGTTACGCTTGCAGCTAACTATCGCATGAACGATTTGAATTCTTCAAAATTGACCCTTGTACAAAAATTAAAGAGATTTCTTTTTTTAAGAGAAAATTTAAACGAAGTTTTTTTTTTAATGTTCTTTATTCAGTAAAGTTTATACATTACAGTAAATGGATAATTTTTTGGCCATCACACTAGGCACATGCCCGTGTTGTAGTGGCCAAACAGTAAAACAATATCTTACAGTAAAAATGATTTTGACAAATTTTACGAGTGAATTTACTTTATTATGTAGGTAGGAGCTAGATCACAACTCGTCTTCAAGCTCTCCAAGCGCATGGATTATTGGAATTCTAGCCCCTTAAAAACTTAACTTATAAATAAAATAAAATATCTTATAAACTTATTCGTTTTAGGACCCTCAACTTTCATACAATACAATTGACAAGATAGTCATGTTTTTTCGGTGACCAGACAACTCAGAATGAAACCAACTCAGAAGCACCTCAGAAAGGTCATTAAGAGTGATGATAAAAAAAAATAAAAAATTGGTTAAATAGTTTAAGTTAGGTTAGGGTTACCGGATATTTAAAAAATATTTTTTTAAAGCTTTTAATGACCTTTCTGAGGTGTTTCTGAGTTGGTTTCATTCTGATTTGGCATGGAACCGTTTTTTCGTGTCATATTAGGGTTAACTTTTTTATTTTTTTTATTGGCAATGCTAATTAAAAATACATATAAAGTTACATCAGTTACATAGTTACATAAGGTTTTAGCAAAGAATATAAAAAATTGCCTTTCCTCACCATAAAGCGACAATGCTCTTGTGTTTGGTGAGGGAGTTCTAACTCAATTAGTAAATTAAAAGATCTTGTAAGTTAGTAATAACGGCTATTGTAAATAATAAGTAGGTTAAAAGATTCATGTAAGTATAAATTTAAAAATAAAAATCATGAAGACCTTAAAAAATCATAATATAAATTAAAAAATTATTATAAATGAAAGAATCATGTAAGTTAGTAACAAAAATTATTGCAATAAGTAAGTAATAAAGGATATGTAAGAAAGAACGCAAGATTTATACAATAGTACACTTAGAGATATAGAAACTAAGAAATGGAAGAAAAATAAGGAATGAACGATTTATAAAATAGCAGACTTTAAGATGTAAAGTAAACATATTTGGGACTTTTATAGTAGTTTAAGGTAATTTTTTTTAATTTGGGCTTAAATTCCTGCATATTTTCGATGGTTTTTAATTTTAATGGGAGGTTGTTATAATAGATTATGCCTAGATAAAGATAGGAATTTTGAATGTGCATAGTATTAAATTTAGGGATTTTAATAGTTTTCTGGTGTCTTGCTGATGTATTGAATTGGAAGTTACAAGTATTTAACTATATTTCTTTGTAAATTTGAAGTATTGAATAGTTTTTATACATTTTGTCTATTGTAGGCACATTGAATATTGAAAAAAGAATTTCAGTAGGAAATTAGTTATTTTATATATTTATGTATAAAAGATTACCAGTGCGTTTGTGTAGGCGCATAATGCTTTCTTTTCGAAAAAGTGACATTTTGGCGTCCCGAAGCTGTGTTCGGGGACACCGGGACACGCTGCCTGAAAACGAGACTGTCCCGGTGAAAACGGGACGTCTGGTCACATTACGCATACTGCATAGATTATGAGATAAATATTTTGAAATCCTGCAGCTAAAATAAGTAGTCCATTGCAGATGTTTTCCTAGTATGATATTCTCGTAAATATTATGTACGTGTGTTATTTTATGCTAAGGCCATAGCGAGCTTTGTTCGCCTTTGAACATATAAGTTTCTTTAAAACTAAAAGCTGTGCATGCCAAGTCGTGTTCAAGTACTATCAATTCACCAACAAACAATGCAAGAAATAGAATGATGTAAAACTATCTACCAGGAGAATGGAGTTTTGCGGAGTTAAGTTGGCAGAAGTAGGAAAAACTTACCAACAACTATGCAGTTTCCTCGCAGGGTTGAGCAGAGAAGATGGAAACTTAAACCGTCATGCTAATTTTTTCGCTAATTTGTTCGTTATAGAAATCGTTGTGGCTCCCTTACCTACTATAATGGTTAGAAATATGATCTAAACGGTGGTGTTAGAAAGAGAAAACACCACTCTTTATGTTCAAATCTAAAAGTTAACCACAAATTAATTAAAATATACATCTTTATGAAAGATTCTGTCCGCAATTTGAAAAAAAAAAAACTTTTTGAATTTTTTATTAATTATTTTTACATGAAACGACAAAAAACGAGTTGACGATAACTTTCATATTACATTCGCCTAATAAAATATGCGTGTGCTTTTATTCTTTTTCAGTAAATTTAGTTAGAAAACATATAAGATGAGCCATTTTTAAAACATATTTTATGTTTGAATTCATTTTTTTTTAATTTAAAAATGATATGTTTAATTCGAATTAAAAGATCTGAAAGCATATTTCAACGCCTTTCAAAAAAAGGTTTTTAGTTTTCGGATGCGTACTGAAATATTCCGATTTTATTGCAAAACGGAGGTCTAGTTTTTGCACTGATAATTCGTGGTGGAATTCCATTGTATTAGAATTTGAAATTAAAACACTTTTGTACTTTCTTCCACTAATTTATATTTCACCAGGACCGGTTTCATCCTATTACCCTAATAATAATAAATACCATAGTGCATCAATATTTGTCAATTAAGCCCTAAGCAACAAGGAGGGAATAACCCAACATTACCAAAATAAAATATCAGTAATCACAAACATTTTAGATTATAAAAATTCATGTATATTCATTTGAAGTAAAAATATCTATTTAATATGTAACATCATTCATAATTTTAATAATAAACTTTATAATTACCTGTATGTACCTAAAATTAACAAAATAACTTATAATACCTTAAAATTAACAAAATAGAAATATTCATTATATAGAGACAATGTTGTGTACCCCTGCCTAAGAGTGTATAAATACCATAGCATAAGAATTTCAACTACCAGAAAATGTCCGTAATAGGATGAAACCGGTCCTGGTGAAATATAAATTAGTGGAAGAAAGTACAAAAGTGTTTTAATTTCAAATTCTAATAACAAAACGGAGGTATTTTGACCTTCCGACAAAATAGGCTTGAGGCCTGAGGGGTAAAATTAATTTGTCTATTCCCAATCTCCTTTAACATAATCCAACTTAAATATTTAACTTATTTTTTCTTTCTGGGGCTTCCCCGACTTCTATTTCCTTTCACTTCCGCGTACTTTTTCTGATTATTGTTTATTATGCTTAAATCAGCCTGCATTGTGTTCAAATCTCAAACGGTTTTATACGATTTTACCATAAATCTACTTACGTTCTTCCTCTGCGAATTTTACTTCCATTGTGGACTCCTAGCCTCGCTTCGTAGATGTGTCATTTCTATGATTTTATGTTATTTTTTTAATACTCACTAATTTATTATTATTTTATACCTCCATTGCAAGTCGGAAAGCGGCAATAAAAAGTATTGCAATGCAAAGCTTTTTATGGACCAATCGAATCCTTTGTTGTCGCCCGACCAATAGAATCCTTTGTTGGTGCCGACCAATCGCAGATCGATACGGCTAAACCTTGTCACTGCGAATGTTGCTAATATCCGAACCCGAAAGCTTTTGCGTGTTTCAACTGGGCCGTAATGATTTTCACATGAGGGGCGAACTATGCAATGCAATATATATCTGTACATAATGTTATAGTAACTACGGTGTTAAACTTCGCGTGTTTCAAATATCGATATATTTATACCCTTCATGTTTGAATGGTGAACGGTAGATATTAATGGCTGACATTGTCCTTTTTAAAGGTTTCCCATGGCCATAAGTATGCATACCCTCCCCTAGCTTTATTGTGGCGCCAAGTAGACTATACAACCTTGCTGATTATTACCTACGAATATCGTAATCAGGTAATCATGTATAAACTATTATTTTTATTATTATTAGATTGTTCAAAATGTATATCGACTGCGGTTTGGTAAAACACTTCAAACCACAAAATGAAAACTTTACAGAAGACAATGAAAATGAAAATTTACAAATTCGTAAAATTAACCACCACAACACGGGCATGTGCCTAGTATGGTGGTCGAAAAATCCCCAATTTTAAGAATAAAGAAACTTAAAAAAAAAAAAAATTAAAAAGAACTCTAAGTTTGTCCCCCTCAGGCTAATTAGTTCGCTTTTCGAACAACTCAAATAGGTCTCGTAGAAATAGTTGTGTCTCCCTTACTATCATAGTGAGAAATATGACATAAACGGTGTTAGAAAGACTTAAATCGTTTTTTATTAAGAATTTCATTCTATTAATTAAACCTAGTTCTTCAAAATCGGTTTCAGAGACACACACGAAAGAAATTGCCCAACCCAAATCGGTATTCTATTCTTAATTCCTTAATAAATACATAAATACCTAATAAAATTTCGAGTTAGTACGGTCTAGTACGGATCTTGAAATCTGCATTTTCTCCCTGATACGTACATGAAGCAAATACAATCTTATCGCTAAAACCGTAAGAATCTCTTCCACACCAGAACGTGACGTTTTTTGACGTCTACGTTTTTTACGTAGACGTCTAATTATTTACGTAGACGAAATTCTTAAATGGTAAATTTAGGCCGTGAAATAATCGATATTAGCCAGAAATCATTCTTGATAAATAAATATCGATTAAGGCTCTGCAACCGGGCCCGAAAAGAAGAAGATGGAGAAATACGAAATTAAGAATGTTAGAAGAGATCGCTAACATTTACAGCGACAAAATCGATGCGAAAATTGCGAAAATGTTTAATAAAACACGACTCGTTTAAAATAGAGTAAAAATCTCGCGGGCATTATCTTACACAGCATTTAAAGAAACACTGTGATTTTTTTCATACATGTAACTTGTAAAATAACTGAAACAAACGTGTTAATAATAATTTTCGGAGCATACTTTGCGATCTTTTTCTATCGAGGGAATTTTATATAATTTGCGTTTCGGCGCGGGCAAAGTCTAGATATTATCTTCAAGGATAACATATATTTTTTTAAGAGCGTTTAACCAGCCAGCGGACGAAAATCCACATTTCGTCGAAAGTTGTTCTTCCGATCGTGCAGGGCGGTTACAATGAGAAAGATTAATTATTCTCCGTACCAGCTTTTTTACATTATAACTCAATATCGAATTTATTTCAATCCAAATTAGCTTTAATTTATACCTTCTTTCAAAAATGCTGAAAGGCGTGATGATATAACTATTAAATTAGTGTACTTTTTGTAGTTATTTTTTGATTATAATTATTTATCATTTTTCAATAATGTCTAAATTTAATAAGAATGTTAAAAAAATCTGAAATATATTAGTTTGTAAGTGCGCAAATAAATACACAAATGGACCAATTTTCGTCAAGAAACACATGTACGTACATATTTTTTAATGATTTTATTGAAACTAAAATTAAAATTCTAAAACATACGTTTGCTAGATAATGTATTGATTTATTTTACTGCATGATTATATTATTTGAAATGGGTGTGGTATAATACAAAAACTTTTTTGAAAATTTAACAAATCTGCCAACGACCTATGGAATAACCTTATTATACTAAAATTTAAAAAAATTCTCAAAATTTATTACATTCGCTAGATAAAAGAACAATCTTTCGAAATCCATTTATAATTTTTTTGTGGAAAAGAGTCAATACGTCTTAAATCTTTTTTGAAAATGACGTATTTCCGGTTTTCTCTGGTAATGCCCTCTTAAGAGCTTTAAAACTTACCGTGTTTAACCCGTCTGCTTGTTTAGGAATAAAAACATCCCAAAACACGTAATCGCGTTATACTTTCATAAGACCAAAAACGTCCCGAGCGACCTTACATTTTAAAAGCTATATATCTCTCTTCCTCTCATGAAAACATGTATATTTTTTATTTTAACCAGAAAGAGAACGAAATAATGCATCTTATTTTCTTTGAAACATGAAAGCTATCTTGCACAGATATTTTACAATCTCGATCCAAAGTGACGGTTTCAGAATTTCGGGCGAAACTGAGACTTCCTGATTGTGAGGTGCGAATATATTGAACCAAGCAGACGGGTTGGGAAATATGTAATAAATAGGTACAAATCCAGGTTGCGGGCCCTTAATATGTCTATGAAATGCTGTTTCGTGCTGACTGAGGGGAGCTAGATTTTGGATGGGCGGCTTTGAGAACCGATTGCTATAAATTGTTTATCGCTTCATATGGCTAATCAATTACTAATGACAATCACTGTTTCAATTGAATTTTCAAAGAACTGCGGTATTGTGATTGGTAACGTTTCATAAACAACCACTTATGTTTGATAAATGCGAACGATTTGTTTTCCGCTGATTGATAGTGACGTCATCGGATACATCAGTAATTCTATTAGCACTGGTTAGTTATACACTGATCTCTGCATAACTGGTACATTATAAAATATACAGTTATCTGGTACATTATACAGTCATCTGTACATAAGTGGTATGCCAGACAGACGTCTGTAATTACTGATTAACCTGAAACCTCATTGCGCAAACGGTGAAACGTCTCGTTCGCTTGCGGTTTTAACTTTCTTCTAACGTTAACCCCTCAGGCCTCGACAATAATTTGCTAGAGGGTCAAAATATTTCCGCTCTGCAATAAAATCCAAATAAATGGAATATTTCCGCTGTGCAATAAAATCCAAATGGATGGAATATTTCCGAACATCAGCTAAAACTAAAAACTGTTTTTGAAAGGTGATTAAATACGCTTTCAAATTTTATTTTATTTTATTTTATTTTTTTTATTTTATTTTTTATTTTTTTTATTATTATTTTTTTTATTTTTTTTTTTTTTTTTACAGTGAATACCGCACAAGAATCTCAACTGCTCCCGTCTGGAGCCAGTGAGACTATGGCATCCCCAATTGGGGTATGTTGTGAGGCTGAAGGTAGCGGGGAGGGGAAGGAGGTGGGGAAGAGGAAGGTTGGGAAATACCTGGCTATTCAGATCTGGCCACTAAACACGGCTAAAGCCATTTTCAAGCAACGTTTCAATTCTGAATGGTGGTCTTACACCAGGGCGATACTGATAGTATCTTCCACTCTGGAACATGCCGCAAACATACAATATATTATTTTAAATGAATTAATTGTGAAATAACACAAATTAATCAAATAAAATTTATTTGCGCATGCCGGGTTCGAACCCGCGACCTCCGGAATGTGAGTCAAGAGTCTTAGCCACTGGACTACGGAGGCCGTCAAAATCAATATAAAATTTTTTTGAAGTATTACTGCTTATTATATTTTTTCCACCTGAAAACAACCAACTTTATTTTTGCGAGAGAGACATTGTTAGTGTTAAATCCCTCGCTAGGTGGCGTCGAGACAAATTATGTTTGCATTTATTGGGGATATACTTAAAACTTTCAAAATAAAAATTAAAATTTCTGAATACTAATAATTAATGAACTGTTTAATTGAGTTTAATTTTATACCCTGAAGATGCTTGGGTAAAGCAAAACCGGTCGGTATTATAAAAATTAAATAAATCATGGTTAAAAAACAAAGTTCTTGTTTTATTTCATTCAATACGTCAAACCATAAAGTGACTGCTTTCTATCAAAATTTTGCGTGGAAACATAAAAAGTTTTAAAAATACAAATCGAAAAGAAAAAAATAAACTCGTCTACATACATATCTTATTAGACAAATGTATTATGAACATTATTGCAACCTCGCTTTTTTGGCGTTCCATGTAAAAATAATAATTAATAAATAATTACCAAAGTTTCATTTTTCTTTTGAAATTACGATTTGAAAATTTGGTTTCATAAAAATGTACATTTTACTTCTTTTATGGTTAATTTTTAGATTTGCAAGTAAAGCATGGTGTTTTCTCTTTCAACGGAAGCAATCTTCCGAACAGGCCCTCCATTGATATGCTTGGTGTAATCCTAAGTGACCAGCTCAGGTATGGGGGCTCCATCGAAGCCAGAGTAAAGTTAGCCTCCCAAAAACTGGGCGTACTGTACAGGGCCCGCAGATACTTTAATAGTACACAACTGCTAACCTTGTACAAATCACAAGTACGCCCCACGGTTGAATTTGGCAGCCATCTCTGGTATGGAGCTCCAAAATACCTGAAAAATACCCTCGACTCTGCAGAAACGGGCGGTCCGTTTGATAGATTCTCCCATCTTAACAGACGGATTGCAATCTTTAGAGCACAGGCATCGGGTGGGAATGCTTTCCTTGTTCTACCGGAAGATTATGGAAACTGCAGTCTTCACAGGTCGACGATGTTGATGCTACTGAAAACAATTCATTACAATGAATCCAATGAAAGATGCTCCGAGGAACTAGCATCATTGATCCCTTCGGCACCGGTGCATAGTCGGGAAACACGCCAGCGCGTGCCCAACATGTGTACACGGTTGACATTTGTCACATGAGAACGGGTCGTTTCTTTGACTCGTTCTTGTGTTTAACAGCTCGGCTGTGGAATGATTTGCCGGCCTCTGTATTTCCTCCTCCCTACAACATGGGTCTCTTCAAGACATTCATTCAAGTTCATTCCTTCCTCTCCTCAAAAAGACCCTCCACACAGCATCCCAGATGACATAGGCCCCGAGGGAAATTATTTTCCTCAGGGCCTCCTGTGTGGAGTTAATGTAAAAAAAAAAATGTTAGTAAGGGAGGCAACGATTTCAATAAGACATGTATAAGTTGTTCCGAATGGCGAACTAATTAAATTAGCCTAGGGATTAGCGTTTTATAACACTGCCTGACTCCGAATAGCGGAGAATATTCATAGTAAAATATTCTTAATTTTTCAGTTGTTTATCAATTACCTCCCGATGTGTTTTAATTGTTTGTCCTTGTCAGCTTTATGTACCATTCCACCAACTCTTCTGTAACCCCTGCCCCATAAATGGTGAATATATTGAAAAGGGGTGTACAACGGAACTCTAAGGACGGTGACCGGACAACTCAGAATAATTCAGCTTCGACACCTCCTTTGAAATGCTATTAAATGTGATGAAAAGAGTTGGTTAAAAAGGTTAGGTTAGGTTACGAGCTCTTTTTCAATTTTTTTTTTTCATAACTTTGAATGATTTCAAAGGGGTATTGTAATTGCATGGTTCCGAGTTGTCATCCTACTAATATTTTATAAAGGCGAAAGTTTGTATGGATGTATGTATGTATGTTTGTTACTCTTTCACGCAAAAAATACTGAACGGGCTTTAAAAATTCTTTCACTAATAGAAAGCTACATTATTTGCCAGTAATATAGGTTGTGTATATTAGTAAGCTCTGGCGTTATAAAATTATTTATAATACGTTTTCTGTCCCTAACGACATCGAGTTATTGCAAAGGTCAGAAGAAAAGCAAAACAAACGGTTGCCGTGGAAGCGATGTTGGCGTCGTAGTAAAATCTATCTCTAAAAATGAATCGCCGAAATGTATGTACGCGCATAACTTCCGAACGATTGCACCAAATTGGATAATTATTTTTTTTGTATAAAACTATTGGTGAGCTCTGGCATTATTGAGGGAGTTTCTTTGATTATTTCAGTCGTACTTGTACGAACATCGCCTTGCACCGCAGTGGGAGGGATAGATTCATTCGTACATCACTCCTGGACACAATGTCCCCCAGATTCCTAACCACTCCTAATACCTTTTTCCTTTCCAGACCCCTCCTTCCTTTCCTAAAAAGACCCTCCACACAGCATCCCCAAAGATGACATAACCCATGATGGGAATTATTTTCTTCAGAACCTCCTGTGTAGAGCTAATGTAAAAAAATATCGAATGCAGTTAACACGCGGTAGAAGCGAAACTTTACCAAAACAATCTCAACCAATGAAGAACCAAGGAGCCTTGAAAAGTGACGTCATTTCCGTTTTATATCTCAACCAATAGGAACCTTGATGTGAGTTTGATGCATCGCAGGTGGTGAAGTGCGTCATTTCAGTTTCATCCGAATTCCAAATCACAACCACATCTATAGAAATTTAAAAAGAGGACGTACGTCGACGACATACTTACGACCTCCCAGTGGTGTTGGTATATCGATCTTATTTTTATTGGTTAGCATAAATAATCGTTTTATTCATACAATTTCTATTTTTAAATTAACATTGATTATGCGTAGAGGAAATAGTTCTTGGGAAAGTTGATTGACGGGGAAAAAAGTTGAATATCTTTTTATTACGAATTTCCGGCTTGTGTCATTCGCCGCCGGAAGGACGGGAAAGAGAACATTACGTTGACGGATTTGCGATAAAATGTTTCTTTTTGAAGTGCGCGCACGTAATTAAATTATCTATACATTAAAAAATGAGTGTATGTTTGCTTGCTTGCATTAATGCATGTATGTATATTACTCGTAAGTATTTCAGTGGCGATCGGTGACTTTTTGTACAAGGGATGCTGATATGCCTACCTAATATCAAATACAAATACCTCCGAACTAGCAGCCCACGAACAAGATGCAATTACCGACAAAAATACTATGTCAAATTAGCTCTATAAACCCCTTATGCTTCACATCAATTATTGCAGTTCTAAAATTAAATAGATATTCGAAAGATATTTAACGTATCAATCAGCATCCGTTATTCAAGCCAAATTGTCAATTTTTCTACGCGTTGGATGCTCCCATCGAATGCGTATACTGCTTTTGGGAAAACTTGGCAGGCAGAACTAAACGCGCACGCGCAAATATCAAACTTTTTCTAACATCGTGGATGCGGAATTGAGCAGAGAATCCTCTGTTGCTGGTTTTGGTGCGTTTACGCGGCATTCGACACACTATCATCGAGAGTGGTCTTGTTATTATGTATTTCGGTTCGGTCCGCGCGTCTTGTTTTGGTGTTTTTGGCCGCTGAGGTTGGGAGGTGTCGTTAAATTGCAGTATTTTTTGCTGTTTACGGCTAGAAAAAAATAACTCAAAGCTTTTTTTAATGCTGAATAAATAAAAAAAAATATTATTATGTTTATTATGCCTACGCCTCAAAATGAAAAATGAAATATATATAAAAAAAATTACAATAAATGTACTTGGAATGCAACGCATGCCGGAAACTCGCTAGTTATTAATAATTATTTCAGATAGATAAATTCTCGTTTCCTTACGATCTTCTACGAGAAAAGTTAAAATTATGTAATTTTTTTATTATCATCTTTTATCACTTATTTGTATATTTTCTCATGAAAGTAATGCAAATTTGTTTTATAACAATAATCATGGAAGTAATAGCATAATCTTCTCACGCTTCGTAATACTGGTATGAAACTCTTACTTTTCATACATCATGATAAAAACTTGTCATATTATTATTGTAATTTCCCCAAGAGAATCTGCGTGGGAAAGTCTTTATGCAAACTCATGAAATACTAGATCAAGACACACTTTCGATTGCAATTAAATGCATTCTAAGGTACTGTTTTCGTTTTAAAATATTATATATACATTTTAAGATTTTTGTATTGCGTGAACCTCTGCATACGCAAAGGAGTCCGTGCCTCGGTGGGGCCCTTAACTGAATATATCAAATTTATAAAGAACATTTCCACCATATCTCTGGTCGGTACTTCTTTTTCTCCTTCGTAAGCTTTCAGGGGTTCAATTCCAATTTTGGAGGCGGGTACGGGCACCGCCGCCCCGGGAATCATTTATTGGATAACCAATACCCCTGCCACAGGTCATCTCAAGTGGTTGTCTACGTTTGATATTTACAGGGATGCCCGGGTTCGTGGGGGAGGTTTTGTCCAGGTCTTGGCGGCTAATGGGTTTGCCCACCTTCTGCATCGCGGGCCGGATCGGGAGAGATTGGTTGCGGGAGACCTAACCTTGATCTCTCCAGTCGGACACTCCGGACACCGCATTGGGAGGGATGGTTTCATGTGTCCGTCATTCCTAGACACATTGACCCCCAGTTTTCTACCGACCCCTCATACCTTTTCCTTCCGAGAACTTCATCTCCTTCCTTTCCTCAAAATACCTTCCACATAGCGTTCCCAAAAATAACATAGCCCTGAAAGGAATTATTTTCCTCAGGGCTTCCTGTGTGGAGCCAATGTAAAAAAAATATAACGTGGACAGCTCTCATTTTTTTAAATGTGAATACCGCTCAAAAGTCCTAACTACTAACCACTACGGCACCCCCAATCGGGGTAAGTTGTGATTCTGAAGACTTTGGGAAATAGACGGAGAAGAGGGTGGTGGGGAAGTATGTACCTACATGGCTATTTAGATCTGGTCACCAAACACGACTAAAGTCATTTCAGGCAACGTTTTGGTTCTGAATGGTGGTTGATTTAAACTAAAATACATGCACAACGTTTTATTATTTAATATATAAACGAAAACTGCAATGCTCGCAGTGCAGTTATCATTTATACTGACTCCACAAAAAAAAAATTTACTTTGTATATTCGAATTCAACGGGGCCACTGACAAGTTAGTGTGCCCGGGGTCCCCGTCAATTTTCACCTACATCAATGGTCTTAACGTATCTAAACGTGTACTAAAGGATGAATACGTCGCAATAATGTGTATAGTATATCTAAGAGCATACATTTGACGGCCTCCTTGGTCGAGGGATAAGACTCTTGACTCACAATCCGAAGGTCGCGGGATCGAATTCCGGCGTGCGCAATATTTCACAATTAATTCATTTAAAATAATATATATTATATTTGCGGCACGTTCCAGAGTGGCAGATACTCTCAGTATCGCCCTGGTGTAAGACCTCCATTCAGATTTGAAATGTGACTTGGAATAGCTTGAAAAAATTAAAAACAGTTTTTGAAGGGTGATGAAAGGTGCTTTCAAATTTTGAATTCGAAATATTATATATTGGTTTTTGGCAAGTTACAGGGAGAAATTAACCCCTTTGTCTTGCAAACTGTAGTAATGTCACCTGATGGATTTTTTTTTTTTTTGCCCGATGTTCGGGCTACCTTGGGCAAGATGAAGGACATTAATAATTTTTTTTGATGGTTTGTTTATCTGTGAGTGGTATACATTTTGTATAGATAAACACACACATACAGACATTTTTACATACACCCATGCATGTATGTATTCATATGCAACAAATATGTATACCATAATAAATATATATAATTATTTATTTATCTTTTATATAAGAGAACAAAGGTAAATTTTATTATAGCCCGCGCATCAAGGTGGATGAAGGATGGAAATGGGCAGGCGGTGGAGGAGATTGTCATCGGGACTTGATTGCCCGAGACATGAGATGCTTGGGTTTGAATTTGAAGCAAGTTTGGAGAAAAATGTTTTGGCTAGATCTATTATGTGTTTTTTAAGTGGAGGAATTTTCGTGCCTGAATTAATAATGCTATTTCGGACGAACCAAGGGCTTTTGGTGAATCTTCTAAGCAAGACATTTTGGAAGGTTTCTAGACTCTTAGTATTGCTTGTGGCCCAAATTGGGGCGGCGTAAGTCATGATGGGTCGCAATTTTGATTTGTAAATAAGAATTTTGTTCTGTAGTGACGTTTGACTATTATAATTTAAAAGCGGGTAAAGGGATGCGGCAGCGTTTTTGGTTTTTTTAATTGTATGTTTGATGTGTGTGTGCCATGTGAGTTTTTTATCGAGTGTGACTCCAAGGTATTTAACGTTGTTTTGCCAGGGTATTGCTTGGCCGTACATGGAAACGTGACCTTTAGGAGTGCTGCGAACCTTTCTTCGCGAGAAGAAAATAGCAGCGCTCTTGGAAGGGTTCACGTCTATACGCCATTTGTTATAAAAGTCTTGGAGTATGTTTATGTTGTGTTGTAAGCGAAGTGTGATCATCCTGGGAGAACTGTATCGAACCATAATGGCGGTGTCGTCAGCGTACAAGGCTTTATACGAATGTTGGTTCTCCGTGAGTGGTATATCGTGTATGTAGATATTGAAGAGGGTGGGGGAAAGCAGGGACCCTTGCGGGACGCCTGCTGTCATGAATCTGGGAGTTGAGAGTGCATCTCGGATCTTTACTTGAAAAGTTCGGTGCCGAAGAAATGATTTTAAGATACCGAGGAGTTGGGGATCGATGTCAATGTTGTGCAATTTGAGAAGCAGTCCGTTCGACCACATTTTGTCGAAGGCTTTGGCTATGTCCAGGAAAATGGCGCCAGTGGACCGTTGGGAGTTGAAGCCGCCTAGAATCAGTTCGGAAACTCTGAGTAGTTGATGAAGGGTTGAGTGTTGAGATCTGAAGCCATGTTGTTCATCAGGGAGGGTTTTCACCTCGTGAATTTGCTTTAAGAGCCGAGTAAGGAGAATTTGTTCGAATATTTTACCAACATTTGAGAGAAGACTGATGGGACGATGGTTCTCACAGAATTTTGGGTCCTTCCCAGGTTTTGGGATGAGAATGACGTGCGCGTGTTTCCAACTTTTGGGAAAATAACGCAGTCTGAGTGCGGAATTTATGAGGCTCACAATGGCGAGAATGCTTTTAGGAGGGAGGGCTTTAAGGGCAAAGTTTGTTATGCCATCTGGACCAGGAGCTTTTTTGTTGCTGCGGTGTTTTATGGCCCTTCGGACTTCTGATGGGGTGGTGAAATGTACATTTGTTCCGGGAAGGGAGTCGAAAATTATGTCTATTTGTTGGTTGACATTTGCTATATGGACTGGGTCGGCGTGCTTGGAGCTGGGGCTAAATTGAAATTCAAGATTATCGGCAAACGCCTCCGATTTACCTTGATCGTCAAATATGAGGCCGTTTTCGGTATGAATGGGATGGTTTGGGGATGGGGTAGTTTGGAGAGATTTGCATAATTTCCATAGGGAGCCATCCTGTGGATTTATATTTTGAATTTTTTTGTTCCAGGTGGAGTGTGAAAGCTCGGAAAGTTTCTTTCTAATAAGTGCTTGAATTCTATTGATAGTTTTTTTGACTGAGGGATTTCGGTTTCTGTGCCAGTGTCGGCGAAGATTGTTTTTTGTAGAGATCAATTCCTGGATGTCGATTGGGAGGTCACTTTTGAGATTAAGGGTGGAACGTTCAGGAAGAGTTTTAGAGGCATCGGTGATGGAAGATATGATTATATCGGCAAAGTCGTCAACTGCCTTGTCTAGTTCGGGGCCGTCAGAAATATTTTGAGGGATGATTGTTTTTTCCCCAACTCTGTGAGTGAAATATGTCCAATCAGTTTTTATAGATTTGCGCGGTGCCATTGGAGTGGAAAGTCGATTAAGAGTGAGCAAAACTGGATTATGATCTGAGCTTAGGTCATTTATGGTTTCGATACTGTAGACCCAGGGTAATTTGTGGAGGAGTGCAATGTCGAGAACATCGGGTCTAGCCCCGCTGTTCGGGAAGTGTGTGGGTGCAATTGGGCCCGCGATGAAGAGTTCAGGATGTGCGCTAGCGTACTTTTGTAAGATACGCCCATTGGAGTTAGTAATCCTACTATTCCAATTGGGGTGCTTTGAGTTAAAGTCCCCAGCGAGAATAGTAGGAGTGTGGCTATCGAGAAGAGTATCGAGGTCTTTTGGATCAAGCTTATCTTGCGGACGGTGATAGATGGAGTTTATTCTTAATGGGCCTGAATGTTTTGTATGTATTGTGATTGAGGTTGATTCAATAGACGACAATGTGGGTGTAATGTTATATTTGTGGGCGATTTTCGATTTAACGAAAATAGCAGTGCCTCCACCTCTCGTGTTTTGGCGGTCGTTTCTATATAATGTATAGTTTGAAAGTTTTGGCATTTGTGATGGGTTGAGGTGAGTTTCATTAATAAGTAAAACGTCAAGAGCGTGTGTATTTGCAAAAATACGTAATTCATGTATATTTTTTAAGAGACCATTAGCATTCCAAAATGCCATACGTAGCACGGAGGGCATGGTAGTAGAGCTAGCCATTTACACTGAAAAAAGTGAAAAAATCTGAGGGGCGGCGGAGAAAATGATAGATATGTAGTCTGCCGGTGAGGTGGCAGACTGAAATTTGGGGATGAGGTCGGAAAGAAGATCGCCAACCTTGGAGAAATTGAAATTTTTGAAAAATTCAAAAATGTTGAAGGGGGTGGAAGGAGGTGTGTGGGAGGTTGACGTTGAGGGAGCTGAGGGGGATGTGGACGTTAGTGGGGTTTGGGCAGTGGCCTGCGCGTATGATAAGGAGGGATTTGTGCTATGCGAGGTGAAAGTGGCATTACGTACGGTTTGCAAGATGGGTTGTGGAGATGGTCTTTTCGGACATTCCTTATAATTTGCCGGATGGGCTCCAGAACAGTTTGCGCAGGTGGCGGGACCATCTTCTCTCTGCTTCTTGCATTCCTGCGTGAAATGATCTCCCGCGCACTTGACGCAGCGGGGAGGCAGGTGGCACATCATTGAAGAGTGTCCAAAATTCTGGCAGCGGTGACACTGAGAGGGGGCTGTTTTTTTATTAAGATACTCGACTCTTATCTTGAGGTGAAAGAGGGAAGTGAGGGAGAAAATTTTTTGTCCCGCCTCACCATGATCCAGTTGTACAAGGACTAGTGGAATATTTTTCCTGTCTGGCCCGGATCTCATCCGAGTTACAGAATTAACTGGGAGGTTGAGATCTAGAAGTTCCAGGCGGACCTCTTCTTCGCTAATTGTCGTCGGAATCCCTCGCAGAACCGCCTTGGTTAATTTTTCTTCTGCAAGCTGAAATGTATGGAAGGGGGTTGTGTCCTCCTGGAGCATCTTTGTAGCCAGCCTGAAGCTGGTGGAGTCGCCAGTATTTAGAACCACCCCTGTTGGAATGGCCTTTGCGTTAATTATATTAACCCCAGCGTTCAAGAGGCGCTTTTCCAGGAGGCTCCAATTTTTTTCCGATTTTATAAAAATTGGAGGGATCTTAATAGGCCTCGTTTTTGTGGCATCGGTTATATTTGCGGTGGAGTCAGACACGGAATTTAGAAGTGGCGGTGGTGCAATTTCATCGTCTGTAGCGAGGGCGGAGAAACGATTTGAGGTTTTTATAACTTCGGTGGACGGAGGAGGAGAAGCGCACGCCCTTCGTTTCTTGTGAGCTGGAGTCACCCATAGCGGGGGGAATGAGTTTACGGAAGAGGATGGTGCGGTTGATGTTGAGCTGGAGGTGGTTGTCGAAGAGGTGGGAGCTGTTGAAAAAGGGGCAGAAGTCAAGGTGGAAGGGGAGACGGAGGTCAAAGACGTAGTGAGGGTGGGAGTTGTTGTTGTTTTCAAAGAGTAGTCGGAGACATCTTCTTCACTTCTGAAGTGCTTTAGGTATAGAGCAGTTGAGCGTCTGGACCTCGTTACCTTAGATTTTTTTGCCAAAAATTCTTCAAGTTGTGCTTCTGTAGCACCCACGGCGGCAAGTTGTTGGTGGAGTGTAGACATCGAATCCAGGGTCTTATGCGTAGGTCAATAGTGAGAAAGGTAGACTGTGGAAGGTCAATGTGTAAACGGGGGTCTGCAGGCTTGGATTTGGTAAAAAAAAAATGAAAAACACAACACTGCTTTGAAAGCTGACAGCTCAATATTTTGTCACCATGAAAATTGTTTTTGTTTGGAAACTGATGGAACGAATTACTATGAGAATGGAAGGAAACAAAAGAACCAGATGACGCGAATAATGATTAGAAAATAAACTGTTCGAAACGCGATGCACTGTTCGGAGCTCGATTTTTGAACTGTTGCTTCCTCGAGTAACAAAAGCGGACTGAATTCGAAATGAACATATTATTTTTAAATATAAAGTTTTTGAAAACAAGCATAAGTAAGTTTTAAAAATAGCTCACCTTACGTTTTTTTCTAAATAAAATTACTGAAAACGAAAAAAAAATATAAACACACACATATTTTATTAGGCAAATGTATTATAAACGTTATCGTCAACTGATTTTTTTGTCGTTTCTTGTAAAAATAATTAATAAATAATTCCTAAAGTTTATTTTTTTTTCAAATTGCAGTCGGTAACAGTGGTTTCATAAATGTGTACATTTGAATTATTTTGCGGTTAATTTTTAGATATGAATATAAAGCGTGGTGTTTCTTCTTTCTAACATCGTTTAGATCATATTTCTAACCATAATAGTAAGGGAGACAACAATTTCTATAAGACCTTTAAGAGCTGTTCCGAAAACCAAATAAATTAGCCTGGGGGTTAATATTACGAGTATATAATAATGTCTTGTAATGGACACCTTTAATGGTGCAGTCAATTTCACAACCTCACGTGAAATCGAGATCTTCATTATCTCTTATTAAGTGAGTACCTTCCTACAGATCAGGCTTATGAAACTATGAACCCGGGTTCAATGAAGAGGTCATTATTTTTAAACGGAGCGAGAAGAAACAAGTTAATCCTACGTAATCACTACCTACCTTTATCCTACACCTCTAACTTATAATTACATAACTTTCTTCGTAATAATAAAATCGTTAAAAATATTATGCGTTGAAATAAAATCGAACGACTTATAAGAAAAAATGTGTGGGAAGTTGTAATTGAGAAATGTTCTTTGGCAATTAGGGATGCAAGGTTTTTAAAAATATTGATATATCGATATTTCTTCTTTTTCTAAAAGCTTATAGAAATCAATGTAGTTTTAGTTATATGAAACGTTTATCGATTATGTACGTATTTTTTTATACTTATCTATGTGAATAATCACAATTTTTGGATAGGTATGTAATTTTTTTTCATTAACTTATTTAAAAAATTATTCCATTATTTTGCACCAGCTGTCGAACTTAAAAATAGTAACTTTGAGAGTCTGCTTCCTTGTAGCCGGTTTCTGCTTGAGTTATGGTGGCTCCTGACTTTGAAAAAAGACGTTCAGAAAGAACACTTGTTGCCACAATTGGTAGATGACTCATTGCCACTTTAAAAAAGATTGGGATACTTGCATCTATTGCCATTTTTCAAGAATGTTTACTTTTAGAGTATTTACAAGAGCAGAAAGATATAATTATAGCATTTTACCCAATTTCGTGGGTATTTTAATTTGGGCGGGTTTTTTCGATATTTCGATACGATATATTGAGTTTTTGGCGTATCGTCGATATCGATAAATATCGATATTTTAGTGGTCGATATATCAATATTTATCGGTTTTCCGATATATCGTTGCATCCCTATTGGCGATCATTGAAAACATTTCTCTGAAGAAGGTATCTACGCTTGTATCTGGAACTAGTTACGATTCTTTGGACACACCCCAGGAAACCCTTCACAAACACAATTTGAGCGCACCCAAGGGAATCGAACATTTAACTCAATGATAAAAAAATAATGCACAGAGATTATTTTGTGCATCTTTTGCCTGTTCTTTTCTGGAAAACGTTTTGTTTTTACATGAGCCTGTGAAACTATGGCATTCCTAGTTGGGCTATTTTGTGAGGGTGGGTGAATTAGATTGGGAACTATCTTGCTGTAAATAATATGTGGTCATAAAACAACTAAACATGCCATTTTCCCGCAACTTTCAGCTAAGCTGATCATAAGGGTGATTCTACTTCTTCTTCTTTGCGCTGTCCCAACTCATTGCCTAGGTAGGCTGTTGGGGTCGGCTCTTCTCGTTCTCAGGTTGTAATATCTTCTGTTCTGGGTATCGCCTTCATCCAGGCCGTTTCTCTGAAGAATTTTGGAAGACTGTCGATGAAGCTCCATAGACATTGCCTGCCTCACTGTTTGGTCTGATGGTCTCCGTCTTATGTGTCCATACCATCTTAACTGTCGTTCTTCCAGCTTACTATTTATGTCTGTGACACCCAGGCTACCACGAATGCGTGAACTTTTGATCTTATCTTTTAGTGATACTCCTGCCGACCATCTAAGCATTCGCATTTCTGCTGTTTCAGGTTGCCTAGTGTAGGAGTTGTATATAGTCCAGCATTCGGAGCCATACATTATTGCGGGTCTTACAATAGTCTGGTATATCTTTCCTTTCAGGGTGATTCTACTACTGTACTGATAAAAGTGTCTACCGCACTGGGGTTATAATAATAATAATAACGTTATATTTATATAGCGCAGTTTTGTGTCATTTCACTTCAAGTGCGCTTAACTATAATACATTTTAAAATAATCCTACAGTGCTCCTTATTGAGAAAATAATATATAGTATAAAATAATCCTACAGTGCTCCTTATTGAGAAAATAATAAAAGAATATACAGTATTTAACAAAATAATGACAAGAGAACAAAATTACCAAAGGCAGTGCTTGGATAATAATAATGATAGACAATAACGGTTCTATTGTAACACAGGAAAAAACAAGAACTTTAAAACTAAAATATAATATACTAGCAGAAGGCAGTTTGCGTTCAGAAATGAGAAATATTCTGTTAGTCGAGGTTAGGCATGACTATTGATTTTTCTCACTTAAGCATCGTGAAAATTTTGTAAACATGTTTTACAATGCAAATCTCAATAATACTCGTACAATAAATTGATTGCATTCAAAAGTCATACTTTCATTATACATATAAAAATTAACCTTTCTTTGATTGTCCCGTATGCGTTCCTATACCATTCATCTGATTGCGATGAAACTTTGGTGATTTATTGGGCGCACGTCCGCGAAGGTTTCTGTATACAATGGTGAGCCCTGGCATTATGAAATTTGTACACACATTTTACAATAGGTGGCACAAGTCGTTTGAAAAATATGTGTTTTTCGTTGGGACGCTTGGGAAAGGACACACAGGAAAAAATACTTTTTTTAGTGGCATTGCAACACATGCCGGTACTCGCTTATCGTTTTATAAAATAATACCATTGAAGAATACTTTGCAATAAGCATTCACATTGTGGCTGAAGTCTACCACATATCAAACGGCTATTAAAACTTGTTTCCATTGAATTTTCAATAATATTGTTAATGATGTTAAACTCCCGTAAGCCTTGTAGAGTTTATATTATTTATAATGTATGTTGCAATAATTATTGTCATTGTCAGCGGAAATCGATTCTTATTTATTTTTAATATTCGTGGCTTCGGTATTTTCTAAAACAATGTATTTTTCGTACGGTTGTAAGTATGATTGTAAGTATTTAACGTATTTAATGCTTGCCTTCAAGCAAAACATAATAACATCAGTCATTGATTAACGATCTGAAGTCAGTAGTTTTCTCAGAAAGATGATCACTATTGATCACGATATTTTATTAAAGGCTAAAGATAAACATGCAAAAGATTCACGTAATAAAAATTACTGCTTCTATTTCAAAGGAGACATAATAGCGGTAGGGAATAGCAGGGTATAAATTTGAAAAATGCATTCTTCTTACCCGGACAATATCTTCAGAACGAAAACGTATTTCGCCCAATCAGTTTAAGCGTACGAGTAGATGGGTAAGAATCAAAAAATTGTTCAATCGACGTATAATACGTTTTTTCATATACACGATATAGATTTCCATCATTTTGTGTAGCCGGTACACAGTGATATTATCGCGAATCTAGATTCAATCAATTTTTTGAATTGGCATTGTTATGTTCCGAATTGGTATTCGAGTAGCGTGAAATTGACACAGCTATAAACTATTTAATTGCGGTCAGGCTCTTTAGTTTGTTTGATTTGTTTGGTTTATTTACCCCATAGTCCGGTTTTCAGGTTCATCGAGTTTGGAGGAATCTCGGACTAGTTCAAGTTCAAAGGTGCCGAGCATTATCAGGCTAATGCTAAGATAAAAGCTTGGGTTAAGTAGGGAATACCACAGGGTCGCGGGGTTAGCCCCGCTTATTTGTAACGGTAGCTAAAGCCTTGCAATTGTAGGTCTTCTGCTGGCTGGGTATTAAAACGTTTCATTAGGAGATTAACAATGATATAAATACTTTTGTAGAGGAGCATCTCATTTTCTTCGGTAAATAACGTATTAGTTGTAGTGATACGTGTCCGAGTTTTCATTTTCATTTTATTTATCGTTAGTTTCCAAGGGTAGGACGTACACACTGTATATTTCTGTTATACATGGATACTCACACATTTCGACTATAGGTCTGCGTTGACAAGTAATGGACTACTAAATAAAATACATTTGCTGGTAGTTGGTAAACGAGCTTTGACCGAAATGCTTTTACTATGATGATTATGCGAATGTGAGATATTTTACTAAGGTAAAAAATATATATCTGTGTATTATAGCTAATTCCCCACTCTCATTGAATTGGGTCCTCTTGATTTGGCACGCTGGACATTACAAATAAACTAATATTAAAATATGTATACGATCTTAAATTCAACTTTAAAATTTTGAAACGAGGAGTAAGAAGGTATGTAAGAAAAACGTTTTGTGGCATTCCAACCTCTCTGCCCCTTCAGGATTGGACTGACAGTTATTTTTGCAGGAAGCAAACAATCCATTATTTTGTTATTATCAGTAATAGAGATCTTTTTACTGTTTGATTTTTATAATTGTAGATTTTCCCCCATACCCTCAGTGCCCAATAGGTATCGAACAGAACGGAAATTATGAATAATATAATAAACACGGACCACTGAATCTTCGTAGGACAAAGGGCACCATTATACCCGGCCGAATGGAAGCGCCTGTTCTAGCGGGGCGCGGAAAGAAAGAGTATTTCCAACTGTTGTGAAGGAGAACAAAGGAATGATGATAATGAATGGTTGTTTTTAAAAATGGCCTTTTGTCTTTCGCTTTTGCATGTGGAACGCGTCAGAGCACCATATGAAAGTGCTCCAGTTTTTTTATTCCAACAAACACGTGTGTTTTTTTATGCACCCACGACTTTCTGACTGGGCAGCTTTCTTTTGAGAGTCCACATTTTATTGAAGTAAAACTTCTTTACGCACGCTTGACTTGGGGAGTAAGCTGGTGAATGCGTGACGAGAGCGTTACGAAAAGCGAGGCGAACGGTAGTTGAGAGGGAGATATAAGTTAGTGAAGATAGAAAGAGAGAGAGTTGCGTTTCGTATATTACTGTAGGGGCAAGAGATAGAGGTGCGAGCACACCTTTTCTTTCTCTCTTTCTCTCATAGCCAGTTACGTTTCGTATATCTAAGTGCAGGCCTATTGTCTGGAGCAAGAGAGAGCAGTGCGCGCGCACGTTTTCTTTCTCTCTTCCTATCATATAGATGGAGCTAAAGAAGTTTTACTTCAGTTGTGTGGTCGTTTTTTTTTTCAATACTATTTTTTTTAATTTTTGTATAATTTTTCCTGTGTTATTATTGATTGGAATCAAGGTAAGCGAGAAATTATGATATTTCATTATATATTCTACTAGCTAGTACCCGGCGTGCGTTGCGATACCACTCAAAGAAAGTGTTTGTGATTTATTTCTGAATTCTGGTGCTTTTCAATACTTTGAATATTTCTCCCCCTGTCGATAAACAACTCGCGCGCCACCTATTGTATATTTTTAACATATTTCGTAACGCCAGAGCTCTCCATTTTATACAGAAACCTTCGTGGGCGTGTGCACAACTGACAAAAGTTTTATCGCAATTGGATGAATGGTATGGGAAATAATTTCATAACGCTAGAACTCACAAATGTAGTGAGTTCTGGCGTTAATGTGCTAATGGTGGAAGCCGTTTGAAGAGTACCTTCTTCATCCATCACTTCACAGGCAATGGCTGATAGTGATAACCATGAATTGTATCCAATTTTTAACTTTGTCAATTACCGATTTCGACTTTCGCTCCCACGTTGTATGGCGAAATTCCGTTTATTTTAATGGCAATTGTCGTATATTATTTTTTTTTTAATTTCGTATAATTTGGTTTAAATTACGCCTTTGTTGCCAACATTATTTCCATCAACCATGAAATACTATCTCATAACATTATACTCAAAGAAGTTTTAAAATATTTCGAAAGGTAACTGTAAGTTGTTAATTGTTTTTGTGTTTAATTCGTAGATATCATTTTTTTAAGTAAATTGGTTTAAGTGGTAAAAAATCAATTTAGACACCTTCAAAAATTGACATTGAAAATAGTGTAAATAAGTCGTCTCAAAGTGGTTTAACCACAGATACGTTTTAAGATTTTCACGTCAAAAGTATTTTCGTTATTGGTTTTTGGGGTGTTATGCCGTGTTGCGCTATGTGTCCATCATCAGGGCAGATCCGGTAGATCCGGTTTAACCACAGTTTGAAAATGGCCTTGTAAGCCGAAACAGCTGTTTCAAAAATAAATACTAAAATACTTGCAGAACTTGATGATAACATTGTACATAGCTGTACATTGTTGAACCAGTTTGATTTTAAAATTTCGTATTTGAAAACACGGTTGTTGAATGATTCACCGAAGAATGTTACTAGGTAAAAACCCATCAACTCGAAGACTCTTTCGATACCTTAAAAATACAGGAAAGTATCGATGACAAATTGGCAAGGAGAGAAGCAGGTAAACCTTAAAAGTTTATTACGAATTCTACTGTGGGGAATTAATATCCCGTGTGGTCATCGATTGACCTGGACTTTGTGGATGAATCACACTACCTGCCTATAATTTTTTGTATGTTTTAAAATGCATTTTTTAATCCTTCCAGGTAAGTTTCGTTGTTTTGTGGTTTGCTTTCACAAACAAAAAAAATAATATTTGTTCGTTAGTAGGTAATGTAGTAGTATACCTTTTTCATACAATACTTAAATTTGGATTTGAGGCCAAAATTCCCAACCCACTGAATAATGTTTTTTTAATCGAAGGCAATAAACGTGGTACGTGCTGTTAAACCCTGTACGCATTGAATAAACAATTATTATAAAACTACCAGTTAAAATCCCTCGTCCTGTTAGTGTTAGTGACCATTTTATAAATCCATAGGAGGTTGTAAAAATAGGCCGTTCCTCGGATCCACTGTGATCCAGTGATAGCTAGTCACCGGGACAAAGTAACCGGTACGGGCCATGACGTCATATGTAATATATAGCCGCATGATACAACTAAGTACTACCGTCAATCTTTCCATATCCGGAGAGATACTACAAATTCACTAATTCGTAGTATCTACTTATACCTAGGGGGGCACGTCCTCATGCGATCTGCTGACGGAAGTAGCGCTATCTATGTACGAATTTCGAAATTTAATTACAAAGGTAGCTTTGTTTGAAATTCCACGTACACAGATATTATTTGTGACAGACATGCACTCGAAGCCGGGTTCTGAAATTCAACCACGCAGACGCTACCCTATTAATACTGTTCGATATGCTATAATGCTGTGAAGTTTGTAGTAAAATCTAAGTTTCAGCTCTTTCATGATCCATGTACTCCCCCTTGATCACCCAATCCATTACAGATCTTCAATTATTCGACTCTCAACATTCAAGCCATCCATTATACCCTTTCTTGTTAGAATATACGCGCCTTTGAACGTAATCTTACAACATCTCTACGTAATGACAGTCGGTATAAAAGCTCCGTACAACCCAGTAATAAAGTCTAAATATATGTATTTTATTTAGAGGTGCGTTACACTCTGCAGATCTTCCTTTATCCATTACGAAACCTGTCGATGAGGAAATTTTGCTGATATCGGAAAGGCACGCCTGGTATGTTGGCCTTGAAAGCAGGTAGATATATCTACAGTTTCTTTGGTCGGAGAGGTTAAGTATTCAGGAGATCAATAATTATTTGATACCCACCACGCCTGCCTCACAGTTTAACCAACTAAGACCGAACCCACAATACCCATGAACCAAGGTAGTTTATAATATAAATGACTGCCTCTCTCCTTAATGACTTCTTATTGCATTATTATTTAATGATTACCGATATTTAAACGTTTCTCACGCTCGTTTACCCCGTGCGAAGTATTTAAAGGTTACTTCTGTTAGTACCCGACTACTAAACTCAAAATACTCTGTATGTATACCTGACCTATTCTTTATTATTGTTGTTTTGTTTTACGAGTGTGTGACGCTTCACTAGAGCTCACACATACACGTAATGCAGCGTCATCCTAAATTGGGGGGTGGGGTTTTAAAGGCGAAAAAAGGCATATTTTCATAATTTTTTTGGAGATATGAATAATGTTGGTTTATTTATTTCATATACAGGTTATAGTATAACATCTGAAGTATCTTTGAAAAAATTTTCAATTAAAAATATCAATAAATAAGTCCGTGAGAGCGAATCTCCGGAGGCACATGGAAAAAAAGTTTTAAGCGGTGAACATCATAACTCATTACCTACCTAGGTATCTGACACAAATGTCGAAATGCGTTTAAAAGGTAAAATGTTTTCCTGAGTAGTCAGTCAGATGGAGTTATTTTTTATTTTTTTGATTTTATTTTTTATTTTTTTTATCTATTTATTTATTTATTTATTTACGCCCATTTAGGCTTTTACATACATATATACACTTAACAATATTTACGAAATTTTACTAGTAAATAGTGCAGGAAATGACTGTTTATAACACTTGCACATAAACAAATATAAAGCAAAAATACTATTGAATTTGATCCACACAGTATGCAGGCACAAAATATAAAAACAAAAAAATACTATAAAAATAGAATTTGATCCGCACAGGATACAGGCACAAAATATAAAAACAAAAAAAATACAAAAAAAATAGCTTCTCTCCTTCAGCCGACAAAACACCACCAATATGCTAGTCAATTCAAACAGTTTCATCAACACATTCCCCTACTTGATGAAAAAAACTTCAATAAGGTATACTTATATATTAAAATTGATGTATTAAATATATCAACAACATCGGAGTATTTGTTTCCAAGCTGTTGAATCCGTCGCATAGGAGTATAATATTGGCATGTTGACTTAGAATTGCCACAATAATATGGTAGGTACTGTCTTGTGACTGACCTGCCTGGAGTATGAAAGGAGATTACATATAATAAATCAGGGGTGTCAAACATTGAATTAATGATTTTATACAAACAGGTTAAATCGAAAATGATTTTACGATCTGATAATTTTATTAAATTTAATGAACGAAGTAGGTTATCGTAATTTAGGCATTCACTAGGAATGCCCATTTTAAAATTTACATATCTTAAAAATTTATTTTGGATTCTTTCAATCGCATGTGAATGAACCTCATAATTTGGGGACCAGACCGTGGAATTATATTCTATATGACTCCTTACTAGTGACATATATAAAGTTTTTACAGTATTGACATTATTAAAATCACTAGATACCCTTAAAATAAATCCCAACATTTTCAAAGCTTTATTGGTTATTATTTCTATATGCTTGATAAAGTTGAGTTTCGTGTCAAACCAAATACCTAAGTCAGCATTTTAAAGTGAAAAACGCGATTTTCGCTAAAAAATTTCGGTGAGTTGTCAATATACTGCCTATTGTCATTATATTGCCCGTTGATTTATGTGTAAAAATAGTGTACAACATTTCAAAAGGATCGGTTAAGTAGATTTTGAGTTTCATAAACCTCAAAATTACTGGAAAATGATTAAAGTTTTTTATACGCGAATTATACTCGAATCCAGCATGTGGTATGGGTACCGCCGCCCCGGGAACCTTTATTGGATAACCAACACCTCTGCCATAGGTCACCCCAAGTGGTTCGCTACGTTTGTTGACTTAGCAGGGATGCCCAGGTTCATGGGGTGAGGTTTGTCTAGGTCTTGGAGGCGGATGACCAGGACACACTGAACCCCAGATTCCTACCCACCCCTTAAACTCTTTTCCTTCCCAGAACTCGCCTCTCCTTGCTTTCCTTTAAAAAAACCCTCCACACAGCATCCCCAAAGATGACATAGGCCCTGAGGGAAATTATTTTCCTCAGGGCCTCCTGTGTGGAGAAAAAATGTGGAGAGAAATTTGGGCCAGTCGCTTGAAACGCTGCATCTAAATTTTCGAATTGTAGAAACGGACTGGAATCTTCCTTACCGTCTGTAATTTTTAGAAAAAAATTCTTTGAAACACATTCTCGTGCATTCTTGCTGGTCGGATGCATGATGGCCTGCACGTACCAAGAATTCTGTTAATTCAATGGCCGTCCGAGAAACAACCGCGTCGTGTGTTGTGTGGTTTCGATACAAACATATTTTAACGGTAGTTTCCCATACAAATAATACGTAAATAATTATTATTCCACGCCGACCAAATACTACTAAAAATAACGCGTTGTTTGTGAGACATTGTGTGAACCTATCGCCAATGTAATGGAATTGGCTATTATTAAGATAAATAACATATTTCATGGTATACCACCGCACTAGGTTGCTAATTCTACCTACATATTTTGTCCAAGAATTCACGTTTACAGTTGAGAGGAACGACTGCGCGGCCTTTTTCACACAAAACTTAATTTTGGATGTGAAGCCAAAATAAACATCCAAACTGAATAATAAATTTTTTTCATCAAAAGTTATATTAAATATCTAGTGCAGATAATGTGTGCTATTTTATTAATTTTGGTTTTAAATGATGATGGTAAACATTTAAAGAATTCAATTTTGCTTCATTTTGGGGGCAACTTTGGAATTTTCTTGTGAGGTAATTATAATTATTAAAAAATGATCTTTTTTGAAGTGAAACTTCTATAGCCCCGCTACGATTTGGATTTCGGATGAAACGGAATTGACGATTACTGCACCTGCGACTCATCAACTGCGCTCATTGACCGCTTTGATTATGTGTCACTTTTAAAGGCTCCTATTGGTTGAGATATGAATTGGTCGCTTTGATTATGACCTCACTTTTCAAGTATGTTTAGTTGAGATTGTTTTGGTAAAGTTTCGCTTCTACCGCGTGTAAACTGCACTCGTTTTTTTTTCTACTGCGTTAATATAATGAAAAATAAAATGTCGTAAATAATGCTTTTTTTTCTAATAATTTTAATTTATATTCGACAAATTTGTGTTCCTACGTAAATGTATAATTTAAATTTACCCCCATCAAAATGCTTTTTTGTTTGATTTTTGTATTATATTTCATCAAATTTATACATAATAATAAGCGGAGTAAATTTTTATTTAAATATTTATCATTTACTCTCAAATAATTGCCCTAAAGTTGCCTCTAAAATATGAAACATTGAAATATTTAATGGCCTATATTTTAAAATTTATAACTAGTTATTTGATATATCTTTTGATTACAAAAGTAAATTTTCAGTTCGATTGGGTATTTCGGCCTCAAATCCAAAATTAAGATTTGTGTGAAACGGGACACGCAGCTGACGGGCCTTCAGTTTTTGTGCTTTTCTCGAAAATGCTTTTTTTTATTTTGTACTTGACATCTTGCTTCTATTATAATATTACATTCTATCTTAATATTACAATAAAAAACAAATAATATTAATATTAATTAAAAAAGTATTACAAATTTAATTAATTAATTACTTTAACTTAATATTGCATTTTAAAAAAATCAAACAAAAAATTACTTTCTCTATCACTCTTTCCAATTTCTTTCATAGAACGAATATCAAAAATGACTACAAACATCTACTCTCGTGCAGAAGATTACTTACCAAATTTTATTTCTATTTTTATTTCAAGAAGAATAATGCTCACCAATGTTTATTTCATCTTCTTCAAATTTTCTTTATTTCTTAGATAACTTGCAATTCTTATATTTTTATCTGTTTTTAGTTTTATTTATCCCTAAATATGTTATTTTTTTCTTTTCTCTTATATTTTATTATCTGTTTATATAAAATTATATTACATGTATGACTACCACAACACGGGCAATAGCCTAGTATGGTAGTCAAAAATGGCCAAAAATGTAACATTTAATCATTTATGAAATAATTAAAAAATAAAAAAAATAAAATTTATTACATGTAATATAAATATTAATATTTTGGAAAGTTTGTGTATTTATACATAATGTTTAAAGTCCACATTAAATTTCTGAAAACATCAAACACTAACACGTTTGTTTATTTTGTTAAACGTTTCATTGCGCCGTGTGCATTATCACATATTCAGGTTTGTTTACTGTTTTAGTTTGTGGTCGGGGGGAGAAAGCACAAGAAAAGAAAACAAGCTTATTAGGTTTCCATTCTGAAACATTCGTCAGCGTGAATTATTTATTATATATAATTATTCTGCATTCCGTGTTTTCTGTTCTCTCCCTTAACCCTTGTTTAATTTGTGATTTTTAGTGATGGGATCCCTTGTCCACTACCAAACCTAAAACATCCCTATACATTAAATTAGAATTTGAAGCTAAAGCAAGCTAAATGCAGAAAACCATCCTCAAGTAATACTATACTGTAATGCCAGCTCGCAGTGGAATGGAGCTGGCAACACGGTATTGCTTCGAAGTACTTGAGCACACATTTCACCACTAACATTTACACATCTGCCCTGATGATGGACGCTGTAACGCTGTCCGAAACGTTGGCTAAAGGAGGAGGTAGCGCAACACGGCATAACACCCCAAAAATACTTTTGGCCGTGAAAATCTAAAATCATATCTATAATTTGAACTAAAACATTGTTATTTCTTTGTCGATCAAGATAACGTCCAGCAAATATTTCGGTTCGCCTTGTGTATTCCACGAAAACAATCTGTTAGTATATTTATTTCGCTGTCCTAGAACATAATACGTGAAAAAACATAATATCTATGATATTATAGTCGCAGATAGATCGACTGCGAATCATTTGGACTGTAATAAAAAAAGAGTGTGCGATTCCCACGCGATAGAAGTGAAACTAGAAAGTCGCTAGATGTCGCTTTCTTTTCTGTTGCCTGTTTATTTTAAAGTGGTTTGAAGATTGATATTGATTTTACCAAAATAAATATGTTTATTTTTTGGATCTGTCAGGATTCGAACCTCTGTTCGCTGGATGTCTCTCTGGCCGCTGAGATTGGTCAGGCGCTTTACGCCGCTGCGCTATCGGAGGCTCGTGCGGAGCCGTAAATATGCCTCATTATATTAGAACCGAGGACCAATAAAATAGTAAATTTTAGTGTCGCATTTCCGAATTTCCATTTCCATTTACGGGAAGATTCATAAGGTCATTTATATAAATCAGAAATAGTATAGGTCTTAATACGCTTCCCTGGGGGATCCCGAATTTAATTGGTAGAGATTTGCTCTTTCTTTTACCAATTTCTTCCGAATTTCAAATCACAATGAGGCTAAAGAAGTTAAACTTCAAAAATATGGGTTTTCAAAACGACACAACGATGAGAAGTCAGTCTATTGAAGCAACCCGGTTATCAGTTGTCACATGTAGGTAATATTGGCACATATTGTCAGATAGGATAGGTATGGAAAGTAGGTTGGAGGAAGGTAGATGTACATAGTTGCAACAACAGATATGATATTTAAACTTCAAATATTTTTTTTATATACAGTAAACTAATTCAGGGGCAAAAATGTTTAATCGATCACCTTAATTTGTCAATTGTGAAAGAAACGGGGGCCTGTTCGCAAGTTTGCCCCGAGGCCCTAGTGACTCATTAAAACTACGTGTTGTTTGTTGTTTTTTCTGTAAGTCTATGTTAGTTCACAAATCGGAACATTATCGACAAGTGAAAAGCTCACACCTATTCCGAAATAGGTAATATTTTAACACGATCGTGAAGAGAAAAGTATGTTTTAACCATTTATGATTGTTTGCTTTAGGTTCCCACCCAAAAGTTAATAGGAAAGTTTCAGTCTACTTAAAAGTAGGTAGGTACTAACTAACTCGCTTGTTATTTTAACAGCTTCACAAATTGTACAAATAGCACCGGTTTAGTTCCATTGAATTCGATCCGCTGGGGAATGTCTGCCATGTCAGTCTTGTCTATGTTTCAATGGAATGTTTATGGTAGTATAACTTCTTTCGAAACTTGAATAATTGATGTTCATTATCTATGATTTTATTTTGTTGAATTCTTTGAGCATTCTAGGTCATTTCATTTCAAAATGACTATCTGTGTTTGATTCCATAGATTATTTCAATATAGTTACAGCATTTTAAACTATGTACCTATGTACTTTCCTAAATAATATTATTTTATTTTTATTTATCACACGCCCTTAGGGGCTTTTACGTTCTAGTATATAAGTTAAGTATCACAGATATTTTAAATACTTCAAAACTAAAATGAGAATTACGTGTCTTCTTTTTTTATTTTAATACCGCAAAAGAGTTCCAACTGCTCCCAACCAACAATTCATCTGGAGCAAGTGAGATTGCATCCTCAATTGGGTATGTTGTGAGGCTGAAAGTGTTTTGGAGAGGGGAGGGGGGTGGTGGGGAGATGGGAAAAGGAAGGTGGGGAAGTATTCTACTGTCGATCTGTTTCTTGTTCTTTTTATTTATCCATTCAGAGCACGCTTCAGAATAATTATTATTTCATAACCATCAAGGTTTTATTGCTTTCTTGCTTATCGGGCTGGAAACCGTGTCCGAACTTTTCAAGGGTCTATTTCGTTTTCTAATTTCATAACCTTCAAATTATATTTGGTTGATGATAAAGGTACTTTATTTGGGCTTGATTTCGTTGTTTTTGTTATAAACGTGATATCTGTTGTGTTGGGTATCCAGATCTCAAATTGAAAATGATTAAAATATATATTTTATTTATTTATTTACTTATTTATTTAACGCCCAAAGGGCTTTTACATTTTGGTAGTACAAATAATTCATGACAGATTATTTTTAAACTTACAGAAATAATAAAAATAATATTTGATAAAAAAAGCACACAAGTCATAAAAATACGAAATTACAGCGATTTCATAGGTTTTCAGAAAAACAGATATGTTTAGGAATAGTTTTGGAATAAGTTTTTTACAAGACCAACAAAATTCGCCAAGTTTATGTTAAATAAGTCAATATCACCTAAGTACTGATTTCCCATAGTGTGAAATCGTTGTATCGGAGAGTGGGCAATGTAGTTCCGCTTATGAATGCTACAGTAGAATAGTGTATTTTGTCGTGTAGTTACTGTCGGTATTCTTAAGTTTATGAGTTGCAGTAGTTCGCAACAGTCAAATTTAGAGTATTTTGAATAAAAATGTTAAGTCGTTTATTTTACGTCTGTCTTCTAGTGTGTGTATTTTTAGAATATTTATTAATAAATTATATTTCAAGTCTTCTAGTGGGATATTTAATTTAAAATTTATAAAACGTAGGAATTTTTTCTGTATTCGCTCAATGTTATTAATGTGAATTTTGTAAGATGGAGACCAAACTTCTGAGTTATATTCCATTAGGCTTCTAACTAGAGATACATATAATAATTTAATGACTTGTATGGAATTAAAGTTTTTGGTTGTTCTTAATACGAAGCCTAGTGTTTTCATACCTTTGTTTACAATTTGGTGGATATGATTGGCGAAACTTAGTTTTCATCCAAAATAATTCCAAGATCTCTCATTTCCGTGACTCTTTCTAAAGCTGATTTTAACGACCTTCTACATTACCTGCTCCGTGTAAAGATATTTTCCACTTGTAGCGCGCCGTTTTTACGCTTGCCACTACACCATCTCTTTCCCCCGTACAGCGCCATCCTGCTCACCCACCCCTAAGCAAACCAGGATGCGCCGACGCCTTCTGCGCATCTCCCACCCTCGAGCCGCTACATAAACCACACCCCGCAACAAGGAATGGGCTATATAACAGGCTGCTCGCCCTAAATCAGTCAGTTCGTCTGCAGCTCGCTCTTGGCTAGTACGCTCTCTTAGTTGCGCTTCGTCCTCTGGCACGACCCTCTAAGGAGTATTCTACTACCATAAGTAAAGCACCAACCAGACCCCCGACTGCTGCCTTAGTTGCGCTTCGTCCTATGGTACGACCCTCTAAGCAGAACCACAGTCAGCTTTTGTTGTTCCCAAAGCCTAACGGCAAGGTTCCCTCCGATCCCTTGCTCAGTTAATTAGTGAATTGATACATTGTGACTATTTTTACCATATTATGTGATCTGTGAACTTACTTTACTTAAATAAATAACCTTTTACCAACAATTGTGTTATACACTCTATTTTCATTAATTAAGATCCAACTTCAGAAAAATTTGCAGTAAGATCTTATTACAAATTCAACATCTCAAAGTTAACACATTTTTGCGATGCGATACAATTGTACCAATCCAGCCAGGAGCACTTCTGTCCCGATTCCCGATGAGACCGGTACAACACGAGGCACTGATTTGTCAGGACTTGTAATGCGTGCTGTAAGGATGGGTGGGTGTTTGGAGTTTAATCGACCGATACATGGCAACCTAATAAGAGTAATAAGCCAACAATGGAATTTAGGATGGTCAGGATTAAAGGAATTGATTGAGCGTTGTTTTTGTTCTTTATGTCTACCCGTCTACCTTCTTCTTGTCTCCTCTTACATTTCCTTGCATCTTCTTGGCCCTTCCTGGTTCATCTCGTCTCTTCTTTGGTCTTCTTGTCTTTTCCTGTTTCTTTTTTTTATTTTTTTATTTATTGAGTTAGTTTGTACTACATGAATATAAACTAATAAGCACAATGTAACATTTCATTTGATAAATTTAAATATTTTTACAGTAAGCATAACATTTCTTTTTAAAAACATTCATTCTTTCTTCATTCTTCATACTTTCAGGCATTTCATCATACATCTTTAGTCCTCTGTACATTAGGCAGTTCTGTGATTTTGATTTCTTCATTTGTGGCAATCGAACTCTGTTTATATTTCTTGTTTCGTAATTATGAATGTCTCTATTAAAAACAATTTCATCCTTAAAGTATTTTGGCATTTGGTTTTTCATAATTTTATGCACAAAAATTAACACATTAAATAGTAGTCTCTTTTTTATTGGAATCCAATTTAGCTCCTCTCTCATTTGATTGATTCTTGCGTATTTGCCTTTCCCCAGTATACATCTCATAGCTTTGTTTTGTATAACTTCTAGTTTGTTCAAATTTCCTTCATTGGCCAAATATAACATCGTAGAGCAGTTGTCCAAATGTGGAGCAACGATAGTTTTATAAATAAGCTCCGTAGTGTTTCTATTTAATTTACGTCTTAGTCTTCTAAGAAAATTTACCTTTTTTGATACCTTTTTTAGCACTTATTCAAAGTTTTTTCTTTTTTTTCAAAAAAATTTCTTCTAGTTTCTCTTGACTCTTTTTGTCCCCTCTTGGCTCGCCTCGGTTCTGTAAAGGATCCATTTAGCGTCAATTCGGTATTTATTATTTTAATAAAAAAAAATTGTGGCAAAAATCTCGCACAGTGAATTCTGGCCCCATAGAATGTGTGTATACTGTGTATGCACCTTTTTCTGTTGTTGCCTTATCTTTTGCAGCTTTGAAATTAGCCCTCTTTCAATCATTTTTACATAATATATATTTTTATTTTATTATTTGTTTTGTTGTTACACTGTTTTGTGTATTTTCTTTTCTCATTGTATTATATTTTCTTCATTGTTTGTTACTTAACTTATAAATTATAATGTAAAAGCCCAGCAGGGCGTGTAATAGATAAATAAAATAAATAAATAAAAATAAAAAAAATATTAGACAGGATGCCATATTGTTTGTTTAATCCTTCTTCTCGGGTGAAGTAGGGTGGTAACAGTAGACCAATCGTGAACTAATGACAGTAAATAAATAAACAAATTCTTGAACCTTTAATTCATCATGTGAGATGTGAGGTAATTGTAAATGCATTAATGTGGATTTTCCAGTTCCATGACAGTTCATCCTGCGACAATTCATCCGGCGACAGTTCATCCTGCGACAGTTCATCCGGCCGACAGTTCATCCTGCCGACAGTTCATCCCGCCGACAATTCATCCGGCGACAATTCATCCTGACAATTCAACCTAACCTAACCTAACCTATAAGTATAAGTATGTCGTATTTTGTTATTCACGCACGCTTCTTCGGAGAGTCGAAATTATTGTTAGTAAAATTATTTTTACAGCGGATTTCCACTCAAGATGCCTTCAGATATAAGTATATCGATTTTGGTTGTACGGCCGTATATCCTCTTTGCATACTTACTTAATAAAAATCTTCTAAATGATCAGGCAGGATGAATTGTCGCCGGATGAATTGTCGGCGGGATGAACTGTCGGCAGGATGAACTGTCGGCAGGATGAACTGTCGCAGGATGAACTGTCGCCGGATGAATTGTCGCAGGACGAATTGTCGGGTCACCGGATTTTTCACATCAAATGCTTTGAGTGAGGTTAAGCAAAATATCAAAATAATAGGTACATTTGGTATTTTTGATGGTTTGTATTCGATACCTTCAAAGAGCATTGCAGTATGTAGTTACACTCTGTTTTTTCAACTGATGCACAGTGTATAACGAATGAAAACAACTTCTTATGTTTTTCATACAAACAATCGAAGCGTTCAATTTTAGCGAACAAAACTGCTATGTAGCTCCATGTTTTGTTCTATTTGCTAACAAAGTTTAAAAAAATCAGAGTGTTCAATTCACACGCCGTACAAGTGAAACCTTCAGAAAACTAAAGTAGACAAGAGTGAGGAGGCTACGAAACACAAAGAGGAGACCGATATACTACTAATTCTCTCACAGTTTAAATCCTATAGATGTGGGTGTTTGTCTCTTTTTAGTTTCGCTATTTTTCGTTTCATCGAGTTTTAAATTACAACGGTGCTAAAGAAGTTTTCAATTCAAAAATGTTTCTTCTCATAATTGCTGCTCTCGTCTCCAACCTTGTTTCCAATTTAAGTTTTGGCATTTTTCTTTATTTATCACATATAGGTAATCCAGTTCAGATATAAAAAACTAAACAAACCCAAATTTGGTGTTTGTCCAATTGTCCTAAAAACGTTTATAAATCGACTTTGAATTAAAGCTTGATAGACATATTATCCTTTTTTGCTTAGATCATTGCTCTTTGCCCTCATTTTCGCCTATTTTTTCACAGAATTTATCTCAGAATAATGCAATTTCTAGCAGACACTTAATAAATAAATAATGTAAAATATTTTTGTTATTAGTTTTTGGGGTATTATGCCCTGTTGCGCTACCTCCTTCTTTAGCCATGTAAAATATGCACATATATTTTTTGTCACCCCGGAGCATAGAGTTTCATATATACATCTAATTACTCATATAATCAATATCATGTATATGGATTTTATTGTGATACCCCCAATTCTATGTCTCCTATTTATAAAATTTTATGTTAAACTAGATAATTCTTGAAAAATAAGCATCACATTTTTGTGGATTCACTATACAGTTCATCGAGTATTCGTGTTAAGAGTTCATCGATTTGGCCTGGTTTCTGGCAATATGTGTACATATTGATACGCTGCATTATTATTGTAATTATTATTGATTCGGAACGGGAAAAATAACAGATCTTTTTTTCTACTACACAAGACGAAATAATGCTTTCTTGAGAATGTGTTTCATTTCGCTTGTGATATTATTTGTTTGTAAGTAATTTTATGAAGGTACTTGTGTAGTGGGTACCAAAGGAACTCTACAAGTGTAGCATTTCGACGACTAACATTTGGTAGTACATACTCGTGTATTAAAAATAATGTACTATTTGAGACTATCTTTACATACCCACATTGATGTAATTTATTTAATCGCATTTTTATGAAGTGATGTTTACCTATATGTACTTTAGTTTGTTAATTAATTAATTTATTTTGTTTTTGAATACTTCAGTTTATGATATTCACATAGATTTTTCGATAACAATGTACTTACAGCTTCGTTGCACTGTCAATGGTTCGAATTTGTACAAAAATATAAAAATTGAAAAAACGAATAAGTTCTAAATTTGCGTAAAATATGTAGGTAAGTACATAAAACATTTTTTTTTTACAGTGATACCTCACAAGAGTCTCAGTTGCTCCCGTCTGGAGCCAGTGAGACTATGGCATCCCCAATTGGGGTATGTTGTGAGGCTGAAAGTAGTGGGGAGGGGAAGGAGATAGGGAAGAGGAAGGTGAGGAAGTACCTGGCTATTCAGATCTGGTCACCAAACACGGCTAATGCCATTTCAAGCAACGTTTCAATTCAGAATGGTGGTCTTACACCTTACTGAGAGTATCTTCCACTCTGGAACGTGCCGCAAATATGCTATATAAATTTTAAATGAATAAATTGTGAAATAACACAAATTAATCAAATAAAATTTATTTGCCACGCCGGGATTCGATCCCGCGACCTTCCGTGTGCGAGTCAAGAGCCTTACCGCTGCACTATGTCGATCGTCCAGTTGATTAGTCAGACATCTTCAATTACCAAGATTTGGGATAATAAGGAAAGCTATTTTCTAATGCTCACCTTATTTCAAATATTATTAACACGTGACTGTGTTTTACGTATTAAATATGCTATAAAATAACACCGGGAAGCATTACGGTCCGGTATATTAGTATGATATTTTGAAATCTCCTTCTTGAAATCTCCTTCTAAATCTTCTCCTTCCAGAAAACATCAACATTTTATTTCGCTACAAGTTTTTCTGCATTATAATTGTTTTAATGGTGTTAATGGTAATCTGAGTATTGTTCCAGACAGAGGGTACACTTTTACATATAACTGCATACCTAAAACAGATTTAGATTTTTCGGAAATGTCTGACTAATCAACTGAACGATAGATATATATGAATTATTGATAGTCTTAACTGCCCCATATATTTATGGTTTTAATTTTCCGAAGAGAGAAGCTGAATAGAAGAAGTGATATGTTACATTTCGTGACTTAGCAGGGATGCCCGGGTTCATGGGGTGAGGTTTCTCTAGGGTGAGCCGGATCGGATGAGACTGGTTGAGGCAGTCCCTTTGACTTCTCCAGCCGTACTCTCGGAATATCGCCTTCCACGCAGTGGAAAGGATGGATTCATACGTCCGCCACTCCTGGACACAATGACCCCCAGATTCCTACCCACCCCTCATACTCTTTTCCTTCCCAGAACTTCCTCTCCTTCATTTCCCTAAAAAGGCACATCTCACAGAGCATCCCCAAAGATTACATAGGCCTTGAGGGAAATTGGAAATTTTTTTTCTTTGGGAGCTGTTGTAAAAATAAATTGTTGTTTTTTTTTTTTTACATGAGCTCCACACAGGAGACCCGAGGAAAATAATTTCCATTAGGCCCTATGTCGTCTTTGGGGATGCTGTGTGGAGGGTTTTTTTAAGGAAAGGAAAGAGAGGAGAGTTCTGGGAAGGAAAAGGGTTTAAGGGGTGGGTAGGAATATGGGGTTCAGTGTGTCCTGGTCATCCGCCTTCTAGACCTAGACAAACCTCACCCTATGAACCCGGGCACCCCTGCTAAATCACCAAACGTAGCGAACCACTTGGGGTGACCTATGGCAGAGGTGTTGGTTATCCAATAAAGGTTCCCGTGGCGGTGGTACCCATTTCCGCCTCCCAAATTTAAAACTTTGCATTAAAAAAATACTTTTACTAGGAATCTCGTACACGTCTGTAATCTAAGTAACTACAGTATTAATGAATCTGTTTTTATTTATTGTCAGGTAGCTGTTTTTACCGTTCCGCGCTTTGACTCCGCAGTATCACACGATGTGTCTCATTTTAATAAGCAAATCAATATTCACCGCCTCTTCTTCTTCTATCGGTCTATTCATTTTTGTACCCACATTCCGATAACTGTCCAAAATATTAACACTTGTTTCACGTACGGCCGCATCGAGATACCAGCAACCAGCACGTGGTCTATGTGGCTAAATTACTTTTAGGAAATAGCGACAAGTTAGTAGAAGTGGCGAAGCAGGGAGAATTGTTTTTAAATTAATTTTAAAATATTATCTGAACTATTACTTACAAAAAACCTCACTAGCACGTGATCTATGTAGCAAAATTATTTTTAGGAAATTGTGATGGATAAATCGCGAGTTCCCGGCATTTTTTTTACATTAGCCTATGTCATCTTTGGGGATGCTGTGAGTTTCAAACAACTCGTGCAAATATTTTCTACAAATTTCATAACGCCATCCTCACCAATATGTATAGAAACCTTCGCGGACAACAACCCACCAAAGTTTCATCGCATTCGGATTTTCGGATGAATGGTATAGGAAATAATTTCATAACGTCAGAGCTCACCACTACATATAGAAACCATCCAGGGCGTGCGCACAACAACTCACCTAAGTTTCATCGCAATCGGATGAATGATTTAGGGACCGCATAAGGATCAAACAAAGAAAAATTCATGTTTATATTTTAAGATAACAAATATAATGAAAGTTAAAAAATCATCTGATTCAAATTTCCACAGACGATACGAGCTGAAAATAGTCGAGTTGACCTAGAAACTTCAAACTTCAAAAACCGTGCAAAGTTCATGATACCAGAACTTACCATTTGATTATTTTTGCTACACAGAGATATTCTGCTTTATGTTTAAGATCTACATGGAGATAAACATTTACATATTCACTACGTGTTCTGACCCGTAAACACGACCGTTTTCTTATCGCTGTATGTTATCTTATCTTTACCGTCATCTTACAATGAAATTATTTTATAACACCGAATACTTATCAAAGTGTTCTATAAGCATGAACAACAATTCTTTCTTATTTAGCTTCAACTACCTTTTATAGTTCGTTCGGAAAGATTAACAGTTCTCAAGTGGAGAAATAACACTCCATTAATCTCCGAATGTTCCCACGAGAATTAATTTGGGATGCGTTTCATTTGTCTACCCACTATAGCGTTTATTATCGTGTTACCTACGTTGTTTATCCTTGTTATACTTGCTAAACATGTCTACTAACTAGACGAGGTAGACTATAAAAATATTTAAAGTTTCGATTATATTTGAAATATCAACATACGTCCTTTCAACACCTTTGTAGAAATAGTTTATAATCTTGTTTCGATATACGAAAGAACCCTCATAAATTAGTTGCCCGTTTCCGTAAAACCTGATAATTTATGCATTTAGTTAATAAATTCGCGAAACACATCTATTTAAAATGATGAGTAGAAAATACTCACGGTTGTATCAGTGGCGCACCGATCACCGTGGCCACTGGGCATTATGGCAATCGCCCATTGTACAGATCTAAAAGGGGACCATGGCAATTATCGATGCCAATATATTCAAATCCACCCAGGATGATGTTTTTTTACAATAGTTTCACACAGGAGGCCCGGAGGAAAATAATCACTCATGGCCTATATTATCTTTAGGGATGCTGTGTAGAGGAACTTTTCAGGGAAAAGCAAGGAGAGAATGTTCGGGGAAGGAAAAGGTATGAGGGGTAAATAGGAATTCATGTGTCCAGAAGTGACAGACGTATTCTATGGACGTGGACTCCTATTGCGGTGCAAGGCGATGGGTCGAGAGAGTCACTGGAGAGGACTATGTCTCCCTCAATCGGTCTCTCCCGATCCGCAGTAGGTGGGCAAAGGCATTTACCACCAAGACTGAGCCACCAAACTTGAAAATGGTTCCTGGGACGGCGGTAACCGTACCCCCTCTCGAATTGATGGAAAACACTCCCCATTTTGTAAAGAGAGATATTATAATGTTTTATTTCCTATATTCTTGTGATTTAAAATTTCCGCCTGTGGTTCACCCGATCTTTGCTGTTAGGTACTTAATTTTAATATCACAGCAGTAAGTTTAGTTGTTCATACTTTGTAAACCCCATTATGAGGGCAATCCGACCGGTTAGTGGCTGAGTTGACACAAGCAACATTTTTCGCTTACTGTGGAATGTAAAATGTGTTCATTTTCAAATATTTTCACGCTATTCGTAACCCCGGGAATATTTATCTTTCTTTTTAAAAAAATCTAAGAAGAACACTCCTGAATATGGAACTTCATTAAATTTAAAATAACCCCTTATTGTGCATAAACATTTTGTTGAAAGTCAAAAGGTGAACTGTCGGTAAGGGAACGAACCCATACTACGTGACCAACTTTTTGCAATTTTTAACCCCCCCCCCCTCCCCAGTGTCAAAAACCTAAGCAAACCGCCGCTCATTTGTACCAAGCGTGGCATTTTGAAGACCCCCCCTGAACAGGTCACGTAGTATGGGTACGTTCCCTAAATTGCGTTTCATAAATTTTATGGTATATATTATTACCTTGATTGTGACTAGAATGGATGCATTCCTAGATAAATGACGTGTTAAATATTTATGATGTTTTTATCATATAAAATGAATTAGTTTTGGCCAGTTCATAAGTTTGAGATTTTATGGCTACGCCACTGGATATTACGAATGTTTTAAGAGTTTCAAAGAACAGTATGTTTATAACAGTTCCGAGTTCAGATGGAGACCTGGTTTCCCACTTTGTTCGGTCAACGATCGATATTTGACAGGTGTTCCGCGGTCAACTAACGCGTTGACCGCGGTTGACTGTTGACGTGCGATTGACGCTAACAGGATTATGTCAACTGACTGACGCTAGATTTCTGTGGTAAATTGAATATTATTTTTAACTGCGTTTCAGACATAATGAATGATAAATGACTAATGAGATCCAACAACCACTTTTTATCTCATGATGAAAGAGAAAGGGGCCTTTTTGGCCCGGAGCTCTTTGTGCCAGTATATAAAGTCAAAAAGACCAATGAGGTACGACCCTGGTACCTAGCATGGACGATCGATAAAACCCTATATCAATCCGATTTTTAACGAATCCGTCATCTATGGTCAGTTATCAATATTTGCGATCACGGTCAATAATTGGTACAAGAGCTATTTCGTCAGACAATTCTTAACTTTTAGCCTGGCCTCCTTAGTATCAGATAAGTTTCGGTTTACCGTCAATATGCGCATTTATTTAGATAACGTCGCTATGCAAAAATACTGGCTTATTAATGTCCGGTAGCTTTTTGTATTGAAAGAAGTCGTAGATAATACGCGATCCATAGTCTTAAATAATTCAACTAAGACGCGACCAATTTATTCTTTTCTATTTTTGAGAAACTAAAGTGGTTGAAATAAGACTAATAAGGGCCTTTAACCAAATTTCGTCGAAAGATGTTCTTGCGATCGTGCAGGGCGGTTCCAATGAGAAAGATTAATTTTTCTCCGTACCAGATTTTTAACCCGTCTAATCACAGGAGACCCAAGTTGTCCCAAAACATCATATGCCGTTATAATAACAGGAGACCCAGATTGTCCCAGAGCGACAGTGCATTATTAAAAGTTAGATATCTCTCTTCCTGTCATGCGAATATTTGTGATTTCTTTTATGTTAGAAACGGAATGAAATAATGCTTCTCATTGTCTCAGAATTATATGAGCTAGGTTTTTCAGATATTTTACAAACCCGATCAAAAGTGACGGTTTAATTTTTCGCCAATTTGTGACGTATCACACATTTAATTTTAAAATAAAATTGTATGAAAGTGATAAAAAGTGAGGTTACAGTTTTATTACAAATTTTATTTAGAAAAGGAGCCTATATTTTAAATTTTAAGTTTATTCTATTTTAATTACTTTAATTCGAATATTCGCAGGTATGCATTTTTTAGCCAATTTAAATTACCAATATTAAAATTTTAATATTTAGAAACAAAAATGTTGATTTCTAATAAACACACCGGAAAGATTATTTTATCTAGATTTTAGAACAATTTTTGTTTTTGCAAAAGCGTTAAAAAAACAATAAATAGGAACATTTAAAATGCATGGGAAGAACCAGGAATTTTGCGCGCAAACCTTTATAGGCAAAATTTGACAGAAAATAATTTTCTTATTATTCGAAGGGTTAAAATTATAACTCAATATCGATTTTATTTCATTCAAATTTTACTTTAATTTATACCTACATCCAAAAATGCTGAAAGGCTAAATAAAATAAAAACTATTAAAATTATGTCCTTTTTGTAATTATTTTTTGATTATAAGTATTTATAATTTTTCAATAATGTCTAAGCAATATAAGAATGTAAAAAAATCTTAAATATTTTAGTTTGTAAGACCGTAAATAAATAGACAAACTGAAGTATTTTCGTCATAAAACACGCGCGCGGATCTTTTTTTAATGATTTTATTTAAACTAAAATTAAAATTCTTAAACATAGCTTTCCCAGATAATTTATTGATTTATTTTACTGCATGATTATATGATTTGAAATGTGTGTTGTATAATACAAAATTTTGTTTGAAAATTTAACAAATTCGCCAACGATCTATGATATAGTCTTATTATAATAAAAATAAACATTGTTCTCAAAATTTAAAACATAACTTTACTACATAAACAATCGAAATAAAGAACAATCTTTCGAAATCAATTTATAATTTTTTGTGGAAAAGAGTCAATACGCTTAAAATTTGATTTATTTTTTGATTTCTGGTTATTCCCTCTTAATTAACTCCCGTTTAGTGTCAAAAAGTAAAAGCGGACTGCCAATGCAAATGTAGGTTAGTATTTCAATTCAACATTGCCAACTTATGATTTTTTTACGTAAATGATTGGCGTTTGACGTTTCGGAATGTGAACTCGTGGTCAGATCCGCCAGTGTCGCCAGCGTACATGGATTTCTTTTTTATTCCCTGTCAATATCGGTTAGGCTATCAACAGTGAAACTGTGCTAAGGATATCGATATAAAATCATAGGAAGTTAAACCTATCGATCCGATATTGTAAAATTATCGATTTCACCATGCTCCTCACCGAGTTCCAGAACGGTATAGCTATAGGTAATAGCAAACGCAGTACACGAAAACTTGCAAATAAATAATCGGTTGTCCAAAACTCATAGAGCACGCCTGATTACGGAGGCAATTGAATTTCACAAAAAATCCTATAAATATTTATAGAGACGACGGAGCTAAGGGAACGTACCCATACTACGTGACATTTTTAGGGGGGGGTCTTCAAAAGGTCACGCTCCATACAAATGAGCGGCGGGTTCCTTAGGATTTTGGTCACCAAGGGGGGGGGGGGGGGTTAAAAATTGCAAAAAGTTGGTCACGTAGTTTGGGTACGTTCCCTAAGCTCAATAGTTCTTGGTATCCGGTAATCGACAACTACGCCAAAGCTAAAAGCAAAAAACCATTGTGAAGCATACTATAATACCAACGTAGTGGAGTGCAGCTGGCGACACGGTATCGCTCCTAAGTAGATAAGTACAAACATCACCCCTAACTATTACACATCTGCCTTGATGATGGACACTGCAACGCTGTCCGAAACGTTGGCTAAAGAAGTAGGTAGCGCAACACGGCATAATACCCCAAAAACTAATAACAAAAATACTTTTGGCCGTGAAAATATAAAATCGTATCCAAACGGTTGTCGGTATATCTGTGCTGTAACTCTGGTTCAATGGACTCTGATTTGTTTTGAATTTAATTGTCATTTTAAAAATTTGAATTCAGTTCCTTTAATATTATATTTTTTACCAATTTTTTTTTTAAATTCTATACTTGAAATGCGAAGGTATATTTTTAAGTTTAAATTTATAAGTTTAATAATGAATAACATATCACTTTGTTTAAACCACTATATTATACACAATAATATAGTGGTTTTTAAGTTTAAATTTCTTTCGGTTAATTTTGACAAGTAAAGTCGAATTTCGTGATTTTTCAGTGTTCTACGGTTTTTAACTAATTTATGCAATATTTGTCATCGAAGGCGTTGTTATTATTTATTTTTATTACTAAACTAGATTTACTATTTAAAAAAATACTCGACTATTTTAAAGGCAAATAAATATGTGTTACTCGCAGTATTTTATTAAAGCATCTAAAATATTTCTAGGCGTTCTAATTTTCAAATCAATAACACACGCCTTTGCATTACTTAGCAGTGCATCACCTTAGGGTCAATAGTTTATCACTGTTTTGTGAAGTTTATGCATTATCAATATTATCACGTTCGAGGTCATCTCGAGACTTGTCCTCGAATTAATATGCCCTAATGTGATAGGTCTGATAACTTAACAAGTGGGTTATCTATATCTTAGTTCAATTTATCTTTAGAGTAGGAATGAAAACGTGCAGTTGATAACGTACAGTTGATAACGTGCAGTTGTTAACGTGCAACGTGTATTTATAGTTTTGAGCAACCGATAAAGTGAATTTGACTAATTTACTTTACTTTTCAATTATATTTTGTATGAATACCGCACAAGAGTCCCATCTGCTCCCAACCATCTATAGCCAATGGGATTCTCACCCATTCTCATATTTTTTTCCTTTCCAGAACTTTCTCTCCTTCCTTTCTCTAAAAAGACCCTCCACACAGCACCCCCAAAGATGACAAAGGCCATGAGGGGAATTATTTTCCTCAGGGCCTCCTGTGAGCCGATGTAAAAAAAGAAGTTGATGCTCCCTGTTCATATTTATGTATTACTGGCTGGTACCCGGCATGCGTTGCTATGCCATTTAATAAAGAAATTGTTTCTCCCTGCATGTCCTTTCCCATTCGTCCAGGTCCCCTTCCGCTTCCCCTTCCTCTCTCTCCCTCCTTTCCCCTCACGTTCCCACTCCGCCTCTTCCACCTTCCCTCCCACCCACCCCACTCTCCCCTTCCCAACCCTTCTGCGAACTCCCCTCCCGAGTTCCCCTTTCCCCCTCCCACCCCTCCCGCCCTCACCCTTCGCATTCCATACATTCAGTCCCGGTACATTCAGTTTTCAAACAGCTCGCGTGCCACCTATTGCAATTTGTTTTTTAAACAAATTTCATAATGCCAGAGCTCACCAGTAGTTTTATACAAACCTTGTCCTGACAATAACGAACACAAAAAAAAGAATTATCCGATTTGGTGATCTTTATTTATACAGATATAAAAACGCAAATTTGTAATTTATATAAAATAAACAAACTAAATTGGGTCGAACTTCATGACAATCTATATGATTTGCACAATTAAATTAATGCCAATAATTAATACTATAACCAAACAAACGTGCTAATACGAGTATGTTATCTTGTTTTTTTTTTTTTTACATTAGCTCCACACAGGAGGCCCTGAGGAACATAATTCCCTTTAGGGCCTATGTCATCTTTGGGGATGCTGTGTGGAGGGTATTTCAATGAAAGGAAGGAGAGGAAGTTCTGCGAAGGAAAAAGGCGTGAGGGGTGGGTAGCAATCTGGGGGTCAGTGTGTCCAGGAGTGGCGGACGTATGAATCCATCGCTCCCACTGCGGTGCAAGATGATATTCCGAGAGTACGGCTGGAGAAGTCAAAGGCACTCCCTCTACCACTCCTTATTGATCCGGCCTGCCATGCAGCTGGTGGGCAGGTGCATCCGCCGTCAAGACCCGGACACACCTCACCACATGAACTCGGGCACTCATGCTAGGGCAGAGGTGTCGGTTATCCAATAAATGGTTCCCGGGGCGGCGGTACCCATACCCGCCTCCCAAATTGTTATTCTTATATGTTATATTTCAATTATTTTGCGAAATAATCTTTTTTACAATCTGTTTATATTTCTTTGTATTTTGATAACGATGTTTTCGCAAATGTTCAGCTCATTTATTTGTCTTTGTTTTTGTTTTCACAGTAAACTGATGTCTGGAGAGAACACAGGCAAAACAACTGCGTAGTGTACATCGAGTAAGTATTTTCTTATCGTAATTCTTGTAAATTAGAGGTCAGACCGTCCTCTATGTTGTTCCAATAATCATCGAATTATTATTGAACCCACGACGCCTATCTGGTGGTAATCCGCCGCATTTGCCATCGCAGATACTAACCGGTCAACTCTAAATATTGTTAATTGTAATTTCCTTCCTCATATAAATTTTTATTATTCTTTAACTCACTTTAATGGCATTCTGAATTCTGACTAATACTTTTTTTTATTTTTTTTTTACGTTAACTCCACGCAGGAGGCCCTGAGGAAAATAATTTCCCTCAGAGCCTATGTCATCTGGGATGCTGTGTGAAGGGTCTTTTTGAGGAGAGGAAGGAATGAACATTGGTCTTGAAGAGACCCATGTTTTAGGAAGGAGGAAACACAGAGGCCGGCAAATCATTCCACAGCCGAGCTGTTGAACACAAGAACGAGTCGAAGAAACGACCCGTTCTCATGTGGCAAATGTCAACCGTGTACAAATGTTGGGCACGCGTTTGGCGTGTTTCCCGACTATGCACCGGTGCCGAAGGGATCAATGATGCTAGTTCCTCGGAGCATCTTCCATTGTAATACCGGTAGAACAACGATAGCATTCCCACCCGACGCCTGTGCTCTAAAGATTGCAATCCGTCTGTTAAGATGGGAGAATCAATCAAACGGACCGCCCGTTTCTGCACAGAGTCGAGGGTATTTTTCAGGTATTTTGGAGCTCCAGACCAGAGGTGGCTGCCAAATTCAACCGTGGGGCGCACTTATGATTTGTACAGGGATAGCAGTTGTGTACTATTAAAGTATCTGCGGGCCCTGTACAGTACGCCCAGTTTCTGTGAGGCTAACTTTACTCTGGCTTCGATGGAGTCCCCATACCTGAGCTGGTCACTTAGGGTTACACCATAGACATATGAATATTAATAGACCTGCCCTAAGCGATAAAAGCGTATTATTTCCCCCTCCCCACACCGGTTCCATTGGAACCGGCTGGGATCGAGTATGGCTTCGCGTGAATCTAAAAAATGTGATGTCATCATTCTTCTGCGAGCCAGCGTCGAGCACTCATCGGTGCATTTTACGAAATAACACGGCAAAAATAGTGGCTTGTATTTTGAAAACGTGTAAAAATATATGTGAAAAAGAGAATAAACCCAATTGTCGTATTACATTCCATAGGAAAGCATTATTTTACTTTATTATAAGCTTATTCAGATCACATAATATGGTCGTTTTTGTAACACACACTATCAATCGAGACACATGTGCTCGTCGTTGTTTTGTGGGGTAAATAAATTATGAAACATTTGTAAAAGTGTCTTAACTAAATACGTCAACAAAATATTGGACTATGAAAATAGGCGAACTTTACTTTGCTGTATTTGGAATTTGTAAATTTGTTCATTTCGCAGCGAGCAGTTCGCGCTCCTATGTAAAAAGGTCTATTCATTAAAGAGCAGAGTTAACTTTTAAGAACTAAATGGTGATATTATAATGCGAGATGCCCATATACTCTCAGATTGAGTTATTGACGAATCACATATCACCGAATTCATCTTCCCGCTCTGCGCCCCGCTGTAGTTGGTTTCTTCCCCTCACCTTTATGTTCTGGTCTATTAATATTTATATGTCTATGGGTTACACCAAGCATTTCGATGGAGGGCCTGTTCGGAAGATTGCTTCCGTTGAAAGAGACTAGATTTTCTATACTGTAAAAGCTCTAAATAATTTCCACTCTACTTAAATCATAACTCCACGACATTATGTAAGTACGATGCACCCACGCGTACACGTGTACATTTCAATGTAAATCCGTAGATAAGGTACCTACATAATATTACGAGGTACGGTATATAATATTTGAACGAGTAATCCCGGCGAAGCAGTACTTACCTCCACAATGAAGGTTTCGAAAGTGGATTCATTTCAATAGCAAACCAGCATTACCGACTGCAGGTACTTGGTACTTGGTTGGCTGATATCTCCCACCTCCCATCGCACAGGTGTGCTCACGATCAATATTCAGAAACGTGCTCTTCAAAAGTGGAAGATAAAATTCTTTACTACGGCACCGATCTGTGATTTTGGAAAATCTTGCAATTTTCCTACAAATGATGTGTTGGATTTTAAAAAATATTTTTTGACGGATTACAACACAAAATGTACCTTAAAGCTTGTAAAATAATTTAAACCGTACAACCACTAAACCAAAAATCCCCACAACTGAAGAAGTGTCAATTGTCTAGCCTAGTGCATTTATATTTTTCCCCTTTTTGAAGTGAAAACTTCTTTAGTACGTTCTGATTTGAAACTCCATGAAATGGAACGAGCGACACTAAAAAGAGACATACACATACTTCTATAGGATTTAGCCTGCCAGAGAATCGGTGTCCTCTTTGTGCGGTGCTTCGTAGAATAAAATGTAAAATAAATTTTAAACTTTGTAACAATATTATAAAAATTTAACCCTACAATTATCCTATTCCTGATATTCTGCATTCGCCTCATTCTCTCCAAGTTTAGTTTTCTGAAGGTTTAACTTCTACGGCGGTTGAACTGCACATTTTTTTATTTAATACAAGCGAGTAGGTACCTGGCATGCGTTGCAACGCCACTCAAAGAAAGAAAGTGTTTGTGTTTTATTTCTGCTTATTGAAGTCCACCTCTCCTTCATTCCTCTCTCTTTCCCAAATTCCCCTCTCCCTCTCGCCTTCTCTGCCTCCCGCTAAACTATATGAAATATACACATTTTTCAAAACAACTTGATGTAAGAGGAATGTTTGGAAGTTTTTGACACTTTGGATCAACACACTAAAACCAATTAGAGCATCGCCATCATTTCAGTTCTTAGTGGTGGTCTTCCACAAGGGCAATTCTGAGAGTATCTTCAACTTCATCAGTTATTAAAGTCTCGCGAAGTTTGAGAACCTTTGATTCTGTGAAAACGTATATTACAGACTCAGCGAGTTCATTTTACACACACTCGTGAAAAGGTAAAATGACAAACATTTTATGATTCGCAAAAACCATAACGAAAAAATTACATTTTTTCACTCCTTACCAAGCAAATTTTCGACATAATTTATCACCAATAAAATGTTTAAGTGTCATCGCGTTGTGTCATATTTTTAAAGGGCACATAAAATCTTCCATAAATGGCTGTTTGTTATCTTTTCGCTATTTATACTTATTATTTTATATATTGTAACCATTAATAATGATACACCATTATTTTTTTATGTTCCTAGGCACAGTTTTTCTAGAGACAGTGCAATGTCTTCCGATAGAAAAGAAACAGTTTTTCTTGTTTCTTTAGCTATTAGTTAGTACCCACCCATCTGCGTTTTGGTTTCAACACTAAAAAAAACAATTTGAAAAATATGGAACCAAGAATATGGCGTTTTGCTATAGAATCTTATCTAAGTTCATATATATGCATTTAACGGGATAATCCTTATCCTTATCCTTATCCTTCCTTATCCTTATCCTTATCCTTACAAGGTATAAAATGAAGTCGCTCAAAATGTATGTGCGCGTTAATCTTTTAAACTACGCAACGGATTTTCATTTGGTTTTCACCAATAGATAGAGTGTTTGAAGAGGAATATTTATATGTATAATACATGTAAATTATATTAGAGAAAAGCTGAGAAATTCAAAGAAAACATATTTTTGTGCGATTTAAAACGGCTGGCGGGCCGTACTATAGTCACTTTTGAAATTCGTTCTTCGGAAGAAATTGGAAAAAAGATGTCTTAGAGTAAGTAGGTATTTGATTTTCCCTTTTCAAATATCCAGTGTTGCATTGCAAGCATTGTATAATTAGTGGCGAGTTAATTAGTTTCGAGAAATTCAAATATTCAATTCAGGCAGCGGGCAGCTGGCAAGCGGGTGGTGTGGATTTTATAAAGGTTGGGTAATGGCGTTGTGTTTCGTTAGCCACAGCAACGTGTGGCCGGGTCTGCTAGTTAAATATAATTCACAATTTTAATGGTAAACACGATTAGTCTTTATTTTAGGTACAATCAAATTTCAAGTATAACACGGTTCAATAATAAAAATACAGTAAAATAAACTTTAACAATAACATTATTTGTTCACTCCCAAAGGAAACTAAATTGTTCTCTCAACCGCTTGTTTTACCTTTTACCAACGAGTATATTCACTCTAGGTTAGCTGAAAGAATTTCAGTCCTGCTAAAGTTTTACCTGAAGATGCGCGGTAAGAGCAACTTAATTTTAAAAAGTTAACACGTGACCTTATATTGGTCATCCCAGCTGTGACATTCCTTCCTGGGATCACATCTGTAAGCCTGGGCGGCGGCGGGGTAAATATTTACCAATAGCAATATGCATTCGAAAACAATTAGATGGTTCGTTACATATATTTAAAAGCTCCACAGCAGATTGTAGGAATTATGTTATACGCGTTGATCGAAATTCTTCACAGAAAAACTTGTGCAAATTTCACGACGCCCAGAGGTCACCGTTCGGGAGATTTTTACTGCTTGCATACAATCGAATTAGATACTTATTAAGCTGGCGCTCAGGTAAAATTAAAACAAAAAATCAAAGTGTGCAATTCACGCGCGGTAGAAGTGAAACTAGAAAGTCGCTTTCTTTTCTTTTGCCCGTTTATTTTAAAGTGTTTTGATGATTGGATATTGATTTCACAAAAATAAAAAAGTTTATTTTTTGGATTTCGTAGGATTTGAACCTCCGTTCGCTGGATGTCTGTCTCTCTGGCCGCTCAGACTTGTCAAGCGCCTTACCCGCTGCGCTATGGGAGGCTCGCGGCGAGGCGCGAATTTACTTTTATTTTTTATTTTCTATGTTAGAACCGACGACCCGTCAAATAATAAATTTTAGTGACGCACTTCCGTTTCATCCGAATTTCAAATCACTAACGGGGCTAAACAAGTTTCACTTCAAAAATACATATATTTCTTTCTGTAAATATCATAGATGGGGCTTTTGTAGGCTTCATCAAGTTTAAATATATTTAAAGCCGACTGTAGGCAGGTAGGTACTTACATCTACTGTCGATAACAATGGTGTTTTGTAATTGCGTGCAGTGGGCGCCATGATTCGGTGCAATTCGATGCGGGGCCTGCTAGTCGGGTATTGGTACTATCAGTATCGCCCTTGATGGTGGGTTGCGGGAATTCCGACACCAATTACCTGATCGATGGTAATAATATAACGGTAGGTACTACTTTCTCTTTTGTATCGAAATCGAAGATTGGTATTTGTATTGTGTGGTTGGGATCATTGATATATATCTCTATGGTTGGGATACAGATCAGTGATAAAAGTAAAAATATTAAAGAAACAAATTTTTGTGTTTCGGGCCGGTACAATATTCATCTAATGCAGTGTTTTTTTATACCACTAAATGTACATATCTACAATTTTGTGGTTATCCATTATAAATAAATGAAACAATATTATGTCTTTGTCAGAACCACTATATTTTATTAGGGGCATACCTACATTTATTTCGTGAGCAGTTTTTCATGTAATCTAGACCCCCCTTTGGTGATATAAATTTGGGTCACTTCGTATATTCTTTTCAAATAACGTGAGATTTTGCTGAAACCCCCCTCCCCCTCCCCCTTTTGAGCTCACGTAATCAATGTAGGAGGCGTCTACTAATATCTACAGGAATTCCAAAAACTGAAAAAATTCAACTAATATCTATGAGAACCAAAGTGTTGACGAATATCTACAGCTCAAACTGTTGATTAATATCTATGAGAACCAAAGTGTTGACGAATATCTACAGCACTGGCAGAGGTTGGGTTTGCAATTATGTATAGCATATTGGAATAACGTAATATTGCGTATGCAGTTTAAAAAACTTAATTTATGTAAGTATGTATGTAAAAATCCCTAATATCGGACTATTGGACACATTTAGCTGATTAGTCCATTAGTGATTACGCTCTGTAGATATTAGTTCAACCTACGCTCTGTAGATATTAGTCAACACTGGAACAGTCATAGATATTCGTCCGACCTTAGCTCTGTAGATATTAGTCAACACTCTGAAGTTCGTAGATATTAGTTCAACATATGAGCTGTAGATATTCGTCCGACATACAGGCTGTAGATATTAGTATCTGGAGTCTCAATGTATGCCCCGTTTGGTGCTAGAAAGCGGCCATCTTTAAAACAATGCGAAAAGGCTCGGAATAAATTCAACGCGTCCTTCGTTAAAGTTATTTCATCCTTGGAATGCTGAGAATCACGGTCATGGCATGACTCAAGGCATTATTTGAGAAAATACAAAAAATGAACTGGGCGCGGAACAAACTCTATAATATTTATTACAAGTTGATATTAACAACGTTGATGCTACCTGCGCATTGATTGACGGCAATGCCAGCCTATAAATATTTCATTCGGCCCCTAACACGTGTTTGGTGATTAGATTTTACACGATGGTTTTTTTCGTAACGATCCCCATTTTGAAAATATTATTGAATACAGTCATTATAGAAAAGAAATAGTATTTTGGTATGGTGCTAAATCATCAAAAAATGGCAACACCTTGAACATATCCATAGATCACACGAAAGCATCGGTCATTTACCTTTGCCATTGCCGTTAACAAATCATCAAAATACGCACAATTTCGAACTTTAATACATGTTCATAATCATTAGGTAATAAACATTTATTATTGTATTTTTTATCAAACATATCCACATAAATATGTATCTAACTTACGTTGAAGACGTCAAATGATGTCCGCCATCTTAAAATGTACGAAAATCGGTACCAAAATAGAACACGTCTTTTTTTCATCCGGAATCCATATTAAAAAACAATTCGTATGGAAACTGGAAGCAATTTTTTTTTTAAATACAAATTAACGATAACCGGAAAACTCGACATTGTGCAACTTCGTCACACTCCTTTGAAATGTCATTAAAAATGAAGAAAAAAAACTTGGTTAAATTGACTACGCTAGGTTACGTTATGGCCTATATGGGCTCTTCTACATCTCCTTCCCCTTCCACGCTCTTCAGTTTCACAACATCCCGATTGGTGATGCTATAGATAAAATGAAACTCTTGTGCAGAATTCATGCAAAGAAAAATAAAGTCAAATGTTTTTTAATCATGTGCCAAGTACAAGTCATCCTGTATTTGCTTTAAGCTCAATTTAAAATGCCAAGTAAATTATGCAATACATTATTATTATCGGTAGCTACCTTAGCCACCCATTGTTTTGATTGAATTAACAATTTAGTACGTTCTGTAATGTTGTCCCATCGGTATGCTAATCGTTATAAGTCCAAAGCTGTTTCACGTGATTTGTCTACCTGCCGGAATTTATAACGCCACATTACGCACCAGGGGTTAGCCCGTCGTTATCAGAACCGAAAGGTCAACATATTCGTACATAACTTAATTACCTTATTTACTCAACCATTTGGCATTTTATCCGTCTGTAAATTTGTTACGTTCTGTTTCCGGTTCAAGATGGTAGTCGTGTTGGCTAATACCCTTTTATCCCTCCATCGTACGATCGTGTTTCCTACTACGAGCTATCTGTCAAATTGGAACAATAAATGTTGTACACTATCGTTATGAAGAAAGTTTGAAAAAAAGAATTGTCATTGAGATGGTGACGTTTCTTTTGACAAATTGTAAGACGTTTTCCCGGTAAGACAGAGATCTTGGGTTCGATTCCAGTTGCGACCGTTACCATTTTATTTTCTATGTCTTGTTCTGTTTCATGTTTCGTTTAGATTTATTAGTATTATCTTCAATGATTAGAAATTTTTTTCTTTGGACGCGAGGATATCAACTGTTCACAGGACTACTAGTTACTTATTTCATCAAAATTAACAATTTACTCTTATATTTTTTTCCAGTCCACATTACTGGATTCCCCTGTATTCGTCCTTTCTTAAATGTTCTTAGGAGCTTTTCCGTTTCGCGTGAACATACTTCCAAAATATTTATATGAATTCACTTGCTCAGATTGTGAGCCATAGCCTCGGTACCGTTGAAAAATTTTGTTGAATAATTTATTAACCTTCAAAATATCTCGTAGGAATTTGGTCAGAAATTCCGAAATGTTGAGTAGATAATCCAAATAATTAATTTGTTATGTAAAGTTGGTTGTAAAACGCTTCCTTTTTATTTATATGTGCATACCGCTCAACAACACGAGAGAGAACATGTCGTTTATATATTAAATAAACAAGAGAGGCCCTTGATGGGAGACCTGAGGTACCCATGAGTGAATAATTATAATTTCTGACATGTAATTTTTTAAGGCAAAAAAATATTTATTCGAACTCATTCACATGCTCAAAGTATCAGACAAATTTTCTTGAATAATATGTAATAATGTATTATGACTTTCAAAATAACTCGTAGGAATTTGTTCACAAATTATTGAACGTTGAGAGGTTAATACAAATAATTTATTTATTATCTAAAGTATGTTGTAAAACGCATCTGGTTAGTTCAGATAATATGTATTTTCTGCTGACGTAGAAAACCAACTTAAACCTGGTTTCACAGATGCTGAAGCATATTATTATTTTAACTGCAGTTGAAGTTACACGATCAATAGTATATAACACTATGATATCTTTCAACAAAATCATATAGGTTTTACCCGTGGACGTGAAGTTTAGTTATATGTAAAGGTTTCTTATTTTCGATCTTCCAATTATCATACCATTGCAAATGTACTCCAACCAACGTTTAGGCAATTCGAATTCACGGAGCTCTGAAAACATGGAGGCTGTGTTATGCATTTCTCAAAAGTGTGTTTCTTTAAAATATTTTCAAACGCAAACAACCAATAAGAATAATTGACTACCTGAGTAGCGCATTCGGTGTTTTGTAGAAAGGCCTGTAGTTGGATTCTTGTGTCTTTCGAAGAATTTTCACATTTCAAAAAATATAATTTTCATTTTCAAAAAATCTTGGACAAACTGTAAAAGGAGCCATTTTTTCCAGGGCTTGTTTTATGGTCGTCTTTTTTGTTGAACCTTTCAAAAGTGGCATCACAATTAATTTGTCGTAAAATCCTTTGTGTAAAACCTGCTTTAATCACCTACATATCATTGTGTTCATCTATGTATCTTCATTTTAGTAATCAATAATTTATTTTTTAAACCGTGCGTTTCTTCGAAACAGCCTTGTCTTACAGCGCTAATTTTTTTAAATGTTTTTTTATTGGTGAAGAAAAGGAAATATCATGCATAAATTTTTACAAACGGTCTCGGCAATATTCGAAAAGCAACCACAAAGATCTTTCTCACATTCGCGGTCAGGAATGGTGTTTTAGTGTCGTGCTGGGTAGCATTTACGGGTAGTTTACCAGTTTTACTACTCGTAAAACGTAGAACTAGAAATTTTATGGGATTCCTATGAACATACATAAATATTACACAGCGAGAGTATTGTTAGCGATATTTCTGTTCAACCAACCAATAACTTATGTATGTGCTCCTGGAATTATCGCAACTCGAATATAAATTGTTAAAAAATCGTAGGGACCTACCGCTGAGAGTTCTAAAGAGGAAGAGTGTGTGGTATAAATGATCCTAAATATTAATGATTGATTTATTTAATATAATACATTGGAAGGACGCCATGCGTCATGCGTAAATATTCTGATGAATTTCGGGGCTGCCCCGGGTTGCCAAAAAAATTCATCAGAATATTTAGAAATTTCCCCAGGACCGCTGGCTGGTGAAATCAGACACCATAGCGCAAGAATTGATTGAAGTTAGGAACTGCCAATCGACACTCTTCCATTGTTAACTTTCTTTCCGCTATTAACATTTATATTAGTGTAAACAGTATCTTCAAAGATGACATAGGTCCTGGGAGAAATTATTTTCCTCGTAAGCCTTTCATAAACATGAAGAGTTCCGTTGTATTTCTGTAACATACGTCGTTTGTGAGAGAGTGCGCTAGATTAATACGGTGCTATCAGTGGAACTTCCTTTCTTCACCAGTAGAGGGTTTTAGGTAGAGATAAAGGAAGTGGCAGAGAATAAATGCAAATAACAAACAATATGAAGATGCTCACCTAAAGATAATCTCAGGGCACCGATGTCACATAACTTTTGTGAGTATCTTCATGTTGTTATTTGCATTTATTCTCTGCCCCATTCCTTTATTTCTATATTTAATTCTATCTAAAACTGGTGAAGACAAAAAGTATTAATCTATCCCACTTTCTCATATACGACGTATAACATTAATAAATGTCAGCCTGAAATAAAGTACAACCGTCATCAAATTATCCTTTATCTTTTTCCCAACCCCGATTTTTAATCTAAAGTTTTTTCTCCGGAACGGAAGCAATATCCTCCACCATTTCCCCTAGAAATGCAGCACTTAAGGAGAAACTGCAAATCGGAAGCGGAAATGATCTGTCCGTTATAAAAATTGGAAGCTAATATTTTGACAGCTTTGAAACCACTGACCAGATATTTCCTAGACGTGTGATCTATGGAAGTGTGATGTTAACATAAGACCTTTCGATTCCTATTCTCCAGAGAGGGCAATGAAAATGACTATATCTGTTAAATAAATTAAAATATCTGATAATTTCAACAGAAGTAAGGACAAATTGAGCTTATTTCAGGCACCCGGCAGTTCATCCGCCGACAGTTGGCCCCCCGAAATGATATTTACTATAAAAAATTTTTTTTTTCATTATTTACCAATTTCAAAAGTAAAATGGACTTCAAAAATATCCTGAATAATAAATTTGTATGAATATCAAATGAATTTATTTATTTATTTAAACGTCATAAAATGGCTTTTACATTAAAATGACACGTGAGATTATAGACGTAGTGAGATTATAGTGGTAGACAGGAGGGTATCAGAATTATTAAGAACAAAATAAGAATGTACGAGTACACAAAAATAATATCGCTGAAGTTGTTGTCATTAGAAGTACAATGAAATAATATTGAAAAGAAATACAAAATAAATGAGTACTCATGTAATAGTTAAATAATATACTAGGTTTTATACATAGCTTCTATTTTTTTTATACTTAAGCGCTGGTATACACAGTATATATGTACAGAAGCAGATTTTTCCTTGGTGCATTTGAATGAAAATCTGTTTTCTACTTTGTTATTCGGCGGTACATCCTCTCTGCACATCCCATCGGGTCACTTAGTTATATTTTGTGTAATTAGGTATGCCGTATTTTTTCTAAACTAGAGATGCTACGAATAGTGATTTTGCCGAATACCGAATATTCGGCTAGGCTCTCGGCCGAAGCGACGAATATTCGGCGGCCGCGAAATATAGGTGACACTGTATTTCGCGGGTGATCTGCATCATTGAAGTGTATGCGGTAACCACGCCGTGGGCATATTTGTTTCATTTGCGAGTAGGTCATACCATAACACGCATCATTTATTGATTGTTACATAAAATTGTGTTACTTATATTTTGTACATTTAAAAAAAAACATGGAAACTTGTAGTGTGTATGTCTTAAAAAATAGATGCAAACTGTTCGCCTAGATTGGATAGCAGACATAAGTGGTGGTCAGCAAACGCAAAACAGTATCCAAGCCTAGCGGGATTTGTTAACATTTATTTATCATCTCCCAGGAGCAGTGCAGCAGTGTAGTGAGCGGCTTTTTTCGGAAGCAATTATGATGAAAAGCACAATCGTTTGCTATCAACAATATCAATCAATATTTTCATTAATCATCACAACTTAAGACTGATAGATCTTAAGTACTAAATTTGCTAATTTATTGTTAAAATGAAAAAATTGTGAGTAATATTGGGCGTTTTTTTTCATGATTTGGTATCGGTAGTCGGCCGAATATTGCGAACTATTCGGCCGAATACCGAATAGTTAAAAAGTAGCCGAATAGGCCGAATACCGCATAGCAGCCGAATATTCGTGGCATCTTTACTCTAAACCGACTACATATTGTATTTAAGTACACCGAGGGGCCAATTGTCGGCGGATCAACTGTCATGGAACCCATGGTCGTGCTCACAATAATCACGTTATATTTGCATAGCGCAGTTTTGTGTAATTTCACTTTAAGTGTGCACAACACACTTATACCACCGGTACGCCTATTAAGTTTGAAGCCAACAAATAGTTTTATTTTGTTAAATCGGTTCGTCGGGCTGAAAATAAAAGCATTGACAAATATTATTGTTAAAAGATCCAATACCTACATCGAAAATACAAATATGTTTTACTCTTTCCTATTATGTTTTTTATTCTTAGTACAACTCCGCTATACAAAGATTACATTTATATATTTTCCGTTCGATAATACACATGATAAAAAAGGTTGTTTTGATTACAAAATCGTAATATCGTGTTAAAAATCATTTCACATAAAAAATATTATTTCTAGTGGAAATAGGTTAGTTTGAATGTATTTAATTAAAATCGATATAATTTTGATTCATAATCATCGTTCAACTATTTGAGAAAGGCTCACTAATAATAATTATTAAAGAAAATACAAAATTCACTCACACAAAAGAGATTTCCATGAATAATAATTTATGTCAAAGGTTTTCAGAGGATTAATTCCGGCTAAAGAACGACCCATCCATCAATTATCCACAATTTGACAATGTCACAACTTTCGTTTGTTTAACTTCGGCGGGTCTCTTTTATTAGGTTTTATAATCGGTGAATGAGATCGGTTTTTTCATCGCTTATGGTCAAATTAAGGCACGATTTAATGGACTTAAAATGTCGATAAATTTATAATATTGTGTTGTGAAGTATATTATTTTTCCAAAGGGTGTTGTTTTCACGAAAAGACATTTTTACTTTTTCAATTTGGGAGGCGTGTGTCTGTGCCATTAATTGCATATCCAACACTTCTGCTGTAAGTCACCTCAAGTGTTTCGCTACGTTTGCGATTTAGCAGGGGTGCCCGGGTGTGAGGTGCTGTTTTTCCAAGTCTTGGCAGAATCGTATGTCCAACATCTGTGTGACGAGCCAGATCGGATGAAGCCAGTTGCGGGAGACCCTTTGATCTTTTCAGCCGGACTCTCTACCCATTGCTTTTTTTATTTTTTTTTATTTATTTAGTAACTATATAATATTTTTTTACATTTTTATATGAAACATGTTAGTTAGATGTAGATATAAAATAGAAAATATATTCGTAGTCCTCCTCACTAGGGACTTTGCACCATTGGGAGGGATGATTCATACGTCCGTCGCTCCTGGACACACCGATCCCCGGATTCCTACTTACCTCTCTTACCCTTTCACTTTCCAGAACTTCCTTTCCTTTCTTTTCTTAAAAATACCATCCACACACAATCCCCAAAAATGACATAGTAAATATGATGGTAAATATTTTCCTCACGGCCTCCTGTGTCGAGTTAATGTAAAAAAACTTCCTTCAGAGTGGTATATACCCTCAGTATCGCCCTGGTGAGAAACCAACATTTAGTTTCAGCAAGTTGCTGTTTAAGTGACCTGATCTGAATAGCCATGCACCAATTTCGTAATAGTCTTCTTCCCCAGGGATGCAACGATTTATCGGAAAACCGATAAATATCGATATATCGCCCCAAAAAATATAGATATTTATCGATATCGACGATTCACCGATATCGATATATCAATATCAATATCGAAAAACTCAATATATCGAAATATCTAAAAACCCGCCCAAATTAAAATACCCACAAAATCGGGTAAAATGCTATTATTGGCAACACTGACTGTCTAAAAAAAATTGATTCTGTTCTCTACTCTAATCTGTGAGTGAGAATACCATAAATCTTTGGCTCACACTCAAATAAAAAGGAAAAAAGCTGACGGTGACGGTGACTCTAAAAGTAAACATTCTTGAAACATGGCAAGAGATGCAAGGTGTATATCCCAATCTTTTTAAAGTGGCAATGAGTCATCTACCAATTGTGGCAACAAGTGTTCCTTCTGAACATCTTTTTTCAAAGGCAGGAGCCACTATAACTCAAAGCAGAAACCGGCTACAAGGAAGCAGACTGTCAAAGCTACTATTTTTAGTTCGATAGCTGGTAAAAAAAAACTGGAATTTTTTTTTAAAAAATAAATTTATGAAAAAAACAGATTTTATATACCTGTCCAAATTTTGTGATTATTCACAGAGGTAAGTATAAATAAATTTATACATACATTATTAAACGTTTCTATAAGCTTTCTATAAAAAAGAAGAAATATCGACTTAATTCGATATATATCGATATCGATATTTTTTAGAACCTTGCATCCCTAATCTTCCCCTCCTTCTCCAGCCTCACAAACCTTACAATATTGAGGTTTCGACATTCCCACTAGTTTAGGGTAGTTAGTGTTAGTAGGCACTTGCCGAATATGACTGCTACCATTTATTTCTTATTTTAGTACATACATCACATAGGTAGGTACTGCCTCCTTGTGTAGATGCCTCCCTTCGTCTCTTCTTTCCATAATAAATGTCTGAAGTTTGCGCTCTTAAAATAGATATTTTTGAAAGAACTTTTGTCAAAAACTTCCGGAAAATTTCATGAATCAAAAAATTGATTCATGTCGAAGCCCCTTGTTTTTTATAAAGGCCTAATAGGGTCTGGCTTTTCTTCTTTACTCTGGTCTTGGGGATGATGTAAGGGACGATATTTTCCAAACTTAAATTACATTTTAAGGGCTTTCAAGATTTTGTGAAAGGCTTTCGCCGCCAGGCTTTTATTTTGGGATTTGAAAGGGTTCGAAAGGGTCGTATTTATTTTAAGCAGCCCCTGTCAATGTATTCTTTTAATTTTCAACAAACAACTGAAGATAAGATACTTGTATTATGTCAAATACGAGGGTTTGTACCAGCACTAACCTTTGATGTAATCAACTAACTCATCATCATGCCATTTCTCCACAGGGGTAGGGCACAGAAGATGAACAAACACACAGTTTTGTCTTAACTAACACGCACTCCTTGCTTCTCATAAATTTAATTGTCTTAAGCACACTATCTGTTATTCCGACTTTTGGTATGACCTGTGACCCCACTTATATTAAAGGTAAATCTAAAATTATTCATAAACTGCTCGTTCATGGATGGCTCTAATGTTATTATTTTAGAAAGATAAACTTTTTGCAAGTATATTTTAAAATATTAAGGTGAATATTGTATGTTTCGCATATTATTTGTTTATTTTTTTATGTAAAACTCAATTCGTTGTAGAAAGACTTACAAATTCAACGTTGTATCGGTGATTCAATCCAAGGCTTCGTATTCTAAAGAACTGAATTCGCCACATTGTGCAATAAAACCTAATCCAAAAATCTGTTCATAACCAGAAGATTTTGCACTTCAAAGCATTTTTATATTGATGCTTTGTTTTTTTAATGAAGTTCCACCACGAATAGTCAGGATCAAAAATAGAAATATCAAATTTTCAAATCAGTAACAAATGATTTTGCATCACTTCGCATTGCATTGTTTTTTTAAACTTGATTGTTCCAGTATCCTCTAAGGTGTCCCATACTTCTTCCATTGTTTTAATACCCCCGATGATCCTTTCTCGATTCATCCGATTTTACATTTCCAAACCGTCCAAGCTTCCCTTTCTAAATCTTTTTCAATATAAACTCTCAATTTCTTTTTGTTACATCAATTTTATCTACCTGTAGTTTAAACATTTACGAGCATGTGTCTAATATATTTTTCATTGCTTTTTCGACGGTCATTCATTCAAGTGTTCTTACACCTTTTTATCTCGTTATTATTAAGGTATTTATTATTCATTTTACGACACAGAACCTTTCGCACGACATGCTTACGATGAACTTGTATCTATTATATTATAACCCACGTTTTCAGAAAAAAGATTTATGAATTTATTGCTCTCTTTGACAGTCCATAATTTATTTTTAAAGGTCTATAAAATTATACCGTGTTTAAAAGTTAACGATTTACAAATTCTTGTAATCAACACCATCAACTAATTATATCTCGGTGGGTAGACGTGAAAAAGTGAACAGACTTCTTCTGCTTTATTATAAAATCACTCTTTGTATCTAATAATAAGTTTTTGAATTTATGTATCTGTACAATTATGAAAATTAATAAATTGGAGTGAATATGATCCTAGTCTCTCCTGACAAGGTGACCAGGTGATTGGTTGGTTTGGTTTAGTTTGTGTCGACACCCAGCAATTACTACAATTAAGTTTGGGAACCACATTCCTCAATACCTATTTAAGTCTTACAAAGTCTGAGGACCAGGTTTTGTGGAACAAGCCATTGAACTACTAATGAGCCAGAACGGATAAGAATGTACGAAGAAAACGAGTTGTCGCTGTTTTTGGAAACAGGCCGCGAAACAACTGGTATGAATTTTGATTTACGCCTTCGGGGTTTATTATCCCTATCAATAAATTTGCAATGCTTTGAAGTTGAATTCTCCTGGCTGCGTTTTTACCCCAGTCTGAATGTGGCTTTACTAGATTATATATTATGCTTTATTACTACACGATAATCTTCTGCTGACTTTCAAATTCTGTTTTATGAACATTCTTTTAGGGGTTTTTGTAACGTGTTTCACACACTAAGGAGGAAAGGGTAGAGCGGAATATTAATTTTTCTTAAACTTAACGATCAATTCCACAATCAATGTCATAATCAACATAATCAATATCTAAATCTTCATAATCAATATAACGATCAACAGCACTTTCAACAACGCATTCAACTTCACAATCAACATCACAATCAGCATCACAGTTATCATCACATTATCATGATCTGATTAATCAATATCACAATCATCATAATCAATATCACGATCAACAGCACTTTCAACAACGCATTCAACTTCACAATCAGCATCACAGTTATCGTCACATTATCATGATCTGATTAATCAATATCACAATCATCATAATCAATATCACGATCGACATCACTTTCAATATCACATTCAACTTCACATTCAACATCACATTAAACATCACAATCAAAATCACAATCAACATCACAATTGACTGCATAATCAAAGTCAACTTTAACATAACATTTGACGATCAACTTCTTAATCAACATCTTATACAACACGGCAATCCTTATCCTTGTTGCAATCAACTTCACAATAATCAGAATCATCATCACAATCAACAAATTATTAAAATCTTAAAAGGATCTTGTTACATGTCAATATTTACCAAATGTTGAAATACCTATGTGATTAATGTGAGAATGGTTTTAGTGGCACGCCTGCCTTTTTAAATATGTAAGAGCGAGACGGCAGAACTGAGTATAAAAGGTGATGAATGTACCTGCTCGCTCTCCTTACCTACAGACAGCTCCGTTAGCTAGCACGTAGCTTATTACTTGTATAGTATCAATAAATTTTCATCTCGTACACGCGCGTATTATTAAGATCTGCAAGATCTCACCAATCACGCACATCAGACGCCTAAAGTCTGTAAATAACAGTGTATTTTATTCTTAATTATTTTTAGCTCCATTTTAAAAGTGTCAAAAACAGTCTTCCGTGTAAACAAACGGTGCACTTACCCGAAACTCGACAGACACAAGCGCAACACCCATTTGCAGTTGATTCGGTTTCATGACAACGGGTCGTTTCTCCGACTTTTTTTTGGGTATGTCGGCATGTAGAACGAGCATCGGCTTCTGATTTTTCCTAGTTCATATATTCCACACTAACAAATCAACAATTCGTTTCATACAGGCCCCACCTTAACCCGCCTCTCCGACATTTACAACACGTAGCGTTGTACTCCCCCTGTACAGTCAGGGAGCTCTTGTGAGGTGTAATATTACAAGTTTCTTTTGTTTTCCTCATACGATTTAAACACGCCATTCACATTTTTACCCGCCATTAGCAGTTTGTGTTGCAATATAACATTTTATGCACATTTTTAACAGCTTCCCAGCGCCCTTCGCTGTGCAGCGTTTCATCTCAAAACATATTCAAATTAATTGCAGTTTTTTGTTCGCGTCGTTGTAACTTGTAACTCGCAAGCTCACCGTTTAGCTCGTCCATACGTCGAATAAATTCTTTTTTCTCGGAACTTTTAACGGCGTATAAAATGCAATCACCGCCATTCCGGGAATATTACCAAATAATTAACACAGCACTTGCACTCGGAATTTTGTATGGAAATATTCCAAGAATGATAGGTAATGCACTCCTTGTTCATGCACACAGAATGCAGTGAGCTGCAGTTTTATGGGGAAAATAAAATTCGATGGATAGTTTTAAACATTTTTCTTTCATGGATATTCTTTAATCAGTGTTTTTAAGTGAAAACTTCTTTATCACCGTTGTGATTTGAAACTCGATGAAACAGAAACGAGCGACACTAAAAAGAGACAAACACATACATCGGTAGGATTTAGCCTGCGAGAGAATGAGATGGTGTTATCTTTGTGCGGTGCTTCTTAGCCTATCGATTTCCTCTTTGTGCGGTGCTTCGTAGCCTTCCCACTCTTGTCTACTCTAGTTTTCTGAAGATTTCACTTCTACCGCGTGTGAATTACGCACTCTGATTTTGAAGTGAAAACTTCTTTAACACCGTTGTGCAATGCTTCGTAGTCTCCCCACTCTCGTTTACTTTAGTTTTCTGAAGGTTTCACTTCGACCGCGTGTGAATTACGCAATTGCACATTAATCAGTATTTCCAAACAATAAACAAAAGACATGAAGTCTTTACCATTACTGTAATTTTTTTTTTATTATTTACTGAAACATTTATTATAATTACAGTTTTACAACATAACATAACAACAATATTTCAATCGCTCTCCTAATAAAGCAGCTGCTTGTGTTTAGGAGAGGACAACTAAATACTTTTACATCTAAGTTTATAAATTAAAAATATATTATTACAAAAACTAATAGTAGTTTTATGAGAAAATACGATACATGGAATAAAATTATTGGTTAGGGAACGTACCCATACTACGTGACCTCTTGGGGGGGGGGGGGGCTTCAAAATTTCACGCTTGGTACAAATGAGCGGCGGTTTGCCTAAGCGGCCTACACACGACACTGCATTTAGTGACTGCGGCAGTGACTGCAGAGAGCGTGGAGTTGAGCGAACTAGCGCTGTCTCGTTTGTTAAAGGGCCGCTAGAACGAGACAGCGCTAGTTCGTTCAACTCCACGCTCTCTGCAGTCACTGCCGCAGTCACTAAATGCAGTGTCGTGTGTAGGCCGCTTTAGAATTTTGGTCACCGGGGGGAGGGGCGGGAGGGGGGGGGGGGGGGGGTTAAAAATTGCAAAAAATTGGTCACGTAGTATGGGTACGTTCCCTTAGTTAATAAATGATTCAAAGATGTAAATGAAAGCTTTTTGCAACATGTTTATTTTCGCAATCCTTTGAATGCCTATCATTCACTGTGTGTGAACTGAGCCTGTTGGTTCTTTGTGCATTCTAAATTCACTTACAATGCATTCGTGATAAAATTTCGCCTTCCGTGAAAAATATCTCCGATGTCTTTTTTCAAGCTTGTGGTGGAAATTAAAAGTGATCATACTGATCATTAACCAAGTATTAAAATATTATTAAAGTGAACACTTTTTTAGCACCGTTGTGACTTGAAACTCGATGAAACGGAAAAGAGCGACACTAAAAAGAGACAAACACATACAAGCAGAGAAGAGACAAACACAGGATTTAACCTGCGAGAGAATGAGATAGCAATAAAATATTTATTTAATTCACGGTTAATGGGTTCCAATATAATACGATAAATCCACAGGACACGCAAATCTCCTTAGGGAACGTACCCATACTACGTGACCAACTTTTTGCAATTTTTAACCCCCCCCCCCCCCCCCCGGTGACCAAAATCCTAAGCAACCCGCCGCTCATTTGTATGGGGCGTGACATTTTGAAGACCCCCCCCCCCCCTAAACGTGTCACGTAGTATGGGTACGTTCCCTTAGTGGTATAAAACACCTGACGACATTTAACGGACCAATGATCGAATCCTACGAAATCCAAAAAAATAAAATGTGTTTGTAAAATCAATATGCAATCTTCAAACCATTCCAAAATGAATGGGCAAAAGAAAACATGGAAGATAGCGACCCCGAAGAAGAAAACACAAATACTAATAAGATGACCAAAAGTATAGGAAAAGGTGCGCTGGAATTCGACGACAAAAATATGGAAAACATCATTCTTCACATTGATAAAAAAAGTGTTTCGTAGTCTCCCCACTCTTGTCTAATTTAGTTTTCTGAAGGTTTCACTTCTACCGCATGTGCATTGCACACTCTGATTTTTTTTTGTAATCGTATGAAAGCGGGGAGAAAATAATAATTACAGGGTATTGTAGATTGTTGATTTCGTTGGCCTATGTTTATCGATATTGGCAAAAGTGAAACTGAACGCATAAGCGTTAAAATTGTTGATATTATAAATTGCATAGCTTTTACTAAACGTTTCGTCTATTTTGTTCGGTACGCTTTGAAACGATTTTTTATTATTATTTTATAATTGCTTAATTTACTTCGGAGTTTTATTGTGTGTTCATGATGCCGTAAATTAAATTTGAGAAAGAAATGGTTCTGTAAATCGTTTAACGATGTAAGGAAATCTCATTACTGGAGAAGTCGAGAAGTACGAGTATGTATTTTATTGAAATTTCTTAATTTGCGTCGCTTTTTAATTTGCCGTTCTTTTTTATGTCTTGGAACAAATATATTTGTTTATTTGGAGTATGTTCGTGAGAGAGGGAAGGACTTAAGGTGATACTTAAAAGTCCATAAACAAAATCAAATCAAAATCAAAAAAGAAGGGCTAATAAATGCAATATTGTATTTGTTAGCCCCTCTTGAAAGATTTCAGTTTGTTTAAGGGTAAAACTACATATTTATACATATTAATGCAGCGTATATTCGGGGGCAATTAATTAATTCATCTTAATATTTTAAAGCATAACTTGTAAAAAAGTGTTTTTCCTAAAATAAATTCGCGCCATCTTTGAAGGAGTAGATTATGAATTCTTTTAAGTATCACCTTAAAAGACTCTACTGAATGAATACAGGCGATTCATAATTTTTAAGGAAGTCAGGATAGCCATCTACAACAGAGCTCTGACGACAATCATGATTTATGGCAGCGAAAGAACTGGCAGAGGAAGAGTGAGAGTGAAATGAACGCTTAGATGGTTTAAACACGACGAGCGGGTGTCTGAGTGTCTCAGCAATATGAAAGAGAATGACAGAATAAGTCAGGGATAACCTAAAAAGACATGGATTACCTGGGGAGTCAAATTCTCGAGTTACCAGAGTAAAGGCAAAAGGTCGTATGAAGCAAGGACTGTGTCAGGAAAAGGTGTATGCGGTACCCTCCTCTCTGCTAATTACTGCTGTGAAAAGTAATGGTAATGGTTGTTTATCTGCTTACTTTTAGCACTATTGTTTGTTTTATCTCTCTGTATATTATGTTTAATAGAATTGTCGCCATTATTTAACTTTCTTTAACAACTGAACTGAAATGCATTCAAAGTTACACTTGCGTGTTGTTCTTGTATCGATTGTATTGTTAAGGCCATTTGGTATGTGTGTAACCTACAATAATGCATATAGAAAAGGAGAAAGTTTCATAACACCGCCCCAGGCCTTTTGTTTGAGATAGATTATTATGTATTAAGCCTGCATAGTAATAAAGAGTTGTTTCAAAGTAGCTTTCTTCTCAGAGCGGTCACAATGTTCCGATTGCCCTGAGTTTGGTTACTAAACTTTCTTTTGTTTAAGCCTGTCATTAGCGATCGATATATTTTATGGGGGTAATTGAAAAAGAAATGTTACATAAACATCAGATTTATATCTATAGAGAGAACAATCTTGCGTCATAAATCATACCAGTGAGAAACTCAAAACAGACAGATCAAAGCGGAACATCCGTTAAAAGTTGGTGCTGGCAGCATAAGCGTGATTCGATACCCCAATTAGTGCTTATGTAAATGGCACGCATGTGGCAAGAGCTATTAAAACCTCATATTTTCAAATTCCTTCCTTAATTCGCCTCATAACGTTGCTCCACAGGTTGGCGATATATTGCCCTTGTTTGTACGCAGTATAGACCTACTCGTAAGGGAGAGCTTTTGTGAGATGTTACATTTAGAAATATTACGTTTTTAGAAATTAAAAAAGGTGCGATTTCGTGTTTCGTGTCCATTGATGGTGTTGTTAGTACCTACCGTTCATCCTTGTCAAAGTGTCATTAAATGACTGCCGACTAAATACACGTACTTATGTATCATAGTGTTCACTTGGAAAGAAAATGTCAACCTTTCAACGCCTATTATGAGATTACGGAGCCATGTTTACATGATCACGTTCGACCATGTAGAAACAGATAACAAACCATACCAACCATCGTGAGCTTGCGAGTTTAGTGGTTAAGAGGAATATAAATGCTAGAAATATTTCAAATCTCGTGCCTGCAAAATTTTAAAATCGAGTGTCTTTTTGCACACGGCTAGTAAGCGAAAAAGTGGTTTTTATTTATTTTGTGCATAATTTCATAAGAACGAAAAAAAGTTAGAACATGGAAAACCTCAAAAATAATCTTAGCCAAAAAGGGGTATTTTTTAAAAATTGTTTCTTGTATTACTTCATAGTTAAGTCATGAAAAAACTTTTTTTTTGGTGGTTTACACTTATATTTTTTGTTACGTAAATAATAATTTTATTGTCATTCCAATACATAGAAAAGCTAGTAAAAGCTTCGATTCATCCGTAGCATATTTTTTGATGTTCATACTGTAAGCCGATTCATCGTAAAGATTAATCAAAATAGTATCTAAATAGGATTTCACGTATATATTCATCTTAATGAGATGAACCGACGAAATTTAGACAAGCGAAGGAAGAAAATAGGGTACGTCGGCATTCCTTGATTTCCCATTCTTTTAGCTTTGGGGGTACCTCACTAAGTCCCCAACAGGTGTAAAAAAATTTTAATACCTACCTCAATAATATTATTATGTACTTCGTAAAATGATTTTGACAGTTCTCCTATTATGTATAGTCTCATAAAGCATTTTATGTATCGCCTTCCAGAGACAATGTCAAACTTACGTTAAAATTTTTCTTGCCAATCAATGACACTTTAAAAAACTAGAACGTTTTGAGTTGATGAACCAGAATATTTTTGCCATAATTTTTTTGTAGGTATACTTGGATCACAAACTGTTAAAAAATTTCTTGTGTTGACTTTCTTATGCATACCGGGACCTTTAATATTGTCTTTATAATGCAATTCCTAGTTAGCTTTAGTCTTGCTGATACTTATCCTAATATTCAAACTGCTTTTCATTTCTTGATTTAAAAGAGGTCTTATTATTCTGTGTTACAATTTTATATTCACGGTTAAATGTCTGACTCGTGGGAATTTGGAAAAGCTCGGAGTTAGGTGCGTTTTTTGTGGTTTAGTTTTTGTATCTCTCATTCCAAGATCTTTTGCGCAGCGTTCCACAGTTTTCTACTTTGCTTGATGGCTCCATCCAAAGAACCTCTATCTTTTGTATTCCTCCATCTCGCAACATGTTCTTCAATCACTCGAGTGAACACCCAACCGCCCCTTTTCCTTTCTTTTCTACCCCGAAACCTAAATCTGATCAACCTTACTTAACTGTCTGCTTACTTTTTCTACCCATTTCAAAGGACGCCTCAAGCTTTTGAGAAACTTATTCAAAACCCTCATAAAATTGAATGTACATATTTACTGAGTGTAATCTTTTAAAAGGTATTTTTTTCTTCTTCTATGTAGCACTTTCTAATCACCTCTATTTTTTCAATAGAGTTTACGAATCCAGATAATGAGCAGTTCCCCTTTCATCAACGGTGAATGGGTTCTTTCTTTCGTTAGGTTATTTGAATCGTGTCAGGTCGAGTGCTTTAGACTTTTATTTTATTGGTTTTAATTTATCCAATTAAGGTACCTTTCAGATCTTCTTGTCTCGTTCTAAATTCCCGGCAAAAGAAAGAAATAAATAAGAGTGTGAACACTTGTTTTGTTGGTGGATTTTAAAATATTTTAACAAAGCGCTTTCTTCTGTATATGAGAATCTGAGTTAAGTTTTTTTTTCTTGGAAAGATCCCTACTCGAATGATGATTAGTTGAGATTTTTGTGCATTGATTTTTCAATGCTTGCGTGTTAGCATTTTTTAATCGACGTTGAAGATGGGTAAGGTCCTCGACTACGAACCGGAGATCACGGCGTGCGCAAGTGAATTTTTTATAATTAAACATTAATATTTTAATAATCATAATATACGTATGGTTTATTTTTGAAAGTAAATTGTTTTATTTCACATTAATACATAGAAGTTACCTGTACTTGCGGCACCTAACTATACTTATCACAATTCAAAATAGAAATGTTGCTTGAAATGGCTTTAGTAGTATTTGGTGACCGGACTAAGTGACCCCACCTTTCTCTGCCCCATTTCCTTTCCTTCCCCGTACTCTTCAGCCACAGAACATACCCCAAATGGGGATGCCATAGTCTCACAGGCTCCGGTTAGCACGGAGGAGTTGGAACTCTTGTGCGGTATTCATTCGCATAACAAAAAAAAACAAACTTAAAAAATCGGGCGTATTTTCTCAGAAGGTAGAAATATTTCCGCTTTGCAATAAAATCTAAATAAATGACATATTTCTGAACGTATCTGAAAACTAAAAACGGTTTTTTGAAAGGTGATGAAATATGCAATCAATTGTTATTATTAGAAATAAAATTACAATGTTTTTGAAGTATTTTATTTTTTTAATTAAATGTTTAAAAAATGGCTCACCTTACGTTTTTTTCTAACTAAAATTACTGATATCGAAACAAAATAAAAACACATACACATACAAATGTATTAAACATATTATTGTCGTGTCACTTTATGTCATTCCATGTAAACATAATTAATAAAAAATTCCCAAAGTTTTTTTTTTTCAAATTGCGATCCAAAACTTTGGTTTTTAATACACCTACTCGGTTTTTGAAGTGAATTTCACTTAATTTTGGTTTCATAGAGGTGCACATTTTCATATTTCCATGGTTAATTTCTAGTTTTCTCTTTCTAACACCATTAAAATCATATTTCTCACAACGACAATAAGGGAGAACCAACGATTTATATGAGATCTACATATGTGAGCTGGGACAAATATGATCTCCTGTGATTCAAAGCCTTAAATACAATGGTAAGCCATCAAAAGAGTTGCAGTTTGAAATTCCTGATTGATCCACCTTCATCTATAACACCCACATAAATTTACCATTGATACATTCTCCGGTCTGACGAGAGATTAATCCACCATGCCATCATGCCATCAGGTGCCTGCTTATCACCCGCCGCCCACTCTGATGTAAGAAATATCGTATTACCTTCACCTTGCTGTGGGCGGATTGTTATCTCCATGGGTGGGAGTTGCCGCCCACCTCCCTGATCAGCCGCCCATCCGGAAACCTCGATACTATTAATACCCCCAACTTATTCTTGTCTATACATGTTACCGGAGAGATTTATAGCCAGCCATCTAGTAGTTCTGTATCCTCAAATTTTTGAACAAGGAAAGAGAATTGGTTATATTAATAATAACATTTTCACCTATTTTGCTTTGGTTTTAAAATCATATTGGTAGACCTACGTTTTCTGATATAATGACGATTACACAAAAGATAACTATTGATTTTTAATTGTTTTTTCAATTTCTTCGTCCAGACACCCCACGCACGTAAGCCGTTCCCAACTAACAAGTAAGCATACTTGATCATTGATAGAAGGCCCGAATAAATTACTTCCCCTTCTTTCCATCCAATTTCATTGTCTCAAGACTTCTTCTTTCCATCAAATTTCACCGTCTCAAGCCTCCCCCTTCTTTCCATCAAATTTCATTGTCTCAAGCCTTCCCCTTATTTCCATCAAATTTCATCGTCTCAAGCCTTCCCCTTCTTTCCATCCAATTTCATTGTCTCAAGCCTTCTTCTTCTTTCCATCAAATTTCATCGTCTCAAGCCTCCCCCTTCTTTCCATCAAATTTCATCGTCTCAAGCCTCCCCTTTCTTTCCATCAAATTTCATTGTCTCAAACCTTCCCCCTCTTTCCATCGAATTTCATCGTATCAAGCCTCCCCTTTCTTACCATCAAATTTCATCGTCTCAAGCCTTCCCCTTCTTTCCATCAAATTTCATTGTCTCAAGCCTTCCCCTTCGTTCCATCATATTTCATCGTCTCAAGCCTCCCCCTTCTTTCCATCAAATTTCATTGTCTCCAGCCTTCCCCTTCTTTTCATCAAATTTCATCGTCTCAAGCCTCTCCCTTCTTTCCATCAAATTTTATCGTCTCAAGCCTCCCCCTTCTTTCCATCGAATTTCATTGTCTCAAGCCTTCTCCTTCTTTCCATCAAATTTCATTGTCTCAAGCCTTCGCCTTCTTTCCATCAAATTTCATCGTCTCAAGCCTCCCCTTCTTCCCATCATATTTCATTGTCTCAAGCCTTTCCCTTCTTTCCATCGAATTTCATCGTATCAAGCCTCCCCTTTCTTACCATCAAATTTCATTGTCTCAAGCCTTTCCCTTCTTTCCATCGAATTTCATCGTATCAAGCCTCCCCTTTCTTACCATCAAATTTCATCGTCTCAAGCCTCCTCCTTCTTTGCATCAAATTTCATTGTCTCAAGCCTTCCCCTTCTTTCCATCGAATTTCATCGTATCAAGCATCCCCTTTCTTACCATCAAATTTCATTGTCTCAAGCCTTCCCCTTCTTTCCATCGAATTTCATCGTATCAAGCCTCCCCTTTCTTACCATCAAATTTCATCATCTCAAGCCTCTCCCTTCTTACCATCAAATTTTATCGTCTCAAGCCTTCCCCTTCTTTCCATCGAATTTCATCGTTTATTTAATTTCAACACCCTTTCTTCCTCTCCGTGTATCTTGAAATAATTAATTTTAACTTCTCAATTAGAATCTACGATATAAATAACGCGATAGTAGTGTTGTTGTTATCGAAACGGCGTCATTCAGAGTAGCGTGATATTTCCCGTGTACCGCGTTATTACCGCGACGCCGAATGCGGCTATAAAGTAATATTTACACATAAAGGCGGCAATGGCTGGCGCTATTTACTCGGGGCTAAATTTCGTTCTACTTTCCCCTTGGCGGCGCGTGTGAGGAGTGAGGACCACCGATTGGAAAATAATCCCGCGAGTATAAACATAAACAATACTTATTCGTAACATATGTACTCTGGCTTTCTCGAAATACGACCGATTGTCGAAAGCACCAACATAATCATATTGAATTTCTCGAAATGTCACAGTTTTTCGAAAGCAGGCGTCGAAATTATAATCTGGAAAGTCTGGCATTTCAGTTTCACGTACTCATCTGTGTTGCCGGCGGACAACGGAAACTTTTTTAATCCATAGTTTTTTTATTCACAATATCTGCAGTGGCGATGCCGACTGCATTGATAAATGTGTAGTTCTCTACATATACATTAATTATATTCTGGTCATAATTATGCCGATTAGTCTGATGACCTCCGGCACGTGGCAAGCTCCTTGGCTACGAACCCAGAGGTAGGATATTTAAAACCCGGCTTTGGCGAATAACATTTTATCTCATTTTTATGATTTTTGTCACACGTTTAAAAAAATAATTAAATATCGCATTTAACCTAATATCTATCTACTTTGTTACTAGACCGTAACTAACCTTTAAAAAAAGGTTTGAAAATGTCTATTTTCGTTATTCCCAGTCATGACGGGTTTTTAAATGGTGTTAATATATAATATTAAAACTGCATAAAAATATATATTACCGTAGCTACTTGCTGGTTGCATTCTGGGTTAATAGTTGGTGAGATACAAATACTTATTCTCATTGCCAATCTTTAAATGAGTCCTTTCCACAGATCAATTTCGATTAAGAGATCGTAATGGATGCTAAAAATAACTCTTTGAATATTTTGTATTCAGATAAAGCAAAGAAAGTTGGCATTGTGTACTGGTTTAATTCAACAGATAGACGGTTCAAAGTAAGCAAGAATGATTGTCATCATTGTCTGAAAATAAATAAAGTATCGTCTAGTTAGAATTTAAAAGTAGGTTCATTGTCAATGAAAACACGAATGAAAAAATCTAGGTAGGTCTCACTGCTTCCCATGAGAACTGTCAATTTAATTCTGAAAGTAATTCGTTATTTTGACGCCTGAGGCAACGGATTCCATCAAGAAGTTTTCATCGGGTACGTACGTTCTTATTGATGAAAGAAAACCAATTAAAGACGATAAAATCAATTGAGTAGATACTTGCAGTTCGCAGATTTCCATATTGACAGCCATACAAGTCAAACTTTCTTTCTGTAATTAGTGCAAAACGTTCAAAATGTTATGTGAGAGATTCGAGATTATGGTGTTAACGGCTGCTTTCGAAAAACAACGGTATTTTGAGAAATTTTATATTACATTTACGATTATTTTTATGTGATGTCGCGTGATGATGATGTGATGTCAATTGTCCGACGCGGCAAGAAAATTTTGCCAACTGCAACGGTGGGCGAAAAAAAAGTGTTCAACAAAAGTATCTGACATCAGACATAGTCACTTATCATAACAAAATCAACTTGAAGCAATGGTTCAATTTATCAAATTAATCGATCACCAGGGCTATACGAGGTGCAAATATACTCATATTTGTGGAAAACTTCTTCTAAAAGGTTGTTACTTTGTGATGTCATTATTTATTTATTAAAAGAAAATAACTTAGTTTACATCACTTTATTTTTTTTTTTAATATTTTTTATATTTTATACTATCAACATGTTTCGTGAACCATGTTCACTTCTTCAGTATACTTTTATTCCTGAAGAAGTGAACATGGTTCACGAAACATGTTGATAGTATAAAATATAAAAAAAATAAATAAATAAATAAAGTGATGTAAACTAAGTTATTTTCTTTTAATAAATTAGTTTTACCCAAAATTTCATACGTGTGGCTTAAGTTATTAAAGTGATAAATACACCTATGTGTGTACGAAAGTTTTAACAATCAAATTTATAAAATGACTTCTAAGAACTTCATATAACCCGATAGAAGGCAAACTGGTGGGCGAAAAATTAATATTTCAATAATTTAAATTAATAAACTACTTCGTTTTTACCACTTTTATTATTTACAAAACCAACATGTTTCGTGAGCAATGCTCACTTCTTCAGGGTTTTTTTTATTGATACTCAATAATTTTTGGGTTCTTCCGAAGTGATTGCTTTCTACGAACATAGAAAATAAATATGTACTAGAAAACATTTTTTTAGAATACGTTAAACGTCCGTTTCAGATAACCATTTGGGTACAACGCCCACTTTATTTTTAAACGGTATTTATATCTCTGGTGACACAAATGAGTCAAATATGCCGTATGTTATTTCAGTGAACTGATAGGAAAGTTTTGACGTCTCCGGTTCTCACATATCGCCTCTTTGAATAACATTGTTTACTTTTGTCGACAGCTACGTTGACATACAAATCAATACAGAAGCGATCCTTGACTAAACCCATTCAAGACAGTTATGTAGTTATCAGATCAGACTCTTGTAACAAACAAGTTTTTTTTAATGGAGATAACTGATAAGGAAGAAATGCCTCCGTTCCGTTGGCCTAATCTCCTCATTGGAATGTTATGTTGATGTTTTTATGACTAGCTCATCCAACGGAATCAAATTTTAAAATTTTATGTAATATATTTTATTACAACTGGGAGTAACGATATATTTGTAAGTGTGTTGTGGGCATGTATGTGCATCTGATGTTAGCTCAAATTTGACCTACTTCTGGTGAAATTAATTACTTCTACAAGTATCAAAATTCTTTCTTAAGAAAATGATCTAATTCAGTCTGTCTGGAGTCGAAAAACCTTATGTAAATTGACTAATCAGCCTTTTTTTCAACGCTCTATCTGTCTTATCTAGACTACGCTTTGGCTCCTCCAACCTTCTGATATCTAATGCTAATTTAAACTTGTGATAATGATGCCCGTTCTTTCTTATGAATGCTGGTAGTTGTTACCACGAAAAAGATCTTTAAATTACAAACAAAATGGTATTTGTGCCAATGCTTTATTCTTACATTCCTTATTCGGCGGTTCCTGTAGAATATATGGTATAGATACATACATATATACTAATATTTGGATGATTTGTACATCTCCGTTGAATGATCACAATTGAAAAATCACATCAATGGCGCTGTATCTACATACTTCCATGTCAGTTCTGCCTCACACCAATATTGATACTATCTCTTAACTTCCAATTTTAGACAACTTGAGATTTCTTCGGTATCTCCAATAAGTTTAAGTTACGATTGGTTATTTTATTAGTTTGTTTATTTGGATATTTACATTGTTGTATTATACTGGACAGACATCCTTACTAGATTCTAAATAGTTCTGGCGCTCCGGCGGATTGACAGTGGAAGCCTGCCTTATCTTACTGGAGCCTTTTGTCACCGGCCTGAGACACGAACTGTGATAGATGGTACTCTTCTGATAATTAACTCAGCGGCCATCTGTTGGGATATGGCAGAAGTTCGTATTAGACACTAATCTCTGAAAGCGATATCTATTGGAAGAAGCTGAAACTACATGAATAATCAATACACTATTGTTACATATTATTTTTTTTAAATACTTCTTCTGTCCTTAAAATCCCATGCTGTTTTCCGTTATTATAGCTGTCTGTGACGCAGGCTTGCATAGAGTCAATCTATCCATTTTATTTTTATTTTTACCATCCTATGTAAGCTTAACAGCTACAATTTACAATCAATTAAATTTTGTGGCAATTAGGCACGCCCAAAACGTGAGAAAGTCGTCGTTAATTTAACATCTAACCACGGCCCATCTGTCACAGTGCTCGTATCCCACATTCTTATATACGGTCTTGTATCTCTTATCCCATCTTCTCGTATCTTCTCGCATCTCCTGGGCTCCTGTTTGTCCCATCCGAGCACGTCCCTGCGTGTTGCATTGCATTTACGAACACACCAGTATGATCAATGATCAGTATGGTTATTATTACGATCTCGCGTGTTCGATGATGCACCAGGATGCAGTGGATGCACCGCGGGGTTTATGTGTGTTTATTTATCACCGGAACACGTGCGAGCCACGCCGTTCGTGTGCTACTGTACACCGAGTACAGTCGCCTCGGAAAATATCTTCGTTAATTTATGTTAAAAAATGTACGCAGCTGCCAATGTGGAAATTCGAGAATGATGTTTAAAGCATTCTGATGAAGCAACTCGTTTGAATCCCCTTCTTCTTCTCGCCTGCTTTCAGATGTTCGCTAGCATCATTGTTATTTTTGGTTCCAAACAACCGCTCTAAATAATTGAATCAATGTATTAACAATCGGTACCTTTCTTTGTGTAGCGGCGTGCTTTCTTTGATTAAGAATTGATTATTGAGTAGGTCTGCCATTAAGGCTTTGCAACCGGGCCCGAAAAGAAGAAGATGGAGACTTACGAAATTACGAATGTTAGAGGAGAGCGCTAACATTTACAGCGACAAAATCGATGCGAAAATTGCGAAAATGTTTAATAAAACACGACTCGTTTAAAATAGAGCAAAACTCTCGCGGGCATTATCTTAAACAGCATTTAAAGAAACACTGTGAATTTGACGAGCCTACATATTATTATTTTATCTCAACTGCTACATCGGCAGGCAGAGCTGATGAATGCCATCAACTTTATTTTTGCACGCACTCTTTGCATCATTCACGTTCTTTCATCTTGTTGTAATTCTTACGAGTATAATAAGACACGCCCTTCATCTTGTTGTAATTCTTACGAGTATATTACGAGACGTTATTACAAGACTTAAATATTTTACTCTTTACTAATTTTTTAGTGCCATGTCGATCGTCCCGTTGGTTATTTAGTCAGACATTCCCGAAAAATCGAAATTTGAGTTGATTTCGCAGTTATACGTAAAGTGTACCCATTATCTGATGCAATGCTCAGATTACTCATGAACACCACCAAATCAATTATAATGCAGAAAAACAAAATATTTATGTTATTTGTGTCACTAGTAGGATATTTAAAAATGTTCACAATAATGTACCGGAACCTATTGCCTACCGGTGTTATTTTATAGCATATTTAATATTAAGTAAAACACTGGCACGTGTAAATAATATTTGGTTATGCTGAGTCTTCGAGTGCTTTCCTAATTATCTTAAAATTTTGTATTTGGAGATGTCTGACTAATCAACTGGACGATCGATGTATTATAGGCTGTATTTATAAATGGATTTTGAAACTACGATTTTAATTTTTGACTACGGTCTTTAACTATGTAAATAATTCAAACAGCCTGTGCACTTGTAAAAGGAATGGTATAGAGGTAGGCAATATTCGGTAAATATCGGTTCGGATTGGCCACGCTTATTACGAATAATTTTTAGAAAAAAACTTTAGATTCGCCTTAATTACTATAAAAGGAAACTTTTTGGCTTTGGGGCGGCGGAAAATAATGCATTTTAATTTTCAATTGCATAAAACCAAAATTCACTTCGCGAACCGACGACGCAGCGAAAATCCGCAGCCGTAGCTGTCACTAGACATGGGCAGACTCATTCCCAGGGGTGAATCGATTCATTGTGATTCCCTCGGCCTTTTGAATTGATTCATTTTATTCATTCCTTTAATTCCAAAAAAAAAAAAAAAAAAAAAAAAAAAAAAAAAAAAAAAAAAAAAAAAAAAAAAAAAAAAAAAAAAAAAAAAAAAAAAAAAAAAAAAAAACCCTCGCTTACTTAAAAAACCTCGGCTACGAAGCGAAAGAGGAGGCCGATAATACTATCTCATTCTCTCGCAGACTACTTCTACATACTTCTTAGTTCTCCTTTAGGTGCATGTGTTTGCTCTTTTTAGTGTCGTTATTTTTCGTTTCATCGAGTTTCAAATCACAACGGTGATAAATAAGTTTTCACTACGCAAAGCCCTCTTCTTAGTGTAAATTATGTTGTTTTGAAAAATCGTAGGTACTAAAAACGACGCGCGACGAGGTTAATGAAATATTTCAATGTGTACTTAGATATTATTTTGCCCAAAAGACAAATTTTTAACAAGAAAAATGTGTTTATATTAGGCAAGCAATTAAATCTTAAAATTAAACAGTTTTCGTGGTTAACCCTTAAAGTTTTACTAATTTTTATTTATTTATTAAACTTAAAATTGTTTCATTTCACGTGATCTAAACTTCCCACTACCTTCAGCCTCGCAAAAAATCCCAATTGGGGATGCCATAGTTTCATTAGCTCCAGACGGGACTTGTGCGGATTTCACATAAAAAACATACTATTATCGCGCTTTCATAGGTAGGTATATCCGGACCGGTCACCTGGAATAAGCTCCAGTCAAATATATATTTTTTAAATGCACCTACCTCAATGGTGAAGTTAAAAAGACGCGCCGAATAAAAACTAATTAAAAGCCCTGGCGACACGCGTCGTATAATTTGTTACAAAAATAAAGGAACAAATCGCTCGATTATCATTTATCAGTATCACGGTTCGATAGCGACTGATTTTTTGTTTACGGCTAGAGTAGACAGAGACAGATACCACAAAAAAACAATAATATAGATAAACATCATTTTGTTTCTACAAGTATTGCATCACAATTTACGCACGTGTGAGGGAGAAAAGACATAGAATAAACTTTCGCTTTTAGTCCTTTTATTAACGTTCCGCGGTCCGAAGTGGGAAGTTTCACCCTAAGATGACGGCTTGGCCGAGCGGGGACTAACGACGAACCGATTCTCTGCGGGCATCAAGAAATGAATTGGGAACTTCTGACTAATAAGTGTCTTTTGTCTTGCTGTGACTTGAATAACTTGCATTCCGCGGACCGGTCGGATCGACTCGACACGTGGTACCCAGGGACCCGTGGGACTACGACGTCATAAATGAATAAGAAATAAATGTTTTGATTCCTTGAATAAGTGAAACAGAGATTGGGGTTGCGGATTGAGTTCGCACAGACCGAACAGGTTACAGGACTATGACCACGGAGGAACGATTCCTCCGTGACTATGACTGGCGGGACTGGCGGGACACAACTGTGAAACAGACGCGACACACGGAGCTCAGAATTATTTGGATCTTGGCTGACTCGCTTGGCGGTTTTGTCACTTGGATTGGGGACGGGGACTACAGGGTTTTTTGTAGGTATAAGATTTACTGCGCGGGATACTACACAGTACCCGTGAAAGGCAATTTCGCGGCGCGCTTCGCCTGTGGTAGGTGTACCTATCCGCGCAACAAATATCCAGAATAATATTTTATTTAATTCTTACGAAACACTACAATATTTATAGAGTACATTATTATTTTCTTACCTCAATATAACATGAAATATTTAACTGTAAAATAAATTAATCAAAATAAAAATAAATATGATGCTGTTAAAAAATCGTAAGATGCAAGGCCAAGGGTAAGGAATAAAGATTTAATTCCTTTTGAAAATGAGAATCAGATCGAGTGTGTTACAAGATTGAATTTATTCATTTAATTCAGTCATTCAATTTTGCCCACGTCTAGCTGTCACTGTTATGGACTGTAGCTGACTTCGTGGGATAAAGCGCGTAATTATGAAATTTCTCTAGCGGGCTTGTTTGTGTAACATGGTTTGTGATACAAAAGAATGTGCCCTGTATAACGCCTACTCGCGTCAACGCAAGAAAAACATCCCAGTTTTCAAGTGGTTTAGCGGCTACGCTAGGTTTGTGCAACATGGTTTGTGATTCGCGGTATTTCATGCAGGTATCCCACGAAGTCAGCTACAGTCCATAACAGTGACAGCTACGGCCGCGAATTTTCGCTGTGTCGATTCGCGAAGTGAATTTTGGTTTTATGCAATTGAAAATTAAAATGCATTATTTTCCGCCGCCCCAAAGCCAAAAAGTTTCCTTTTATAGTACTTAAGGCGAATCTAAAGTTTTTTTCTAAAAATTATTCGTAATAAGCGTGGCCAATCCGAACCGATAATTACCCAATATTCTTCAGGAGTTGAAAATTGGAAAAGAGATAGCATATAGAACATCGTGAGAACGTCTGTTATTCCAATCTGATCACTAAAAACTGATGGCCATTTCAATAAACCTTTCAATTATTGATAGTGATATTATCTTGACGGCCGGCGTAGTCTAACGGTAAGGCTCTTGTCTCGCACACCGAAGGTCGTGGTATCAAATCCCGGCGTGACAAATAAATTTTATTTGATTAATTTCTATTATTTTACAAATTATTCATTTAAAATAATATACATTTATAGTATATTTGCGGCACGTTCCAGAGTGGAAGATACTCTCAGTATCCCCCTGCCTAGCAATTCCGTATTTTTTGTAAGATCGTTATTGAATAACGGACGTTATCTTCTGTCAGATTTGTGTGATTTTTACGTCACATATTTCAGTTTAGATCGATTTAAACATGAATTCCTGCAAGTACGCATGTTTATTTACTCAATTAATGTACGTCGTACATAGAAAAAGCAAATAACAGCCAATCACACAAATCTGACAGGAGATTACGTCCGTTATCCAATAACGATCTCACAAAAAATACGGAATCGCTAGGCTTGGTGTAAGATCACCATTCTGAATTGAAACGTTGCTTGAAATTGCATTAGCCGTGTTTGATGACCAGATCTGAATAGCCAGGTACTTCCCCACTTTCCTCTTCCCTATCGCCTTCCCCTCCCCACTACCTTCAGCCTCACAACATACCCCAATTGGGGATGCCATAATCTCACTGGCTTCAGACGGGAGCAGTTGGGACTCTTGTGCGGTATTCATATAAAAAAAAAAAAATCACCAGAATTATGTGAAAAGAAGGTATCTACTATATCTTGAGCACCCTGTTTGTAAAATTCATGAAATTTGATAGTAAACCTCAACCCTCCCATAAAATATCCTATTTAAATATTGTTTCTTCTTAATCGGTTACGATATGGTTTTATCAATGTTTGCTCAGTGTAGAACGATGAAAACGTAAACATCATATATTTTATATTTAGTTTGCGTTTTTATGGATTTTCTATCCATGCATACAAGATCAACTAAAATTCTCTCTATGAAGATCCGGTTTTTGGTAACTAAAATGAAAACTTTTTTGGAGTTGTTATTAATAACAATAATCGATATTTGGCTGATTTATAAAGCGCCGTTTTCGTGAAAAATCATATCAAGGGCGCTGTACATATCGTATATGCATATAATAATATTAACCCTTAGTATTTTGTAAATATTTAAAAATCAAACATAATATTGAAAATTATATTTGAAATAGTTGACTGGTTTCTTCAATATCAACTTTTTTGCTTTAGAACTTTCATGGACAAGAACAAAATGCATTAAAAAATTCTAAAACCTAGCTCTACACCCACATATTGGAGTTCATTTGTAGATGTAGTCATAATTTCACTGCACTGCTATTGTAGTGTGTCGTATCCTAGGGTTAAGTAGGAAAAGTGTTAACTTTTTGATTTATGAAAGAATTTATGATTTAACATGTATGCCTGGCCAGTTGCCTATTAATTAGTCATGTGTTTTTTTTTACATTTTGGGAATGGGTACCGCTGCCCCGGGAACCATTTATTGGAAAACCAACACCTCTGCCATAGCTCACCCCAAGTGGTTCGCTACGTCAGGTGAGTTAGCAGGGGTGCCCGGGTTCATGGGGTGAGGTATGTTTGAGTTTTGGCGTCCGATGTGTCTCACCTGCTGTGTGGCGGACCGGATGAGATACTGGTTGAGGAGGTCTTTTGCCCTCTCTAGCCAGAATCCCTCGACCCATCGCCTTGCAACGCAGTTGAAGAGATGGATTCATACGTCCGTCACTTCTGGACACACTGACCCTCAGATTCCTACCCACCCCTCATACATATTTCCTTCTCAGAACTTATTCTTCATCTTTTCATTAAACAAAAACCTCGATACAGCATTCCCTAAGATGACATATGCTCTGAGGCAAATTATTTTTCTCAGAGTCTCCTGTGTGGAGCTAATTTAAAAAAAACATGAATATTCCATAGCTTCAAAGCTCATATTTCAACTGGTAATTTCAGACAGAAAAAGCTGTGCAAATTTCACGACGCCCGCCCTCAGCGTTTGAGAGTTATTGACAATTATAATAATATTATGAATTTTACTAATTTGGATTTCCTTAATATCGGTGTATACGTATACTCTCGAGTTACATTTCAAAATATTTTGGAAATCCCCACATTCAGCTACCATATTACACATAGGAACAAAGCGAGATGTGACATGAAAACGTGCCGACGAGCTATGATTAAATTGCACGTACTTAATATCAAAAGCTAATAATTATGCGCTTGGTGTAAAGGTACTGAAGGTAGAAACAAAACCAAAATGGACAGTTGCGGATTTGTAGTAGTATGGGTGAACGAAGTTGGCAACTCTAGTTGCGATTTCACACGTATAATAGCGCATGGCCTATCTCCCTTATTCATATCATCTACCGTAGGTACTTCTGAGATTCGAATATGTACCTCACTGGGTTCGCTTTCATGAACTCCGTAGGCAGGTGTAGGTACCTGCTCGCCAGCCAGGTAGGTACTGGATACTCGTTCCAGCCAAATAGCCGGAGGAGGTAAAAGTATGAAGAAGTTGTATTTATCTGGTCCCCGGCCTTATATGGACCGACTCCATTCACTCCTCAAACCTTTCTTTGGAGATATTATCTCCCGTCCACCTGGGCGAGGCTCGCACACCCACGTACTTCCGGATTTCTTTCAAATATTTCTAAGATTTTAAGCTCTACATTGAATATGAACATTGTTAGATTTAACTTAGCGGTGTAACGGGTAATTTTTATTTGATTTAAATGCTGTTTCGGCTTACAAGGCCATTTTCAAACTGTGGTTAAAGCACTTTGAGACTAATTTTTTATACGATTTTAAATTTCAATTTTTGAAGGTGTCTAAATTGATTTATTACCGGTTAAACCAATTGAGACAGCAGACACTATTATGAGGGGTATTGGAGGGGACCAAAGATATTCAAATACAGAATAGATATGCTATGGTGTCCGCGCAACTGTCGCCGGACTACGCGCTAATTAGCGTAGTTTTCATACAAAAAGAATTTGTTGATTTCGTTGATTTTTTGAAAATGTTCATTAATATTGGTTAACAATATATTTTGAATAAGGAAAGAATTCGTTCATTTAGTTTAACGTTCGTTTGGTTTATTCGTTAATTATTTGTTCTTTTAGTTTATTTGTTAATTGGTAAACAATATCGGCGACATCCGGAAGCGCAGACCCACATAGTAAAAACAGCAGATAGCACATCTACGGAATGAGGGGACCCACCACTTTCCCAACGGCGTTACAAGGAAACATATGGTTTCCTCCTTCACCGCACACGTCAAGACTCTACTTTTTTTTTGAACGAAGCTACATTTATTTGAACGATTCTAAACCCTCCAATGTCCATGCATACGGGGTTAGTAAGCAGTATACTTACATTAACATTATACAAAAGATAAATATAAGTAGCAGCCCGTGGAATAGTTCTTCTAAAATAGGTAACATCAAAAAGAGATAATAGTGTTAGTAAAAGAAAAAGAAAAATAAATATAACGTCTATGACCAGTCGAAGAAACCTACTGTAAATAAAATAAGTAATGAGGAAAAAACAGTTATATGATTATTTTATAATGTAAGTAATTACTTTAATAGCGGAAAGAAAATAAAATATATAAAAAAAAGCCAGAGAAAGTATTCCATAGACCACCGGGCAGTCCCAATGAGAATGCGTATAGCTATCGGCCCAACCGCAGACGATGCTCGAAGTCCGCGTCCTTTAGCCGGTTCCCCGATTTTGCCTCGAAGAATTATGAGGGGTACTTCGGAATTTGTTTTCCCGTTGTTAAATGTTAAGGTTTTCTTAATTGGTTAATAATGGTCAACAAGGGTCATTTTTAGGTCTCAGCCAAGCTGTGGAATGAAGTTTCCTCCCTTATACAACAAGACACAGTTTCATGCCTATACTTTTTAAGCATTTCCTTCACACAAACCCCACGTGGAGTTAATCAAATAGTTTGAAAGTACTGTTGTTTTTTTAAGTTAAAATTTCTTTATCACCGTTGTGATTTAAAACTCGGTGTAACGGAAGCGAGCGACACTAAAAAGAGACAAACACATACATCTATAGGATTTAGCCTGCGAGAGAATGAGATAGCAATAAAATATTTATTTATCGTATTATATCGGTTCCAATGTAATACGATAAATCCGCGGTCCCACGCATGTCTCCTTTAAATTTAGTTTTACAAATGGTTCACTTTAATTTTTTTCTAACTAACATACCTACTGATGACGGAAAAAAAACACACATATTTTATTATAAGCACTTTTTTTATAAACATTATCGTCAGCTCACTTTTTTGTCGTTTCATGTAAAAATAATTCATAAAAAATTCCTAAAGTTTCATAATTTTTTCAAATCACAGTATGAAACTTTGGTTTCGTAAAAGTGTTCATTTTAATTATTTTGCGATTTACTTTCAGATTTTAATAAAAAGCACGGTATTTTCTCTTTCTAAAACCGTTTAGATCATATTTCTTACTATGGTAATAAGGGAGACAACGATTTCTATGAAACATATAAGAGTTGATCCGAAAACTTAAATTAGCCTGAGGGGTGAAAGCCTGCGTTCTTGTGGGAGCTATTGCAATCATTCAGAAAAAATAAATCTATTGTCGGAATATTAAAAATAATAATTCCCTTCAGATCAAATTCCAGTGTAAATATTTGAAACTCCATTCCAAATATAGTTCCACAAGTATTCAACTGGGGAAAATAAACATGTATCTACTAGCTTTACAAGTCAAACTTTACTCTAAAGCTCGAGCAAGTCAATAAAGCTGCTAGTGAAAGAGTTTCGAGCTTTTTGAGTGGGTGTCTTCACCGTGTACCTGCTGTGTGGGATAGTTTGAGATTTAGAAAGAATAATATTTATGTGCGCATTCTGAATCTAGCAATATGGCCTTAGTAAATTTTCATAATAATTGCTACAAATTGTTTTCGTTATTGTGAATTAAATTTCGCTAAAGTAAGATGTGCAGCGCAGTTCATTGTGGGACTTTTTGCACAGGATCTGAATTTGCGATTAAAACGAACCGCTTGGCGTAGCGTATCTACTCAAATTGAGTGAGGTGGATAAATAATTTGACACATTTCTAAAAGTGTCGGATCAAATGGTAAAACAAAATATTCACTTTTGGTAACAAGCCCGAACTTTTATTTTCCCGATTTGGGATTAATAGTTAAGTTTTTTTACGCAGCCATCAATTGCGCACCATTGTAAAAACGACTAGTAATTCGTAAGCCGATTTTATTTTCGAGGACTGAATAGTGATACTGTCAAATTAATTTATTGACAAATCACAAATAGGGAGACGGTTATACCGATTCCCGCGCTCTGTGTTACTTGATTTGTTCCTCTTTCCCTGATTGGCTGGTCTATTTGAATGTCTGCAAATTTTCCTGAAATGTCTTTAGTTTTGCTGTTTATTCGCGGATCTCACCCGTTCGAAACCGATGTTTGGTAATGTTGGAATTCCAAATCGTGCTACTTGCCCAACATAGCTATATTTAAATGTGGATATTGTGACGCTAACGTCTTTCATTTAACTTATCCTAATTCTTCTTTTTACCTCGCAAGGAGATTGTTTCTTTGTAGGATGACCTTTTTGTCACAACAGGTTGAACTCTACGTTTATTCACTGTGCTCTCATTAATAAGAATAAGTGCTATCAGCCATTCGGTGGTTACCTGCCCTATACTGAAAGTACCCTTGTAGAAGAATTAGTGAAGCACCGTCTCCATTCCATAATCCCGCCTTTCGTATGTAAGAGCAATAACACCCACTACGTGCGTTGGGCTCATAGGCAAGGCACGAGATTCGTTCAGCGTATTTGCATACTCGTTTTGTATGGGGAAAAGGTACTGAAAAACGGCATATCAAATGCTGTGATCTATCCAGTATATGAATGGGAATTCCAGGAAACATTTGCATATCGTTATATACATTTTCAGTAGATAACATTTATATCCCTATTGCTTTCTCGTTTGTGATAGGTCTCTACTGGAGAGGTGGGAAGTTTATCTCCCGCTTACAGCTTCTGCAGCAGTAAAAAGCAAGTCACAAAAAGACTTGTTACTTTTAGCGCCGTTCGAAGAACCTCACACCCTATTTTAAAGTTCAAATATAGATCTTTTACTTACAGTTTCCTCGTGTTTATCTTAACGAAACAAGTTGCCTTAAGTCTTGTACAGAAATAGAGTGTTATAGTTACCTACATGAGTAATTTTGTGTATTCTTAACAAGAGTTAAGAAATTTAGGATTTATTCCTTGTTTTTGACGAACTATGTATGCGTCACATGATTTTGAAATGCAGAGTGGTTGAATAGAGAAAGATATATATTTACTTTTTTTTACCCTTTTTTACGACCATGGGGCTTTAACATTTGGTACACAATGTTAACGTATTTTTACACAAGGGTTAGTAAGAACCAATTGGTTAATAAAAATAGTCTCTTACGAGTGGTTCACAATGGAATAAATTTTAAAATATTAGAATGATAAAAATAATAAACTCAAATTATCAAAGATAAACTCAAATTATCAGTTGACATAAAACATTGTGAATTTATGTTTTAAACATATTTTTTCGATTTCGTTTGTATATTTGTTTGTGAATGGGGTGACATTCAAATAAGTCCTTACGCCTAGTGATACGAGTAGGTACTCTTAAAATGACTACGCTCAAAAGTTCGCAACAGTCGAGCTCCGAATTTAAAATTAAAAAAAGAAACGTAGGTCGCTTATCCTTCACCGATCCCCAAGTGTATGCATTTTTAAGGTATTTAATAAAAAAAGTGTGGTTAAATTGTTCTAAGAGGATATTTAACTTAAAATTAATAAAATTAAAATTAGTTATGTCTTTAGACTTTGTTCATGTTACGCGCAAGTGAATTAAAGAATAATTCGGGGACGCCCCAGGAAAAATATAATGAAGTTTACACAAAGTCTATTCATAAATAAACATTAAAAACTTTTGGCCCAATTATAAATATAAAGCCATTCCAAAATTGCAAACACTTTATTCCCATACATGTAATATTGGCATGTCAAAGTTAAAAATTATGTTATGTTATTATTAGAATTCTTTCATTAAAAAAATGTATTGCCTTGTAAGTATGGCTCATTGGTATTCGATTTATCAAAGAAATAATTCCGAAATGTCAATTATGCTATTCAAGTCAATACAACAAAACAAGGTCACAAAAAACCCGTCTCTACGATTACTTAGAAATTTGTTTTATATTCAACCCTTATTAGAATAGTTATTGAATGAATATTGCAATTTATTGGCCAGACAGGAGAATTAATTATCGGTAGTGTCCGATGTGAAATGGGACTTTCTACCGAAATCTTCGGTAGCTGTCTCAGTTTCGGCAGAAACCGAAACATTTTAGACATGTTAAAAATCTGTGGTGTACTGAAATTTGACTTATTTTTTTTACACTTATACAAACAGTTAATTTGTGTTAAGTAAATGAAATAAAAAGCAATAATTGAAGTGTGTGAAAAAACCTTTTTTTTTATATTACTAAAAATTAAACTACTTCTTGGAACAAAAATTTGTCAATAATCAACACTTATGTACATTAAAAAGGAAGGACCTCATTAATTGATTATTTTAATTAAATTTGCGTTTAAAATCACAACATTCTTAATAAAAAATAATGTTATCTAAAATAAAGTTTTTGATGTGTAGAAACCTACATTATAAAAACCATAGATAAAATTGTGAGAAACAATTTACAAAAAATTCTGCCTCAATACAGGTTCACCTAGTGAGGCGGGCTAAGCACAACTAAAAATATTGTATAATTATGCTACTTCTGTGTAACCGATCTCACATTACTTTCTACTTGTTAATTTTATTGTACTGTTGTAATCTATTTGTAATCTACATTAAACATGTACTTTTTTAGTTGTAATGTTGCCAATTTCATTGAATAAAGATATTATTATTATTATTACTAAATTTACCATTTATTGATATCTTTTGCAGAGTTTCGGTGCTGCCTTTCCGCAGAAAATCTGCTGAAATCGAATCTGATGCCGAAACTAGATTTTTTTTGCCGAACCTTGCCGAAACCGAAACCGAACCTACGGTCGTTCACTAAAAATTACATTCTGTTATTCTTAGAATCCTTTCATTCAAAAAATTGTTTTTGCCTTCCTTCACAAAAGGTCACAAAAAACCGTCTCTACGATTACAGAAATTTATTTTATTTTGATCCTTTCCATAGCTATTAAATGAATATTGCAATGTATTGGCCAGACAGGAGAACTCTTGGGTTCTAATTGACTTCATTTATTACAAAACGTTATTCAATTGATTAATTTCGCTCCCTTTAGGAATGAATGGTGTGTTATTATTATTCGTAATTTATTGCCTCCTATAATGGTCAATTCACGCCAAGGACGCTCTTTCCCATCTATCACACTTCTTTTGTTCTTTCATCATGCTTTCACAGTAAACAATGTCTAAGTGATTATTCCTTGTGAATAATGAACAAAGTATGTGGGCATTCCTGGATTCAAGGAACGCTGGATCTCTCCCAAAACCCATTTGCAATATCCCCAGATTGCCGGGGACAAAAATATGTTTACGAGAATTGCCATTATTTAAGGAATTTTTCGCTGGAATTACGTGATAATGGAATACTAGAACATTTCGGGTGCCATAAAATATATTTTTCCTGCTATAATTTTGCCCCTGGAACTCTGTTTTAACCTTTCTTTTTGTTATACGTGTTGTTTACGAGGAAAAATTGTGGGAGGTTACAACGGAGCTATCGGCGGTACGCCTTTATATCAACGACGCCGTTTGGTCCGGCGACCGTGAAATCTGTGGAAAATTCCTCCTCTTGAGACGGTGCCAAGATGACAAAGAATTCCTCGTGGAAGTATTATTAATACTAGAAATGTTTTCGCAGTATTGAAGGTCACAAAACACGGCCAAATTTTGTTCGGAGGCTAATAAACTACTGAGAAGATTGCCTTTGTGATATTTGGATCGAGATATCGTGTCGCCAGAAGCTTTTAAGTTGGGAAAACATATTTGTAGCAAACTTTGCGACTTAAATAAACAATTTGGGACGCGGGAATAGGTACCGCCTCCCCGGGAACCACTTATTGGATAACAAAAACCTCTGCCTTAGGTCACCCCAAGTGGTTAGCTACGTTTGGTAGCTTAGTGCCCGAGTTCAAGGGATGAGGTTTGTCCGGATCGCGTATTTCCAAAACCTATACCGGTTCAGTCGCTTTACATTTTCAAAATCAAAATTTAAATATTTAGAAATAAAATTATTAATTTCTAATATACACATTGGAAAGATTATTTTATCTGGATTTTAGAACAATTTTTGTTTTTGCAAAGTGATAAAAAATTATCAATATAGAGGTATATTTAAAATGTAAATTGTCGCTACGGCGACTGAATCGGTATAGGTTTTGGAAATACGCGTCCGGATCGCGTATTTACAAAACCTATACCGATTCAGTCGCGGTAACGACAATTTACATTTTAAATATACCTCTATATTGATTATTTTTTATCACATTGCAAAAACAAAAATTGTTCTAAAATCTAGATAAAATAATCTTTTTGATGTGTATATTAGAAATTAATAATTTTATTTCTAAATATTTAAATTTTGATATTGAAAATTTAAAGCGACTGAAACGCGGTAGGGATTGTAAATACGCGTCCGGATCTTGGCCGATCTGTCCACTAACCGCGTGGTAGGCCGGATCGGGAGAGACTGGTTGAGGGAGACATTTTAATCTCTCCAGCAGTACTCTCTCGGAACATCGCCTTACCGCAGCGGGAGGGATGGATTTTTTTTACATGAGCTCCACACAGGAGGCCCTGAGGAAAATAATTTCCCTCAGGGCCTATGTCATCTTTAGGGATGCTGTGTGGACGGTTTTTTAAGGAAAGAAAGGAGAGGATAGTTCTGGGAAGGAAGAGGGTTTAAGGGGTGGGTAGGAATATGGGGTTCAGTTTGTCCTGGTCATCCGCCTCCAAGACCTAGACAAACCGCACCCCGTGAACCCGGGCACCCCTGCTATATCACCAAACGTAGCTAACCACTTGGGGTGAACTATGACAGAGGTGTTCGTTATCCAATAAAAGTTCCCGGGGCGGCGGTACCCATTCCCGCCTCCCAAATTGAATTTATATAAAGAAGCATTGAGATATGGATTATGGACATGGAAAGGAAGAATATAGATACAATTTTCAACCTAACAAATATCAATGCTTCTGTTATGCTTTCTTCTAGGTATAACTTCTAGTTATAAAATTTGGGCAACTTTTCCTTCCCAGAACTCTCCTCTCCTTCCTTTCTTTAAAAAAACCCTCCGCACAGCATCCCCAAGATGACATAGGCCCCGAGGGAAATGATTTTCCTCAGGGCCTCCTATGTGGAGCTTATGTAAAAAAAAAAAAAAAACTTTTTATAATTTTCCTCTTGTAATATTTTAACATACTTATAATTCTTATATTACTTATAATTCAAACACGTAAACATTTACAATGTGACCTTAGAACGGGGTACCTCAGTAAGGACACATTTTTTTCTAAAAAAATGTAAAAATATATATATACGTCGGTCACTCCTGGATTCCCCCAAGATATGGGTCCTGAAGGGATTTTTTTCCACAGGACCTCCTGTGTGGAGCTGATGTAGAAAAAAACTTTTCAATTGAACTAATACACCAAAAGCTACTTCAATTCATAGGTCTTTAGAATTAGAGAATCTACTCTCCAAAAGAATGTGAATTCACGTATTCACAATTCAACTACGCAGGCAATAAAAATATTTAAGCGATTTTCTCGTACCTACATCATAGAATTTGAATATTTTTGATGCAGAACGTTTTCCCCTCGTCCCAGAGCGGAAGACGCTATCCGTTTCGCTCTGTAGGGATATCGTTTTTTAGAATTTCCTCAACATGAATGCATATTTTTATTTTGTACGATATTTCCCCCTAGACTTAAAAGTATGGAAAACTAGCTTTTTACTATAAAATTTATAGCATGTTATTTATTGATTTATTTTACAAGTGTCCGTAGAATATCATTGGGTAATTTCACTCAAGATGTGAACGGTTCTTAAAATTTTACTAATGAATGTATGAGTAACTAACTAACTAACCATCACGCCGTTTCCCCGCAGGGGTAGGCAGAGAGGACGGGCCGCCAAACAACTCGGTCTTGGCACACACTCTTTGCCTCACTCACATTCATACATCGTCTCATACATTCTCTTCTATTATTCTGACTTTTGACATGACCCGACTCAAGTATCTGATTAACTTGATCGTGCCATGTCTTCCTCGGGCGTCCCCGACTTCTTCTACCATTCACATTCGCGTCGTATATTCTTCTTACACTACTTCCTTCGTTCATTCGCTCTACATGCCCAAACCATCTGAGTGTCCCTTTCTTAATCTTACTCATTATGCTTACATCAGCCTTACATTCTTTGCGGATATCCACATTTCTCACACGATCATACATTGTTTTACCACACATACGTCTCAGGGATCTCATTTCAACAGCATTCAGTTTACTTTCATCCTTCCTCTGCCAGTTCCATGCCTCACTGCCATACATCAGGGTAGGTACCAGGACCCCATAGTGGACTGCTAGCTTCGCTTTTTTTGACAGTTTTTTTATTTGTGCCAATGGCATTCAGTCCACCATTAATGGAGTTACCGGCATTCACCCTTCTTTCAATATCTCTTTCAGCCTTCCCATCTCTCGTAAACATACTACCCAGATACTCTAGTAATAAAAAGGAAGAAAGTGTGTGGAGAAAGAAATTTTGATATCAAGAATTATATGCTCGCGAATTGTGAATGTGATATACTTGTACAATACAGTTTATGGTATAACGATAGACCTAAACTATAATTATTTATCTTTATTACTAATTTTAAAAAAATAACCATCAAATTACAACAATTACATTAAGAAATAATATGTATGTGTTAAAACGATTTGTATTGACATTATTGGGAATTACAGTTTTTAATAAGCATATAAGTGTATAGATTAATTATGACAAAAATAATCAAATGATAATTACACAAGTAAAAAAAATGGTTTTCCGTACATAATATGTTTTTTAGCAATCTGTCACGCAAAATACCACCCATTTTTTCCCATTTTGTTTTCCAATTTGTCCAAAAAATATCTTTACCCATTTATCCCGGTTTCCCGACCCCTGCTCTTAAAAAGCAATCCTTTGCAATAAAAGTCCTCCTGTTTGCCCATCTGTTAAAAATAATGATGCCTCCTTACATCCCTGCACACGCAAACAGGGAGTCCAATTGATAAAACCGCAATTGGCAACAGACGGTTTACCAACTGCGCACTCGTCTCGTACAGCATATACTCGTATACATACACAGCATCCACTATCCTTTTTCTCTCTACTCCTCTCCCGTCTCCTCTTGTCTCCTGATCCCGGCGCTTTGAAGTTTCATCTTGATTAATGCAGTCTCCCTTCCCAGTCCCTTGTTCATCTTCATGTTCATGCGATACTCAACCTTTCTGTTCTGTCACCCTGACTGTGTGACGTTACGACTCCGACTAGGAATAAACTATTTGCTTTGAAGTGCTTACAGGATTAAATCCAAGAATAAGGATTTACCGTCTCTATTTATTTCTCTAATACGTAAGTCATGTTTTATTTTGGTAGTCTTATGAAAGAATTTGATTGGCGTTGTGAATGGTGTCGTGTAATATTATGGTAGAAGTCAGAGAAGTTAACCTACCTTAGTGAACGTACCCATACTACGTGACACGTTTAGGCGGGGGGGGGGTCTTTAACATGTCACGCTTGGTACAAATGAGCGGCAGGTTGCTTAGGTTTTTGGTATTACTAACTAACTAACCATCATGCCGTTTTCCACAGGGGTAGGCAGAGAGGACGGACCGCCAAACAACTCGGTCTTGGCACACATTTTTGCTTCACTCACATTCATACATCGTCACACACATGCTCTTCTTTTATTCTGACTTTTGATATGGCCCGCCTCAAGTATCCGATTCACTTCACCGTGTCATGTCTTCCTCGGGCGTTCCCGACTTCTTCTACCATTCACAATTGCGTAATATATTCTTCTTACACTACTTTCTTCGTCCATTCGCTCTACATGCCCAAACCATCTGAGGGTCCCTTTCTTAATCTTACTCATTATGCTTACGACAGCCTTACGTTCTTTGCGGATATCCACATTTCTCACACGATCATACATGGTTTTACCACACATACGCCTAAGGGATTTCATTTAAAAAGCATTTTGTTTACTTTCATCCTTCCCGTCAGTTCCATGCCTCACTGCCATACATCAGGGTAGGTGCCAGGACTCCATTGTGGACTGCTAGCTTCGCTTCTTTTGACATTCGGTCCTCCATTAATGTAGTTACCGGCGTTCACACTTCTTTCAATATTCCTAACAGCCTTCCCATCTATCGTGAACATACTACCCAGATACACAAACTCATCCACCTGCTCCAAGTATTAAATTCCCTTAAATTAAATATAATAATATACACCCACCTAGGAGTTCCATTCTTGTATTGCTTATAATAATATATATCCTAACCACACTTTTCACTCTGGATTCACGTTTTTCGACTTCTCAATACCGAGGGACGAATCACAAATTGGTGGATGGGGGGAAAGTGTGGGAGAAGTGGTGGAGGGAGAGGGGGAAGGAGTAAGGGGGGAGGGGTGGAGTAAGTGTGGGTAGGGGCGGAGTGGGGGGGGGAGGTGGAGCGGGCGGATTGGGAACCCCCCTAATACCATGCGAGCGAACCCGCGGGAAAAAGCTATTATATCACATATTCGTACAGCGCCCTTGAAAATATTATAAAAAATATTATTGTTGTTATTACGGTCCAAGAAGATATTACACTATCTTCTTTTGGTGGTCTTTCATATCGAAAGATGGCTCTCACCAGGAAAATCAAAGTATATACAGTATAATCAAATGTGTTATGTACCTTCTTGAGTCAGGTAGGTACATGTCAACAGTCAAAATTACACAACGGTATTAATGAAACGGTGTTTCTGCTCTGCTTACTATGTTAGAATAATTAGTAATTCAGTGTGAAAAGTAGCAAAAACGTTGTATGACTCCTACACTGAAAAACCTGTGCCAAGATATATTTTAGCTTGCTTTTTGTTTGTTAGAATGGAACTTAGACAGATCCAAAGCCTTCTAGATCAGAATTAATGTTCACCACCGCACCGCAATTCTGGAAAGTTTTTTTTATATAAAAACTAATAATGGCATATATGTGTATATTTTACTCATGTTCTTGTATATAAAAATGAATCGCTGAATGTGTTGCTAAGCGCATAACTTTCGAACGACTGCACCAAATTGGATAATTTTTTTTTTGTGTGTTCTTATTGTCAGGGCAAGGTTTTTATTCTTCCGGTGAGCTCTGGCATTATGAAATTTGTATAAAAAAGTTGCTATTGGTGGCACGCGACGAAGCGGCTATTGCTATGTAAAGCGGGAGGGAGGGAGAGATTGAGGTGGGGAACCAGGATGGGGAGGGGGGGGGGTGGGGGGGGGAGTAATGTGGGGAGAGGGAAGGTGGAGGTGACGGAGTGGGAAAGGACACGCAGGGTGAAACAATTTCTTTATTAAATGGCATAGCAACGCATGCCGGGACCAGCTAGTTTATAATAAAAAAACACACAAATTTGTTACAGACCACTTTAATTTTATTTTATTCACGCTCTCCATCTATCTACATAGTAAGACAACTAGAAATATAAATAATAGAATAACAGAACATTTAAGGTGCCTAAATAACAAGAATTTTTAAAATCATCTCATTTCCACAGATCATACTTTTAATAAGGACACAGGGGTCAAAATTCCCGTGAAAACCGTGACAATAAAAGCAAAAAAATTAGAAAATCCCTAAATAATAGCTCTAGTATTTTGAATAACCAAATTAAATTGTCTTTTAGTCCTATTCTAGACATACTTCCAATAAATCGCCTTGCTCTTGCCAGAAATCCCACAATTACCTTTTCCCCTTTGCTCACCCCCATTCAAACACTTAAAATTTCTGTATATGTCTGTCAATATTCTGTATCATAGGTTAAGGAACGTACCCATATCACGTGACCCACTTTTTGCAACTTTTAACCCCCCCCCTCCCTCTCCCCCGGTGACCACATGTAGTATGTTCCAAGACCCCCCCACCTCCTCCTACAGTTTTCTCCCCCTACGTAGTAAATCATAATTATGGTTTTGAATCATTTCTTGCTAACAAAAAGTAAAAAAAAAAATATTTGGCTTATATTTGTCTTTCTTAATACGGCGCTTGCTGCGTGACGGCAATAGTGCATGCATACCTATAATTACAAGTGGAAAAAATATTAAAACGATAGTGGAAAAAATATAAAAAGATTTCTAGATTGACTACGTGATAAAAACCTAAGCCCCCCCCCCATTGTGATCAAGCGTGGTATTTTGAAAATCCCCCCCCCCCCTAAACGGGTCACGTAGTACGGGTACGTTCCCTTAGTTCTAATATTCTCCTGACGAAGGAATGGTTCTTCCGAAACTGGTGGAGTGTGAATAAAATAACATTAAAGTGGTCTGTAACAATTTATGTGTTTTTATTGTAAACTAGCAGACCCGGACACATGTTGCTGTGGGTAGCGAAACACAACGCCACGCCATTACCCAACCTTTATAACCAACGCCATCTGTTAAATCAAATCCACACCGCCCGCTCGCCAGCCCGCTCCCTTTATTTATATTATATTTCAACCAATTTACACAAAACCTTGATAAATTATATACCTAAAAACCTTCCTCATGAATCACTCGTATCTATTGGTGAAAACCGCATGAAAATCCGTTGCGTAGTTTAAAAGATCTACGCGCACAGACAGCGGGAGTGACTTCATTTTATACTATGTAAAGATTATGGCGAGCCACAAAATTATTGCTTTTTACAAATATATATTTAACTTATTATTCATAGGGGTAAGAAAGAGAACGCCACACATGAAGCTCCTTTCTTCTCATAAGCTTCTGTCGGCATCTTCGACTGCTACAAAATGACCCCTCTCAATGCGATTAGAATAGAAAAAGAAAAATTTTCTTTAACATTATTCTTCTTCTTCTTTACGCCTTTATTGTTGACAATCCTAGTCCCGCCATCCGTCTCCAAGTTCCCCTGAACAATGTGGACAAATGAGACTTAATTCTACGGTCGGCGACCTTTGAGACTTCCCTTGCCATGGCAATTAACTCGGATGGTCTCTTACTAGTACTAATTTAAAATCTACATCTGAATATGTCCAATCAGTCGGTCCAAAGTTGGAAGTTTACTTATGAATTATTTAAGGGCAGATGAAATTGTTAGGTTATTGAGTGAGTTGATGAATTATTCATCCATTAAAAGTTTGGAGACATAATAAAACGTTGAGATTTTATTTGTTTCACCAGTTGGGGGAAAATTAAATGATCTACCACAAAGCGCTTTTATTTAAAGCAGTGGTTCCCAACCTTTTTTGACCAGGGACCACTATGACATTTATTTGTTCTTACAGGGACCACAAGGTACAATAATGATAAACTTTTAATTGCATTAAATGCGTCCTTGCAATTACTACCATTTTGCAATTCGATGTGCTCTTCATGGAATTCTTCAGCTGCCTCTCCATCAATAATACCAAAAGGATTACGAATCAACTTTTGGATACCTTTCGATTGGGTTTTTTGTAGTAAATGAATAAATGTTTCGTGGACCACATTTTAGATCTCGTGGACCACCTGTGATCAACGGACCACCGGTTGGGAACCACTGATTTAAAGTAAAGGTGAAAGCTTCCAGCGGATAAAGCTTGACTTAATATTGGTTACATTACGTTTTAAAAATAAGTACGGGACTGAAGTTTGAAGCCATTTTTTTACAAGGCCCTGAGGAAAAAAATCCCTCAGGGCCTGTGTCATCTTTGGGGATGCTGTGTAAAGGGTCGTTTTTCGGAAAATAAGGAGAAGAGAAGTTCTGAGAAGGGATGAGGAGTGGATAGATATCTGGGGTTCAATGTGTCCAGGAATGACTGATATATGAATCCATCCCTCCCACTGCGGTGCAAGGTGATGGATTGATAGTCTGGCTGGAGAGGTCAAAAAGTATCCCTCAACCAGTCTCTCCTGATCCGGCCAGCAACGCAGTAGTGGGACAAACACGCCCATGGCCAAGACGTTGACAAATCTCACCCCATGAACCCGGGCGCGTATTTCCAATCCCTAACGTGGTTGAGTCACTCTAGCGACTGAGCCGCGTTAGGGATTGGAAGGCGTAAATCACCTTACAAACACTACCGCATTTCAGTCGCGCTAGTGACCGAGCCGCGTTAGGGATTGTTATGCATAAATCACCTTACAAAAGCTATACCGATTCAGTCACCTACGCGCTTCGTTGCTCTATCAGTTTCTGTGAGGGCGACGACCGTAATTATAGAGAGGTTAGCAGAGAGCTTTTGTAAGGTGATTTATGCATAACAATCCCTAACGCGGCTCGGTCACTAGCGCGACTGAAATGCGGTAATGTTTGTAAGGCGATTTACGCCTTCCAATCCCTAACGCGGCTCAGTCGCTAGAGTGACTCAACCGCGTTAGGGATTGGAAATACGCAACCCGGGCACTAATGCTAAGCCACCAAATGTAGCGAACCACTTTAAGCCGCCGTTACTCTAATTTCTACTGATTTTTTACATATCTCCCTTAAACATTTGAAGTTTTTATGTTCTTAAAAAAATATTCGCTATTTTTGAAGATAATATCTAGACGCGTTCCACGCAGAAACGCAAATTATATGAAATTCCCTCGATAGAAAAAAATCGCAAAGTTTGCTCCGAAAATGATTATAAACACGTTTGTTTCGGTCATTTTACAAGTTATAGTTGTTATAGTTAAAAATTCACAATGTTTCGTCAAATGATACTTAAGATGCCTTCCACGCGATTTTTGCTCTATTTTAAACGAGTCGGGTTTTATTAAACATTTTCACAATTTTCGCATTGATTTTATCGCTTTAAATATTAGCGCGCTCCCCTAACATTCGTAATTACATATCTCTCCATCTTCTTCTTTTTGAGCGCGGATGGGGCGCCTTAAGCGACCTGTGGCAGAAGTGTTAGTTATCCAATAAATGGTTCCCGATGCGGCGGTACCCATACCCGTTTTCCAAATTGAAGATAGAATTGCTTGATAGGGGTCAATAAAAGTCCCTCCATTCAAATCTCGATTGCGCCAATAATATTTTTGATCGTTTGGTTTTTGACATTTTGACGTATAGTCTGAATATTAAAGCCCCGTCTTCATGGTAAACATTAGTTTAGCAACATTTGATCAACATTGTTGATGAGCGGAGAGAATGTTGCTGGAAACTTTGTTGAAATAAATACAGGCTGTCCACACACCAGTCTGCGTTAAAATGTTGCCCGAGGAAGTAGTGTTGTTGTGTTCTCTGTATCTGATAAATAAGATTTCAATTTAAAAAAAAAAAGATGGTGGATTCGAAACTATCTTCTGTAAAGAGAAAATTTGATGAGTGACCTCAGAATGACAGATGGATCATTTATTAACTTTACGAGAATGTCGAAAAGTGATTTCGAACATCTTCTTGAAACGATTGGTCCGTCAATATCACGGACATATGAATATATCTGGACCCGCCCTAAGTGATAAAAACGTATTATTTCCCCCTCGCCATGGAACCGGCTGGAGCTCCTCCTTGGCGCCAGTTCGCCCCATGGAGAGGGGATAGAGCCTCGCTTGAATCTAAAATGTGTGACGTCATCATTCTTGCCGTGGGCAGCGCGAAGCTAACATCTATACATTTAACGAAATAACACGCTTAAACGGCGGCTTGTGCTATACAACACACCTACATATCAATGTGCACATAGCGAATGTGGGCGTTTCCTTAGTGTGCTCGTCGCTGGTTACAGGGGTAAGTAAATTATGAAACATTTGTAAAAGTGTCTTAACTAAACACGGCAACAAAATATTGCTATGTGAAAACGGGCGAATCTTTTTGGGGTGTACATTTGGCCTACGCAAATATTTTATTAACGTAGCAAGCAATTCGCGCTCCCATGTAAAAAGGTCTATTCATTCAAAGTAGATTTTGCTTTTAAGAACTAAATGGTGATATTATAATCATAATGCGAGATGCCTATATACTGTCGGATTGATTTTTCAACTAATCACAGTCATCTTCCCCTCTTCGCCCCCCCATAGTTTGGTTTTACCCCTCACCTGTATCTTCTGGTCTATCCATTTGGATGTCTATGGTCAATATCATTGCTCCACACTAATGCCATGTTTATAAACTGTTGCAAACACGTTCACACACGTCAACATTTGTTGCTAAACTGATGTTTACGCTCGTCGGGCGAGAGCTTGTCAACATGCCGTTATCAACTCCGCAACACGCAGTGTTGCCAGCAACATGTTGACAGCAACCCCGCAACACGTTGATTCAACTTTATTGCTAAACTAATGTTTACCATGAAGACGGGGCTTAATACTCTTTAAATGTCTCCACAATATTTTAGGATAAGGTCATTATGGGCAACTGAATAGATATGAAGAGGACGTTCTCGGCAGTATTGCCAAAAATGTTAAAAATGCCCTCATGGGACCTTAATGGCTATAAAAATTTGCTTTGCTCTGACTCTGACTCAAAAAGAAAAGCCGCAGCTGAAGACTATTGTATAATGAAAAATGTAATCTGCAATCTTAAAACGGTGTCGTCTCGCATTAAACTATCAATCTGTCACCCGTTGACTGTTGCAACGGTTGGCGCGTGCATAATGATGCAAGCACTGCACTTCTGCACTGTAATGCTCTCAAGGAGACAAGTGACTGTAATCTCTTGGTCATTAATCATAACTGTCTTACTGTTAGCTTAGTATAATTTACATTGCACCTATTGTGTCAATATAACATTACTTTAACCTACCTCTGTGGGAAATTTATTGATGGTCCAAGGAGATTAGTTCATAGACAGCCTAAATCCGAAGCGAGCTAGACAGTTAATCAATATGGATAGAATAAAAAATAAAGATTTCACGAAAGAACTAATAGTAATTAACACGACATTGTCACATCGAAAGACGCAGTTTTTATACGTACCTGTACCTCAAATTTGTAATCATTACCGTAATGATATAGTGGCGAATAACCGTTTTATTGAACGAATAAATCCTACTAATATTATAAAGGCGGAAGTTTCTATGAATGTATGTTTGTTACTCTTTCACGCAAAAACTACTGAATGGATTTTAAAAATTCTTTCACTAATAGAAAGCTACATTATTTGCTAGGTCTATAGGCTATATATATTGGTAAGTTCTGGCATTATGAATAATCTCTGGCGTTATGAAATTATTTATCATACGTTTTCTGTCCCTAACAAAATCGATTTATTGCAAACGTCAGAAAAAAAGCAAACCAATTGTCGCCTTGGAAACGATGTTTTTTTTAATTAGGCAATTCACCCTAAAAGCTATGTATGCGCATAAACCCGAACGACTGCACCAAATTGGATAATTCTTTTTTTTTGTTCGTTATTTTGTATAAAACTACCGTTGAGTTCTGGCATTATGAAATTTGTATAAAAAATTATAATAGGTGGCACGCGAGCAGTTTGAAAACTGAATGTGTCAGGAATGAATGTGTGGAATGCGAGAGGGGGGAGTGGGGAGGGGGGGAAATGCTGGTAAATATATATCGGGCGGGAGACCGCGGGGCGGACGGCAGGCGGATGTCGTGGATTTGATTTTCAAATAAATCTGCAGTTTTATTCCGATATTGATGAAATTTTGCACTCTTGACCTTCAAAATTAGAGGAAGGTCACTGTCTACAAGAAATTACGAAATACCCGGAAAACACCCTGGACAAGCATGTCTAATTTCTGTTATCGGTGTATAAAGAAGTGTCCGGGTACCTACCGGGTACCTAGCAGGTCGATCGTCATAGGTTTTATTGAAAATGTCGGTAACTTGTCATCGCTCCCGAACACGACTGCTGGCTGCCAATGAAGAAATAACAGTTCACGTCAAATATAATAGGAACCTTGGTCATTGTGAACTGTTATTTCTTCGTTAGCGTCCTGCAGTCGTGCTCAGGAGCGATGACAAGTTACCGACATTTTCTATAAAACATATATCGATCGCCCATGCTAGATACCATAGTGTAGGTTTGTTTTTTTATTAATTCTCGTGCTTTTTCCGAGATTGGTGAAATTTTGCACATTTAACCTTCAAACCAGGGGGAAGGTCTCTGTTTGCACGATATTTCGCAAAACCACTTCTCCCATCCCTTATTATGCAGAATTCTTGTTGAAATTCTGCAACCTTGACGTTCAAATGTTACTGTCTATCTGTCTACACTTCGAAAAATTCTTTGAAACCCGGGCAACGCCGTGGAGCCTAGCATTTGTAAAGTTATTTAAAAACGATTTAAAATTGATACTTTACAATTTTTTAAATAAAAAATTGAATTTAATTGAAACATAGTTATTCATTATTGAGAATCGCCGTTCAACATTTCAAAGATCGACAGATGATTAGCAAGAAAATCTGGAACTGATCGTATTATATGATACCTAATTCCAAAGCGCTTTAGTATTCGAAGCTTTCGAAGAAGTATTCGAAACTACTCATTATCTGACAGTATTATTACGCTAGTAACAATTAACAACAGATTTCTTCAAGTAAAGATTTTAGCTAAGCTGTGAAGTCATTGAGAACTCACAATTTCCTACTGATCTCAAATACCGAACAGGAGCTCAAATGTTTTCAGGAGGAAAATAAAGATAAAATCAGCCATCAATCTTCCATTGAACCCTCATTTCGAAGGCCAGGTAAATAACCGTCAGCCCTATAGAATATCAGGACGGAGGTTCGGGCCTAGCATCAATACTGAATACAAATTTGCTGACGGTACGGAATCCTTTCAAACGAACACACATCACGAAAATATTTCAACAATGTCACGTTATTCTGTGAGAGAGCTAAAAACGGAAATCGATTGAGATTTAACCACAGAATTATGGCTTTCCAAGATTACAAAGTAATTTTATTTTACGACAATAGATGTAAAACTAAGACGGATATCGTGTTCAGGGGAATGCGGATGATAAAATAACTACGTTCTAGGAATTTCAGGTACTTTGGTAGATTCCACAGATTTGGAATTTATCGAATAGAAGCTTTTGTCGTAAAAAAGCTTCGAGACTCCTGCCGGCTTTCCTAAGCGAAATTTGAGTGATTTTGAATTTGTTTTTTGCTTGAAACGTAGCCACTTTGGAAAATTATTATTATTATCGCTTTGGAGACTATCGGCATAGCTCATTTTGTCATATGCCATATACAGTGTCCAGAAACTCGTAGTACAAGCGGGAAAAACTGGTGAATCTACATCATAAAATCTTAGTAAATTTTTTTTAATCCTTTACTACTATATTAACCCCTCGTACCTCTACCGTCTTTGGCCAGTTAGTAAACATATTTCAATTTGGGAGGCGGGTATGGGTACCGCCGCCCCGGGAACCATTTATTGGATAACCAACACCTCTGCCACAGGAAACCTCAAGTGTTTCGTTACGTTTGGTGAATTAGTAGGGGTGCCCGGGTTCACGGGGTGAGGTTTGTCCAGGTCCACCTGCTGTGTGACGGGCCGGGCCGAGAAAGACTGGTTGAGGAAGGTTTTTTATCTTCTCCAGGCAGAATCTCTCGGCCCATCGCCTTGCACCGCAGTTGGAGGGATGGATTCATGAGTGTGTCTGTCACTCTTGGACACACTGATTCCTATCCACCCCTCTTACCTATTTCCTTCCCAGAACTTCCCCTCCTCCCTTCCCTTAAAAAAACCCTCCACACAGCATCCCCTAAGATGACATAGACCCTGAGGGAAATTGTTTTTGGGTGGAGCTAATGCAAAAAATATCCGTTTTACAATAAAATCCAAATAAATGAAGTATTTATGAATGTATCCGAAAACTAAAAACTGTATTGAAAAGGTGATTAAATGTGCTTTCAAATAATTCGACATAAACATGTAATTTTTGAAATATAAAAATTTTGCAAGCAACATAAAAAAAATTAAAATGGCTCACCTTACTTTTTTCTAACTAAAATTACTGATAAAAAAATAAAAATACATAAGTAAATAATTTATTACACACATGCATTATAAACGTTATTGTCAACTTACTTTTTTGTCGTTTCATATAAAATTAATTAATGAAAAAATCTCAAATAATACCTAATCAATATTTTCTTTTTTTAATTGCGGTCGGGTACCTTTGCATTCATAAAGTGTGGAAATTTTTAATTATTTTGCGTTTAACTTTTAAGTCCTCGCTTTCGAAGCATACAAAAGTGTATGGCATATGCCCCGAACATTTCTTGTTAGGGAACGTACCCATACTACGTGACACTTTTAGGGGGGGGGGGGGGGGGGGGGGGGTCTTCAAAAGGTCACGCTCCATACAAATGAGCGGCGGGTTCCTTAGGATTTTGGTCACCGGGGGGGGGGGGGGGGGGGGGGGGGGGGGGTTAAAAATTGCAAAAAGTTGGTCACGTAGTTTGGGTACGTTCCCTTAGGCACATACAAGTTAACCTCTTTCAAACTAGGTTAGTATTTTACAAGTTCTGCCATGCTAAACTAACTAACTAACTAACCATCACGCCGTTTCCCCGCAGGGGTAGGCAGAGAGGACGGACCGCCAAACAACTCGATCTTGGCACACACTCCTTGCCTCGTTCACATTCATACATCGTCTCATACATGCTCTTCTATTATTCCGACTCTTCACATGGCCCGACTCAAGTATCTGATTCACTTGGTCGTGCCATGTCTTCCTCGGGCGTCCCCGACTTCTTCTACCATTCACATTTGCGTCATATATTCTCCTTACACTCCTTTCCTCGTTCATTCGCTCTACATGCCCAAACCATCTGAGCGTCCCTTTATCAATCTTAATCATCACGCTTACATCGGCCTTGCATTCTTCGCGGATCTCCATATTTCTCACACGATCGTAAATGGTTTTACTACACATACGCCTCAGGGATCTCATTTCTACAGCATTCAGTCTACTTTCATCCTTCCTCTGCCAGTTCCATGCCTCACTGCCATACATCAGGGTAGGTACCAGCACTCCATTATGGATGGCTAACTTCGCTTCTTTGGACAGTTTTTTGTTGGCGCCAACGGCGTTCGGTCCTCCATTAATAGAGTTGCTTGCATTTACCCTTCTTTCGATATCTCTGTCAGCCCTTCCATCTCTCGTAAATAAACTTCCTAAGTACACAAACTCATCCTTCTGCTCCAAATACTCATCATTCACAACTATGTTGCACATTGTTTTCATACTCTCTTTCAAATACCATAACTTTAGACTTACTTACATTCATCATTAACTCATTCTTCATACATACTCCGTTCATCCTAGACACGAGAGACTGTAGATCTTCCATACTGTTAGAAATCAGCACCGCATCATCAGCATACAACAGGCAACATACTTCCAGATTCTGCCATGCTGAATAAAAAAAATGCAATTATTAAAACATTTGTATGAATTCCTCATAGAATATTTCAAGTTGGAACTCGACTGCTGTTTCCGAGTTAACTATTGTGAAAAAATAAATTATGCTCTCATTCTTAAAGTTACGCCATGCCGTAATGCGTTCTATTTCTGGTCCATTGTTCCGAGAATTTCACCTCTGCGTTCTCATTATTTTATTTTCCTTCACAAAGTAGAAAATCGCCGGACATTTTGTCATTATTTTAATCCCTATCGTTAAGTTCCCCAGCGATAACCATAAATGCTCTGCAAGGCGAACTTTTCTATCGTCTTACTTTTTACATAAATTGTGAAAATACCCTCGCGATTATTTAAGTACTTTGCACCACTTCATCACCCAAGGCGATTAAGGGTGCAAAAGATTAGGGGTGCAATCTGAAAGATTGCAAATTTGAAAATAAATTTATTATATAATACGTTACACCACGATGTATATAAGAATTTCAATTATCTCTTTTCATTTTCTTCTTTGTGGGAAATGATCTTGATACTGACCCTCAAATGCCTAGAAGTAGTCCTTTGTAACTATTTTAAGTGGCGGGCAAGGGTGCCGCTGTCCCGGAAACCATTAAGCCGCGCGCCGCTACCCGATTTATTACACGTCCCCCTTAAACATTTGAAGTTTTTTAGCTCTTAAAAAATATATATTATTTTTGAAGATAATATCTATACATTCCCCACACCGAAACGCAAATTATATGAAATTCCCTCGATAGAAAAAAAATTGCAAAGTACGCTCCGAAAATAATTATTTTCACGTCTATTTCAATTATTTTACAAGTTAGGGAACGTACCCGTACTACGTGACCATCTTTTTGCAATTTTTAACCCCCCCGCGTGACTAAAAACCTAAGCCCCTCGCTGCTCATTTGTACCAAGCGTGGTATTTTGAAGACCCCCCCCCTGAACAGGTCACGTAGGATGGGTACGTTCCCTTATATATATGAAAAAATTCAAAATGTTTCATTAAATGCTGTTTTAGACAGTCCCCAAGAGATTTTTGCTCTATTTTAAACGAGTCGTGTTTTATTTTCAAAATTTTCGTTTTAATTTTATCGTTTTAAATATTAGCGCACTCTCTCCCAACATTCGTAATTAAATATTTTTTTTTTTTTTTTTTTTATTTGAAATATACATACATATAACAGATTTACATAAGGAAAATACATGGTTCTTATAAATAATTACAAATAAAATAGTTTCTTGTTAATGAATCTACCCAATTTAAAAGAGAAAAAATTTCTCGTGTTTAAATTGGGGAGTCGTGTCATTACAGAAAAAAGATTAAAAAAAAAAAAGATATACTTATATATATATTTTTTTTAAATTAATAAACAAATAAAACTTATGAATAAAAACAAAATATTAAATAAAGAAATATACTAACGTAGCAGTTGCTAAATTAGATATACATGTAGTATAGATATTTTAAAAGTAATAATATACAATAGATGTAGTAAAAATAAAAATAATATTATTGCATTTCTCTTAATAGGTAGGTGTTGAGATGGTAAGTACATATAGTTGATTCTGACAATGGGATTAACTGATAATATTGCAGGAGTAGGTACATAATGTTATTTTACGACAATAATCGCTTACATTTCAGTTCAAAAGTTGATGAAATATTTTAAGAGGATATGTGCAATCAATAAGACTACATTAATTTATAATTAGTAGTAGAAATTCTTTCTTTGAAATTAAAACTTATAATTAGTGTTTGGTTGATCAAGCAGTTGTTTAATTAGTGATTTAAAGACTTTATAATTTTCTTCGGATTTGATTTTATATGGGAGGGCGTTAAAAAATTTTATACCTTGATAAGTATAATGTTGTTGAAAAGCACTCGTATTAAATTTAGGGATTTCTAGATTACCACGTGATCTTGAACGGTTACTTATTTTTGTGATTGTTGTTGTAGAATTAAAATGATCTTTGTGTGTTTGTAACAGAGTGTTCTTTTTGAAAATTTTATTTAAACTGAGTACCCTAAAAGAATTAAATAGTTGTATTGTTGGAAATAAAGATGGTTTACGTGTGATAACTTTTAGAATCAACCTCTGTACCCTTTCTACAGGTTGGAGGTTAGTTTTGAAAGTTCCCCCCCACCCGATTATACCATATTCTAGAATAGATTGGGCAAGAGAGAAATAAACAGTTTTAATCATACTAGATGATAGAATGTTTCTCAATCTAATGAATATGTAAATAAGTTTTCTTACTCTGGTTACCGTATTTTCGACTTGTTCGTTCCATTTTAAGTGTTTGTCTACAATGACACCCAGATACTTAATACTATTTTTGCATGTTATTTGTAGGCAATTGTCATCGTTGCATTCCTTTTTATTTTCACACTGTGATGAATGGATTTTAATAGTTATATTGTTCTCGACATTTTTTTCTTTCAAAGAGAATGGAATAAAATAAGTTTTCTCTGTATTTAGTGAGAGACAATTTAGGTCAAACCATGTTTTGAGTATGTTTATATTTGTATTTGCTTTACTCATCGTTTCCTCCCATGATTTCCCTTTAGTGATAACTACTGTGTCGTCTGCATAAGATATGATATCTCCAACTATGGGAAGAGTGAACATTTGATTAACATATATAATAAAAAGGATTGGACCGATGACAGTTCCTTGCGGTATACCAAATGATGAGGTTTTGGGTTCACTTAGGGTATCATTTATTTTGACGTATTGAAATCTCTCTTTTAGATAACTTTGGAACCATGACAGTACTGTTCCGTCCAATCCAATTTGCATGAGTTTCTCATTGAGTTTGGAGTGTGATATGCTATCAAATGCCTTTATCAAATCTCTCCATCCTCTTCTTTTTGAGCGGGGATACGGCGCCTTTAGTGGTTAACCAGCAAATTGACGATCATCTGCATTCATCGTTCATTGAGCGAAGAACTGAACCACGACAATGATGTTGGTTGACGTTTTTTGAGCTTTAAGCTTATGTGCTTCGCTACCTTTGGAAATTTAGCAGGGGTACCCGCGTTCTTAGGGTGAGGTTTTTCAAGGTCTTGGCGGCGGATGCCTTTGCCCACAAACTGCTTAGCGGGCCGGATAAGGAGAGGCCGGTTGACAGAGTACGTTTGACTCGGACTGATTTGTGTATGAAAACACTGACCCCCGGATTCCTCACATACTTCCTACCCACCCCGGATTTCGTCCCAGAACCTAAATTCCTTCATTCCCTTAAAATAGCCTACACACAGCGTCTAAGGTAACGTAGATTCTGAGGGAAATTATTTTCCTCTAATTGTCGCCATGCAAGGTGTTACCAAGCATTAATTCACAAGATTCCAATAATTGCACTCGAATCGGTTTGAAAATGGTTGTCTATCAGAATTATCATAACAATGCATTGATTTTGTACGAATTTGCCTGTTACGTTAATATCATTTGAATCAATAAAAACAGCGAAACAAATTTATTCCTTGTAACGGTGACGTGTCGCCAAGAACCGCCCCGCTTAGGAACTGCATTTAAAACCAAGTGAACTCCTAAAAGTGATAAAACACGTAATGTAAGTTTGTAAAGTAGTTTTGTTTCTTTGCTAAAGCTTCATTTATGTGACTGAGTTTATTCTCCACTTAAATGATTTATTATTTTAATATGTTGAAAGTTAGTCCTACTAAAACTCAAGTGATATTAATAGAATAAAAAAAATATCATAAGGAGTGCCATGTGGACATGTTTTGTGATCCAATTATGGGCCCAATTTCGGCCTATATTTCCATAAAAAACTGTGTTTCACCATGTTAACGACATTAAAATGAGATGGCGATATACAATTTCAGGCAAGTGTAAAAGAGACAGACCTTTTGCAAAATGGTCTAGAACGAAAAGATGATAAGTCAATGGCACAGTTGTTTTCGTTCAAATTTATACGAAAGGCACTTCTAGTTTATTCTATGGATATTAGTTAATTAACTCTACCTGCTCGATAAAGCTCTGGATTACGCCTTTATTTAATTTTAATCTTTATTCAAGTGCTTCCTCACTAGGCCCGGGGCAATTAAGTCCAAGTTTAGTCGTTACGAGCTTACGAGTCTCGGGACGGTATTTGCAAAAATGGAGTTAAACGTTCTTGCTAATCACGGCACGTACTTGCGAAATTGTTGTTACGTTGTTTTTACGAGGAGCCATTAAATAAATTTAAAAGTAGTACCTGATCCTTTAAGTGGAGATTATTCTTATTCTTAGAAAGAAGGTAAAAGTTTTGATACAAAGTTATAATAACATGAGAAAATGTTTAGATGTGGTATGGAGATAATATAATCGTATAATATAGTATAAACATGTAACGAACTTGATTTTGTGTATCAAATATTTATATTTCATCATATTTTTATGATAAATATAGTATAACGTGGTCATCTCATTTCACACTTGCCCGAGCGCTGCTGAATATAGACTTACTAATCATTGACCATCATAACACGATTATGTGCCTAGCATGGTAGTCGAAAAATCCCCAAATTATGTAACCATCAAAGCTTTGAATAAATAAACTGCAATGTATTGAAAGAGCTTCTAAGTGATGCCGACTGATGCCAGCAGGGAAAGTGCTTCTATCGATTGCCGACAGGGGTGCCTGAGTAGGCAGTAGCCGTCGAGAGTGCTTCTTACCAGCCTACCGCTCAAATTCAATTAGCCTCTAGTATAGACAGGTCGTGTGACTTGTAACATAATTATTGTAAATGCGTGAACTCATAATAAAGTAGTTTGATACCAAGGACCTATTGTTATTGAGAAGTAGAACTCATAGTGTTTGAATGTGAATAATACCAAACATTACAGAAACATTTTTAAAAAATGTGAATAACTTAAAAGCGAAACTTCTGCTAGTAAGTAGTATCAAAAAGATATCTGATTGACGTGTGTGATTTTCTATTCTATTAATATATTGTTCGCCCTTTCTCCCTTAAAGGCGCAATGTATTTTGATTTGATTTTTTTGCTGACAACAGAGTAAACACTCTTACTCCACTCTTAATCTTATATTTATTTGGAATAACGACCCGATCGAGATAAACACATTGCCCTCTCTGGCCCACGCGAAATTCTCCCGAGACAGCTATTTATGCGTTATCTTAGATATTTACCCAGATAGCACGCTTTCCATACTGCGGAATGTTCTTTATAGCACCATTTATTCTGTAGTGCTTCGGGATAAAATGCTTTGTTATGTTGGCAAATCGATCCACGGCATGAAAATCCCATCTTAAATCCGGAAAATTATATCGAATTAAATATGACATAAAATTCCACGTCCAAATTCGTGCTTTTCATACAGCAGAAATTTTCGAGAAGCTCCATGATAGGCTCTATCTAACATGAAATCCGGATATCACTTCGACGGTCTGGAGGCAAACCGCGTGTCCATATTTTTGCCAGTCGAACGTTGAACGCCAAAGAGCGCACATTGAAATAATCTGCGCAAAAACGTAAAGTACGCTAAAGCAAGACAACGTTTTGCAGCGCAGTCCACTGTGGGACTTTTCTGCTAAAACTTTTAAAAACCAAACCGCCTTCAAATCGGGTCGCGTAGCGACGCTAAAAATGACTGAGGTGGGTAAGTTATAATATAACACAATTGTGAAAGTGTCTAACTAAATAGTGTAACAAAATTCAGTTTTGGAAACAAGCCCAAACATTCGTTTACCCGATTTTTGATTTGTATTAAATTTTTTTACGCAGCCAGCAATTTGCGTGATATTGTAAAAAGGACTAATATTTCGTAAGCAGATGTTATCTTCGCGGGCTAAAGGGTGATATTACATGTCTGTGTACTGTCAGGTTCATTTACTGAAAAATCGCTGAAAGAGACGTGCCCACATTGTTCCCCCTCTTTGTTCAAATTGAACGTCAGAATTCAAAGATTCCATACAGCGGGATAGTTTCTTATAGAACCGTTTGCCTTCTAGTGCTTCAGGATAAAACGTCTTTGTTATAATTTTATATTCTCGTCAAATCGTTCCGCGGCATGACAACTCAGAAGTCATAAACCCGAAAAATTATACTGAAATGACATCAAATTGAACGTCCAAATAACTCAATACGGCCAATGCTTTGTTTTCTGTTAAATTGGAAAGAAACACGCTATTAATGTTAGTTTTACGGCGGATCGGCGATATCACCGCTATTACTGGAATTTACATAAATTCGATATGAGCCGTGGATAAAATTGAAAATAAACCTATTTTGTCTTTTGTTTGGGGACAAAATATATTTTATTCACAAATGGTTTTAGCCCGTGACCACTGCGGAGGGGACACATTAATTTTATTATTCCGAATGCTCTTCATAAGTAGTTTTATTTTTCGGTTCAGTATTTTTTCGATCTGTTATTTCTACACATAGTTTCCAATCAAAAGGTATTTTTTTGTTTATCCACTCACTCGCCACACATTTTAACAGGACAGTCAGGATAGACCCGGAACAAAGGGGATGCCGCGCGACTATGTGTGTAATCGTCTACATATTTATTGTACATAAAAATACACAACATTCAAATAAATGTTGAAAAATGCCTTAAAATTACAATACTGATATAAATGACGGTGACCCGACAATTCGTCCTGCGACAATTCATCCGGCGACAGTTCATCCTGCGACAGTTCATCCGGCCGACAGTTCATCCTGCCGACAGTTCATCCCACCGACAATTCATCCGGCGACAATTCATCCTGTCTGACCATTTAGAAGATTTTTATTAAGTAAGTATGCAAAGAGGATATACGGCCGTACAACCAAAATCGAAACTTATATCTGAAGGCATCTTGAGTGGAAATCCGCTGTAAAAATATTTTTACTAACAATAATTTCGACTCTCCGAAGAAGCATGCGTGAATAACAAAATAGGACAGACTTATACTTATAGGTTTTACTTATAGGTTAGGTTAGGTTAGGTTGAATTGTCAGGATGAACTGTCGCCAGATGAATAGTCGGCGGGATGAACTGTCGGCAGGATGAACTGTCGGCAGGATGAACTGTCGGCCGGATGAACTGTCGCAGGATGAACTGTCGCCGGATGAATTGTCGCAGGATGAACTGTCATAGAACCATAAATGACAGAGGCCAAGGTAATAAAAAATGCATTTCTTAAATGAAGTAAAAATATCATTCTTTTATCCCATTGGCTTATCTTCCTTATCTTATCTGTTGACTTATTATTTTTTATTTATTATTTTACAAACAATAGTCCATTAAAAACAGATGACAGTGAAGGAAGAGCACATATAAATTAATAGAAATGACAATATAAAATGTAAAAAGTACATATAGAAGACACTACAAGTCAAAGCATGACGAAGCAATCCTATTATTATCTTATTCCATAGCTCTTCCTCTTCTTTTTTCGTATAGAGATAAAAGTCAGTAGATTAAAATACTAAAAAAATAAATAGAAGAGTCCTCGAGATGGATTTTACGCGAGATCACAAGTCCACGTGTTTGGACTAAGCTGCTTTAAGATAATTGCGAATTTTTATTTTTAGTCGAGCTTCGTCATATTAAAATGTAAACTATACTTTTTAATTATACCTACACTGTATACTTTCTAATAGAAATTCAAGCCCTCGTAGCCTTTGATTCGTAGCGAAACTCAGACATTGATATTATTTTTTTAATGTTGATGTGAGTATGAGACAAGGTTCTCTTTTGTTTTGAAAAGTTATCCTCTTTGTGTTATTTTAGCAACAAATTTCCAATACAATATAGCAGCTCTATTCTATTTCGTAACATGTTCATAATACACGCCTTCAAACTTAACAAAAAACATCCCCTAATATTATACCACGACCTGGGAGCCAGAGGGGCACTTATGAGTCCCCTGTGCGAAGTAAATATAAATAACACAAACTTAGTTCAACCCTATTTTTGGCACGAAATTGCCCCAAACTGTTTCACACAAAATTGCTCCAAAATGTGAAAATTTATCGCACTACATTCCTTTCATCCATATATCATGGAAATGTTGTGCATTAAATTTGTTCATGCAAAGTGATACAATTTGTGGAGAATATGTGTGAGACAAATTCCCCTAAATGCAATTTATTTGACCATACGTTTCGGGCGGTTTCTATTAGATTAAGGGCACTCCACCGGGGTCCCCTTGCTCTCCGGGCACGTGGTTGGTTGAATATTCAAATTTTAACGCAAAACGCCGTAATGTTTCTAAATCGAGCCAAGTCTTTTAACTGGATAACTTTTGTACGTGAACGTGAAATGATGAATTTTATGAAAATCTGAGAGTAGACCTAGATTTTTGAAGTAAAACTTCTTTACGCACGCTCGGGCTTGGGGGTAAGCTGATGGATGCGTTACGAAAAGTGGTGATTGTTACGAAAAATGACATGCGAACGGTAATCGATTGCTAGGCGAACGGTCGGGCCTTTACGCTTGACTTGGGGAGTGAAAAGGATAAGGATAAAGATCACCCCAAGGTCGTAGGTCACCCCAAGGTTGTAGGTCACCCCAAGATCGTAGGTCACCCCAAGGTCGTAGGTCACCCCAAGGTAGTAGATCACCCCATGGTCATATTTCACCCCTAGGTCATAGGTTACCCCGTTCGCTACGTTTGGTAACTTAGCAGGGATACCTGGGTTCATTGTGCGAGGTTTGTCTTGTAGTTTTACTTCAGTCGTGGTCTAAAGCACTCTCGTTTTTTTTATTGTAACTGTTGAAAAGGTTGAACGCTGAATAAAAATGACTGCACACATAATATCAGACTTCCTGAAAATCCTACATAAAATAGTATTAGTAGATATGTGAAAACGTATTTGCAAAACCATAGAAACCGTGGAAACGCGAATACCATATACGAAAAAGCTGGATTTTCAGTTTCACAATGTTTTTTTCTCCGAAAATTCTACTGTTAGTATCTACGTGTGAATTTTCCTTTGATATTGAAAGTTAACGCTTTTTGTGGAATGAAAACTCTCGGTTGTTTTGCTTCTTTACTAAGAAAATTGGAAAGGTGGAGGCGACAGTGAAACATTTTCACCAAATAACCAAAATATTGGTATGTATTCATGGTCCCGTGTTCGTGGCTTGAATCCTTATCCTTATATGGGTCACGGGAAAGGAAAACATTCGAAGGTTCTACCACCTTCCCCCGCCCGTTTATCATTCTAGAATGCCCTGGAAGGCGGGCGAAGGGCGGATGTACTTGCGGAGGGCGGGAAGTGCTGGGAAATCGGTGGTGTACGGTGTATCGAACTCTTCTACACACAGTTTCTAGTGGTAGGCATGTCGTAAGAATTTATTCGTTTAATGTGTTTGTTTACCCTGCTAAAATAGCTCTTGATAGCTCCATACTTGTAAAGTTCGTCAATATTAACAATCATTATCGCCTTCAATATACGCACATAAAATAATAAATAATATATTGCGCTGCGGCGATAATTGAGCTGAGGGGACATACATTAATTACGTGAGCAGTATTTCTTCCTACGTAGACCCCCCCCCTTGGTGAGATAAATTTGGACCACTTCGTTTACTCTTTTCAAGTAAAGTGAGATTTTGCTGGAGCCCCTCCCCCCCCCCCTTTTTGAGCTCACATAATTAATGTATGCCCCCTAACTACCTCTCGTTGACATTACGAATTACGAACCGTTACGAAGATCATCGAGAATGCCTTATTCGAGAAAAATTACTTTGTAATATGAAGTTTTTATTAAAATAATAATTATTAGCACTTAAAAACCCGCTCCGCAGGTTTTTGCTCCTAGGCCCTGCGGGCGGCTTTTGATTCGGCTTCGCCCAGTGACCATTTTGTAAATCCAATTAGAACTGGTTCCAAAAATAGCCCATTCCTTAGATCCACTGTCATCAGTAGGTACAGCTAGTCACCGAAACAAAATAACCGAGACAGGCAATGACGTCATATGTATCTAATATGTAGCAGCTTGATAAAACTATGTATTACTGTCAACCTTTTCATATCGGGAGAGATACTACATATTCAGTATATATATATATATATATATTATATATTGGTTTTTGGCAAGTTACAGGGAGAAATTAACCCCTTTGTCTTGCAAACTGTAGTAATGTCACCTGATGGATTTTTTTTTTTTGCCCGATGTTCGGGCTACCTTGGGCAAGATGAAGGACATTAATAATTTTTTTTGATGGTTTGTTTATCTGTGAGTGGTATACATTTTGTATAGATAAACACACGCATACAGACATTTTTACATACACCCATGCATGTATGTATTCATATGCAACAAATATGTATACCATAATAAATATATATAATTATTTATTTATCTTTTATATAAGAGAACAAAGGTAAATTTTATTATAGCCCGCGCATCAAGGTGGATGAAGGATGGAAATGGGCAGGCGGTGGAGGAGATTGTCATCGGGACTTGATTGCCCGAGACATGAGATGCTTGGGTTTGAATTTGAAGCAAGTTTGGAGAAAAATGTTTTGGCTAGATCTATTATGTGTTTTTTAAGTGGAGGAATTTTCGTGCCTGAATTAATAATGCTATTTCGGACGAACCAAGGGCTTTTGGTGAACCTTCTAAGCAAGACATTTTGGAAGGTTTCTAGACTCTTAGTATTGCTTGTGGCCCAAATTGGGGCGGCGTAAGTCATGATGGGTCGCAATTTTGATTTGTAAATAAGAATTTTGTTCTGTAGTGACGTTTGACTATTATAATTTAAAAGCGGGTAAAGGGATGCGGCAGCGTTTTTGGTTTTTTTAATTGTATGTTTGATGTGTGTGTGCCATGTGAGTTTTTTATCGAGTGTGACTCCAAGGTATTTAACGTTGTTTTGCCAGGGTATTGCTTGGCCGTACATGGAAACGTGACCTTTAGGAGTGCTGCGAACCTTTCTTCGCGAGAAGAAAATAGCAGCGCTCTTGGAAGGGTTCACGTCTATACGCCATTTGTTATAAAAGTCTTGGAGTATGTTTATGTTGTGTTGTAAGCGAAGTGTGATCATCCTGGGAGAACTGTATCGAACCATAATGGCGGTGTCGTCAGCGTACAAGGCTTTATACGAATGTTGGTTCTCCGTGAGTGGTATATCGTTTATGTAGATATTGAAGAGGGTGGGGGAAAGCAGGGACCCTTGCGGGACGCCTGCTGTCATGAATCTGGGAGTTGAGAGTGCATCTCGGATCTTTACTTGAAAAGTCCGGTGCCGAAGAAATGATTTTAAGATACCGAGGAGTTGGGGATCGATGTCAATGTTGTGCAATTTGAGAAGCAGTCCGTTCGACCACACTTTGTCGAAGGCTTTGACATATTCAGTATACTACAATTCGTAGCAGTTATACCTAGGGGGGACACGTCCCTATCCGACCTGCTGATAGAAGTGGCGACATCTTGTGACGAATTCTTTAATTTGAACCCGAATTACAGTGGTAGGTTTTCTTAAATTCCACGTACATAATAGATGTTATTTGTGGCGCGGCGCGTATGGCGTAAAAAACTATTTAAAATGATTCGCCCGTACATAATATCTACTCGTTAATTAGTCAACAGATCTTACGTCTAATTGGACTAAACAAAGTTTATTGGACATTAATTAGTCAACAGATCTTACGTCTAATTGGACTAAACAAAGTTTATTGGACATTATCTTTTCATTAATTTATTTATTCGAATTTTTGGTTTAATTTTCATTATTTTGAATGTGGGTATCATTTTATCTGTCTGCTTAAAGGTCGGTATGCCAGAAAACCTTTAAGTAATATATACAGAAATATTTACTGTTTTTCCGACTATTTCATTTTATATTATCTATGTACAATCACCAAAGGTTTACTAGGCCCGGTGTAATGTTTTTATCTTCTGACTAGTCCCAGATCACGATTGATTGATATGGAGAGAACGGTGAGTCACCCCCGAAACATTCTGTAGGGGTATGATAGGATTCCTCTTATAGGCCATCAATACCCTTTCTCCCAAAAGGAGAACATATAAGATGCATAGCGACGTGAGTTTTCATACAAGTTTTAACGTTGTCATTTTATTGTATTAGTGTATTCAAATCACCGTTTTGATCGTATTATTAAACTTATTTGGACAAAATTTTAAAATCCCTCTTTCTTACAAGGTAAAGTTATTCAAAACAAATAATAGTTTATCTCCTATTTTTTAGATGACACTGTGATATGTGCGTATAGAACGACAGTAATAATAGATTTCGTTGTTTCTAAAAATGACGAAGTTATTATTTTTTTGTGAATACCATACAAGAGTCACTGGAGCCGCCAGTAAAGACTATGGAATTCCCAATTCGGATGGAAGCGTGGCTCATCCACAGTTGGCACGCTATTACCTATGGTACTGTCTCTTCTAAATTCTTCTTTTCGTTTTTATTTTTAACTTAATGAGTATGATGGTGTTAATGTGATAATGTTGGTAGTTAAAAATGACCGAATCGGATAGTGACAACATTAGCTCAGCTGATAGAGTTGCGGCCCGGAAGTCCGAAGGTCCTGGGTTCAAGTCCCAGATGTGCCCACATCTTTTTTTGATTTTTCTGTTTTCAGATTTTATTGAGTTTCGCTAATAGTGTCTTCATTTAATCTTCTTTTCATCTTTAAATTTTGTATGTACGGCTGAACTATTTATAAAATAAAGCTAAGTTAAAATAAAATCGTGACCCACTTTTTGCAATTTTAACCCCCCCTCACCCTACAGTTTTCACGTAGTAATTCATAAATATGGTTTTGAATCATTTCTAACAATAAGTTTAAAAAAAATATTTGTCTTTATTAATACGGCGCTTGCTGCGTGACGGCAAGAGTGCATGTATACCTATAATTACAAGTGGAAAAAATATTATCAAGATAAAACTATTAAAATATATTGTAACCAGAACTTAATTTAGATTTCTAGATTGACTACGTGATAAAAACCTAAGCCCCCCGCCCCTCATTGTGACCAAGCGTGGTATTTTGAATATCCCCCTCCCCCCCTGCACGGGTCACGTAGTATGGGTACGTTCCCTACGATGTACGTATCTCAAAAATAGCCACTACCCTTTCGTCTTTATTTATGAGGGTCCGTTACTTTGAGCCAAATCCACTGGTAAGATGTACGTTAAAAGTAATTAATTAACTTAAATTATATAATTACACATAAAAAAACTCTTCTTAAAAAAATTCGGAAACAACACACAATAATTAATCACACTGTTTTAATTTGAAGACTGCATGCATTATATTATGTGCTTCACACAACACTCCATTCTGCCTTTAATCTCTCCGATAACTCATTCTGTGCCATACAATCGTTAATCAAAACATCCCCTTTCATTCCCAGCCCCTCTATGGGCAAATATCGCTTTGTTCGATCATTAATTCATAATTTCCTCTCAGTTGCTGTAGTTTATCCCGGTTTATATGAGAATAAACGGAGTTTTCCCCTAAAGGGCTTTCCGCTCCGACAATACGGAATAAAAAAAAACACGAGAATGTACATTTGTGTCACATATTTCTGGAAATAATTGTTATTTTATTCCATTGTTTGTTTTTTCTGGCCACACTTCGTTTTCTGCTCTAATAATGGCCTTGTTATTATTTCGTGACGAGAATGTGATGGGATATTATGTTGTTTTCTTTACATTTATATCATAGAACATTTATTTTATTGTGTTTAACGATAACTTTATTGTCGCTACAATGAATAATTTAACTCGTGCCGCGCAGTAGGGAGTGGATTAAATATGTACATCAAAAGTTTTGAGATGTACACTAAGACTACTAAAATTAGCATTACATAGTGGACCGGCTAGTGGTTGATTGGGCATCGCGTTTGGGTCCCACCCAGGCATTCTGTGTTCGATTCCTCGGCTGGCTAAGTCCTCCATCACGACTCAAGCAATATTTTCGGCTTACTATGGTGGTAGTAGGAGATTTTCAAATATTGTCGGGTTATTCATAACTCGTTTGTCTTTCTTTAAAAAAAATGTTCGAAAATGAATAAAGAATAGAGACAACCATTTTTCTAGTTCTGGTGCCCTCGTATATCGAAGGTTGGATATCATCAGGGCAAACTTTAATCTGCACAATGCACCCCGAAGCGACTCTGCTGAACTGCGCTAGTATCAGTTGCGTAGATTTCGAAACTGTAAGTGCCGTCTGCTACGTCTTGTATCAATATTCTTCTGGATTACCATACAGGTAATCGTGTACATATTTTCCCTTCTCATAATAGAGTTGTGTCACCTTAAATGTAGACATCATAAATGAAGTGTAATGGTTAATGGTGAAAAAATGTAAATATACGAAATGGCTCCATCGAAGCCAGACGCAAGTTAACCTCTCAGAAACTGGGCATACTGTACAGTGCCCGCAGATATTTTTATAGTACACAACTGCTAATCTTGTTCAAATCGTAAATGCGTCCCAATGTTGAATTTGGCAGCCCCAAAATACCTAAAAAAAACCCTTGACTACAGAAACGGGCGGCCCGTTCGATACATTCCCCTGTCTTAACAAGCGGATTACAATCTTTAGAGTAGACGTCAGGTAGGTATGTTATTCTTGTTCTACCATTATTAAAATGGAAGATCCTTGATCCCTTCGGCACCGGTGCTTTGTCAGAAAATACGCCAAATGCAGCCCCAACATAGGTACAAATTTGACATTTGTCACACGAGAACGGGCAGTTTCTACGACTCGTTCTTGAGGTCAACAGCTCGGCTGTGGAATGATTTGAATGATCTCTCTATTGCAATATTCACTCCTTCCTCTCCTCAAAAAGACGCCACACGGCATCTTGAAAGATAACATAAGCCACGAGAGAAATTATTTTCCTCAGGGCCTCCTGGGTGGAGTAAATGTAAAAAAATGAACTCTTACTTATTCTCGAATTACACATTCAAGTATTTTTTTAATAATTACTGTTTGTACTATTCTTACTAATTATTTATTTTCCATTGTTTCAGGAATAGTTGTGGATACTTTTCTTCGAATGCTGAACTCTCAATACGACAAAAGAGCACAAAAACTACAGGTTAGTAACATTATACTTTAATTTCAGTCCAAGAGTCGGTTTGAACAAACTTTTAAATAATTGTTTGATTGCCTTCAAATTACTTTGGCGTGCTTTTTGCGAAAATTGCCAAAAAGGGGAAGCGAACAATTTCACGCATATCTTTTTGTCCAACTTTTCCAACCCTTGTATTGTAGGCTTTATTTACATCCCCGCAACTCGGCTTGTTGGCAGTTTGTTCACCACTTTGACTCAACAAGTCCGGGGCAATCTCCTATAGAGCCTTACGGCTACTCAATATACATGGTTTCCCATCTCATTTGCTCGCCAGTACAAGTGCGCTAGGGGATATCTCCACGGGGTTGTAAACTTTTCAAATTTTCTTGCCCTCTGTCTACCTTGGTATAATTAATTTTCCTCTCGTGCGCCGCACCGTGTGGCAGTTTCGTTTAAGTTTTATTCAAAATTCATACTGTGTTCCCGTCTTCGGGTTTCAATTTCATTTTATGGATACAAAAATTTTATTTTATTAATTATTTCTTAAAAAAAGAAAAAAATATCCTTGGAATATTTTTCTTCAAAGAAAAAATCTGGGTAGAAAGTTTCATCCAACACAACGTATTTTTCTGTACCCACATTTTTGTGTTAGGTACCTTCATTATTACTAATAAAACTTTTCTTTTGTAAACACCACGTTGTTCAAGTCTTTAAATTTATTCTTGCCGACGTAAAAATTCCTTATTTAGGGAAAATATTCAACAAAATAATATTAATCATATATTGTACGTGCAATGTGCAGGTTTTTTATTAAAGTTGTGTACGAGATGAACAAAATTAAAAACAGCGGTGAAAGGGAGGAGGAAAGAATCACGAAAGCTTTTTGAAGGGAAAATTTCTTTAACAGTTGTGATTTGAAACGAAAAAGCGACACTAAAAAGAGAAAAACACGTACATCTATAGGATTTAGCCTGAGAGAGAATGAGATAGAATAATCGGTCTTCTATTTGTGCGGTGCTTCAATCGGTCTCCTCTTTGTGCGGTGCTTCGTAGCCTCCCCAGTCTTGTCTACTTTAGTTTTCTGAAGGTTTCACTTCTACCGCGTACGAACTGCACACATGTATATTTATTTATTTAGAGTACCTCCAGATACGTCTTTACATAGTATAAATTGAAGTCGCTCCCGCTGTCTGTGCGCTTAGATATTTTAAACTACGTTACAGATTTTCATGCGGTTTTCACCAATAGACAGAGTGATTCAAGATGAAGGTTTATATGTATAATACATGCATATTACAGTAGAGAAAAGCCGAAAAATTCAAAGAGGCAAGCGAATTTGATATGTATGCAAATTAACAGATGGAATTGGTTATAAGTTATAACGGTTGGGTAATGGCTATAAATGTGTATTTCGTTAGCCACAGCAACGTGTGGCCGGGTCTGCTAGTATTATAAGTCGTTACTTGAATAATTTTTGTGTCACTCCACTCTATTACAGAATAATGGCCTATGATTTTTTTATATTAGGTACTGAAAAATTCAAATTGGTCTAAATATTTTTAATTTTCTTTTAATCGCTTTCTGCAACCGTTTTTTTAAAACACAAATTTAAATTTGAAATTGAATGATCATTTCCATTGTCAAAAATAACGTGATAGGTACATAAACTCCGAATGTTTTTCTTTCGTTGATATTTTCCGAATTACTTCGTTATTAGTTTTGTTTCATTTTTGATACGAACAGAATATTTTGCGATTATCCATCCCCTCTGCCGCTACGCCGCCTGCGGTGCTACGCCGTAGCGTGCGCTGTAGCCACCCTAAATCCGGCTAAAACTACCCCAATCCCCATTTGCCTTCGTGTTTTGCGAAAACTCGCATGAATATATGGCGTGCAGGCCGTTAATAATATTATTATTTTTTGTAGGGGTTGAAATACACTATAATTTTTAACACGATTATATTTTGTCCTTTGTATTTGGTAGCTGTACCCATTTTAACAGCCTTATTTCTATGACAAATAGCTTGTAATTACAATATATTTTTAGTAAACATTGAATATTATGTTTATGGTCAGCATTTTTGTATAAAGTTTCAGTATATTGCTCGTGAGGCTGGTTCAAAATTGTTAAGTTTATTTTAGTTGTATTTTATTATACATGGTTTGTATCATCATACCTTCAAATGGTGGTGAGACGTCGAAGAATTTATTTACTGGGCGAAGTTTGAATATACCTAAACAGAGAGAACGAAAACAGTGTGCAATATAGTTGTGAATGATGAAGGCTTGGAGCAGGTGGATGAGTTTGTATATCTGGGTAGTATGTTTACGAGAGATGGGAAGGCTGATAGAGATATTGAAATAAGGGTAAATGAAGGTAACTCCAAATGGAGGACTAAATGCAGTTAGCGCTAATAAAAAAGCTGTCAAAAAAGCGAAGCTAGCAGTCAACAATGGAGTCCAGGTACCTACCCTGATGTATGGCAGTGTGTCATGGAACTGGCAGAGGAAGGATGAAAGCGGACTAAATGCTGTTGAAATGAGAACCTTGTGGCGTATGTCTGGTAAAACCATGTATGATCGTGTGAGAAATGTGCAGATCCGCAAATAATGCAGGGGTGTTGTAAGCGTAATGAATAAGATTAAAAAGGGACCCTCAGATGGTTTGGGAATGTAGAGCGAATGAATGAAGAAAGTAGTGTGAGAAGAATATATGAAGCAAATGTGAATGGTAGAAGAAGCCGGGGACGTCCGAGGAGGACATGGCACGATCAAGTGAGTCAGATACTTGAGACGGGCCATGTCAAGAGTCAGAATAATAGAAACGTATGTATGAGACGATGTATGAATGTGAATGAGGCAAAGAGTGTGTGCCAAGACCTAGTTGTTTCGCGGTACATCCTCTCTGCCTACCCCTGCGGTGAAACGGCGTGATGGTTTTTTTTTTTTGTCATTAGCTCCACACAGGAGGCACCGAGGAAAACAATTTCCCTGGGCCTATGTCATCTTTGAGGGTTTTTTAAGGGAAAGGAAGAAGAAGAAGATATAGGAGGAAAAAAGGTATGAGGAGTGGGTAGGAATCTGGGGGTCAGTGTGGCCCAGGAGTAATGAATGGAATGAATCTATTCCTCACACTGCGGTGCAAGGCGAAGGGTCGGGAGAATCCGGCTGGAGAGGTCAAAAGGCCTCCCTCAATCAGTCTCCTCCGATCAAACCCGCCACGCAGTGGTTGGGCAAACCGCCACCAACACGTAGACAAACCTCATCCCATGAACCCGGGCACCCCTGCTAAGTCACCAAACGTAGCGAACCACTTGAGGCGACCTGTGGTAGGGGTGTTGGTTGTCCAATAAATGGTTCCCGGGGCGGCGGTACCCATACCCGCCTCCCAAATTGTTAGTTATAATATCCTACATAATATGTAGTAAAACTAATAATAATAACATTATAAGTGTACAACTTCAAACACGCGTCGAATTTTATATATATATCTATATTTTCCATTATCCATTATTTGACACACGTCTGCAACATTACAAGGATAACTCTGCAAACTCTCGCGAACTTTCAGTACATCACGCCGAGGCAACTTTTCAACTTACGCTGGAAAGTTTTTCGATGTAGCCACTAACATATCATATTGAGCCCATTTATCATGCGCTTTCTTCCAGAATTTATCTGACGTGAATATTTATAGGTTCGCTGACTTATTATGGGTCATATTTTTTCCGGGATGCTCCTCAGTGGCCCGACGATAAACTTTCGAGCCCCCGGGAAGCATAACCCAACAGGGCCCACCCATTTTTCTGCATGCTTTATTTATTTGCATGGATTTATTTCGTACAATCGAAGTAAATTTTTATCAACTGATTCAAGGAATGGATAAAACAAGCGGAATGCCTTCTTCCCAGTTTAATTAAAATTATAAATAGATTTGCGCCCCAATTGGAAAAATACTTTTCTTTTGTTACTAATTATTATATTTTATTTTATTACTAGCTGACCCGGCGAACTTCGTACCGCCTCAGAATCAATAACTGTTGTGTTAACTTATTACCTGAATTAAATTTAAATTAATTTTTAATTATTAATCACATTATGAAGCAATTATCGATGCGCAACTGTCCGTATTTTGTTTTTGTCAGCATCAGAGATGGCGTTGTGCACGGACTTATATTTTTTTGTAATTTTCTTTCTTTTCCACTTACTTACGGAATGGTGTGTCATTTTCTTTATTCGTGTGAGGGAGATTTATTATAATTATTATATTTTTCTTTTGGAGGGGTGCAAACATACGTTCACCGTTGGTCTCATTTTCGACTGCTGACATTTAGTGTGTAAGAAAGAGGAAAGCATTATATGTTTAAGAACAAAAGCAAAACAATCAGCGCATTGACATTTGATTTGGTTTTGAATTTTTGGAATTCACTTACTATTCAATATTATATTTATCACAATATTGCTGCAGCTCTTTCAAAAGATGAGAATTCGTTCCATACAAAATGTATAAGGAAAAAAAAATTGTTCATAATTTTTTTTTGTCGTGAAGTTTTCCGATGTTTTAATAAATTTTATGCTATTCGGGGCGGAAACAAATCCAACAAATATCATAAAAATCGGTCCAGAGTTATAAATGGTGTAACTAACCCGTCTTTGTTTATATATTATTAAGATTAGATATTATTTGAACACAAAATCATGGGTATGTGCTATATTTCCTTTGTCTTGTTAGTTCATCTAAATTTAACCGTGTTTGTTGAAATAACTTCTCTTCGTTTAAGTTTATTTTTTTACATTCGATGTCCTCGGCTGTAGCGCCGACTTTCGAGGCCCGAACCCCGAACCGCTGTTCATCTCGCTTAGGCTGTCTCTAGGTCACTGAATGGAAATATTTTATTTTCGACACATTTTAAATCGATTGAAGACGAGTATTTTTTTTTATAATACTATAAATTATTATTTATTTAATAGTAGGGTTTCCTTGCATCAAATGGGATAGTTATGAATTTTTGGCGACCTCGGCCGACCTCCGATTCTTTGTCTAAATCCAAAAAACCGCAAATTGCTTTACCTTTTTTAATTTTTTGTCAATTTTTACCGCGAATTTTCAGCAAAGAATAATCAAAAAATTTTTTAAAGTAGACCAAATATGTTTTAATTTTTAAAAAAGTTGGTGACCTTAAAGGTGTTTGAGATACACCCGTTCAAAATTACCCATAATTTTCATATTTGGTGAATTTTAGTCATTTTAGCAGTTTTAACTTGAAATGCTGTGAAATACCTTTTTTTTACATTAACTCCACACAGGAGGCTCTGAGGAAAATAATTTCCCTCAGGGCCTATGTCATCTGGGATGCTGTGTGGAGGGTCTTTTTGAGGAGAGGAAGGAATGAACATTGGTTTTGAAGAGACCCATGTTGTAGGAAGGAGGAAACACAGAGGCCGGCAAATCATTCCACAGCCGAGCTGTTGAATACAAGAACGAGTCGAAAAAACGACCCGTTCTCATGTGACAAATGTCAACCGTGTACAAATGTTGGGCACGCGTTTGGCGTGTTTCCCGACTATGCACCGGTGCCGAAGGGATCAATGATGCTATTTCCTCGGAGCAACTTCCATTATAATACCGGTAGAACAAGGATAGCATTCCCACCCGACGCCTGTTCTCTAAAGATTGCAATCCGTCTGTTAAGATGGGAGAATCTATCAAACGGATCGCCCGTTTCTGCACAGAGTCGAGGGTATTTTTCAGGTATGTTGGAGCTCCAGACCAGACGTGGCTGCGAAATACAACCGTGCTTTGTGATTTGTACAGGATTAGCAGTTGTGTACTATTAAAGTATCTACGGGCTCTGTACAGTACGCCCAGTTTTTGGGATGCTAACTTTACTCTGGCTTCGATGGAGCCCCCATACCTTAGCTGGTCATTTAGGGTTACACCAAGCATTTCAATGGAGGGCCTGTTCGGAAAATTGCTTCCGTTGATACCTATCGGGGGCTCAGAAAATTAAAAAAATTCAAGCCTCAAAAGAGCCCCCTCCCCCCTCCGATCATCGATATCGAAAAAGTTCCAAAAATATTGAATGCCATCATTGAATTGAACTAGCTGAATAGCTTTGAATTTGAATAGCTACGAATTTCACGCAGGTTTTATTTTGATGTAAACAACAACAAAAAAGATGTCGTTTTTTTAAGTAAAAATGTTTTTGCATTTACGAGTATTTAAAGCACAAAAATATGGTATCTGTACTTTTCGGCAAAACTGGGTTAGGAACTAGTTCTACTAGAAAGAATTCATAATTTATTGTGTTAAAATGTGACATCTCTAAATCACATTTTTCCAATGATGTTTTTTACACAATACTTCAATACGTTAAATAATTCTTTTCAAGAGATTCATACCTAAGTAAAACTTCTTTATAATGATTTACATAGATAAAATAATATGTGTGCTCCAAGCCATCGAAATCGCATCATTCGTAACCGAGTGATTAATTCGAAACGTCATTCGATTATTCAAATGTTGAGAAATCGTATATTTAAATTACCCCATAACTAACTTACTAACTCGCTTAAAATCATAATGTAATTAGTTAATATTTTCACTCAAAACTGATTGGCTAATTCAGATGACATTGATTTATGATTAGACATCCAATTTAAACTGTATTACGCGGCTCTCCCCTCTTCATCAATAATTTATTATTATCTCCTTGGCCTGATAAATCACCCCAAATGTTTCGTACGCAACGGATACCATAGAAGATTCGCACACTGCTCAAATCCCAGAGGAGCGTGCTCACGTCATTAATGTAATCCCCTTGAAGGTATTAAACCAATAATTGATATCGCGGAGCGTATGCACACCGCCCTGGAACAAAGCCGCCTATATTTTTCACGTGACCCAAATACGGTCCAGCCTGTCTTTTTGAAACACGTGTCGTTTGTGAGAAAGAGGGAGAGGTTTCAACGATGCTTTCAGCCGTGTGCATAAAACGCTGTATTTATTAAGTATGCATGAAAAGGCTCTTTGCTTTGCCCTGTTGAGCTTTTGGTCCCTAGTCTCGTATTGCATTCTATTATTTGTATTCCCCACTTTATCTGAATTGTTATTTTATCTTTCTATGTGTAGTTGGGGTGGGTGTTGATGTGTTATTCGGATGCTGAGTCTTTTATTGCGATTCCGTTTTTGCTGTATTGATTTTGAAACGAATCTGCTGACATGCAAATTATTGATTGACATGCAAATTATTATACTGCTCAGCTTTTATAACGGCTCAGCTATTCTGGCTAACCTATGCTGCTCAGTAATGCTGGCTTAGTTATGATGCTCAGCTGTGGCTTACCTACGCTGCTTAGCTAAGCTGGCCTCCATATGCAGCTCAGCAAAATACCCATAATGATAATAAAGTAGGCAACTAAGTCCATGCATCGAGAGGAAGGGTGTTCAGAATTAATGTTAGTCCAATATACGAGTATCCGTAAGTCTTCTATAAGGGTAAATCTTCACTTTGTTTGGTTTTGCCTTGGTTTTAATTGGCGAAAGAAAATTAAGAAAATATTCTATATCTCTTCTGTGACTCAATAGTATGTGGTTATAATTACTTACTCTTACGAAATTACATTTCAGTTAGGCATTTAAGTGTTTTGTTTGAGTGCTCATAAATTTGAACATTACATTTCATAGTTGTTTGCACTAAATAATAATTGTTATTACTTCGCAATAGTTTAACTTTTAATGTTATTGTAGTAATTGGGTACTTTTGTACAATTAACATTATGTTAAAATACAAATTATTCGCATTTATTACATGGTGTAAGAACTAAAAGTACCTATGTGCAATGTAAAATTTTATTTTGTAACTTGACGTAAAAAGTTAATAAAGATCCCCCATGTAACAAATTATGTTTGGCTGTCAAAGACAGGCATTTATATATTTACGTGAATTACGTATGAGAATCCCAACTGTCTGGAGTCAGTGGGACTATGGCATTCCGACTTGGGGTATGATGTAAGATTGAATGGAGTCGGGAAGGGAAGAAGATGGGAGTAGGGATTATAAATGTTGGACTGCTCTGATCTGGTCACCAAACACTGCTAAGGACATTTCAAGCAAAGTTTCAATTCTGGGTGGTGGTTTCTCACCGTTAAGCTACGAAAGCCATCAAATATGACTTCTACACTAATCGTTTGCCATTTACACTAACTACATTACTACTGCTTCCCACGTTCTACAAATAATTACCTGTTAATAAATCTCCTCTCCACCTTCCCCGTTCCATGCTAATTAATAAAGTTAGCAAGGTTCTAGAATAATTTCAAGACGTTAGTTAACTTGTACCTTCCCTAGGTAATCCCATTCTCGGGTTCGAGTTACTTTCCGAGATAGCTTTCTGTCTAATTGGGGCATTAATCGTAGGATAACGTTTTAAGGTGGCCAAGCAATGTAACTTAATTCATGTAACGAAAATTTCTTTTTATATGCAAGTTGGTTGTTATACCTAAGAGTTTAAGATATTTAAAAAATTGTCAAAATAAGTCAGGAGAGTAATCCACCATGGATTCTGATACTGATACAAACCTTACGCCAACAACATATAAAAACAAGAAATAAACTTGGGCCAAGATGACTACCTTGCGGTACACCACTATTGCCGGTAAATGGTTTACATATGTATATATTTTTTTATTTATTTTTTAACAAATAAAGTTCTACCTGATACTCGTATATAATTACTTAGTCTAGTTAAGCAAATATGTTAAATAACAATGTACTGGCCATTGGTAGAACACGAATTATGTATGATAAATGTAAATTTTTCACCACGTCTTCGATCGCCAGCCAAGACAGTTTTTTTTAATCCTTATAGAAACTAATGCTTTAAGACCGTATATTGCAGTTGACATCATCGTCCTATAAGCTTCTAGGGTTTGTCATAAGATCTTACAAACAGTTTTCTAATCCTGAAGCAATGATGGCTATGTATAATTGCATCATAAGGTGTAAAATTGAATACGTCTTAGCAATATGGTCTCCATAACAGCAAAGAGTTTCTTAGAAAGCTGTGTATGAGATTGCAAGGAGAGTACCCGCGATTAATGCATCACGAGGTACCTATTTTAATGACACGAAAATGTAAATAAATCTTTCATCTACAATATACTCCGCGTTGTAAAACATTTGATTCCGAAATAACCTTTTAACTATTTCAAAGAACACTAAATTATCAGTCGTAAGCATTTAATTTAGCATTCCTTCAATGTCTTAGAAGTGTTGTACTACGAACATTACAAAGGGGCTTTAATTAGTTCCATTCGGTAGGTACCGGTTTTAATCACGTCTGGTATTTGTTAGAGGAACAGACAGTATTATTTGAAGTATTTCTTGAAACGTTTTCACGAACGTCTAGGCCTCTACCCACGTCATACGGAACATGTCTGTACAAACCGTGAAGAAATAAACAACTTGGTAAATTAGATATGCAAACTGATAGTATAATTATAAGAAAATCCAATAAATTTTAAGAAAAACGAATACAAAAAAAATTATACTCAATTATGTAGGGCTTGGTCTTAAGTGAGCTCGGGCCCAGCGCTCACTCAGGAGTGGCGCTTAGTGCTGGAAGCTGGAAGACAGCGGTCACCATCGTGTTGTCGTCGGTCATTAGCCGCATCCTGGCTCCAGTTACCCGGTGTCTCCTCATGCCGGCGAGTCCTAGTTCCGTAAACATTGTATTAAAATATAAGTCTGCAGTTCTGCAGGTGTAATTCCACCGAGCTGATTCGATAGTGACAACATGTTTCACACGTATACAGGTTAGTACAAAATGGTGTGAACAATGTTTTTTTTTTACATTTATTGCTGCATTTGAAGAATCTTCGGTCAATCATATTAGACAGTATCCTAATACTTCTTCTTTGACGTTCAATATCACCATCGTCCGAGAGGTCTTCAGTAATGATGTGCCCCTAGTATTTTACGTTCTTTGATGTATTTATATGGAGTACTGTAGATGTATTTATATGAGTACCCTGATGTATGACAGTGAGGCATGAAACTGGCAGAGGAAGGTTGCAAGTAGACTGAATGCTGTTGAAATGAGATCCCTGAGGCGTATGTGTGGTAAAACCATGTTTGATCATGTGAGAAATGTGGAGATCCGCAAAGAATGCAAGGCTGATGTAAGCGTAATGAATAAGATTAATAAAGGGACCCTCAGATGGTTTGGGCATGTGGAGGGAACGAACAAAGAAAGAAGTGTAATAAGAATATATACCTAACGCAAATGTGAATGGTGGAAGACGGAGACGCCCGAGAAAGAAATGTGTGTGAATCAGATACTACATTAGAGCTATGTCAAAAGTCAGAATAATAGAAGAGAATGAATGTTAATAAGCAAAGAGTGTGTGCCAAGACCGAGTTGTTTGGCGGTCCGTCCTCTCTGCCTACCCCTGCGGAGAAACGGCGTAATGGTTAGTTAGTTAGTATTTATGTTTATTTATTAGTAAGGGATAAACAGCTTATACATGAAACATAAGGATAAAAATATACATTGTTAAATCGAGTCAAACCAAAAAAGTCTCCCATGTTAAAGTTGATTGAAGATAGAGTTTTATTACATATTGAAATTAATTTGAGGTGAGGAGGAGAGGAAGGGGAATAAAGGAGGAGGATAGGAGATGCTCCGGATACTTTTCACACTCTCGTATTAATTTTCGATCGTACGTGTTACTTCTAATCGATATTTCTGTAGTGTATGGCTAAAAATGTCTATATTTTGAAATTTTGTGTTATATTGCGCACATATACGGGGAATTGTTGAATTTTTTCTAATGTTAGTTCTACATGTAGGCAAATGAAACAAATGGGATTGCCTCATTAAGTTATAAGGGGGGCATCTTCTCGGGATTAAAATAGAATGGATGTTTCAATGACGTGAAATAAACTTGAAATAAGAGTATTTTAATCCGAATTTTGAGTTCCAAACCCATTTTAATTTGTTTTGTAATCAAAAACCTCCGAACCCAAAGAGCCTGTATATGTGTGTATACAGGGTGCGGCAGCATAACTTCATTTTTTAAAATGCGTGCCATTCAGTCGGCTGATGTCGTAGCGGAACGCTAGTGATCTCGTTCGAGAGGCGGAACTATAAACTATAAACTTTAGAATACAATTCCACGGTTTGGTCCCCAAATTATGAGGTTCATTCACATGCGATTGAAAGAATCCAAAATAAATTTTTAAGATATGTGAATTTTAAAATGGGCATTCCTAGTGAATGCCTAAATTACGATAACCTACTTTGTTCATTAAATTTAATAAAATTATCTGATCGTAGAATCATTTCCGATTTAACCTGTTTGTATAAAATCATAAATTCAATGTTTGATACCCCTGATTTATTATATGTAATTTCTTTTCATACTCCAGGCAGGTCAGTCACAAGGCAGTACCTACCATATTATTGTAGCAATTCTAAGTCAACAAGTCAATATTATACTCCTATGCGACGGATTCAACAGCTTGGAAACAAATACTCCGATGTTGTTGATATATTTAGTACATCAATTTTATTATATAAGCATACCTTATTGAAATTTTTTTCATCAAATAGGGGAATATTTTGATAAAGCTATTAAAATTGACTAACACTATTTTGTTGGCTGAAAAAAAAAAACTATTTCAGATTTTGTTGTTTTTTGTATTTTGTACCTACATCCTGTGTGGTTAAAATTCAATACCTAATATTTTACTTTGTATTTATTTTTGTGCAAATGTTTTAAAAAGTAGTTTCCTGCACTATTTACTAGCATAATTTCGTTAATATTTTTATATATATATGTATGTAAAAGCCTAAATAGGCGTAAATAAATAAATAAATAAAGTTCCGCTACGACATCAACCGACTGAATGGTGCGCATTTTAAAAAAGGATGCATCTACGTATGAACATCAAATAATTCCAGTATTCTTTACTGTCTCATTTCGTGTTAACAAGTTTTCCTGCATTTGTGGAATGAATCCCATCTCCCCATTATTCCCAGCTTCTCTGTTGTTCCACTTAGCAGATGTTTCCTGGAGGAATAGAACTTGCACCACTTGTTATGTATATAGTTCGTAGTTGGTAGTCAGCAGCGTCGGTTGATATAACATATCTTATGATGCGAGCTAATAGTATACCTCGCACACTCCATCTTGAGAGTTGTAAAGTGCCGCAGTGTTCCAGTATTGCGCTGCAAGGCGGGATGCAGCGGGTAAGATATTGCGCTCGTTTACACTGCGATGCATTCTCAAACTTAATAATTCAAAATAATAATATCATTGAAGAAGAAGATAAAAATAATCTCAACGAAAATATGAAAGAGAACAAGACACAGAAAAAGATAATGGTCGCAACTGGGACTCGAAGCCAGAACCTCTTGTCTATCCGGGACGTACGTTTACCAATTCCGCCATTGCGCCCTACAGTCAAACCGTCATAATAGTCATATTTGAAATTTTAGAATTAACAATATTATCTTCCATATTTGTAAAAAGCATTAACTTTGTGGCTCGCCATAATTTACAATAAAAACACACATAAATTTGTTGTAGACCACTTTTATTTTATAAACACTCTACCTAATATTATAATATTCTCCTGACGAAGGAAGGGTGCTTCCGAAACCAGTAGAGTGTTTTTAAAATAAAAGTGGTCTTCAACAAATTTATGTGTTTTTGTTGTAATATTATCTTCAACTAATTTATTTTTCCATATCATAGGCAACTACCCTTTTTAATGGAAATAATCGTTCAAAGAATCCATTTTGATGACGATATTGTAATATAAGTTTTAGAATACTTACTCGGATACCCTCGCAGCATCTCGTCACTTAGCTCGAGTACAGCGCCTAATGATATCGCAAAATTACCCAGACATCTCCTCGCACAGTCCCCACCCTACAAGGATAAATGCTTCTCGCATGCCTCGCTTTAGGAGGCATTTTTTTTTTTTTTTTTTTACAGTGAATACCGCACAAGAATCTCAACTGCTCCCATCTGGAGCCAGTGAGACTATGGCATCCCCAATTGGGGTATGTTGTGAGGCTGAAGGTAGTGGGGAGGGGAAGGAGGTGGGGAAGAGGAAGGTTGGGAAGTACCTGGCTATTCAGATCTGGTCACTAAACACGGCTAAAGCCATTTTCAAGCAACGTTTCAATTCTGAATGGTGGTCTTACACCAGGGCGATACTAATAGTATCTTCCACTCTGGAACATGCCGCAAATATACTATATATTATTTTAAATGAATTAATTGTGAAATAACACAAATTAATCAAATAAAATTTATTTGCGCATGCCGGGTTCGAACCCGCGACCTCCGGAATGTGAGTCAAGAGTCTTAGCCACTGGACTATGGAGGCATTCAATTATTATTAATGTATCTGTATTATTATGTATCTAACTCTCTAGGTAGCTTATTCAGTTATTTCTTACAATTTAATCTCATCTTTTTGGGTACCCATAACGTATATAAATTTACTTAACCCGTTTAATCTCAGGAGATCAAAGTCCAAGCTGTCCTAGCTCTCGTATAAATATTTTTGTTTCTACCTACTACTGGTGTGGTGGTATAAAGCGCCTGACGAACCTCAATAAAGCGCCTGACGAAGCCAGGCATTTAGCGGATCAATGATCGAATCCTGCGAAATCCAAAAAAAAAAATTAAAATTAATATACAATTTTCAAACTACTCCAAAATTAACAGGCAAAAGAAAGCGACATCTAGCGACTCCGAAGAAGAAAACACAAATAATAGTTAGATGACCAAATGTATAGGAAAAGGTGCACTGGAATTCGACGAAAAAATATGAAAAAAATCATCCTTCACATTGATAAAAAAAGTACTTCTTAGTCTCCCCACTCTTGTCTACTTTAATTTTCTGAAGATTTCACTTCTACCGTGTGTGAATTGCGCTCTCTGATTTTTTTTACATTCTGACAAAATTCGCCCGATTTTTGAGTGGTTAAGAATATTAGGGCCGGTATTTCAGTTGCTTTTAAGTTCTGCTTAAGAGATATTTACATTCGTCAAGTTGTTGTGGGTTAGGAATCCTGACAACCCAATCGTACTAATAACATTTATTTGCGTACTGAAAACGCCTTTCGGAGTGACAATCTTCACTTTTCTTTTTGTTGTGATATTATGCTGCGTATACAAGTGTGAACAAATTATGGGAAACGCGAATTATGGGAAAGTTGCCTCGTTCCCTATAATTCGTGGTTCGGCTCGAGCTTTTGTTCACACGTGTATACGCAACATTAGATTACGAACAAGAAATTTGGAAAATATAATATATTATTTCAGAGTGTGCAATGCACACGCGGTAGAAGTGAACCCTTCAGAAAACTAAAATAGACAAGAGTGGGGAGGCTACGGAGCACCGCACAAAGTAAAGACCGATTATACTATCTCATTTTCCCGCAGGCTAAATCCCATAGATGTATGTGATTGTTTCTTTTTATTGGTGCCATTTATCGCTTCATCGAGTTTCAAATCACAACGGCGCTAAAGAAGTTTTCACTTCGAAAGAGTTCGATTGCAATTTTTTTTTGTTTTTATTCGAAAAGAACTTAGTAATTGTTCGAGGAGATAGAATGTGAAATTCAACAAATATTTTTTTTTATTGTACAACAGATTTTTATCCAATTACTGTACAATTTTCTCATTTTGACAGTCTTAACACCTAGAAAGATGATTACTATACAAAAAAATCTTAAGGCTATCTAAAGAAGAGTTATATATATCTAGTGTTTCCGATATTTCGTTCAACAGCACCATTCCTCTTGTCATGCTATGCTGTGCTAGAACATCTGTTCTGCCGTATGGTATTTTGAACAAGTCGTGTCGACGACTACGGCTGAAATTTTCAGGCACGTATAAGCCATAACATTCCAAGAGGAATGGGCTGTCAATACGGTTATGGATTATGTTAAAACTAAGAATTGCAAAATTTGCATGACGTCTAGTTTCCAAGCTAAATCTATTTGTTGCCTCAAGTAACTCCATATGGTGCATGAATCTCGGGTACGTTCCATGCATCCGCATATAGACATACCTAAGGAATTTTTTCTGAATTTGTTCTAGCATATTAATATATTTCGCTTGGTGCGGAGTCCACACACCACTGGCATACTCCAGCTTACTTCTTATGACTCCATCAAACATGGCTATCATTGCATCTGGGTCATCAAATTGCTTACATATTCTGATGATGAAACCCAGGAGTTTGTAGCATGCTGGAGTGAGCCGTGATATATGATCCGAGAATGTCAGTTTGGGATCAAAGACGATACCGAGATCTTTAAAGCTGTTGACTCGGCATAATGTTTGCCCTTTAATGTTGTATTAAAAAACTATGGGCTTCTCGGAGCGGGTATATGTCATAGTTACACATTTTTTTATATTGAATTCTAATTTGTTCTTTACTGACCATTCTGCAATAGCATCAAGGTCAGATTGCAGTCATAGTAACAAATTATTTCCATCAAAAGTTTGAGGTCATCTGCAAATAGAAGACATCTCAACACAAATGAATGATAAGGAAAGAAAAGTTCTATTTGCCAAATTTTATGTGCAAAAAGTTGCATACAAAATTGTCAGGAATCCAAAAACACAAAGAAAACACAAGTCCTCATGATTATTTGCCATGCACATGCAAAGTTCGCGCTTCAAAAAATCACAGTCAAAATGAACTTATTTTGAAAAACGTAGATTATTAACCTTTTCAAATGATTTTTAAGAATGGAACAATACTCTCGCTAGGTATATTCGTAGATATCCGGATGGTAACCAAATTCCTGTATAATCCATCCATCAGTTAAAAATGTTTTAAAACGTTACTATCTGGTCGAGTTTCGGCTAGTTTAAATTTCTATAAAATCCAATTACAAACTTAATCAAGCGGTTAATATGTAAGTAACATTATCTGCCATTAACAGCTCAGCAGCGTGTAGCGACCAACGACTAACCCGATATGTATTCGGTTCCCCGTGGTCAATTAAACGCCGTTGGAGCTTCGGTCGCAGTGTCCGAACCCAGCGGGAACCAAATGTTTTAAACTCCACTAAAATAATAACATTAATACTGTTTATTTTTTTAGACATCAATCATCTTCTGCCGGCAAACTGGTAGGTGCGTCGGACTCTTCTGTAATTCTAACGGGGTCAAATGTGGCAGAGTTACCGTAGTTGTTTTTGTACGTGTTACAAAATATAATTTGAAGATTCATGCTTGAGAAGATGTACGCAACAATATGTAACGTGTGGAACATGTTATAATATAATAATTGTGTTAGGTTGTGGTAAGTATTACTTTTGGATTCATGGCGTGTCGTGTTGAGGATTTTATTTTATTTGTTAGCGTTATAAACAGTCATTACAAGTTCATATAGAACAGTGTTAGAGATAGTCATATCATTGACCAATAAAATAACGACATAAAAATTTGAGACCATAATAAAAAGAAAAACAAACAAAACAATATATGTATGTAATATAAACAGTTCTGAAAAAGTGCATCTACTCACTTAAATCTACAAAAAATGTATTTTCAAGGGTAATATATACTGTAACATTTTTGAAGAGGTTATTTAATGCAAACTGCTGAAATCAAAAAAGAAAATGTAATGAAAATGAAAAAAAAATGAAAATGAAAAAGAAAGATAAGGAATTAATGAAACATCAAGTTTTCCGTTGAATATTACTTTTTACGAATTTTATGAAGTTAGCAAGGTTCGTGTTAAACATGTCAATGTCTGTGCACAATCTATTGAAAGTGCTACAGCTTCTTCTTATAAACACATTTTGAAGATAATTAGCATTGCTCTTAGGAATATAAAATATGTATTGGACATCTGAAATTAGTATTTTGTAATAGGTAAGGGCTATCAATAAAATTGTGGATTATCTTATAAAGCATTACTAGGTCTCTGATATCTCTGCGTTGATCAAGGGTTTTGAGGTTCATAGAGACATAATTTACATAATTTCGCATGCGAAATGAAACATATTTCAAAAACTTTTTCTGGACTCTTTCTATATTTGATTTATATGTAGAACAATGAGGGTTCCATACTGTTGAAGCATACTCTAGGTGGCTTCTGACGTATGATATGTAGAGAATCTTAAATATTTGTGGATTTTTGAAAACAGAACTTACTCTAAGTATAAATCCTAGCATTTTCAAAGCCTTAGACGTGATGTGCTCGACGTGAGATTGAAAAAGAAGCTTACTGTCTAATAGAACTCCAAGATCTCTAATTACATTTGCCCTATTTAAAAGATTGTTTTTAATTATGTACGGATATAGTATAGTGTTTTTCTTTCGAGAATAAGATATGACGGAACATTTATCTGCTTTCAAAAGAAGGCGGTTTATATAAGATAAATATACGCTGGTCTGAAATGTTAGTAGCTAGCGTCTTCTAAAGTATCTATTCCATGTCTTCCTCGGGCATCCCCGACTTTTTCTATCATTTACATTTGCGTCATATATTCTCCTTCCCTTTTTTCGTTCATTCGCTGAACATACCCAAACTATCTGAGGGTCCCTTTCTTAATCTTACTCATTATGCTTACATCAGCCTTGCATTCTTTGCGGATCTCCATATTTCTCACACGATCTTACATAGTTTTATCGCAAATACGCCTCAGGGATTTCTGCAGTACCAATCTACCTGTTTTTAAATAGGTAACGTCTATTTGAAGTTTGCTTTCGTTTTCTTGATTGAATGAATGGTTCTACGCCAACTCAGAATCAAGTCAACTAAACACCTCTTTGAAAAGTCATTAAAAGCTATGAAATAAAAACGAGTGTGCTTTAGACCACACGCCTGAAGTAAAACTTCACTAACTTATATCTCCCTCTCAACTTCCGTTCGCCTCGCCCGACCGTTCGCCTCGCCCGATCACACTTTTCGTAACGCTCTCGTCACGCATTCACCAGCTTACGCCCCAAGTCAAGCGTGCGTAAATAAAATTTTAAAATAGCCCATAACCCTACCCTGACGTAACCTATTTAACCAATTTTTTATATATTTTTTTCGTCACTTTTAATGACTGTAAGAATGAATGTAAGAATGAAGTGGAATCTTGGAAGTGGAACTTAACCCACTTCCCGACATTCGATCGAGCTGAAACTCGGCAGATAAACTCGTTGAAATGAATTCTAGCAACGATGGCAATCACGCACACACGCGAACATTTACGCATTTCTCTGAAATTCTAAGGCATGATAGCAGTTAATATACCAAATAAACATCGCTCTTATCCCATCGTGATTTGGCTCAGTTGATAGCGTGATTGACTCCAGTTCCTGAGTAGGAAGGTTCAGTCTTCTGTCAAACCATTTTTTAGTTTAAAAAAATATTTGAAAATAGATGTATTTAGTATTTTAACTTAGTTTTCTATTGTTTGATTTCTTTTTCACTGGTAAACCTTTAGGTTTCATTTGTAAAGATATCGATTTGTTACTTCCATAGCCTATAATACTTCCGTAGCATACAATAATTAATTATCTTGGAGTAATTTAAATTGATTTTGTATTTCGTTTACAGGTAGATATCTCCGCGGATATTTAATGAAACTAATTAATGGAAGATGCTTCAAAGAAACACGATATTTTATGAGGAAGTTCCTTAGATAAAGTCTTGTAAAATATACATAATTCTGAAAGCCTTAGGGTGTATTTTACTCTGGATAAACCATTACAAAGGATGAATTAGAACCGCGGTAAAAGGTAGGAATTAATTATTTTTAAAGGTAATTATTAATTATTATTATTATTTCTTAATACTGTACCAACTTTATCTTTACTTTTGTTTTTTTTATTTGCTTTAGCTTCGCTTAGCTTTTTCATTTTGGGAGGCGGGTATGAATACTGTGTGAATACACCTCTGCAATAGGTCACCCCAAGAAGTTGGCTGCATTTGGTGGTTTTGCAGGGGTGCCCGGGTTCATGCAGTGAAGTTTGTCCAAATCTTTGCGGCTAATGCGTCTGCCCACCTGCTGCGTTGCGGGCTAGATCGAGAGAGACCGGTTGAGGAGGACTTTTGACCTCTCCAGCCAGAATCTCTCGACCCATCGCCTTGCACCGCAGTTGGAGGGATGGATATATGTCTGTCACTCCTGGACACACTGACCCCCAAATTCCTACCCACACCTCATACCTATTTCCGTTTCAGAACTTCCTCTTCTTCATTACCTTAAAAAAAAACCCTCCACATAGCATCTCCTAGGATAACATAGGCCCCGAGGAATTTTACTCGGGGACTCCTGTGTTTTGCTAATGTAAAAAAAAAATCAGAGTGTGCAATGCACACGCCGTAGAAGTGAAACCTTGAGAAACTAAAGTAGACTACTGGGAGGCTACGAAGCACCGCAGAAAGAGGAAACCGATTATACTGTCTCATTCTCTCGCAGGCGTAGGTATGTGTTTGTCTCTTTTTAGTGCCCCTTTTTTCGTTTCATCGTGTTTCAAATCACAATGGTGCGAAAGAAGTTTCACTTTAAAAAAACTTTACTACCCGGCCTCGCCCGTGATTTCTACATCGTTTATCATTGATAATTTAAAAATATGGAAAAATCAATATGCAGTGGCGTCTTATCTTAGTTTTCTATACTTTCAAAGCGTCATATCTCATTATGGAAAATATGTTCCAAGTTGCGTTGACCTAGAAAATCTAGACAGAAATTAAACGGACAAGGGAAAACAGCTGCAAAATTCATAAGAACGCGGTTTTGATTTTTTTTCATAACTTTATTATAGAAAGAGTTTCTCCTCTCGAGTTGTTCTGTTCTATGTCGTCATTAAGCTGCTATTCGCTTTGGTTTGTGACTATTTTCGTAGAAGGTGTGAAAATGTAAGGGTGATATCCAAATATATATTATTTTGGGGTGGATTTAACACGTACGGATACCCAAACTTCTATTTTCGTCCAAAACTCGGATTCAAAGTTCCAAAGTGAGGGATGTTTAGAAATTCATTTGTAGATATATTTAAAAACTAGCTGGTACCCGGCATGCGTTGCTATACCATTTAACAAAGAAATTGTTGCTCCCTGCGTGTCCTTTCCCATTCGTCCCCTTCTTCTCCTGCGTCCCCTTCCCCTCTCGTGTTCCCACTCCGTCTCCTCCACCTTCCCTCTCCCCTTTCCCCGTCCCGCGAACCCCCCTCTCGAGTTCCCGTTCCTCCTCACTGGTTCACCTCCCCCCCATCCCGCGAACCCCCTACCCGAGTTCCCCTCCCCCTTCCCCCCTCCCGCATTCCATACATTCAGTTTTCAAACAGCTCGCGTGCCACCAATAGCAATTTTTTTATACAAATTTCATAATGCCAAAGCTCACCAGAAGTTTTATACAAACCTTGTCCTGACAATAACGAACTCACAAAAAAAAGAATTATCCAAGTTGGTGCAGTCGCTCGAAAGTTATGCGCGTACATACATTTCGGCGATTCATTTTTATTTATATAGAAGAAGAAGAAGAAGATGAGTTTTATTCTAAAACTAGCTTAACTTTTCCAATCCATCTCTACCACTGCGGTACAAGACGATGGGTCCGGCTGGAGAGGTAAAAAGTCTCAATCAACCGATCTCTCCCGATCCGGCCCGCCACCCAGTAGATGGGCAAAAACATGTGCCGCCAAGACCTAGACAAACCTCACCCCATGAACCCCTCTGCTAAATAACCAAACATAGCGAACCACTTGGGTTGACCTATGGCTGCCGTGTTGTTTATCCAATTGATGGTTACCGGGGCGGCGTATACACACCCATACCTGCATTCCAAATTGAGATATATATTCATACGAAAGAAATATGATATTATGTGAAACTCCTTCCCCTTTGGTCCTAGTGGATATCTTGACGTTTATGTCTTTTGACTTTTATTAGCGACCACTAATGTTCGTATCGCACTGGTTCATCGAATCTAGCTCGAAATGGCTATAGCTTTATTTAGTAACCAGATAATTCCCAAGCCTTCAATATCGCCCTGGTAAGGGACAATAAAATAGAGTGAAAAGAAGTCATCTATCTATATAAAAATCAAAATATGTTTGCTAATTGTATTTAAGTTATTCGTGTATTGTTATATTAAGCATAGGAAATGTTTGAAACTTTCAAAATACCATCTTTCCACCCTCGCTAAGGTTTCTGGATTATTACAACCACATGACAATATATCTGAAAAGTTTTCTAATTATCACAAAAACTCTTACGAAGCTGTCAAAAATGTCACAATTTGAGAATGTCATTTAGCGAACCATCGATTGTTCAATCAATCAATTTTCGAATAAACTCTTTAAATTAATGAATTTACTTGAAGTACTAAGTATGTATGAAAAATGAAAATTTGAATAAAATATTGTATCTAACGGGTCGCACGCGAGCTGTTTGAAAACGGAATGTAATGGGACTGAATATATGGAGCGCGGGAGGGGGGTTGGTGGAACGGGGGAGAGGAGAAAGGGAAGGTGGAGGGGGAACGCGCGAGGGAAAGGGAACTTGGGGGGTGAAGGGGTGGCGGAATGTGAACGGGACGAATGGGAAAGGACACGCAGGGAGAAACAATTTCTTTATTAACTGGCATTCCAACGCATGCCGAAAAACACCTAGCACATATATATTTGCGCTTCGTCGGGTTTTAAACCTGTGACCTCCAGACTTCGTGGCCTGGAACCGGAGCTCTGTACATCTGTAACTCAGTTGCTGTGTGAATATTAAAGTACCTACCCACGGACTTGTAATGAGAGGGACCCAAGTAGGAATTGATCGAGTTAAGGAGGCAATTTATTTCAATTGTAAATTATTCATTTATTTAAGTGTACGTGACGCATGGAGAGCGACGGTCTACAGTACTCTATTTTAGAAACTTTATACAAAATGTACTCAATCATAATAATAACATTGATTTAAATTCTAATAAGTTAGATATTATGAATTCTGACGGCTGCTATCTCCAATTTATCCTAGTGATCGATATGTTAAAATTAGGCCGAATCAATTAAAAGCAATATTTATTAACAACTAGCTGGTCCCGGCATGCGTTGCTATGCCATTTAATAAAGAAATTGTTTCCCCCTGAGTGTCCCTTCCCATTCGTCCCGTTCCCTTTCCGCCTCCCCTTCTTCTCCTGCGTCCTCTTCCCCTCTCGCGTTCCCACTCCTTCACCTCCACCTTCCCTCTCCCCACATCAATCCCCCCCCCCCCTTCCCCCATCCCGCGAACCCCCCTTTCGAGTTCCCCTCCCCCCTCACACGTCCCCTTCCCCTCCCGCGTTCCCCTTCCACTTTCCCCGCCTTCCCTCTTCCCTTTCCCGCTCCCTCGTCCCGCCAACCATCCTTCCGCGTTCCATATATTCAATCCCAGTACATTCAGTTTTTAAACAGCCCGCGTGCCACCTTTTACAATTTTTATTCCAATTTCCATTTTTCATATATATTAAATTTGGTACCTTACATAGGTACCAATTTAAAATTTCTAAAATTCTTGATTCGATTCAAACTATTAGGGGAGTACCTACTTTAAATAAATTTATCAACTTTTCAAAAATAGAATCCTGAATTACTTCTATCATTGTTTTGCAAAATGTCATTCTCAATTACGCGAACTGTCAAACGTGCGATGTTTTCTGAAATTATCCAATTTTCTGCGCAATTTTTTAAATTTTTCTCTCCGTAAGAACCATCCTCGTACTTCAAGGAATATTCTAAAAAAAGAATTAGCGAAATCGGTTCAGCTGATCTCGAGATTTGCGCTTACCAACACATTTAGCGATTCATTTTTATATTATAGATAGATAGTAAGTAATATAGTTTTTTTTTTTATTTATTGGAGTATGTAACATAATATTACATTACTTTCCTATAACATTCTAATAAAAATATATAATAATACCCAGACATTTTGCAAACTTCTTTGGCACCGCTGCGATTTGAAACTCGATGAAACGAAAAATAGCTACACTAAAAACAGACAAACACTTAGTACATCTACTGGATTTAGCCTAAGAGAGAATGAGATAGTGTAAACGGTCCCCTCTTTGTGCGGTGCTTCGCAGCCTCCCCACTCTTGTCTACTTTAATTTTCTGAAGGTTTCAGTTCTACGGCGTGTGAATTGCACACTCTGATTTTTTTATTTATAGATGGTGGTATCTACCCACTCATTTTACTTATTCTTGAGTACCGAACAAGAGTCCCAACGGATCCAGTGAGACTATGGCATCTCCTATAGGAGTATGTTATATGGGGCTGAAGGTAAGCAAGGAAGTACCTGGCTATTCAGATCTAGTAACCAAACACAGCTAAAGCCATTTTAAGCAATCTTTCGATTCCGAATGGCGGTCTTACACCAGGGCGATTCTGAGTATATCTTCCACACTGAAACGTGCCGGAAATTATCTTTATATTATTTTAATTATCAATTATCTCCTGGATAAAGCGTCTCTATTGAAACTTTCAGAAAGAAGAATAAGCACAGATTTAATACTATTACATAAAATACTGCATTACAAAATTGACTGTTCTGAATTACTTCAATTTATCAATATCCATGTTCCCCAAAAATCATGTCGACATTTATTACCCTTCTACTTCAATAACACCAGGACATTAGCTTATCAAAATTCTCCGTTTCCGAGACTGCACAGTCTCGGAAATAAATATTCCAATCTAGGTGATATATTTCATCTTAAAACTATTAATCAGTATAAACGTTATATATTCTATCACTTTTATTCTTCTAGGCACAAATACATTCACATAATTTCTTCAAGTTTTGTTTATATTGAATATGAGACTTCTTATTATTTTTACATAATATGTATTTTTATTTTATTATTTGTTTTGTTGTTACACTGTTTTGTGTATTTTCTTTTCTCATTGTATTATATTTTCTTCATTGTTTGTTACTCAACTTATAAATTATAATGTAAAAGCCCATCAGGGCGTGTAATAAATAAATAATTCATTAAATTGTGAAAACTTTACTTGCGCACGCCGGGATTTAAACCCGCGTCCTCTGGATCGCTAGTCGAGAGCCTCGCCCCTCAACCGCGGACGCCGTGTATTTATGATTATAATATTTATAGTTTTATACTATCATTGTTTTCATTTTATTTTGTGCTAATTCTCTGAACCCTTTAGAAAATAATTGAAATTACTTAATCTAATTTAATTCACGCTTAAAATTTAGCACGGCCTTGGAATTTCCAATACTTCTATTTGTGTGTGTTTCGGTTTAGGGCGTACCTTTACCTTTCAGGTGTTTTTGTTGCCAGGTGCCGACAGAAAGGTTGAAAGGGTCTTTTGATGTTCATTTCTCCTACTATTGCCTATTTAATGAACGGAACTTCCGTAAACATATTTCTAAAGTTGCACCTAAAAATATACTAGCGATAGACTGTTAAATAAAAGGATATCTGATGAAATAAATTAATAAACTTTTGATAATTTTAAAATTTAACTAATAAAGAAATTATTTCTCCCTGTGTGTCCTTTCCCATGCGTCCCGTTCCCGCCCCCATTACCCTCAGCGTCGCCTTCCCTTCCCGGGTTCCCCTCCCGCTTCCAACCGTCCCGCGAACCCTCCACCTCCGGCGTTGCCCTCCCCTATCCTGCGTTCCCCTTCCACCCCCCCCCTCCCTCGTCCACCCCTCGCGAAACCCCCTCCTTTATTTCCCTCCCCCTCCCTCGTTTTCCTACCGCTAAACTATATGAAATACACTCATTTTTTTTCAAACAACTCGCGCGCTACCTATTGCAATTTTTATGCAAATTTCATAACGCCAGAGCTCACTTCGCGGACGTGCGGATGAATGATGTAGAAAATAATGTCATGACGCCAGAGCTCACTAGTATATATAGAAACCATTGCGGGCATGCGCACATCAAATCACCAAAGTTTTATCGCAATCGGCGGCCGGCGTAGTCCAGCGGTAAGTCTCTTGACTCACACACAGAAGGTTACGGGATCGAATCTCGGCGTGGCAAATAAATTTTATTTGATTAATTTGTGTTATTTCACGAGTTATTCATTTAAAATAATATATAGTATATTTGCGGCACGTTCCAGAGCGGAAGATACTCTCAGTATCGCACTGGTGTAAGACCACCATTCAGAATTGAAACGTTGCTTGAAATTTCATTAGCCGTATTTGATGACCAGATCTGAATAGCCAGGTACTTCCCCACCTTCCTCTTCCCTATCTCCTTCCCCTCCCACTACCTTCAGCCTCACAATAATTGGGGATGCCTTAGTCACACTGGCTTCAGACGTGAGCAGTTGGGACTCTTGTGCGGAATTCATATAAAAAAGAAAACGGAGGAATGGTTTAGTAACGGAAACGCATTAAAGATAAACAACAAATTGAGATTAAAAAGCACACGTGTACAGAAATGAATTATCTGTTTTGACATTGTCTGGAAGTGGTAGGTATATATGAATAAATTCGCCATTAAATGCTCCAATCCTTCAGACAGCTCCTTGATCACGTTCCTATAATTGATACTTGCAAAGCTCTCGTTTATATTTCGGCTATCTAGAACTCAAGTTCAAACCGCGTTTATCATTCGCGTCTATTTCCATTTACGTTCGTTTGGCAGTTTGGCGTGAGACACGGTGGGCGTCGGACGTGTTTTCGCGGTGTTGCGCTATTATTGTCACACATGCAGTGCTACATTATGTTGTATCTTTGGAATACCTCGAAGGTAGGAACTCACATAAATATATCGATAGCGGAAATTTGAAATACTCTAAAGGAAAATACGTTAAAATGAGTTAAATATGTAATTTTTCTCCAACAAATATTTTTAGGAAAATAAGTGCATCATTTACGGCTTGCATTTTAAGAGGATTTTTTCTGAAAAATTAAAAATAAATTAAATACTTTCGTTATTTGTTTTTGGGTTATGCCGCGTTGCGCTACCTCCTTTTTTAGCCAGCGTTTCGGACAGCGTTACAGTTCGAAACGTTGGCTAAAGAAGGAGGTAGCGCAACACGGCATATCAGTTGTGTTAATTTTCAAATATCTTTATTAGTAAAAATGTTAGTTGATTGATTTTGCGAGAAGTGTTTATGTGTGTGATTTAGGTGCGAATGAATGTCGAAGGACCTTGCGTATGTGTTTTTGTGTGAATGTTAGACCACTGCACAAATAGAAATGAATGCACATAAAGGAAGGAAGGACTTACTGAGGAATCTTGTGGTATCTTCTTCTCTTCTCTCATGTGTGGCCTTTGTTTCATACACTTGTATTCGCGGTATTTTACTTTCATATGCGGGTATAAAATGCGGGAAGCGTAATTGTATGCTTACGCGAGGTTCGATTGACGACACACTGATTTATTATGGTAACGGTTCATAGCAACGTAGGGATGGGATTGGATTAGGAAGGAACATACTAGGGATGGGATACATGTGACAATCAAGCTACAAGCACAGAGTCTATGGTATAATATGTAGATGTATGTAGGTAAGTGTAGGTATGATTGTGTAAACGCCCAACCATTAGTATTTATGTGAAAATTACTGGCAGTGTAAAATATGCATCTAATATTCTATGTAAGATATGAGTTTCAATGATTTAAAATGCTTCTTTGTAATAGCAATGTCGTTAACAATTTTATTCTCGAAAATCACTTACGCGGAGACATGGTTTTTGCGTTATTTCATAGGATTCGGGAACTTTACCTAGAAAGCAAGTAAGATTTCCCGGATGTTCTTTATACGCTGTAAACTAATTTTAATTTATTTCTTCAAACACGGCAATTGCGCAGCTTTTGTGGCACCATTTCAATTCAAAATTAATAGAAAACTTAGTTTTAACCATATTTATTGTTTAAAAAAACCAACATATTTCGTAAGCAATGCTAACTTCATCCGGGTTTTCTTTAAAAAATGCTTACTTCTTCAGGGTTTTCTTTAAGCAGTGCTTACTTCATCAGGGTTTTCTTTAAGAAAATGCTTACTTCATCAGATTTTCCCTTAAGTAATGCTTACTCCATCAGGGTTTTCTTTAAGAAAATGCTTACTTCATCAGGTTTTTCTTTAAGCATTTTCTTAATGAAACCCTGATGTAGCAAATGGCTATTTTAGCAGATTTTTTATTGATTCCTGGATGAAGAGAAGTGGGCTCAGAACGGACCCCTGGGGTACCAAAATATTTCCGCTTTACAATAAAGTTTAAGCATTGCTTACGAAACATGTTAGTTTTTTAAACAATAAACATGGTTAAAACTATGTTTTCTATTAATTTTTTTTAAATTTTTGATTTGGTATTACATAATTTTGAATATTAATTTTGAATTGATTTTGAATTTCATTTCCCATGGAGAAGATTACAAATCAAAAAGCCACTTACTATTTTGTGACATGCTTCAAAAGATAGTAGCAGAACAACTGTCTATAAGTGACAATGAAATGTGAATGATGATGACAAAAAATGCAGAATCGCTCTGTTTATTGGCGCGTTCTGATTATCAGAAGTCCTCGCTTAAGTTAGTCGTAACTCAATAATCGTAATCCAATAATATAATGTTGGGTTGGATTGTTTTGGTATAAATATGTTATTATCATGACGTCTTGCCAACATTATCAACCCACGATACCGCTGGAAAGAAAATCTGTTGTGGAGATGTTTACATAAAGTGCTTCGTATTATTTTAGATTAGCATTTATTTGGAATCTTAGAAATAATTCTACAGCGATTTTTATTTTTAGCCACTCTCAATATTTTTACTGTAGTCAACGAATAATTTAAAAAGAAACTTTCACAGAAGGTTCCATTAGTGGATTGCTTTCTTATGCTTTATTAAAAACTTAAAAATGTATACAATTCCGACCTCTGTTCTACTGTGATTGCTATTTTTTATTCATGCCCTATGAATAATAATTTTCTTTACAATTATTCGGCATTATAAATTCAAAATAAATTCATAAAGAAGTCTATTTATGAAGCTTCTCAGTAGGTAAATATCTTTTAAATGTGTGGGTTGATTTTTCTGCTCTGGCACACTCCATTCACATTCATGCATTTCTGTTGTTTTGATTCTCGGCAAGACCCGACTAGCATTTGCTACACACGATCGTGTCATGGAGATTCTTCTTATCATTGCCAAAATTTGATCGAAATGACTAAATACCGCTTTTAGCAATCAAATTGAGCGACCGACTTCTGCCCTAAACTTTGGCTTCAACACACAATTACTTCGTAGTCTCAAAATTGACTGTATGTCTCAATTTCGGCGGCGGGTATGGGTATCGCCGCCCCAGGTTACCCCAAGTGATTTGCTACGTATGGTGACTTCGCAGGGGTGCCCGGGTTCATTGGGTGAGATTTGTCTAGATCTTGGCGATTGCGTTTTCCCACCTACTGCATGGCGGCCCGGCTTGAGAGAGACTGGAGGAGGGAGACCTAAACTAGACCTCTCTAGCCGTGCTCTCTCGATCCATCGCCTTGCACCGCAATGGGAGAGATCGATTCATAATTTCGTCACTCTTAGACGCAATGACACCCAGATTCCCACCTTTTTCTTTCTCAAAACTTCCCCTCTTCCCTCTTTCCTTAATGAGACCCTTACAGCATCCGCAAAGACGATATACGCCCTGAGGGATTTTTCCTCAGGGCCTCCTGTGTGGAGCTATCTTAAAAAACTGATTCCTTTGTAATAAATTGTGAATGTGCATAATTCATAATTATAATGTAAAAAGCAGTAATTGTTGAATGAAACACCAGTATATACATATTGAATTATTTGGCGGGTAGGAGATAAGCCGACGTAGCTCAGTGGACAGAGCAGTTGATCGGAAATCAGAAGGACGCGGGTTCGGGTCCCGTCGGCGGCATGTATCTTTTCTAGGGAGATTTTTTCAATGTAAATGAGTGTTTCAGGCTAATAATTATTACTTATAATAATTGTTAATACTTCTGCTTACCGTAAGTTGACTATCTGCAGCAAGTTCAATGTGCATCAGTCTTGAATTTTCTCTTGTTTCTGCAAATAATTGCATCACGTCAGTTCTGCTCTTATTTACATCCTGCAGCATCTTGTAATAGGTTTTGTCTGCAGTTGCGATGAACGCGAGGAGATGAGATGAACCGCGAGCGTTCTGAAATAATACAACTTGTTACCCACACTGTCTCGACATGCAAATACCGCTTCACTGCAATTCTGAGCAAATGCAAATCAGTTGTTGCCTTTCTCGGCATCTGCCTGGATGCTTATTCAACTTTCAGGGCACATAATAAATTTGAATATCTATTTATAATTAGGTGTCTATCTCTGATTTAAGCTGCATTTCAGGTGCCTATTTTTATTGCTTATTGACACCTGTTATTATCGGCTATATTGGTGAATTTTTGACCATTCGGATTCGCTCCATGGAGGTCTTGAAGATTGCTGTCAAAATTAATTTATTCTGTGTATGTTATAAGAGCTATTTTTGTACTCGCGCAAGGTCAATGAAACTTCTATTAGCCTCACGAAAATGGAATTACTTTGTTTTTTTTTATTACAACACTTCTACAATAAATGCAGTTATATCTATTTTATCTAAATATTTGTTTATTTTACATTGGCTGGGGTACCCGACTTAGCTCAGGGAGTTGATATGAGATTGAACCAAAGATATTCAAACACAGAAGAGATATGCTATGGTGTCCGCGCAACTGTCGCCGGACTACGCGCTAATTAGCGTAGTTTTCATACAAAAAGAATTTGTTCATTTCGTTGATTTTTTGAAAATGTGCATTAATATTGGTTAACAATGCATTTTGAATAAGGAAAGCATTCGTTCATTTAGTTTAACGTTCGTTTGGTTTATTCGTTAATTATTTGTTCTTTTAGTTTATTTGTTAATTGGTAAACAATATCGGCGACACCCGGAAGCGCAGACCCACATATTAAAAACAGCAGATAGCACATCTACTTATATTTAAATATCTTTGAAATGAACTGACGTTCGAACCCACGATGGATCTTGCTTTATATACCCCCACCATGGGTAGCCCCATCCATTCCAGAATGTTCCGGGATGTTCTGGAATGTTGTGGAACGCTCTCGAATACTCTCGAATGTTCTGAAGGGGGAAACTTCCAGTCCTTATATCTTCAGAAGCACGCCCTTCAGTTAAAAACGGGAACTTTCTTTGTGGATGGGGGATAGAGAAAAATACCCTCGACTCTGTGCAGAAACGGACGGTCCGTATAATAGATTCTCCCATCTTAACAGACGGATTGCAATCTTTAGAGCACAGGCGTCGGGTGGGAGTTTTTCTACCGGGGTGTTGTATTACAATGGAAGATGCTCCGAGGAACTAGCATCATTGATCCCTTCGGCACCGGTGCATAGTCGGGAAACACGCCAAACACGTGCCCAGCATTTGAACACGGTTGACATTTGTCACATGAGAACGGGTCGTTTCTTTGACTCTTTCTTGTGTTCAACAGCTTTGCTGTGGAATGATTTGCCGGCCTCTGTGTTTCCTCCTTCCTGCAACGTGGGTCTCTTCAAGACCAATGTTCATTCCTTCCTCTCCTCAAAAAGACCCTCCACACAGCATCCCAGATGACATAGGCCCTGAGGGAAATCATTTTCCTCAGGGCCTCCTGTGTGGAGTTAATGTAAAAAAAAGAGGTACCAAAACGTATAACTTCCTTGATCGTACCGCAGTTTTAGCGGCACGCATATTGTAGTAGGTATTCGCAAAAATAGAGCTATTTCACGAGCTTTCAGTTTTAACTACAGACGTTCACAACGCTATCGAGTTCAACATTTTTACTATCACGCACATTGAAAAACCGCTGATCACAGCTGTGAACCTTTTCAGTCTCTTATGACAGCCGCTATGACGTTTTACCTAGTTTCCTCAAACCCGACTTACTAAGTAAAGCCATGGAAAATAAATCCATTTTCCAAATACGCCAAAAAAACAGACAAAACGACCCTTAAAACCCATTTAACAATATAAAGAAACGTTTACTTTGGGGTAGGTATCTTACTTACTTTCTCAGCTTTCTTCAGTGCTTAATTTCAAATTAGCTTTCGTGTCACTCAAAAAACCCTCCCTCCATTCTTTGAAAGTTTTTTTTCCGTTGTTCGGCGTTCAACGTTGGTGAGGCGTTTTCCCGACATGCCAATTTCGATTGTAAATAGCCTTGAAAATAGCTCCAACGATACGTAACAACGGCCGTCAGTCAAACGTTCAATTTGTCAATGTCACTCACGGTTATACGCAGGCAAATTAATTTTAAATTTCCCCCCGAATGGCCCGACTGCGCTTTTCCGCGGTTTATTCACAATCGGGTGCGGTTGGAAAATACCGCCAAGTTTTCTATATGTTCATAAATACGCTTTTTTATAGTAGGTAGGAAAAAGAGTAACGTGAAGGTTATAAAATATACCTAATTACAATTGTGTTAAAGGTATTTTCGAATAAGTATCTTGTAAAACAGTTTGCAATTATTCAGCGAATACGCGCCTTTAGGGGGCATACATTAATTATGTGAGCAGTTTTTCTTCCAATCTAGACCCCTCCCCTCCTCGTGGTGAAATAAATTTGGGCCACTTCGAATATTCTTTTTAAGTAACGTGAGATTTTGCTGAACCCTCCCCCCCCTCTTTTTGTGCTCACGTAATTAGTGTATGTCCCCTTAGTATTCCCACGTTTAAGGAACGGCGACGATATAAAAAAGGCAATAAACATGCTTTTCTTTTCACAATAATGCTGCAGTCTTTTCTTACACATTAATATTTAAGCTGAGACAAACAATGTACCTACGTCTGTTTCCTCCAAAGTAGGTACTATTTTTTTCCTTTAGAGGAAACAGACATTTTTATTTATTTATTTATTTATTTGTTTATTAAGACATACACAGTACATTATAATACAGATTAAAAGTATGTTAAATTAAATTATTACATGGTTATGTACCTATTACGTAAGTCCATAGAATGTCATTTGGTAATTATGCCTGAGATATGAACCGGTCTAGTAACTTAATTATTGACTTAATTACCTGCATTATGTGTTTCATCTGTTGTCTCACCATTATTTAATGAGTAAGAAAGTTCTGCAGCATTATTGTGATAAGGAACGTATGTTTATTGCCTTTTACTATTGGCTTTTCTGTAGAAATTCTAGATTGCTGATCTTTTTCAGCTTTCATGTACTTTAGCATTTTTTAAAACTAGTAAAAACAACACAATTTCACGTGTTACGTGGCGACAAGGGATTGTTTGTCTTGTGACGTCACATTGTCATAAAGTAGGTCCGTTGTGGCACCCCGGAAGGTTATCTATGATATCAGAGCAGAGCCGGAGCGTTTTGTTTTGATTCGTCGATCATCGATTAAACTTGGTTTACTTTGGTAATCTTTTGCACTTATCTATGCAAATATCTCAATATTCCATCTCATTTCATTTCCCTGTCATTAATCTTGCTTCTCTTTACCAAAGTAGGTCAGATATATTTAAGAGGAAACGAGGCGGCGTTTTGGTCAGACAAATGTATTCCTCAATTTTCTCTTTGGGTTTTGACACTAGTGAAAATATTTTTTAATTAATATATTGATATCGCCCTCTAGCATGTCGGTACGTTTTGATTTTTTGATAAGTTACTTCTTATAGGAGTTAGGATCATTCAAAAATCGTTAAAATTGCCTGGTTTGAACGCCATCAACAAACATTAAGTGTACAAACTAGACAATGTATTATTTTAAATCCAAAAACGTACAGATATAGAGTATTTTTTTCTAAAGCGGTTAGTCAAAAAAATCTTAAAAATCGGTACAGTTTTAGAGGAGACAATTGGAGAATACAAAACCTTGATTTTGATGATTTTACTTTGGTATTTTCAGCCTTCGGTGCAGTTTTCCCTTTCGCTCAGTATTTGGGGGAGTGGGACAGTGGAGGTTATCCACCACTTACCCGCCCTGGTATAAGTAACAGATGGTTACTCCTTCGAGGCTCTCGCAAGATTCTAATTTTTTTGTTAAACGAAGCTAAATTTATTTATTTTGAACTAATCTAGACCTCCAGTGTCCCTGCATACGTTGTTAGAAAGCAGTATGCAAGTGCTTAACAGGAAAATAAAACATAATACAACAAATCAGGTTAGTAATACAAGCAAAATAATATTTAAAGCAAAATAAAACTCATTCAAGAAGCTCATGAGGCAGCATTGCATCATGTGAAAAACCTGTATAAATAGATAGAGAACATACGATAAACAATTAAGTCTCAAATCATTTGGCAAGTACCGATAAAAAATGTAAATTGCATTCAGCCTGATATATGTATCCCTTAGCCAACCAACCACCCAGTAGGACAGCGACAACAACTTCTTCGATGGCGCTACAGCCCATATCGAACTTTGGCCTCCTGCAACATTCGCCTCCAACTCCTCCTGTCCTCAGCGGCTGACTTCCAGTTTGGTACCTGGAGAAGCTGTGCTGCATCCTCTCTTACCTCGTCTTCCCACTTAAGTCTGGGTCTTCCCACTTTTCTCTTTCCACCTGGGTGTCCAGTCAAAATTCTTTTTGGGACGCGTGTATCCGGCATTCTCTGTACATGCCCAGCCCATCTCAACCTGAGGAGGCTTATATGGGCTGAGATGCTAGGGGCCTGATATATATCATACAATTCTTTATAGCCGATAACAACAGTTTGGTAAAATACCTGTTGTTCAAATTTCTCGGCGACCGGGTTTCGTCTTAATTCATCCATCAACATCGTGCAGTGAACATTTTTGCAGTAAACGAGGTGCTGAAAGTGTCACTACAGGAAAGCCTATCCAGTACCCGGTTTACCCAGTAATCAAAGTTGTATTTAACTGTAATGTAATCATTGCTTGTCGGGTTGGTCGCTCCCCATAATAGGCAAAACGTCGGCCTTATCATTTCCCATTGATCGCAGGTGGTGATTGTAAATTGTAATGGGTAATGGTTTATGGTTCATGGTGGAACCGGCTCAACTGTTGACAGTTAACTGGTCCGGTGACGTATTGAGGATCACTTCTTGAAGTTTCCGGTCTATATGCCTCGTTTGGAAGTTGCAGCTCGCAGCACCTTTAATGAAGTTAGCTACATAGAAGTTGATCGATAGCGTGGGATTGATTGATTGACGATAAATAAATTACTAAGTATAATATTTTTGAATGTAGCTTTGCTATAACTTTGTGGTTATCCATTATAGATAAATGAAACAATTTAACTTGGTTTGAACCACTTATATATTTGAGTAAAGCCGACCGTTCCTTCTTTAGGGCAAACGTATAATGATTTGACAGTTATAAAATATAGATGGGAACAATGTATTATTATGGTAGGGGTGGAGCCGTTGCTAGGTATTAATGAAGAGTGGGTAGGTAGGGGAACATATCCATGATTGGGCTATTAAACAATATTTTTGGTTTGATGATAATAGATTCATTATTTTTAAGGGATTTTTTTTTATTTCCAAGGCTTCTAAGTTATCTAAACGTTTACCTTTATGATTAATATGAAGAATATTTATCCTCGTATTTTTTTCAAAACTTTGGTTATTTTCAATGATATGGTATGATATGGCTCCACCCCTACCATAATAATACATTGTTCCCATTGTTCAAAGTATTTGGGTGAGTATCAGAGGTTAGGGAACGTACCCATACTACGTGACACGTTTAGGGGGGGGGGGGGTCTTCAAAATGTCACGCTTGGTACAAATGAGCGGCGGTGGGCTTAGGTTTTTGGTCACCGGGGGGGAGGGGGGGGGGGGGGTTAAAAATTGAAAAAAGTTGGTTACGTAGAATGGGTACGTTCCCTTAGTACTTCAATTAAATTCATTAATTTAAAGATTTTATTCCAAAAATGTAATTCTCAAATGTGACATGATTGACAGTTTCGTAAGAGTTTTTGTAATGATTAAAAAACTTTTCAGATGTACATATGTATTGTCATTTGGTTGTAATAATCCAGAAACCATCGCGAGGGTGGAAAGTTTCAAACATTCCCTTATTATAGCAATTCATAAACAAGCAAGCAAACATACGTTCATTTTTATATATATAGATATTTAATTTAAATTATAGTAGAACCTTTTAATATTAATTAATTGAGTTACATTTAAAATTAACACCTGCTTTTTTTGCTAAACCTCTTTTCAAGACATCCGCTTCCTTGTACCAATAATTGGTTATTTTATTTCTTAATTGGAACATCTTGTACTTATCGCAGCATGAAGACTACACGTCATGAACTAAAGAGAACATTTCACCGGCGTCATCCTGTCTGGCCGCCATATGTTGTGAACACATCATTATTATTATAATGGGCCAAGTACATAAAGCATATATACGAATATTTTTATTAAATTAAGTATTGCGTTACGTAATAATGAATGACTGTGTAAATATTTCGCACGGTTGAATGTATTTCTTTATTCTTTGTCATTGTTTGTAAATAAAAATATTTTTGAATGTTTTTTATTTTGTCGTTTAGTGCGGTGGTACTCAAACTGGGCGAAATCGACCTTAAAAATATTTTTTTAATTTTCATTTAAAATGCGAATTTTTTTGTATTGTGAAAGTGTTTTTTTGCTTTAACCCCACACAGTAGGCACTGAGGAAAATAATTTCCCTCAGGGCCTATGTCATCTTTGGGGTGCTGTGTGGAGGGTAAGAAGGAGAGGAAGCTCTGGGATGAGGGGTGGGCAGGAGGAATCTAGGAGTCAGTGTGTTCAGGAGTGACGGACCATTTCTTGTACCATTCCTCCCGCTGCGGTGCAAGACCAACTGCAGAGGTCATAAAGTCAGAGGTTTCAGCAGCGAAGAGTGTAGGAGCCTTGTCCAGCATGATAATTGCTTGATTCTCAGCAATGAGAAACCCAACTGAAAGAAAGAATTTTTTATTTAGTGCAGTTATTATAGTCTCAATTTGGGAGGCGGGAATGGGTACCACCGCCCCGGGAACCTTTATTGGATAACCAACACCTCTGCCATAGGTCACCCCAATGGTTCGTTACGTTTGGTGATTTAGCAGGGGTGCCCGGGTTCATGGGGTGAGGTTTGTCTAGGTCTTGGAGGCGGATGACCAGGACACACTGAACCCCAGATTCCTACCAACCCCTTAAACCCCTTTCCTTCCCAGAACTCTCCTCTCCTTCTTTCTCAAAGATGGGATGGGCCCTGAGGGAAATTATTTTCCTCGGGGCCTCCTGTGTGGAGTTCATGTAAAAAAAAAAGTTATTCTCAAAGTGTGCGATATCACACCTAAAAATATACATTTATATTTAATTTTCAATGCGAAAAGCGAGATTTTTCCGGAATAGAGGAGTAAAATTTCTTTGAAAAGGCGGTGCGCGGTGATTCTTAAAAGTTTAGCAATCCCTAGTTTAGTGATTCGCAAGTCGCAGCAGTTTTATTGAATGCGTTAAAAAAAACTATCGTGCAATTACACCGCGAAAGTATAAAAACAAATCATTATTGTTTGAATGACGTTACGGTTGCACAAATAATAATGCGCAGTGCACAGCATGCACTTTTCTTTTCAAACTTGGCCAATCACTCATTGCACTTTCTGCACAAAAACAGCACCAGTCTTGTGTGCAAATAATACAACTTCAAGTTTATGTTTATTGCGTTTCTTTTTTATAGTGAGTCCATAAGTTAGGTAGCATCGCATATTTTTTATAAAACGTTGAATTTTACACTGGTACCTACTAACGAAATAATATTTTTATTAGTGCAGACCCAAGGTTCGTAGAAAATGCATTTGACAAGGTTAGCTTATACGGGCCTTTTTCGAAAAAAATGGTGGGGTGGCTTTCGAAATTTCGAACGCGTGACGTAGCTTGTAGTAAAACACTGCCACTTGTGTTGCAGTTAATTCAAATCTCCCAGTGAAACATGGGTTTCAAGCTACGAGTATGTCACGAATTTTTAGATTATCACTAACAACTTGATGAGCTAACCTTGTTAAACAGGAAAATCACGAGAATTATAATTCCAAATTTGAAAAAACAATTATTAAAATAAGTTGTTAAGATGAAGCCATAGTAAATAATTCAAAATCATACAAAATCATATGTTTTTGTTTTAAAATTTGATCGCTTAGAAGTATTGTAGATGCTTCAATTAAATACTGCGTGTAGAACATACCTTGGCCCTTAAAAATATCGGTCATTTTTTACTATTTAAGTCTTTTGATAAGCCTATGTTATTTGCCTATGATAAGCCGCGTTGTTATTTTACAATACGGCCGCTAGTCGACGAATTCGGTTTTCCAAAGTGAACCCTATGGCGTCCACCGAAGAACTACTGTTCACGCCACAGTCGCCAAACCTCAGTCACGCCCCGAACTGAGCGGGAGATGGACGCGTCACTCCGCGTCGCTTGATTTCGTGAAATAAATTTTAAATTTTCGTTTTATTACAATAAACAATGCGTAAAACAGGAATTAATATTTTTTACAGGCCTTTACGAAATCAACCTGTAAAACAAAACTCTCAAATACCTTTTCCAACCTTTCCAAAAGCTTTTTCTCAAGTATTTTTAAACTCCTCCCATAAAGGGCGTGAATTCCGATTTGGATTTTTCCCGAACTAATGGATCGCCTTAAAACAAACATTTCCCAATTTTCAAAATTACACAAATTCAAAGCAAATCAGCGTTATACAGTTCGTTGAACCACAACCGAAATTTAATGTCTCTAAGAATTTTTCCGTTCATCCTCCACATCCTGAACTTTTGTAGGTACCTAGTAGTATGTAGTTTTTGACCTATATGAGTTTTCCCGAAAACTGAACAAATAGTGTTTTTTTTTTAATTTATTTTTTGTTTTTTTATTTTTATTTATTTGGTAGACCAACTGTTTACATTAATAATAGTGCATATAATAATTGAGTACAATAATTGAACCGTTTACAGGTTTCCACATCGGTATTGTATACAAGTAGTGTAGTTATTCCAGAGATATTCCAGAGTTTGCGGGTTATATCCATTTTACACAATAAACACTTCGATCCTAAACTCTCACAAAAACGTTTCTGAGAGATCTTCCACTCTGAAACTAGATGCAATGGCAAAGGAGCCTCTTTCTACGGTATGAAGGTCGCCATACAAAAATCTTCGATCACACAAAAAATCTATGGAAACTACTACAATTTGTCCTCACCCACGCCATTTTTTACTGAATAGACTTCACCTTCGCACCGTTCTAATCAATAATCAGTAAAATCAATAATCACCCATGACGGATGGTTTGTTTTTCACCGGCACCCGCGGCCTTCTGAATGGGACAAAAAATCTCCTCGGAACTATGCTAGTTCAGTGGGTCGCCGCACCGTTACTGCCGGTTGCCGTTTGCGAACCGGTTCCGTAGGAATTCTGCCTTCCTCGAACCGGTCCGGCATCATCAAATAGTCATCAGATGATGAGATCTAGGAGGTAATCTGCGATAGTTCATCTTCCGCGCTATCGGCTATGTCCCCAGTCCTCTATCACTGTCAGTCGGAAGGCCGGAGTGGCGGTTTGTCGACTATCTGTCACTTGTGGAGTCTCTACACGTAGTTTGCACTATACATCTTGTATTTTGCACATTTTGTCGTCTGCAGGTTGGTTGCCTAGTTAGATTTTTACTTTTATTAAATGTTTCCCACGTTTTGTACCTTACACAGCTATTTATTTATGATCTATTGGGCTTTTACGTGTAAAATAATTAAAATTAATGTAAAATACAGTTGCGTTCGCTATTTGGAGTACATAGTAACAACGGTGTAACAAGTATATGGTATTGATTTATATAATACTAGCAAACCCGGCCGCGTATTTACAATCCCTACCGCGTTTCAGTCGCTTTAAATTTTCAATATCAAAATTTAAATATTTAGAAATAAAATAATTAATTTCTAATATACACTTTGGAAAGATTATTTTATCTAGATTTTAGAACAATTTTTTTTTTTGCAAAGTGATAAAAAATTATCAATGTAGAGGTGTATTTACAATAATTGGGAATAATATTAAAATTTAAATGTTTAGAAATAAAATTATTAATTTCTAATATTCACATCAGAAAGATTATTTTATATAGATTTTAGAACAATTTTTTTTTGAAGTGTGATAAAAAATAACCAATATAGAGGTATATTTAAAATGTAAATTGTCGTTACCGCGACTGAATCGGTATAGGTTTTGTAAATACGCGACCCGGCCACACGTTGCTGTGGCTAACGAAACACAACGCCATTTCCAACCTTTATAAAATCCACACCATCCGCTTGCCAACTGCCCGCTGCCTGAATTGAATATTTGAATTTCTCGGCTTTTCTCTACTATAATAAGCATGTATTATACATATAAACTAATTTACTCGCCACTACAATGCTTGCAATGCAACACTGGATATTTGAAAAGGGAAAATCAAATACCTACTTTCTCTAGGACATCTATTTTCCAATTTCTTCCGTAGAACGAATTTGAAAAGTGACTATAGTACGGCCCGCCAGCCGTTTTAAATCGCACAAAAATATGTTTTCTTTGAATTTCTCGGCTTTTCTCTAATATAATTTACACGTATTATACATATAAACATTCTTCTTCAATCACTCTATCTATTGGTGAAAACCGTATGAAAATCCGTTGCGTAATTTAAAAGATTAACGCGCACACACATTTTGAGCGACTTCATTTTATACCATGTAAGGAAGGAAGTAAAGTCACAAAGCATAAAACATATGTAAATTAATATAGAAAAAACCACTACTCTAAAATAAGTAATAAGATTAGCAAATTAAATTAAATATTTAACCAGCCTAGAATATAAATAAATTCGAAATTAAAATAAAGATACATAGAAAAAAATATATATTCACTACCGAGTGGTAAACTAGTACATTTCAGAAAAGTATTTTTCTAGAATTCTCTAATACGGAATCTCTTAATATATCTAACATTCCCAAATCTTTTACTAACATTACACAGTCCATTTAGTTTGTTTTGAAATTGTCGCAGAAAAGGGTAGCATTTTGTCTTATATATCTGGTCGGTGTATAATATAATTTTATTTTGGTGAGAATTTCAGGGCTGTCAAGACCGTCATTAATAAGTATCTGTAGATTGTAATTTTGAAACATTTAATTCATAAAGTAATTGCATTTTAATATGACGTCAGGTCAGTCCTCAAAAATCAGTCCTCCGACTGGCTTCGGTAAGTTGTACGGTATTCACGCAAAAAAACTACCTGCTATAAATATAAACTATATACTATATATAAACTATATTATGAACGTTACTATTTTACGCGAGCAAATAAACTACATTTTGGTGTTTTCCTTTCCGGGATTTAAGCATGTAATCTTTAGGCCGAGAAACAAGGCTCTTACCGCTCGGCCACGAAGGTGTTCAATTAAAGATTGTAATCAATTTTGCACAATCAGTTAAAAAAGGCAAAGCGTGCTACAGACTTCGATTGTATTTCACGATTGGAATATTAAGAACACAATATTAAAAAATGGTGTTTGAAATAATGGATTTGCTTGTATTTTCTACGCCCGTTTTTTGTGAGCAATGTAAAACAATTTTATTGTGTTCTGATTTAATGTTTTAACGCACGCCAACGCAAGTTTTGTTGGCTAGTGCTAAAATAGAAAATATCAGCAATTTAATGTTGCTGTGTGTTTTCGATAGTCGATAAGTAATCTACTAATTTCCAACAGGATTAATTTTTATGTTTTATTTAACATTTATTTTGTTATATATTATTTTATTAATAATTAAATTATCCAAACGTAGAATAGTTAATGACCTAACACGTTTACATAAAATCATAAATTCAATAATTGACAGCCCTGAACTATTATATTATACTAGTTATAACTATTATACTTACTTGATTTCTTTGTTTTTTTTTACATGAGCTCCACGCAGGAGGCTCTGAGGAAAATAATTTCCCTCGGGGCCTATTTCATCTTTGGGGATGCTGTGTGGAGGGTTTTTTTAAAGGATAGGAAGGGGAGGAGAGTTCTGGGAAAGAAGAGGGTTTAAGGGGTGGGTAGGAATCTGGGGTTCAGAGTGTCCTGGTCATCCGCCTACAAGACCTAGACAAACCTCAACCCATGAACCTGGGCACCCCTGCTAAATCACCAAAGCGAACCACTCGGGGTGACCTATGGCAGAGGTTTTGGTTATCCAATAAAGGTTCCCAGGGCGGCGGTACCCATTCCCGCCTCCCAAATTGAGAATTTTTTTATTTTTTTATTTTGCGATTGGGAGCGCCCGAAGTGTTTGAAAAATGAGTGTATTTCATGTAGTTTAGTGGCAGGTAGGGATGGCAGAGGGGGAGTGGTATCCAAGTGTGGCGGAGGGTAGCGAAGGAGAGGCGAGAGGGTTCTTGGGCGGAAGGAAGCCGGGGAAGGTGGAGGGTGAACACAGGAGGGGAAAAGGATGCGATAGAGGAAGGGGAGGCGGAAGGGTAACGTGGACGAATGGGAAAGGACATGCAGGGAGAAAAATCTTTATTTAAATGGCATTGCAACGCATGCCGGGAACTCGCTAGTTATTTTATAAAAGAAAGCGGTAGCCGTTATTGGTGTGAATTTATTAGTTGGTATCAATCTTGTATTCATTCTTGCTTCAAATAACTTAATCCTATTGAAATCGGTTTCCAAATCATACGTAATCCTCTTCAAGTTCCCACACTTGACGCACATTTACACTACCATACACAAGTGTCATCTTTTGATCCATCTCTCAACTGATTGACAGCAGCCATTTCATTTCATGTTCTCTGTCTCATTTGATTGACTGTTTTATTCGAGTTTGCTTTTCCTTTTTATATCTTTTGTTGCTTACATCTTGTTTTATTATCCGTGGCGTATTTATGTATGTATTCTGTTTATTGTGGTGGATTTCATTTGAAAACGTACTTGTTATCTATGAAACAACGTTTATTATGGGTAATTCGTCGAATTGTTTGTGGTAGAGATAAAAATAATAAAATCCAAAAAGAGACGTGTAAAAAATGCTTTGTTATGTTTAACGGAGGCGTCTACTAATATCTACAGGAATTCCAAAAACTGAAAAAATCGAACTAATATCTATGGGAATCAAAGTGTTGACGAATATCTACAGCTCAAACTGTTGATTAATATCTATGAGAACCAAAGTGTTGACGAATATCTACAGTACTGTCAGAGGTTGGATTTGCAATTATGTATAGCATATTGGAATAACGTAATATTGCGTATGCAGTTTAAAAAACTTAATTTATGTAAGTATGTATGTAAAAATCCCTAATGTCGGACTATTGGACACATTTAGCTGATTAGTCCAACCTACGCTCTGTAGATATTAGTTCAACCTACGCTCTGTAGATATTAGTCAACACTCTGAAGTTCGTAGATATTAGTTCAACATATGAGCTGTAGATATTCGTCAAACATACAGGCTGTAGATATTAGTATCTGGAGTCTGTTAAACAGGGTCGCTTTAAAAAACTTAAAAATAATATAATATATTATGAAGTGGTAGATAGGTACCTACTCTCAAAGTATACCCCCTATTGACAGACCACCATTCATCCGCCCTGGATGCATTAGGAATCGGGCGGAGTAAGCCACTTTAGGGTGTTGACCAATAAAAACCATAATCAATAGCCAATAACGGTGTTTGTTATTCTGCTAGTATAGTTTTATAGAACGAAGCGACACGAAGAGCAAGGCAAGTCCATTCGCCTCAAAATCTGGGCGGCCACTAAACGACATGCTATCAGTCCTTTTTCAGTTGGCAGAAGGATGAAAATCGCAGTTGTGTACCGCCTCTTTTAATATATCTACTGAAGAAAAAAAATCGCCAACATTCATGATTTATTTTATTCTTTGAAGTTCAGAAACAAATATTAAAATGTTTACTGCTTATTTTCTAAGAAACTTAATTAGCTACATTATTCAATAAAACCGTATCCGAAAAAGGGTTTCTAAGCGATCAAATTTTCAAATCCAAAACAAATGATTTTGCATAGGATCATCTTAAAACGGCTTTGCAAAACTTCATCTTTCCTACCCCCTTCAGCCTCACAACATACCCCACTTTCCGTACAGTTGGGACTGTTGTGCGGTTTTCACATTTAGACAGAACAGGACGAATTGAAAGTGTCTGGAGAGTGTATAAAGCGCAAGTAGATAGAATAAGAATGTATGGCTCGATCAAGTGAAGCAAATACTGGAGTCGGGTCATGTCAAGAGTCAGAATAACAAGAGTATGTACAATTCATGCGTTTGAATCCAGGAGTGTGTATAAAGGCAGTTTCATCCCCTATTTTTACTCCTCCGGGAAAAGGCTTTACGGTTAGTTAAGTTACTTCGTGTGATGTTGTGGGATGTGAAAGGGTTCAGATTTATCAGATAAACTGCCAACAATCGAAAATAACTGAATTGCAAAATTTCCACAATAGAAAATTAACAGAAAATAAATATTTTATTAGACAAATGTATTTTATCACATGTACACCTCACTCTTTCTCGTTCCATGTTTAAAAAAAACGAGTGTGCTTTAGATAACACGACGTAAAACTTCTCCATCTATATGATAGGAAGAGAGAAAGAAAACGTGCGCGCGCACTGCTCTCTCTTGATCCTACAGTGTGATACAGACAATAGGCCTGCACTGTGTCTTAAATATATGAGAGAAATAGAGAAAGAAAATGTGTGCTCGCACCTCTCTCTCTTGCCCCTACAGTAATGTACGCAACGTAAGTCACTCTCTTTCTATCTTCACTAATATCTCTCTCTCAACTACCCGTTCGCCTCGCTTTTCGTAGCGCTCTCGTCACGCATTCACCAGCTTACTTCCCAAGTCAAGCGTGCGTAAAGAAGTTTTACTTCAATGATGAATAAAAATTCCCAAAGTTTCATAATTTTTTTTCAAATTGCGATCCGAAGTGATGGTTTCATGAAGGCGTAGGTACATTCTTTTGTGATTAACTTTTAGATTTAGATTTGAAATTGAGGCGTGGTGTTTTCTTCATGTTTCTAATGTTTATATCATATTTCTCACTATGATCTCAACGATTTCCATGAGACTTATGAGTTGTTCCGAAAAGCGAAAAAATAAGTCTGAGGGGTTAACCTAGTGCGCTGTTCTTCCTCCAACCTTCAGACGGGAGATAAAGTTGCCAATCTAATCATATATTATATTGAGATTATGTGTTTTAAATAATAAATCATTTTAAACTAAAAAAATCATATTTTTACGAAGCAAGATAATGATATCTACTTGGCTTTGATAAAAGTGAGCTTTTTTTTAACTATGTAAGAGAAAAACTAAATCTTCAACTTGTAATAAAGCATAACACATTTCAGCGCAGAATCTGAATGAAGAATATATTACGTTCGTCCTTTGGGAATTGAAGCCAAGGACACAAAGCCACACGCTTATTCATTTTAATGTCGGGAACGTGACAGCTCTAAAACTTTGTTGACTCTGGGGTGGTGGAGACACCCTCCACGACTCCACCCGACCCCACCCATCACCGCCCACCACAGAGAAACCCTGGCAACCCATTACGCTTTCCCGACCACAACAGATTCCACTTAAAAAGCAACACCCAAATAAAAGAATGTTTGAAAAGACATCTTTTGTTGCATTGGTTTAAAGACGCCCTTAAAATACTGGATTTATTTTTAAGCTCGCGTTTTATTATTCTGTCCCGAAAACATAAATATTTTTATCCAATTTTTCCTAGTGAAACTACGTAGTAAAGTGCAATTTTGATGCACGTCATCACAATAGTTGTTGACAATTTAGTTTTGGTGTATTTCTTTTTGATTGCATTTCATTAAAATAGTTCAAATTCCGAGGGCGTGCCACAAGACAAGAGCGAACCCGCTCCGCAGGTTTTTGCTGCTAGGTCCTGGGGGCGGCTTTTAGTTCAGCCCAGTTTGAGTGTAGGTAACCAGTAACCATTTTATAAATCCGATAAAAACTGGTTCCAAAAATTGCCAATTCCTCGGATCCACTGTGATCCAGTGACAGCTAGTCACCGAGTTAAAGCAACCGTGACAGGCAATGACGCCATATATAATCTCTCCGTATCCGGAAAGATACTTAAATTCTATAAATTCGTAGTACCTAGAGAAGAAACGTCCTCATGCGAGCTGCTGGCGGAAGTAGCGACTTGTGTCGAATTCTTAAATTAAAAACCGAATTATTTCAGTAGTTTTGGGTGAAATTCCATGAACACAGATGTTATTTATGGCACGGCGCGTATGGCGTGGCATCCGACATGCACTCGTAACTGGGTTCTGATATTCAACCACGCAGACGCTAAAGTAATATTAGTTGAACATTAGGCCCGAATAATGATTTCGTACACTTTATTTTTCCCTTTTGACTGCTTATTTATTTGCTAGTCGTGCGTTTTGTTGATTGAACAACAATTTAAACCAGCAGCTATTATTTTTTTTTTGTTTCTAACCTTTCTATTCTGGTTTCGCTTGCAATTTAGATTGAAATATATTCACCAAAAATTATGGCATCTTGTCTTATTTTTTATTTTTTATTTGATCTTTCATCCATAACTCATGATGGAAATAACGGGCACCGTATCCCCGCTCAAAAAGAAGAAGATGGAGAGATATCTAATTACGAATGTTGAAGACTGCGCGTTAATATTTAAAACGATAGAATTGAAGCGAAAATTGTGAAAATGTTTAATAAATCACGACTCGTTTAAAATAGAGCAAAAATCTCTCGGGGGCTGTCTAAAACAGCATTTTACGAAACACTGTGAATTTTTTCATTCATATAACTTGTAAAATAACTGAATCAGACATGAAAATAATAATTTTCGGAACATAGTTTGCGATTTTTTTGTATCGAGGGAATTTCATATAATTTGTTTTTCGGCGTGAGGAATGTATAGATATTATCTTCAAAAATAACTTTTTTAACTTAAGAGCAAATGTTTAAGGCAGATATGTAAGAAATCGATACAATTTCAGGTAGCAGCGGCTTAAATAGTTAAGATAATTATGGAATTCAAGAAAAGGGTGCAAATTTATGTGCTTAGAGCTCACTGCTTTAGAGTTTAACAGATGTTCTCACCTGTCCGATCCGACACGCAGTAAGTGGACAGACGCATCCACCGCCAAAAGCTAGAACTCGTGTACCCCTGCTAAGTCACCAAACGTAGCGACCCACCTACGGCAGAGGTGTTGGTTATGTAATAAATGGTTCCCAAAGCGGCGGTAACCAGTAACCATACCCGCCTCCCAAACTGAAACCCTCCTAAAAATGTTATGTTGCCTTTTTTCATTCAAGGAAAACTCTCATTATTTTAAATTGTTACTCTGGCACGATTAAGACTAACAATTTAGGCCACGTTCCCTCTCATCTTTATCTACCACAAAACGCTCTTTAGTGGACATATGAGTTTACCATAATTGTTGTTTCTTACATTGTTTACGGCGAAACTTTCCATTTGTCGAGGCTTCTTGAAAGTCAAATCCATTTGCTTGATTGGTGCGGTTGACCTTACGAACTTGGAACTTTTGATAGTTTGAACGGAGCTTTAAGAGGAAACCGCAAGCCAAAAATGTAGTATTCTTACTATGAATTACGTAATAGACATTAAAATCGCTTGGCAAACGGGGAATGGAGGTCGCGATTTCAAGCGCAAAAGTGGTTTTTATGTATTTTGTGAATTATTTAAAAAAAAGGAAAAAAATCGCAAAGCACGTGATGTTTTTTAGCAACTTTTTAACCCCCCCCCCCCCTCCCCTCGGTGATATGTGGTGAGATTTTAGACTTTATTTTGAAATTTTCAGAATATTATCACGAAAAATAATTACACGTGATATCTCATTATACCTCCCCCCCTCCCCGGTGATTTTTTCCGAACCCCCCCCCCCCCCCCTTAGGACGACCCCTTATATCGTTAAATGCTACTTCAGTCATTTGCCGAGAGATTTATTTATTTATTTATTTATTGTTTGAAACATTTACAGAGTGTTAATAATAATTACATCAATGTTATTGCGTTGAAATGTGCACATATACATTAACACTCTCACAAATTAGATTTTTGTTCTATTTTAAAGCGAGTCCTGTTTTAACATATACCCCTTTCAAACCATATCTTTTTCTTTTTGAACGCTTATTACAGTGCCTTAAGGGCCCGCAACCCGAATTTCTACCGAATTCTGACATATCTCCCTTAAGCGCGGTAAGTTTTAAAGCTTTAAAAAAATTAATGCTATTCTTGAAGTTAATTGCCATTGCCCGCGCCGAAACGCAAATTATATAAAATTCCCTCGATAGAAAAAAATCGCAAAGTGTGCTCCAAAAATTATTATAAACATGTTTTTTTCTGTTATTTGACAAGTTATATGTATGAAAAAATCACAGTGTTTCTTTAAATGCTGTTTAAGAAAATGCCCGCGAGATTTTTGTTCTATTTTAAACGAGTCGTGTTTTGTTAAACATTTTCTCAATTTTCGCATCAATTTTGTCGCTGTAAATGTTAGCGCTCTCCTCTAACATTCGTAATTTCGTATCTCTCCATCTTCTTCTTTTCGAGTTTCTTCTTCCCGGTTGCAGAGCCTTAAGAGGAAAGTTTGCGCGGCCCATTTCGGTCCGTTTCATACAAATCTTAATTTTGGATTTGAGATCAAAATACCGAACCAAACGGAAAAATTATTTTTGCTATCAAAAGGTAAGTCAAATATCTAGTAGGGATGGGAGCTACTTTATTCATTTTTGCTTTAAATTATAAGATACAGGCTATTAAAAATTTCAATGTTTCATGTTTTTAGAGGTGAGTAAATGAAAAATAACAAAAAAATAATTTTACTAGAATTTTTTAATAACTTTACTAAAGTATAATGAAATATTAAATAAAAAATAAAAATGGATAATAAATTTTTTTTTTGATAGGTGTAAATTTAAATTACAAATTACCTATTTTGTCGTTTATCCGTACTAGATATTTAATATACCTTTTGATAAAAATAATTTTTCAGTTTGGTTGGGTTTTTGATCCCAAATCCAAAATTAAGATTTGTTTGAAACGGGCCTAGGTGGACCGCGCAAACGTTCCACTTAATAACTTACGAAACAAATGCGAAAAACCTCTATTGAAAAATTTGTAAAAATGTAAGGTAGCAGTTTTGCTGCTATACCCCCATCGATATATTAATTATACCCCCCATTTACCATATTAATATAGCTAACAATAGACTGACTCTACCGTTCTACTATAATAACACACATACATTATCACACTATTACTCACCAATCAGTCGACTACATATTTTGGGAAATGAAAATGCTAACATCGGCGACATTTATTTCTTAAAATTAGCGCAATATAAATATGCACTCAAAAATTATTTTTCCATAATGTAACTTTATATACGCAATATGGACATGTTAAAATGAAATGATGATATTTCTCATTGTTCTTTTTTGTTATTTTTTGTTGTGATACACAAAATAATTGTATGTTATTTTTAGGTTTCAGTTTTTAAGTTTTTATTTATTTATTTTTTTTTTCCATAATGTAACTTTATACCCGCAATATGGACATGTTGAAATGAAATGATGATATTTCTCACTTTTATTTCTTGTTATTTTTTGTTGTGATACACAAAATAATTGTATGTTATTTTTTAAGTTTAAAACTACTATTATGTAATGATATTACTTTTCTTACTTTTGTACTCTATTATATGTTTATTTATAAAAGGCAGTATAGCCGTTTATGTATTTAAAATTAAAATAAAAAAAAAAATATTAACGCTCTCTGCTGTTTTAATTGAATCTCCGACTGGCAGCTGTCGGGATTTCCGCCCTAGGTCAGTTTTTTAATCATACACTTGATTGCTTTTCTGTGTTTATTTGAGGCAAGCGTTTTAGTGAAGAAGCTTTCAATTAGTTATGTAAAACATTTGTTTAAAAGAGAACCCTTTACATACAAGTTTTTTAAACCAGGTATCGAAAATAGATGTGTTTACGTTTGTTAATGAGCAGTTGTACTAATTTTGATCGTTGCCTTTTTTTGGTTATTCATTATCTAATGATCTTATAATCACAAAATTAAGCACATAAGTTTGTGTTATTATTCTGAATAGTGGACTATCAGCAGAGTGCTACTAACGGCCGTTGTTCCCAACTTTTCGCTCGCTCAATCTGAGTCTCCGGTCAGCTAATTGATTTGTTCTCTAGTAACTCTCGATTCGCCTTTTGATCGGAGAGTTGCGTTGGGAAGAGCATATTGTGCATTTGATAAGTGTTGAATCAAAATTTCGGCTCAACAGTTGATCAGTAGGATTGGGAACAACGGCCGTATGTTCAACTCTAAAAGTGCAACTTTTTTTAAACCTCTAAAGTTCAGAACCAAGGAGCTAAGCGCTCTTCACAAAGGTCGTCTCCCTAATACTTTTAACAATTTTATAGCATAGTCACAAAATAAATACATACTTCTTTGCCAAGAGAGCAGAAAAGCTCCAAGGTATAATAATGATACATCCTTCTGAAAAGCGAGGCCTCGCGTGACTGTTATTATGAACATTCCAGATACAAAGGAACTGGACTGGGGTAAGCGTGTCCGTCTCAATTTCACTCTAATATTTCGCCCCAGAAATTAGGAGGCATGCGTCTCCTTCGTGCTTCGTTTAGGTCTTATACTTTTCAATTTTATTCTTCCAAAAAATAATTTTACCTGCTCATATCGTATTACGTTCCACTTAGTTGGTTTGGACGAATTTAAAAACATCTGTTTTACGGTGTTGTAAATATTTGGTTTGAGAACCAATTTGAATTTGCTTTACTGGTGTTGATAATAGATAAGTTTTTAATGGTGTCTTTCTTTTGTGTTGTATTTCGTAGAAATCTGAAGTATTTTTTTATCTCCGCTCTATAATATTGCAAATGTTTGTTCTGCTATTTTTATCTGTTTATCATATAAAGTAAACTTTTTTATCGTTGTTAGTACATATATAGATAATACCTACTTTAACCACGCCGTTTTTCCTGATTTGGATCCTCACCAAAATTTTGTCGCAAAACTAAGCGCATTACAAATACTCATGCTATCATTTATTTTTACTAACGACGTTTCAAATGTCAACAATTTGCTCATGGTAATGTGTTTGCTCGTTTTTGGCTTACTTTTTATTGTGAACGGTGCCTGGGAAATCAATGATGCTAGTTCTTTCATTGAAATACTCGTAGAACCAACACAACATACGATAGGTGATATCGTATGGGTCCCAAAAATTGCCATCCGCAATCGATACAAAGATCGTGGAATCACATTGATTGTCGGCTTTGCAGAGGTTTTTTGAGGTGACTTCCAATCTCAAGTCGACAACTGTATCACTGTAATTAGCCTACCTTTACATGTTTGTTCACAATAGAGAACTCCAGTCCAACTTTTTTATTTTTTTTTATGATTAATGACCTTCTAACTTAAATAACTGCGTTTTTGTTTTTATTTTTAGAGTTAGTTTTAATAGTTAAAATAATTGTCAAAGTTTTAATTTTTCGAGACCCCCCGGAAATATGGTAAATCGTGTGACGTCATCACTCCCGAAAAATTAGTATGGGATTGGGCAATCAGCTGATCTACTGCCGCCATTTTGAAATCCGTTGTTCCGTTGTTCGAAGTATTCTCCCTAGAATAAGCATTACTTTTTTCATTCATTATTTTTTTGTGCAGTAGTTTTTCAATATTTTAAATAATAGAGATAAACTAATAGAGATACCTCTATTTTTGATACTGAATTATTTAGGCTTAAATATTGTTTCAATAAACACTACAACTAAATCTCTATAAACAGTACGAAATAAATAATAACATGAAATGTTGTTAATACTGATGGCTTGTGCCATACCTACATGTCAATTGATTTCAATACAATGTGATACAATGACTGGTGACGCGTGACGTCAGCACTAACCATTCAATCGTACCAACTTTACAGTGTATTTTAACGAGACGTTAAAAAATGCACTTTTTAATATTTTTTTACGAACACTACGTTTAATATTATAAAAAAAACTTATATATTCAGAATCAGCGTTTATTGGTCTGCATGAACATATTTTTTTAAAGTCATAATATTTTTTACTGGAGTTCCTTATTTTGAATTTTAACACAAGAAAGATAAAAGCTTCAGTATTATTTGATTATTTTGAGTAGGTTTCGGACCCCTATTTTTCAGTTGACTGCATTTCGCAGGTGCGTGCCCAGATTTTGAAACCCAAATCATCTGTCCTGGCAGAAGGTCCGCCCGATCCTTTGTTTTTTGGATCTCAAAGCCTCAACAACTGCTCACAAAAACGCAAAGACATCTTTACATAAATGTTTTGGTCATTTTAAATTGGGCCAGATTTTAAGTTCCTACAAGATTTTGCTGTAAACAATTTCAAAGGAATTTTTGATAATGCCTCTTTTGTAATTCGTCATTATTTTGAATGCATTCGTAATTACAGTCAAAGATAAGTAAAGAATTTATGCTGATTAAACCGTTTGTTTTTATTAAATGCATTTTTTTTATAATCTGTTTAATTCGTAAGTCGTAAATGTATGAGATACCTACCTACGTATCTAAAAGAATTTATTGTTGGTTTTTTTATACTCGTAGATTAGCTTCTTCCCAATTCGCCTGTCTTTCAACACTCCCTTTAAAAATTTAATAATATAACGAACAACGTAATGTGTTTTCTTACCTTCAACAAATGAATAGATATATTCAAAACTTCATAGTCCACAATGCAAATTGTATTTTACATTAGCTCCACACGGGAGGCGCTGAGGAAAAAAATCCCCCAGGGCCTATGTCATCTTTGCTGTGTGGAGGTTCTTTTCTGGGAAAGGAAGGAGAGGAAGTTCTGGGAAGCAAAAAGATATGAGAGGCGTGTAGGAATCTGGAGGTGAGTGTGAACAGGGGTGAAGGACGAATGAATCCACTCTCCAACTGCGGTTCAAGGGGATGGATCGAGAGACTCCCTCAACCAATTTCTCTCGATCCGACCCGCCACGTAGCAAATACATTGGCTGCCAAGACCTAGACAAATCTCAACCAATGAACCCGCATACCTTTGCTAAGTCACCAAACATAGCAAACCACTTTGGGTGACATATTGCAGTGGTGTTGGTTATAAGGCAGAAAAAGCTGATCAATTTTCTTGACACCAGAGCTCACTCTTCGAGAGCTTTTGCTGCTGCAATCAAACATTTCTGCTGCAATGAAACTTCATTCGTGTTAGAATTCCATCTTATTCTACTTCCTACTAATATTATAAAGGCGAAAGTTTTGTTTGGATGTATGTATGTTTGTTACTCTTTCACGCAAAACCTACTGAATGGATTTTAATTAAACTTTACAATAATATAGCTCATACATCAGAATAACATATAAGCTATAGCTCAGAGCTCTGGTATTATGAAATTTGTATAAAAAAATTGCAATAGGTAGCACGCGAGCTGTTTGAAAAATGAATGTAACCGGTTTTGGTGGGGCGGTGTGGGGAGGGGGGTAGGGGGGGAGTGGAGTGTGGATAGGGAAGGTGGAGGAGGTGGAGTGGAAACCCCCCTAATATTATGCGAGCGAAGCCGGGGGCAAAAGCCAGTTAATCATTTTATTAAAACAAACAATATTGTCTTTAATGATTAAATAATGTTCAACTTTTATTCGCATTAGACTGTACCAGTTTCAGTCTGTCACGTACATCTTTAGAATGATACGGATTTTTTTCTTCTAAAATTAATAACAGACCATAGACATCCAAATTCAATAGACCAGAAATAACAGGTGAGGGGAAAAATCAACTATGGCGGTACGAAGAGGGGAAGATGACTGTCATTGGTTGAAAAATTAATCTGACAGTATATAGGCATCTCGCATTATAATATCATCATTTAGTTCTTAAAAGCAAAATCTGCTTTGAATGAATAGACCTTTTTACATGGGAGCGCGAATTGCTTGCCACGATAATAAAATATTTGCGTAGGCCAAATGTACACCCCAAAAAGATTCGCCCGTTTTCACATAGCAATATTTTTTTGCCGTGTTTAGTTAAGACACTTTTACAAATGTTTCATAATTTACTTACCCCTGTAACCAGCGACGAGCACACTAAGGAACCGCCCACATTTATGTGCACACTGATATGTAGGTATGTTGTATAGCACAAGCTACTGTTTTGGCGTGTTATTTTTTCGTTAAATGTATAGATGTTAGCTTCGCGCTGCCCACGGCAAGAATGATGACGTCACACATTTTAGATTCAAGCGATTCTCTATCCCCTCCACATGGGGCGAACTGGCGCCAAGGAGGAGCTCCAGCCGGTTCCATGGCGAGGGGGAAATAATACGTTTTTATCACTTAGGGCAGGTCCAGATATATTCATATGTCCGTGTAACAGACCAACTAATATTAATAATTAGACTTATTTTTGACCAGCCTTATATTGTTATCAAGAATTATTTCTCTATATCTTCGTGATAAAACTCCGCGTCATATCGGAGTTAAACATTTATATGGCCGATAAGAAAACTCGCAGATAAGGCTGCAAATATTGATTTAATTCAAATTCGAACAGATAGTCCGGCAAATATGTGACGTCAAAACATACATCACTGCTCGAAATACACTTGCTTGGTTAGCCAACAAATTGGTATCAACCTGTTTTATCTGTGTATTAAAATTAGTGACCAACCAAAGGTTCGGTTTCGGCAAGTTTAGGCATTAGTTTCGGTTTCGGCAGAAAATCTGCCGAACCTTCGGCCGCACCGAAACTTTGCGTTCGTGAATTATCACGCGTCGTTCTGCTGACTTTGGGTGAGTTCGTGGCTCGTGTGTCATCATCAACTAAGTTCGCCGGTCGGTCCGGTGTGATTGTGTTATGAGTTTATGTGATATTATTTCTCGCGTATAGTGATTATATTAGTGTTGGTTTTTGTTTGATTTATAGACGTTATGTAATTTTTTTTAATATGACGTCATTTAACACGTGTAATAAGAATGTTGTGATTGTAAACGCAATTAAAATACTCAATTAATGAAGTCCTTCTTATATAATGTAAGTGTTGATTATTGAGAAATTTTTGTTCCAAGAAGTAGTTTGGTAATTTTTATTTGTTTTACAGCAGCAATGAAATTTTTTTTTTCACGTTCTTCAATTTTTTTTTAATTTCGTTTAACACATGTTAACTGTCTGTATAAGTGTAAAAAATCGCCAAATTTCAGCAAACAATATATTTTTAACGTGTCCAAAAAAGTTTCGGTTTCGGCCGAAACTGAGACAGATACCAAAGATTCGGTTTCGGTAGAAGAAAGTCCGGTTTCGGTCGAACACTAATTAAAATTAAACTATAACTATAGAATGAACACGTTTACATCTTAATATATAAAAATAATGTTTATTTGTTTGTCGCTTATGCGCTCCTAAACCATTCATCAGATTGCGATGAAACTTTGGTGATTTGATGTTCGGCATGCCCGCTGTGGTTTCTATATATAGTAGTGAGCTCTGGCGTTATGAAATGATTTCCTTATTCATCCGATTGCGATGAAACTTTGGTGAATTGTTGTGTGCACGTCCGCGAAGGTTTCTATACATCTATACATATACACTGGTGAGCTCTGTCTTTATGAATTTTGTATAATTTTTTTGCGATAGGTAGCGGGCTAGTTATTTGAAGAATAAGTGTATTTCATGTAGTTTAGCTGCAGGAAGGGCATTTCGGAGGGGGAGGGGAGTCCGGGAGAGGCGGAGGTGAATGAAGGGGGGGATGAGGGAGGGGGTACGGCAGGGAACGTGGAAATTAAGCGCGAGGGGAAGACACGGGAGGGAAGAGTTTCGCGGAACGGGGGAAGCAGGAAATGGAAGGAAGAAAGGCAATGAAGGTGGAGGGGAAACACGGGAGGGGAAGAGGAGGCGGAAGGGGAACGGGGACGACAGGGAAAGGAAGCATGGAATTCGCTAGTTATAATATAATGTATTGTGTTAATGCTTTTAAAGATATACCAGACTATTGTAAGACCCGCGATAATGTATGGCTCCGAATGCTGGACTATGTACAACTCCTACTCTAGGCCACTCGAAACGGCAGAAATGCGAATGATGGTCTTATATGGTCGGCAGGAGTATCACTAAAAGATAAGATTAAAAGTTCACGCATTCGTGGTAGCCTGGATGTCACAGACATAAACAGTAAGCTGGAGGAACGATTGTCGGAAGATGGTATGGGCACATAAGACGGAGACCATCAGACCACACAGTGAAGCAGGCAATGTCTATGGAGCTTCTTCGAAAGTCATCCAGAGGAAGACCGAAGAACTCATGGATGACTCAATGCTCCAAAATACTTCAGAGAAACAGCCTGGATGAAGGCGATACTCAGAACAGAAGAAATTACAACCTGAGAACGAGAAGAGCCGACCCCAACAGCCTTCCTAGGCAATGAGTTGGGATAGCGCAAAGGAAGAAGAAGAGTGTTAATGCCTTTGGTCCCTTTTAAATTTCAATTAAGAAATAAAGGAAAACCAATACCATTTTCTCAGTAGGTATTAGCATGCTGAACTACCAATCAAGAAATTCAATTAACGTTCATATTGAACTTTTAAAATTCATTTCCCACAATCATCGCTTTGTAAAGTGTTTTTGCGCGGTTATAATTTGTTTTCAAATTGTCGATATTACTGCTATAATAGCCGCAGCCTTGGGCGGAAAAACGAAACAATTTTGCAACTACCGCGATTCGTTTATAGAAAATTGAAGAGCATTGCAGTTCGACAATGGTTCGTAATTATACAACGAACCGTGTGATTACATGGGCCGGGGCTTTGGTTACGGTATTGTATGTGAGGATTCTCTTTATCCATGAAATAACTGAAAATTTGGTCGGATTTTGTTCAGATCATATGGTAAAGAGAACCTTTCCGATCTTAATTCAGATGTCTGAAACCCCACGTTATATTATGAACGTTGCTGTATCTCGTATATCTGAAACACGATGTAATAGAACTTTCTTATATCTTAAACACGACAGACGACCTAATAAGAATCTTCCTCTCGTTTATCTAAAACACCACGTTGAATATTTCTCGGTCTCGTATATTCTGAAACCCTGCTTACGTTGTAAAAAGAATATTGCTGCATCTCATGTCTAAAAACATGACGTAATAAGAATCTTGAATCTAATTGATACAAAACACTACTTAATAAAAACGGAACTCATACTATATAATATTATATACCTCACACTACACGTTATAAAAATGTTTCCGGACCGCATAAATTATCTAAAATATGGCATAATAAGAACTTTCCTGGACTCGTGTATCTAAAATATACTACGTAATAAGACCGTTCTTGAAGCTTATATTTCTTAACCCTTCGAATAATAAGAAAATAATTTTCTGTCAAATTTTGCCTATCAAGGTTAGCGCGCAAAATTCCTGGTTCTTCCCATGCATTTTAAATGTTCCTATTTATTGTTTTTTTTTAACGCTTTTGCAAAAACAAAAATTGTTCTAAAATCTAGATAAAATAATCTTTCCGGTGTGTTTATTAAAAATCAACATTTTTGTTTCTAAATATTAAAATTTTAATATTGGAAATTTAAATTGGCTAAAAAATGCATACCTGCGAATTTTCGAATTAAAGAAATTAAAATAGAATAAACTTAAAATTTAAAATACAGACTCCTTTTCTAAATAAAATTTGTAATAAAACTGTCACCTCACTTTTTATCACTTTCATACAATTTTATTTTAAAATTAATTGTGTGATACGTCACAAATTGGTGAAAAATTTAACCGTCACTTTTGATCGGGTTTGTAAAATATCTGAAAAACCTAGCTCATATAATTCTGAGACAATGAGAAGCATTATTTCATTCCGTTTCTAACATAAATGAAATCACAAATATTCGCATGACAGGAAGAGAGATATCTAACTTTTAATAATGCACTGTCGCTCTGGGACAATCTGGGTCTCCTGTTATTATAACGGCATATGATGTTTCGGGACAACTTGGGTCTCCTGTGATTAGACGGGTTAAATAAGAAAACTGATAAGGGTTGCTGTATCCCCAAGCTGAACACATTGTTAGCATCATATTTTTACCTTTATTTTCATACTAGCTTTTGCCCCCGACTTCGCTCCCATAGTATTAGGGGGGCTCCCACTCCGCCTCTTCCACCTTCCCTATCCCCACTCCACTCACTCCCCTTTACCCGTTACATTAATTTTTCAAACAGCTCGCGTGCCACCTATTAAAGCCGCGTGCCACCTATTAAAGCGTAACAATCAAACGCACGCATTTTCGCATTTATAATATTAGTATACATAGATTAGGAGTCGTCCATTAATCACGTGGGGCTCGAAAGAGGGAGGGGGGTCGTAAAAATCGCGAAATATCACGAGGGGTGGGGGGGGGTATAATGAGATATCACGTGTATTTATTTTTCGTGATAATATTCTGAAAATTTCTAAATACTTTGTACTAAAAAAAATACACGTGATTTTGGGGAGGGGGGGGGGGTGTTAGTCTAAAACCTCACCACATATCACCAGGGGGGGGGGGTTAAAAGTTGCTAAAAAACATCACGTGATTAATGGACGACCCCTTAGTATTTTATACAGATTTGAATTTTAACTCTCAAAGGGATCTGCATAAACAAATAACAAAATGACAGCGTGCAACGGGTTGATTTCACACGGACCTTCTCACCCCGATTTCATAGGAATAAGTACTGGCGTTTTGTGAGGTGTCATCCCGTTTCATTTATCATCTGTGCAGAGACTCGGCTCGCGGCTAATGTCAGTCAAGAAACCAAACCACGGAAGGAAGGTGCTTACGGCTGTCTGGGGGACCGACCATTGGCGCTTTAGATCGCAACATTATATTCATCATATGTCATCATATCTTCGCATCATGGAAATCGTAACGTTATATTATTTTCTTAATTCTCAGGTTACCAGTTTAGTTTTTGTATTCTATAAAAATGCAATGGCGCTCAACACTTGCACACTTGCGTTCTACCCACTTATAACTTATCGTCTAACATACATCAATCTTCGATTGATGATGTACACGGCCCGAGATATTAACTAATAATTTAGAGTCTTCACCTTTTGTTTAATTTACCGATCAAGTCCCTGTTGTTATCACAATAAATACCCTATTATATATCTTGAACTTATCTCTTTCAATTATGGGTTTTAATTATCATGCACCTACCCTTTACTGGAGCTAGCCGCAGATAGTAATGAGGAAGGAGTTTATACGTAAGTATCTGGTTTATCAGTTATACATTTAAGTAACTTCGTTCCACGTATTACAGTGGCGACCCACGTGGTTTGAACTAGACAGTAGATCCAGTAGATGTTATTTAGTGGGCTTCATTAATTTCGCGCGATGTATTTGACAGTTATAATATGTTCGCATTCTCCTTTACATTACGAATATGGTTAAAATACGTTGCTTTATTACATTATCACGGGTTATATTCTTATTATAAGAATGTTATTTCAAGTGTGCAGACATGTTCGGGAATTTTATTTGACATTTGAGGTTATTTTGTTGCGGTCTAAAATGGTTGGTTGACCTTGACAGTTTGTAAGTATGCCGGGGTTTTTGTTAAATACTTTATTCATGTTTTATCTAATTGTTCATTTCCTTGGTTTGGTTTTTTATGCTCAACTTAGGTATTTGTGTGTTTTGTCCGTGGGTATCTTGTCATTGAGACTTTTACCGAGATATTTCGGGTTTTGTGAGTTTGATCACACTTGTACTGCAAATTGATTTTGTAGGTACATTGGGTTTTGCAGATGGATTGGAGATTATTATGCAATTATATCGATGTGCTTAACTCGTTGGCTTTACAATTCTTATTTCAATGTCGTCTAATAATTTTTTTCGTTTTACAGTAGTCTTGTAGGTAAACTGTGAACATAAAATTTTGTCACATGAATAATGATAACACATGGCTTTTATCAGATGTTTTGGGGACAGATGCATTATTTAACCTAGAATGGACTTCACTTTAATATGTAAGTTAACAATACCATTTTATTTTTACTAGATTTCAAAAAAAAAAAATATTTTTTTTTTTCAGATTGATATTTCTTCTCAGAACTAGGTAGTTCTATTATTAATGTTGAGTTTTCTCTACATAGAACATGGTTCCTTATTCCTCGAACTTTAGGATTCCATCTCACATTATGAAACGTTTTGCAATTTCCATTATTATCAGTGATGTTCAATTTTATTTTGGATGATTTACTTGCTCTTTTCTCTTATTCATTAAGCTTGTAACACATGCACGGAGAGTTATCTCCAGTTTATTTAAATTTAGGGACAAATTTGTTTGTTATGCGACTCAAGTAATAAATTTGTTCTTTAACAAGAATCTTTGTCAGCCTTGTGGGCGTATTCCCTTGTGTACCATGTTCAATAATAAATTTTTTCTTTCTCTGAATGACATTCAATTAATAACTTTTCAGCGCGAGTTTTCTGGGTGCGCCGAGTAGATCAAGACGTCCGGTCTGCAGGAGCCGAAAGGTTCGTCGCTGCTTATTCACCGCGGATACAGGGTTTAAATATTCCTTTACTTAATTTGCAGTAGATATGATCTAATTGACAGATTTTGACTTTAGTAGAGTTTATAAATCATTAATTATTTTTTATTATCTCCTTAAGATTGAGTAATTTCGAATATAGAAAATTGTGTTCTGCAATTGATAGTTTTCTCAATGAAAATGATGTTTACATGTGGCACAATGATAAATCTTCATTTTTTTTTTTTTTTTTGACAAGTTCTATCGGCTTGGGTTTTCTGAGATAATGTTGGTACACTAGTAAATTTTGTTGGGGTCGGATAAGTCTTCTTTACACATTCCGATGGCAGTTTAAAGGTACACTAAACTGCGATATCATTATGTGTTTGGATTTATCTTTTAGTTTTTCGTTTTGAGAGTCAGGCATTAAATGGGAAATCTGAGTGACAGAAGGTCAACTTACTCAAATTGCTTATTCGTGTCGAGATTCTAAGTTTTAATCTTCTTGGGGTTTTACGATTTGAGTCATTTCAATTAGTTAAAGTTTAATTTTATTTAATTTTCTGTTTAAAGAATTTAAAATTACTGGTAATTGCATAACGAGTTGGATTTTTCGAGGACTTTCTTTATTTTCTTTCTTTGGGACTGGGAGTATTATTGCAGTGCTTGCTCACATTATTTTACATTCCTCCTTAGGGCTTTACATGTTTAATGGGGTCGGTTCGTGCTGTGATTATGATTTCTGTTTCATAGGAAGGTTATTAAATTTGAGACCATGTTTCAATGACATCTGTCGGTAAATTGAGTAACTTATAGGGTTTTGGGTATGAGACTTCGCTATCTCTAAGATCCAAATCAGTATGTAGATAAACTTTCGTGTATTCGGTATTATTATTAATTTTATTGGTTCACGCTTGGTATAATTTCATCTTGGTAGATATAATATTGGGTTTTATTCTTTCTGGGATTATTATTATTATCAAATGTCACCGTAAGAGATTGGATTTACTTTCTAATAAGGTTAAGCGGTTCCTGGAAGTGCAGGTATTTTTCCTATTAAGGGCTATCAAAGATATTCAGCATATAATTTTCGGGATATTTAATTTAATGGTTATTAAGAATGTATGTAACATTTAAAATTACGCATATTAATCAGAGTATGAGAATTATTATACGACTCAGGTTCGTAGGTTTGAGTCAGCTAATATCACGAGTTTAGGTTTGCGTCTACGCTATTCCAGATTAGTTCGGATAATTTGACTGGATAATCATCGATTTAATCGTTAAATTTAACATTGTGCAGAGGGGTCAAAGAGGATATGTTCTCGTAGCTCCAAGATGCTGCAAACATGAATATAATCATAATTGCGGAGCAATTATGTATTTCAGCTGTTAGATAAGTTTGTATTATTTGTCATAGGAAATACAGGTTTGGGTTTGGAGCGCCACCGTTCTCAGATACTATATTTTTTCCATAAGCACTTTCAACTTTCAAAGGTTAGTTGTGGTTGATCGTTGAGGGTAGCTTGCGGCTTTTGTATGTGCTGGTTTGTTCTGTGGATTGTGTACTGCGTGTTCTGTTCCTGGTGATAGGAATCGTACAAGTTTTGTTTTACAAAACAAATTTTAGGAGCGTTGCCTCATTTTCAGTGGTAAAACTTATACTGAAATTTTTTTTTTCTGACGTTGCTAGCGTTAGACATTTGTTGAGGTGATATATGATCTCACGGTGATACCCTCTGTGTACGGCAGATTTTTAGGGTTTGGCGTTCCATACAAGTTATGAAATATTTCTTGTCACTGAGTTCGCAAACACGTTTCGATTTATTCGAGGATGGCGTATCGTTCGCCATTTACTTTCATTTCACGTGAGATGAAGAATTCTTTGCGTAAAGGTTTATATTTTACGAGAAGTATACGGTTCATTACATTATTACATAATAATAATCTCTATTGATTAAAGATAATGGAGTGGGTTAATTTTTATTTGTTCCCAAACAATAATTCAGAATTTTCTTTGGATGGTAGAATCTCAGGCACTAACTCTTTTAGAGGATCGCAAGAAGCCTTAAGTATTTAGTAATTCGTTTAATGTTTATTATTATTTATATATATATATATTTAAAATATTGATTATGAATGTTCACATTTGGTTCAGCATAGATATCATAATTCACATTGACATATGTGGTGTTAATATATTCAAATCTTACAAAAGATACTCTTATGCAGTACAGCGCTGAGCTGGTTTTAAATACATATATATACATATAAAAAAATTATACAATTGTTGTTTAGCAGATATGTATTATATGTTTGTGTTGTGTGAATCGCATTAATATTCCTCCTGAAAATTCTTTAGTAGAATTTTCATGATGAATTTTATTTTTTTTTCTTTTTTCTTCCGGTATAATGAATTATGTTATTTCACTCGGGATGTGAAAATTTCATTATACATTTTATTATGCCTTTGGTATTCATACTAATATTTTAAATCCAAGGTATTAGCATCATCTTTGTTCAGGGTTTTTTTTTGTCAGTGTTTATTTATTGTCTCACAATTTTTTTTTTTAACTTTTGGGACACAGATTATTTTCTTTTATTGAATGTAATATCACTTATTAATTTTGAAAGGAATTCAAAATCTTTGCCTTTCATTAATAGATTTTTCATAAATAAATAATTAATAAATATCTATTATCGGGGAATGTGATTTTTTAGTGATTTGATAATTCTTTTAGTAAACAAATTAAGAGTTTAATTTTGAGAATTTTATACTCATTCAGAATATTATTGAAATTTTAGTAAGCATTAATTTCTTACTCTTGTTAGTAAATTATTTTGGTGGGTTTTGACATCGCATGGGTATGATTTGAATTTCATAATATTTCACCACGCTCAATTTCAATTTAAAATGCATTTGTTTTGCTTATTTACTTCACCACATTTAACTTCATTAAGGTATACTTTTTTTATTTAATTGCAAGTGTGTAGGTATCAATTAATTATCACTTCTGTGGTGTTTAACATAGGAAGCTTTTACAGCATATTAAGCTTTATGATAATCATTTTTATAATGGTATGTGCAGATTTTTACTTAGTTTTGGGCAAGCATTATCAATTAGGTTGGTTTTCTGGGTTTTGTTAATTTTTTCTTTTAATATATTATCATCATTTACTCGTAACCTGAGATAGGTAGTATAGTTTAGAGTAGGAACTTCAAGCAACCTGAAGAAAAGAAGTTTACATTTCAAAAAATTATGGATGCTGTTATCAAGATTTTGTACCTGAACTTTCATCTCTACAGTGGGCCATCTTGGGTCATTAGATTTTTTTGAAGAAATCATTATCAGAGAGACGCTGTTTTCAAGACATTGGACCAGAACTTTCATGTCTACAGTGGGCCATCTTGGGTCATTGGATTTTTGAAAAAATCATTATCAGAGAGACGCTGTTTTCAAGACATTGGACCAGAACTTTCATGTCTACAGTGGGCCATCTTGGGTCATTGGATTTTTGAAGAAATCATTATCAGAGAGACGCTGTTTTCAAGATTTTGTACCTGAGCTTTCATCTCTACAGTGGGCCATCTTGGGTCATTAGATTTTTTTTGATGAAATCATTATCAGAGAGATTCTATCATGATTATTGACGCTGGATTCATGACATCGTACCAGAGTTTCCATCTCTACCTTGGGCCACTTTGGGTCATCAAGTACTTGAATACATCATTGTAGGAGAGATGCTGCATGTATAATGGAACCTTTCTTGTTCATCACTTTATTTTGACATCATGTCAACAGTATTACAGTACCTTCTATCAACCAGGATCCTACCGTATGAAAATATTCAAGTTTGGTACTCATCGTCAATCAATCACTCTACGAGCAAGACTCACGAGGCTACAAGTTCTCTCCAGGAGGTGCCAGGTGGACCTCATTATTTCCAGGAGGAAATATTTTTTCTTTGGCGAGGGGGTAATGCAACGGGTTGATTTCACACGGACCTTCTCACCCCGATTTCATAGGAATAAGTACTGGCGTTTTGTGAGGTGTCATCCCGTTTCATTTATCATCTGTGCAGAGACTCGGCTCGCGGCTAATGTCAGTCAAGAAACCAAACCACGGAAGGAAGGTGCTTACGGCTGTCTGGGGGACCGACCATTGGCGCTTTAGATCGCAACATTATATTCATCATATGTCATCATATCTTCGCATCATGGAAATCGTAACGTTATATTATTTTCTTAATTCTCAGGTTACCAGTTTAGTTTTTGTATTCTATAAAAATGCAATGGCGCTCAACACTTGCACACTTGCGTTCTACCCACTTATAACTTATCGTCTAACATACATCAATCTTCGATTGATGATGTACACGGCCCGAGATATTAACTAATAATTTAGAGTCTTCACCTTTTGTTTAATTTACCGATCAAGTCCCTGTTGTTATCACAATAAATACCCTATTATATATCTTGAACTTATCTCTTTCAATTATGGGTTTTAATTATCATGCACCTACCCTTTACTGGAGCTAGCCGCAGATAGTAATGAGGAAGGAGTTTATACGTAAGTATCTGGTTTATCAGTTATACATTTAAGTAACTTCGTTCCACGTATTACAAGCGCACTTCAAATAATTACTTTTAGTTACCAAGCAACGATTTGTTTTGCTTTTCGTCTGGACAATAAACGTATAATAAATAATTTCATAACGCCAGAGCTTATTGGAATTGAAATTAAAACACTTTTGTACAGAGCTTATTCATAACGCCAGAGCTTACCAATATATACAGCCTACATTACGCGCAAATAATGTAGCTTTCTATCAGTGAAAGAATTTTTAAAGTCCATTCAGTATTTTTTGCGTGAATGAGTAACAAACATACATACATCCATACAAACTTTCGCCTTTATAATATTAGTAGGATTGAGCGTTATTGCAAGATTTTCTCTATGATGGAATAAAATAATGCGTTTCGAAGCTACAAAAAATTCTATGAAACTCTTTCAACTGATGCTATGATGTTTTTTCATGCAAAAATGATGTTATCACAACATTAAATTTTGCCATCTTCGCGTCTTTGTAATGAGAGCAATGTCAGACGCTGGACAACAGCATTAACACATAATCTGACTTCGATTTCGATTTCGTACACACATAATTAGATTTCGTACACACATATTAACACATAATTAGACTTCGATTCGTTGGAAGTTATAAAAATCGTATATTTGTCACTCGTACGCAGCTTGCTGGAATACAATTCCATAGTTTGGTCCCCATATTATCAAATTCATATAAGAAATATCGAAAGAGTGCAGCACAAATTTTTAAGATTTATTAACTTCAAGTTACACATACCTATTCAACACATTAACTACACATCTTTACTAAATACACTTAAATTGCATTCCTTAGAAAACCGAAGAAAAATAACGACCTTTTGTTTAAAATTATTCACTCCGAATTAGATTGTTGCGAACTCCTGCATCTCATTGACTTTAAGGTACCAACTGGAGCGACAAGGCAAAACATATTATTCTGCAATAATAATTCTCTAACCAATTATCACACACACGCATCAATTTCTCGACTACACACACTAGGGAACAAATACACCTCAAATATCGATGTATTTAATACAAGTTTACCGTTATTTAAGAAATATCTGAACAATATTTTTATGTAGAATATTTTGATATCTAAGGAGCAATATTTTGATATCTACAATGTAAAAACTTGTTAACGTTTTCTTTTTATGTATCTTGCATTTTGTCATGTATTATGCATGACATTTGATCATTCACCTGTAAATTTTGTAATTACTAACATACCTACTAGTTTATTTCTATGCCATTTACAACTTAGAAACTTTCTCCTTTATTGTAATACACTATCTTTCCTAAATGTATCTGTATACCTACCTTTCATACGATGTTTACCTACTAGTTATATTTTTATAGTTTATCTTTTTTATAAAAAAAAAACTGTCTCTGTCTTATAAACTTGTCATGTAAAAGCCCATCAGGGCGTTGAAAATTAATAAATAAATAAATAAAATAAATAATGCCAAACTGATGAAACCAAACCTAACAAAAACCACAATAAATCTGTTTTCCTTTACAAATAAGCTTTCCTACCAAAAGTATACCTAACCTAACCCAGACTTTCATTAACCTCAGACATGTCTTTTTGTAACTTAGAAATTGATCAATTATTTACTAATTTAATGTTTGCTGGTTCGGAAAATAGCAAGACAAGAAATAGTATGAATTTATCTCGCGAGTTTCTCTTGGAAATGAAATTGACGAATGTTATTCTATTAATCTCAGTCTCGTAGAGCCATAAAATCATCGATTGTAGATTCTAGTAAAAAAAACCTACGATAATTTGCGTCATTGTCTTATTGCATATGAATAACTATCTTTAAGATTTTTAAATATTATACAAATTCGCCGCAAGCCTGAGATATCCATATTAATAATTTATTGTCTTTGTTCTTAGGGAATAAATCAGAAAATATTGCTGCAACAATGTTATTACTGTCTTGAATTATGTGCTTTCGCTCACGAGAATTAATAACAGATATTTATTTGATACTGACGGTCTATGACACACTTTTAATCAAAATACCAGCCTTGTTTAGATTTAAGATAAGTGTTGCCTACGCTGAAACACTGGAATAATGTTCACAGTGACTCAAAATAATAAAATAAAATAATATCTTCTTCTCTATTTTGATCTAGGAAATATTTCGATGCCAGTTCTCGGGTGTATAAGTGACATTAGTGTAAATTTCGATTAACCTGACAATATTTTAAAAACGCTTACTACCATCATTATTAGCGGAAAATGATTCTTGATGGGAGGATTTAGTAAGCAGAGGAATTTAACCCACCACGCCAGGGTGGTTGGAACCCGACGCAATAGTTCCCCCAGCTATTAAACCGGTTCGGTTTTCTTGTTTCTGACATATTATCTCGTCTCTATTAGTATTATATCTCATATCTAGCATTTTAGTTGCAAACACCTAAATGAGTTTTTTGTAAAACAAAAACTGTACTAACTAACTGGCCCTTTTCATACAAAACTTAATTTTGGATTTGATTTTCATTCTCGTATCGCTTCGTCCCTTACTAATAAGGGACGAGGGATGCTATTGGTTAGATGTCACAGATGGTCTGACCGATATAAGCTCATGTTTTCACTCTAGAAAGTTAAGTTGCCTCCCGGTCCTATCCGCGCATCTTCAAGGAAAAACCTCTGGCAGGACTGAAATTCTTTCAGCTAACCGAGAGTGAATACTCGTAACCCTTTTGTTAAAAGGTTTAACGAGCGGTTGAGGGAACAATTAGTTTCTTTTGGGTTATTTATAGTTAGAGTACCCATTTAGTTGTTGTTATAATTTTGTACTGTTTTATTATTATTGAACTGTGTCATACTTGCAAATTGATTGTATCTACTCCAAATAAAGACTAATTGTGTTTACTCTATAAAAAGTATGGTTTTTATTTAATTAATCAAGATAAAATATGCCCATACCCATAACAAACTCAAATCTTTAAAAAAATGCTAACAAATAAAATATTGAATTGAATAACCGATACAATTATTAATTCTTTTAAGGGGGGGAGGGGGGGTAGGGTTTTAAAACTGCATTTAAAAAAATCTGAATGTACAACGTGTCGAGCTTAGATAAGAGAAGTGGTGTCGAGAGTATTCGTCAAAATTTTAAGCAATTCGGAGCATACAGCATTTCAAGCGACCGGCCGATTCAAGTATATTTCAAGTATAAAAAAACTTTAAATCGATTTTCTCGCAAACAGCTTAAAATCTACTTGACCGATCCTTTTGAAATTTTGTACACTATTTCTACACATAAATCAACAGGTAATCAGAGAGAGTTTTTTTTTACCTTTTTTTCTATTTTATAGTAACAAATTCACTGAAATTTTTTAGCGAAAATCGCGTTTTTCACTTCAAAATGCTGCCAAAAATAAATAAAAAAACATGTAAAAAAACACCCTATGACTACCTAGAAAAACTTACCATCTTTTGAACGCATTTCGACTTTTTTGTTTCAAATGATCCGGTAACGAGTTATGGTGTTCACCGCATAACAACTTTTTTTAGGTGCCTCAGGAGATTCGCTCTCACGGACTTATTTATTGATATTTTTAATTGATTTTTTTTTCAAAGATACTTCAGATGTTATACTATAACGTGTATGTGAAAAATAAACCTACAACATGAAAATATGTCTTATTTAATGCATTTTCTAAGTATATCTGGTGAGCGAAATAACATTTCTATTTCCTATGTAAGTCGTAAAAATACACACACTACTAAAATTCCTCAAATACATATGAATACATATGAATATTACTCATGTCTATGCTCACATATCTATCTGACCTAGTTGTAGGGTTTTCTAGGGTATCCGAATTGTGATCCTTTATTAAATTACTTTTCGTCCATTTTCTTAAGCACCATAAAAGCCTTTTTTATTATTTCGTATAACACAGTCTTATTGCCACTAGTCTTTGACGACTATCATCACATTATCTTTGACTTGTTTTTCTTTATCTCGTAGTTAAGTGTGTGTTATGCCACATGCGTTCTTAACAAAGACCGATCGTTTTATTGCTTTTGACAGTCTCGTTAATGCCAATGAACCGACCGATCCCGACCAACTCTGTTCTCACAGAATCAATTATTTTAATGTCAATATTAATTAATATCTCTCGACAAAACACTGAGGCGAAGAGCCTTCTTAACTCATCTCATCTGACCATAAAATTATAATATATATTATATTTTACAGAAGTTTAACGTAAGAGAATGGAAATTGTCCACTTTGAAAATGATTTCTTCAATATCCATTATTTTATTTTTTATTTTTATTAGTGACTATTTAATTACAGGTTTGATGAGAATTACAAGATATGATAATGTATATAAATATTTCATCTGTTTGTTCTTAGTCCTCCTCACTAGGTGGTCCTGTGCTGAGGCGGACTGAAAGATTAGATATAGATTATTCAAGTCCTGTTATTATATCATTGTGGTCTATTCGTAGGTTCTCTAGGTAGGCATTTGAGGCTTGCAGGGGGGGCAGAAGAAGACCCAGAAAAAATTAGGGGTGTTACGATGGCACAGTAAGGGCGTGGGCAAATAAAAAAAATGATCTAAAAAGACAAAAAGACACGTTAATCTTACTTGTATTATTATTATTAAGAATTGACACCATATCATGAATACAAGAAGGAAGGATGTAGCAGCCCGGTACTTATAATTACACTGGATTTTTATTTTTAACTTGCTAAACAAAAAGGTAAAGTCCAGAATATGGCCGATTTTAGAGCAAAAACAGTTTTTATTTATTTTTATTGAATAAATTTATCGGAAAGAAGAAAATTTAATCAAGGGAAACAGTTACAGATAATCTTAAACACAAAATTATATATATAATGAATAACATATAACTTTGTTTAAACCACTATATTATAAACAATATCTACATGTTTCGATAACAATGTTATCTTCATCAGGATATGTTAATATAAAGAAAAATAAATGACAAACAAGTATAGACAAATTAGAATAAACTACAACATAGACAAAATATTAAAAAGTAGAGGTGATTAATTACTTACAAATCATAAAAATAGTTTTACAAAATTAAATATAAAAATTATTTAAGGAAAAATAAAATTGCATTTAGATAATAAAAAACTTTTAAGAACAAATAATTAAAATAATTAGTCTAAATCAAAAAATCAATAATTATAATTAGTTGTAAGTATTAATAAGAAAATAAATTTAAAAGATGGGTATTTTTAAAAAATGTTTGGTTATTTATAATATTTAATTTACTAATAATGCTTTTTCTAATTTCTAAAATTTCTAAATTATCCAATTGTGTATAATAATATATAAACAAAATTATATTTTTGCAGGTAGTTTTTTATGTGCGTTCATACATTTCTAATAAAAATAGTTTAGATTTATATTTTTTGTAAAGAAATTAACAATTTTCTTTTAATTCTACTCAAGCAAAAAAAGCTTTAATTTATCCAAAGAATATCTTTTGGGATTCACAATGTAACCGATTCTTTTAGTAAAGATTCATCGAATAATAATAATAATAATATGATATTAAAATGACTTTTGGTTTAGATAAATGTAAAACTATCCATATAGAGAAAGGAAAATACATGTAGGATTACAAAGGATTTTTTAAATATTTATATTGAGGGATCGGTAGGATTTATAGGTTCAATTAGAAATGCTACAGAGCCGAACCCTCTGATATGAAAATATCTGGAGTCGGTGAATTATATTCCCATTTGGTCTCTAGTAGGTTGACATGTTGTTCTTGTATTTATAATACTTATATAGTGCAATTGCATAGCGTGGGTTGACTAGATGATCATTTGGGGAAGTGTGTGAAAGGGTTTAGTTTTTCCTTCTTTTTTTCCTTTTTTTCCTTTTTTTTTTTTTTTTTTGGGAATATTTAACCCGGACATTCAAATCTGGTACATTATATTTATATAGCGCAGTTTTGTGACATTTCACTTCAAGTGCGTTTAACTATAATAAATTTAAAAATAATCCTACAGTGCTCCTTATAATATTGAAAAAATAATAAAAGAATATACAGTATTTACAAAATAATGACAGAAGAACAAAATTAACTAAAGAATGTACAGTATTTACAAAACAATGACAGAAGAACAAAATTAACAAAGATAGTGCTGTTATAGCACACACGGGACAATAATAATAATAGACAATAGCGGTGCTATTGTAACACAGGACAAAACAAGAACTTTAAAACTAAAATATAATATACCAACAGAAAGGCAGTTTGCGTTTAGAAATAAGAGATATTCTGCCATAAATTCGGATACGAAAACATAAAATAAAAATACAATTATGAGGAAACCGAAACCAAACAATTACGGGAAGCTTTAGAACTTGGCTTATTATAATTACGTATATTGAAAAGATGTTAGGATTCATTAATGGAATGATTTTTTAAATAATTTTGTTTTTAAAGCCCGTTTAAATTCGAATCGTAATGATTTCAAATTAAGCTTCGCCTATGAAGTATCGAACAAAAATGTAACTGTATCTACCCGTATTACAAGACTAGTTGTAAATATTGACTAAGAGAGATTAGATAAAACGTTTATTAAAACAGTAAAATGATGAGGAAAGAGTTTATATTGAAATTAGCATATTTGTGCTATAGGTATGCTATCCGCCTTTATAATAATTACTATATGGGTTCATTTTCAATGACGCAGTGATACACTCAACGAGGCTCCAAGGCAATATCTTAGGGGTCGGAATAAGCGGTTCGCGAGCCGCATGCGGCTATTTGCATAGATGTTGTCCATATCCTATAGATACAAATGTATGTTACATATATGCGGCTCTCTGGTACTTTTGTGATTCTGTTTCCATGACAATTTGGATCTTCTTACTTGAAAAACTGCCGAACCCTGGTATAGGCTACTTAGTAAATAGTACCTATATTAAAATACATCACCATTTTGTTATTGAGAGAATTAAAATAACGTTAAAGATTTTAATTTGTATAGAGAAAACATGCTGGAAGGCAATTCTTACCAAAATTTGATAACAAAAAGTTTATTATGATTATTTTTATGTAGATTGAAAACAACTTCAGATTTTTAAAGCGGCTACAAAATAATAAAAAAAAATCGGAGTGTAATTCTCACGCAGTAGAAGTGAAACTAGAAAGTCGCTAGATGTCGCTTTCTTTTCTTTTGCCTGTTTATTTTAAAGTGGTTTGAAGATTGGATATTGATTTCACAAAAAAAAGTTTTTTTTTTGTTTTCGTAGGATTCGAACCTCCGTTCGCTTGATGTCTGTCTCTCTGGCCGCTGAGACTTATCAGACGCTGCGCTATCGGAGGCCCGCGCCGAAGTGCGAATTTACCGCATTATATTAGAACTAATAATAAAATTGTGACGCATTTCCGTTTCATCCCAATTTCAAATCACTAAGGGCGCTATAGAAGTTTATCCTCAAAAAAATTTTTAATTGCTTGTTACTTAATATTTTTAAGTAAAATAATGTATTAATGTGAAATAAACCTAAATTTTAACAAAACAAAAAAACGACTTCAAAAAAATGCACTAAAAAGTAAAAAAAATAATTTCGTATTCTTCTACAACTTAATAATGAACTTACTTTTTCTACTCATCAATATGTAGGTACGATTGTTATTTTTGGAGTCGGTGTCAGCCAAGGTAGGTTTGTACATAGTTATAGGAGAGATGTGCTTGTGTCGCACGCGCGACTTGTGAACACGCCGGGCCGGTACCTTGGCTGACACCGACTCCAAAAATAACAATCGTACCCACATATTGATGAGTAGAAAAAGTAAGTTCATTATTAAGTTGTAGAAGAATACGAAATTATTTTTTTACTTTTTAGTGCATTTTTTTGAAGTCGTTTTGTTGTTTTGTTAAAATTTTTGTCTATTTTTTGATTTTTAGTAAATCTGAAGTACACTAAGGGGGTTTCTCACCATCCTCCCAATAGTTTATCCATACACATAACGAATATTAATAAAAAAACAAATAAATACTAGCAACAGGTAAAAACTTCGGCTAATTTATCCTATATGTAGCCATTGTTCATAGGTTCAAGCACCGAATAGTAAACTCAGACTTTTTAAATAAATAAATCCTGTAGAATTAATCCAAAATATTCATTATGTGTATGGATAAGCTATTGGGAGGATGGTGAAAAACCCCCTTATTCGATTAAGATTCGGCCGAGTATCGTAAATTTACTCTTAAGAATTGGAGAGTTCCATTTGTCATGGATCCCATAATCAGAACCTAACCAAACTCTCATTAAACTACCCTTGAAGTACATCCTTTCCAATAAAAAAACAATGATCGAAATCGGTTGGCGTGATATTGAGTTATTCGTCCATTTGTCGCGCACATACTTGAGGCAAATTTAAGACTTATATGATTTTTTCATGGATGCCATTGTCAGAATTGGACCAAATTTAAATGGGACCACACGGGAAGCACTAGCTTTCAAATAAAAAAAGAATCATCAATATCGGTTTACCCAGTCGAAAGTTCTGAGGTAACAAACATAAAAAAATAAATTAAAAAATACAGTCGAATTGAGAACCTCCTCCTTTTCGAAGTCGTTTAAAAAATAAATATTTCACAGGATAGTGAAAAAAACAATTTTGATATAGGAAAATAAAGGTTGACCTTCAGACAATATACATTTATATTAATAATGATTATTAATTTACACAATAAATAAAAAAAATCCAAGACTCCCTTCATTTTCCTGCTTAAAAAATATACAGCCTCTTTTTTCATTGCAAATATTTTGTTAAAATTTGAATTTTGTCTGTAGAAGCTTGAAATTTGTTTTTGACATGTTCCTGTGATTTTCGTTCACATAATGATACAATTTCTAAACTATTGGTAGGTAGGTACTATTCAACGATCATTGCAACGTTCGGCATTTAACGTTTCGTTAAGCGTTTATTGAATACTACATTTCAAAATAACCTTCCTCGATTGAAATCAAACGAAGTTTTTATTAGAATAAATAATGCCATCATCCTTATTTCAAGATGGATGACTCGCCGTCATCAGCTTTATCACTGTTCGGCGCAAGACTTTTAAAAATACATTTTTATTTCGCAGAAGTCAAATGTGACCTTTCCCATTTAAATAACGTGGTGCAGTCACATTGCAAAAAACTAGCAATTTATCCGTCATGCTAGGATGCTAGGCCAAACACGTGACGTGTTTCCAAATTAAGCAATTTTTTTTTTATGTAGAACTTTTGAAACAATGCGGACCTTTATTTTCTGAACATTTCGTATTCATGAAGGTTTGTGTAAAATATATTATACATAGGGGATATTTCACCATCCTCCTCATAGATTATCCATACGATAACGTACATTTTCGATTAATTAAATACGATTTATTTATTTTTAAATTTTGAGTTTAGAATTCGGTACTTGAACCTATGCATGCTGGCTATATATAGGATATGCAAGCCATGTTTTTATTTGTTTATTGTTGTTTATTTATTAATATTCGTTATCGTATGGATAGAATGGTGAAATAGCCCCATAATCTGAAAGTATTGCACGTTCTCGAAATACATAAGTATCTATATCTCGAAATATATGTAAATGATAGAAAACTATTTAAAATAAAATCATTTCATGGGTATGGGTACTGCCGCCCCGGGAATCCTTTATTGGATAACCAATACTTCTATCACAGGTCACCCCAAGTGGTTCGCTACGTTTGGTCACTGAACAGGGTGCACGGATTCATGGGGTGAAGTTTGTCTGGATTTTGGCGGCGGATGCGTCTGCCCACCAGCTGCATGGCAGGCTGGATCAGAAGAGACTTGTTGAGGGAGACCTTTTGATCGCTCCAACAGGATTCTCTCTGAACATAGCCTTGCACCGCAGTGGGAGGGTTGGATTCATGCGTACCCTACTCCTGGACGCACTGAACCCCAGATTCCTACCCACGCCTCATACCTTTTCCTTCCCATAACTTCCTTTCCTTCCTTTTCCAAAAAGACCCTCCAATCCCCAAATACGACTCCTGTGTGGAGCTAATGTAAAAAAATATACAGAATGAGAAGATTTTCGAAAACTAATGACAAAAAACATCTCTGGCATCCCCAACTTTAGCACGTTGTGAGTTTGTGAGACTAAAGTTAGTGGGGGAGGGTTATATGGGGTAGAATTATTCAAGGTATCGACCCTATCGATAAACGATTTATCGATGATGTCGATAAATTGTTCCCGAGCATGATTGCAGTTCGCTAAAATCGTATAAACAATTAAGGTCAAATTAATTACGAACACTCGTCGTCGTTGTTTAGTTCGTTGGCGATCTGCAGTAATGCTCGGGAAGATGACAAGTTTATTATTCAAAAAATCTTTATCGATCTACCGTGCTAGATATCCAGATCTGGTCACTATTATACGCAAGCATCATTACGATTCTAAATGGTCTCTCACCAAGGCGATACGGAGAGAGATACATTTTATTTTATTAAACGAAGAAGCATTAACTGGCCTCCTAATTCTAAATCTTTAAAAAATTATTTTAGTGCAATAATAATAAGTCAGTTCTCACATTATGTTCCACGAGATGTTGCGCCATTAATTTGTTATTTGACGATAAGAATATCAATTGAATTCTGAGAATACGCAGAGTGTTGACCGCACACAGATGCTAATAGAAGTGCATTATGTCATATCGTGTTATAATACGATATGACTAAAATAATGATAATTATCATTGGTAATTTATGTCATCATTTAGTCTCATCATCAAAATTACGAACACTGCAGTATGTTGTGATGGATATTATATAAATTGTGATTTCGATTTTTTTTAAATTTGTTAAACCATCAGGCCTGAACCACTTTCTGCCAGTATGTCAGAATTTTCCGCTTTCAATTAAAATCAAAATATATTGAATATTTGTGAACGTATTCAAAAACTGTTTTTGAAAGGTGACGAAATACGTTTTCACATTTTATTATTCTTCTTCTTCTTGTGCCCTGTCCGTTCAACGGACGTTGGCTATCATGTTGGCTATGCGGACTTTGTTTACTGCGGCCCGGAACAGCTCCGCGGTAGACTGGCCAAACCACTGTCCCAGGTTTTTCAGCCATGAGGTTCTCCTACTTCCAGGTCTTCCGGCAATCTTTCCCTGCATTATGAGATGCAGGATCTCATACTTCTCTGGATGTCTCATCACACGTCCAAGATATTGAAGTTTTCGGATTTTTATAGTTTTAATTACCTACTTCCTTTTCTTTATTCATCCGAACCATAACATCTTCGTTTGTAACCCTGTCCATCCAGCTTATTTTAAGTATTCTTCTGTAGATCTACATCTCGATTGCCTCAAGTCGCCTAATTAGTTCTTCAGTAAGCGTCCATGCTTCCATTCCGTAAAATGATATTTTATTATTACAAATAACCATATAATTTTTTAAATACAAACATTTTTAATGCAAACTTTAAAAAGTTTAAAAAAATGGCACACCGTACTTTTTTCGTAACTAAAATTACTGGTAATGAAAAATAATAAAAACACACATATTTTTGATCAGCAGGACTCTCTCGGAATATCGCCTTGCACCGCAGTGAGAGGGATAGATTCATACGTCCGTCACTCTTGTAAACACTGATCCCCAGATTCCTGCCCGTCCCTCATCCCTTTTTCCTTCCCATAACTTCCCCTCCTTCGTTTCCTAAAAAGTCTCACCACACAGCATTCCCAAAGATGACAAATGAGAGGAATTATTTTATAAGCAATTAAATAATTATGCATGTACTTAACGTTGGTCGTTGACGATTTGTTAAATTTTCAAATAAAAAGTTGTATTATACAACACACATTTTATAATATAATATATCTAATTATTCACTAAAATAAATCAATACATTAGCTAACAGGACTACTTCTAAGTATTTAATTTTAACTAAAATAAAATCATTAAAAAATCCTCGCACGCGTTTTGCGACGAAAATACTTCCAGTTTGTTTATTTATACACGGTCTTACAAGACATTGGAGATATTTTTACACACTTATTTTCCTTGGATATTATTGAAAAATTATAAATACTTTTCATCTAAACATAATTACCAAAAATACATAATTTTATCAACACGCGTTTGAGCATTTTCATTGATAACTTGAATGTAAGTAGGTACACATTAAAGCAAATTTTAATGAAATAAAATCGATATTGAGTTATTAGTTAAAAATGCTGGTACGGAGAGCCATCAATCTTTCTAGTCGGAAACGTCCCGTACAGTTTCAAGGGTTTTGCAATTTGAATTCTCAGCCGCTGGTTAATGGGTCTTAAACTTAAATTTTGTTTCGTAGCAACTTTAACTCGCATCTACAATCAGTCATCTATTCTCTCGTCACCCCTTCAAATATATAATTACATAATTCTATTGTAGGTATTATGTATTATTCTTTAACCTATGACTAATTCATCGAGACAAATCGTCGAATGAATGCCTTGGCCTCGCAAACATAACACATTCCGAGTATTGCCCAATGCCCAACACCGGCCAGTAATACGTAATTAGAATCAGCTTCGGAAGAGGTAATCACCTTCCTAGCGGGTAATCAATAATGCAGCGGTAATTACTGACTCCACTCCTGCGCACAATGGACCTCGTCCTCGGCCGGCGGAGGTGGCAACTAGGAACTAGGAATTATTCAAGCAAGGCAGTGGACACTTCGAGAATTCTGTTGTGGGGATAATCGATTGCATTCCTCTCTCGAGTAATTAGGGTCAATATTTGTAATATTTCGTGCTACATGCTTTTGTGTAAGATTAGCATAATATTGAAATAGGTATTAACTTGTAATATCCCGTAAAATGATTCATTTGTTGTTGTTGTGTTATCTGTAAACAAATATTATAAAATAATAAAAACTATGTTAGTACGTACAAAATTCAATTCAGACTATTTGGGATATCGGCTTGAGGTAACGTAAACCTACTGGTTTCAAGAAATGTGTAATAAAATAATTATAAAGGTTTCGTAATAACTGATTCCTAGTAATGAATAATGAATATAATGACTGGTGGTTCGGTGAACAGTTATTTTTTTTTTTTTATTTAATTAAATGAAGACAATATAAGCGAAACTCAATCGAAAATCTGAAAACAGAAAAATCAGAAAAAGATATTGACACATCTGGGACTCGAACCCAGGACCTCTCGCTTACCGGGCGAACGCGCTAACCACTGCGCCACCGTGTCGATATCCAATTCGGTCACTTTTAACTGTATCATACTTCGACTAAGAACCACCCACACTATCTTCATTTTTCTTAACGCATATACTATTGGCTATTTTTTTCTTTATTCATATTCATTGCTTTGGTGGTTACATAATTTGTGGATTTTTCAACCACCATGCTAGTTATGTATATAGACTTCACGCAAGATTCGTACAAAATGCTTTTAACAAGGTTAACTCATGGAGGGGGTAGAGCGGTGATTGGCTAAAAAATTGTGACGTAGCTTGAAGTCCATGCTCACTGGTAGATTTGAATTAACTGCAATAAAGTGGGGGTGTTTTACTTCAAGCTACGGCACGCGTTCGAAATTTCGAAAAATTTCTTAAAAGATCTGTATGCATGAGCTAACGCTGACCTTGTTAAAAGCATTTGCTACGAACCTTGGACTTCACGTCCAAATTTAATAAATCAAAACCAAAATATCCTCTAAAATCAATACTTGTAAGTAGGCACTTAATTACCTACCAACTTATTTATAAATTATACAGGTAAACCATATTGGCAATTTGTGTTAACATTTTTTAAATGTTCAAATGATGACTTCTACAATTTTTCAACAAAAACGTTATCTTAATGAAAATTCTTTTTTCAAACTTTCGTCAGGCGGGTAGGTAACAGGTACTATAGTACTGAAAAAATGGAAACAAGAAAGTTAATGAACGCGTTAGTTTCATGTTTGGAAAATTAATCTTTACTGAACCATTAAAAAGACCACCATTTTGAAAAGGAGACGGAACGTAAAAACATATTTACGGACATATAAAATACAAAACGGTCGAGTTATAACATGATTTGAATGATTTCTTATTCAACTTATTACTGTTTATATAAAAATATATTATAGCTTTATTTATTGTATTTGTTATTTTATGAAAAGTATATTGACAGCGCACAAGACTAGGTGAAAGTTTTCTAATGATAAATGAATTTAATAAAATAATTTGTTTTATTTTTTTATTTGACATTTTTTACTTTTTCTCGGAAAACAATCATGTGATTTGTACTTCCAAGCAAAAATTTGGATCGTAAACATTTTTGCTGACCGTTATAAAAATACGTAGTAACCTTTCGCTGAAAATGTTAAACAAGCATGATCGAAGACTATTCGCCACCTATTATTTTGTAAGAGAAATCGAAAAAGGGGACGAGATCGAGTAATGTTTGGAGTAGGTGCTTATTTTTCATTGCTTCCAATATTGTAAGTATATCTATGGTATTATCTACTGCAAGCGGTGATTAGGGTTAATACATACTATTTTTTTTAAATTTTATTTGTATTCTTCAACTGTGTGGCTGGTTGGTTAACATTTTCTTTCGCTTAAACGCAGGTCAAGGGCCTAGTCCCAACACTGGCAGCTTCTAGGAAGTGATGCAAGTCTGTTCAAAGCACAACACCGCCTATTCTCGCTTTTACATTAATAATAAATTATAATTTACCATGGACCGCAGCATTCCCAATAACAATTATAGAAGTGCCTACATTTTTCACCAATCTGATTAATAGTCTCGAAGTAAAGTTTTGTAATTCCATCAATATTGCTTTATTAATTTCCGTTGCGTAATAAAACCACGTTTTTAGGTCATGTATTCAATAAATCGGCACGACCTCAAAAACATCTTTTCTTCAAAAGGGTAATTTCTATCCTTTCAGCATCAGGATAGTTAAGATATGTTTTTACTACGTGCCGAAAACGTTGATAAATATCTTATAATTTTCTGAATTGCGCTTCAATGGATGACCTAGTCTTTCGACCTCCCCTCTAGCGATATTCCAAGACAATTCTTAAAAAGTACACACTATTTAAACCGACTCAAAATTATTCCTTAAGCTTTCTGCATCATTTTCTACGTCGTGTCTCTGTTTTATCGGAGAGCTTTCGTTTGACTTGTGGATCGGACATGCATTCCTCGCGTACCTACGGTAGTACCACAGGTACACAGGTGAACCTACATAATACAATATATATATATAAGAGTTACAGTTAGTTTTGCCCTCGGGCTATCGCATAGCATGAATTCCACATGTTTTGCCGAATGAGTGCGATTCTCGCGTGATAGTACCCCGATTGTAGTTCTCGATAAAATACATTCGGATATCAGAACTTTTACGAACTAGGCCATTAAATATGTAAGTTTAAGTTTAGACTTACGGAATTCAATACTTCTTTTTTGAACAATAATTATTACTATAAAACAATGTCCCAAGAAGGAATTATAAAAATAATTCCAACATGATGATCCGTAAGACGGAAAAATCTTCATATGAAACCTTGCAATTTGGGAACCATTCATTGGATAACGAACGCCTCTGCCATAGGTCCCCCGAAGCGATTCGCTAGCTTTGGTGACTTAGTGGGGGTGTCCGGGTTCATTGAGAGAGAGGTTTGTGGGTGGGAGGCCGGTTTAGGAAGACCCTTTGACATCTCCAAACGAACTCTCTTGACCCAACCCCTCGCAGTGGGAAGGACGAATTCATACGTCACTCCAGGACACACTGACTCTTAGATTCCTACCAATCGCTAATGATTTTTTCCTTCCCAGAACTTCGCCTCCTTTCTTTGCAATGTGTAGAGGTAATGTTAAAAAAATAATTATTATTTAACAAACTTATGCAATACAAAATATCGGAGTGGAAGTCCCTCTGATGAGAGGCTGCAATTCAGAAACTTAGCTTTGCTTGAAATTACATACTTTAGTTGTGTTTAATGCCCAGATATAAATAGCCGTACACTCCACACCTCTCCTCTTCTGCATCTCTTTATCCTTTCTATATACGTTATCCTGAAAGAATTTTCATTTTGCCGTAATCCAAATGACTTCTGTTACAGGCCTCCTACGTGGTCACTTTCTTAAGACAGATAATTTTGGTGTTTCATCCTCTATGCTCTATTAGTGTTAGGTTTTGTACTAAGAGTGGCTAAAGATTTTTAAGACATTAAAATATTAAAACTTCTGTAAACATCACTAGTAAGGAGTCAGGTTGAATATAACTCAACGGTGTGGTCTCCTCACTATGACGTGCATTCTCAAACAATAGAAAGAGTACAAAAAAATCCTAAACTTTTTAAATTATTTATTTATTTTATTTAAACGCCCATAGGGCTTTTACATAGAATGCAGTACATTTTTTTTTATTACAGTGTAAAAAATGGGTTTAAATTATAAACTAAAAATACCAAAAGAACAATTAAACTACACTTATCTACTGCAATTATCTACTTTATTAAATTTGAGTGATAGAAGAACAGTTTCCGATCTAGTATTTTTATTTAAAATCTTGCATAATACCATTGACAGCCCTGAATTCTTGGCGCTCATAAATTTTAATGTGCCAGCCAGAAACACAAGGTCGGTACTGCCGTTTTATTGTGGCAATACTACGACTAGGGCACAATACAATATACCACTATACAGAATCCAAAACTTGGGCAATATGTATTCGCACATAGATATAATATGGAATATGTCACTGTTACACTATAAACATGAAATAATAAAATCATTTATCCATAATTTAAATGCTCACTAAGGATTTTTTTTGTAAATTTACTACATCGACTTTTATAAACCTTTTTTAGTTTTTATCTAAAATATTAAAATTCAAATTGAACTGTTCTGAACTCCTGCAACTTACGAACCTACATCTACACATAGCGGTTTCACGCTATGAGAAACCAATAAGTACTTAGGCGTTTGTTATTCATGATTATTGTTGTAAATTTGTAAACACATCTGATCACTGTACTTTAAAATTTTTGTTCCTTGTATATTTATATCATGCATGTATTTTTTTATCGCAACTTTATTGTTTTTATTTCTCACTGTACTTTTAAATTTTTGGTGCTTTTATTTTTATTTCATGTTTGTATTTTTGTTTTCTATCCTAACTTTTATTTATATTATATTTTTCTTTCTCATGTTAAAATTGTACTGTCTTTATATATTTATGTAAAAGCCCTCTGGGCGTAAATTAAATATATAAATAAATTACAAAACCCTGTACTTATAAAGTAAAATCTCATATTGAAATCACAAAGCACCATCTCATTTTGGTTTTTATTAAACAATCTTGTTTACTGTAAGAATGATATTTACGTAACTAGTATCTACACTTTAATGTTTTTTCCACATCATGTTGCAATTTACAACTCATGTAAATAATGTGAATCTGTTTAGGTCGAATTATAATGTATTTTTGTTAATTGATTTTCAATTTAAAAATATAATTTAGTAAATTGATGAAAACCTTTAAATATATTTTGCGTTCATTTTATTTTGCTGTTGAAAGCGTCGACGTTCGATTCGTTCCCAATTCAATAAATATTTACTCAACGAAGTTCATCAAAGCTTCTCTCTAAGCTCCCCCTGTAGTCTGAAGTTAGGTAGATATGCCTCATTGGAGTAAAGCTAATTTATGTGCCAGAAACGAGGCGTTAATTACATTTCCATCGTGATTAAACAGCGCTCAATCATTCCGGCGAGCGTATAAAAAATACGCCATTATGAAATACTTCTTCGGCCAGATGCATAATAGCAATAGTCATAGATATAAAATACTACAGGAGAACTTTTGGCATAATCGAAATTCCGTTTATCATTTTTTAATAATCGAAATATGCTGCAAGGGAAGTCGAAAAATGACGCGACTATTACAGCAATATTTGGTATTACATTTCTTGTTTGTTTCTGTAATAAAATAAATTATGTCGACAATATTTTTAATTTCGTTCTAAGTCATAAATATATCGGTAGTATCGTGACCAAAGATATTCAAATACAGAAGTAGATATGCTATGGTGTCCGCGCAACTGTCGCCAGACTACGCGCTAATTAGCGTAGTTTTCATACAAAAAGAATTTGTTCATTTCGTTGATTTTTTGAAAATGTGCATTAATATTGGTTAATAATATATTTTGAATAAGGAAAGAATTAGTTCATTTAGTTTAACGTTCGTTTGGTTTATTCGTTAATTATTTGTTCTTTTAGTTTATTTGTTAATTGGTAAACAATATCGGCGACACCCGGAAGCGCAGACCCACATAGTAAAAACAGCAGATAGCACATCTACTTATATTTCAATATCTTTGATCGTGACCAAGCGATTCGAAAGAATCAATTATTTGGACTTAGGTATATTAATTGTAGGTAAATACAATCATTTTCTAAGTATATTTTTAGTTTTTCGTTGAGAATCATAATGCTTCGATTCCCAAAATAATCGATATTTGGTAACAAATATTTCGATTACGCCCCTTATTAGCTTTATGTAATACTTAATAGGGTATTTACACTGTTTTTTTTTTCTCGAAAAAAATTACGATAATTAATGTGTTTTTATTATTCGATTCGCCGCCAAAACAACATGTTCGTTTTATTCGTGAATTCGGCGACGTTGACGTCACGCCGGGCAATTATGGTGTTGGACGTCTTACCAAACTTTGGCATTTTTATGTCATAATGACGTTGTATCCAGTTGAAAGCGTTTCTGAATGTGCGGTTTTACAAATCAATGAAAATATTATGATATCAAATTTTAGTACAACGATCAAAAACAAAATAACTTTAAATCTTCCACACATTTTAACGGTACTCATAGTTTGTGAAAATACGCCATTACAAGCTTTTGGATCCGCCATTATGCGTTTGACACAAATAAGTGAAAAGTCATGTATGATACATAATATGTAGTATATCTTTAAAACGTGTTTGTACCAAATCGCTTCTTGTAGCACGTACGATAGTTTTCTATCAGCTTTGCCAGTTTTATAACGTTTTCAAATAGGCGTGAGGCAAATAATGGCTTATCTAAACAACTTTACCGATACGTTACTTTTTCCCCAGGAAAACCAACCTTGCGTGTTTTATATCAACTGCCTATTGTATAGAAAGATATTAGATATTATGACGAACCATTATGAGGTGATTAACACATAGGTATTTATATTTTTAGTAACGTTAGTAATAGTTAACGGTGTTAATCTGTTAACCGTTAACGCGTTGTGTAATTAAAATGGTGGTTACCCTGTAATCAGTACTGTACCGCATTTAAATAACAACTTTTTCGTTTTTAAATATTTTAATGCTTTTGAGAAGATCGTGGGCTTATCGACCTCTACCCGATTTTGTGACATTTTGAAGTAAAAACTTCTTTAGCACCGTTGTGATTTGAAACTCGATGAAAAGGAAACGAGCAACACTAAAAAGAGACAAACGCATACACGTGCCCGCGAGAGAATGAGATAGCAATAAAATATTTATTTAAGTCACTCAGTTCCAATATAATACGATAAATCCACAGTCCCGTGCAAGTCTCTTTTGGTGTAGTGGTATAAAGCTCCCGACCGACCTTTGCAGATATTTAGCCGACCGAGGATCAAATCCTATGAAATCCAGATTTTTTTTTGTAAAATCAATATCCATATACTCCAAAATGAACTGGCAAAAGAAAACACAAAAGAAAGCGACATCTAGCGACTCAGAAGAAGAAAACCCAAATACTAATTAGATGACCAAATGTATACATAGGAAAAGGTGCAGTGGACAAAAACGTGGAAAAATTCATCCTTATATTGATAAAAAAGTGCTTTGTAGTCTCCCCACTCGAGAGAAGAGATAGACTAATCGGTCTCCTCTTTATGCGGTGCTTCGTAGCCTCCCCACTCTCCCGAATTGCATACATTTATTTTTTTTGGTTTTATTTGGTTTAGATATACGAGTTGTTTTATTTCATTCATTTTATTTGTTTTATTTCAAACATTTTTATCGATGGTTCTTATAAAAGCAGTTATTAGACTGAATTGCTTGTATAATGTGTTTGTATATTTCTTTGTACCGGTCTCACCGGGACATGAGTGCTCCTGGCTGGGGGGTACAATCGTATCGTATCGTATCGCATGTAAACTTTTGACTATCATTTAATGTACAAAACCCGGACAGCAAGTTAATGAGTTTGTCTACTTAGGGAGTGTGTTCGTGAGAGACGGGAATTCTGATCACCAAATTGAAAGCAAAGTTATCTCCGGAAATTCAATTAATGTAAGACTGATTCATGCAGTCGATTGTAAAAATTTACCAAAGGTAGCTACTATCAGTCAACAATTGAGTTTTGATACCAGCTATTATGCATTGTAGTGAGGCGTGGAACTGACAGGTCGAAAGTAGACTGAAGACATTAAGATCCCTGAGGCGTATGTTTGTGTGAATGAGGAAATGGGAGGAAGTCCAAATCCATCTTTGCAAAGTAGATTCTTGATCATGGACTTTACTTGTACTAGTGATTATTACTCTATTTCTTTGGCTGACGTTCCGCAATACCTTTTCACATCAGCTCTTATATCACTGATAGCTTACGAACCCTGAATATAACCTTTGGACACCCCCTTTAAGGCTCCGTAAAAGCTTTTAGACGGGCTGGCAGGTACTTTGTTTCGTGGTATCCGTTTTCTAAAAACGTCACAACCATTTTATATCTCTCCCCGTTTCGTTTTCTCGCCGCGTAGTTCTGTCGATTACTGTCACTTAGAACAATGGACCGTATTCTCAATTGATTAAATTAATTCCAAATATCTTGTAGTCAACAACACCCTTCATCTCGGTTCCATGTCACTTGATCCGACGACAATTGGCCCGCCGACAGTTATTCCGCTGGACAGTTGACCTCCAGAACATTTGAAAAGCCCCACCAGTTTGCCGCCCTGTTGTAAGAAACTTATGGATACTCCTTCAAGGCTCTCGCAAGGATGCTATATTTTTTAGAAAGAACTACCCTTAATATTTACGACCGGTCAGTGGTTGAGTGGGCATCGCGATAGGGTCCCACCCAGGCGTTCCGTGTTCGATTCCTCGGCTGGCTAAGTCCTCCATCATGACTCGAGCAACATTTTCGGCTTACTGTAGTGGTATTAGGAGATTTTCAATTATTGTCATGTTATTTGTAACCCGGGAATGTTTGTGTTTATTTTAATAAAAAAAAAACAAAAATCTGAACGAAGCTACTCAAATGTCCCTGCCTCACCGCATGCTTCTTCGTGGACTCGGAATTATTGTTAGTAAAAATATTTGTACATCGTATTTTCACTCAAGACGCCTACAGATATAAGTACATCGACTTTGGTTGTACGGCCGTACATCCACTTTGCATACTTGAAGAAATAATTGGAATCAACTGTCCGTGAGAACAATTGACAGAGGGATCGAATATCCGGGGGGGTTAGATGTCTGGCGGATCAACTGTCTGGGGGATTAACTTTCGGCGGGCCAACTGTCGTCGGATCAATTGTCGGGAAACCCTCCGTCACACATTTGTATTAGAAGTTATAATAATGGTATACCGCCGATAGCTCCGTAGTAACCTCTCCTCTCTTTCATAAATGAGGCGGATAACAAAGGGGAGGTTGGAACGGTCTTCTTGGCGGTAGGACCATAAGAGATGCCCTCTTATTATTATGATTAAGACTTGGCCGAAGCATCCTGATTCTGGCGCCTCGGGGTTAAATCTTGTGTAATTATTTATGAGAATCAACACGCAAGCCATTAATAGCTGCTCTTGATATTGCTCTTCATGATCTAACACTCACAAAACATTCGTCTGGGGTCATGGGATTAAAGTGATTGTAGACATGACTGTATTTTGTGTGCTTTTTAAGTGTAGTGAAAGAATTAACATCCGTTATTGAATCATCTGCCCTCGGATTACATTGTGGGTGTAATTCCGTAATTTGGTGACATGAAACAATCGTTTTCTTTTAATGCCTTAATTTACAGAGTCCCAAATAAATATTGGTTATTATTTATTTGGGACTCTGTGACCAGCTCATGTACGGGGGCTCCATCGAAGCCAGAGTTAAGTTGGTCTCTTAGAAGCTGGGCGTACTGTACAGGGTCCGCAGATACACGACTGCTAACCCTGTACAAATCTCTGGTCTGGAGCCTGAAAAACCTGAAAAAAACCCTCGAATCTGTGCAGAAACGTTTGATAGATTCTCTTATCTTAATAAACGGATTGCAATTCTTCAGAGCACAGACTATTTTATTATCTCACAGGCTATTTCATTCGGGAACATGCTAATAATTGGCTATGATATTATAATAAACGCTCGTTTTGAATGTTGTCTTAGTTGATGATTATTGAATTCCTTTGAATCCCTACTAAAGTATTACTGTGATTGAAAAAAAAGCAAAAATAATAAACGAAGTATTTTTGTTTCAGATATGTGGCTCCCTTCTGTTCGACTGCCGGAACCAGCGCTCCGCCGGTCCAGAGACAAGTGCAAACAGATGGGCAACATCCGGTAGAGGAGCACAATCTCCTCAGTGCTACTCCCCGCTATCCTCGACATGAAGTGCAGCTGAACCGGGACTATCCGCGCTTGTGCTAGTGTCAGTGCGAGGTCAGGACAGTGGCAAACTGTTAAATAATGGGTGCTAACATGGGCAAAAACTCCAGTTTGCTCGACGCCCTGCCTTCCACGCAGGGCACCCTCCACATCGTCATGCTGGGCCTAGATTCAGCCGGCAAAACCACTGCGCTTTACAGACTCAAGTTTGATCAGTACCTGAACACGGTACCCACCATAGGCTTCAACTGCGAGAAGATCAAGGGGACTGTAGGGAAAGCAAAAGGTATCAATTTCCTCGTATGGGATGTGGGGGGACAGGAGAAACTGAGACCTTTATGGAAGTCTTACACAAGATGCACAGACGGTATAGTTTTCGTACTGGACTCCGTCGACGTGGAAAGAATGGAAGAAGCCAAAATGGAGCTGATTAGAACAGCAAAATCTCCCGATAATTCTGGAGTACCTATTTTGGTTTTGGCCAATAAGCAAGACCTCCCTGACGCTAGAGAACCCAAAGAGCTGGAGAAGCTACTAGGGCTGCATGAGCTCGGAGGAGGCGCCCACGGGTCTAAAGAAGGAACCGCCCACTGCTGGCACGTGCAGCCAGCATGTGCCATCACCGGGGACGGTCTCCACGAAGGCATGGAAGCTCTATACGACATGATCCAGAAAAGACGAAAGCTAGCCAAAATGAACAAGAAAAAGATTAGATAAATCAATCAATACTCTTCGCATTATTTTGGAGTGCTTTTTCACAACAGTCAAAATTACTTTGTTAAATTATCGGTTTGAGAGGACATTGTTTTGCCATCGTCGTCATAATAATATTAGAATTTTTTTTTAAATCGGTGATTTCGTTATGTTAATTCTTTTCATATTATGAAAGCGGACATTTTGAGAAGGCTTTTTCGTTGTTGTTGTTGTTGTTGTTAAATTTGTTCAACGCGCTTAAAGACCTTGTATTTTTAAACACAATTTTGTGCACAAAAAAGTTTGCACGGGTTGCATTCTAAATGCACCCCTATTCCTTCAAATCCTCATTCACACGGAAACATTTTCATTGCTGAGACTTATTGACGCATCGAATGTGGAGCTTTTTCTGCAACAAGGGTGCTGCTGTCAATGAGTGTACGACGACGTGTTTTGTGAATTTTCGAGTAGTACATTTTACAGATGACATTTGATTTTGATGAAGCTGTTTAATTTTGCTGCACATTCTGTCTGTAGACTTCACCAACGTTACATACGCAGTTTTGTTGGCGATAATTTCTTCGCGTTGAAAGATTTCTTTGGTGCGTGCTAAACATTTATATACAATCAGTGTGAGAAGAGATACTGATTGTTGTGTTGTTTTATTTCAAGTACCTTCTACAAAATATTATTTCGTATATATAGTCAGCTGAGGTAATGAAATATATTTGTTTGCTTTAATATCTCCGTCAGTGTACTCAAATGTATTAAATCACTAACTGTTAATTTTGCTTACAATGTAAATATAATAAATATGAAATAATATCCCATGCATTTTAAAAATAAATTATCCATTATGAATGTGATATTTTAATCGAATGAATTTTATGATTGTAAATGATATCTAATTGGGTGTTCATAATGTGTATTGAATACGGTTTACATATATGTTTTATTACTGAATGTGGGAAAATTGTATATTGATTTTTAATGTAATATCTTTAAAGATTCGTTTAATGGTTTATGTCACAATACTTATTAAGTACGTTTCAATTGATTGTTTGAAATGAATAGTATTCATCTGCTCCCTTTGTAGATTTTTCCATCAAATTAAATTATAATTTACTATTATTTTTGAAATCCTAGCTTTGATAATTACCGTTAGTATCATTTTTTCGGTTAGAAACATAAAATTATGATTCGTTTTAAAAGCATCCAATCGTATTAAAAAAAATTGTTGTATACCACTCAAAATGACATTTTTCGTAACTCGATAAAAATTTGCCCTTTGTTGATATTAAATTAATTATTTATGTAATTATAAATTATTATGAATGCGTAATAAATATTACGTAGATTACCTACAAAGAGATCATTAAGCCGAATTCAGACGCGAGTAAGAGCCCGTTCACATTTTTGTTTAAAAAATGGACAACAAAAAACCGGCGTCGGACACCCTGTTCACAACTCCGTTTAAAAAACGGAACGACAAAATATCGGCTGTCGGACGCCCTGTACACAGTTCCGTTTAAAAAATGGAACGACAAGCGCTGCGACTGCTGCGAGCATCCTTTCTTGTGACTGGCGGGTTGAGGGGCGGGGTGTGGTTGGACTCACGCCGAAACGATAAGTCGGCAAGTGTGACCAACTTCATACAAACCTATGAGCGAGCTGGTTCCGACACGATTTTTAAACAGACGCGCTGCGCTGGCTATCCTCAAGACAAAACGTAATGTATCTTATAATAAATTGGTACGGATATTAAACTATTTATTTACAATTTACATTTTTTGTACTTATATATACGCTGGTATACACAATATATAGGCAAGTAGTTTTATTCTTGAAGAATTTGAAAATATGTTTAAACTTTTGTTATTCGGTGGTATCTGCATACTCCTTCGGACACTTAGTAATGTTTTGAGTAAGTAGATATACCATATTTTTCCTAAAGCGACTGCGTATTGCATATAAGTTTGCCGAGGGACTAATTATCGGGGGACCAACTCTCATGGAACCGTGTTTCCATATATAATATCTACAGCCACTTGGGCATCCGATTTTATAACGGAACGACGTCCGATTTTTAAACTGAAATGTGAATGGGCCCTAATAAATCAACCTGGCCACTGCTACTGTTTTACTATTTTACGCGCGTCTGAATGCGGTTTTATTGTTGAATTAGATGTTCCTTAGAAGAATGGAAAATTATTTGCCGTAGGAAAATATTTTATCGTATGTATTGAATTGGTGTTACGTAGTACTGTTAATTAATTGTTAATTATTTTAACGGCATTAAAATCATACCATTTTAATTTAGCGATTGTAAATTATTTTTTGTGGTAACATTTAGAATTTATAAAAAAATCTATTATTTATGTTGACACAATAATAAATTATATGAGAAAATTTTACATCCAAATTTCGATGTTATGGTACCTACAAATTTTTCTAAAACCTGATAAAATTTTGAATTCATATTGAAAAATTAGTAATATCAAAAATATAATTCCATCATTCATTCGTGAATCATATTTTGAAATGATTATTATTTATTATTTGTGGGATTAACTAAGCTTAAAACGATGTGCAATATTTATTTTAATTTAATTTCCCAAAGCCTACCACCAGATTTCAATTGGTGATTTTACGCCTTAAATATTAAATGCATAATTATAATATGATTCCTAAATACTATAGTCCGTTCAGTTAAGATTAAAAAAAATAACTTAAATTTCAACCCTTAAACTAAAGGACTATAGTTTTACAAGTTGCCAATGTTGGTCACGTTCTGATCATTCAACAAATTCCAAACTGAAAATTCGTTGAATATGTAATTATTCACACATTCGGTATTTGCGTCCACTTATTATAATAACTTGTAAGGCAATTTAAAGAGGGTAGATTCTAAGAGGACACACCAATTTAGAATAAATTCGATGGCTTTAACGAATCGTAAATCGGAATTAAAAATGACCATTTTGTAACGAGTTTATAATAAAATAATGTTTATTTTGCTTAAACTTCCGAAATCATTGCAAATGTTATCAAAATATATGTAGGTCTGACTTTTTACTAAGTCATCAGTTATTAAATCAATTATTATTAATTTGTAGGATTTGAACAAATGATTGTACCTACACGTTATTTTAAAACAGTAAATTATGGGTAGAATTATTAATTGTACAGTTTTCGTTGACATTTTGTACGTAGAACCTTGCAAATATTGATTTATAAAAGGGAATTGCGTTATTGTATCTGGGATTTGAAGAACGCACATGTATAAATATTTTTATTTATAAAAGATCTGAGAACATATAGCCACATTGAAATAACTTTAATATTGGAAACAGTTTTTCTACCTGTGGCCTAAAGTGAATTGAACATAAACTTTGTTTTGACCACTATAAATATTTCGACCAGTTTCAGATAAAATCCTTCCCATTTTAGGACGAAGGTTTAAAGAACATTATATTTAATATGATTTTTTTATTAAAACACCTTTATGATATTATTCCACTTGTTAAAGAAGTGGAAGAAAGTTATAAAGATGTTTTACTAAAATAAATAAGTCACATTAAATCGAATTCCATCGCGAATTAACGGTTTCAAAATTAGACTTTCTAAAATTAGAATATTATATTTTTTTCTGTTTTGTTATTGTAATTTTGTCCTAGAGATGTAATGGTGGTTCGAAACCTTTCAACATTGAGTAATTTTTTTTGGTTAGAAAAAGTGTTTGTATTTTTTTTATCATTGATTGTTGTACATGCTAATTAATGGTTTTAGAAGCTTACACGAGGCACTTATACCATTGCAAGAAACCCCAGACAAGTTGTACATTTTAAAGTATGCAGTAAATAATTAGCTTTTTTAAGTGACTGAAGCTATGTGTAATTAAATCAATAAATTGTAATGCGTTATACCCATTCAATAAAATGATTAAACTAGAATAATAATTTTAGTAAACTTAATGCATTTTAGTGGAAGTTGTGTCTAAAATGGAAAACTGATATTTATTGCCTTTTTTTAAATATACATACATATATTACAATACATGTAGATTTCTGCCTATAAGGTGTGTTACGTTGCTTTGTTTTATTGAAAAGAAGAAAAAATCGTTTTATCTTACGGTCCTGAAAAACAATGTCGGATGTGCGATTTTGTAGTCTTGCAGTAGAACTGTTTAAAGTTTCGTTTCTGTATTTTTACTGTTTTTGAGATCAAAAGAGGAAGTGTTGTTTTGATATTTGTATTTCGTTTAATTTCATTAAAGTTCATTATTATTTTAAATCAACAAAATAACCTAACAGAACGATTTTAAATTTTTAGCAGATCCGACATTGTTCTTCGGGACCGTCAAAATGTTTCGAAATACTTTGTTACCAAACTATTAAATATTTTAGAGCGTGCATCATAAAATTTTATTCGAAAGCATTTTTTTACTGGGTATTATTACGTTGAATAGATACATAGCCAGTTTTGCCGAGATTTTTCAATGAAATAATATTGTATATTATTAAATATTTAAGCGTGGATGCGAATTTATATAGACAAGAAGAAGAGTGAACCTGTGTTATTGTTTTTCATAGATTTTCGCCTTTAAATATAATATTTCTGTCCCTTAGTTGTAAACCGTTGTGTAAATAAATGTGTATATTTAAAACCAACTTTACCAAACATACCTGTAATTATTATACCTAATTGTTTTTATTATTATATGATTGAACCCGTCATTAAATAAATGTTTCATTTTTAAAGTAAATCTTTTAATTAAGCACTGGTTGAACCCCTCTTTATTTTACCTGCAAACAGAACCAAAAAATGTCAACTATTTATGATAATTCGAAAACAACGAACGAAAAAGAAAAGAACGGTTTGTTCATTTTTAGGCCTTACACATACACACACCTCCCTAAATCGAAAGCAATCTGTAAGGTTGATTTTAGTCTTTCGCCGATCGCACGCGCACCGTCGGCGCTAATGGTCGAAATATATGAACTTCTAGGAAGCGTTTTTGAATGACGCAAGGTGGTCAGCGCTGATGGCTACGCGGCCGTACACGTCGTGCGTCGGCGCCGCGTAGCTGTCGGCGCTGACGATCGCACGAGCGCCTCTGCTTTCAGTCATGGCGAATCGCGCAGTGGATACAGGCCGAGTTATAAATGGACCAGTTTATCCTGTATCTTTGCCAATAATTCGTCGAAAGCTCTTGTTGACATTCGAAAGTAATTAAAGAATTTACTTTCGTCAGCCCTCAAAGTGCCATATAACAAGACAAAGTCTCCTGCAACGGCTCTCTGCTCAATCAATGGATGAACATGGAGTCTTCGTCGTCGCCGGTTTTTATTTTTTTGGGGTAGGTAGTACAAAGCAGCAATAACTAATACACTCAGCATTTTGGTCTTCGTCTGTACAGTAAGGCGGTCAGTACGATACTGAAACGAGCCACGCTGAGCCTCAGCGCTGACGAACTACGCACTGATCTATGAGCGCTGACGGTGAGCGTGAGACTAAAATCAGCCTAAGATCACAATTTAGAACTGAAACATTAATTGAAATGGTTTTGGGCATGTTTGGTGACCAGATATGAATAGCCAGTTACTATTTCCCCATTTCCTTCCTCTCCCTTCAGCCTCATAACATAACTGGTGATGCCGAAGTCTCACTGGCTCCAGACGGGAGCAGTTTGGACTCTTGTGGGATATTCACATTAAAAAAAGAGTATGCGATATACAGAGCACAATTCTGTGACTGTAGAAAATAGAAAATTGTATAGAACATCACATAAGTTTTTCCTATGGCATCAGTGTCTCTACGTCTGTGCCGAATCAAGTGACTCCGGATTCTGTCGCTGGCTGAATAACCTCGGCACCCTACTGACCTCCATCATCCCTTAAATAATTATAAGAACTAGTTGGGCGCCAACATGTTACGGTGGGATGATACCGTTATATGTAGATATGAAGCTGAAGTGTAGCATGCACTTCTTTTGTGGAAAGAATCTCGCATCGTCTTCAGCGAATTGGCTCCCAGAAGCAGGATAGGTGGATGTCTCTGTATCCAAATCATCCCTCCAGGATGATTCCCAGTCAGCTCCCAAGATGGCGAGAATCACTTCCAAGGTCTAAAGATCACAATCGTAGCGATTTTCAAAATGATCCGTCATGTTTCAGTCGACAGGACCGCCCAGTGCTCTGGGCTCATATTAACGATTTATTATACAGTCCTAATCTGCTGTAGTCTGTAGTAGGCACGTCGAACAATGCTTCCTACACACGAAGATATTGCATTTCATCCATCCATGGGCTGCTACACAAAGAATGACCCGATTCATTTTCAAATCTGCTGATTTGAATCTGCCTGCCAGATTGTCAACTGCACTATTTCAAAATATTGCAATATGACCAATGTCCAAATGTCAATGAGCAAGTACTGCAAGTACGAGTAGGAGGTGCCACACACCGAGACCAATATCAATCTAATATATAAAATTCTCGTGTCACGGTGTTTGTTATCATACTCCTCCGAAACGGCTGGACCAATTTTGATGAAATTTTGTGTGCTTATCTGGTAGGTCTGAGAATCGACCAACATCTATTTTTCATACCCCTAAAAGTAAAGGGTGTTCCTTTTTTTTTTTTTTTGACAATTTTTTTATTATTTATTTTTTTTATGGTGAGGCATTAAAAAATACATGCAGCCCTAAATTTTCACCCTTCTACCATCAACCCCTATTTTTTAAAAGTGATATTAGTAATTCAAACCGGTGTCACTTCTGACCCGATGAGAACGAAGCCGGCCTCTTTTCTCTAATTTTAATTTTTTTACTAATCAATTACTGTCTGATATTGTTACTACAAACATGATTCACGGTCCATGCGGTAATTTGAATCGTTCATCGCCTTGCATGGTAGACGGAAATTGTACAAAGGGTTTTATTAAAGATTTCACCAACGATACGGTCACACATGTTGAAGGACATGCAATATATCGTCGAAGAAATACCGATAATGGCGGACAATCATACATTAAAAATATCAGTAACGTAGACATTGACATTGACAATCGTTGGGTGGTACCATATGCACCTCTGTTGAGTAAAAAAGTGGGAAGGAAAAAGGCATGAGGGGTGGGTAGGAATCTGGAGGTCATTGTATCCGGGAGTGAATCTATCCCTCCAACTGCGGTGCAAGACCATTGCCTTGAGCGGAATTGACCTTTTACCTTGACCTTTCCAGCCGGACTCTTTCGACCCATTGGTCGAGAGAATCCGGCTGGAAAGGTCAAAAGGCCTCCCTCAACCAGTCTCTCTCGATCCGGCCCGCCACGCAGCAGGTGGGCAGACGCATCCGCCGCCAAGACCCGCACAAAAGTCACCCTTGCTAAATCACCAAACGTAGCGAACCGCTTGGGGTGACCTATGGCAGAGCTGTTGGTTATCCAAAAAAATGGTTCCAGGGGCGGCGGCACCCGTACCCGCTTCCTTTCAAAAATTCCCGTAAGTAAGTGGAAAAGTAAGAAAATCACAAAAAATATAAATTCATACACAACGCCATCTCTGTTACTGACAAAAACAAAACACGGACAGTTGGGCATCGATAATTGCTTCATTGTGTAATTTTTAACTTAATAAAAATACTTAATTTAATTCAACAGTTCTTAATTCAGTTTAATTCAGATTCTGAGGCGGTACGAAGTTCGTCGGGTCAGCTAGTATATATTATAAAAGTGTACAACAATGTGCGTGCCGCTAAATCTCGTACAAGTCCCGGTACGATCAATGGAATTATATGGTGTGGTAGGCCTCTATCCCACATCCATGAAATAGGTGAAAATCTACGGAGGGGTGCACAAGTTTTTCCACTGTTTGCACTTTACACAACTTTAAATAATATCTCCTTTGCGACAAACAACTAAAATTTGCACACGTGAACAAACGAGCAAGCAGTCTTAACAGAAAAAAGGTGACGCGATACACACTTGCATACTTATGATGTTATGATGACGTTTGGGGTGGGGTTTTTTTTTTTTTTTTTTTTTTAATTTATTAAGTTAGTTTGTACTACATGAATATAAACTAACAAGCACAATGTAACATTTCATTTGATAAATTTAAATATTTTTATTCATTCTTCATACTTTCAGGCATTTCATCATACATCTTTAGTCCTCTGTACAGTTCAGTCCTCTGTGGCAGTTCTGCACAGTTCTGTGATTTTGATTTCTTCATTTGTGGCAATCGAACTCTGTTTATATTTCTTGTTGCGTAATTATGAATGTCTCTATTAAAAACAATTTCATTCTTAAAAGTATTTTGGCATTTGGTTTTTCATAATTTTATGCACAAAAATTAACACATTAAGTAGTAGTCTCTTTTTTATTGGAATCCAATTTAGCTCCTCTCTCATTTGATTAATCCTTGCGTATTTGCCTTTCCCCAGTATACATCTCATAGCTTTGTTTTGTATAACTTCTAGTTTGTTCAAATTTCCTTCATTGGTCAAATATAACATTGTAGAGCAGTAGTCCAAATGTGGAGCAACGATAGTTTTATAAATAAGCTCCGTAGTGTTTCTATTTAATTTACGTCTTAGTCGTCTAAGAAAATTTACCGTTGGCTTCGCCGTGTGTTTTAAATTAAGAGATCTTAACTATAAAGCGGAAAATTTTAAGTCTTAAAAGAAGACAATATTAACGCAACTCAATCGAAAATCTTTACATTCCCATTTTTACTTGAAGGGCGTGCTTTTGAAGATATAAAGTCTGGAAGTTCCGCCCTCTAGAAATTTCTAGAAACGCCCAGAACATTCGGGAACTTTCCACAACATTCCAGAACATCCCGGAACATTCTGGAGTGTTCGAAAATAGTCTGGTACGTTCGGGAACATCCCGGATCATCCCAGATCATTGTGAAACATTCCATTATACTCTCGAATGTTGTGGAATGTTAGAAACATTGTAGACCATTCTAAGCCTTTTTTATATGGGCTGGGCTACAAATTGGTAGGGGTAATATAAAGCAAGTTGCGTCGTGGGTTCGAAAGTCAGTTCAATCTAGTGTTGAGTACCTCATACAAGAGGCACCTCAAATGTCCCATACAAACACGTAAAATGTCCCCCCACCTCACAATATGTATTTGTACCAACTCTTTTTCTTTGTATTACTACAAATATAAAGGGGGGACAAATATGAAGGAGGGACAAATATGAGGTGTGAGGTGGTTTGTTTTGTTGGACTACATTCATGTCATGTACGGGACAAATATGAGGTGAGGTGTGAGGTGGTTGGTGTATTGGACTACATGTCATGTCACGTTGTCACGTATGGGACAAATATGAGGTGAGGTGTGAGGTGGTTGATGTATTAAACTACTCAAGAACAGGAAGCAATTTGTCACCCACGGAATCTTCCAATCTGCTGAGTTTCTTGTTTTTTCAGGGGTTCCCCAAGGATCGATCTTAGGGCCTCTTCTCTTTTCTATTTTCATTAATGACATTGCTGGAGTCATTCGTTTTTCTCGCTTTCTGTTGTTCGCTGACGATCTAAAATTATTTCTTCTAATAAGAAATATTGAGGACTGCCTGCGCCTTCAAGCTGATGTTGATAACATTTCAGAATGGAGTCAACAAAACCAGCTTCATTTCAATGTCTCGAAATGCGTTGTTCTGACTTTTACCAGAGCATTTAGTCTCACCTACCACAGGTACACTATGCTCGGTCATAATCTCAACCGAGTTTCGAATATAAAGGATCTTGGGATTATGTATGAAAATAAGCTGACATTTCGTCCTCATATCGAAGGGGTTTGCCAGTCGGCCTTAAAAATGTTAGGGTTTGTTCTCCGAACCGTCAGAGTTTTTCGGGATACCCGTGCTCTGAGGATTTTATACTTCTCCCTAGTCCGCAGTAGGCTGGAGAGTGGTTCGCTTATCTGGAACCCTCATGAGGTGGGGTGCTCCCTCATGTTGGAGAGGGTTCAAAAAAAGTTTCTAAGATTTCTCTACATGAGGGAGTACGGCCACTATCCATGGCTCTACCCGACGTACTTTCTTCTGGGCATGCTGGGACTCCACTCCTTGCAGCTCAGAAGGGAGGGGTACGCTGCTACCCACCTATTCAGACTGCTGCGTGGCTATATTGAGAATTCAGCCATTCTGGAGCGCGTGAGTCTCTATGTTCCGGATGACTATCTTAGACAACGCCAGCATAGATTATTCTATCTTCCTGCCTGTAGAACTAACCTGCCAATGGTTCTCCCGGTAGGAAGGAGTATATTGCTCCTGAACCAAATCTCCTCCGAGATTGATATGTTTGGCGTCAGTGAGGAGAGGTTCAAAAGTGAAATTCTTTTGATTCTTGAAAGAGTCTCTCCACATTGACGAGATCTTTCACCACTGCCTGAAATTTTTTTGAAATTGATTTATTTCTTGATGTTTCTTTTTTAAGTATAAATAATTATAATTTTTTTTTTTTTGTATACTATTTATATGTACAACGTAATTTCTTATATGTATTAAAACTAAATTTGTAATTGTTTAAAATAAAAGAAATGAATATTTTAATATGCACCGGGTTAAATTTTCCCCAAAAAAAAAAAAAAAAAAGAAAAAAAGAAGGAAAACTAAACCCTTTCACACACTTCCCCAAATGATCATCTAGTCAACCCACGCTATGCAATTGCACTATATAAGTATTATAAATACAAAACAATACAAGAACAACATGTCAACCTACTAGAGACCAAATGGGAATATAATTCACCGACTCCAGATATTTTCATATCAGAGGGTTCGGCTCTGTGGCATTTCTAATTGAACCTATAAATCCTACTGATCCCTTAATATAAATATTTAAAAAATCCTTTGTAATCCTACATGTATTTAAAATGACTGATTTTTGCATTTTTATATACAAATTCTTTGACAAATCTAATATGCTTAAATTTTGAATCAGATTCCTAGGTATTATGCCAGTGGCCGAAATAACAAATGGCAATATTTTTATAGTCCGAGAATGCCAAATTCTTTTAATCTCATTTCCTAAATCTGTGTATTTTCTTATTTTTTCAGAAATAGTTTTTGAATATTACAGGAATTTGGAATAGCTACATCAATGATATAAGTTATTTTTTTAATTTTGTCATGTAAAACTATATCAGGTCTATTATGACTAATTGTTCTGTCTGTTAGTATAGTTTTATCATAATATATTTTATAAAATTCATTTTCTAAAAATGAATTTGGTTCATATTCATAATATGGTACTATATTACGGCAGTCAATCAAGTTATGTTTAATTACCAAACTTTGGTGAATTATTTTTAAAACCTGATTGTGCCTAAATGTATACTCGGAAGGCGCTAATATAGAACATCCCGATATAAAATGTTCTATAGTTTCGGGAAAAGCCAAACATTTTCTACATAAATCATCAATTTGATTTATATCTTTGATTATATGCTTTCTATAATTTTTAGTATTAATGACTCTATCTTGAATGGCAAGCATAAATCCTTCTATTTCTGCGCTCAACTCTCCAATACTCGACCATTTGTTTGACGAAAGTTTGTCAACATACGTTTGGTTGAGATAATTGAAGTGTTTTGCGTGAATAATTTTATTTGACCAGGAATCTAATAATTCCTGGTTAGTATTTATAAGAATGTTGGCATTCTCGTCATATAAATTTAAAGGTGTAATATTTCTATCTGCCTTGCAAATTATTTTGTGCATTTCTGAGCTATTAGCTTTCCTATGGAAAAAATTTCTAAGCATTTCTACCTGATTGTGTTTCAAAGATGTTATTTTGACTACACCTCTACCTCCTAAATTTCTAGGTAAATTAATTCGTTCTATAGCTGAATTTGGATGATGGCAATTAAATTTTGTTAACGTAGTTCTAATTAATCGTTCTAAACTATCTAAATCTGTATTGGACCATTTAATTATGCCAAATGAGTACGTTAATAGAGGTATTGCCCAAGTATTTATTGCTTTTACTAAATTTTTAGCAGATAGATTGCATTTTAAAATTTTTCTCATCCTAGTTTGAAATTTAATCCTAATATCATTTTTAATACTAGTGTGATCTAATCTATTCGATTGCGGGTATCCTAAATATTTATAAACCTCATCCCCTTTCATACTTTGAATTTTGAAATTTCTAAATATACCCTCGTCTCCATCTACAATTTTGCCTTTCTCTATATGGATAGTTTTACATTTATCTAAACCAAAAGTCATTTTAATATCATCTGAAAAAATTTTAACTACCTTAATCATTTTCTCTAAATTTGATTCAGAATTTGAAAATAATTTTATATCATCCATATATAATAGATGTGAAACTATACTACTCTCTCTTGTATTACCCTTAATTTTTATTCTAAACTTGCTTTTAATAACATTTTAGAAAGGGGATTCAATGCTAAGCAAAACCAAAGAGGGCTCAATGAGTCTCCTTGAAAAATCCCTCTTTTTATTGAAATGCCCGGTACTACTATTTTCTTACCTTTTAAATTAACTAGCAAATCTGTATTCCAAAAGGACATATTATTATTATTATTATTATTATTATGTCATGTCACGCATACTTTGGGACAAATGTATGAGGTGGTGAGGCGTGAAGTGTTTGTTTATTCTATGACATTTTTGTATTAGAACCGTGAGGTGGTGATAGGGTAAGCCAATTCTTATATTGTGAATACCGCACAAGAGTACCAACTGCTTCAAAAAATTTTTTTTTTTGAAATATTTTTTTATTGTAAATTATTGTTATGTGAATACACAAAACAATAATTTATGAGCACAAGAGTCCCAACTGCTCCAAATTTTTTTTTTTTAAATATTTTTTTATTGAAAATTATTGTTATGTGAATACAGAATACACATAACAATAATTTATGAGCACAAGAGTCCCAATTACTCCAAAAAAAAATTATTTTTTTATTGTAAATTATTGTTATGTGAATAAACAAAACAATAATTTATGAGCACAAGAGTCCCAACTGCTCGAAAAAAATTTTTTTTTGAATTTTTTTTTATTGTATGAGCACAAGGGTCCCAACTGCTTAAATTTTTTTTTTATTCTAAATATTTTTTTATTGTAAATTATGTATTGATAAGTGAATACCGCACAACAGTACCAACAGTACCAATTTATATATTTTTATTTTAAATTATTGTTATATGTTATGTAAATGTTATGTTAAATAAATGGAACTTAACTGGTTTAAATCATGTTCTATATTTTATGTTCAATTATTTTTTTGTAAAACTGTATGTTTCCTAAATAAACTAAAAAAAAAAAAAAAATACCGCACAAGAGTCCCAACAGCTCCCAAGGGAGGGAGGATGAGGCAGTGTTGAGATGAGGTGGAGGGTGTTGCTGAGGAGGGGGAGTGATAAGAGGGGGGGATCAGAGGGGGGTGCAGGGAGGGGATCAGAGGTGGTGAAGAGGGGGAGCGGGTAGGCCTTTTTTATATCCATTTTTCGTATTAAAAAAATAACAGACACGGGAGGCGGGTATGGGTACCGCCACCCCGGTATTTATTAGAAAACCAACACCACTGAACCAAGAAAATCAAGCTGAAGGAAAAAAAACCAGCCACCCCCCCCCCACCGTAAGCGAAAATATTTTGTAACACCTCACCTCAAATGAGGTGGGACACCTCAACACCTCATTTCAATATTTGAGTACCTCATACAAACTCATCCTGATATCGTGTCCTACCCAACACTATAGTGTTGAGTACCTCATTCAAGAAGCACCTCAAATGTCCCATACAAACACGTAAAATGTCCCCCCACCTCACAATATGTATTTGTACCAACTCTTTTTCTTTGTATTATTACAAATATGAAGGGGGGACAAATATGAAGGAGGGACAAATATGAGGTGTGAGGTGGTTTGTTTTGTTGGACTACATTCATGTCATGTACGGGACAAATATGAGGTGAGGTGTGAGGTGGTTGATGTATTAAACTACATGTCATGTCACGCATAGTTTGGGACAAATGTGTGAGGTGTTTGTATATTAGTGTTTGTATATTCTATGACATTTTTGTATTAGAACCTTCTAGGTGGTGATAGGGTAAGCCAATTCATATATTGTGAATACCGCAGAAGCGTCCCAACTGCTCCGAAATTTTTATTTTTTATTTTTTTATTCTAAATTATTGTTAAGTGAGTACCGCACAAGAGTACCAACTGCTCAAATTTTTTTTTTTTTTTTTTAATATTTTTTTATTGTAAATTATTGTTATATGAATACACATAACAATAATTTATGAGCACAATAGTCCCAACTGCTCGAAAAAAATTTTTTTTTTTAAATATTTTTTTATTGTAAATTATTATTATGTGAATACAGTCCCAACTGCTCCCCCCCCCGTAAGCGAAAATATTTTGTAACACCTCACCTCAAATGAGGTGGGACACCTCAACATTTCATTTCAATATTTGAGTACCTCATACAAACTCATCCTGATATCGTGTCCTACCCAACACTACAACACTAGTTCAATCTCGTATCAACTCCCTGAGCGAAGCCGGGTACCCCATCTAGCTACGAATGAAAATATTAAAATTACGTGGAATCAGAAAAATAAAGTTTAAATCTTCCACGCATTTATAACGGGTATTCATACGTTGTGAAAATTATATCGTTAGAAAAAATAACATAAACACAAGAAAGAAAAAGGAAAGCTTAAGGCGTAAAAGAGATTACCTATAGTATATTGTAGCAATGCTTAATCCTTGGGAACCATCGGATTATTTTTATTTTTCGGTAGGGATGAAAAATCTTATCAGGATTGTGGGAAGAAAAATACAAGTTTCTTATTTGTGAAGTTAGATTGAATTTGGGAATAAAAGAGTTCATTTCAAAATAACAAATGCTAATATATTTCACTAAAGGAACATTGCAGTCGTTATAATGACACGGGTTAGAGAACCAAAATATAGTTAAGATTGGAGAAATTACTAAAGAACATATAATAAATACCTGTGGACCATGCGATATTCTACATTATTACTATCAACCCGCAAACACTTTGATGAGCACATTACGCGCCGGATGTTGGAAATATTCTGAGAATACTCCAGGGCAGTTGCCACCCTCTCGTTGTCTATCTGCAGGATTATCAACCAGTACCGCCCCCAGGTTCCAGGCCGTGCGTACGAGGAATCGTCAGGATTTCGCCGTGGCGACCTTGCCAGGGTTTCGCCGACACCAGGTGTGGTCTCTCAACAAGGGATTCCGTCGATCATAAATATGGGTGTGTTGGGCCGGCCAAAGCCATTTAAATGCCCGATCGCGAAATTCGGTAACAATATGACGCACGATCATAGGGATTTCTCAAAAAGCACCAGGACACGCCATGTCAAGATAGCGTTCTCGCTTAGATAATGCCCGAATATCTAGAAGGGCTCGTGTTTAAAGATCACAAACTTAAAGATCTGACATTCGGTGTCAATTCCCATAATTCAAAATAGGAATTATCACATATTAACAACACAAACTATAATAGTAGGTGACGAGTCAAATGACCGCCGGCTTACCGGTAATTATAATATCATAGTATCGGCGGTAATTCAAAAAGTAACCTACCGGAAATCTCGTTAATAGAGTTGCCAATAGGCCTGTTGAAAAAGTATCGATATAACGATGTATCGATATTTTTAATTCAATACATCGATATTTTTAGCCGATATATTTTGGTCCGATATATCAATACAAAATATCCAATATCGAAAATTGTATCAAAAACGATATTTTTTATTTATGTAACTAAAGTCACTAGAATCCAAAACCGTATGGGAACGAACGGAAAAAAGTAACAGTATTGGGTCATGACATCTAGCGGTTGAAATTTTAACTATTAATAGCTTACAAATCTATTGCCTTTGCATTAATATTTGTGATCACACTGATCACTAATACTTTCTCATATGTGTAGATACATACATAGAAATGTATGCTATTTTTCGCCATTTATTGTCTATGATTATTGACTATACCTTGTTCCAAACACGAAGTCCTTTTTGACAAATTAATACGCCAATAGAATGTTACTGAGACGCATAAAAACTTTGTATTTGTCTCAGTTTAGATATATGTAAGTTAGAAAACAGCTTTTTAGTTTTTGATATTCTTGTAATTATTGTTTTGAATACTGATAAAATACCTTCATTTTTATTGAGATTTTTGTACTTACATTAAAAAAGCGTATTGTGTATAAAAATTACTATTGATAATATTGAGCTGAATACACTATTATTTAAAAAATGCAAAATCTTTTGAAAATTTTACCGATATATCGATATTTTTTCCTCGATATATTGACGTCGATATTGATATTTTAATAAATATTGATACATCGATATATCAATATTTTTTTTCACTTTCGACATCCCTAGTTGCCAACCGAAGAAGCGAATAGGCAAGGCGATTCAACAACTAAATATGCAGCCAGGCGGAGATTTATCAAGTCAGGATAATAATTATTACTGTGTGATAAACATTATCGTTACAATATATTAATTTATGTTAACTTTATAAAAAATATGATTGGAGAAAATGACTGATTACAAGGCTATAAACGCAGTACAATTAATACACGCTATTTTCCTGATTTATTCACGTGTATGTTAGGGAACGTACCCATACTACGTGACCAACTTTTTGCAATTTTTAACCCCCCCCCCCCCCCCCCCCCGGTGACCAAAATCCTAAGCAACCCGCCGCTCATTTGTATGGAGCGTGACATTTTGAAGACCCCCCCCCCCCCCCCTAAACGTGTCACGTAGTATGGGTACGTTCCCTTATGTAGTGTGTAGTAATCTTCAAGTAGTTGATAGAGTCGTTATCTTTATCGGCTGAGCGCGCACTGTATCGTGCCGGGAGTGCGGGGAGGTTCTGGTCAGTGGGCGCGCGTGCCACGATACACGACACCGGTCACCGGACACGGACACGGGACAGCCTCAGTCGGGGGCTTCCGGTGTCGAGTTCCTTTTCCCTTTCGTGTTATACACTCTGTGGAGGCTGTTGTAGGGAATACAACTGATATATTACAGCCTTCACGGCTCTTCATTCATTCATGCTGCTTTATAATGGAAATGAAAGTGCTTTTGCAGGAGATTTATCAGGTCTAGAGGGCACTAATAATTTAAAAGAAAAACACGTGCAACCGCGATCTCAATGCGTATCGATGGTATGTTCCGAGTTTGGAGTTCCAATCAAATAAGTTATGAAGGTAGAATAAACTTTGGGGTGCCTACGTAAGAAACATTTCAAAGATGAAAGCATTTTATTTGTAGAAGAAAAAACTTTTTAAAAAATCTGGCGTCCTGAAATGTACACATTTTTTTGTCAAAACGTAGGTCTATCTCTCTATGTATTTCATTAATTTTAAATTCGTAAAAATTTCGTCTGGATTCTGTAGAAATTTCGTAGATTTTAAACGATTGAAAGTAACAATAAAGAGTTTTGTCTTGCCTTTGACATTTGTGGATTTAAAGCTCCATAGTACGTGATGGAAATACTTGCGAGCTAAGCATGAAATCGAAGGAAAAAAGTTATAGCCCAGTCACTTAAGCTAAAAATAGGATATATCCGCTAAATGAAACCGAATAAGCTGAAAATTTCTGTAAACCTTTATTTTCGTATTCTGCATGTTGTCTCAAAAGTCTCATAAGATAACGTGTAAGCGTCTTTGGATATTCAAGGTCAAAGGTCACGAAAATCAGTTTTTTGGAAATATCTCGCTTCTTTTGCTTCGATTTGTATTTGCATTCAATATAAAAGTTGTAGAGTATAAAATTCTCTACAAATTTTGTCTAAAATAATTTTTTATACGCTTAACCATTTTTAAGATTGAGCGCGAAGAGTGCGGAGCGCTCAGCCGTACATGCTATGGCGCAAGGTCAATGGCGAATTCCAGTTCATAGGACGGATTTTTAACTTAATTATTCGTTAAATATTAGTTAATTAACTATTTAATATATTTTATTTATAAGTATTAGTTATAAATCAAAGAGTCATTTAATACTACTTGCCTTTTTCATATAGAAAATAAAGTAATTAAGTGATTTTTTTAAAAATATCTCATTAAAGAGAATTGCACTTTAAGTAGGAAAGAAATTAAGAAAACATTTTTTAATAATATTTTTATTTAGCAATCATATATAATTAAATTTGTACAATCTAAGCTGAAGTTTGGGTCGATATTTTTTTACTTTAGTTATTAGTTAGCCAGTACGAGAGTTAGTTTTATTTTTCTTCATCGCCTTCTTCTTACGGTCGCTTAACAATTTAAGAGTCATTATCATCGTCCTCCTCGTTATCAATGACATCCATCTCCAAACCTTCAAAAACTTCAGTGTCATATGCGATTTATTCGTCGAGATCGTGTTGATACGTTGAAGCGTTGAGACATTCATGTCGATTATATTGGCCACAAGCTAACGAACATTGCAACCCCGATTTTCAGCATCCACAGCGAGAACCAATTCGTGCAGTTACAGAACATTGTAATATGCAGTTCACCGGGGTACCTAGCATGGTCGATCGACATAGGTTTTATCGAAAATGTCGGTAACTTGTCATCGCTCCCGAGCACGACTGCAGGCAGCAGCTAACGAACAAATAACAGTTCACAACGACTAAGGGTTCCTATTTAATTTGACGTGAACTATTATTTGTTCTTTAGCTGCCTACAGTCGTGCTCGGGAGCCATGACAAGTTACCGACATTTTCGATAAAACCTATATCGATCGACCATGCTAGGTACCCTGGTGCAGGTGGTAATAATATTTTTATCGGTTCCAGGGCTTCATTTTGCATCACTCAACCCCATCCCAGGGGTTCTAAATCATTTCCTTACCAAGTTTAAATTTGGTAGTAGACACGATTGATATGTTGGTGAACTGCTGCATTCGTTGGTGGAAGAGATGAAAACTGCACAGGATTATTTCATTTTAATAGACTTAATGAACTGTATGTAGCGAAGATGTTCTCAGATTTTGGAGTATTATATACTGCTAAAAAATGTGTGATCTATTTTCGAATGATATTTGCACAGGACAGTTTTCTTGTTGAAATATTTGAGCCAGTATATCCAAATCAGGTAGTTTCTCTAACGTTTTGAAGACAGATTTTTTCCTTTCCTAAAAAGAGCAGAAGTCGTGTCACGGCTACTAAACGAATATAAGAATAAAATGTTTTCTTTACAACGGGGATATTCATCAAAACTTTTAGTGAATTATATTTAAAACAATTAACAAATCAATATATTTTCCTATTATGACGGCAGTCCTTTAACGGCAGTTCTGGTTCTGATCACTTGGTACATACACCGTAGGGATATCTTTAAGCTCTGATAATGTAAATTGGGAATTTTCATGATATTCTATATAGATAAAAATCTTTTTCATTGCTTTTTAAGTGACTTGACCATCTTGACGAGGCTTTCTTATTACAGCTGGTACTGGCTTTAAAAAAATACTGTAGCAAACGGCGTGGTATTTTTCTTCAGCAGGTATCAAGTCATGATCACAGGAAGCATGAAATTTTACTATCTAAAGAATCGTTTTGATCTTCTGCTCTTTTCATAACATTGTCTTTGAATTCGAGACTGCTTACTTTACTAGTGCGTTTGTACATTCACCTCTGCTGCTTTGTTAGCTGCTTCGTCACGAAATAAGCATAATTCTTTGAAATCAAATACTTCATTTCTTTTATTGCGAGGTACGCTTGGTGATGTTGAAGGTTCATTCTCTTCGAAGCGTTGTTGTTTCGATTCTCTGATAGAATTTTTACTATTGTACACTTTTCGACAGATCCACGGTATCGCTTCGAAGTAAATAAGCACACACTTCACCACTAAAAATTACACATCTACCGGATCTGCCGGATCTGCCCTGATGATGGACACTGCAACGATGTCCGAAACGTTAGCTAAAGAAGGAGGTAGCGCAACACGGCATAACACCCCAAAAACAAATAACGAAAATGCTTTTGGCCGTAAAAATCTTAAAACGTATCAAACATACAAGTGGTTCAAACAAAGCAACATTGTTTCATTTGTTATAATTAAAATATATTAAAAATAATTCACTTAATAACTCAATGACTATTTGATTCATAGGTAATATCTATAAAATATATAAAATAGTTATTAACTACATAATATTGAACGAAAAATTAAGTTAAAAAACTGTACTACGAACTGGGATACGCCATTGACCTTGCGCCATAGGATGTACGGCTTTGCGCTCCAGACTCTTCGCGCTCAATCTTAAAAACGGTTAAGCGTATAAAAAACTATTTCAGACAAAATTTATAGAGAATTTTATACTCTACAACTTTTATATGGAATGCAAATACGAATTGAGGTAAAGGAAGCGAGATATTTCCAAAAAACTGATTTTCGTGACCTTTGACCTTGAATATCCAAAGACGCTCACACGTTACCGTATGAGACTTTTGAGACAACATGTAGAATACCAAAATAAAGGTTTACACAAATTTTTAGCTTATTACGTTTCATTTAGGAGTGAAATCCTTATTTTACTGGACTATTACGCCGATTTCACAACAACAAATATCACTGACACATTGCTTTTTTCTGGTTCATTATACGCACAGGTGTTACTTTATTACGACCTGATGTTTGGTTTAATAATAAAAATATTAAACACTAGCTGGGTTGCCCGGCTTCGCTAAGGGTAACATTCGGGAATGTTCTGAAATGTTCCATGATGTTCCCGATTCCCTATTCCCGACCATTCCACGACATACTCCGCCACTCCTTCCAGATCTTTCTATAGAACCTTCTAGAAATTTTAAGAGGGCAAACCTTCCAGCCCTTATATCTCTAAAAGCACGCCCTTTAGGTAAAAACGGAAACCGTCATCCTGGAGGGGGGTAGAGATCTACCATACCATATAACTCCCTTGATCGTACCGGGAGTCGTTCCTGAGTTTTTGCTAGCCGCACGTTTTTTTAGACTTTATTTTATAATATATATTGATTACAAGGGGGTAGACATTGCGTTCACATGGAGGGGTTCTACCCTATGGGGCGGGCAGTAGGATAGCAAGGGGAGGGGGGTGGGGGCGGTTCGCCTCGGATGCCACCCTAAGGGGGGTGAAACTCGACCGTGGAAAAAAAATACGAATTACGGAACGCAGTAGAGCCGATACCTGCACCCATTTCACCTCACCCCATCCTACCATAAAGTTTTTCGGACCTCTCCTCACCACAACTTACCGCTTACATTTCATTGATAAAAGAGATTATGCAAATAATATTGTTATATTTTCCAGTAATCTACGAGATGGTATCTGTTAATTGTTATCTTTTCTCCTACTCAATACTCAGTCCGTTGGGGGAAAAGGGGGGGGGGGGGGGAGGGGTTGAAACCTCCTTAAAAGCGCCCATGCATTAAACACATGTATGTAGACGTAGGTAGTTAGTAGGTACGTTATCAAACGAACCAATGCAGACAGACTGCAAAAAATAAAATACCTACTTTTAGATAAAACTAAAGTAATTTAAAAATGTTTGGCCTGAACCGATTTCCACTTTAAAACTAGTAAGTAGATACTGAATAATGATAAAAGTTCATTTTATTTTTCCGTTCCATTTTTTCCGAATAAAATCAATTGTTTTTACGTACAACCTGCAAGTTCTACCTACCAATACAATTTGCATACAAAGCTATTTATGCTCCCCAATGCAGTATTGTTTGCGTGCAGTCGTGCTAATACTGGGGGATAACTTTGTTGAGCGAATAGCACCCCCCTTATAGACATGACACCCCCCTTAAAGAAATATACCTCTATTTTACATCACATTAGCTGACCCGGCTAACTTTGTACCGCCTCAGAATCAATAACTGTTGTGTTAACAACTGATTGAATTAAGTTCAGTTTTTTATTAAATTAAAAATTACACAACGAAGCAATTATTAAAGTGCAACTATCCATGTTTTGTTTTTGTCAGTATCAGAAATGGCGCTGTATACGGATTTATATTTTTGTGATTTTCTTACTTTTCCACTTGCTTACGGGAATTGCGTTTCATTTTCTTTATACGTGTGAGGGAGATTTTTTTTAACTTTATTAAAAAAGAAAGACAAACATTTCCGGGTTAAGAATACTCCGACAATATTTGAAAATCTCCTATTACCACCACAATAAGCCGAAAATGTTGCTTGAGTCAAGATGGAGGACTTAGCCAGCTGAGGAATCGAACACGGAACGCCTGGAACCCAAACGCGATGCCCACTCAACCACTGAACGGTCAAAATAATTAAGATTTATTATAATTATCGTATTTTTTCTTTGGAGGGGTGCAGACATACGTTCACCGTTTGTCTCATTTTCGACTATTAACATTTACAGAGGGGCAGCATTATATGTTTAAGAACAAAAGCAAAACAATCAGCGCATTGACATTTGACGTTTTTGAATTTTTGAAATTCACTCACTATTCAATATTATACTTATCACAATATTCCTGCAGCTCTTTCAAAATATGAGAATTTGTTCCATACAAAATGTTTGAGGAAAAGAATTTTCTTCATAATTATTTTTTTCGTCAATTTTTCCGATGTTTTAATAGCTTGCAACAGTTTGGGCAAGTACTGGCCTAATTTAGACGGAGTTTCTAGCCACGCGGGTACCTGATGAATTTGACAGCCTTTAATGTACAGGCGCCGGTAGAGGGCGAATCGAGAAGAAGTTTCGATACGTTCGTCAGTTGGTTCTGGGGAGTTTCATGGTGTGACAGCTGAACTACAAGCCGCCAAAGGTCATGGCCGAAACACACGTGAGCGAATTAATAATTAGTAATGGATCATCACGAGATAGTATAGCTTAACTTTGGTATTTTATTATCCTTAGCATTTAATTTAAATCCTTCTAAATATGTTCGGTTATCCGTACAGGCGCCTTTCAGGATTAACAAATATTATGCTTCCATTTATTGAGACCCACATGTTCCGAGATTATAGTTTTCACATTAATTTGACTTACCTATGGTAATCAACCACCCCTGTAGATTTAAATCAATTTAATCATGCTCTACCCATAATTGTTTGAAAGTATTTAAATAAATGTTGCATCTTTGTTACTGGTATAATCCGTCTTTTCTTACACTGATCTACCCACATGTCTGCACTTGTTTTTATTTGAATACGAGAGAAATATTTGAGAGTATTTGGATGGCGGTGATAAGTAAAGATACATATGAGGTAAATATAGCGTTACAATCTGGGCCCAACGTTTTAAAAGAACTTAATGTGGCGTCTCGGACATGTGCTCGTGTATTTTATTGTTCCTTCATTTGTATTATCTCGTGATGATTTGTTGTTCGTCATGTGTGTTGTGGTCAACGGCGGCTTGTTGAACACCTGCATAGACACGTGTCTCCCGGTAGTTTTTAAGTTTACAATTTTGCTTTGCAAAGGAACCAACTCACCGGCGTTTTTTTGCGCTTTTCAAACGTCTCCAGTTATCTGGCGACATTTTATTTATAATTTTATCTTGAGATGCATGGGAAATATTTCCGAGTATTGGTGTAACATCTTGTGTTGTCGCATGTTCTAATAACTTTTTGTTTTATAATCCCTTTGTAGTTAGGTTATGGAATATACAATTGTCACAAGGAGTAAAGCAGATACAATCAACATGGCGAAACCTGGTGATAACTTAGCTGCATCGATTCCCGTTTCGTCCCCTTTGTCGGTTCCTGTTCACAAGTGGAACATTACTTTTGACGGCTCAGCTGGCGTACACGATTTTATAGAGAGAATCGAAGAGCTCGCACTAGCTCGAAATGTGAGTAAAGTTTCACTTTTTACATCTGCTGTTGAATTGTTTTCTGGTGATGCACTCTTATGGTACAGAGTAAATCGCTCCTCATTTGCATCATGGTCTGACATCGTCGTGGCTCTGAAAGAGGAATATGAGTTTCTGGATCACGAGAGGCGACTGTTGGCTCAACTGAGAGCTACCGTTCAAATGCAGAAGGAGAATTTAAACTCTTTTATTACTCGCATTCTCATTTTAAATAATCGTTTGTCATCGAAATTACCTGATGATGAATTATTGGAGATTTTACAATGTAATATGTTGCCTAGATATATTCAAAAGTTATCGCTATCGGTAATTCCGGATATCAGTACTCTGAAAAAACTTGGGAAAATGATTGAGTTAGCGGACAGCCGCTCCAGTGACAGGGTTCCTTCTACTACTGTTGCATCTAATAATCAAAATTTTGTCAGGAATAACAATTCACATAACAGGAACAATGGTAGGAATAATAATAATTCAGGAAATGTCAATCCCAATTTTAGAAATAACCGTCGTTTTATGAACCATGATAATCTTAGCCCGTCTAATAACGTTTCCAGGGGCGTGCATTGTTTCCGCTGCGGAAGACCAGGACTGAAGTCTCCAGATTGTGGCTGCCGCCGTTCAAAAAACTGAATACCCCGGAGTTCCAGACAGCGGGCGTTAAGACGTCGACGCTCGCCGAGGAGACGTCCGGGGAATGGGCTTCCTGGCTGGCTGTAGTAAGAGATTTTTATAAAAACTTAAATACTTCAAAGGAGATGGGAGCGGTAAACAGGGACAACCGTCCTCACATTTCTTTTCAAGTTTTAGGGTTAAATTTTTCTGGTCTTTTAGATTCGGGCTCTCACATTTCCATTTTAGGTAACAATTTTCATAGGAAATTCTTAGATTTGGGTTTCAAGCTTTCCAAGCTTGACACTAAGTTTTCTTTAGTTTCGGCTACAGGTCATTCTGTTGTTTGTTCGTATAAAATTACGGTACCGATTCGTTTTGATAACACAGAGAGGGTTTTCAGTTTTGTGGTTATGCCTCAGATAGATGCTAACATTATTCTAGGCTGTAATTTTTGGAAAATCTTCAATATTTGTCCAAGAATATCAAAATTGATGGCTTCTAAGGAGTCGGTCAAAACACAGTGTAGAGCTGATGTAATAGGTTTAGAAAATGCAGAAAACTTATCCATTTCGCAACGCTCAGTCTTAAATAAAGTAATTCGGGAGTATGTTTCCTATTCGGGTAATCGGTTAGGTAGAACATCCTTAGAGAAGCATGTCATTGACACAGGTAATTGCTCTCCGATTAAGCAACGCATTTATCCGATTTCACCGCACCTACTTCCGCAGGTACACAAGGAATTAGACAGACTGTTAGCTTTGGGAGTGGTTGAACCCAGCAATAGCGCGTGGAATAATCCAATTGTTTTAGTACCAAAAAAGAATGGCACGTACCGGTTATGTCTTGATAGTAGACTTTTGAACGCAAACTCTAAACGCGACGCCTACGCGACACCGTTCATTTCTGACATCTTGAATAGCTTGGGGGGTGCTCGGTATTTAACAACGCTAGACTTGAATGACGCTTTTTTTCAAATTCCTTTAGAAGAGATTTCAAAAGAAAAAACCGCATTTACAATCCCTAAAAGAGGCTTGTTTCACTTTGTGACCATGCCTTTTGGCCTCCACGGGGCGAGTTCCCGCATGATGAGGTTAATGGACAAGGTGCTAGGGCCACAATTTGATGGCAAAGTGTTCTGTTATCTGGATGACATTATTATAATAAGTTCTTCATTTGAAGAACATATAGAACTTCTAAGACAGGTGAAACAGAAATTACAAGCCGCAGGCCTTACTATAAATGTGGAAAAGTCTGTTTTCTGCAGGGACTCTTTAAAATATTTAGGTTTCATTGTAGACAGTAAAGGGCTTCGCACTGATCCCGAGAAAGTAAAAGCAATTGTGGATTTTCCCACCCCTACGTCTCAAAAGAGTCTACGTAGATTCATTGGGGTGCTATCGTGGTACAAAAGGTTTATCCATAACTTTTCAATTATTGCGTCTCCTTTACACAACTTAACAAAGAAGGAATTCGCGGGGAAAAAGTTTGCGTGGAATCAACAGGCGCAATCGGCTTTTGTTAAATTAAAGAATATCCTAGTTAACGCTCCGGTTCTCGCATGCCCTGACTTTAGTAAGCCTTTCACTATTAGTTGTGACGCATCGAGCGTAGGCCTCGGGGCAGTTTTAAGTCAATTTGATGAAAATCAAATAGAGCACCCGATTTCATTCATTTCAAGGTCGTTATCTGCACAAGAGAGGAATCACTCCACAACGGAGAGGGAGTTAAACGCTATGATTTTTGCTCTGGAAAAGTTTAGAGGTTACATTGAGGGTTCACCTATTCCGGTTAGAATAATTACAGATCACTATAGTCTCAAGTGGTTAACACAATTAAAGTCGCCCAGTGGACGACTCGCACGCTGGGCAGTAAGACTGCAGCAATTTAATTTTGAAATTATTCACCGAAAGGGTAAAGACAATGTCATTCCGGATGCGTTATCGCGTGATCCCCTACAAGTAAATGCATTAGCGCAAAAGTTTAGTACTTCCGACTCGTGGTACATCAGGCTTAGAGAGAAAATTTTAGCTAATCCGGACAAATATTCAGCTTGGAAAGTGGAAAATGATAGGATTTTTAAACACATCCAAAGCATGGACGCTCTTCATAGGTCATATGACTGGAAGGAAGTTATGCCAAAGGAGGTTAGAAAGAACATTATTTTAGAACACCACGTTCCTCCAGTGTGTGCGCACTTCGGGATTATGAAAACCTTGAATAGGATTAAACTTAAATATTATTGGCCTAAAATGTCAGCTGATGTCAAACGGTTCATTAGTAAATGTCAGATTTGCTTAGGGTATAAAAGCACCAATTTGTTACCGCCAGGGCTAATGGGAAATCCCAAGTTGGTGCAGCGTCCTTGGCAGATGATTGCCACAGATCTGCTGGGTCCGTATCCGAATTCTTACAAAAAAGGCTATACATACTTGTTAGTAGTTTCTGATTTTTTCTCCAAATTTACTAAGCTATTCCCTCTAAGGAAGGCAACGGGTAGCAATATCGCTAGTATTTTAGAAAATGAAATATTCTACAAGTTTGGAGTGCCAGATACTATTGTGTTAGATAATGGTCCGCAGTACATATCTCGGGACATGAAGGCTTTGGTTAGCAAATTTCACATTCGGCACCTTTTCTACAACTGTAGATATCACCCTCAAAACAATCCTGTTGAGCGAGTTAATAAGGTTTTAGTCTCTGCCCTCGCTTCATATGTAGGCACTGACCACAGAATGTGGGCAAATTATTTACCTGAGATAGAATTAGCGATCAACACTGCTGTGCACGAAGTCACTGGTTACACTCCTTTCTTCCTCAATTTTGGCAGGGAAATTATCATTTCAGGGAAGGACTACATAGGAGCTGACTTCAACGCGGAGGAAATTAAATTTGCTGAACGGGATTCCTGGGCTGCAGGTTTGCAAGAGTTAAATGATATTTTTTCACAGGTGCGCACATCTTTGCGACAGTCGTATGAACGCAACAAACGTCAATATGATCTTCGTCGGAGGGAGGTTCAGTACGCGGAAGGCGACGTAGTGTGGCGGAGGTCTTTCGTTCTTTCAGATGCTTCTAAACACTTTTCAGCTAAACTGGCTCCAAAATTTATTAGAAGTAAAGTTGTGCGGAAAATTTCCCCTGTGGCATACCAGTTGGCTGACATGGATGGGAAGCTTTTAGGTATTTTCCACGCGAAGGACATTTTAAAGTCTGAGCATGCTGAGGAGTCAGCGGTTTAATTTATTTCCTTTCAGTAAGAAAATAGAATCTTTCCGTAATGGGATTTAATTCGGTCTAAAGTACCGATAGTTAGTAAAATTTTGCATGCATTTTGACCTTATGTTGCAAAATACATTCAATGTGATGACATGACTTTGACATGAAACTTGTGTCCACACATTGAGTGCTATATGTTAATTGTTTTGTGGTTGTTTGTCCTTTGTATTTGTGATAGTTAGTGTAGTATATGAATATTGTAATTTGTATGAAAATTTTCCTTCAGAGCATGGGGGTAATTGGCCATTACGCTCATGCTTTGAACTGATAAAATTAGTGGGTTCCTTTCCCTGTAGGTAAACCTTGCTATTTGTAAAATATGAATTGTGTTTATAATGATACTACATGGTTTTGTACATGGTTGATAATTTATGGTTACATGTAGTAATTATTGACTTGAATGGTGTCGTGCATACGGTTTCTACCTTGGAAAATCCACATGTATTTTCATGGTGATAATTATACATAATCAATAGCCTCAGAAGCTGACAATAATCTATTTGGGAGCTTTAGGAAGTTTCGCAGCATGGGAATTTTCCAAGTCAAGGAAATGGGTTTTCTTTACTTATATATGTTATAATAATGTTAGCTTGGGTGATGCATTCTTCAAAGAAATACAGATAAAACAGTATTCTTATTTTATAAGATTTAAATTTATTGATTATTTTACACAAATTATTAAAATAATTCTCCATAGAGAAACTTTACGGATCATTTGTGTTTATAGTCATACAATCTTACTTTGATACTTGCGCATAATCTCAGAAGTTCTCAGAAACTATCTATTTTGAGTTTTAGGAAGCTCCGTTGCATGTTTATTTCAAATAGTCAGGAACGAGTTCTTGAGACATACGATAATGTATAAATTTACTTCGGGTAACATAATTATTACCAATTAATAAATTAAAATAATAATAACAATTCATATTTCATAAGTTTTAATTATATATGCATTCTAAATGGAAATTTAATTAGTATCTCTATAGAGTGAGTACATAATATTAGATGTTTAGTTTCACAGTTAATTTTTAACAATTCTTGCACAGTTCCTTTTTGACACGGCATGTGACTTTAAGTCGGTTCTAGAGCTCGGAACTCATTTGAAGGCACATGTTTGTCTTTTAAAATGGAACTGTATGACTGATTTAAATTCTTATATTTTCTTACACAATCTTGGAGTTTTATTCCGGGATCTCAACCATTTAATATTGACAGGATTATTCAACAGATGTCAGTGGTTGTTTCATTACCTTAACTTTATGTTATTTTCTTTTGAGGGGTTGGTTTTCTACAATTTGGAATTTTTATTGGTAGGTGTCAAGATTTTAGATGTTATTAAATTTTCAATGGTATTATAACAGTATTTTGGATAAATATTTCCATAAGTTTTGAGTGGAATGTGGGTTTAGAGTCAAGTTTCTTTTGTTTAAATCTTTTCATGTTTAGGTCAAATTATTTTTAGCTCAATCTAAATATTTGCTTTATATAAGTTTTTATTTCACCTTTAATACGTAGTAATTGTTTCTTCTTAACGATAGCTCAGTAATTATTTTCGCTCACGTGGTTTTCTACGTTCTTCGAGGAAGTTCTAACCCAAGCATTTGGACTGCGTCAAAAGGGAGATTCTACAACAGCATGGCACATCACTTATTTATGTCAACCTACCTTCAGTTGCTCTTGAATAGGCAGAAGTTTTAACCCAAACATTTGGACTGCGTCAAAAGGGAAATTCTAGAATAACATGGCACATCACTTATTTATGTCAACCGACTTTCAGTTGCTCTTGAATTGGCAGAAGTTTAACCCAAACATTTGGACTGCGTCAAATGGAAATTCTACAACAACATGGCACATCACTTATTTATGTCAACCTACCTTCAGTTGCTCTTGAATAGGCAGAAGTTTTAACACAAGCATTTGGACTGCGTCTAAAGGGAAATTCTACAACAACATGGCACATCACTTATTTATGTCAACCTACTTTCAGTTGCTCTTGAAGAGGCAGAAGTTTAACCCAAGCATTGGTCTGCATCAAATGGATTTCTTCAACTACAGGGATCAGCACTTATTTGCATCAACCTACAGATTGTGGCTCTGATATAAGCAGAGGTTTGAGCCCTTATTATTTGGGCAGTTTGAAGTTTCATTCACTGCTTCACTGAATCATTATCGAGGGAGGCTTACTGGTTTACAACATCATCTTGAGGATAATTCATCTCTACATATTTGGGAAGAACATTACAAGAAGTGACACAGCTGGGAAGGCACTAGAAGCTCAAACTCATTCACCACAAATCTCGTTAAGCACTTTGGAATTCTTGGTGGCAGCGGTACCTTCGCTCTTCAGGATTTCTGACGCCAGGTGGCGTAGTGGAATTTTTTGCAAAAATTCTCTTGGCCATGGGGGTAATGCAACAGTTTGGGCAAGTACTGGCCTAATTTAGACGGAGTTTCTAGCCACGCGGGTACCTGATGAATTTGACAGCCTTTAATGTACAGGCGCCGGTAGAGGGCGAATCGAGAAGAAGTTTCGATACGTTCGTCAGTTGGTTCTGGGGAGTTTCATGGTGTGACAGCTGAACTACAAGCCGCCAAAGGTCATGGCCGAAACACACGTGAGCGAATTAATAATTAGTAATGGATCATCACGAGATAGTATAGCTTAACTTTGGTATTTTATTATCCTTAGCATTTAATTTAAATCCTTCTAAATATGTTCGGTTATCCGTACAGGCGCCTTTCAGGATTAACAAATATTATGCTTCCATTTATTGAGACCCACATGTTCCGAGATTATAGTTTTCACATTAATTTGACTTACCTATGGTAATCAACCACCCCTGTAGATTTAAATCAATTTAATCATGCTCTACCCATAATTGTTTGAAAGTATTTAAATAAATGTTGCATCTTTGTTACTGGTATAATCCGTCTTTTCTTACACTGATCTACCCACATGTCTGCACTTGTTTTTATTTGAATACGAGAGAAATATTTGAGAGTATTTGGATGGCGGTGATAAGTAAAGATACATATGAGGTAAATATAGCGTTACAAGCTATTCTGCTATTCGGGGCGAAGACAAATCCAACAAATCAAAGATCATATAAATCGGTCCAGTCATTCTCGAGTTATAAATGGTGTAACTAACCCAACTTTGTTTTATATATTACTAGCAGACCCGGCCACACGTTGCTGTGGCTAACGAAACACAACGCCATTACTGGTCAGTGGTTGAGTGGGCATAGCGCTTGGGTCCCACCCGAGCGTCGCGTGTTCGATTCCTCAACTGGCTAAGTCCTCCATCACAACACAAGCAACATTTTCGGCTTTCTGTGGTGGTAGTAGGAGATTTTCAAACATTGTTGGGTTATTCGTAACCCGGGAATGTTTGTCTTTCTTTTAAAAAAAAAAAAAAAAAATTACCCAACCTTTATAAAATCCACACCACCCGCTTGCCAGCTGCCCGCTGCCCGCTGCCTGAATTGAATATTTGAATTTCTAGACTTTTCTCTACTATAATAAGCATGTTTTTATACATATAAACCTTCCTCTTGAATCACTCTATCTATTGGTGAAAACCGCATGAATATCCGTTGCGTAGTTTAAAAGATCTATGCGCACATACATTTTGAGCGACTTCATCAAATAAAATAATTCAAATCAAATACCTACTTACATCTATTTTCCAATTTCTTCCGTACAACGAATTTCAAAAGTGACTATAGTAGGGCCCGCCAGCCGTTTAAAATCACACAAAAATATGTTTTCTTTAAATTTCTCGGCTTTTCTCTAATATAATTTACATGTATTATACATATAAACATTCCTCTTCAATCACTCTATCTATTGGTGAAAACCGTATGAAAATCCGTTGCGTAGTTTAAAAGATTAATACGCACATACATTTTGAGCGACTTCATTTTATACTATGTAATGATAATGATGATGAAGATTCAAAAGAATACAAAAAATTACCATTTCATATATGAGACTTTGGTTCGTATACATGTTTCATGTTTTTCAGTAGTTAATTAAGAAAATAGTAAATACCAGTAGGTAGCCGAGTCGGGTTCCCACCCAGGCGTCTCACCAAGTTTTCTATCATTACACAGCTAACATTTCCGCTAATAATAATTGTAATAAAAGTTTTTCAGGTAATGTCACGTTATTCATATCCCGGGAATGTTATGATGGGTTGTTTGTTTCACAGAATTTGAACAATTCATAAAACTTTAAAGTTAATATTCAACTTCAAGCCTATTCAAGTTCTGTTACTATCCAATAACTGTGAACCAAACGGCCAATTATGAAATAATAACAGAACTTTGAAATTTGATTTTTAACTTTGAAATTTGATGATTTGTTTAAATTCCGCGAAGCAACCCGTCCCTACTATTTTAACTTTAAAAAAAGTTTAAAAACGGGTAGGTAGGTACTGAATATTTCATTCGGAAAGTTCTTAGTTCGATTCCCCTGCGCAGTTTTGTAAACACGTGAGCCTTACTAATAAAAAAAACATTACCCAACATTGAATAAGGACTGTACAAGCTTTGTTTGGAATCATTTTTTATCATTTATCGGTTTTATCACTATTTTATTCACGAATTCGTGGTAGCCTGGGTGTCACAGACATAAATAATAAGCTGGAGGAACGACAGTTGAGATGGTATGGGCACATAAGACGGAGACCATCAGACCGCACAGTGAGGCAGGCAATGTCTATGGAGCTTCATCAACAGTCATCCAGAGGAAGACCGAAGAACTCCTGAATGACTCAATGCTCCAAAATTCTTCAGAGAAACGGCCTGGATGAAGGCGATACTCAGAACAGAAGAAACTACAACCTGAGGACGAGAAGAGCCGACCCCCTACCTAGGCAATGAGTTGGGACAGCACAAAGGAAGAAGATTTATCGGTTTTATCACTAATAAAAAATGTTTTTAACTGCTCTGCGATTTTGGCAGTCTGGCGCACGAGATTACCGTCTCGAAAGAGTTTGACTTTTTCTGTCATATTATTTTATAATTGACTTTTTAATTAAAATTCCGATAAAGTAATGTTTTTAATAACATAAAAGCCTTATTTATTTATTTATTTATTAATTTTCAACGCCCTGATGGGCTTTTACATGACAAGTTTATAATACAGAAACAGTTTTTAAATAAAAAAGATAAACTATAAAAATATAACTAGTAAACATCATATGAAAGGTAGGTATACAGATAAATTTAAGGAAAGATAGTGCATTACAATAAAAGAGAAAGTTTTTATGAATGTGTAGGTAGAGGAAGGATGATAGTAGACTGAATGCTGTAGAAATGAGATCCCTGAGGCGTATGTATGATAAAACCGTATACCATCGTGTGAGAAATGTTGAGATTCGAAAAGAATGCAAGGCTGATGTAAGCGTATTAAGTAAAAGGACTCTAAGATGGTTTGTAGAGTGAATGAATGAAGAAAGGATTGTAAGAAGAATATATGACGCAAATGTAAATGGTATTAGAAGAAGGCGGGGACGCCCGAGGAAGACATGGCACCATCAAATGAATCAGATACTTGAGTCGGGTCATGTCAAAAGTCAGAATAACAGAAGAGTATATACATATACGGTGTATGAATGTGAATGAGGCAAGAAGTGTGTGCCAAGAGCGAGTTGTTTGGCGGTTCATCCTCTCTGCCCACTTCTGCGGAAAAACGGCGTGATGGTTAGTTAGTTAGTTTCGGTAATTGTAAATCCAAGAAATCAATGTTTATATTACGATGTCTATTTTTTTTACATGAGCTCCACACAGGAGGCCCTGAGGAAAATAATTTCCCCTCTGGGTCTATGTCATCTTTGGGGATGCTGTGTGGAGGGTTTTTTAAGGAAAGGAAGGAGAGGAGAGCTCTGGGAAGGAAACGGGTTTAAGGGGTGGGTAGGAATCTGGGGTACAGTGTGTCCTGATAATCCGCCTCCAAGACCTAGACAAACCTCACCCCGTGAACCCGGGCACCCCTGCTAAATCATCAAACGTAGCGAACCACTTGGGGTGACCTATGGCAGAGGTGTTGGTTATCCGATAAAGGTTTCCGGGGCGGCGGTACCCATTAGCTTGTGTCGCTCTCCATAAAGAGAAAAAAATGGCCTTATATTTAAACGCCCGGGATCTCAAAAGTTTCCTATGATCTGTAGCTATTCGAAAACGTAAAAATAAATGAAATTTTTCTTCACTATTAGCCCGCTAAAATGGCCGGAAGTTTAGAAAAAAAATAGATTTCGTGATTTGGAAAAAAATTAAACAAAGGGTTCATATTTTATATTTTGTACCAAACTTATTTTTCTTTCCATAACTGCAGTACAAAGAATCCAAAAAAAATTTAAACATATGTGATAAGTCGGTTAAAAATATTAAAGGGGAAAATAACACTTTTTCAGAATAAAATCTGAATTCTTGTTGACTTATTTGTATTCATAAACTTGAACTTTTTTCATTTTTGTCAGTTATACGCAATTTTTAATAGTAAACAAACGTTAAAAGGTTAAATTACTGAAAGAAAAAAAATTATTAAAAATTAATGAAAAAAATGGTTTTAGGTTTGTTTTCTGATTTTCAATGCAAATGCATTGAAAATTAGAAAACAAATTATTAGCCCAGTCAGTGGGGGATAAAAACGGCCTTTAGCTTGCAAAAGGTCATGTAGTAGCGATTTTGATATAAGTTGTTAAGATTGGGACTCTAAAGAAAAAAAAAAGTTTTCGACCTCGGGAGGGTCGAGATCGATCCGCCATCTTGGATTGAAGGTCCCAAAATTCGGTTTTTTTCAAAATAATTATGAAATGGTTGATTTTACAACCAAGTTGTTCAAGGTGAACTTGAAGAAAACTAAATTACGTACATTTTATGTAAAAAGTTTTCTTTTTTAAGTCTAATAGGTAACGAGTTACAGTGGCGGAAATGTGAATATTTTTTAAAAAAATGATGAAATTCCCAATTTGTGTTATTTTTTCGGGTTATTCATTACATAACTAGCTGTTAAAAACCCGCTCCGTAGGGTTTTACTGCTAGGCCCTGTAGGCAGCTTTTGGTTTGGCTTCGCCCAGTTAGTGTTGGTGACCATTTTATACATAATTATATTATATAATATATTTTTTATCATATAATTATAATAATTTGGTTAACTCATTTCCACACCACCATGAGGTAGAGAACATGGCGCATTTTTTTATTGTGGTATCCCCTGTAGATCTACTCCACAGATATACCAGTGATGGTAGATTTCGAAATTATTTTATATATTGGCTATTGTGTAATGATATTTTATTGTTGATGCCGGTTGGTTGATATCGACATCTTAATAACAGTCTTCATCAATGTCATCATCTAATTCATTGCCTGTGGTACTGAGATTCTGGGATTCCATTGACAAAATCTCTTCATCTTCTTCATCGACATCGATATGAACCTCTGGCGAATTTCGGAATGTTTGACCATTACAGCACCCACACACAATAGAACAATTCAATCCAGCTTTCCTGCAGCCACATGCAACGCCGCATCCTTTTTTACAATTACATGAAATAAATTTCAATAAAGTCTCGGGTGCTGGTTTCTTTGTCATTCTTACTGGAACAAGCCCGTTGGTGCCACGTTTCCAGCCCTAGTTTTCTGGATTTTTTTGGATTCCATACCATTTTTGGACTTGGTGGTAGGTCCTAAATGCATGGTACCGTGCAGCGTCGTTCGTTGGTGGCAAAGAGGCAAGATTGAATTAGCTTTTTGTTGTTGACTTTGCGAAACGTTGGTAGCGGACTTCTTTCAAGGTTTCCTTATCCATGTCACCCCCGTACAAAGCAACAAGAAAGCGTGTTCCTGCATCAGCTATGTCTTCTGGTTTTGCATCATGTTGTTTGAAGATTCCTATCATGGCATTGCGTCTTGTGTCGTTCTGTACAAGTGAACAAAATTTTGTTTTTCCTTGGTTGAAGAAGGACGATGTTGTATCGCAGCCACTAAAGGCATGGAGAAACAGAATATTCTCAGCCGCTTCTTTGTATTTCACACTATTCGCGGATTACAGTCTTTCAAAAGTTTTGCCTCTCCCGGGTTTGCGAAAATATATACTACTTTCGGGTGGTGCCAATGCTGTTAGCAGAACTAGGAGATCAACGTCTTCGCCAATAACGAATCAGACGGACTTTGTTATTTTCATTGGCTAAAAAACGTTCTTGTGAAACTTGAACTGGCATTGTTTCATCGAAAAGAACATCTGCAGACATATGCTTCTTCGATCGGCGAAGTCTTTCTGCGGTTTTGTATTTTTTTCACCATCATCTAGCGGATATCCATCGAAAACAATAACTGCATGTGATCCATAGTGATGTCTTACATAGTGAACGTACTTCCGCAAATTGACCCAAAAAAATCATCACGATTCCATACAACTTTATGTAAAAGGTATCCTCCATCTACAACATTAATTTTGCTACCTTCAAGTTGCACGCCTTCTGGAAGTTGTTCAAAAATACCATAAAATGATGATTTCGTACCTTTGCGCATTCCTTCTTCAGAGAAAAGCGACAAAGGAAATGGGGCGAGTTCGAATTTAAGGTAATCCTTCAATTCTTCGTCGGATTTCTTCAAAATACACATTCTCTGGAACAACATTAGCAGGTTGATGGAAATAGTTGTTTCGCCGATCTTGATGCTGCTGTTGACTGCTACTAATGGAATAACTTTGTCCTTACGTTTGAATTTAATAGATTCAAAATTTGTATACCTGGTAACCATGTTCGACATCCTCTCGGTACCTATTTCTCTGGATAAATGACAATTAATCTTTTCATCCCCGACAATTCCAGTACTGATAGAAAGAAGTGAATTGATTTCGGGGAAGGGAGAATGCTGAGAAAACCAATCCAACAGCTTTTTCAAGTCTTGATCGTCTCGAGTGATACGGGAAGTTCTCATGTTCTCATTGACATGTTGCTCGCATGTATGTAGATTAACGTTACTATATTCCTCAATGGCGTCACAAACGTTATGCAAAGATATCATTTCTAAAGTCCACAGGGCGAGCACGCTGTCACTGATTCCACGGCCACGAGTAAGACCCCCACAGCTATGCATCATCCGCATCAAAGTTTGTTCGTAAATTTTTGGTATTCAATAGGATCCATTTTTCCTTCCAAATGCCACGAACACACTGAGTGACCGAGCGTCCAGGCATCGTCCAGTAACCAGGACTCAATCAGTGTTGCCAAGTCAGCTATAGACTAGGAGCCCACTATAACAACGTCAATCAACGTCATTGAGCACACAGACGATACTATATAAGTATATTATTTGTGGGAATACGTTAAAATGATTTTTTGTAATATGTTCTTACAAAAATTTATCAAGAAAACTTGAGTTTTACAATTTTTTGTCAAAATTGTCTTCTTTCTTCCGCTGTAACTCGTTACCTATTAGACTTACAAAAAAAAACATTTAACATAAAATGTACGTAATTTAGTTTACTTTAAGTTCGCTTTGAAAAACTTGGTTTTAAAATTAACCATTTCATAATTATTAAAAAAAAAACAAATTTTGGGACCTTCAATCCAAGATGGCGGATCGAGCTCGACCCTCCCGAGGTCGAAAACTTTTTTTTTTCTTTAGAGTCCCAATCTTAACAACATATATCAAAATCGCTACTTCATGACCTTTTGCAAGGTAAAACTACGGAATGACTGGGCTATATGGTTATCAGCCCGCTAAAATTAGCGGGCTGATAACCATTTAAAAAAAAAATTAAATGCAGTTCTCATTTTCTTTGTAAGACGCAACTTTTGAGACCCCGGGCGTTTCTGAATTCAAAAGTTGAAATAATTGACACACCCTAGTTATCCATTCCCGCCTCCCAAATTGGAAAATTATATTAAACAATGAATAAAAAATGTAATTTACTTTGGTTATTATCCGGGAATAGTTACTATATTTTTTATGTACGGAAGGTGATATTTATTGTAAAGAATGTGAGTTTTCTTACAAATCTCCTAAATTATAAGAATATTTTTTCTGTAAAAATGTGTGCGGCTTTTTATTTTCAATTTTTTCGTGTTTGATATTAAAATATTCAAATTTATATATAATTATTAAAATGTATAATATTTCATTAAAATGTATAATATTTCAAATACAAAAATCTAAAAGGTTATTTTATGTATAGTTTCTATAATGTTATTTGTTTTTACGACATCTTATACAACTAATAAACTGAGTTATATATAAATATCTATCTCAATATATCAATTTTAGTTTATAAGGTTTTTACACTTTAAGGTTGTTTATCAATTGTATTAGATTTATACCACATTTATTAGTAAGGCTGAATAACTTTTCCTTTATCTTCATAAATCAGCTTTTGCTAGTGGAATTACCTGCCGTTGTTTTAATTATTACAATTACAATGGAATTAACAACGGTTGTTGCAAATAATCGAGAATAAACCCGACACCATTTGTATAAAATAGGTAACCACGTAGTAACTCCCTACCTACTTGCATAGTTTGAAATAAAATCGCGTGTAGCGCGCGGCGCGCGGTGTTGCCGCAGACGGGCGCGGTTCGGCGGCGCGGCAGCACCGCACACCGAATTCCTAGTCTGCCATTGACCGACCAGAGAACCGCGCGTTCTGGCGGCACAACGGCCATCTTGATTCCTGCTTGTTCAAATTTTGTGCGTCAGATTCTTATTTATTGTTTATTTTGCAATATTATTGTGATGGCTACGCTAATGTTTATGATAAATCCCGAGTTGTTAATTCTGGAGGTTGCCAATCGACCTTCCTTATGGAATATCTACTGCGAATCGTATAAAGATAGAGATACGAAAAATCGTGATTGGCACGATATTGGGGCTACGCTTGTGCCACATTGGGATTCGATACCGCTGAATGTTAGGTTGGAAAGAGGTTAGTATTACACATTTATAACTTGTTATTGTAATTAGTTTAAAATATTATGTTATTTATTTTTAAACACTGGTTTTTGTCAAACGTTTATTTGGCGGCGTACGAAATCCACAAAGTTGAAAGCTCACTTTGTTGTTGTCAAACCGGGTTGCCATGTTTATAAAATCTTCCGGCGGCACGTAGGAAAGTAGGTACTGGAGTACTGGGTACCTTACCAAGTTTAGCTGATGATATTGCATGTTATTATTAAGAGGAATGGCTACGCAACCTTTTCGTACAAAACTTTTTCTGTTATTGTTTGAATTTAAATTTCTTGTTTTGAATATAATAATAGTTGTATTGCAATAGTTAAAATATACTTCTTATCGTTTGAATATGCATAATTTAATAGTTTGAATATATTTTTACTGCATATTGCGAATCGAATTTCAAGAGTGGATATCTACGAATATAATTTTATTTCTTCAAATTTTGTAAATTCATTTTGTGCACCATTTTATTTAAGAAATAATTAAAAACACTTTGTTTTTACCACGATAATCTTTATTTAAAAAATCAACATGTTTCGAGAACGATGTTCTCTTCATCAGGACATTATGTGTACTAAAAACTAAATTATCAAGTATAGAAAGACAGGCGTGGGTAGAAATGGAAGTAGTGGGGGGGAGAGAGGTGGAAAGGGGAGGTTCTTAGAAGATCAACAGGGGAGAGGGGGGGGGGGCAGGTGGAAAGAGGGGTGCTTAGAAAATCAAGACAAAAAATTACAATGGAAGTTTTTACTTGAAGAACATAAATACACATAATTTCACCGAGAACCTTCTGGAACACGTTCTGCCCTAAAAAACAATTTGAACTGTTTGTTTTGTTCTTCAAATTATATTGTCACAAAGCACTCTTTTTAGGGAGAATGCCTGTTTTAAAAAAAACTTATATATTTTTTCCCTGTAAATGACCAACATTAGTAGTTAGACTTGATTTTGAGAGGTAGAAACGATTCCTAGTAGAAGCGATAGTTTATATAGAGAGACAAACCATTCAAACGTACCTATTCCCCTGTTTCCTCTCCGGATTTTGACGCTACTGCAAATATTTTTGAAAATAATATTATTATAAATTATAAAACGTATCGACACGCTATTTCTGAATAGCGTGTCGGTACGTTTTGCTTTTCTTACCATAAATTACGTCACACGAACTTCATGACTTTTTGACCCTCCCCCCCCGTCCCTGTTTAACATCGTCACATTTGTGAGACCCCCTCCTCCCCTAGTGTGACGTCACATATTTTGCAATTTTACATCGAAAAAAGTTTTGCGTTTTATTAATTTAGATTTATAAATGTGACGTCACAGAAATGATGACCCCCCATACCTTGTCACACTTCTCTACTCCTCCCCCCCCTTAAGGTGTGACGTAATTTATGGATGGCCCCTTATAGGAGGACCCTTCAAAAATCGTTAAAATCGCCCTTTTTGAAAGTCATTAACAGACGTTCAGTATACAAACTAGATAACGTATTTTAAAAATATTAAAACTTACAAACATAAAAGTATTTTCTTCTAACACAGTCAGAAAAAAAATTTAAAAATTGGTCCAGTTTTGGAGGAGAAAAATGGGGAATACAAAAACTTAATTTTGATGATTTTATTTATTTATTGTCGGCTTGAGGTGCAGTTGTCCCTTTCGCTCAGTATTCAGGTGAGTGAGAGCGACAATGACAGCAAAAGTTTGGTGTACCTGTTGTTCAAATTTCTCGACGACCGGGTTTCGTCTTAAAAAAAACTACTACCGTTATATATATCGTATTATAATACCAGCGCGAACCCGTGAAAAATCACGGGATGTTAAAATTGTATGATTTGTGTAGCTGAAAAATATTTATAAAATATTAGCCTCAGGATCAAAATCCATCAAAAGATCATTAGAGAAGATCAGAAATTTACCATTCGAATGATATTCAGATTTTGATCTGTCAAAAGTATGAACAATTATTAAAATTAAGTAATTTTGGTACTTACTTTTTTACTTGTCTGATATAATTTAATATTTCTCAGTTTCAATTTTTAAATTTCAAAGTTCAATGAATCTTAATAATTTTACACATTACACAGGAATATTTCACTTTACTAATGTATGCGCTGACAACTGAGGTTTTATGTTTAATCTTAATATATAAAAAAAAAATTGCTTCATTGTTCGTCCCTTATGTGTTCCTAAACTATTCATCCGATTGCGACGAAACTTTGGGGATTTGATGTGTGCAAGCCCGCGATGGTTTCTATATATAATAGTTTCTAAGTGTACTGGTGAGCTCTGGCGTTATGAAATTTGTACACAAATAACAACTTACAATAGGGTGGCGTGTGAGTTGTTTGAAAGTTCTTCATATAATTAAGCGACAGTGAGGGAAGGAGGGAGATGGTGGGAAATCAGGTAGTGGGAGGGGGAACGCGTTAGAAGAAGGGGAGATAGAAGGGGAACGGGGACAAATGGGAAAGGACACGCAGATATAAATCATTTCTTTATATAAGTGGCATTGCAACGCATGCCGGGAACTCGCTAGTATCTTTTCTTTACATAGTATAAAGCAAAGTCGCCCCCGCTGTCTGTACGCTTAGATCTTTTAAACTACGCAACGGATTTTCTTGCCATTTTCACCAATAGATATAGTGATTCATGGGAAGGTTTAGAATTTGTCAAGGTTTTGTGGAAATTGTTGAAATATAATATAATATATAAAGGGAGCTGGCTGGCTGGCAAGCGGGCGGTGTGGATTTGATATGTCTGTATGCAATTCAACAGATGGCTAACTAACTAACTAACAATCACCCCGTTTCCCGCAGGGGTTGGCAGAGAGGACGGACCGCCAAACAACTCGGTCTTGGCACACACTCTGCATCACTCATATTCATACATCGTCTCATACATACTCTTCTGTTATTCTTACTTTGACATGGCCCGACTCAAGTATCTGATTCACTCCCATGTCTTCCTCGGGCGTCCCCGACTTCTTCTTCCATTCACATTTGCGTCATATATTCGCGTTGGTTATAATAAAGGTTGGGTAATGGCGTAATCAGTAGATGGCATTATATTTCGTTAGCCACAGCAACGTGTGTCCGGGTCTGCTAGTTGTATATAATTCAGATATTGCTCCTTGAACCGAGCGCTACAGTAGCTACCAACTTGCCTCTAAGAGATAAAATCTACGTGAAGATGTGCACATTCAATACACTCACATTAAATGCACTCACGCTGAATGCACCCACCTTCAAAGTACAGGTACCACGGCACAGGCTACAGGCTACAGGCTACAGGTAACCTGACCTTTTAGATAAACTGCAGGTTCCGTGCGACGCACTTCTCTTTTGCAGTGACACCAGGCCCGGACTGGGACCATTGATAATTTTTGAAAATTAGGTGCTTGAAAACAATGAAAACGCGTTTCTACGCTATATTGGCACCTATAATGAAGAAGAAATTGAGATAGGTTTTAATACGAACATTATGATTTTTGACTTTTGTTGACTTTTGTTGACTTTATTATTTATTGAAATAAGAAATTCACAGTATTTTTAGGATACCACAACACTACTAAACACATGCTGTAGAACTGCCAATAATTATAACGGAGTTCAAATAAAGGGCAGGATTTTATTCACACCAAAGCATTAATGAATTATGTCAAAGTTATTTGTGTAGTAAAAATAATGACAAACAAAGGATTAGAAAAATAATACTAACATTTAAAAAAAATCCTGTGTGTTTAACAGTTTACAATGTTGTATACTAGAATAGAAGGGGCTTAAATGAACTGAAATGATTCGACATTTTGCTCCCCTAGCCCTAAAGTAACAGTTTCCTTGTAAGCAACTCACTTGTTAAAGCTACTTCAACTATTATTTTATTTTTGTCCAAATTATAAAATAAATCCCTTTCAACATTAATAAAAAGCAGACTGGACATAAGGTCTTGGCCTAAGGACGACCGAAGTCGATTTTTGGCGATTTTAAGTTCAGAAAAAAATCGTTCACATGTGATATACAATATACAGGTTGGTAAACAGTCCAGATTGAGCAATGACGTTATATAAATAAATGTAACGTCATTGAGATTGAGTAAGTTCAAAAAGAACAGAAAAAGCACATGTCAAACATTGGAAACATTGTCTATTTTCAGAGCAGTAAATGTCAGCATTTGTTTCCGCTGCCGTTGGGTCCAAATCGTCTTCCTCGTCACTGTATCTGTCTCCGTAGTTCTCAGTGGACTCTGCCGCTATGAAGTTTCTGTATTGTTGTGCAAACTGTCGCAGCTCTATCAACAGCCGACTTCTTTCAATTTTACACAGTTTAGAAACACTGTGCACAGCTTCTGTGGGAAATGTTTGGATTTTCAAGATGAAGTAAGACATGTCAGTATATTGAGCATTGTGTCAAAATTTCAAATAAATCGGAGCAAAACTAACGAAGGTACAGCGTTTCAAGCGACCGGCCCTCATACTCGATTCAAGTATATTTCGAGTATAAAAAATTGTAAATCGGTTTTCTCGCAAACAATATTTCTGAAGTTTGTGAACATCATTACTATCATAACTCAAAATCTTGACTTGTTGTCTTGACCGATGCGATGAGTTTTTTTTACCATTTTATAATAACAAATTCACCGAAATTTTTTAGCGAAAATCGCGTTTTTCACTTCAAAATGCTGCAAAAAAAAAAATCTAAAAAAACTCCATCTGACTACCTAGGAAAACACATTACGTTACTTGGTGCATGCAAATCGAATGTATAGTTTTTTTTAATATGTTGTCAACCAGGTTTAAAAACGTGTTAAAAAACTTTCGAGAAAAACGCTTTCAAAGTTTTGCTGAGGATATTTCAACATACAAACTGTTTAAAACGGTTTCATATAAAATGCTGTATCTCCATTAATTTTACCAATTTCCTCAAATAGTGAGAGCATTATTAACAAATGCATCTTTCAGAAAATGAAATGAAAATATTTTTTTTGCAGTGTCCTTAAAGCCTTGTTTAGGATTTGATCAAGGGAACATGGTGGCGTTTAGAGGCCCCCCAGAGTCAGAGGCCCGTGTGAACTGAATTAAAAACTTGTAAAATTACATCAACTTCACTAAGGGGGGGGGGGGGGGTTCATTCAACTTTGCCGCCCGGGGCTTCGGACGGGTTTAGTCCGCCACTGCACTTTACCCTTCTCTAGCTTCCAATTTTTTTTTTCTTTTTTCTACCAAAACATAATTTTATTCATAATTAATTTGTTCTTTTACTACGTTACAAAAGGTATTCCATCACCCTATTAATAAAGAAAACGAATACAATACAATAAAATACAATAACCCTTTATTGCACATAAAAGGACACATACATATGTAGAAACAAAAATATATATTGTTAAAAAAATTATTACAAAGAGCCGTCTTGTCACTAAAGTGATCTCTTCCAGACAACCTTTCCCAAAGAATTTTAGCAAGCAGACAGGTGGTGCATACTGAAGCTTGTACAACATTTATATTTTAAATATATAATTAGAAATAAAACAAAACAAATGCCAATATAAACCACACACCACACACGGCACCTTCAATCACTTATAGATTCTAAGTAATGTTGCAACAAAAAGAAGGAAAGAAAAGTAAAATACAACTATGATTATATATTTGTTATAATTATAGACTTTTTATTTATTGTTTGTGCATGATATGAACATTAGTTATTTATTGGGTTATAAGCTAATTATTATTATAATTTGTTGTTTTCTTTAATGCGTGTACCTAATGTTATTAACCTGTAAATGTTTCTAATAAAAAAATGAAAACATCTTGAAAACTGACTTTTTCCGAAACTTCGTTGCTCACTAATTGAAGCAAGTCAGTTTTTCTCGGGACGCGGGGCCCCTAGCCGATGCGGGGCTCCTAGGCAGTTGCCTACTCTGCCTTAGGGAAAATCCGGTACTGGGTCCAACCAAGAGCAATCCTGTAAAAATGTCTTTGTTTGCGCAAAATCTTTCTTCAATACTCATCCTCCCACAGTCTAAAATATCAAAATATACAATTTTGTAATGTTGAACTGTTGAAATAACTGTTGAGTCAGTTCCATCTTTTGATTTTTCACCGGGCATTATAACTACTAACAAGACAAAAAAAAAATTTGTACGTTTTGTGGGGCCCCTTCGGGGCCCCCTCGCGCCGGGGGCCCTCCGCGATCGCGGACCTGCGGACCTGGCCAGTCCGGGCCTGAGTGACACGAATCGTGTTTCATTTATCCGCTGCTAAATCGAGATTACAAATACGAATAATTTGTGAAATTCCTCTATTAAATAAACGTGAAAGGGAATAACCAGAAAAAAACGGAAATATGTCATTTTTACGAGTAAATCAAATTTTAGGTGCATTGACTCTCTTCTACCAAAAAGATTGTTATTTTATCTAGTATGGCTACGTTTAAAATTTTGAAAAAAGTTGAAAAAATATGTTTATTATTATTTTTATTATAATAAGGTTACCTGTTAAATTTTAAAACAAAATGTTGCATCATACAACACACATTTCAAATCATATATTCATACAGCAAAATAAACCAATAAATTATCTAGAAAACCAGCTTTTCAGAATTTTAATATTAGTTAAAATAAAATCATAAAAAAAATTGCAAGTGTTCAGTTCACACGCGGTAGTGAAACCTTCAGAAAACTAAAGTAGGCAAGAGTGGGAAGGATACGAAGCACCGCACAAAGAGGAGACCGATTACACTATCTCTTTCTCTCGCAGGCCAAATACTATAAATGTGTGTGTTATTTTTAGTGTCGCTTTTTAGTTTTATCGAGTTTCAAATCACAACGGTGCTAAAGAAGTTTTCATTTCAAAAATCCGCGCACGTGTTTTTCTATTTATTTACACTCTTATAAACTAATATATTTTAGATTTTTTCGCACTTGAACAATTGAAGTGAAATCTTTAGCACCGTTGTGATTTGAAACTCGATGAAACGAAAAATAGCGACACTAAAAAGAGACAAACACATACATCTATGAATAGGATATAGCCTGCGGGAGTATGAGATAGTATAATCGGTCTCCTCTTTGTCTTACTCTTGTATACTTTAGTTTTCTGAGGGTTTCACTTCTCCCGCGTGTGAACTGCACACAATTTTTTTCTACCTACGCACAACAAACGCTTAACTTACATTGCATTGCCACTTTGATAGTTGATTGTCTGTGCTTTTGGTTTTCGGCGATAGTCGGCACGCTGCTTTATCTTCCGTATCTGCCTTTGTTTCTACATTATTTATTATAGTTGTTCAATGGAATTCCTTATTAATATTTGTTGTTAATTTTTCAGTGAAGGAGTTCCAGAAGCGATGGAAGAACCTCAGAGATCGTTTCGTGAAGGAGCACAATCTACCAGACGACAATGAAAAGAAAGGGAAATACAGACACTACGATAATCTCTCCTTCCTGCTGCCAACTTTAAATAACTCCGCTTCAAGAGCCAGCTCGTCCTTCGAAGTAGTTGTCCTTCAAAACTCAGGATACGATGAAACCATTAATCCATTAGAACCCCAACCAAGCTCTTCAAAGAAAAGGGCCTCCAAAAGAAAACAAGCCATTGTTGAAGACCCTGAAATAATGCAAAATGTAACCAAACAGTCATTGTTTAATCCAGATAATATAATGATGGAGTTACTCTCTGATCGGAATGATTCAAATGGAGATGATGATCGAATGTTTCTTCTGTCTCTTCTACCGGTGATGAAACAGCTATCACCCAGCAAAAAGATAAAAGCACGCATAGGTCTTCTGCAAGTAATGCAGAATTATTTGAGATGAGTGGAATCACGAAATATCGCAAAGTTTACGAGTTTAAACAGATATAAATATATTTTTTTTAAATTATGAAATGGTGAGGAGGACATTTGATCAATTTCAACAAAATTCTGATCTAAATTCCGTCGGGGCTACGCGTATGTGGCGCACACTCAGTGGCGTGGTGACAAACTCCCAGACCCCTAGGCCGGGGTATTCGTGCATGTCAGGTGTTTTTTTCGGATTCCTGGACAACTCAGAATCATGCGATTTCAACATGTAAAAAGCCAACACTTTGAGAAGTCATTAAAAGTTATGAAAAAAATTGAAAGATAACTTAACGTAATATAACATAACCTAACCTAACGAAACCTATTTAACCATTTTTTATATAGTTTTCATCACTTTTAATGACTTTTCAAAGGACCGTTTTTTCTGCGTCGAAAGTTACGAGATTTTGCTCAGTTTGATTCGGGATATTTGATTTGTTAAGGTGCATGCCGACGAGAGACATAAGTTGCGGAGACAGTTCCGTTGCAACAATTGCGATCATAAACATCCCTTAATGTATATGCAGGTGCGCACGCGATAGACTTTTTAGTTGAGAGACTTTTTTGAATTTTTATGAAAATTGGAATAGTTGTCCAACTGTCGATCACTGTTGCACTTTCCAATTTTGTGCACTTTTTTATTAATCGGTTTATTGCATTCGTTTAATCTTTAAAAGAAGCACGTGAGTCCATGAAACAAAAATCGTACAAAACGCATCAATAATAAATAATTAATATAACACTTATATAGTATAAGTTTGTGCTATTTCACTGAAGTGCGTATAAGTGCGTTTACTATAAGAAACTTAAAAATAATGATCCATTCAGTGGTCATGTTCTTAAAATTACTCCTACAATGGTCCTACATGCCTAGTAGAATTTCATTCGTATATACATAGATAGGCTACTCGCAGATTTTTCAGACATTTGATGATGTGGCTTGGAACCAGATCAAGCAGAGTGGTGACCCGGGCTGCCTGGGCATTTGCTACGCAACTGAACACAGTCTATCGAAGACTTATGCCTAAATGATGCATTGATTCATTATAAACATGTGAACCAATGTTGCAACTTCCATTCACCGTTATTTCAATAGCGAAAGCGATGCTGCGCACCTGTGCTCCCGCTCTGAGATGAAAATGTCGATGGCAGATAACTCCAGGCTGTAAGGTCACCAGTAAACAAGAACAACCTTGCGAAATTCACCTTACATTTTAATGACCAGTGGAAAAATTAACAATAATTACATGGCTTTGGGAATAATGTACCACGGAGTTTCCTTTATGTGATTTTTTACTGGAATACGTGCTGTGAACACGTATTTTTGGCACGATTTCGGTACAGTGTACATTAGGGTGGGTCACGACTGTGTGGGAAAAAAATCTTGTTTTGATTTGTCTAATAGTGAAAAAAGGGTGTTCAATGGAGATATAAAATCAAATTTTTTAAATAATATTTGGATATCATCTTACTTCGGATTGACTGTGAAATTTCACATAATAGAGAAAAACCCACCCTTGATAAATGATAATGTTAGATAAACCATTAAAAATAAACTATTTTTAATAAAACACGAAATGGAGGCAATATTTTGATTTGTTTATTAAAAAAATATATTAATGTAATTCAAATTATCTCAAGACAGTGTATTCAAATACCAGCAAAATCCTTCTTACTCTCAAATTTCGGCATTATTTTGCGAAACTCAATTTTAGGACATTTTGTAAATGATTTCGTAAATATGTACCACATTTGCTTTAGAAGATGGTAAAAAATATGGTTTAAAGGATTCATGGTTACTTTTATATACACTAAAAATAACCCATTAAAATGAAAATTTTCAAAACTTTTGAAGTGAATCCGGAGGAAGAAGATCGTATCAGAAATTTGAAAATTTTTCAACACGTCGTTTTGAACCCATCTGGCACCCTTTTATCGCTCTTAGAATTCAAATTTATTTATTTTTAAATGACCCATCTTACTGTACATATTATAATTTTATTATTTTGATTTAGTACCTACGATTATGTTGATGGTAGAAGTGATGTTAAAAATGTCCCAGAAACCTTATTTTTTGATATTTCGGTTGTTGTAAAAGTGCCCTGGAGGTGATTTTTTCACATAAACGGCGCTATACAAATCATCCAAATATTATTATTAATACCTTCAGAAGTATCTAAATTTTCACTCCCCTTCAATATTTTATTTGATTCTAAGGCAGGGCAGTAATTTTTGGAAATACAAGTACCTAAATATAAAGTTTTTTTATTGGATCTCTTACGAAAATTGACTAATTACAATTGAAAATGATTTTTTTAATTGTTGTTTTTTTCTTTAAACGGAAAATATAAAAGACCAATCATTCAATTCGTGATGACGATCTTTTGCTAAAATCTGTCTTCTGTGTTTGCTGCTTTGAGAGAATCTTTGTGGACTGACAAATTAAAAAATATATAATTTGAAATACGAAAAAAACATTCCGCTCTCGTTAGTTGTTATGAAGAACATGTCAAATTTATATTTTTGCTCGATTCATAATGTCGTTATAAGGAAAATTTATAATGTCTTTTTAAGCAAAGGACAATATTAAATCTTTGTAAATTTGTATTTTTAAATAAGTGGTGTTTTATTTTTCCTTTCCAATAGCATAGTTCTCTTCTGCTTCGCCAAGTCCATCTCTCATTCCGTTTTAATGATCAAGTAGGGCGAATTCTCAAGTTGTCAGTTTATTCGTAACCGTTAGTGTTAGGACTAATATCTACAGAGCTAAGGTCGGACGAATATCTATGACGGTCCCAGTGTATCGAGCGTAGGTTGGACTAATATCTACAGAGGGCAGCTAAGCAAGAGGTTGTACGGAAAAGCATAAATTACTTCAATTACGTAATTATTAATTACGTAAAGGCTTAAACGTTTAAAGTACGTACATGAAGTTTTTGAAACCTAACCTAACCTAACCTAATCCAAATCCTTAATAATCAGCTAAATGTGTCCAATAGTCCGATATTAGGGATTTTTACATAGTATGTATTACAACTTAATTTATGTATGTATTACAATATAACGTTATCCCAATATGCTATACATAATTACAAATCCAACCTCTGCAGTGCTGTAGATATTCGTCCTCACTTTAGTTCTCATAGATACTAGTCCGATTTGTTCAGTTTTTGGAATTCCTGTAGATATTAGTAGACACCTTCGTAACACGTTAGTAGGGAGCAGTTGGAGCTCTGGTGCGGTAGTCACACCTGAATAAAAAACCGGAAATATTATTATTTTACTTTTTGAAGTAAAACTTCTTTACGCACGATTGACTTGGGGAGTAAACTGGTGAATGCGTGACGAGAGCGTTACGAAAAGCAAGGCGAACGGTAGTTGAGAGGGAGATATTAGTTAGTGAAGATAGAAAGAGAGAGAGAGTTACTTTTCGTATATTACTGTAGGGGCAAGAGAGAGAGGTGCGAGTACACATTTTCTTTCTCTCTTTCTCTCATAGTCAGTTACGTTTCGTATATCTGAGACACAGTGCAGGCCTGTTATTTAGACTTGAGTGTTTGTAGGCCTGTAATGTGATCTCTTAAATTAGAGACGCGTGGTCGAGATGAACATTTATTTGTAATATATACGTTATAAGCTACGTGCTAGCTAACGTGCTGTCTGTAGGTAAGGAGAGCGAGCAGGAACATTCATCACCTTTTATACTCTCGTTCTGCCGTCTCGCTCTTGCATATTTAAAAAGGCAGGCGTGCCACTAAAACCATTCTCACATCCTCCCCTACTTAAAATTGAAGGTACCTAGCTACGTATATCTGTATCCCTCTGTAGGAGCAAGAGAGAGCAGTGCGCGTGCACATTTTCTTTCTCTCTTCATATCATATACATGGAGCTAAAGAAGTTTTACTACAGTTGTGTGGTCTAAAGCACACTCGTTTTTTTTATGTGAACACCTCACAAGAGTCCCAGCTGCTACCGTCTGGAGCCAGTGAGACTATGGCATTACTAATTGGAGTATGTTGTGATGCTGAAAGTATTGGGCGATTAGTAAAGGCGATGGGGAAGAGGAAGGTAGTGAAGTAAGGTAGGTAATGATAATACCTGACTATGCAGATCTGGTCACCAAACACGGCTAAAACCATTTCAAGCAACGTTTCAATTCTGAATGGTGGTCTTACACCAGGGCGATACTGAGAGTATCTTCCACTCTGGAACGTGCAGCAAATGCACTCTATATTATTTTTTAATTAATTAATTATGAAATAACACTAATTAATCAAACAGAATTTTTTTGCTCTTGACGGGATCCGATCCCGCGACTTTCAGATTGTGAGTTAAGAGCCTCATCCCAAGTCCACGGAGGCCGAAATATTATCGTTTTTCATTTTTTTTAAACATAAAAAATGTCGCAGTCGGTGTTTACCTATGAGAGTTAAAGAATTAAAAAATATAAATTTTAAATTTCCAACCGCCAGTCAAAATTTCAGTAGTGGATTTTATTTGACACGTGGCAACCTACTCGCCACGAGCTCGTTGGACAGCTAACAGGCGTGCGAAATGGGTCAAAGGATTTGCTTTGTTCATGTTTATCCTTTTGTCTGGTCTCTGAATGGATCTTTTCGTTTTTGTTTTATTGTATTTTTTTTATATAAAAACCTTCCTTCCGTACTTAACATAATTGTCTATTATAATAAACTCTTCGTGCGTTAAAATTTCCTAAAATAAATGTTACAGGGATGTTAATTTATCATTGTCATTAAATTTATCACATAATAAAATAAATATAATTTTGGAAGGAAATCAGTCGGCATGCGCAAATAAATTTTATTTGATTAATTTGTGTTATTACACAATTAATTTATTTAAAATAATATATAGTATATTTGCGGCATGTTCCAGAGTGGAAAATACTATCAGTATCGCCCTGGTGTAAGACCACCATTCAGAATTGAAACGTTGCTTGAAAATGGCTTTAGCCGTGTTTGGTGACCAGATCTGAATAGCCAGGTACTTCCCAACCTTCTTCTTCCCCACCTCCTTCCCCTCCCCACTACCTTGAGCCTCACAACATACCCCAATTGGGGATGCCATAGTCTCACTGGCTCCAGACGGGAGCAGTTGAGATTCTTGTGCGGTTATTCACTGTAAAAAAAAAAAAAAAAAGTCCTCATCCTGCATTGAGCTTTTGCATTCAACTTTTGCATTTAAGAGGGTATAACTAGAGATAACCAGAAATATGTCATTTTTAAATCAGATTTTAGACGTATTGACTCTTTTCCACAAAAAATTATATATTGATTTCGAAAGATTGTTATTTTATCTAGGAAATGCATGTTTTATATTTTAAGAAAAAATGTTTATTTTTAGTACAATAAGGTTATACCATAGGTCGTTGGCAGATTTGTTAAATTTTCAATGAAGATTTTGTATTATACAACACACATTTCGAATCATATAATCATGCAGTTCAATAAATTTTAATTTTAGTTTAAATAAAATCATTAAAAAATATAGACGTACATGTGTTTCTTAACGAAAATTGGTCCGTTTGGGTATTTATTTACGCACTTACAGACTAATTTCAGATTTTTTTTACATTCTTATTATTGAAAAATGATAAATACTTATAATCAAAAAATAATTACAAAAAGTACATAATTTTACTAGTGTTATCATCACGTCTTTCAGCATTTTTGGATGTAGGTATAAATTAAAGCTAATTTGGAATGAAATAAAATCGATATTGAGTTATAATTTTAAAAAGCTTGTACGGAGAATGATTAATATTTCTAATTGGAACCGCCCTGTACGATCGTAAGAACAACTTTTGACGAAATGTGGATTTTCGGCCGCTGGCTGGTTAAACGCTCTTAATAAGTGTTTTTAGAGTGGTGGATTTGAATGGTAGATCTGTATAATTAATACAACTTTCCAACTTTTCTTTTTCCCGTTTCCTTTGGCCTCACAACATGCTCACCCCAATTAAGGATGCCATAGTCTCACTGGCTTCCGACAGTTGCTTCTTTCGTATAAAAAATGCCAAGTTCCTAAACTTATTAGAATAAGTTCTACTAAGGCGGGGGATGGAGAAAAAACGTTACAATTTGTATTCTAACTGAGTAACTAACTTTGTCGACAATAAACTACAAAAGTCATTGAAACTCAATAAAAAAGGGATAAGTAATAAAAAGGGTTTTCATTGAAACAACATTAATGTTAAGAAGAAACACGGTCGCTAAGAAATTTAAATAATTGATATTTTACACAATTGACACTTACCTTGAAAACTGAGCGAAAGGAATAATTGCACCTCAAGTTGATAATACCTAAATAAAATCGTCAAGATAGAGGTTTTGTATTCCCCATTTCTGTTCTGCAAAACTGAACCGATTTTTAAGATTTTTTTTACCAACCGTATTAGAGGAAAATATTCTATGTCTGTACCATTTGCTTCTTTACTTAACCTTTAACTATGGACGTGAAAAAAAATCACACTCCCATGGACGTCGGGTCACACAGACCCCTTCATAAAATTCTTCTAATTTTCAAACCTGGACCAATCTGACTTTAGCAAGGAGTTTATATGTATAAAGTATTTATAAATAAAAGATCGAGTAATAAAAATAATCAACTTTTATTCATATTTTAATAATTATCTCCAAATTTAACAAACCTAGTCAGTTTTCAGTCTTAATTGACTTGAGATCATATTAAGGCTCCTTAATTATAGTAGGTATTACAAAAATCAAAACCAATAATTTTTCCTAGCTAATAAAAGAAACAGTAACAAAAAGTCATAAAAAAAACTTATGACTTTTTGAAATTTTGACTTTTTTTCTGACTTTCTTATGACTTTTTGAAATTATAGTCAACGGGTCTCCCAGGCCCTGATCAAATTTTAAATGATTATTATTTATTACTCACGTAATAAGTGCCGGATGACGCGACCTTCTCCCTCCTTGGTCATAACACAACTAAAACTGAAGCTACTGAGACGCGCGGGGAAGGTGTTTATTCCGAGAAATTGAAGAAGGGGTTGGGCCTCTGAGACCCGACGTCCATAGTTAAAGGTTAAAAATACTTTGTCTAGTTCGTATACTGAACGTCTGTTGATGGCGTTCAAACCAGGCAATTTTAAAGATTTTTGGAGGGTCCTAAAAGAAATAACTAATAAAAAAGCAAAACGTTCCGGCACGCTAGTAGTCGATGTGTAATGTGTATATTATATTAAAAAATATTTGCAGTAGTGTCAAAATCCAGAGAGGAAATTGAGGGATACGTTTGTATGGACAAAACGTCGCTTGTATAAACTTAAATACATCGCTATTGAAAAAAAACATGTTTGCCAAAAATATCAGCATCTGTAATGTAATATATGTTTCTACATTAGTAGGTACTTACTTAAAACTGTCATCAAACTCTAGAATAATACTCAAACCTCGCCGAAATCGGCCGCAAACGTCAAAACGTCAATTTGCAATAATAATTGACTAAAATATCCCATTCTGGCCGTGACACAAGCTTCTGGTCAAAGTTCACAGCGGATATGGTTCAAGGCTGTTTTATTCCGAGGGAAGGGAAGGGGTTAACTCATGTTGTCGTAAGTCGTGAGGAATGATTTGGGAAAGGTCATGTTACGTGTAAAGTAAATGCATAGTTATATTAATTCCAGATCTCTAATCTAAGAACACATTTTATATTTCAAAGAACAACACTAATACATTATCTTGAAAACGTATTTAAGCAGCTGTATCACCTTTTATAGATTATGCACGAAAAGGCATTGATGTGTTTAACACGAACCTTTCAAAATCCAAAACATTCTTAACCCCTCAGACTAATTTGTTCGCTTTTCGGAACAGCTTACATCCCTTACGTCATACTTAGAAATATGATTCAAACGGTGTTAGAAAAAGAAAAATCATGCTTTTTATTCGAATCTAGAAGTTACCTACAATAACTAAAATGTGTACCTCTATGAAACCAAAGTTTCCGACCGCAATTTGGAAAAAATTTACGATACCAATTTTAGTGGATTTTTCATTAATTTTTTAAACGTGAAAACTTCTTTAGCGCCATTGTGATATGAAACTCGATGAAACGAAAAATAGAGACACTAAAAAGAGGCAAACACATACATCTATAGGATTTAGCCTGCGAGAGAATAAGATAGTATAATCGGTCTCCTCTTTTTTTGTTACCTCCCAACGCTTGTCTACTATAGTGTTCTGAAGGTTTCACTTCTACCGCGTGTGAATTGCACACTCTGATTTTTTTATGAAACAACAAAAGAGTGAGGCAAAAGCAACGTTTTTCATTTTTTTAATTATCAGTAGTTTTAGTTAGAAAAAACATGAAGTGAGCCATTTTTTAAACCTTGCCTGCATTAAAAATTTAACTACTTATTTGAAAAATTATATATTTATTTTTAAAAATGACACTTAAAAACATCCCCTTTTAAATACAGTTGTTTGGTTTTCGGATACATTTAGAAATATTCCATTTATTTGGATTTCATTACAAATCAAAAATAATATGACCATCTGATAAGATATGTTTGAGGCCTGAAGGGTTAAACAATTAACATTCGGTCGATTTTTTAAATTTATTACTTTGAAAAAGAGTTGCAAATTATTTATTTTTCTTATATAGGCCTGTTCTGAGGTCTGTACTCTGTACAGGGTATTAAGAAACGTAAAATGTAAATGAAATTTTTGGTTAAGTTGTTATATTCTTTTTTCTCTAGACTTTTCATCACTTAAAAAGTGTTCTGTTTTGTCAATGTTTTGTTTTAACACGGAACCGTGTACGTACAGAAAATCTATCTATCTATCTACGAGTATTCTATTATATAAATAAAATAAATTAGGTTCCGCATCTTCGTTATTTCTTTTTGGGGTGTTATGCCTTGTTGCGCTACCTCCTTCAATAGCCGACGTTTCGGACATTGGAGGTTATCCACCGCTTACCCGCCCTGGTATAAGTAACAGATGGTTACTCCTTCAAGGCTCTCGTAAGATTCTATTTTTTTGTTGTTGAACGAAGCTACATTTATTTATGTTGAACGAATCTAGACCTCCAGTGTCCTTGCATACGTTGTTAGTAAGTATGCAAGTGCTTAACAGGAAAAACAAAATGCAAAAAAAATAGGTTAGTAAGACAAAGATAAATTAAACAGGGCAAAATAAAACTTATTCATGAGGCTCCATGAGGCGGCATTGCATCTGTAAAAACCTGCAAGCACCTGCATAAAACAGAGAACATAAGTAATACAATAAATCTCAAATCAATTGGCAAGTACCAACAAAAAATGTAAATGGCTTTCGGTCTGACCATTAACTACATTTAGCATCCGTGTCCTTTAGCCAATCACTCAGTGAAGCCTCAAAGAATGTTAACTGAATATTTGGGGTAAAATACCCGAAGACTAAAAGAAAATTCAGCGTTGGGTAGTCAGAGGCAGGACAAAGGACAGTCAAGATCGTCTGATCAAGCCTCAAGCCTGCACATATCATTGGGGGAGGCGCAGATAGATTTGAGAAGGATCTGCAAAATTAATAATGTAACTAAAGATGAAGCAGGGACGAGATCCAGCATACCCCCATATGGGAATAGGGAAATAAAAAATATAATAATAATAATAAATATTAATAAATTGGAGTTCAGTTCATCCAGTAAAACATTGAAATACTTAAAGACAAACAAAAAATATTGATAATTATATAAATATAGAATAAACATAACGCAAATGTAAAATACAAAAGAAAAATATAACACATAACTCATAATATATGTATAATAAAATAAACGTTTCGGACAGCGTTGCAGTGTCCATCATCAGGGCAGATCCGGCAGAACCGAAGCGAATTGCTAAAGAAAGAGGTAGTGCAACACGGCATAACACGCCAATAACAAATATCGAAAATACTTTTGGCCGTAAAAATCTAAACATTGCGTTCGCCGTTCACACATCTCGGAAAGTAATCGATGGATTGTCTCAATTTTTTTACAGAACTTTGTATTTTAGCAGAAGAGTGTTTCTATATATCTCTGGCGTTGTGAAATTTGTATAAAAAATAATAATTTACGTATCGTACGTTTAGGTCAGCAAATCTCGGAAAGTAATCGATGGACTGACTCAAAATTTTACAGAACATTGCATTTTAGAAGAAGAGTGTTTATATATATAATGGTAAGCTCTGGCGTGGTTTGAAAATGGATGTATTTCATATAGTATTTTAGCGTCAGGGAGGGAAGGCAGGAGAGGTAGGGTAACGATGAAGGCAGGGTTCGCGGGAAGGGGGACGAGCAGGGCCGGATTAACCATGTCGGGGCCCCTAGGCAATAATGCACGTCTCGGGGCCCCTTTACCAATGGCGGACTAACGGGGGGCGGGGGGGGGGGGGGGGGGGGTTGAAAGGGCTTCCAAACGCCTCTTTGTTCCCTTGATCAAATCCTTAAAAGGCTTTAATGGGGGGGGGGGGGGGGGGAGGTTTTAAAACTTTTGATTTTTTCAGAATGTAAGACATGTCAATATATTGAGTACTGTGTCAAAATTTCAAGTAAATCGGAGCAAAACTAACGAAGGTATAGCGTTCTCACTCACTTTTATTTTCCCAAGCAGATAGGTAGTGCATACTGAAGCTTGTACAACATTTATGTTTTAAACATATGTATGTATAATTAGAAATAAAATTAAACAAATGCCAATATAAACCACACACGGCACCTTCAATCACTTCAGATACTAAGTAATGTGGCAACAAATAGAAGGAAAGAAAAGTAAAATACACCTATGTTTACATATTTGTTTTAATTATAGACTTTTTATTTATTATTTGTGCATGATGTGAACATTAGTTATTTATTGGGTTATTAGTGTTATAACCTAATTATTATAATTTGTTGTTTTCTGAAATGCGTGTACCTAATGTTATTAACCAGTAAATGTTCCTAATAAAAAAAAAACATCTTGAAAGCTGACTTTTTCCGAAACTTCGTTGCTCACTAATTGAAGCAAGTAATTTTTTCCCGGGACGCGGGGCCCCTAGCCGATGCGGGGCCCCTAGGCAGTTGCCTACTCTGCCTTATGGCGCGTTCAGACGTTTCAATTTTTGTTGATCCACTTTTATTTAACGTAAAAAGTTGAACGAGATTATGTTCACACGTTTCAATTTAAGTAGAACCGAATTTGACATTCAAGATGGCGTCAACTGAAATTGTCAGTGCGTGCGTCTCTCTAACTTCTGATGTTTTGCGAGATGAGCTCGAGATTATGAAAAAGCATAAAAAACGTCGTATTTGGGCGAGAAAATGGATCATGAATTAGGCGCATCCAACACAATTTTGAAAGAGATGGAACTAGAAGACTCCGAAGGATATGGATGACAGAAAAACAATTTGATGAGCTGCTTTCCAAAATTGGCGATAAAATTTTTCAGAGACGTTTAAATTAATAATAATTACTACTAACCACAATAACCGGAGAAGCAAGGAAATTATCCATATTTCGTTAAAATTAGCTTTACCATAACCTAAAAACAACAACGCCAAACGTCATACTTTGACATAGGTAGTTATTGTTATTAGATTTGTACAAAGTTTTTTTTTCTTTTAATTTATGCGTATTAACGCATATGCTCTCATGCGGTGACGCATGCTCTGAATATTTACCGTTATTTTTTTTTCATTATCATAATATATTGGGTAGGTAGTGTAAATGAAACACATATTATTTATTGCAGTATCACGGGCATTTCTATTTGTGTACACTTCTTGCTTTTGATCCCAAAGACAGGGATGCATAAATCTGAACATCAAATCATCCGACCATTTCAAATATTTTTTCGTTGAAACGGATTCCATGACGGTAGAACTAGGAATGTTTAACGAATATGGACATAAATGTTTGACGTCTAGTTGTGCACGCGAGTAACTATAGTAACCAAGATGGCGCGATCATACTTGAACGTCAAAAGTAGACGGGCTAACAACTTTAGCTAGTCAACAAAAAACTTGTTCAACTTTGTTGAAAGAAGGTTCACACCTGTCAATATGCTTTCAAGTGTCGAGTTGATCAACTAAAGTTGAACCGTGTGAACCGGCTATTAGGGATAATCCGGTACTGGGGACGAGGGAGGGGGAAGGTGGAAGGGGATGGAGATGCGGGAGGGAACAGGGACTCATGAAAATGGACATTCAGAGAGAAACAATGTACATATTTCTTTGAAAGGCATAGCAACGCATGCCGGGAACTCGCTAGTTACAAATGAACCTTCTAACCGAGTTCTTATACGACTACAACCACAAAGTAGGCGACCGTTGGAAAGTCGTATATGAAATCTATAATCGGATAAAATTAATTTTAATAATATGGTGATTGATTCATACAAACTTAATTGAATCGATTAAGTACTTCCTTGAAATATTTTTCTCGATTATGCACATCACAACGTGAAAGCATGTCAAATTTATAGCAGCAAAAAAGCATCACAACCCAAACTGCATTGGTACAGGAAATCCATAACAGGCCAAACATTCTTCGCATTTTTTGTTTATGCAAATAATATATTTAGTTCTCTGCATTAGATTCACCTCATTAATCTAAGGCGGTTCATCTCAGACATTTATAAATGTTCTCCACTTTATCGATCTAATGTTGCATCGTCTAACTTTCTTTAGAATGTTGTGAAGATGGTGTGTATGTACCTGTTGGTAGATATTTGCTGGTTGCCTGTCGGGCACACCTGTGCTATTCTGTGTGTTGTTGTTCTCTGTAACTTGGATCACGCTTTCTCCAGCGTGAACCTTCGCCTTAAATCATGTGGAAGAGCATCTATCCGGAAGATGGAAGACACCGACTGTGTCTACCTTCCTCATAAGCGTGTAAGTGTGTTGTGTGAATGCAGTGCTTTCTAAAGTCGCAAGTGAATTATTGCAGTTCAGGCTGTAACCTTAATAGGAAATAACAGCGATTAATTCAAATTAATATTAGTAGGTACTTACTTGCATTCTGAGAGATGAAACATAACTAGGAATAGAAACATTTGTTTATTTGTGCTTTATTTTTAAAGGTGGCCAAATAAGACATTCATTTTTTTTTTTTAATATTAATTTCACCAATTTTATCACTGTAAACAGAAAGTGTTGTTCAAGAAATGATGGAGTACAAAAGTCATTTTTTGAAAAAGAGGACACAGAGGATTTAGACCCCTTAGGGATGTCGAAAGTGAAAAAAATATCGATATATCGATGTATCCATATTTTTTAAAATATCAATATCGACGTCGATATATCGAGGAAAAAATATAGATGTATCGATATATCGGTCAAATTTTCAAAGATTTTGCGTTTTTAAAATAATAGTGTATTCAGCTCAATATTATCAATAGTAATTTTTACACACAATGTGCATTATTTTAAAAATGAAGGTATTTTTATTAGTATTCATTTTTATTAGGTAATAATTACAAAAATATCAAAAACTTAAAAGCTGTCTTCTAACTTATATGTAAACTGAGACGCATACAAAGTTTGTATGCGTCTCAGTAACATTCTATTGGCGTATTAATCTGTCAAAAAGGACTTCGTGTTTGGAACAAGGTATAATAACCATAGACAATTGGGTACCAACACATAGGAGTGGCTTAGAAAAAAATGGCGAAAAATAGCATACCTACATTTTCATGTATGTACCTACACATATGAGATAGTATTAGTGATCATAAATACTAATGCAAATACAATAGATTTGTAAGCTATTAATAGTTAAAATTTCAACCACCAAATAATATGACCCAATACAGTTACTTTTTTTTCGTTCGTTCCTATAGGGTTTTGGATTTTAGTGACTTTAGTTACATAAATAAAAAAATATCGTTTTTGATACAATATTCGATATTGGATATTTTGTATCGATATATCGGATCAAAATATATCGGCTAAAAATATCGATACTTTTTCAACAAGCCTAGACCCCCACATTTAAATTAAACTTTAAATAATTACTAAGTATACAATTTGGGAGGCGGGTATGGGTACCGCCGCCCCGGGAACCATTAATTGGATAACCAACGCTTTTGCCATAGGTCACACCAAGTGGTTCGCTAAGTTTGGTGGCTTAGCAAGGGTGCCCGGGTTCATGGGGTCTTGGGGTCGGGAACTTGGTGGCGGATGCGCCTGCTCATCAACTGCGTGGCAGACGATCGAGAGACACTGGTTGAGGGATATCTTTTAACCTCTCAGCACCATTCGGACCGCAGTGGAAGGGATGAATTTATTCGTCCGACCTTCAGATTCCTGCCCACCCCTCATACCCTTTTCCTTCCCAGAATATCCTCTCCTTCCTTTCCCTTAAAATACCCTCCACACAGCATCGCCAAAGATGACATAGGCCCTGAAGGGAATTATTTTCCTCAGGGCCTCCTGTGTGTAGGTTATCTAAAAAAAAAACTGATCCACTAAATTAGGAACTACAATAAAATAAACCGTTTGCTATTGTGAGTTATAAGACCCCAGATAAAATAATATAGTATTCTGAAATACTGAGTTGTATTGAATTATTTATCATTCAACAATATATGGAGATTGTAGATACTCTCAGAATCGGTGAGTCACCACCATTCAGTTCTGAAACGTAGCTTTAAATGGCTTTAGTCATGTTTATTGACTACATCTAGAACAACCTGGCACTTCACAACCATTCATCATTTATTTATTCATCATTCAATAATATATTCTCCAGAGTGGAAGATACTCTCAGTATCGCTCAGGTGTAAGACCACCATTCAGAATTGAAACGTTGCTTGAAATGGCATTAGCCGTGCTTGGTGACCAGATCTGAATAGCCAGGTTGGGGATGCCATAGTCTCACTGCCTCCAGACGGGAGCAGCTGAGACTCTTGTGAGGTATCACTATAAAAAGTAAAAAAAAAATACGGAGATGGTACTCACAGAATCGCCCTGGTGAGTCACCACCATTCAGTTCTGAAACGTGGCTTTTAATGGCTTTAGCCATGTTTATTGACTAGACCCGGAACAGCCTGGCACTTCACAATTTTCCTCTATCTAATCGTATAAATTTGCGGATATTATAAATCCACTAACTCTCTCGCCGCGGTCTCATAAAAAATGTTGTAATATAACAGTTAAATTAATAACGGTAAAGTAATTACATAAACTAGCAGATAAAACTCGCTACTGAGGGTTGTTTGCCGCTCGGCCCGACAGGCGGCTTTTCCATGGGCCAATTAGGTAAAATTCCGTGATAGTAGAATTTTGCCGCTTTGTATGTACAACAGCGATTATTAGAATGTGGACCAAAATTTACTTATTAAATAGGTACTTACCTATTCATTTTTCTACCTATTTGAAAACCATTTATGAATGCCTATTTACTGTATTTATGCCGTATAACTTCGATCACTATTTGTAATTCAGGGACGAATGAAAACTAATTTCTACTAAGTAACAAACTCCCAAGAAAACTCCTAAGAAATTTACTGCAAATCGGAACACAAGAAATTATAGAACGCCGCCGAAATTGTGCACTTTGACACATAATTCGAGTTTCTCTCCCCTGTCTTCCCATAGCAATTTTTAACCAAATCGGTTTGAGAGCTGTAAATTTTCAAGATTACTATTTGTTAGATACATTTTGTTGTTCATAATTACAGCTCAAGTTTTCGAATTTTATAAATGCCAAATGGAACCAATTCCAAAAATTGCCGTTAAATTGGAAAAATGATATAGGGCGATCCAAAAGTCACAGGTTCAAAAAAAATCCGTTACGGGAATATTGTTGTAGGTACGTGAAGTTGGGTTCATAAGTTAGTTTTTTTTCTATTAAATTTTTATATTTGATTCTCAAAAACGTTATGTTTCGTTAGACTATATAGGTTTATCTTTTTTTATTTTGTTGTGTGAAGTTTGGAAACTTTTCACGTTGGGAAATTTTTTATACTTCGAAAATCGTAAAATTGGTTGATAGAAGGCCGGGAAATTTTTTTAAAAACTTTTATTTTTTTATGTTACATAATACCTATGTGAAATTTGTAAATTTTCCACGTTCAAAGAAATTTGAAAAATTGAACAATATTTGATCGGAAAATGGGTTGGGAAATTTTATAAAAACAAATATGCTTTTGATTTTTTTATGTGAAGCTTGAATTTTTTTAATGCCGAAAAAGTTTTGATTACTGAAAAAAATATATCGAAAAATTTCTTCCGGGAAAAATGTAAAAAGGAATTAAAAATGCTTAGAAAATTGGACGGTAAATTGTATTTATAAAAACTTTTGAATCTGAGAAATTCCAAATTTTGTTAATTTTCTTTTTGACATTATTTCTCATCACGGATGCTGCTTGAAACTACAACAGTTCTTTTTGTAAATAACAGAGGGTGTCACTTCCGTTTACAACAATCCAAACCGTTCACTCTTTAAGATAATAAAAGATTTTTTCCGGTTATGAGTGTATTACGAGCACACAAATTCACAAATCACTTGAGACCCCTCGAACACGAACAACGATTGCAGCCATTCGATCCAATTAAAACATCGATTTGAATAGAAATTGGCAATTACCTGAAGTGATTTTCGAGTAGGTAACTGGGGCGAGTGGATGATTCATTTGCCAAATGATCCGACGTCGGTCTGACCTATATTGGACCCACTGGCACCAGTGAACTGGTCCACCAGACTTCGGCTGAGAGAGTTCTCATATAATCCGGGCTCACGGCTATAGTGTAGACTCATGCATATAGTGTATACTCATAGGTTGATACACGGTCTCCGGAAACTAGTGGCGTGTACAAGCGGGAAACTGGTGAAGCTGAGCATTTCGATTTTTTTTCCATCTTTCTTCTTTTCGGCTACTAAAGGTTTAAAGAAGCTAAGTCAGGTCTACACCTCGATGCATTAAAAGACAATATCAGCTTAGAGCAACTAACGCCAAGAATTTTGAAAAGATCCTTCACAGAGAGGAAGTTCTAAGAAGGAAAAAGGTATGATGGATGGTTAGGAATCTGGGTACCAGGCGGGAAGGACATATTATGTCTCTATCTCTCCAACTGCGATGCAAGACAATGGATCGAGAGGGTCTGGCTGGAGAAGGAAAACCCCTTCAACCAGTCTCTCTCGATCAGGCCCATCATGCAGCAGTGGGCAAACGCATCCGCTGTCCAGACCCGTATAAACCTCACCCCATGAATCCTGAAGTTACCGAATGTAGCAAACTGCTTGGGGTGACCTATGGCAGAGGTGTTCGTTATGTAATAAATTGTTTGTTTCGGGGGGCGGCGGTGCCCATACCCACCTCCCACATTGAAATGTGATGAAATAACGCAGTACCTTACGCGATGATAACGTTTTTCACCCTATGTGAATTAAGTGCCGAAAACCCTTCTGAATGGATGGAGAGAGGCTCCTACGGATAACCCTTACTCCAGAAGAGGAAACTTGTGTGGCAATCGCCTTACGTGAGAAATGCCCAACAAAGTTGAGAATGAGATAAGGTGCTGCCATAGCCATCGGGTCCACATTATGCATAAAAGTCAGCGAAGAGTGAATGCTGTGCGGCGCAGACCACCGAACACGTTGTCAACGAATGCCGCATGGAATGCCCTCTGTTAAGACTATAATTTGAATTAGTGCCGTTACTGCCCTCTGCAGTTTTTTTTATCTAGTGTACTTGCCGACAGGTTGTATGTCGATAATACAGGTGTCTGTTGTGCGTCCAGATGGCACTAGTGTTAGTTCTATCAGATGACAGTAACTGCCAAGACAGTGTTTTGATATAAAAGGCTTGTTTCTTGTATCTTCTGCCTCTAATTTACGCTGATCGTAGAACAATAAACAAGGCTTATTTAGCCTTTAGCTATAAAAAACGGGGAACCGGCCCCGGATATAGTTTGCACGCTGTACAAATAATTGTTGTGTATCTAAGTGTTTTAATCATGTTTTAACCTCAAAGTCTGTAAATAAAATAATTCAGCGAAACTTGTCTGAGTGTTTTAAATTAAAGAAAGAAGCCTACCATTACACACTCTCGATTTATTCCGCGATGGAATTGAATAGGTCCACAGAGCGACGCCTGGGGCCCTAGACTGGCTCGCAGACCTAGTACAAAAAAGGAAGGAAAGTGTGATATGGATTCACCAGTTTCTCGTTTGTACCATGAGTTTTCGGACGTCATGTAGCTATAAAATGCTGTACCACAACTCACAGCTTTTCATGCACCTAATGCGGACTCACAGATTTTTATGGCAAGTGATTATTCATCTAATAAACCTACGTGCTTAGTTATAATATGTTACAAGTGTTATGTATGGCGTGCCAGATCAACGGGTCAAAGATTATTAAAATTATACAGTCATTAAGTTACTGCCCACGTTGCTGAACGAGCTTAAGATATTTCCGTATGGAATATATACCCACTTGATGATATTTATTTTATTATGTTTTTATTCATGCTTAAGATGAAGCCATGCAAAAAGGGGCGGGGATTCCGATTTCGAATTTTTCCGGGACTTGTGGATCACCTACGAGGGAATAACCAAACACAACCGGAAATATGTAATTTTTAAATCAAATTCTAGACGGATCGACTCTTTTCTACAAAAAAAAAATAAATTGTCTTCGAAGGATCGTTATTTTAACTATGTAGTAAAGTTATGTTTTAAATTTTGGAAAATGTTTATTTTGATTGGTTTATTTTTATTATAAGTAATAAGGTTAAACAGTTGGTTGATTTGTTTAATTTTCAAACAAAATAATATATTGTATAACCTACATTCCAATCATCTAAATCATACAGTATAATAAATTATCCAGGAAAGCTACTTTTCAGAAATTTAATTTTGGTTCAAATAAAATATCGTTGAAAAAGAAGACAAAAATAATAATCTAAACGAAAATATGAAAGAGAACTAGACACAGAAAAATAGAAACAGATAATGTCAAATAAAATTAATATAATAACACCCCCCCACCCCCCACACAAGTCCTGCTTATTTATGGGGGTACATCAAATACATCTATTATGTGATTAATTTATGTATCTTTTTGTGACTAACAAAAAAAAATATAATTATCTTTTTCTATTTTTCTGTGTCTTGTTCTCTTTAATATTTTCGTTTGGATTATTATTATTATCTTCTTCTTCAATGATATATTACGTTGGTGAGAATAACCTTCAAAAGTTATAAAAAGAGAGTTTTTCTTAAGAAAAATCAAATAAAATCGTTTTAAAAACCGCGCACGTGTTTTGCGACGAAAATACTTCAATTTGTCTATTCATTTATAGTCTTATGAATTAATATGGTGACCAGACAACTCAGAAAGAAACCAACTCAGAAGCACCTCAAAAAGGTCATTAAGAGTGATGATTATTTTTTTTTAAATATTGTTTAAATAGGTTAAGTTAGGTTAGGGTTACCGGCTATTTTAAAATTATTTTTTCATGGCTTTTAATGACCTTTCTGAGGTGTTTCTGAGTTGGTTTCATTCTGAGTTGGCATGGAACCAATAAATATATATCTCAGATTTTTATACACTTATTTTCTTTAGACATTACTGAATAATTATAAATACTTATGATCAAAAAATTATTCTAAATAGTAGATAATTTTAGTAATTTTATAATCACGAGTTTGAGCATTGCTTACTTGAATGTAGGCATATCTATATAAAAGCAAATTTTGAATGAAGTAAAATCGATATTTATTTATACATATAATACCTACATGTTACATAATTAAGATATTTACATACATCAAATCACCATTCTAGGCGGCTGCCTGTTTCAAAAGGCCCAGCAAAATGACATCTACATTTTTAACTCCAAATATGCTCAGGAATCGCTGGTAAAAATCCTTCGGGTACGTGCTGTTACACCCTGTATAATGTATGAAAAAACCGCGAAGCTGTTCCTCAAGCAGATGTTAGTAAATGATTAATTTTCATAGTCTATCAGTATTCAGCAGCCACGTTACCCATAACATAAATATGAGTTTATTCTTCTCATAACTCTCAGCACGAGAGTTCTGCCACTCCCACGTCTTTATTCGATCCCCGTCCGATCCATACCCGAACAGATCACTTCAGAATAAGCAGCACATAAAAGACCCTCTCACATCTCCTACCTCTCCTCTGCTCTTGGTAACTATTGCCCATTTGCGGGAAGGAATCGTACTTATCACCACACTTGACTAAATCCCAAATGTATTTTATGACGAAATCTTGAAGTTTAGGGCAGGCATGCCCAACCTGCGGCGCGTGGTCCGCATCCGGCCCAATTTAAGATTTTTTTAAGCCCAAAATGAAGTTTTCAGCTTCCAATGATTTGTATTTTAGTATTCATACAAAAAAAAAATCGTTTTAGTTTTTTTAAGTAATTAAGTATATTATATTTTGTGAAATTTAAACTTTCTTATTATTAGACCTCGGACTCTCGATGGCGGTTTAGATTTATTGCTTGAAGAGTGCCAGTGTACTTAGAAATTAATATCGCAATCAATTCCAATCAGTTTATTATCTACCAGGGTATTATTGATGGGGTAAGGGTCTATTGCAGGGGTCGGCAAACTGTTGAGTAAGAAGAGCCATTTGTCGAAGAAACAGGGTAACAAATATACCAGATAGAGTTGTAACACTGATGCTGGTCGAGTAAAAATTCGTTCGGCGGCTCCATTTCCCTTTGTCAAAGCACTTTAATTTATGGTATATCGGCATGGGGTGGAGCCGCAGACACATACAGTAAGCTACTTAATACAGCTCATAAATCACTTATTAGAACTATGTTCAAAAAACTATATATTTATCCCACTGAAAATCTTTTAATTAAAAATAAAATACTTGAAATTAGGAAGCTATTCATAAAAAAAATCATCCATAAAAATTGCATAAAATCATCACCTTCTCACATATCTCACTCCCAGAACACTAGAGCAAAATCTAACAATCAGTTTTTTAAACAGTTTGATGTTCCAAGCATACAGAAAATCTATGCCAAAAACATTCTAGTACATCACCTCAAAAATGATTCAGAGGCAGACACCTCACATGCTCATATAACCAGAGCCAAACAAACAGACATACTTAATATACCAAAGTGTAACTCGTCATTTGGTCAAAGAAGTTCTGAATTTTTAGCAGTAAAGTTATATAATAAACTCCCACTTAGTATCAAACAAATTAAAACAAAAAATAGCTACATTAAGGACATTAAATGTTGGCTGAAGGAACTACCGGAAAATGAACTTACTAGTATACTTAAAACATCGTCATAGAAGTTTCTGGAAAACCTTATCCAAACAATGAAGTTAAACCATAGAAGTCGCTGAAAAACTTATCCAAAGCATAGTCCCCCTCAGCACAGGATCTCCTAGTGAGGAGGACTACGAATATATTTTCTATTTTATATGTACATCTAACTAACATTGTTTCATATAAAAATGTAAAAAATATTATATATATAGTTACTAAATAAAAAAAGAAATAAAAAAAAGTTACAAGTGCCAAAAATTAAATCCACTCTTGCTAAGAAACATGAATCACCTCGCACCTTCCATATTCAACATTTTCTTAAAAGAAACAAAACATATAACTCAAACTAACAGAAAACGGACATATAAAAACTTTAGTACGTGGTTAATGAACAAAAAAAGAAATTGCATTGACAAGTTACTTGCGAACCGACCGTGTTAATTTTTTATTCGTTGTATATTATTATTTAAACATATATTAAAAAAAAAGAACTTTCACACTAAAAAAATGTTCAATTATTTTTATATATGTTTGTAATATTTTATATTTCGATTATTTTATGTAAGTAATCTTTTGTTTTTTTATTTAAGTTTTTCGTTTGTACTTTGTATTTTTATTATATATTTGTATTTTTATTATTATTTTATTTTTATTTGCAACGTCACTTGACGATCCTGGATATATAAACTTATTGAAATTACCAAATTACTGAAATTTTCTTAATTTAACGAAATTATTAAATTTGTTAGGAACTCGTCCGAAATAAGATTTTGCTCGCGATTTTACAATAATTACATTTTTGGACTTATACCTGCGTTCATGAACTTATCTAACGGTCAGCATTTCAGCAAATAATGCTGACTGACTAACCCCCCCCCCCCCTTCCCATCTAAAACTCGGTGAAATGAAAAAGCGATACTAAAAAGAGACAAACACCTACATTTAGGGTTTAACCTGCGAGAGAAAGAGCCTCCTCCTCTGGCGCTTCGTAGCTTATCGGTCTCCCCTTTGTACGGTGCTTCGCAACCTCCCCCCACTTGTCTACTTATTACACTAATTTTTTAAGTGAAAAACTCTATTGCACCGTTGAGATTTCCAACTCGATGAAACGAAAAAGCGACATTAAAAAGATACAAACAGCTACATCTATAAGATTTAACCTGCGAGAGAATGAGATTCTATATATACGGTCTCCTCTTTGTGTGGTGCTTCGTAGCCTCCCCACTCTTGTCTACTTTGGTTTTCTGAAGGTTTCACTTATACCACACTTACACTTATTTTTGTATATATGTGGCCCACCTGAGCTCAGTAATATTTTTTTAGTCTACCAATTAGGATTGGCCACCACTGGTCTAAGGGGTGAAGTGACTAGTGACCTTTCTCCAGAAATAACTCCGCTTGATTTCATGGAATAAGAAATGTCATAGACTTCACATGCGGAGAAATCTCCAAACTTGGATGGAGTTAATTGGATTTGGAGGGGTGTGTTAATGTATATTATATATAGGAGGGGTGTGTTAATGTATATTATATATAGGAGGGGTGTGTTAATGTATATTATATATAGGAGGGGTGTGTTAATGTATATTTATGTATGTATGTTAGCAATGTATTTTACTTACAAATCATAATTTTTTTTCATTAGCTCCACACATATTCTAGATTTCTTCTCCTTGGTGTGCCCTATCAGGTCCTCCCGACGCGACGTTGGCGATCACTCTGGAAAATGTCTCTCTGTCTTGCGCTGCCCGGAATAGCTCCTCCACACTTCTAATGCCGGTCCACTCTCGTACATTTCGCAGTCAAGACATTTGTCTCCTACCAGACCCTCGGCGACCCTCTATCTTGCCTTTCAAAACCAATTAGAGCAAGTTATACTTCTCCCCTCGAAGTATGTGACCCAGATATGAAATTTTCCGGACTTTCACCAATGTAAGCAGCTCTCTATCTGCTCCAGCCTGCCTGAGAATTTCTGTGTTGGTGATCATGTCGGTCCATAGGATCTTGAAAATTCTCCGGTGAAGCCACATTTCAAAAGCCTCTAACCTGTTCATGGTATTTACCTTCAAGGTCTATGTCGCACATCCATACAGCAAGACCGACCACACATAACATTTTAGCATTCTCTGCCTTAGTTTTAAATTGATATTGTCTTTGAAAGAAATAATTATAGTAGATACGATAGTAGTTTCAGGTAATTTTTCAATTCAAGTTGGAATGCATGATTACTTTCAATAATTTTTGGATTTAACGGGAGGTTGGTGAAATAAGTTGTACCTAGATAGAGATTGGTATTTTAATAATAATAATAATAATAATAATAATAATTTTTAACTTGGTTTAAAATAATTATAATAATTATATTTTTTCAAGTTTTATGTAGCTCCTACAATACATCTTGAACTTTCCAATTGGTGTGGACTTTAAAGTTTCTGGTAGTGTGTTATACAACTTCATTCCCTTGTACAGTAGACTGTTCTGCGTATTGGCTTTGTCCTTTTTTTGTAGCCTAATTTCCTTGCACGTCCTTGTGTTATATCTGTGAATGTCTTTATTGTATACAATTTTATTTGAGAAGTATTTTGGTAACGTGTTGTTCAATATTTTGTGGATAAATACCATCGTGTTCAAGGTCAGCATCTGTTTCACGGTCAACCAATTTAGTTCCTTTAACATTTTAATTATTTTTGAAAATCTGTTTCGTCGGAGAATTATTCTCATAGCCCTGTTTTGGAGAATTTGTAACTTATTTTGTTCTCATAGGAAAAGTATACTTGAGCAGTAGTTGAAGTGTGGAGCAATAATTGAATTGTATATGGTGATTGCAGTTTTTCTAGAAATTTTTGGCCGAATTCTTCCAAAAAAAGATATCTTTTTGCCAATTTTCTTTTGGGTGTATTCAGCATGTCTATTGAAGTTTAGTTTGGAATCTAATATAACTCCTAAGTATTTCATTTCAGTAACATTTTCAATAATTTCACCATCAATTTTAATTTTGCTTTCACTGGATGTCTTCTTGTATCCGATCACCATACATTTTGTTTTTTTTTGTATTTAATTTAAGCTTATTTATTTTTAGCCATCTTGATACATCATTTAGTTCATTATTTAAAATGTGTATTAGTTCTTCATAGTTATCTCCAATTAAGTATATTAGTGTATCATCGGCAAAAAGTCGTACTTTGCATTTTGAAAATATTTTCACCATGTCATTAATATAGAGTATGAACAATAGAGGTCCAAGGACCGATCCCTGTGGTACTCCTAACTTATTTTCCATTGGTTTTGAAAATTGATTATTTATTTTTGTTACCTGCTTTCTGTCTCTCAAATACTCTTGTATTAATTTAATGGCTACAGATGAGAAACCAATTTCTTTAAGCTTTCTTATTAGTATGTCTCGGTCTATAGTTTCGAATGCCCTTTGAAAATCCAAAAATATTGCTAAGATAAATTTATTATTATTCATTCCTTCCTTCCATTCTTCGACAATTACGTTTAATGCTGTTTCACATGAGTTATTAGATCTGAACCCTGATTGCTCTTGGTATAAAATATCGTGTTTATCTAGATATTGCGAAATTTGTTCTTTTATTATAACTTCAAGAATCTGCTCATATTTTGGTAAGGTGTTGATTGGTCGAAATTCTTCACATTTTCTGGTATTTTTTACCTTTGGAACCGGTATAATGGTAGATATTTTCCATGACTGTGGAAATTTTCCTTCTTCAATCGTCTCATTGATAATATTTAATAGAGTAGATCCAATTACTGGAAAAGCATCTCTTATTTTACTTTAAAATAAAACAATAACTTAATTTAAAATAAAACAATAACAAAGTTATTGTTTTATTTTAAATTAATAATGTCACATCACAAAGTATCCGCTTCATATGAACAAATCTTATTTTACTAATAGTTAATCCATCTGAACTATTCTTTGATTTTATTTAGTTTAAAATGTTAAATAAATATTCTGCATTTATTTTTCTGAAGACCAATGATTCTTTGTTTGGGTCGATATTATCATTTGTGGGGTTAACAGCAATGTTGGGTATTAATTTGTTAATTTGAATGATACTTTCAATAAAATATTTATTAAAGTTATTAGCCATGTTTTCTTCGTTTATCTCTTTTGGAAAGTTTACAATTTTTATGTCGTCTTTGTTTTCGCCATGTACTAATTCTTTTATGCTTTTCCAAATTTTTTTGGGATCCCCTTCTTCTGAGTTTATTTTATTTTTTATGTACTCATTATGCGTTCTTTTTATGTCTTTGGAGTATTTGTTTCTCGCTTTTTTGTAGTTATCCCAATCCGTAATACTATTAGTAAGGCATGCTCTTTTGTAATATGCATCTCTATCGTGCTGCATCGTACGTAGTTCGCTTGTGTACCATTTATTATTGTTTCATTTATGTATCTTCTGTTCTGGAACAACTTCATCAATAGATTTTTTTAAGTTTAATATCATCTGGTCAGCTTTTTGGTTATATTCCATTTGATTTATTCCATTCCAATTAATAGTCTCTAAGGATTGAATGAAAATTTCCTTATTGTATTTTTTGTAATTTTTAAATGTTGTTATTTGTGTTTCCTTACTGGAGTTGCATTTTTCTCTGTCATTTATTAGAATTTGAATGATGTTATGGTCGGTAATTTTAGGATTATCTAGTACTTTAATATTTAAATTGAATTTATTTGAGATTACCAGATCAATCGTCGTTTTTGAGATATTTGTAATTCGAGTAAAATCTTTGACTAATTGTTTCATCCCTGTAGCTTGTATAATAGATTTTAGTTTTTTTGTGTATATGTCTGCATTTGCTTTAACATTTATATTAAAATCTCCAGCTATAACGTTTATATTTTCATCTTGTAAATTTTCCATGCACCATCTTTGAAAATATGTTAAAAAGTCGCACTTGCTTGTGTTTGGCGATCTATAAATTACAGTATATACACCTTTCTTGTTTCCTGATTTAATGGTGATGGCTAAGATCCAACAATGTTTTTCAAATTGATTGTTCGATATTACTTCATATGGAATTTTATTGCTTAAGAGAATCATCACTCCTCCTGTATGTCGACTATGTGAGTCGCAACGGATGGTATTATAATGTTCAAATCTAATTTCACTATCTTGAATATCTTCAGTAACATGTGTTTCACTCATCATAAGCATAAAAGGTTTCTTCTCCTCTAAAAGTATTTTTACCTCTTCATAATGTGCCATGATGCTTTGTATATTCAGGTATATAATTTCATCTTTCTCGTAACTTTTTTTTATAAAAAAGAGATTCTGCTCATTTTTGCTTCTAGTTTTCTTTTATAAATTGGGCATTCCTTGCTCATGGCTGAGTGACCACTATTTAGTTTCAGTCCTAATCTATTGCTAGTCATTATACAATTGATGCACTGAATATCCTCCTCGGTGCAATCTTTAACATCATGATGTTTTGCGCATTTTGGACAAGATTTTAGGTTTCTGCAATCTATAGCCTTGTGATTAAACCCATTACATTTAAAACATCTCATGATATTTAAATTATCAAAGACCCTGCATCTGTCCCATCCAATATTTATTTTTTCTTCCTTTAACATCCTGTGGTATGTCTTTCCGTCAACGTCAGCATATATGGTGTAGCTTGTTTGATTTCGTAGATTTTTTGTTTCTTTTACAAATGTTACTTTTATTTTTGAGTGCTGTTCAAAAATAAACTCATTTTGACACTTAATTGTCCTTTCCATTTCTTCAAAAGAATATTTTTCGGTTAAGCCTATAATTTTGACAGATGGATTTTTTTCTTGCGGGATTTTTACATCATATTTGTCACCTATCTTTGAAATTATTTGCTCCTCCATCTTTTGTATTGCAGCTACGTTCTTGCACTCCACTATTACTGCTCCTTGTTTAAAATTTCTAATTCCAGTAACACCAAAATTAACAGGATCTATGTTTTGTTTTATTTCATCCTTTGTTACCATATTTTTTTGATCCTTATCTTTCGGCTTAATAATGATGATAGGTTCATGTTTTTTACATTTACTTGGTTCTTCAATAGATTTACCATATTTCGTAATTTCAGCATACGATTTAGACTCAATATTTAATTTTAAATCTTCAATGTTCTTATCAATTTTGTATAATGACTGATACAATCTGTCGAGTCCCTCCCCTTCTTTGGTAGTTGGTGCCTTGTATTCCTGGACCATGGCTTCAATGTGGTTCAACATTTCACACATTGCCTCAGTTAGGGAGGTTTTTTGATCCTTTTTGAGTGTGCTTGGAATTAAATTTTGGCATTTTAATATTATTCTGATACATATCTTGCTGATATATTGAAATGTAAGTTATTTAGCAGTATTTCTTCGAAAGTTTGTAGTATTGAATATTTTTTATATATTTCGTTTACTGCATGACCGAATCGAGAGACTGAATGGGGGAGACCTAACCTAGACTTCTCCAGCCGGACTCTCTCGACGCATCGCCTTGCACCGCAGTGGGGGGTTGGATCCATACTTTTGTCACACCTGGACACATTGACCCCCAGATTTCCATCTACCTCTCATACCTTCTTGCTTTCGCACAACTTCCTATCCTTCCTAAAATACCCTCCACCCACCATCCCCAAAGATGACATAGGCCATGAGGCATTTTTCCCCTCAAGGTCTCCTGTATGGAGCTGATGTAAAAAATGCTTTATATTGCATTGATCAACAGTACCAACGAGTGATGTGCCGGATCGTTAAAAATGTATATCCGCGGATACGGATCCGAATACGGAATTTGATGTCAAGATCCGCGGATACGGATCTTTATTTTCTTATTCAATCGGTGTCGGCGCGCGAGACCTTGAAACGATAGTTGACGTTAGGCCCGCCGCAACGACCGACGGTATGGTAACTTAATACGATAAAATATTTGATTTTAAGAAATAAAAAATACTCTGAATGGAATTTAATAGTTTTTTTTTTAAATTCTACCTAATCACCTATATATAGCATTTCATTCTATTCGTTGAAAATTAATAAGGCAAAAGATCCGTAAAAGATCCGCGAGAAAAGTAACGGATACGGATCTTTCTTCTCCCCCGGATATCCGCGGATACGGATACGGATATTCGGAACATCACTGGTACCAACACAAGTCTGACTTGGTTCCCTTTTGCACGTAGTTTTTTATCAATACAATAATACGAAATAATAACCTACAAAAAGAAGAAACTCCAGTCTTGATCACATCATGAAAACGAATAAATAAATTATTTTTCGAAACATGAGGAAGACATGGCACAACCAAGTGAATCAGGTACATGAGTCGGGCCATGTCAAGAGTCAGAATAATATAAGAGCATGCTCCTTTCTACCTACTTCTACGGAAAACGGTGTGATGGTTAGTTAATTAATTAGAAACATAGTAAGATTTTGTTCATCATTTCAAAATTCAAGATCTTTAACTTGTAGTTGTTTAACTTGCGTATGAAACATACATCAATGAATTACAGGTAATTCAAAATAAGATAATCAAAAAACTATTTCACTACGAATCCAAAACATCCACAAAAAAATTATATTTGAAAACAAAACTGTTAACATTAAGAAAACTATACGAGTACAATATATGTGTCCTTATATACAAAATAAATAATAAACTCATACATACAAACACAGAATTCATTAAAACGTCCCAAGTACACAAACATTTTACACGACAACACGATAACATACGTTTAAACACCATTCATACTAACTACGGTAAGCAATCAATTAGTTACGAGGGGGGCAATTTATATAATTGCCTTCCAGATGATATCAAAAACGAAAAAAGTGTATGCAAATTCAAAAAAAAATTGTTCATGTTTATTCACAAAAAACAAAGTAGTGATAGTGAATAATATCGTATGGTAATATAATATCATGTCAATGTCAGTATTGCAATCTAATGTAATCTAAGGTTATGAAATGTAAAAACCATGTAATGTAAAAACTATGTAATACAATGTAAAAAGTACATAATTCAATATTCTAGTTAAGTAAGTGAAAATGTTATTTTCTTTTTTACTGGAATAAAAACTTATGAAAAAAAAAAAAAAAACTTGTCTTTCTGGACGTGCGATTTATTTAAAGCCCGTGATTTATATAAAGCTGGCATCTTCCGGAATGCATTCAACTGCTCTGTCATTCACACATAAATCCGTTTTGTAGTTTAGTGATTTAGTATTAATTATAAATCGTCCAATCTATTTATCTCCAGAAGCTATATTTGTCTCTAACAGATTCCGATGTGCTCCATTTTGTAGACATTTCTTTTCGTGGAGGAACTGAGCATTCCGATAATGTAAACGTGTGGTTTTATTTGTAGATGAGGTAAGTAGGTACCTACTAACGGCGCTATATATAACAAGAAGACAGCATTCAATCTTCCACGATGGGAGGAGAACTGAAAAGACATGAGGTAAATAGGGGCATTTGAAAATCCATAAGCCATTTTATTTCAAAATAAACATGCAGCTGTACGCTGCACCTACCCCACACATCATGAAAGTGCCATATAATAATAATAACAGATCAATAATAATATAATTCATTAATAACTGTTTGTTTTGTCGGGAGTGGATGCGTTCGCGTGTCAATCGGATGACAAATCAATTAGCTTTCAGCACTGATCAGAAAATTCCTAGAATTGTGATATATACCGAATTGTAATATGTAAAACATTTTTAAAAGCGTTTGGGTCCCACCTAGGCGTCGCGTCGCATCGATCGTGTGTGATGGAAAACGTTTGGCATCGGGTTCTTTTGACAAATCGGTCGCACTTTTTTTTCGTAGCTTTCAATGAATTTTCAAAAAGGTGTTGAGTTGAGTTGATTCTGATTTGTCACGGAATCGATGTTGTTACTTATCGATTGGAGCGGCAAGACATTTACAAAAAAAGTCCGTTGAGCGCTGGAAATTTTTGTTCGTTTGGTTTTGGACAAGGATGTAACTTAAAACAAATTTTTAAGAGTTCCCAATATTGTAGAAAAAAAACGAGTGTGCTTTAGACCATACAACTGAAGTAAAACTTCTGCTCCATCTATATGATAGGAAGAGAGAAAGAAAATTTGCGCGCGCACTGCTCCCTCTTGCTCCTACAGTGTGATACAGACAATAGACCTGCACTGTGTAACCTAACTGGCTACGAGAGAAAGAAAGAAAAAAAAATGTGTGCTCGCACCTTTCTCTCTTGCCCTTATAGTAATATACGAAGCGTTCGCCTCGCTTTTCATAAAGCTCTCGTCATGCATTCGCCAGCTTACTCCCCAAGTCAAGCGTGCGTAAAGAAGTTTTACTTCAAAAATTTTAACGTCTTTTTCTACAACAAATTTGCGATCCGTTAGAAATAAGTTGATTCGTAACGGATTAGTGGGCGCTTAGCATTCAAGTATAAAAGCCATCTACCACTTTATGGGCGCCTGGCACTCCAGTAATTGTTACTTATTATTTATAAACAGATAAAGAATCACACTAACGCGAAGTTGCGGAACCTGAAAGTATCAATAATTTTACATTTACATATTTGCATTTACATTTACACCTTAAATTCTTCTCAATATCGTATACTGAGAAAAGTTTTTGACTTTTTGAACAGTTTACAGATCGTACAGATCGACGCATTTGCCCGAAATAATAGTCTACTAGCATTGTAATCCGTTATTGCTAGGACTTGCAGCTGCGGGTGGCGGGCGACACGACTGTAGCTTCGTACGAAAATGATTTCCAAAAGGCGAGACGTCAGGGATATACTCAAAGTCGGATTCTTTAATTTCAACCATACAGACGCTAGGGTATTAATAATATCAGATTTTGTTGGTAACTTTAGGGTACCTACTCATTGGCTAACTTAGTTTTTTTTAATTAGGTTAGGATGTGATTTTCAAGAGATAAGTAAGATATTTATTTTTATTTATTTATTGCTTCTTTACAATTTAAATACATTTTTATAACGACTTCAAAAAGGAGGAGGTTCTCAATTCGACTGTATTTTTTTTTTTTTATGTTTGTTACCTCAGAACTTTCGACTGGGTAAACCGATATTGATGATTCTTTTTTTATTTGAAAGCTGATGCTTCCCGTGTGGTTCCATTTTAATTTGGTCCAGTTCTGCCAATGGCATCCATAAGAAAACCATATAAGTCTTAAATTTGCATTAAGTATCCGCGGGACAAATGGACGAATAACTCAATATCACGCCAACTGATTTCGATGATTCTTTTTTTATTGGAAAGGATATACTTCAAGGGTAGTTTGAAGAGAGTTTGGTTAGGTTCTGATTATGGAATCCATGACACAGTAACGGAACTCTTCAATTCTTAGGAGCAAATTAACGATTCTCGGCCGAATCTCTTAATTTGACCCTTAAACGTCGTTATGGTCAAATGATGTCTGTCTCATATGAGCAACACGTTTAGTAGGTCTACCCATATTCAGACAAATTAGTTAGTATACTTCAGGTTCACTAAAAATCTAAAAATAAACAAGAAATTTAACAAAACAAAAAAACGACCTCAAAAAATGCACAAAAAGTAAAAAATAATTTCGTATTCTCCTACAACTTCATAATCAACTTACTTTTTCTACTCATCAATATGTAGGTACGATTGTTATTTTTGGAGTCGGTGTCAGCAAAGGTACCCGGGCGGCGTGTTCACTTGACAGCTCCCCTCACGCCGCAGCCCCGCTCTCGCCTCGTCAAGTCGCACGTGCGATACAAGCACATCACACCTATAACTATGTATATATTTACAAACCTACCTTGGCTGATACCGACTCCAAAAATAACAATCGTACCTACATATTGATGAGTAGAAAAAGTAAGTTGATTATGAAGTTGTAGAAGAATACGAAATTATTTTTTTACTTTTTAGTGCATTTTTTGAAGTCGTTTTTTTGTTTCGTTAAATTTCTTGTTTATTTAGCATGTAATTATTAACCCCACTAGGGTTCGCCTGTATCGGGGTTAATAATTTCAAAATTTAATAAAAACACACACGTAAATATTGGTCATCAAACAGTTAAGTAAAAGCAAAATAATAAAATTTAAAAATAAATTGATAAACAGAGAAAATTATAAGTGATAAAAATATATGAATTAACAACAAAGTGTTGAGAGATCAAACAAAGCGTTATCTTTCATTATATCATAAATTCATACCATTTTCAACAATAGATAAAATTAAAAAATATATATCCTTAGGGTTTTTTTTTAAAAAGGTGTAAAAAATAACTTAATGAAAAAACAAAGATTTATAAGCGGTTACAGTAAAGAAAATTTTTCTTATACAATGTTAAAGTGACTATCAAATAATTATGAAATTAATATGAAAGAAACCGTTTTGATCACAACATTATTTTTCTTATACAATATTAAAGTGACTATCAAATAATTATGAAATTAATATAAAAGGAACCGTTTTGATCACAACGTTATTGATATATTTGAGCCTTCTTCGGAATAGCAGACACGCCCACTCCACCCTTCTATAGATTCAACTTTTCAGTATAACGTTCTGTGTTTGTAGAGCTCGTTGGTGTAACCGATATGAAGAGGTATTTATTTACCCGATACTTCGCGTGTTTGGTCAACGGGTTAAATATTTACATTATTACATAAGCGCGTCACAATGTGGAATATGGTAAAATGAAGGAAAACAAATGAAAATGTTAATACGTGATAATGTTAAGATTAATAAAATTAATGGTAAAATAACTTAATTATTGGTTTCTTCATTTCTTCGTTTCTGTCTTCCTTCATTTTTTCTAAGGTAACTCCATTAATGGAGGACTGAAAGCCATTAATGGAGTTACGCTGTCATTTCCGCCTACAAAACCAATTAAAGTCCAGACTGCTGTCCAGAAACACGAAGATATTAGTGTACAAAACACTTATCAGACCAGTACTTACGTACGCAGCTGAGACTTGGGTACTAACTAAGAGGAATGAACGAGCACTGGACGTTTTTGAAAGAAAAATTTTGAGGCGCATCTTCGGACCGGTTCTAGAAAATGGATTTTGGCGCAGACGTTATGACAATGAGCTCTGTACATTGTTTAAGGAGCTAAACGTCGCAAAATTTATAAAACTGGGAAGACTTCGGTGGCTGGGTCATGTGGAGAGAATGACCGAGCATCAAGCACCAAAGTCCCTGCTGAACTCAAGACCAATAGGGCGAAGGAGCCTGGAAAGACCAAGACTAAGATGGAGCGACAACGTCCTCAAAGACATGTATGGTAAAAGCATGTATGATCGTGTGAGAAATGTGGAGATCCACAAAGAATGCAAGATGTAAATGAAAGCATAAAGTGTAAAATTAAGATATGGATTTGGGCATATAGAGCGAATGAATAAAGAAAGTAGTGTAAGAAGAATATATGATGCAAATGTGAATTGTAGAATAAGTCGGGGAGGCCCGAGGAAAACATGCACGATCAAGTGAATCAGATACTTGAGTCGGGCCATGTCAAAAGTCAGAATGATAAAAGAGTATGTATGAGACGATATATGAATGTGAGTGAGGCAAAGAGTGTGTGCCAAGACCGAGTTGTTTGGCGGTCCGTCCTCTCTGCCTACCCCTGTGGGATGGCGTGATGGTTAGTTAGTTAGTTTCTTTTATTCTTCTCCTCTATCACTCTCTCCTGGATTATACTATTCTGCACCATCCTTTAGATCGTATGAACCGGCTGCGCCAATATTATTTAATATTTTTTGTGTATCAACGAGGTTTATTAACAGTTCCTCAATGATAACATTCTGCACTTCTCTATAAAACAACAATCCGTCCAAGACACAAGCATCCGTCGCCAAGACTTAGAAAAACCTCACCCTATGAATCCGGGCACCCCTGCTAAGTCACCAAACATAAAAAACCACTAGGGACAACCAGGGGCGTTGGTTATCCAATAAATGGTTTCCAGAGCGGCGGTACCCACACCCGCCTCCCAAATTGAAATGGTGCACATAATAAAATAGCTACTTATCCCTCTTGAGGTGATTTAACCACTAAACGGCGCTTTATTAAATCAACGATTTGATATTATTATCTTCTATGTATATAAAAATGAATGTATGTTTGCTTGCTTGTTTGTTGGTTGTTTATGCATTGCTATATTGAGTATAAGAAATGAATGAAACTTTCAAAACATCTTCTTTCCACCCTCACGAAGTTTTCTGTTTCTGAAGTTTATTACAACCACACGACAATACATCTGAAAAGTTTTTTAATCATTACAAAAACTCTTTCGAAGCTGTCAAATATTTCACAATTTGAGAATAACATTTTCAAAAACAATCAATTGTTTAATCAAAATTCAATTTTCGAATATAGATATTCTTTAAAGTAATGAATATTGAAGTTAATTTAATTTATTTATTTTTTTATTTATTTAACCTAAGATACTCACCCAAATTGAATACTTTGAATTTTATCAAAAATTAGACATTTTAAATAGGTGCCCATGTTAAGTACCAAATTTGATTAATTGTTCTTATAATGTATAAAAATAAATGTTTGTAGTGTATGAAAAATTGTATAGGTGGCAAGCGAGCAGTTTGAAAACTAAATGTACCGGGTTTGAATATATGGAACGCAGGAGAGGGGTGGGGAATGCGGAAAAGGGGTTCGCGGGTCGAGGGAGGGCGAGAGGGAAGGTGGGGAAGGTGGAGGGGAACGCGTAAGGGGAAGGGGACATGGGAGGGGTAGGGGAGGCGGTAGGGGAACGTGATGAATGTGAAAGGACACGCAGGGAGAAACAATTTCTATATTAAGTGGCATTCAACGCGTGCAGGGAACTCGCCAGTTTAATATAAATCATCTCCATAAATTTCTTTGTTTATATAAACAAACCAAACATTTTGACCGGTCAGTGGTTGAGCGTCGCGTGTTCGATTCCTCGACTGGCTAAGTCCTCCATCACAACCCAAGCAACATTTTCGGCTTTCTGTGGTGCTAGTAGGAGATTTTCAAACATTGTTGGGTTATTCGTAACCCGGGAATGTTTGTCTTTATTTTTATTAAAAAAAAAGATATAACAAGTAACTAAATTATTTAATGTTAGACATTAAGAATTCAATTTTGCCAGATTTTAGAGGCAACTTTGCATTTTTTGTGAGTTAGGTAATCATAATTATTTATGTCAAAAATAATCCTGCCCAACCACTGTGTTACTATAATGAAAAATAATATAAAAAATAAAACATCTGAAAAAATTGTTTTTGGATAAAAATGTTCATTATTTTATAAACATCAAATTTTGGGATTCTAAAAAAAATGCACATTTTTATCTTAAATTTACACAATTCAAAATGCTTTATTAAATTTTATATATCATCATATTTTCATAGCAAATGGAGTAAAAATATATTTTTTAATTAGAATTAACTTACTTATTTAATTATTCTTTAATAGCCTATATTTTCTAATTTAAAAAATGAATACATAAAGTAGCACATAGCGGTACTAGATATTTGGAATACCTACCCCTTGATTTAAAAAATATTTATTCAGTTATTTCGGCCTCAAATCCAAATTTAAGTTTAGTGTGAAAAAGGCCGCGTGGAATTTCCCCTTAAGCGTTGCAGGTATTTTAAGGCCCTCCGTTCGTGAAGATACTTACAATCTACGTGATTGTGACGAAACCACAAGTACCCTGCTGATATACTACTTTTTAATGCTAGTCTCCGTACACGGCGCTATCCGAAATATACTGAACTTGATCATTTTTCAAGTGCAGCCGTGGAGTGAACACGCTGTCAAGCGATGTCATATGACTTTTTTTCCAACATCAATCCATGCCTTCTCCACTAAATCATTTCTTACGTATTCTGGTAAAGTATAGTTATGTAAACATGCATTTTTTCCACTTCCAGAACAAATCTAACATTACTTTCATGTTCCGACGCCATTTCTGTCAAACGTCAAACGAATATAGACAAAAATGATGCGACGCGTCGCGTGCGATCAGCACTGTCGGTATCGTGATACGTGGGTGGTTTGGTATATTTATGCGTGATACTGATTGAACGGGCACAAGCTATATAGTACGGGGGGTACTTACGATCGGCGCGTATGATAAGCGCACGAGGATCAAGTAGCTTGTAAGTATCTCCGTGAACGGAGGCAGTAAAGAACGGTTTAACTTAGGTCTTCGATACTCTCAGAATGCCTTGGTGAAAGATCTGAAACTTTACTTGAAATGGGTTTAGCCGTATTTATTTACCAGGTCTGAAATATCAGGGAATCCCCAAACTTCCCCTTCCTATCACCGCTTCTCACTTCATTCCCGAATGCTATGATCCGGAAAGCTGGTACTCTTGCGTTAATAACATAACAACGAGGCGGAAGTATTTTTCTTACATTGGCTCCACGCAGGAACTCCTGAGGAAAAAAATCCCTCAGAGCCTAGTCATCTTTGGGGCTGCTGTATAGAGGGTCTTTTTAGGGAAAGGAAGAGAGGAAGTTCTGGGAAGAAAAAAAGTATGAAGGGTGGGTGGGAATCTGGGGGTCACTGTGTCTAGTAGTGACGGATGTATTTTTTTTAATTATTTAAAAAGAAAGACAAACATTCCCGTGTTACGAATACCACGACAATATTTGAAAATCTCCTACTACCACTACAGTAAGTCGAAAAATGTTGCTCGAGTCGTGATGGAGGATGGAGCCAGTCGAGGAATCGAACACGGAACGCCTGGGTGGGACCCAAACGCGATGCCCACCCAACCACCGACCGGCTGGAGAGGTCTAGGTTAGGTTTCTCTTAACCAATCCCTCCCGATCCGAATCCTCCACTCAGTAGGTGGGCAAACGCATTGACCGCCAATATCTAAACCTCACTTCATGAACCCGGGCATACCTGCTAAGTTACCAAACGTTGCGAACCACTTACGGTAACCTGTGGCAGGGGTGTTGGTTATCCAATGGTTCCCGGAGCGGCGGTTCCTCCCAAATGTGTACTAATTATTTCTGTTTTTTTTAAGAAAGACTTACATTATAAACAATAATAATATAATGCTTAAATTTTATTTCTTTCAACTAGGTACCATAATTATAAAGGGAAAATTTTATTTCTGCAATGATGGAGGACTTAGCCATCTGGATTGAACCCGAAACGCCTGGGTGCGAATCCAACGCTTCGGACCACTCGAACAACTAACGGACAGCTCTAAAATAATGTTCACAATTCTAATGGCAAAATGTGAAATAAATTTACGAACATGATTGCGGTAAAAAATATTAATTAAAATTAATAAGTTTGTCTAATGAACCCAACCTTGCCCTTTTTCCTCTCCCAGCAAAAGCCGCACGTCAAGCAACAGCTGATGACACCTTAATTAGCATTCACGGTCGCAAACAGTTTCCGCCAGTGGCCCCTCCCCGCGGTGGTGGATATTGATCCTTCCTTCCCGACTTTCCGCCGGTGTGCGGGCGAGAGAGGGAGGGGGCGACGCGGAAGTACTCAAGAGGGAGGGAGACGGCGATATTAAATGTCCTTCGCGACATATACAGCGTGGTAAGAAATTAATTTTATTGGCGAAATAAATCAATTAAAATATTTAATTAATTATGTTATTTCACAATCATTTCATTTAAAATAATATGCAGTATATTTGCGGCACGTTCCAGAGAGGTAGATGCTCTCAGTATCGCCCTGGTGAAAGAGTTTGGTGGCCAGATCCAAGCCAGTAATTCCAAACCTTATTCTTTCCCGTCTCCGTCCCCTTCCTTCTACCCTCATATTCATGAAATACCTCAATTGGGGATGCCGAAGTCTCTCTGACACCAGACGGTTCGGAGCAATTCGGACTCTAACCAATACGTCTGCCGTAGGTCACGCCAAGTGGTTCGCTACGTTGGTGACTTAGCAGGGGTGCCCGGGTTCATGGGATGAGTTTTTTTTTTTTTTTTTTTTTTTACATTAACTCCACACAGGAGGCCCTGAGGAAAATAATTTCCCTCAGGGCCTATGTCATCTGGGATGCTGTATGGAGGGTCTTTTTGAGGAGAGGAAGGAATGAACATTGGTCTTGAAGAGACCCATGTTGTAGGAAGGAGGAAACACAGAGGCCGGCAAATCATTCCACAGCCGAGCTGTTGAACACAAGAATGAGTCGAAGAAACGACCCGTTCTCATGTGACAAATGTCAACTGTGTACAAATGTTGGGCACGCGTTTGGCGTGTTTCCCGACTATGCACCGGTGCCGAAGGGATCAATGATGCTAGTTCCTCGGAGCATCTTCCATTGTAATACCGGTAGAACAAGGATAGCATTCCCACCCGACGCCTGTGCTCTAAAGATTGCAATCCGTCTGTTAAGATGGGAGAATCTATCAAACGGACCGCCCGTTTCTGCACAGAGTCGAGGGTATTTTTCAGGTATTTTGGAGCTCCATACCAGAGGTGGCTGCCAAATTCAACCGTGGGGCGCACTTGCGATTTGTACAGGGTTAGCAGTTGTGTACTATTAAAGTATCTGCGGGCCCTGTACAGTACGCCCAGTTTTTGGGAGGCTAGCTTTACTCTGGCTTCGATGGAGCCCCCATACCTGAGCTGGTCACTTAGGGTTACACCAAGCATATCAATGGAGGGCCTGTTCGGAAGATTGCTTCCGTTGAAAGAGACTAGATTTTCATTTCGATCCCTTTTGGACGTAATCAGACAAGATTGGGTCTTTGAAACATTAAATTCAACGAGATTATTTTTACCCCAAGAGAAAACACTCTCGAGGTAGCCGTCCATTCTTTGCTTCAAAGCCCTACGAGCTGTTGGAGTTTGTGAGCCCTTTGGGGGCTTGTCAAACAAAAAGCTATCATGAACTGTACTGTCGTCCGCATAACGGTTTGTCCGGGTCAGATCGGGAGAGAATGGTTGAGGGAGTCCCTTTGGCTTTTCCAACCATACTCTCTCGGAAAATCACCTTGCACCGCAGTGGGAGAGATAGAATCATACTTCCGTCACTCCTGGACACACTGACCCCCAGATTCCTACCTTTTACTTTTATTCCTACCTTTTTTTATTCCTACATTTTACCTTTTATTCTCTCTACCCTTTTTTCCCAGAACTTCCTATTCTTCCCTTCAAAAACACCCTCCACACAGCATCCCCTAAGATGACATAGTGGAGCTAATTTAAAAAATTACGATATTACGGGAAAGGAATGAAGCAACCACACGCGGCGTTTCACGCCTTTTTGCCGTTGCTTCGTTCCTTTCTCACAATTCGTGGCTCGGCTCATGTTCGTATTTGTACACGTCGATCGTCCAGTTGATTAGTCAGACATCTCCAAATTAAGAGAAAATACATTTGATATGTGTGTTTTTTTTTTAATATTATTCCAAATAATAAGTTTTGAGATAATAAGAAAAGCAATATTCGAATAAACACTCATCATGTTTTTTCATTGTGTCTGTGTTTATACATATCAAATATTCTATAAAATAACGCCGGGGAGTATAACGGTCCGGTACATTAGTGTGACATTTTGAAATATCCTAACCAAAGATATGATCCTAACAGTAACCCAGAAAACATAATTTTTTTTTGTTTCTTTCACTGCAATTTTTTTTAATTGCTTTGGTGATGTTAAGTTTATTATTGACGTGTTCTAAAAAAATATTTCCAATTGATTTTATATTTAGGTCATACTGTATTCTGCATGCGCAAAGGAGAATGAAATACATATAGCACCCGTTTTGCAATATGTGCGAGTGGGAGGGAGTGCTGCATCTACTGCACAGCGGAAATAGATGTTCATCCGTATAAACAAAAAAGAAAAAAATAATGAAAAGGAAATAATAAAACCGGTCAGAATTTCAGACTTTTTTTCCAAATGTGGAAAATAAAATATTTTGTGTTATTTTTAGGTTGCATCAGACTTACTCCAATATTCAGATTCTCTTCAGCGTAATTATCTTTTATTTTTTTCTTTATTAGAAAGTATGTACTTTATTAGAAAGTACTATCGAAAAACCTCAAAATGAATGTATTGTGTTACACACGGTGTCCGGAAACTCGTAGTACAAGCGGGAAACTGGTAAATCTACATCACATTCGGAGTCGATTTGTGATATAACTTTTTTGATTTGAGCTTTCGTTTTCGAGTAAATCGGGTCCGAAGTTGGAATTTTTTTGGTTAAATTTGAAATTTTTTTCACTAGGGGGTTGATTTCAGCTGTGTAATGTCTTATAAAATGCATTGAAGGTTAAACCGGGCTCAAAATTTTTTTTAACCCTTTAGTTGCCGAAAAAATGGAAAAATAGAAAAAAAAATATTAAAATTGATATGCTCAGATCGAAAAAAATAAGTTTTTTGGGTTCTCTACGTGATGTAGATTCACCAGTTTCCCGCTTGTACTACGAGTTTCCGGACACGTTGTATAGGACTATTAAATGGTGCGTTATAATGTTGTGCGTTAAAAGGCGCTTTGAAACATAACTTTCGAAATAATTCACAAATTTCACAATTAGTTAATTTAATATAATAATTTGTAGTGTGCATATTACAATTTGGGAGGCGGGTATGGCTACCGCCTCCCCTGTAACCATTTATTGGAAATACCAAAACCTCTGCCATAGGTCACCTACGTTCGCTTCGTTTGGTGACTTAGCAGTAGTGCCCGGGTTCATGGGGTGAGGTTTGTCCGGGTCTTGGCGGTGGATACGTTTGCCCACCTACTGCATGGCTGGCCGGATCGGGAGAGAATGGTTGAGAGACTTCTCCAGCCGTAGTCTCTCGGAAAATGCTTGCACCACAGTCGGAGGGATGGATTCATAATTTTCCTGGACCACTGACCCCCACATTCCAACCCACCCCTTTTAATCTTTTCCTTCCCAGAACTTACTTTTCTAAAAAGACCCTCCACACAGGATCCCCAAAGATGACATAGACCCTGAGGGGAATTATTTTACCTCTGTGTATAGCTAATAGAAAAGGCCCGTTCCAGAATGAAAGATACTCTCAGTGTCGCCCTCACCATTTAGGAACGCAACGTTTCTTTAAACGTTTCACAATTTGGGAGGCGGGAATGGGTACCGCCGCCCCGGGAACCTTTATTGGATAACTAACACCTCTGCCATAGGTCACCCTAAGTGGTTCGCTACGTTTGGCGGTTTAGCCGTGGTGCCCGGGTTCATGGGGTGAGGTTTGTCTAGGTCTTGGAGGCGGATGACCAGGGCATACTGAACCCCAGATTCCTACCCACCTCTTAAACCCCTTTCCTTCCCAGAACAAATGGCCTTCAAAAAACAAATGGCTTAAACCGTATTTGATGATCAGAACTGATTAGCCGGGTACTTCCCATATTTATTTCCCACCAACCTCATCCTCACAACCTACCCCAATGATGACGTAATCTCTCTGAGTCTAGACCAGAAGGAGCTGGTCTAGCTTTGGGAGCTGTTGGGACTCTTGTGCGGTATTCACATAAAAATGATGGCGGATAGATATTCTGATTACCGCCCCGGTGAAAGACCACTATTCAGACTCGAAACGTTCATTTGAATGCAGTGTTTGGTGACCAGACCTGAATAGCCAGGTAGTTTCTAACCATCCACTTACAATTGGAACAGTAGTCTTACTATCATCGGACGGTTAGGAGTATTTGGGACTCTTGTTCGATGTTTAGGTACATAAAAAGTTCGGTAAGTGGTAGATCGTAAGTATTCAGATCGTGTCACTAAATATGGTTAATTCAAATGAATCGGTTTCTTACCTTGGTTATACTAAGATAGTATATTTACTGCCTGAGAAAAAAAAAAGTCAAACCACCAATATTGCTTTCTAGAAGAATAAATTATTATTTTTTTCGTATTATAATAGCATGTCGTCAGAAAGTTCCGTGAAAGCCACTACACGGCCATATTTAAATTTAGAATACATGAATATTTAACGGAAGCTCTACCGCACCGCCTGGCGGGACAAATCAAAACAACACATTGCAAGGTGTTGGTTTTCGAAATGAGAATGTGTTTGGTTTCTACTGTCATTTAATTTATCTACAACCATCGTTTAATAATGCATGGGACCTACTGATTAATGTAATCTACTAAAAGTACCTACCCGAGGTTCGTAGAAAACGTATTTAACAAGGTTAGCTCATCGATGGGGTAGAGCGGTAATTGGCTAGAAAGTCGTGACGTAGCTTGAAGTCCATTTTCCACTGGGAAATTTGAATTTACTAGTACAAATGGCGTCAAGGTATTCTGAATCCATTTTCAATGATTTATTTCTAATTTTCTACTTTGGTAATATTATACTGTTATCATATATAAAAACTGGTGTTCGGAATAAAAGGGGAAAATCGCAGGTATGTTTGTAATGTTATCGTATCTCTCAGTGAAAGATATGTTATCGTATCGCCTTGGTGAAAGCCACCATTCGGAATCGAAACTTTGCTTGAAATGGCTTTAGCCGTGTTTGGTGACCAGATCTAAACAGCCAGGTAATTCCTCACCTTCCTATTCCCATTTCCATCCCCTCCCTAAAACGAAATAGCCCCAACTCTTTTCAACACGGCTACACGTAATAGTTGTCGAAATAATATTAGTGTTAAAAATTGAAAAAGTTATTTTTTTAAGTATTATTTGTTTCTGGCGCCCCCGACTTTTTTTACCATGTATACTGTATACCTGTATACCACATTGTTGTTGTTAAAAAAACTGTATTATCACATCGACTTTAATTTATTTAGATTCACCCAAAAATATAATATTACTTAGTGAAAATTGAAAGAATGACTTCAAATGGACTTCAAGCTACGTCACGAGCATGCGAGCGGCCAGATACGTCTTTCGAAAACTACCTGTATGAGCGAAGCATGTTAAATAAATTTTCTACGAACCTTGGTACCTACCTATCCCAAGTAATCAGAAGTTTTTTTGAGATTTTTTTTTAAAATAGAAATAAGAAGTAGGTAGGTACCATGGAAATCGTATTATACTAACATATGATATTATATCTGTGGTTATTATGGTACCCACTACGTGGAAAATGGAACCCGATATCCATAAATATACCAAACCACCCACCAGAAATCATACAGTACATGTAACATAATAACAACAAACCAACTGATATCGTCTCATATCTGATAAATTGCAATCGGAGAGAAAATTTGAGAATGTAAAATACGTATATGAAAGTGATCTTTTTTACGAACTGAAAATAATGAGAACTGGAAAGAAACCATCGCGATTCTATTTTTAAACACATTTTTACACGTTTCCATTTCTTTAATTCTTCTTTACGGCGTAATTTGGGTCGGGAATTGGCCATTAATTTTTTCGTTACTCTTTTCGCGCCCTTTTGCTTTTGCTCCTCGGGCGGTTTTCGCGACGGAGTTGACCATTTAGGCTGGGGTTTTCAATTAAAGGTTTACCAAAAAAGTTAGGTTTGACTGATCATTAAATTGACTCTACGCAAAATTTCGTGATGAACTGAAAAATAAAACGTTATTTTATTCGCGTAGATAGAGCGTTAAGCGAAGATTCCTGACACCAGTAAAAACAACATAAAATATGTACCTACAAATTAAAAATGTAGGGCGTTCCCACGACCTTGTGGTCACCAGTATTCGAAATTAGTTCATTTCATAGCTTTAATAAAATTCATTAAACCACAGGATGTAGGAAAAATATTGCTTCCTGGAATAAAATTACGTAAAAGCTCAAATTTGCCAATTATTTTGTATTATTCCTAAAAATCGGATTTTTAATTTAAAATTTTTTAATTAAAATTAAATTTGATAATGTTATTATCGAGTTCTGCAAGTATTTAAGTATGTATTTTTGTTACAGCTGTTTCGGTTTACAAGACCATTTTAAAACTGTGGTTAATCCACATCAAGAAGACCTATTCATATGATTGTAAATGTAAATTTTTGAAGTTGCCTAATTGATTTATTACCGGTTAAACCAATTTGCTGGACACTAATTTTTATTTTTTATTTTTTTTAATATTGTATAAAAGTTACTTACAATGGGAATTTATACCCGCTAAGCAAGTAGCTTATCAGTAGGAGATTAGTTCCACAGATTAGTTAAAATAATCCTAAACGCGTCAGCGTGGCAACAACATACACATATAACAGCATATTAACCATAAACATATTTATATATATACACTAAACATTGTGATAATGTGATATGCAATGTTGATAATAATAGAGACCGTATTTTATAGTGAAAAAATATAGATTAAGATTTTTTTAAAAATATCATTAGACAGTTGGGTATATAATACACTAGTCATTAATAACATAATTGCAAATTAGTACATGGTGAGAGTGAGCAAAATATAAACTTAATACATAAGGTTACTCCCTAATAGCCATGATTTTAACATCAGTGAGAATTTCGTTATGGAGCAATTTTCTATAAATTCGTATGGCAATTTGTTAATGGTATAATACAGGGTTTTCCAATATGAGGTGTTATTTTGATATTCAAAGAAAAAAACCATTTTTTAATATAAATGATCGGATGTTTATTTCATTATAAAGAGGAAGGTATGCCGTTAATATTGGAAAATAACATCAGGCAAATGACCACCATGACCACGCTTACAGGACCATATCCTTTTCATGAAATTTTCCATAACCAAATCGCAAAGTGGCTGCCCTATGTCCTCGATAGCCTCGCGAATTCCACCTTTGAGGTCTTGAATCAACGCTGGGCTCTTGGCGTAGACCTTCTCTTTCACGTGGCCAGGAAGAAGTCGCAAGGTGTTAAATCACAAGATCTCGGTGGCCAATCGTGATCACCTCTTCGAGAGATAACACGGTCCGGAAACTTTTCCCGTAAATAATCAATGGTTTCGTTGCTTGTGTGGCACGTAGCGCCGTCTTGTTGAAAGTAAACGTTGTCCAGATCAATACCATCCAATTCCGGCTATCAAAAATCATTAATCATCTCTCGACAGCGCAATCCATTCACCGTAACTGTTGCTCTAATAATTTACTTTAATAATTTCAATGCGTTGTTGAAGCGTGTATCATTCCATTTTTATTAATGGCGTAGTTTCTACTTATCAAATGTCAAAAAATGACAGCTTCAAAAGTGACATCTACCGAAATAGCGGGCTATTCAAAATAACACCTCTTATTGGAAAACCCTATATATTCAAGTGTTCTTTAACCATTTGTTTTGAAACACAGGTACTTTCATTCCTTTATTTTGTATGAGACGAGTATTGTGTGCATGACCCACCATTGAGAGAGTATTATATGGGATTCGGAATCTTTCCATTTGGTTTCCCTTGCACTAAGTGTAAGGGTTTTTTAAATTGTTTTAGAATGACGTTATTGCTATGACTCATTAAAGTGCATTATATTGTTTTTCCTTGTAATAACCAATTCATTACCAAATACTCGTAGATTAATTCACTTTAACAAAACTAAATAATTGATATCTCCCTTTTTGTTTTTATTTTTAATTGAAATTTAAAAGAATGTAAGACTTGTATGTGTATAACCGTACATGTGCGTATATATATTATTTTTCCACTTCACGTCTGGTGTTTTTTTAATTTTGTTATTTATATTTTTTTTTTAAATAGCCATAAAACTCGCACATTATATTTAACTATTTTTTTGTGAGTACTATCACTTTACTTTTACTTGTTTTTTTATTAATGTATATATTATTTCTCGATCCTACATCTTGTGTTTTTCAGTTTTCATCATTATTATTATATATTTATTTTTTCTACTTTCATTATTTTTTATCTTATCTTATCTTTTATGTATCACACAGTATTAGACAGTATATATAGACTATGTTTAGATTGTTTATCTAGTTCCTATCTCTGCAATATTAAGCAAAAAAAGAAGATAATAATTGGATATGTTTTAAGATTTTCACGGCCAAAAGTATTTTCGTTGTGTGTTTTTGGGGTGTTATGTCGTGTTGCGCTACCTCCTTCTTTAGCCAACGTTTCGGACATCGTTGCAGCGTCCATCATCAGGGCAGATCCGGCAGATCCAGTAGATGTGTGATAACTGATTTGTGAGACAAACACATACGTCTACAGGATTTAGCCTGCGAGATAATGAATTGGTCTCCTCTTTGTGTGGTGCTTCGTAGCCTCCCCACTGCTGTGTACTATAGTTTTCCGAAGGTTTCACTTCTACCGCGTTTGAATTTCACATTTTCTCAGGGTAGGCAAACCTTTTCAGCCTTTGCGGACCGCACTCCACTGAGTTTAGGGGTAAAGGATGCGGGCATTGGCCATCCCAACAATATTAGATTACGGCTAAATGAAGGTTCCATGTGGACCGACAGAATCGTGTGTGAGGCCGCTAATTGGATCAAATTATTAAGAGTGGTAAAAATCAAGTGGACTCTATCTATACGGATTTTTCAAAAGCCTTTGATAAAATTAACATTGAACTGCTTCTGAAGAAACTGTTAAAAATCGGGATTAAGGGTGACCTTCTCAGATGGATCAAATCGTATGTGACAAACAGAAGTCAAGCAGTTAGAGCTAAGGGTTTCTCCTCTCGTTTTTTCAATATACCTTCAGGAATCCCGCAAGGATCACATCTCGGACCTCTCTTGTTTATTTTATATATCAATGATATGAGTGAATGCTTTAAAAATTCCAAATTCCAAATTTTTGCTGATGACACTAAAATTTACAAAAAAATCACTAATATTAATGACAGCCTAGAATTGCAAGATGATATTAATAGGCTTGGAATATATTGTGCGAACAACCAACTGTTCCTTAACCTAGAAAAATGTAACACAATATCATTCACCAAAAGCATAAATCCCTTAATATTTCCGTACAAAATCAATGACGTAGAGATAAAAAGATGTTGTGAAGTGAAGGACTTAGGAATAATTATGGACTCCGGAATGTCTTTCCGAACACATATAAATTCCATCTGTGACAGGGCATACAAACTTCTAGGATTCATCATAAGAGTGACCAAACCATTCAGGTCACCACACGTAATCAAAATACTGTATGTCTCTTTTGTTCGCTCAATATTAGAATTCGGATCAGTCATATGGAATCCCCAATACAAAGTTAATATTGAAAGGTTAGAAAGAATTCAAAAAAAGATACTGAAACACCTAGATTTTAAATCCTTTCGAACATCAGAAAGCCTAAAAGACTCATTAACATTCCATAATTTATCAACCTTAGAAGATAGAAGAAATATATCCGACCAGAAATTTCTATTCAAAATTATTAACAACGTTGTTGACAACAACTATCTTCTGGAACACATTAATTTCCACTGTCCAATAAGAAACACAAGGTCAAACCAACTATTCCACATCCCACACTCAAAAACAAATTACACACAACATTCATTTCTCCGAAGGACGTGCACAAAATACAATGATATCTTTTACGACGCTGATATTTTCCATTTGTCCTCAGGCCAATTTATTAAATTAATAATAGAAAAAATCAAAACAAATTGTTAATTATGAACTCTCCACCCCTGCTGCATGTTTTCCTTCTTTTTATAATAATAATAATAATAATATTTGGATGATTTACATATCCCACATGCTTTAATTTGTGTATTTTTTTTCATTTCTGTTGTACATATATATATTTTTTCTTTTTTTCTACCACTTTATGTTTTCTTTTATGTTTTAATCTATGTTTATATATATATATATATATATTATAAATTTTAGCGGAAACTTTGCTGGTTAATGCAACCATGTAATATGTTACTCTATTATGAAAATATGTATAACTGTTTGTTTCCTTAATAAACTAAAATAAAAAATAAAAAAAATAAAAATAAGAGGTAATACCACCGGTGCGAAATCTCGACGGTAGGTATTTTCAAAAATTATCGCTGTCGCACCGCGCTCGAAAAAGAACTAGCTCTCGATGTGTGGGTGACCACGTGAGTGTTTGGCTAGTACACCTTCTCGCCCCCTCTACGTCTCTTGCCTACCGTCTTACGCCTCCACAGTCCACTCATGCTTGTAGCTTGTAGCCTCAGGTTTGGACAAGGCATGTTTCGACTTATTTAGGATGTACCGCTCTCCATAATATCTACTCTTCCAAATAAATCGCGTTGCAACATGAGCGCTTCAGACAGGTGGCTTCTTGCTGATTAGCGCATCTTCAATCGCGTCTTGACTTGAGCGTGTGTATAGACTGGTGTCTGCCTGCTAGAGTTCATTATTTCCTGCACCAAATAAGTCAAGTAGAGTCGGGACTTGAACGTAAGTATTCCTATATAATAGATGTCTTCTGCGCTCATCATTCATTTACATTGTTATACTACAAGTAAAGCATCACGCATGCTGTACCTATTGGTTAAGTAATTTGAAACAACAAAGTTGCGAGAATATCAGAGAGATAAATATAAGTTTTGTCCTGATCCCAATGTTTGTGGTTGTTTAGAGATCGATTTCACCATTAGCTGCATCACTCCAATATTTTGTCACGAATTACACAGTTAGGATATCGGTGAGTACCTACCTACTAAACTATTCATAAATTTATGATGAATGTCAGTGTGAAAAGTGTATACTTACCCCTCTATACAGGGTCTTACTAAAATATTTTATAATGTATGTAGATTACCGACATATTACGTATTATTTTACTAGAACTCTATGTAGGTTAGTAGTTTTAAAGTTTTCACTGTATTAGCGTTTATAAATATGCAGTCAAACCAACTAGATCGAATTATTATATATATATGATTATTCTCTATGATACATTAGTTATTATTGAAAATTAGTATTAACCTCTCAGGCCTCGGGCCTGTTTTTCGAAAAGTAAAAATATTTCCACTTTCCAATAAATTCCAAATAACTTTAATATTTGCGAACGCATCCGAAAACTAAAAACCGCTTTTGAAAGATGATGAAATACGCTTTCAAATTGCATAATTCGAAATAAACATATAATTTTTTATTTTTATTAATAATAAAAAATGTTTAAAAATAGCCCACCTTACGTTTTTTCTAATTAAAATTACGACAACAAAAAGATAAAAGCACGTACATATTTTATTAGACAATTAAATCTAAATGGATTTATTGTGTTGTGTGTATTATACGTGTGAGTTGACATGTTTGTAAAAAATAATGTTTAAAATGTTAGATATATCGCTTGCTGAGGTTTGATTTGTACTCCTGTATTTTTGAGTTTTTTTAAGCAGTAAACACAAAAAAGGATGTGTTAGTTCGTTCAAAATTCAACCAAAAATGTTGGTCTTTTACCTATAGATAGATTAACCTACATATTTTTTTAAATATTTATTACAGTCAGTTTGAAATAAAGGAAACAAATATATAATATTTTTAAACTTCAAAACTTTTTATATTTATTTTCAACTTTATAAATAAAACCTTAATTTGTAATATTTAATTACACGAAGACAATATTAGCGAAACTCGACATAGATTGTCTCCAGCTTTTCAATTGAGTTTCGCTAATATAGTCTTCATTTAATTCAAAACTTTTATTTCTCAGTACGTGTTTTTGTGGACTTAGTACAAACCAATCCTGAGCAAACGATATGCATTATAAATGTATGTAAATGTCTGCAAAAACCCTACGGGCGTGTAATAAAAAGTAAACATATTTAAATAAATGTTACCGTCAACTCACTTTTTTTTCGCTTCATGTCAAAAAATTAACACAAAATTCCCAGTTTCTTATTTTTTTTTTTCAAATATTAATCGGAAGCTTTGGTTTCATAAAAGGTTATAATTATTTTGTTTTAAGTTTTAATTATGTTCTGGTTGTTTTCTCTTTCTAACAGATCATTTTTCTAACCATGGTAGTAAGGGAGACACAACGATTTCTATGAGACCTATATGAGTTATTTCAAAAAGCAAACAAATTAGCCTAAGTAATGTGCAAGTACTACACAATTCGCGCCTCGGTTCACAATTTTATACGCAGCATAAGATTCTCGTATGTGTGTGATATAAAATCAGCTACTATTATCTAACTTCTACTAAAAAAATGTGATATCTTTTTCTTACAGATAAATAATGGGTAAAAGAAATGGAAACAAAGCTCGTTTATTTTCGTCTACTAGACGAAAAAAACCGATTATTATTATCAAACGACAGATTCATGTTGCACCGCGTTCGATCTCTAGGTAAGTAAATATAGTTTTCCTGTTTTCCTCTCACTACTGAACCCTCCTAATGGTTTATGTTATGAGAAGCCTGTATGTAGCATGCGTAACCGAGACTTGGAAAAGAACAGAAGATATAAAGCATTACATTTTGATGAGAACAAATGGGCTCTATTGATTCCTTCGCGTATGGAACTCGAAAAAATTCTGTCTTATAAGTACAACGAAAATAAGTAATTTAATTATTATTACTTTTTATTTACAGGGATATGGATGTCATCAACGATGCTGCTAGAAACTTAGATACATCTTCACAAATGCGTGAACCTTCGAGGGATGAATCATTTTCTCCAAATATAGAAGAAAACGCAAGTTCTTCATCGCCAACAACGCTTGATGATTTTCTGTTGAAACCAGACCATATTGATGAAACCCATATTCACGAAGGTCGCAGAATTGTTGATATAAAATATTTGTTTTCAGAAATTTCAAATATAAAGCACGAACACACCAACTGCACATTTTCCGATTTAAAATTTGTGAAGGAACGACGAAATGGTTTTCTAAGCCAATATGTTTTCGAGTGCAAAATGTGCAAGAAAATAGAATATGTACATTCCGAAGACCCGAAACTGAAAGTGTCCGTAAATACTGCTGTCGTCGAAGGAGTAGTATGTACAGGAAATGGATATTCACAATGGAACGAAATTTGTGGGGTATTGAATATGCCAAATATGAATCCTTCAACTTACAAGAACATAGAACAATGTTTAGCGCTAACACTTGAAGAATGTGCCTTAGAAGAAATGATCGCAGCTGGTGAAGAAGAAAAAAGGCTTGCAATTTTAAATGGTGACGTAGACGAGGGAGGGTACCCTTTGGTGACGGTAGTTGCAGATGGTTCTTGGGCAAAGAGATCATATAAAAGTGGATTTAGCTCCTCATCTGGTGCGGGATGCATAGTTGGACTGCGAACTAAAAAGGTTTTATTTCTGGGAGTGCGAAACTCGTACTGCTGCATATGTGCTAGAGCTACAAAACTACAAGTAGAAGCATCTGAGCATAGGTGCTTCAAAAACTGGCGTGACAGTGCTAATGCCATGGAAGCCCACATTATAGCAGAAGGGTTCTCGAGAAGCATTGAAATGCATGGATTGAAATTCAATAAACTAATTGGAGATGGCGACTCCAGCATCATGAAAAAAATTTTGCAGCAAATGCCATATGGGCCGAACTTCATAGTACAAAAAATAGAGTGCAAAAATCACTTACTTCGCAATTTTTGCAACAAAATAAAAGCACTTGGAAAAAAAACAAACAACGCTAAAGGCTTTGTACCAGTTCAAATAAGGAAAAAGGTTGAAGCAAACGTTTTATGAATGAGAAAAGCTATAGTTGGAACAGTAAATTACAGAAAAGAGCAAGAAAACACGCCACAAAGTGATAAAGTAAAAAATCTGAAAATGGACATAAAAAATGCCGCAAACCATGTTTTTGGTGATCATTCAAAATGTTCGTCATACTATTGCAAGTCGGAGAAGTACACTAATGATCCAAATTTACTAAGCGATCTTCAAGATTGTGGAATATGGACTGATATTCAACAATTATTGTCGTCTCTTATAGCAAATGCGGAAAGTCTTATTATTAACGTGACAAATAACACTGGAGCAATTCAACAACGTTATTGCCAAATTTATAGGCGGAAAAAGAGTAAATTTTACAAAAAGGGGATCATACCAAGCAAGATGTTTTGGAGCAGTAACTTCGTGGAATAGTGAAATGGCAACCCATTCCCGTATACAAAAAAAAATCCAAGGCCACAGTCCTGGCAACTACACAAAGCATTTTATCGAAAGAAAACGACGTTCGAATGAGACAACACAGAGGTGTCGAAAAAGAAAACTAAGGTACAATGAAAACACGACAGAAAAGAGAAAAAAAGTTACAGGGCCTGATGAAAATTATGGTCAATTGGAATTAGAACCAGATATGCCACCTGAATTATTTGAAACGAATAAAGAAGAATTTCTCAAAGAATTATCTCCATCTAATAAGGAAGAACTCGAACGGAATACGGTGGGCCAAAGCAATAATAATTTGTGGGCAATTGAAAGGCGTAAGAGGCTAACAGCTTCTAACTTTGGACAAATATGTAAGTTACGGCCAAAAACTTCAGTTACGAGAGTATTAAACTCGTTACTGTACTCGCCATTTAAAGGAAATACGGCCACAAATTATGGGAAAGAAAATGAAAACCAAGCAATTGAGCAATTTACAAAAGAAACAAAGTTAGAGGTATTCGCCTGTGGACTATTTGTCGATGAAAACAAAAACTTTTTAGCGGCAAGTCCGGATGGCCTTATTGGCAAAGATTCTATAATTGAAGTGAAATGCCCATATAGAATAGCAAATATGTCACCAGAAGAAGGAATTGAACAAAAAAAAATTGATTACAGTAAAATTCAAGACAATGCTTTAACATTAAAACGGAATCACAATTACTTCTACCAAGTCCAAGGCCAGTTACACGTTACTCGTCGTAAATACTGTTATTTTGTCGTGTGGAGTCCTAAAGGTTTGCTGTATGAAAAAATTGAAAGGGACGATTCAATCTGGCAAAAAATTGAACCACTGTTAGAAAACTTCTACCTCCAATGCCTTTTACCAGAAATAATTGACGGTCGCATACCAAGAAATTTACCAGCGAGAGAAAGATATAAATCATAAATTGTTTAAAATTCATTGTCTAGTTGTAAAAAATTAAAAATTTTGTACAATAAAGCGTTTACAAACAAAAAATTTCAATTAATCACTGAAGGCAATGTAAGCGACTCTCAACCGAAAATTTGAAACAGATTTTTTTTTTAAACATAAACCCCACATTGGAGGCACCGAGGAAAAATAATCGCTCAGGGACTTTGTTGGAGAAGTTGTTGGACATCATTGGAGAAGCTGTGTGGAGGGTATTTTTAGGATAAGGAAGGAAAGGAAGTTCTGGGTAGGGAAAAGGTAGGTAAAAGTATGAAATGATGGTGGAGAGTCCGGCTGTAGAGATCAAAAGATCTCCCTCTTCCAGTTTCTCCCAATCCGGCCCGCCACGCAGTAAGTGGACAAAATTATCCGCCACCAAAACCCATGCAGACCTCACCCGTGAACCCGGGAATCCAGGCTCAGTCACTAAACATAGCGGACCACTTGGGGTGAACAAGTGGCGGGGGTAATGGTTATCCAATATATGGTTTGATTTATTATAGTACTTGATATAAATAATTTTAATTTGGCTCAATTTTAGTATGAAAGCTCGATCAGTATTGGTATACCGCGATAAGTCACTAAACAGAAAAAAACGAATAAAAAATATCGATCACTCGGGGAAGGACAACACTAGTCTACCGATAAAATTCGTTACATCACTACTTCGCTTTGTATGTATTTGTCAAAACCCTCGTTCCCCGCCCCCCTCAAGGGAACTGAGCGAAAGGGACACCTGCACATCGGGCCGAAAATACCTAAATAAAATCTTCGAAATCGATGTTTTGTATTCCCCATTTTTTTTCTCCAAAACTGGACCGATTTTAATTTTTTTTTTCACAAACTGTATTAGAAGAAAATATTCTATGTCGGTACGTTTTGTTTTTTTTCAAAATACATTGTTTAGTTTGTATACTGAACGTTTTTTGACGGCTTTTAAATTAGGCATTTTTATTCATTTTTGGATGGTCCTAACTTCTATAAGAAGTAAATTATCAAAAAAAGCAAAACGTACCGACACGCTAGTGGTCGATATCTATATTATGTAAAAAAAATTTTTGCTCTAGGGTCAAAATCCAGAGAGATAAACGGGGAATACGTTTGTATGGAAAAACGCAGCTACTATTTCCTCTTAATCCTGTGTGTATCAGTAATCAGTGACTACACTGAAAAATACCCCACCTGTACATCAATTTGACCTTTTCAAAGCATAATGCTCAGGGTTTGGGCCAAGATCCGGGATTTTTTTTGGGGGGGGGGGGGCACTAGGGGCGGACGTGTAAAAAATTCAACAATTACTGTTACAATTTACGACAAGTATGTATAGGAAGGTTTATGAAAGTGTCAAAACAATAGAAAAATTAAACGTTTAGTTTAGACAATTTTTACTTAACAGTATGTACTATGACGGAATCTCCACAGTACACAAAAATACCGTCTGGGGGGGGGGGGGCGCGTGCCCCCCCCCCCCCCAATAAATCCGCCCTTGGTTTGGGCAATGTTTACTTATTTATAAAGCAAGTTGGACTATGGTAAAACCATGTACGATCGTGTGAGAAATGTGGAGATCCGCGAAGAATGCAAGGCGTAATGAAGGGACGCTCAGATGGTTTGGGCATGTAGAGCGAATGAACGAGGAAAGTAGTGTAAGAAGAATATACCACGCGAATGTGAATGGTAGAAGAAGTCGGGGACGCCTGAGGAAGACATGGCACGATCAAGTGAATCAAATACTTGAGTCGGGCCATGTCAAAAGTCAGAATAATAGAAGAGAATGTATGAGACGATGTATGAATGTGAGTGCGGCAAAGAGTGTGTGCCAAGACCGAGTTGTTTGGCGGTCCGTCCTCTTTGCCTACCCCTGCGGAGAAACGGCGTAATGGTTAGTTAGTTAGTTGGTTAGTTATTATAGAAATCTAACTGATCTCTCTGTACGTTGTTACGTTACGGAATTGTTTCCCGTGCGAGCTAATAGCGAATTGACCCCTTGCACAGGCCCTCCGCCCCCTCTCCCCGCACCGCGCGGCGCCCGTGCCAAGCGCCGAGCGGCTCCCCGCTCCCATTCCTTCGCCGGCCTTCGGCAGAATAACTGTGTTCCCCGTGATTCGCGCTAGGCGCTCTCCGTAAACGCTCACGATGTTTTACTTTAATTGTGTATTGTGCTTAAAGAGGTTTACGCCTACCCAGAATCCTGTCTGCCGACCGCCTATCTCCTGCTTGTGAGTACCAATGAACCTTGCTACCCCTCTGTGTGCTAAGAACTGACATTTAAATTCACTAAACACGTGTAGAGAGAGTTGAGAGAAGCTTCCCCCGTTATGATAGAATTAATTGGAGATAGCCAAATACTCATGTGTGTAGTGCCGATGCTGGCCTTTTGTAGAACCCTGTTCACCTTTAATTGAATAAAACCCTTTTTCGTGCATAACAACTGTGTTATGATTGAGGAAGGAGACCTGGAGATTTTGAGGAAAGGAAGGGGAGTAGGAATTAACAAGCGAACCACAGACACTCGCCCTGGGTTTAAGAGGGACCTTGCTCGCGCCGGCTGTGCAGAGCTAGCCGCCGGCTTGTTTATTGCATGTCCTTTCCAGGTTTTGGGTTTAGCGTTGGCCGCAAGTAGCGCCAATGCTAGCACTGGGCCCAACGTGGTGCTTTTTTTGCGTTTTAATGCTAGCACTGTCGCCCGACGTGTGGCATTTTTTTTCCTCCCTCTTCACGGTCCCACAGTCTCGTTCTTCAATCAGCAATTGTTTAAACTTTATAATGTATAATGTTTTGTCTTGTTACTCCCAATTTGTCTAGCATTTCCATCAAGAACCCCGGCGCGATTGTAACTTCGAATTGCAATTTAAATTATCACGGGCACGATTCCTTCATTTTCGAGTCGTCACTCGACAAAACATTATCACCGGTATTCCTACGTAAAGTGCTCAACCAAGAAAGTTGCCGTCGTGAATAATATAGTGTTTACAAGTGTCGACCGACTAAATTTGCTGGTTTCAAATACAAGATTAATAGTGGAAATGTACACAAATATTTAAAACAAAGTTATTCAACAATTAAAATCCTGTATATGATAAACCAATTACCCGCTTCGTTTCCCGAAAGTTAATTAACCAGTTTTTATTAATAAACTTATTCCGCAGTGTGCTGGTCTGTATTTGATATCGACATATTCTGCGAATAGGGGACTATTTCGCAAAATACTGGCCTGTATATATAACGGCATATTTTGCAGCTTAAGGGAAACAAGTGGATTAAATTCTTTCTACCTTTTGACAATTGAGCATTTTTCTAATTTTGCCGCCTGTTTCATCATTTAGCTTTTTTTTCTTTCGTAAGAAACAGACGACATAATTTGAAAGACGTTCGGTTCGCGTTGACGTCGATTCCTCGAGTCAGGCATTACATTACGTATGCACATTTCTGCATATAACTTGTTATGACAAAAGGAAGTCGGCGGATAAATACCAATAATTGGTGATGCTCAAATCAGGCTACAGTCTAGCCACGTAAATAAAGAAACGATTCCCCAAGACATTGTTGAATTTTCAAACAAATCCTTCCACGAAAACTTGTATAAAAGAAAAAATATTTCTTTCCTTTTCTGAAGAACCCCCCTTTGGAAAGGAAATGGAAATATTCTAAAAACATGTTCGTTTAAGGCGAACCTCGTTTCCGTTTTTTATTTCCGGACTTTTGCAAATTTGCAAACATTTTTCAAAAACATCGGAATAAATTCTAAAAACGTGTTTCATTAAGGTGAATCCCGGCCCGTGAAATTTTCATATCCGGACTTTGAAAATTTTCAACAAATTTCCAAAACATCTGGATTTTTTCACAAAATCACGTTTTTTAAGGGAAACCGCTGCCCAATTTTTTCTCATTTTATGGACTTTGAAAATTTTCAACAATTACCAAAACATCTGGATTTTTTCACAAAATCACGTTTTTTGAGGCAAACCCCTGCACAAATTTTTCTCGTTTTCGGACTTTGAAAAATTTTCAAGAAATTCCCAAAACATCTGGATTTTTTCACAAAATCACGTTTTTTAAGGGAAACCGCTGCCCAAATTTTTCTCGTTTATGGACTTTGAAAATTTTCAACAAATTTCCAAAACAGCTGGATTTTTTTTACAAAATCACGTTTTTTAAGGGAAACCGCTGCCCAAATTTTTCTCGTTTTTGGACTTGGAAAATTTTCAACAAATTTCCAAAACATCTGGATTTTTTCACAAAAATCACGTTTTTTAAGGGAAACCCCTGCCCAAATTTTCAAATAAACCAAACACTTATAAAAAACGCGTTTTTTTTCAAAAACTTTTTGTAAAAAATACGTCCCCAGTGGTCAATCTCTGCCCAATTTCTTTCCAATTGCGAGTCTAGTTCTCACTTTTTCCAACATAAGGTCACTCTGATACGATCTTATACACCATGGAAGTTCCTCAAGTTACGCTGGGTATAATCCCGCACGTCTTTACTTCAAGAAAGGAAGAACTACTACAGGCCCTGAGAAATAGAAAGATTTCTCCTAGGAATAATTCCAAAATGCCTTACTGTGACGGAATCAGTAAATTCCATCACATCAAGTACTCAGGCGTTATCAAATTGGCAAAACTCTTGTCATAAGTGACGTGAGTTACATGTAAATATTAAATGTAAATAATCACCCATATGGGCATTCGTAAGGTAATCCTTATACCCGAAGGCACATTAATGTCAACGGTAGCCTAACTCCTGTACATTCTTTTTCTTTTTGCATAATTTTATATGTTCTTGTACATCCTGCGTGCCTTGCCTGCTGTACCACAAGAGCACCTCTGGGGGCACCGTTTTCATACTTGTATGCATCCTCTTCCTGAAATTGATCACTTCGGGAAAGGGCCTCCTTTTCCTCCTACCATCAACGGTTCCGGAAAACTCTTGCTCCAAGACGTCGCTTTCCTTTTCACAATTCTTGCAGCATCCGCGCGTTTTTTTTCTCACCTCATCGCCTCATCTTGTCATATCACCCTTTCTACTTTTTGTTTGGTGTCGGGTTTTTGTCGTACCAGTACGTCCCTACCCTAATGTTGTAAATATAAAATCATAAGTGCAAGTCTGTATAATAACCATTGGTTTCAGACCATTGCCGCAGCTCACTACTATGGTCACAGCACCATATTGTAAGAATGTCGCGACGATTATAATAGGAAATCCTCCCGTTTTTTCTTTTTTCTTTTTCCTCTTCACCCCATCCTAACACATTCATAGTAATGTTGTATATTGGGGATCGTTTCGAATACACCAAATGTACACACCTATCAGGTCACATTCGCTGGATTCGAAACAATTCAAGGGCAACCTTGTTGCTACTTGTGGTTTTTCTTCTTTTTCCAAAAATTAGAATGGCGCTCAACCCAATTGCTCTATTTTTTTCCAGAATCGTATTTTGTCGGATTCTGAGAAAAATATTTGTTATAAAAGTGGCAATACGTTTCGTCCCTTCATTAACATTGTTCCTTGTACATATACAACTTCATTACGAGGTACAATATTTTATCATGACATCAATTTCTTTTGTCCTTTATTGTACCATTATTTTTGTTTGAAGTTTAAAATCTTGGCCAGATCTTCAATAAAATTTGTGTTTATCGCCTTTTGGCAAGTCTTGTAACGTATGCTAATATGAAATTATTAAGCTACAGCAGTGCCGTATTAATTACATCATTGCAAAAACCGCCGTCTGTATTGAATGGGGACCCACATTTTCGAACGTAATTGGGCTACTGTCTTTCAATACTGGGCAAATTTGTTGCAAATCGTTCATTCCTGTCACGTGAGACGTGAAAACGTGACAATATCTACCATCATAGGAGAGATCCTCAAAACATCCACCATGATACGAGAAGTTCGTTATAATTACTTTATACTCTTAACTAAATGTTATTGAGTTGGTCGTGTGTCTTTTGGCATGAGAACCGCCCCTTGTTGGTCGTGTGTCATTTATTTGGCATGAGAACCGCCCCTTTTTGGTCGTGTGTCTTTTGGCATGAGAACCGCTTTGTTATAACTGTGTACTTATATAATCTGTGCACCAAACGTGAAGACGTTACAATACTCACCATGAGTCGTGCGAACGAAATAATATCTACCCCCATGTTTGTGTGACCTACCAAGTGTAGATCGCACGTCTTTTATGTCAGTGTATTCCTTTTGTCCCACACTACCAAATGGTATTGTAATGTGCCAGGATAACTGCTGTAGACCTTGTTTCACCTTCCACTCAGAGGTCGAATTTCGGAAATAGCCGAGTCCTCAGCAGTTTTCTTCGTTCAAATGTTCCCAATTGTCACCCTTTCCCTTCCTCGAAATTATCCGTGAATGGGGATATATGCGTTACGCACTTGGCGTTTCGTTTGTCAAATGGGACAACCTTCATACACGGATCCTTTCAACTTCCTACTCCTTTCCCACTTTTCATAACTTATTTGTACTCAATGTTTTTGTTCTTCGAAAGTAGAAAAAATGCTACCGTATAGACGTGAGCATAGGTCATGGAAGACCAACTTCTTTCGAACGTGGCACTTTGTCATACGTACAAACCCTTACCTACGTGTTCTTGGAAATGTATTTAGTTTAAAAAAAACTAAATGGGTTAAACAGAACCTTCCTTGAATACGTACCTTCGTAATATGTATAAGTCTGTAGTTGCATTTAGTTAACTCTCTCTCCGTCTCTCTCTCTCTCTCTACACGTCAAACAAATCCAATCTTTCTCAATATGCACACCTTGTTTCTCTCCAAACCTTTTCATCATTGGTCTACCAGGCAGGTAAACTTCAAGAATTTTGTTCTAATAATAATTTTTCGCCGGATTAATAAGAAGACCAGCAGCTCTTCACCCTATCTACACCTGCGCCTCTCTTCATGCTGCCTTCACTACTGTCACGGAGGTCCCATGCCTTCAAACCCTACGTACCAAAAGCACCCGACCACACCTAACATAACCTAGTGTGAGTCGTGCGTGTAGTAGCGAATTGTATCATCACAAAACCATCACTCAAACAAACCCGAGCACGTCAGCTCTAAGTTGGTTCATGTTCCTATTGCCATTGTACAAATGTTCCTGCGGCACCTTGCAAATGTTCCTGTTGCCATCGTGCAAATGTTCCTGCGGCATCTCGCAAATGTTCCTGTTGCCATTGTGCAAATGTTCCTGCGGCATCTCGCAAATGTTCCTGTTGCCATTGTACAAATGTTCCTGCGGCACCTTGCAAATGTTCCTGTTGCCATTGTACAAATGTTCCTGCGGCATCTCGCAAATGTTCCTGTTGCCATTGTACAAATGTTCCTGCGGCATCTCGCAAATGTTCCTGTTGCCATTGTACAAATGTTCCTGCGGCATCTCGCAAATGTTCCTGTTGCCATTGTACAAATGTTCCTGCTGCATCTTGCAAATGTTCCAGCTGCACCTTGCAAATTGCTCTGTTGCCATCATGCCAATGCTCCTGTGCCCTTGCGCAAATAACAATACCAACAATTGTTCATCCAACAATCCCACTGTATACAAACCAGTGTACCAACCACCATCACAACAACGGCTGTCATGCACACAAACCACCTCCTCTATAAAGGACCAACCACCAATTACAATTCCACTCTCCAGTACCTCAATGACGTCATACTGGCCCACCCACAGGATCCGGAAGCAGCTACCTTTTTGACCTCTGTGACAGGTAGAACCCTCTCCACCACCAAGAAGCCTCATCCTGCGTTCTCTTCTTCGTGTTTTCTTTAAGGCCCTAGTGTTCCTTGAGTGTAATCTCAAACGGGCCAGGTTACTGTGACAAAGTAACCTTATAACTTCAGTGCAACGTTCAAACACCCCAAACATCCTACGCAAACCACGCTACGCAAACTTAGCTCACAGACCAATGATACAATTTAGAGTCATTTTTTTTCTATCACTGCATAACCCTTGTACCTTTCTCCAGCAGGTCCTTGTTTATATTTATGTATGCCACTGCTCTTTCATGTACATTCATGTATAATTCTTTGTTCACCATGTTTTTTTTCTCTTTTGTTTTTGTTTCTACTATTTTGTAGCTAGCAACTTTTTCTTTTTCTCTCTCTCTCTCTCTCCCCCCTTTCTCTTGGATGTTTTTTTTTTTTGGCACAAGTGCTAGAAGGGTAAGAGGATTTCTTAGCCCTACTGCTCCATTACCACGTCGCCTTTTTTGCGGCGAGGGGGGAAGTGTTACGTTACGGAATTGTTTCCCGTGCGAGCTAATAGCGAATTGACCCCTTGCACAGGCCCTCCGCCCCCTCTCCCCGCACCGCGCGGCGCCCGTGCCAAGCGCCGAGCGGCTCCCCGCTCCCATTCCTTCGCCGGCCTTCGGCAGAATAACTGTGTTCCCCGTGATTCGCGCTAGGCGCTCTCCGTAAACGCTCACGATGTTTTACTTTAATTGTGTATTGTGCTTAAAGAGGTTTACGCCTACCCAGAATCCTGTCTGCCGACCGCCTATCTCCTGCTTGTGAGTACCAATGAACCTTGCTACCCCTCTTTGTGCTAAGAACTGACATTTAAATTCACTAAACACGTGTAGAGAGAGTTGAGAGAAGCTTCCCCCGTTATGATAGAATTAATTGGAGATAGCCAAATACTCATGTGTGTAGTGCCGATGCTGGCCTTTTGTAGAACCCTGTTCACCTTTAATTGAATAAAACCCTTTTTCGTGCATAACAACTGTGTTCTGATTGAGGAAGGAGACCTGGAGATTTTGAGGAAAGGAAGGGGAGTAGGAATTAACAAGCGAACCACAGACACTCGCCCTGGGTTTAAGAGGGACCTTGCTCGCGCCGGCTGTGCAGAGCTAGCCGCCGGCTTGTTTATTGCATGTCCTTTCCAGGTTTTGGGTTTAGCGTTGGCCGCAAGTAGCGCCAATGCTAGCAACGTTTATCATTCGGCATTGTATAATTTATCTAAAAAAATACCGAATATCGCTCAAAATTTACAAATCAAAATATCTGTTTAAAAATATTTCTGCAGCGCTGTCGACAGTTCTACAACACGATACGCCATAATCTACAGATAACCCGTACAGATAACCAAAACCGAAAAGCTTTGTCAAATAATAACATTTTTTTAAACAATACCTTTTTTTTAAACAATCGAGTGACAGTTTGTGTTCTGCTCTGCTCCCGAAATTAATTGATATTATTTGATTATAAGCGAACAAACGTTACATGCATTTGTCAAAACTGATAGGAATTCATTATTTTATTCTTGGACAGAGTTTGTTTTCCACTGGGGATTCATTAATTGACAGTTTTACAAAGTAAATAATACTCATTCATCGCAAGTGAACCAAGTGTCAAATAAAGGGTAACTTAGCCAGTGTTTGACCTTACTATCAAAACCCAGTTCTCAAAATGTCAACATCAGAAAAAAATCTTAGAAGTAAAGGACAAACGACCGGGACATCGGTTACATCGGAGTCCCAAAATATAAATATTGAAATACTGCTGGAGAAAATGGAGACGAAGATGGAGAAATAACTAGAAATATTTAAACAAGCAATAATAAAAAAAATGGACGATGAAAACCAAGAAAGCAGAAGCACAAGAGACTTCATCAGCCGTCAATACGATGATATCCACCTCAAGATGGAGACCATAATTAAACTGGTTTCCGAAGTGGAATCATTGAAAAAGGAACTGACGGCAAAAGATGGAATAATAAAGAGCCTTGAAGTCAGATTAGCAGAAGTGGAGCAAAAATCTCGTGAAGACACCCTCGAATTTGGTGGGATTCCTGAAAGAGAGGGTGAGCAGCCTGCAGAAACAATCAAACGGGTGGCCGCAGTCACGGGTGTTGACTTAAAAGGCGAAGATATTCTCGATATCAAGAAAATACCGGACCGACGACCAAGAGCCCCCCCAAAATTCCACGTCAGATTTACCAACCCCCCAAAAAGACGGCAGATTCTACAAAACAGGAAACAACTGAACCTAACCTCAACCCAAGGAAACGTATTCCAGAAGATCTTTGTTAGTGAAATCCTTGGTGCCTATTTCAAAGATCTTTTGTGGAGATCAAAAACGAAAGCAAAAGAAATGGGATACAAATTCGTCTGGTTTAAAGAATGTAAAATAATGGCAAAAAAAAATGAAAGTGATAGGATAATATACATCAAACATTCGGATGATATAAAAAAAATTTAGAAGCACTAGAAATCAGAAAATCCCTAAATAATAATGCTAGTATTTTGAATAACCAAATTAACTTATCTTTCAGTCCCATTCTAAATATTTTTCCAATTAACCGCTCTGTTCTTTCCGGAAATCCCCTAATTACCCCCACCCCTTTGCCTACCTCTCACTCAAACACCTGATTTGTATATCTGTCAACATTCTGTATCATAGTTTAGTTATAATATTCTCCTGACGAAGGAAGGGTGCTTCCGAAACCGGTAGAGTGTGTATAAAATAAAAGTGGTCTACAACAAATTTATATGTGTTTTATATTTTAAATTATGGCGAGCCACAAAGTTAATGCTTTTTACAAATACGTAAAAAAAATAGTTTAGCTTTTTTAGTGAGAGCCCCTCTCACCGGTCTTTCACTGGGTTTATTCCCCTCAGTATGGTGAGTCATATTTCGTACTTTTATTTCTTTATTGCAACAATAATTCAACTCCTTCACATTCAATCAAAGGTTGAAATCCCCAGTGATGGCCACGGATTAGTGGAGCTCTCATTAAAATTAATTAAACTATTTTTCTTTTTTGTAATTATAATATGGCTTTTAACAAAACACATGAAGAATTAGTTTATCAAGACAATTTGCTTACAACATCAGATGCTAAAATATGTAAATATCTGACAGCTGATCTAAAAAACACCACTTTTATGAACCAAAATATTAGATCAATTAATAAAAACTTTAATGAACTCCAGATACAGCTTAACCACCTAAATATAGACTTTGATATTATAATTCTTACAGAATGTTTGTTGACAAATATTTACACTCCAAAATTCATAAATCACTACTCTTCCTTCAACTCATCAAAACATGATAGTCAGAATGATGGAGTTGTGGTATACACAAAAAATGACCTAAACTATGTTGTAACTGAAATAAACATTACTGACGCGAGCTGTATGCAAATAATGCACAATAATGATACTTACGTTCTAGCAATATACCGCTCTCCATCCATCCGTAATATCACACCATTTCTTAACAGTCTTAATAGCACACTCTCTAATCTTTCATATACTAAAAATTTAATAATTATGGGAGATTTGTAGTAGTCGTGACACCAATGTCACGACTACCTGAATATGTTAGAGTTTCATGAATTAATTAGTACCAATATATATACCAACAAGAACAGCTAATGAATCTAAATCATGCATTGATCACATAATGGTCAAAACTAATAAACAAAACAAAAGTATCGTTTACAAATCAACAATTACAGATCATTACACAACAATATTCACATTACAATCCGACGCCACAAAAACCAGAAGAGATCAGTCAATCATATACAATAATATTAATTTTGAAAATCTAAAAAACATAATTAAAAATAAATCTTGGCAAGAGCTCTTCCAAATACAAAACTCAGATGATGCATGGAATTATTTTGTTGACTTTTTGAAAAATGAATTAAATAATAATACCACAATTTTAACAAAAAAATATCCCAACAAAATTAAACCCTTGAAATCATGAACTTTTCAATTATCAACTGCATTCGTAGAAGAAACGCACTACACAAAAAAGTTAAAGAAAATCCTTACGACATAATATCACTAAACATCTACAAAAGATATAGAAATACATGCGGCGAAGTCATTAGAAAGGCGAAAGAAATCTACTACAGAGACAAAATCCAACAAAGTAACAACGATCCCAAAAAAATATGGCAAACTCTAAGAGAAGCCACAAATACACAAAACACTAAAGACAAACAGGACATAAATAAACTTTGTATTGACGGAAACATTATTGACACCTCAAAAAACCCCAAGCTCGTTGCGGATTATATCAATAATTTTTTTACAAATATTGGTTCAAATCTTGCTTCTCGTCTACCAAATTGTGCGAATACTCTACCTGCTGAAGCAGAACTTCAATTTCCCAAAAGAAGATTCAATTTTCAAACTGTGTCAGGGGAAGAGATTCTAAAAATAATTAATTCCCTAAAAAACACTTCTTCTGCCGGGGTAGATGGAATAACAACTAAGATATTCACAATATGCACAATCCATAATGGAATACGGCATTATTGCCTGGGGCTGTGCCAGTAAAAAAAACATTTATACACTGTTTAAAGCTCAGAAAACCCTAATAAAAGTAATACTTAAGTTACCAATACTAACACCCACATCAATCATATTCGAAAAATTCCCAGTGCTGAAAATTCAAAAATTACATTCAAAACAAATACTAACTTTCCTTTACAAGAACTTATCCACATTTAACATTTCACAAAACTCTCGCAATACTAGAACAAGACATGCTCTCCAACTACAAATACCAAAAACAAACACATCCTTTGGACAAAAACACTACAGATACCAGGCTATAAAACTATACAATTCTCTTCCTACACAATATAAAACAACTAATATTTTTGAATACAAAAAAAACATAAGAAACTGGCTACAATCTTTCTAACTTTTAATTTATAATTTTTGTCGAATTGAAGTCGATTTTATATTTTGATTTTTATTGTTTCTCTTCTTTATAGTAGCTATTAACACTCTTTTGTTTTACTATTCACAATTTATAATTTACTTCTGAAAAATGTCCTCCACAACACAGGTGAACTCCTAGTGTGGAGGACAATATATTATACCTTTGTAACATAAATGTACTAAGAATAAATAAATAAATAAATAAATAAATATTGAAAACGCTGGCTATGGAAATTTCATTGCCTTTAGAATACCTAATAAACCTTAGTATCAGTCAAGGACACTTCCCCTCAAACCTGAAACAAGGTATTGTTATTCCCATACATAAAACAGGTAACAAGACAGACATAAACAATTACAGACCAATAACTATACTAACCACTCTTTCCAAAGTATTTGAAAAAATTATCAATGCCCAGTTGGTAAAATTTCTGGTTAGCCATAAAGTACTCTCAGAAAATCAAGAGTACTTCAGACGCTATTGCCGCCGTAACTGACTTCATTGTAAAAAACCTTGAAAGAAGCAAAAAATGTATTTCAATATTTTTAGACCTTTCTAAAGCCTTCGATACAATATCACACAGTAAATTAATAAACAAACTTCAAATAATCGGTATTACAGGCAACGAACTTAACTTTTTTAAGAGCTTCCTTGATGAGCGCAAGCAACAAGTGAAAATATTGAACTCACTAAGCAATCAGTGCTCAACTAACTATGGCATACCACAAGGTAGCATATTAGGACCGTCTTTGTTCATATTATATATCAATGACTTATGTAACATTAATATTCAGGGAAAAATAGTTAGTTTTGCCGATGACACTGTTTTACTGTTTGAAGCTGACACTTGGGTAGATGTCTACAAAAAAGCTGAAACGGATATAAACATTGTAAAAAAGTGGTTAGATACAAATACGCTCACTTTGAACACCGAGAAAACTAAATATGTCACATCAAGCATAAATATAACAGGTCAGCCTCATGATGATGCCTCCATTAGAATACACAAATGTTTTAATTCCGATGAATCTTGTCAGTGTCCCTACATTGAGCGCACTACACAGATGAAGTATCTCGGCATCACAATTGATCCATACCTCAAATGGAATATTCACACTCAAATAATTGCAAACAAAATAAGAAAAACCATGCACTTTTTCAGAACGATAAGAAACTTTCTCGACTTACAACACTTGAAAATGATTTATTTTGCAGTCTGTCAATCTATTATTGAGTATGGTATCATTGCATGGGGAGGCGGTACTGCATCAGCACTAGACCCAATCATAAAGGCACAGAAAACTATTATAAAATTGATTCTTAGACTACCTCTAATTACAGACTCGAACTTAATCTTCAATATTATGAATGTGTTTGACGTTCGGCAGATATATGCAAAAACAATCCTTACTCATCTATACACAAACATACATAAATACTATGAAAAAAGATTAAATACTCGCTGTACTCGAAACAACGACAAAGACTTACTACAAATCCCCAAAACGCATACTACTTTTGGTCAACGAAATTTCAGATACCTTGCAACAAAACTTTACTACATTCTTCCAGATAGAATAAAAAATGTGATTCCCAAAAAATTTTCAAAAAGAACATAAAAATTTGGATCAAAAATAATGATAGGGTGCACCGGTGCACTCACCCAAATTCGAAATTATTAATGATTTGGTATTATACAGTGGAAATATACAAGCAATGTATTGGTTGCTTTTATTTAAAATTATTATTAATGTAACCAATCTATTATGTGATTACTTTTTTAATAAAAGTGTAGGTATGTCTTATAAATTGATTTAAAAATTACTGCCTCAACACAGGCTAGCCTAGTGAGGCAGATTACTGAAAAACCAAAATTTATAACTATTTTCTATTTTTCATTTATCTACTGTTCATATTTATATTTTTTTCTGTTGATATCCTTTTTTTGCTTATGTAATTTTAAACCACTGTAAACATAACACTGAATATGTGCTTTTTAGTTATAATCTTGCAAATTTCATTCAATAAAGATATATTATTATTATTATATCACGTCAATAATGAATAGGTCACTGTTTAATATTTATATCCTATCGATAATAATAGTATATTCCCAAATATAACAATTAGCTTGAAGGTTGTGCCGACCTTCCAGCTTAATGTCCGTAATTAAGTGATAACAAATTCAAAGTCAAAATTCCAGACCAACCCCGACAGAAGAGATCATTAGGGTGGATTTGGGTCTTTTGGGAATTTCAAGGATGCCTTGAATTCGTTAATGACACCATCAAACTACTAACTTTGCGTTTTCATCAGCATCGCATAAATCTATTAAAAGATGATGGTTTGGGTGAGTATTATTTTTTAACTGAAAGCTCCAGTATTTTATCCTTATTTTGTCGGTCCTCGTGTTTCATTGACGTGTCAAATTGTGAAATTTGTAAAATGGCCTCAGCAAGTAAAAAGTTTATTATTAGCCACCATGCAAATGTTTGTAAGAATTGCTAAAGACTTTTGTTTAATAAATTATACAAATTTTTTGTAAACTTCATTAGTCCGAAGCCAAATTGAGTATAACTCACACATTCTGAGCGAACTCTTACGTTTACTCAGATTCTATTAAAACAATTATAACAACACAAAATTTTAAAAAAAGACACCTAAACTATAAATGTTACGTACACATTGAAAACATAAACTACAATATCTGCCCAATGAAAAATATATACAAATACTAAAGCTGTCGGACAGAATCGAAATCAGATATAATCTTTGTTTTTAAAATCATTAATTCTCTCCTTGACAGCCCTGCATTATTGCAATCGATTTCATTTGATGTATGTGAAATGGCAAATGTTGATAAGTATGGCAAAAAGAGTCCCAATTGTCCGGAGCCAGTAGAATTATGGAATCCCTTATTGGGGATTGGGGTAAGTTGTGTAATTGAATGGAATGCGAGTGGAATCAATCAGTAAAGAAGGGGGTTTGGAAGTATCTAACTATTCAAACCTGTTCACCGAATACTGTTAAAGCCATTTCAAGCAATGCAACGTTTCAATTTTGAAACAGGTAGGTAGACACTAAATTCGGACAGAATTAAAATATCCTTAATTTAAACAAGTGTGACTTATGCCGCAAAACGATTTTATTAGGTGGAATGCATTCCCACGACCTTTTGATAAATAAATACATAAACACCGCAATAAAATAGATATTGTGATCTAAATGCAATGAAGTATGTTATTAATTCGCATAAGGTCAGTTACATAAATACACATCATATACATATTTTAAATGCGATGTGTCAATTGTTTAGTAGAAAACTCGAAAAAAAATCGGCCTTGCTAGAGACTCGCTCGCGATAAATCCATTTATAATTTGTATTTCTCACGGTCTGGGAAACTGCCTACACGAAACACGAATGGAACTGTCTCTCCCATGAACGGATAACTTGTAGAAATCAAACACTTGTGTTAATCCCTCAAGGTACTGACACACTTGCTCACAGAAGCGGGATTATGAGCATGCTCATTAATAAGTACGCTCCTGTTAAAAATAGTCAACTGTACACATTTGCTCAATAATGAGCAGGCTTGGTTTGAGCTTTCTCGTGAATGAGCGTGCTCAAAGTCAACATTTGAACAGTAAATAATGACAAATAGAGTCAGTTTCATTCGCTCAGAACTAAAAAAAATAATATTATTGCCTATTGTGCAATTGTTTAAGAATCTTCTGACGTAAAAAAATAAGATTGGGTCCAAGATGTCAACAAATCCGAAAATGACTAAAGATTAAAAAATAAATGCTAATTTCAATAGAATGTGGTTTCATTTTGGAGGTAAAGGAGCTTTTGGGAAATTTGGAAATCTATTGTGGGTATTTTAGTGACCTTGTGTTTCAAATATATTCGTGATTACTAGGTCAATGCGTGATTCTCATAATAAATCACGGAAAACGAGGTTTTTTCGTCTCCCCAGCCTATGACGTTACATACTATTAGACGAGGCGTAGAAATCTCAAAGTGGGAAGACAATTGCCCCAATCTCGATATCTAGTACTTTAGTACTAAACTGCTATGCGTCGAGTAAGGTTGCGTCTTACCAGCACTTACCAGTAAGTAAATTGCATTTTAAAAAGTGCCAAAATGCCCTCCTGTGTGATGAGAAAATGTTTCAATTACACGGCAAATAATAGTAAAGGCGAATGAATAACATTTCATTTGTAAGAACACGCAAATTACTTAATATATCGATTATTATAAATATTACAATTAATTTGCCTGTTTCCCGCTCGCGGTTTTACACGTCATTAGAGAAAATTCAAGTCCTACTAAAGTAAAGGGTCTGGACGCGCAACAGCCAAATTTCTGTTGCTAAGTAAACTTCACTGTTTTAAAGTAGACTAATCAGCCTAAACACTCTGTTTATTTGTTTGCTTGCGGTAAAACAACATATAAATCAGTAGTTTTAACAAGTATTGATGATAATCGGCACCATTTGAAAACCGCCCGCTCATATATCCATGTCATTCATACACACATTATTTGATTGTCTATCTTTATCAAACAGGAATAAACTTTTGAATTAAGAAATTATACTGAAAATCGCTGAAAACAAAAGAGTGTTCCTTACTTTCCACATTATATTGTGAGTATATGAGACTATGGCGAGTCTATTTATTTATATAACGTCATTGTCCCCAGCGGGCTATTTTGACATTTTTGCAAAGTATGCGCAGGCGCGAACTGGGATCGGATTGGCATGCTTATAAGCTAACCTGTTGACACATGCTTAGAGGCTTCCCCTTCCACCCAATAATCCAATGAGCACGCTCTTTAATCAAACTGCTGTTGATTTGTGAGCAAGCTCATTTGGCTTGAAATGAGCATGCTCATTACTAGCAACGTCACTGACACACATGCTTCTAGGTAGCACTTACTACTAGCTAGCATGCTCTTTGGCTTTAAATGAGCAAGTGTACCCGTAGCATCAGGCCTCGACGATATTCTGTCAGAGGGTCAAAATATATCCACTCTGCAATAAAATCTAAATAAATGGAATATTTCTGAACATATCCGAAAACTAAAAACTGTTTCTAAATTTTATAAAATACGCTTCCAAATTTTATAAATTGAAATAAACACATAATTTTTGATCTACCAAATTTTTGTATGGAATGCAACCTAAATAAAAATATCAAATCGAGGTTTTGTATTCCGCATTATTCTCCACCAAAACTGCACCCGTTTTTTATTTATTTATTTATTTATTTATTACACGATTTTACATTGTAATTTATAAGTTGAGTAACAAACAATGAAGAAAATATAATACAATGAGAAAAGAAAATACACAAAACAGTGTAACAACAAAACAAATAATAAAATAAAATTACATATTATGTAAAAATGATAAGAAGTCTCATATTCAATATAAACAAAAATTTAAGAAATTAATTTTTATGATGTTTGTATTAGAAGAAAATACTCCTATGTCTAATTTTTTTTGAATAAATTTTTTCAGGCAATTTTAACGATTTTAACTCCTACAAATAACGAAAAAAAGCACTTTAAAAAAAATATTGTTCCACACAGGAGGCCCTGAAGAAAATAATTTCCCTCAGGGCCTATGACATCTTAGGGGTTGCTGTGTGGAGGGTCTTTTTAAGGAAGGGAAGGATAGGAAGTTCTGGAAAGGAAAAAGGTATGAGAAGTGGGTAGGAATCTGGGGGCCAGTGTATCCAGCAGGACGTATCAATCCATCCCTCCAACTGCGGTGCAAGGCGATGGATCAAGAATCCGGCTGGAAAGGTCAAAAGGCCTTTCTCAACCAGTCTCTCTAGTTCCGACCCGCCATGCAGCAGGTGCGCAGACACATTCACCGCTAAGACCTGGACAAACCTCACCCCATGAACCCGGCACGCTAATGGTAGATATTTATAATATATTAAAAAAACATTTGCTGTAGAGTCAGAATCCATAAAGAAAATTGGGGAATACGTTTATATGGACAAAACGCCGCCCGGTCATCAGGTATATGTTCATAACTACATAGGTACATATTTTTGTTACTTTTCAATTGAATCTGTTAATTACGCACCAAAAGAAAGAAAAATACACAAGTATTGAATATCTCTCTAATACAACTCCCCTTAATTCGCCCAGTGTCTACCCCTGCCCCACCCTCCCTAGTGGGGTAGTAGGGTGGCCTTTAATAATCTCGACAAAAGCTGTGTCGGCAAAACCAGCGACCGCTTAGGAACTTTTTAACCTCTAGGTGTCAAGTTTAATAGGATTTAATTAACGTTCATCGTTCTATTATTAAAATGAATCCGCTTATTTTTTTAAATGTAATCCAACCCTGGTATAGCACACTCCAACCTTTAATGCCGGCCAAAAAAAGGCGCTTTCAATATTCCCAAGTTTACGGAACGGCGACGCCGACGGTACAAAAAGGCAATAAACACACGTTCCTTATCACATTAATGCTTCAGCTCTTTCTTTCACATTAAATAATGATGAGACAAAAGATAAAACACACAATGCACGAATGTCTGTTTCCTCCAAAGTACTACTTTTTTCCTTTGGTTAAGTTAATTAAAATTTGAATACTCTCATCACAAGTCAAAATAAATTTAATTTTGAAGAAAAATACTTTTTTAACATTAAAAAAAAAAAAATTCGTACGTAATGCATCGCCAGAAAAAACGCCCGCTGGACATAACGATGTCTCCTAATATGGAAGATGGAGGAAGGTGCGTTCTTGTTGAGGACTTAGAAGAGGATGACCACGATACATCTTCTCATTGCTCGGACAGCAAAGAAACAAATTTTCCAAGCGTTTCTGGAGTTGACGTGCTTAATGAAGCGCAAGCTCATCTGACAGCCCTTCAAGAAGTCTTGGCCGAGAAACAATCGAAGGTCTCCAAGGAGCAGCAACTGAAGATATCCAGAAATGTCTCTGAAGTTTTCAGAGCCGTTTCTCAATTGTTGTTGGAGCGCGAGACGATGCGTGCTGATTTGGCGTCAGTAACTGCTCAATTAAAAATGGCGGAAATCAAAATACGCCATGAAAAAGAGGACAAAATGCACCTGGAGCAAAAAATCATCCAGCTAGAGTCTGACCTAGGACCCGTGATGAGAAGAGTAGCCGTGGCAACGGAGGCTAGCTTGTCATTTGCGGATATTGTGCGAAAACAAAATGTGTCAAATGTCGATCACCAACCCCCACCGATTACCCAATCTGGACATCGCGTCGGAGCGCCAAGGCCAGCCATCTGCATTTTCCCAACAGATGCAGATGCCACCAAGGACAGCGATGGAACAAAAAAAATGATTCAAGATGTAATTCGGCCATCCGAGCTAGGCGTTCGGATAACCGGGATTCGCAAAATTAGGAACAAAGGTGTCCTCTTAAACACGGCAACCACAGGTGAGCAAGAAAAGTTATTAAAGGCACCATGCTTTACACTAAACTCAAGCACACTTAAGGCTCGACTTCCTACAAAGAGACTTCCAAGGTTAATATTTTTTAACGTACCGCGGGACCTTAACGACGCTGAATTCCTGAGGATCGCCCTCACGAGCGTTCCCAATATACAGGACATCGAGGGAGCAATAACAACCTGTAAGCTGAGTCACCTGGCCGGCGCTCGAAACGGAACCACCTGTCATCGCGTATATGAGTTGCCCGCTACACTACGTAAACTGCTTGTGGAACAGGAGAAGGTATTCGTCAACTGGACCGTGTGCCGTGTCAGAGACTTCACTGGACTCACCGTATGTACTAAGTGCCAAATGATTGGACACTCTTACAAATACTGCAGAGACACTCTTAGATGTGGACACTGTGCTGAAGAGAACCATGCTACCGAATCCTGTCCTAATACTGCGGCCAAACCAGTCTGCGCTACGTGCACTAGATTTGGAAAGCCCGCTGCGCATTCGACTGGAGACAGGGACAACTGCCCTGCGTACAAAGCTGCACTAAAAAAGGACCTAGCTACAATAGACTATGGAGTGTAATAGACACGAACGCAAGTGCTTAACTATCGATGAGTATACTCCTGTGAATAGCTGTCTTCGAATAATGTACATGAACGCGAGAAGCATCCGGAATAAACTTGATGAAATTGAAGAAAAACTCAGAGGATTACGCGATATTGTTCATGTCCTTGTCATCACTGAAACATGGCTTGATGTTGGAGAAGAAAAGTTTTTTGGATTAAAAGGCTACAATTGTGCGTTTGCCTCTCGCCCCAAGGAGGCAGGAGGTGGTGTAGCCATATATGTACTGGATTCTATGAAGTTCTCCATCATTGATAAATTTTCCAACGAAAATTCATTTTTAGGTATAAGTGTATGTAGCAAGGATAGGAAACCGGTTAACATTTATGCCATCTATCGGAAACCCAATCCTAATATACACGATTTCCTGACACATTTGGAAAAAATACTAGACAAAAGCAGACAAGATACATTAATACTCGGAGACTTTAATATTGACACTACCATAAACACATCCTCTTCTTTAAATTACCTCAACACCTTAGAAACATACAATTTCTCAATACAAAACAAATCATTTCCCACTAGAGTCACTAACACAAGCAGCACCCTCATAGATCACATCATATCAAATAGACTAAACATTCCAATTACCATATCGAACATAGATGACTCACTTAGTGACCATAACATTCTTATTATTGATTTCAAGAATAACCTAAAAAAATGGTCTAATAATAGGAACAAGCCACGCCTTACAAAACCTATCATCAACAATATGGCAGTAAAATCTTATCTTGCAGCTAACAAATTTACCATCAAATCAACCAAACAAGAAGACAGTTATAAAGATTTTAACGATTATGTCAAAAATGCAATAGAAGCAGGTAAAACGACACCTAAAGTGAAAATAGCTAATCGACAACATTTAAATACACCGTGGTTCGATTCTAAACTGAATTCGCTGATCAAAGAAAGAAACCAGCTTCACAAGCAGTGGAAACAAGACCCAGGAAATATGTCTCTTGTAGTCCATAAAAATAAACTGAGAAACTTAATAACTAATTATAGGAGAAGTTTGAAAAACAAATATTATGCCAATAGCCTTCAACAAAACCTGAATAACCCTAGAAAAACTTGGAAAACCATTAACTCAATATTATCTAACCGTGCACATAAACCCTCCAATACCATTGAATCTCTCATCGTAAATAATTGTGAGCTTAGGGGACCCAGTGAAATAGCTTCAGCATTTAATGAATTTTTCTTATCAGTTGGAGAAAAGTTGGCAGCTGCCATTCCATCATTCCCGGATGACTGTAATACTATATATGTAGAACCAAAGGCAAGTCAATCCTTATATATGGCTAGGACAAATAAGGCTGAGGTATTAAGGATCATCTCGAAACTTAAGTCGAATGCAGCGGCAGGTATCGATGGAGTAACCCCGTACATCCTGAAAACCTGTAAAGAAGAACTAGCTGAGCACCTAGTGCAACTTATCAATTCCTCTATAGGCTCGGGAGTATTCCCAAATCAATTAAAGCTAGCAAAAATTATACCAATTTATAAAGAAGGCTGCAAAAAATGTATTTCTAACTATCGCCCAATATCGGTTTTATCAGTATTTTCAAAGGTGTTCGAGACTATTATCAAGGATAGACTTCTAAAATATATCTCTAACAACAATATCCTAACACCACAGCAATATGGCTTTCGAAAAAACTCCAGTACCCAATGTGCCACCTTCGATTTCATCTCGAACATTCAGCAGTACATAGACCAGGGCGAATATGTAGCAGCTATTTTTATAGATCTAAAAAAAGCCTTTGATACAGTAGATCATGAAATACTCCTACAAAAAATGGAACATTTGGGTATAGTCGGAAAATCTTTAAAGCTCCTCCGAAGTTACCTATCTGATAGATATTGCCTTGTCGACATCGAAGGGAACCTAAGCGGCTTTGGAAAAATTACATGTGGAGTGCCACAGGGCTCGATTCTAGGACCCCTACTTTTCTTACTATACATCAATGATATAACTAAATGCGGCATCTTGGGAAAACTTCAACTTTACGCTGATGATACTGTGATTTATTATCGTTGTAAAAATCTGAGGGAACTTGAATCTCTAATGAATAAAGATCTCGCAAAGCTAGCTAAATGGTTGCGGATAAATAAATTAAGCCTCAATGTCAAAAAAACTCACTACCTCACTTTCGGGAAAAAAGATTACATGACAATGAATATTACTCTTGGAAATGAAAAGCTCCAAAATGTACAAGTAACGAAATATTTAGGGTTATTCATAGATTCTAACCTATCGTGGAACTCCCATGTTGAATATGTTAAATCCAAAATTTCCCCGATAACTGGTGTACTTTATCGACTTCAAGATGTGCTCCCCACAGCTTTACTGCGTGCCACATATTATGCTCTGATCCACTCTCACCTAAGTTATCTGGTTAGTATCTGGGGCACCATTACTAAGAAACAAATATCTGAAATACAAGTAATCCAAAATAGAGCCATAAGAAATATATACCATCTACCATGGGATACGCATGTCAAAGACATATACTCACTGACACAAATTCTTCCCTTTACCATTCTGCCAAAATATAGCATCACCACTGCCATCCTACAAATAATTCAACACTCGTCACACACCAACACTAAACCAGCCTTTAATTCCGATATACACCAGCACAAAACACGATCACAAAATCAAATACACCTATCGTCATCTACACACACAACTAAATTTGGAATTAACTCCTTACAATACATCGCACATACGCAATACAACGCTTTGCCTAATGTCCTAAAACTACCAGAGTCAAACAAAAGAATATTGGCAAAGGCTCTAAAAGGATATTTTCTCAGCAACTTTATTAACCAGTGACGAAGTTATCTGTCTTCCTTTGTAACTCTTATATATTCTTCAATTACCTGTATCAAGTGTGTCTACTCCATTTAAAAATCTATGTATTGTTCATTGATTTCCGTGTTCTTATGTAAAAATAATTTTCCTTTAGATGTATAATGTTGTCCTTCCCGAAATGAGTTTTATTAAACTCATAGGGAGTAATGTATTATAAATTTTATGTAATAATTTTGTAATATATTATCTCTAATAAAAAAAAAAAAAAATAAAATAAAATGAAATTAAACGAACGCTGATGCTTTTAGTGCGGGCGTCATATGGAAAAACAAATTCAGACTGAAATGGATGTTCCTTGTTTCTGAAATAAAATAAAAACATATTTTCACGTTGTTTTAACTCTTCAAATGGTGCCCCTGTTTCGCGTTTAAATTCGCGATGACTTTGAATGAGGAAAACCTTATGAAAAATAGCGAAGGCAAACGTCAAAAGTTTTCCAGTAAATAATATTTAACGAGGATTTACCGGCGGTCCCAGTGACAAGTCGGATATCGTTTCCTCTAAAATATCTTTTTTGAGTATATAACTTTCAATTTTATTTCGTGTGGTGATAAAACTCTGACACTTTACAGTTTTTTTGGACGAAATTGATAATTTCAAGATCTACGTTTTATTCTGAGAGCTATGTGATTATCTTTGTTTCAGCTTCAATACTTGTAATAATAATAATTCATGTGTAAAAATGAATGATTTTTCAATGAGATAAAAAGCAGCTGGTAATGTCTGTTGTTGTCATTCGACTTCAAGGCCCCAGACGAAACAATGAAATTAAAGAAAAAACTTATTTAAAAATTTATTTGATATTTGAAAATGATCGTCATTTATTTTTGGGGTATTATGCCGTGTTGCGCCTCCTCTTTCTTTAGCCAATTGGAGCAGATGTGTAATCATCAAGGAGGCAGCGCACCACGGCACAATAACCCAAAAATAAATCACTATGATAGTTTTGGCCGTGAAAATCTCAAATCGTATGTTTGATCAAGTAAAGAAAATTTGACCTTAGATACTTCGGATAAAAATAGTAGGTAGCTTCTTGAATAATTTTTATACGGCTATTTTTGTCATATTGGGCGCTCAAAATACAAAAAATAACACTAGGCATTCGAGTAGATAGACTCATTTACCGACTTACTCAAGAACGCGTTTTAAATTAATGGTTGTTTATCATTAGTGTAAAATTTAAAACACATTCATTAGTAAAGCCCAAGAAATATAAAATTATAATGTATCAACGCGGTGGTGGTTTTATTATGACCAGTTATTTCACAGAATTAGAACAATTCATTAAATTTAAAGGAGAAAATTCAATTTCTGTAAAAGTCCTATTCAAGTTCTGCTATAATCCAAGTACTGTGAAATAACCAGCCCACGATGAAATAATAACAGAACTTGAATTTTGAACTTTGAAATTTGATGATTCTGGGAAGCAACCCGTCCATCTCCTTCACAGAAATAATCTTACTTCAATTTATTTCTTATCTTGTATATAAAAATGAAACTGTGGCGACACATCATTATTATCATCGCCATCAAAAGAGGAATCGAGAAACATCTCCTAATATCCGCGCGCATCGGCAAACCTACTTGCCTAGGTACCTTCGTACCTATACTGGCCGCGATGTACTTTCTCGCCTCCCGTGCCAGCCCGACGATAATAATATCGCCCCGCCTAGAAAGGTCTCGAGACAGCACCGTACAATATCTGTACGGCGCCGAATATTCTCGAAGTGGCTCGTATTATCTACCGCGAGGTAGTTACTCTACCGCGGCTATATAAGCAGCCGATCGCTCGCCCGCTGCAGTTCAGTCCAGTTCAGTCTCACACTTACAGTCGGCCAACATCTCAGCATGTAACGATCTCTGCATGGCATCGCTACGCTCCAGGGCAGCTTCCTCGAGGTCCATCACCACGTCTCAGCTACAAGGCCCATCGTGTCTTCAGCTCCTGAGATCAGCTCCATCCCGCGACTTACAAGGATTGACGCACCTTCAGCCAAGGGATCAGCTCACCACTTCATGGCACCCCGAAGCCCATCGTGCTTCGCTGCCGTGGAACGCGCTCCGCCTCGCCAGGACTACCTGCTGGTGGCTCAGCTCACCGAGCCACACACCGTTCATCTCCGCGACTTACAGCGTTGAGCAACGGCCTGGAAGATAGGTCATCTCCACCGCCATGGTGTCGAGCAACGCGCTGACCTTCACCATCTCCATCTTCTGTCTCCCGCTCCCTCAACTGGTGACCCCGACGTGATGTGGATACGCAGCATATAGCATCCTGACAAGAGTGTTACCACGACGCACCGGTAACACCGCAAAACGAGGGAATCGGTAGAGACGCATCAGCACGGACGCACCGACCAGCAGCATCAACCCGGCTTTCCTGCGACTCCTGGCATCAACTTTCAACCCTGTACTCCGTACACTGGGAAGGGGGTGTGTGGCGACACATCATTATTATCATCGCCATCAAAAGAGGAATCGAGAAACATCTCCTAATATCCGCGCGCATCGGCAAACCTACTTGCCTAGGTACCTTCGTACCTATACTGGCCGCGATGTACTTTCTCGCCTCCCGTGCCAGCCCGACGATAATAATATCGCCCCGCCTAGAAAGGTCTCGAGACAGCACCGTACAATATCTGTACGGCGCCGAATATTCTCGAAGTGGCTCGTATTATCTACCGCGAGGTAGTTACTCTACCGCGGCTATATAAGCAGCCGATCGCTCGCCCGCTGCAGTTCAGTCCAGTTCAGTCTCACACTAACAGTCGGCCAATATCTCAACATGTAATCAGTGCTCCTGCATGGCAACTCTACACATCCAGGGCAGCTTCCTCGAGGTCCATCACCACGTCTCAGCCACAAGGCCCATCGTGCCTTCAGCCCCGCAGAACAGCAACATCCCGCGACTCACAAGGCTTGCGTCACCTTCGGTCCGGGGATCAGCTCACCACTTCATGGCACCCCGAAGCCCACCGTGCTTCGCTGCCGTGGAACGCGCTCCGCCTCGCCAGGACTACCTGCTGGTGGCTCAGCTCACCGAGCCACACACCGTTCATCTCCGCGATTCAAAGCGTCGAGCAACGGCCTGGAAGATAGGTCATCTCCACCGCCATGGTGTCGAGCAACTCGCTGACCTTCACCACACCATCTCCACATCCGAACGCCTGCAGCATCATCTACGGCACTCCGCATTACATCTTGTTACCGACCACCGACCATCTGCTACGTAGCCCAATAAACGACTGACTCACTACTTCGACTTGACGCCTTTCATTTCTGTCTCCCGCTCCCTCAAAACGCTGAATTTTTTTTTTACATGAGCTCCACACAGGAGGCCCTGAGGAAAATAATTTCCCTCGGGGCCTATGTCATCTTTGGGGATGCTGTGTGGAGGGTTTTTTTAAGGAAAGGAAGGAGAGGAGAGTTCTGGGAAAGAAAGGGTTTGGGGGGTGGGTAAGAATCTGGGGTTCAGTATGTCCTGGTCATCCGCCTCTAAGACCTAGACAAATCTCACCCCGTGAACCCGGGCACCCCTGCTAAATCACCAAACGTAGCGAACCACTTGGGGTGACCTATGGCAGAGGTGTTGCTTATCCAATAAAGGAAAACACCTCAATGTGTTACTAAGCGCATAACTTTCGAACGACTGCACCAAATTGGATAATTCTTTTTTTGTGTGTTCTTTATTGTCAGGACAAGGTTTTTATAAAACTTCGGGTGAGCTTTGGCACTATGAAATTTGTTTAAAAAAATTGCTATTGGTGGCACGCGAGGAAGCGGCTATTCCTATGGAAAGCGGGAGGGAGGGATAGATGGGGGAGGGGTACCAGGGATGGGGAGGGGAACCTGGGAGGGGGGAGGGGGACCTGGGAGGGGTTAGCGGGACGGGGGAAGAGGGAGAGAGTGGAGTGTGTAGAGGGAAGGTGGAGGTGACGGAGTGGGAACGCGAGAGGGGAAGAAGACGCAGGAGAAGAAGGGGAGGCGGAAGGGAAACGCGACGAATGGGAAAGGACACTCAGGGAGAAACAATTTCTTTATTAAATGGCATAGCAACGCATGCCGAGACCAGCTAGTTTTTAATATAACATTGTCCACATGCTTTTCTTCTCCGTCTAGTATCCTCTTATTGTCGAGCAATAAAGCAATAGTGACTAGAGCATGCATGCCCAACCTACGGTCCGTGGGCCGCATGCGGCCCAATTGAAGATTTTTGCGGTCCAAAATGAAGTTTTAAAATTTTTATGTATTGGATTTTGGTATTCACACAAAAAAATCGTTCTGCTAAATTCATCACATTTATATGATACTATTTGGTACCTGGCATTTTTTTGTTTACATGAGCTCCACACACGAGACCCTGAGGAAAATTATTTCCCTCAGGGCCTATGTCATCTTTGGGGATACTGTGTGGAGGATTTTTTTAGGGAAAGGAAGGAGAGAAGAGTTCTAGGAAGGAAAAGCGTTTAAGGGGTGGGTAGGAATCTGGGGTTCAGTGTATCCTGGTCATCCGCCTCCTAGACCTAGACAAAACTCACCCCATGAACCCGGGCACCCCTGCTAAATCACCAAAGGGCGATTCCGCTATAGACGATTCTCGACAGTAATTTTTAAATTGCAGTATTTGTTACTTTTTTTGATATCAGTGCAAAGAAGAAGGTCAATATTTAATAATAATTTTTTTTTTAAATTTTACTTCATATTGAAATTTTTAAACATTATCATTCGAAGAATCGGTATATAAACTGCAAAATCACACCGTGCAATACTGGCGCGAAACAGCTGTTACCGATAGTTTGAAGTTATATTTTACTGCTAAACGTGTAGTGACAATATTAGTTTATTCTTATGTGCCGAAAGATGTAAGTACTTGTTATTATTTTTTAAGCATCATTTATTACAAGAAGTCACTGTTAGCTTGTTGCACCCGCGATACAAAAGATATAAAAGTTTGTGTTTTTCACAGAAATAAAGTGCTAACGTTTTGAAACTTTGTAAGAGTAAGAAGAAATCACCGGCAAACTTGAATAAAACGTTTTTAAGAGTATAATGTTAGCTGAATTGAAATAAACGTTGACTCAAATTGGTTGCACCCGCGATTGTGTATTAGAATCGCGATTCGCAACTCATTGACAACTACCCTTATTTTGTGATTTATCATATATTTTATTGTTTTTTTATGTCTTCAATAATAATATATGCTGTGTATTACTCGTGATTTATATTTAATAGGTTTTTTTAGATTATATTTAGCTTTTTTTATAGAAATTCTATGATTTGGCACGCAGTCTCTCTTAAAAACATCTTATTTATATTTAAAAAAGCAGATAAAAAAAGGATGGTCACGTTGGATGATAAATAGGAAGGACTGAAAAATAAATCAGGCATTCAATCCAAACATTTCTTTCAATCTAAAAACGGCGATAGCATTTCCGTGGCGCGAATCTCACTGTCTCGTCTCCAATGCACATTTGTTTTGAAATCTCCGAAATCCACCACTGAAACAGAAAGTGATTGGGATGATAACAATCTGGACCCTCTTACAAATTACAAAATATAAAAAGAAATTCTACAAAATAAAAAAAAAACAAATTTTGTTTTTGAAAAGGATTGATGGATGTAATATGTTCATAGAATTTTCGGCGAATTTTGACGTAACCGAAAAGAAATAATTAACATAAATGACAAAGAAGTGTACTGATTAGTAGTACGCATTGTTGGATTTCTTATTTCGTTCCTCTATCTGTGTTTATTGATGTTTATATACACTTAAACTAGACGAGTTGCACCCGCGATAATTTGATGTTGCACCCGCGATTGTTTGAAAAGTTAATAAATCATTGCTTGTTTTTGTTTTCCATATATTTGTTTATTTTTTTAGTTTATTAGTTTAACGCCTTACGAAATATCAAGGCATAACATAATAAATGTATCGCAATTAACAGACTTTTGTGTTTTTGTCTTATGATCTGGAAAGGGTGGGCCAAATTGGTTGCACCCGCGATCGCACTTTGGACCTCCCTCCTGACTATTTAAATATTTCAATAAAATTCTTATAAACTAATAAAAAGTAAACATGTTAAAATGTAGCTCTTCCAATAATAGTTCAATTAAAAATGTTTTTCGTTTTATTATTAAGAAGCTTTATGTGCGTCTAAATGTTGCACCCGCGATAATGGAATCACCCCAAACGTAGCGAACCACTTGGGGTGACCTATGGCAGAGGTGTTGGTTATCCAATAAAGGTTCCCGGGACGGCGCTACCCATTCCCGCCTCCCAAATTGAGCCTCGCATGCGTTGCAATACCATTCAAAGAAGTAAATTGTTTCTCCCTGCATGTCCTTTCCCATGCGTCTCCGTTTCCCTCCCGCGCCCCCCCTCCCGTGAACCCTACATCCTTCGTTATCCTACCCCTCCCGCCTTGCCTTCCTGCCACTAAAATATATTAAAAAACGCATTTTCATTTCTACATATTTCATAACGCCAGAGCTTACGAGCTTACCATTATCTATAGAAACCTTCGCGGGCGTGCGTACAACAAATCACCTTCATCGCAATCGGATGAGCGGTACGGCAGCCCATAAAATATGAACAAACAAATATTGATTTTCATCATAACATTTTGTAAAATTAGAGCTTTCTTATAATTAGACCTCGGACTCTCGATGGGGATTTTGATTTATTGCTTGAAAATTGCAAGGCGCATGGCCCCACTACGAATTTATTTTCGCAATCAATTCCAACCAGAATATTTTTTCCACACATTTCTCAGAAGATCCAATGCAACCGACCTGATTTTAATAAGTGGAGGGTGAGTGCAAAGGACAAACATAGGCGCGCGTATAAACAGTTTATGCCTTCTAGCATAGAAGGTCGCGGTTTCACAATTAAAGCATTTTTGGACACCGAATTACCGGTAAAAATTAACGTCATTTACCTGTAATTGTGGATGGATCTAACGGTCAGCACTTCAGTAAATGATGAATACCCTCCCCCTTCCTCCCCTCCACAAGTGGTCAACCTGAAAACGATTTGGGTGGGCCACCCCTGGACTAGAGATCTCCGACGTGAGATACAATCACAGTAAGATGCTGAGATGTGCGCAGATCCAAAGATCTGCAGAATCCCGCGGCATTTGGGAGAGGAAAAGCAATTATGGAGGGAGGCACGTTCACCGAATACTGAAGTATAAATAATATAATCTCTAATGAACGAATTTCAAAAGCAGACTGAGTCGCTAAATCAAGACACCGAAATTTTTCCATTATTCATACCCTTTAGGCTTGAATTCAATGAGGCTCCATTATTTGAAAAAATATAGGTATGTTCATTTTTATTCACAGTGGCGTAACGACATATTTCAGATCTCAGCTTGTAATACATGTTTAAAGTTGCTTGTAATACATATTTCAGATCTCAGCTTGTAATACATGTTTAAAGTCATATGTTTACACTAGACTTCATACTAAAGTAACTATACTCAATTGGTCACCATGAAACAGGCAACCGCCTAGTATGGTGATTAGATGTATCTACTCTTTGTAAAAGTCTTACTTGTGTAACAATAAATAATTTTGTAATAAATAAATAAAAAGGGACAAGTAGAGTCTTTTTTTTATTTGAATACCGCACAAGAGTCCTGCTCACGTCTGGAGCCAGTGGGACTATGGCATACCCAATTGGGGTATGTTGTGAGGCTGAATGTAGTGGAAAGGGGAAGGAGATAGGGAAGAGGAAGGTGGGGAAGTACCTGGCTATTATCAATCTGGTTATCAAACACGGCTAAAGCCATTTCAAGCAACGTTTCATTTCTGAACGGTGGTCTTACACCAGGGCGATACTGAGAGTATCTTCCACTCGGGAACGTGCCGCAAATATACAATATATTATTTTAAATGAATAAATTGAGTCTAGAGTCAACGCACGTTTATTCGATTATTTGGTATAGAATGGTTCATATTTTCCTTTCTCAATAGCAGAACTAGCAGTTCCGTGAACAGTAGGTCTCGTGTCCAAAGGAGTATGTTTCTATTTTTCTATTTGGTAGTTTCAATTTAGGAGGCGGGTATGGGTACCTTCGCCCCGGAAACAATTTATTGGATAACCCACTTCCCTGCCATAGGTCACCCCAAGTGGTCCGCTACGTTGTAGGGATGTCGAAAAATAAAAAAAATATCGATATATCGATATTTATTAAAATATCAATATCGACATGAGGATCGATGTATCGATATAGGATCAGTCAAATTTTCAAAATATTTTGCGTTTTTAAAGTAATAGTGTATTCAGATCAATATTGTCAACGGTAATTTTTATACACAATGTGCATTATTTTAATATACAAAAATCTCAATAAAAATGAAGGTATTTTTATCAGTATTCATTTTTATTAAGTAATAATTACAAAAATAACAATAAACCAAAAAGCTGTCTTCCAACTTATATGTAAACTGAGACGCATACAAAGTTGGTATGCGTCTCAGTAACTTTCTATTGGTGTATTAATCTGTCAAATAGGACCTCGTGTTTGGAACAAAATATAATCATAGACAATTGGGACCCAACACACAGGAGTGGCTTAGAAAAAAATGGTGAAAAATAGCATACATTTCTATGCATATACCTACACATATGAGATAGTATTAGTGATCACAAATACTAATGCAAAGACAATAGATTTGTAAGCTATTAATGGTTAAAATTTCAACCGCCAGATGTCATGACCCAATACAGTTACTTTTTTCCGTTCGTTCTTATACGGTTTTGGATTCTAGTGACTTTAGTTACATAAATTTAAAAAAAAAAAGTTTTTGATACAATTTTCGATATTGGACATTTTTTATCGATATATCGGATCAAAATATATCGGCTAAAAATATCGATGTATTGAATTAAAAATATCGATACATCGATATATATCGATACTTTTTCAACAAGCTTACTATGTTGGTGACTTAGCAGGGGTGTCATTGGGATGAGGTTTGTCTTGGCGGCGGATGCGCTTGCCCATCTACTCAGTGGCTACCCGGATGGGAGATTGGTTAAGGGATACCTAACCTAGACCCCTCCAACCAGACTCACCCAACCCATCGTTTTCCTCAGGGCCCCTTGTGTGGAGGTAATGTAAAAAATAACAGCATTTCCTCTGAAATCATAAGATTCGTAAGTAGGCGGTAACCTAAGTACCCACCTATATATTATTATAATGGAAGTATCAAAAATAGAAATATGTAGTTTCTGAAAATCAGAAAAAGTACAAAGAAAAAAAAGTTAAAAGTTACGCCACAGCTTCTACAGTACGAGAAACGATATTTCAACTCTTGACAACAAAGTTAATTTTTAATAGTAAAACATTGTTCATATCTTCAACAGCAGCGTACAAAGGAGGACTATGAACAATTATTTTAAAATAAGATTTTATCATTCCAGCTCAAATCAACAGAGCGGAGTAATGTCAAAGGTCAAAACTCTCGTTGGGATGAGATAAAATGGGTATTTAGGGGTGGTTGCCTCGACGGTGGAGTAGGGGGTGGGAGAGGTCACAGACGTCTGGGGGGAGAAGGTTTGCTGCTTATATCGCGAGAACTACTCACAGAGAAAGTAGAAAAAACACACAATACAATCTGTTACCAAAATCCCATTTACAGCACGTATCTGGCACGATTGGAAATTCAGATCTGAGATGAAGGAATGGAACGAATTTTCTAGGGGAGGTGGGTGAAATATTGTCTGCTTGGCTTAAAGTCCGTCAAAGCAGAAATAATTTATTGGAAATAAGGGAGGGATTATAACAGACAAGTTAGATCGCAGACTTGAAGGTCGTTGAAGGTTGCCACAAACGGCTCAAGTATTTAATGGACTGCGAAATGCGCACACTTTGTTCGTCAATTTGTGAAGTGCCATACATGCATATGAACATGATTTCGGATATTTGAAATACAAAGGGTTAACTTGAGTCAAGTCAATACGCATTCGGGAACCTAAAACAAAGGACACACGAATATGTGACAGGTATTAGCTTCGCAGATCTATCTCTTGAAAAAGATAACCCGCAGACATTGAATTTGATGGATTATATGGACAAATGGAACCACATGACAATAGTCTGTTAGATATGTAATAGGTAAGTTTTGTTACTGTAATGTTTGGCTCTCTGTAATCCAATACAGATATATTTGTCTTTATTATCGGCACTGGACCTCATCTCAGTATTATATTATTATAATAAAAGACTTTGGTTCTTTGAAATCACAGTGACTGTTTATTTTTATTAATCATTACAAATATGGTTTAAGAGAACACATATCCTTATAACTTGCTAACTAGGTTTTGTTTGGCGAGCTCTTGTAAAATGGACTGACTTGCCCTTCTCTGATCGGCTATGTTCGGCACACGTCGCAACCGACACCATGTTACCGGAACCTAGAATAAACAATAAAACGATGATATAACTGATCATAACTAATATTCTGATATATTACAGTAATGGAATGATGGCCGCTAACGACTAAATGCGTCCTGAACGATTGAAATAAAGCTAACTTACATTTAGTCCCATTGGCTCCGGATAATTGGGAGGAGTTGGACTCTTGTGTGGTATTCATATAAAAAAAACTCAGTTTGATTAGTGAAAACGGCTTGTAGCTACCTAACTTGTAGACCTGGAAATTTTGCGTTACATTTCGGTGAATTTTTAACGAAAGTGGCGTTTTTATTAATTTTTGGTAAAGCTGTGATATTTTTCAGCAAAGCGGTGCTATTTAAAAAAAAGTATATTATATTATAGTTATATTATATTATATTATAGTATATTTAAAAAAAAGTGTATTAAAAGTATAGATATTATATTAACTTTTTGTATTTTTCATCAACAAGTGATGGAACCCTGTTGTTTAGGGTGTAACAACAGGTACCTTTTTTCTTTCCGATGATATTTTTTTTCAATTAAAAAGAATAAAAATATTTTTCCTTCACGTGTCGCAACTGTGTATTCCCATATAGACCGGCGGGTCACGTGATAAGCAGCACTCGTCTCGTTCTGGCAGTACGGTAACACACGAAATAGCGTGCGTATCGTGTGATCCCGTCGCGACATGTAGGAGTGTGATTAGTGGTGACGTGTGATTAAATATATATTTTTAATACTTAATATAAAAAACGGGTGGGTGCTACACACTGTATACGTAACTAATATTATTTTCTTGTTTTAAAATAATCTTCGACCAAGTAAGAAAACAATTAATAATTAACTTGAAAATTATGAAATTTAGTGTTATTTGTCTGAAAATTTAAAATTTTGCGTTATTCCCCTGAAAGTTACAAAAATCGTGCTTTTCGCATAACAATGAAGATTTGCGCGTAAATTTCTAGGAAAAATATTTTTCACAATAGCCGAGACGTTAGGTTAACACGTATATCACAAACGTGTTGACGACGCAACCTTGTGGTTTATAGAAACAACTATTATTGTAGTACTAACCTGACTACTTAACCTTCTTCTACCCAATGACGTTGTATATTACATCTAGACTCGCCATTGTCTCACAAACTAAAGACACAATGTGACAAGCAAGAAACACTCTCTTGTTTTCAGTAAATTCTTAATTCAAAAGTTATTCATGTATGGTAAAGATAGATATTCAATGAATACGTGTGTATGGACGATATGGATGTATGACCGGGCGGCTTTTTGACATTAGGTGTGACTGAGATGACAAGATGTGCTTACTCATTTTTTTATATTAACTACACAAAGAAGGCCCTGAGGAAAATAATTCCCCTCAGGGCCTATGTCATACTTCGGGATGCTGTGTGGAGGGTCTTTTTAGGAAAGGGAGGAGAGGTAATTTTGGGAAGGAAAAGGTGTGAGAAGTGGGTAGGAATCTGAGGGTCAGTGTGTCCAGGAGTGACAGACGTATGAATCCATACCTCCCACTCAAAAGATCTCCCTCAACCAGTTTTTCCCGATCCGGCCTGCCACACAGTAGGCGGGCAGACGCATCCGCCGTCAAGACCTAGACAAATCTCACCCCATTAACCCGGGCCGCCCCGTTAAATCACCAAACTTAGCGAACCTCCTATCTTATCATTACATAGTATAAAATGAAGTCGCTCAAAATGTATGTGCGCATAGATCTTTTAAAGTACGCAACGGATTTTCATGCGGTTTTCACCAATAGATAGAGTGATTCAAGGGGAAGGTTTATATGTATAATACATGCTTATTATAGTAGAGAAAAGCCAAGAAATTCAAATATTCAATTCAGGCAGCGGGCAGCTTGCAATCAGGTAGTGTGGATTTGATAAATGTCGGGTGATGGCGTTGTGTTTCGTTAGCCACAGAAACGTGTGGCCGACTCTGCTAGTACTTAATAATATAATCTTATACTTAATTGTTGCTACGTTTGCTATCTCACTTTTTCTAATGGCGCTAAAAATCTTCGAGAAACTTACTGATAGGACACGACCTTTCGCGACTTGTGGCAGTACTGAAACTACGAAATCGAAGACAAATACAATTGCCTTGTCTTTGACTTACCACATTTGAGATTTCTACCACACGTCTATATAATGTGTACAACAGCATTGCTTCTACCTAGTTATTAGTTATGCCTGTCCATGATTATGTTGTGGTTTTTAAGCAAAAGTAATGCGGTCAAATTATCTTCCTCCGTTTTCCGACGAAGCCAAATTAATAATAAATTAAATTATAATTATTATTAAAAAATTGATTAATACTTAAAAGAAATACAATCGGAGAAAGCGATTTGAATTTCTCGTGGATGAAGAAACAATATTGTGTTAGCATTGCCACTACTTGCGGCCATTTGCTAAACCCTACACCTGTAAAGGACACGCAATACACGGCCGACGACTAGCTCAGAGTCGGCGCAAGCAAGGTTCCTCCTAAAAACAGGGCGAGTGCCTGTGGTTCGCTTGGCAATTCCTCCTCCGCCTCCTTTCCTCACAATCCCCGGGTCTCCTTCCTCAATCAGAACACAGTTTTAGCACTTAAAGGGTTTATTCGTAAAAACAGAACAGGGTGGTACACAAAGCCAGCTTCGGCACGAAACACATGGTTAACTACACTGCTAGCCTAACGAGAATTTTCTCCTCTCTCTCTACACGTTTAGTGAAGTTAGAAGTAGTTCATAACACACGGTGTGGGAGGTGAGTAGATTGGTACTCACATAACGGGAGATGCGGAGTCAGCCGTCTGGCTAGGTACTGGGCACAAAGCACAATTCAAATAATACATCGTGAAGTTAGTTCACGGAGAGCGACTAGCGCGAATCACGGGGAACACAGTTGTTCTGCCGAAGGCCGGCGAAGGAATGGGTGCGGGGAGCCGCTCGGCGCTTGGCTACCGGCGCCGCGCGGTGTGGGGAGAGGGGGCGGAGGGCCTGTGCAAGGGGTCAATTCGCTATTAGCTCGCACGGGAATCAATTCCGTAACGTAACACTTCCCCCCTCGCCGCAAAAAAGGCGACGTGGTAATGGAGCAGTAGGGCTAAGAAATCCTCTTACCCTTCTAGCACTTGTGCCAAAAAAAAAAAACATCCAAGAGAAAGGGGAGAGAGAGAGAGAGAGAGAAAAAGAAAAAGTTGCTAGCTACAAAATAGTAGAATCAAAAACAAAAGAGAAAAAAAACATGGTGAACAAAGAATTATACATGAATGTACATGAAAGAGCAGTGGCATACATAAATATAAACAAGGACCTGCTGGAGAAAGGTACAAGGGTTATGCAGTGATAGAAAAAAAATGACTCTAAATTGTATCATTGGTCTGTGAGCTAAGTTTGCGTAGCGTGGTTTGCGTAGGATGTTTGGGGTGTTTGAACGTTGCACTGAAGTTATAAGGTTACTTTGTCACAGTAACCTGGCCCGTTTGAGATTACACTCAAGGAACACTAGGGCCTTAAAGAAAACACGAAGAAGAGAACGCAGGATGAGGCTTCTTGGTGGTGGAGAGGGTTCTACCTGTCACAGAGGTCAAAAAGGTAGCTGCTTCCGGATCCTGTGGGTGGGCCAGTATGACATCATTGAGGTACTGGAGAGTGGAATTGTAATTGGTGGTTGGTCCTTTATAGAGGAGGTGGTTTGTGTGCATGACAGCCGTTGTTGTGATGGTGGTTGGTACACTGGTTAGTATACAGTGGGATTTTTGTGTGAACAATCGTTGGTATTGTTATTTGCGCAAAGGCACAGGAGCATTGGCATGATGGCAACAGAGCATTTGCAAGGTGCAGCTGGAACATTTGCAAGATGCAGCAGGAACATTTGTACAATGGCAACAGGAACATTTGCGAGATGCCGCAGGAACATTTGCACGATGGCAACCGGAACATTTGCAAGATGCAGCAGGAACATTTGTACAATGGCAACAGGAACATTTGCGAGATGCCGCAGGAACGTTTGCACGATGGCAACCGTAACATTTGCAAGATGCAGCAGGAACATTTGTACAATGGCAACAGGAACATTTGTACAATGGCAACAGGAACATGAACCAACCTAGAGCTGACGTGCTCGGGTTTGTTTGAGTGATGGTTTGGTGATGATACAATTCGCAACTACACGCACGACTCACACTAGGTTATGTTAGGTGTGGTCGGGTGCTTTTGGTACGCAGGGTTTGAAGGCATGGGACCTCCGTGACGGTAGTGAAGGCAGCATGAAGAGAGGCGCAGGTGTAGATAGGGTGAAGAGCTGCTGGTCTTCTTATTAATCCGGCGAAAAATTATTATTAGAACAAAATTCTTGAAGTTTACCTGCCTGGTAGACCAATGATGAAAAGGTTTGGAGAGAAACAAGGTGTGCATATTGAGAAAGATTGGATTAGTTTGACGTGTAGAGAGAGAGAGAAACGGAGAGAGAGTTAACTAAGTGTAACTACAGACTTATACATATTACAAAGGTACGTATTCAAGGAAGGTTCTGTTTAACCCATTTAGTTTTTTTTTTTTAAATTAAATACATTTCCAAGAACACGTGGGTAAGGGTTTGTACGTATGACAAAATGCCCCATTCGAAAGAAGTTGGTCTTCCATGACCTATGCTCACGTCTATACGGTAGCATTCTTTCTACTTTCGAAGAACAAAAACATTGAGTACAAATAAGTTATGAAAAGTGGGAAAGGAGTAGGAAGTTGAAAGGATCCGTGTATGAAGGTTGTCCCATTTGACAAACGAAACGCCAAGTGCGTAACGCATATATCCCCATTCACGGATAATTTCGAGGAAGGGAAAGGGTGACAATTGGGAACATTTGAACGAAGAAAACTGCTGAGGACTCGGCTATTTCCGAAATTCGACCTCTGAGTGGAAGGTGAAACAAGGTCTACAGCAGTTATCCTGGCACATTACAATACCATTTGGTAGTGTGGGACAAAAGGAATACACTGACATAAAAGAGTCTAATCCTCCACGTGTATTGGGTAGAAGATTAGAGGGTCGTTTTATTCTCCTACTTGTTTGCGAGAAATGACAGACCCTTGCTCAAATCTCACAAACCTGGGGGTTTTCTTGTTCGTCCCCCAGACAACGAGTTAGGTGTTTTTGTGTCCATCAACTTAACTCCTACGACACGATGCCCCATAATCATGAGTGAAGCGTATGATTAGTCCTTTTGAGATAGTGGATAGTTCCTGGGTTCTTGTGACAGGAAGTCCACGGGCATGTTAATGAGTACTCTGCTGCAAAAGCAATAATTTTCTGATAACAGAAAATAAAAGGCGTGTGATCTACGCTTGGTAGGTCACACAAACATGGGGTAGATATTATTTCGTTCGCACGATTCATGGTGAGTATTGTAACGTCTTCACGTCTCATGTACAGGAATGAACGATTTACAACAAATTTTGCCCAGTATTGAAAGACAGTAACCCAATAGGTATTTAAAACAATTTAATGAGATAAATCACCCTCTCGATCAACAACCCTGTGTTGACGAGCAAACAATGAGTAGTTATGACGGACTCCCCGTGACGTGTAAAAACACAAAGATATTATGAGATTCGCATCTATAGCAGTGGATATTGTAAGGTTCACACCTATAATAGTAGATATTGTAAGGCTCGCGCCTATAATGTTACAAAAGTTTACGTTCGGAAATGTGGGTCCCCATTCAATAAAGACGGCGGTTTTGCAATGATGTAATTAATACGGCACTGCTGTAGCTTAATAATTTCATATTAGCATACGTTACAAGACTTGCCAAAAGGCGATAAACACAAATTTTATTGAAGATCTGGCCAAGATTTTAAACTTCAAACAAGAATAATGGTACAATAAAGGACAAAAGAAACTGATGTCATGATAAAATATTGTACCTCATAATGAAGTTGTATATTTACAAAGAACAATGTTAATGAAGGGACGAAACGTATTGTCACTTTTATAACAAATATTTTTCTCAGAATCCGACAAAATACGATTCTGGAAAAAAATAGAGCAATTGGGTTGAGCGCCATTCTAATTTTTGGAAAAAGAAGAAAAACCACAAGTAGCAACAAGGTTGCCCTTGAATTGTTTCGAATCCAGCGAATGTGACCTGATAGGTGTGTACATTTGGTGTATTCGAAACGATCCCCAATATACAACATTACTATGAATGTGTTAGGATGGGGTGAAGAGGGAAAAGAAAAAAAGAAAAAAAACGGGAGGATTTCCTATTATAACGGAAATCGTCGCGACATTCTTACAATATGGTGCTGTGACCATAGTAGTGAGCTGCGGCAATGGTCTGAAACCAATGGTTATTATACAGACTTGCACTTATGATTTTATATTTACAACATTAGGGTAGGGACGTACTGGTACGACAAAAACCCGACACAAAACAATTAAAAAAAAAAAGGTTATATGACAAGATGAGGCGATGAGGTGAGAAAAAAAACGCGCGGATGCTGCAAGAATTGTGAAAAGGAAAGCGACGTCTTGGAGCAGGAGTTTTCCGGAACCGTTGATGGTAGGAGGAAAAGGAGGCCCTTTCCCGAAGTGATCAATTTCAGGAAGAGGATGCATACAAGTATGAAAACGGTGCCCCAAGAGGTGCTCTTGTGGTACAGCAGGCAAGGCACGCAGGATGTACAAGAACATATAAAATTATGCAAAAAGAAAAAGAATGTACAGGAGTTAGGCTACCGTTGACATTAATGTGCCTTCGGGTGTAAGGATTACCTTACGAATGCCCATATGGGTGATTATTTACATTTAATATTTACAAGTAACTCACGTCATTTATGACAAGAATTATAAGACTTTTAAAGAGACCGCATCGCACTCATTGACGACTGGCCAAGAGAGGTCAGGGGCGTAATAATGATCAGGGTTAACAAGATGCATGTTTTGCCAATTTGATAACGCCTGAATACTTGATGTGATGGAATTTACTGATTCCGTCACAGTAAGGCATTTTTTGGATTTATTCCTTGGAGAAATCTTTCTATTTCTCAGGGCCTGTAGTAGTTTTTCCTTTCTTGAAGTGAAAATGTGCGGGATTATACCCAGCGTAACTTGAGGAACTTCCATGGTGTATAAGATCGTATCAGAGTGACCTTATGTTGGAAAAAGTGAGAACTAGACTCGCAATTGGAAAGAAATTGGGCAGAGATTGACCACTGGGGACGTATTTTTACAAAAAGTTTTTGAAAAAAAACGCGTTTTTTTATAAGTGTTTGGTTTATTTGAAAATTTGGGCAGGGGTTTGCCTCAAAAAACGTGATTTTGTGAAAAATTCCAGATGTTTTTGGAAATTTGTTGAAAATTTTTCAAGTCCAAAAACGAGAAAAATTTGGGCAGCGGTTTCCCTTAAAAAACGTGATTTTGTGAAAAAATCCAGCTGTTTTGGAAATTTGTTGAAAATTTTCAAAGTCCATAAACGAGAAAAATTTGGGCAGCGGTTTCCCTTAAAAAACGTGATTTTGTGAAAAAATCCAGATGTTTTGGAAATTTGTTGAAAATTTTTCAAAGTCCAAAAACGAGAAAAATTTGGGCAGCGGTTTCCCCTAAAAAACGTGATTTTGTGAAAAAATCCAGGTGTTTTGGAAATTTGTTGAAAATTTTTCAAGTCCAAAAACGCGAAAAATTTGGGCAGCGGTTTCCCTTAAAAAACGTGATTTTGTGAAAAAATCCAGCTGTTTTGGAAATTTGTTGAAAATTTTCAAAGTCCATAAACGAGAAAAATTTGGGCAGCGGTTTCCCTTAAAAAACGTGATTTTGTGAAAAAATCCAGATGTTTTGGAAATTTGTTGAAAATTTTTCAAAGTCCAAAAACGAGAAAAATTTGGGCAGCGGTTTCCCCTAAAAAACGTGATTTTGTGAAAAAATCCAGGTGTTTTGGAAATTTGTTGAAAATTTTTCAAGTCCAAAAACGAGAAAAATTTGGGCAGCGGTTTCCCTTAAAAAACGTGATTTTGTGAAAAAATCCAGCTGTTTTGGAAATTTGTTGAAAATTTTCAAAGTCCATAAACGAGAAAAATTTGGGCAGCGGTTTCCCTTAAAAAACGTGATTTTGTGAAAAAATCCAGATGTTTTGGAAATTTGTTGAAAATTTTTCAAAGTCCAAAAACGAGAAAAATTTGGGCAGCGGTTTCCCTTAAAAAACGTGATTTTGTGAAAAAATCCAGGTGTTTTGGAAATTTGTTGAAAATTTTCAAAGTCCATAAAATGAGAAAAAATTGGGCAGCGGTTTCCCTTAAAAAACGTGATTTTGTGAAAAAATCCAGATGTTTTGGAAATTTGTTGAAAATTTTTCAAAGTCCGGATATGAAAATTTCACGAGCCGGGATTCACCTTAATGGAACACGTTTTTAGAATTTATTCCGATGTTTTTGAAAAAGGTTTGCAAATTTGCAAAGGTCCGGAAATAAAAAACGGAAACGAGGTTCGCCTTAAACGAATATGTTTTTAGAATATTTCCATTTCCTTTCCAAAGGGGCGTTCTTCAGAAAAGGAAAGAAATATTTTTTCTTTTATACAAGTTTTCGTGGAAGTATTTGTTTGAAAATTCAACAATGTCTTGGGGAATAGTTTTTTATTTACGTGGCTAGACTAGCCTGATTTGAGCATCACCAATTATTGGTATTTATCCGCCGACTTCCTTTTGTCATAACAAGTTATATGCAGAAATGTGCATACGGATATAATGCCTGACTCGAGGAATCGACGTCAACGCGAACTAGGCATTTTTCGAATTATGTCGTCTGTTTCTTTATGAAAGATGATAGGTGCGCAAGAAAAAGGGGGAAACGGACGACAGAAGTACAAAAAAAATGCCCAATTGTCAAAAGATAGAAAGAATTTAATCCACTTGTTTCCCTTAAGCTGCAAAATATGCCGTTATATATACAGGCCAGTATTTTGCGAAATAGTCCCCTACTCGCAGAATATGTCGATATCAAATACAGACCAGCACTCTGCGGAATAAGTTTATTAATAAAAACTGGTTAATTAACTTTCGGGAAACGAAGCGGGTAATTGGTTTATCATATACAGGATTTTAATTGTTGAATAACTTTGTTTTAAATATTTGTGTACATTTCCACTATTAATCTTGTATTTGAAACTAGCAAATTTAGTCGGTCGACACTTGTAAACACTATATTATTCACGACGGCAACTTTCTTGGTTGAGCACTTTACGTAGGAATACCGGTGATAATGTTTTGTCGAGTGATGACTCGAAAATGAAGGAATCGTGCCCGTGATAATTTAAATTGCAATTCGAAGTTACAATCGCGCCGGGGTTCTTGATGGAAATGCTAGACAAATTGGGAGTAACAAGACAAAACATTATACATTATAAAGTTTAAACAATTGCTGATTGAAGAACGAGACGAGCGACTGTGAAGAGGGAGGTGTCGGCGCAAAACGTGGGAAAAGATTAGAGGAGAAAAAAAAAATATTGCCCCAAAATTGTGCGCCAGTGTTAGCACCAAAACGCAAAAAAATGCACCACGTTGGGCCCAGTGTTAGCATTGCCACTACTTGCGGCCATTTGCTAAACCCTACACCTGTAAAGGACACGCAATACACGGCCGACGACTAGCTCAGAGTCGGCGCAAGCAAGGTTCCTCCTAAAAACAGGGCGAGTGCCTGTGGTTCGCTTGGCAATTCCTCCTCCGCCTCCTTTCCTCACAATCCCCGGGTCTCCTTCCTCAATCAGAACACAGTTTTAGCACTTAAAGGGTTTATTCGTAAAAACAGAACAGGGTGGTACACAAAGCCAGCTTCGGCACGAAACACATGGTTAACTACACTGCTAGCCTAACGAGAATTTTCTCCTCTCTCTCTACACGTTTAGTGAAGTTAGAAGTAGTTCATAGCACACGGTGTGGGAGGTGAGTAGATTGGTACTCACATAACGGGAGATGCGGAGTCAGCCGTCTGGCTAGGTACTGGGCACAAAGCACAATTCAAATAATACATCGTGAAGTTAGTTCACGGAGAGCGACTAGCGCGAATCACGGGGAACACAGTTGTTCTGCCGAAGGCCGGCGAAGGAATGGGTGCGGGGAGCCGCTCGGCGCTTGGCTACCGGCGCCGCGCGGTGTGGGGAGAGGGGGGCGGAGGGCCTGTGCAAGGGGTCAATTCGCTATTAGCTCGCACGGGAATCAATTCCGTAACGTAACAATTGATGAAAATGATTAATTTTTGTTTTATACTTGTAATTATTTATTTCAGTTTTTTTGCACATCCTAAATCATTCAAGCTGTTGGTATAGACATAAAATATTGTACCGTTCATTAAATAGCATGTAAATAATTTAATATGTACACCCTTACAATTTTTATTTTTATCATTGAAGTGAAAACTTCTTTAGCACCGTTGTGATTTGAAACTCGATGAAACGGAAACGAGCAACACGTACATCACAATGAGACAGAATGAAACTTAACCTACGTACAGTACCTACGAAGGGTTGCGCCCTGTCAAGCTGTCTTTTATACAAATCGGTATCGGAAACTTTGGCTTCGTAGAGGTCAGTGGCGTAACTAAAGGGTGGCAGGGCTGGCAAACCCGCGGGGGCCCAGGCCCTGGCCCGAGAGGCCACGAGCTCAGAAGTGACCTAACATTTTTAACAAAATTTAACGTCATTTTGACGATAATATAACGTTTTAATAAATCAGCCGGAAGTCAAAACATAATCGTCGTAAAGAGCAACGAAAGTTTTACTGTGGTAGTGTTCTAAAAAAAAAATTAAAATCTTGCGAGAGCCTTGAAGGAGTAACCATCTGTTACTTATACCAGGGCGGGTAAGTGGTGGTTAACCTCCACGGTGGTAGTGTTCTTGCTGCCTCATGAGCTTCATGAACGAGTTTTATTTTGCTTTAAATATTATTTTGCTTGTTTTACTAACCTGATTTGTTGTATTATGTTTTATTTTCCTATTAAGCACTTGCATACTGCTTTCTAACAACGTATGCAGGGACACTGGAGGTCTAGATTCGTTTAAAATAAATAAATGTAGCTTCGTTTAACAAAAAAAAATAGAATCTTGCGAGAGCCTTGAAGGAGTAATCATCTGTTACTTATACCAGGGCAGGTAAGTGATGGATAACCTCCACGGTGGTAGTTTTCTCCGGTGAGTTTTGAAGTGAAAACTTCTTTAGCGCCGTTGTGATTTGAAACTCGATGAATCGAAAAATAGCGATACTAAAATAAGACAAACACATACATATGATTCTAGCCTGCGAGAGAATGAGATAGTATAATCGGTCTCCTCTTTGTGCGGTGCTTCGTAGACTCCCCTCTCTTGTCTACTATAGTTTTCTGAAGGTTCCACTTCTACCGCGTGTGAATTTCACACCCTGTTTTTAGTATATTAATTCAACACAGCCAAAATTTAACAAAATTCTCGAAATTTAATAAGTACATTTTTCTCAAATCGGTATCGGAAACTTTGGCTTCGTAGAGGTCAGTGGCGTAACTAAAGGGTGGCAGGGCTGGCAAACCCGCGGGGGCCCAGGCCCTGGCCCGAGAGGCCACGAGCTCAGAAGTAACCTAACATTTTTAACAAAATTTAACGTCATTTTGACGAACTTTGCGAAGATGAGCGTTATTGATTAACTGAAATCGCGTTTCCTTCCAATGCATAAAATTGTTTGCAATTTCAGCGTTTTGCAACCTGCCACTTTGCAAAATTTAAATGACACCGATCGCTTAAAAAAGCTCTAGAATTTGATGATGTAATAACTAGCAGACCCGGCCACACGTTGCTGTGGCTAACGAAACACAACGCCATTACAATCTTTATAAAATCCACACCACCCGCTTGCCAGCTGCCCGCTGCCCGCTGCCTGAATTGAATATTTGTATTTATCGGCTTTTCTCTACTATAATAAGCATGTATTATACATATAAACTAATTAACTCGCCACTAATTATACAATGCTTGCAATGCAACACTGGATATTTGAAAAGGGAAAATCAAATACCTACTTACTCTAGGACATCTATTTTCCAATTTCTTCCGTAGAACGAATTTCAAAAGTGACTATAGTATGGCCCGCCAGCCGTTTTAAATCGCACAAAATATGTTTTCTTTGAATTTCTCGGCTTTTCTCTAATATAATTTACATGTATTATACATATAAACATTCCTCTTCAATCACTCTATCTATTGGTGAAAACCGTATGAAAATCCGTTGCGTAGTTTAAAAGATTAACGCGCACATATATTTTGAGCGACTTCATTTTATACTATGTAATAATAATAAAATGATAATGATGATGATGATAAATAATCGTTTTACGTCGTGCAGCTTTCCTGAAATATAAACTGCATTAATGTTATTTGTTATATTTCCTGTGACTACAGCTAGTGCTGAAAGATTATTTTTGAAACTATTATTAAAAAAAAATCTATTTAAGAAACTCAATGGGACACGACAAACTTGGCTATTCTGTCTATTGAAAATTCTACGGCCTGATCTTTGATTCTAACTTTGATGACGTTATTTTGTTTTATTTGTGAAACAGAAAGCTCGGAGAAATTAATTTTATCAATAAACATCTTGTAAAGATTAAATTTTTATTTCATTATAAATAATTTGTAAAACCTATGCTATTGAAAATAAAATTTATTAGATATTTTACAAAAATGAACACAATATTAGTAATACTATTGGGTAACTTCTTAGATGATTTATAAAAATTCTATTACAACGTGACAATTTTTACTAAAGGGGGGCCCATCCAATGAATTTGCCACGGGCCTCAGATGGTATAGTTACGCCACTGGTAGAGGTCCATATTTAATTTTTTCTACGGTTAAATTCTAGATTTCAATATAAAGCGTGAAGTTTTCTCTTTTAGATACCGTTTAGATCATATTTCTCACCAGAGAAGAGATTTTTGCGGCATGATACTCTAGTATCGCCGTGGTGTAAGACCATCATTCAGAATTGAAATATTCAGTTGCTTGAAATAGTTTTAGTTAAGTTTGGTGACCAGATCTTAATAGCAGGTACTTCCCCACCTCCCTTTCCCCGTCTCCTTCCCCTCCCCACTACCTTTTCATCTCTGTGAGCTGGGACAAATTTGTTCTCCTGTGATTAAACGGGTTGCCCGAACAGATAATAAATGAACAGAATTAAAATGACCATTGGTCTGATGAAGCACTTGGCTATTAGTGGTGTATTTTCCCCCTGACTCCTTGGACCAATTCAGCTCGAAGTCTGGGCCTATTTCGCACCAGCAGCAGTCACTCGCGTCGTCTGGGAAAACTAATTATAGTCACAGACGGTTATAATGACCCGTTTTGCCTTTTATTTTCCTTTCTTCGTGTACTTTAACGGGATTCTGCGAGCAATTGATGTCTGTATCAATTAATTTTGTAGTTGGGAAACATCTTGTGTACCTACTTATGTTGAATGCATATGAAAGTATTTGTAATTTAGTGTAACCTATCCCAGATTTGTTCGAGTTTTCAACACTTGTGAAATCTCTTTGATTATAGGTTGGTCCCCGAATGATCCCCCGACAGTTGGCCCCCGAAATTATAATTATTATAAAATTCTGCAAGTATTTTAGTTTTTTTTTTTGTGACAGCTGTTTCGGCTTACAACGCCATTTTTAAACTGTCACAATAGTGAAAAAGCTAAACCTTGCGTAAGCCGAAATAATAACATTATTAAATTAAATTTTTAAAATCTACAGCTCGTTACGGAAATGACGGAGCGTGCCGAAAACAGATCATTGACTACGAATTCAGATGCGCGAGTTCAAATCAAGTGCAAGTTATTTTTATTTTACTAATTTGTGTTATTTTACAATTTATTCATTTAATAAACATATTACGAATATCTGCGGCATGTTCCAGAGTTGTAGATACTTTCAGTATCACCCTCATAAAAGACCACCATTCAGATTCTAAACAATGAATTTGTTTGGTGACCAGATCTGACGAGCTGTTCTATATCTTTTGTGGGAACGAGTAAACAATTTTCCAAGTTCGAAGCAATGACATCGATGTTCAACTGCATTATACGATCAAAATTAGAATACGCTTCTGCTGTTTGGGCCCCATACCAGAAAAAATACATAGATTTATTGGAACAAATCCAAAAAAAAAATTCTACGGTATCTTTATATGAGAATGCATGGTGAATACCAGCGATTTATGCATCATATGGATTTGCTATCTGAAACGCGCTTCGAAAGTCTCCAATCTAGAAGGAATGGAACCCTAACAGTAACAGCTTTCAAAATAAATAATCATGCATACTTGCATGAATTCCTGTTTAAAACAACCTGAACTAAAATACGTGACAGCTCACAGCGGAAATTCTGACATCGGTCCATAGAAAAAGCAAATAACCGCCATATAAAATCACGCCAGCTCAGGTATGGGGGCTCCATTGAAGCCAGAGTAAAGCTAGCCTCCCAAAAACTGGGCGTACTGTACAGGGCCCGCAGATACTTTAATAGTACACAACTGCTAACCTTGTACAAATCACAAGTACGCCCCACGGTTGAATTTGGCAGCCATCTCTGGTCTGGAGCTCCAAAATACCTGAAAAATACCCTCGACTCTGTGCAGAAACGGGCGGTCCGTTTGATAGATTCTCCCATCTTAACAGACGAATTGCAATCTTTAGAGCACAGGCGTCGGGTGGGAATGCTATCCTTGTTCTACCGGTATTACAATGGAAGATGCTCCGAGGAACTAGCATCATTGATCCCTTCGGCACCGGTGCATAGTCGGGAAACACGCCAAACGCGTGCCCAACATTTGTACACGGTTGACATTTGTCACATGAGAACGGGTCGTTTCTTCGACTCGTTCTTGTGTTCAACAGCTCGGCTGTGGAATGATTTGCCGGCCTCTGTGTTTCCTCCTTCCTACAACATGGGTCTCTTCAAGACCAATGTTCATTCCTTCCTCTCCTCAAAAAGACCCTCCACACAGCATCCCAGATGACATAGGCCCTGAGGGAAATTATTTTCCTCAGGGTCTCCTGTGTGGAGTTAATGTAAAAAAAAAAAAAAAAAAAACACAAATCTGACAGCAGATCTCGGCCGAGAACATCAAATTATGGCTAAGTAAAATTTAAAAAAGACTATCAAATTATGGCTAAGCAAACATGAAGATGAGGAAATAATTAAAATTATGCAGTAACCCCAACGCAACATACAGACAACAAACATAAATACTTTTTTATTTTATTTATTGTTTATTTTGTGAAAATCAACAAAAGATGAGGCAATCATGATCAGCACCCTTACAACAACTTACAGTGAGGAGGACTGTGAACAAAGTGCTTTACCTTGTATTTTTTTATTGTCATTAAATAAAAAAAAATATCTCGTTACCACAAAAGATATAGAATAGCTCGTCTGAGCAGCAAACGTAATTTTTCGCCTTCGTCTTTCTACCACCTTCCCCTCCCTACCACCTTCAACCTAACATCATGCTCCAACGTGGGACGCCATATAGTCTATAATAGTCTTATTGAGTTAAGACAGACCGAAAAAGCTGCAAATTTCATGACACGAGATTGTTTTTCTGCTTTAAATTTAAGATGCAACCGCGCAGGTATGGGAGACCTAGAAGAGTTGTGACAATTTTTGATTTAGGGGACATATCTCGCTCAAGAATCATTCCACAGTTATGACTTATGTGAATTAATGTAGCACCATTCCTTCCCTTTCCAAAACAATCATCAAAATTATTTAAAATATTATGGTTTCGGAGAAAATCAACAAAAAGAAAAACTACTCCCAGGTACCAAGGTAAGTTGAGACAGCTTTGTATTTAGACTATTTGAGTATTTCGACACTAGCAGAGCCTTTATCAGTCTTTCGTATATAGTTATTAGTTATTAGGCATTCTGAAACAAAAAAGTAGTCATCCACCATGCAATATCACACCATCATTCCAAATATTTTTTTATCGAAAATGTATTTTTTGAGACAAGCTTTTATTGCGGACTGTACTTGCAAGATTTGACCTTAATGTACTATGCCCAAACACAAATACAGACATCGCAAATTAATTTTTAAAAGTATCGAAATAACCCAGCAGAAAAATGAAGTCAAAACTCTCCTAGGTGCCCAAAATTACGACTTGGTCGGAATAACGATTCATATTTTCTAAACACGATGCAAACACAAAAGATCAATGCATTGAGACTTAAATAACCGTACAATTTAAGAAAAAATAACACAACAACGCACATGTTATAAGACATGATATAAATTCAATCAAAATTTTAACCAAAAACTTAATTTTCGCATTTTTTTGCACACAGGCGTCGTAATTACGCAACCGCTCCTCGTGCGCCACCGTCGGGTACTAAGTGAAGTAGCGCGTCTCTAAAGCGACAAACGAGTGTTGTTACAATATCGCTAACTATTATAGGTAGGGGGACATCCTCTTTGTCACAACTCTCCTCTGTCACAACTCTCCTAGGTCTCCCCTACTAACTAGAATAAGGAAGTCATCTATCCCACGGTCTCAACCTCATTACCGCTTTGTACGTAGATACCCCCACCAAATTATCAGGAAATTAATAACGTGATTCATGTCACGTGTCAGTCTTGGAGTTCTCCCAGATCACTTCGCCAAATTCAATCGAGTCTTCTGAAATTCATGATCAAATAAAGGAATATGTATATGCAGTTCAGTGAACTCAATCAACTTGAAGAGCTCAACTCAACCAGTTCAACTATTTCAGTGGATCGCAATAAGTTTTGATGAAAGGGAGTTGGAGAAAACGTTTCGTAGATAATTGAATTCGTTTGCTCAATCAGTGAATTTCAAGATGGCCGATGCTTGGTAAATTACAATTTGAGGTTTTACTCATTACGTTATTCCAAAAATATAATAAATATTTATCCTAGACTTGTAGATAGGCTTGTTGAAAAAGAATCGATATATCGATTAAGACAATATATCGATATTTTAAGCCGATATATTTTGATCCGATATATCTGTTACCGTAAAATCCCGAATATTGGTAAATCCTAAGATTTTCCGGTAAATCCTAAGATTTACCAACTCTTAACTCGGTTAGGTTAGGTTAGGTTGGTGAACGATGATTATAGTCTTAAGAGGACTTTTACCATTAAGAGTTGGTAAATCTTAGGATTTACCGGAATATTTTAGGAATTACCGTAGTTCGGGCTTTTACAGTAACATATCGATACAAAATATCCAATATCCAAAATCGTATCAAATACGATATTTTTATTTATTTATGTAACTAAAGTCACTAGAATCCAAAACCGTATAGGAACGAACGGAAAAAAGTAACTGTATTGGTTCATGACATCTGGCGGTTGAAATTTTAACCATTAATAGCTTACAAATCTATTGTCTCTGGCGTCTCTGCATTAGTATTTGTGATCACTAATACTATATCATATGTGTAGGTACTTACATAGAAATGTATGTTATTTTTCGCCATTTTTTTCTAAGCCACTCCTATGTGTTGGTTCCTAATTGTCTATGATTATTGACTATGCCTTGTTCCAAAAACGAAGTCCTTTTTGACAGATTAATACGCCACTAGAATTTTACTGAGACGCATACAAACTTTGTATGCGTCTCAGTTTACATATAAATTAGAAGACAGCTTTTTAGTTTTTGATATTTTTGTAATTATTACCTAATAAAAATGAATACTGATAAAAATACCTTAATTTTTATTGAGATTTTGGCACATTAAAGTAATGCACATTGTGTATAAAAATTACTATTGATAATATTGAGCTGAATTCACTATTATTTTAAAAACGCAAAATCTTTTGAAAATTTGACCGATATATCGAAATTTTTTCCTCGATATATCGACGTCGATATTGATATTTTAATAAATATCGATACATCGATATATCGATATTTTTTTCACTTTCGACATCCCTACTTGTAGATAAAGTTAATAGATGTCGTAGATTAAAATAAAAATGTATGTACATATTTATCCAAGACACTATTTAGATTGCATTTAGTTCAGTTAGAATCTTGCAACGTACATAAAGATAGCAGTGCATAAAAATATGCGTTAAGGAAATGAAGATTATGTTGAAAGTTCTTAGTCGAAGTATAAGGTAATTAAATATAACCGAAGGGGGTGGTGGGTAGGAATCTGGGGGTCAATGCGGTCCAGGAGTGACGGAAGTATGAATCCTCCCACTACAAGGTGATGGAGAGAGTCCGGCTGGAGAGTTCAAAAGGTCTCCCTCAACGAGCCTCTCCCGTCCGACCCGCCACGCTTTATGTGGACAAACGCATTCGTCGCCAAGGCTTAGACAAACCTCACCCTATGAACCCGGGCACCCCTGCTAAAATACCAAAGTAGCGAACCACTCGGGATGACCTATGGCAGGGGTGTTGGTTACCCATTCCCGCCTCCCAAATTATTGTAGATGTAGAATATCTTCTTAGTTTTCCTCACTAGGAGAACCTGTGCTGAGTGGGATTATGTTTTGGATTAAGTTTTCAAGGATTTCTATGGTACAACTTTGTGGTTTGGGTAAGGCTTTTCAATAACTTCTACGTCGATGTTTTTAATGTCGTTATGTTTTGTTTTAATTGGTTTGATACTGTGTGGGAGTTTGTTTTAAATTTGCAATTAAAAATTCTTCCTTGTCCAAAAGTAGTATTCCACTTAGGTAATTGATGATCGGGCGACGGGCTGACCTAGTTGGGTCATCTATATCTTCTTCTTTACTCATTTCCTCGTTATAGAGGATCCCACACCAATGTCTTTGGTGGACAAGACTCCTCCAATCCTCGCGGTCCGGTGCTGCATGCAGAACCACGGACTCCGACGTTCCGGACGTCCGTGATATTTGATCACTCCAACGTATCGATCATCTTCCTCTGCTTCTCCTGCCACTCACTTTGATCGCAATAATGAGTTTTTCCAGGTTTGAGTTATTAGTTTGCATGGCGAGCAACTTTTCCTAAATATCTTTAAATACCCTGTTGGCATGGCAGTTGATATCCTATTGTGGATGCTCAGCTCTTCCTGAATGGTTATATAGTCATGCTGCCTGTCCGTGGAATTCTGAGCATTTTTATCCAGCACCACATTTCAAGAGCATCTATCCACTTTCTTTCGCCATTTTAACATTTTTTACTACGCTGGCTTCCATTCCGGAAAAAATCCTGGCTTATTCTCCTTGCTTGGCACAAGCTAGTGGGATATACACGATTATTGAAGCGACTAAAGTAACAACACGTACATCGGGAAATGCGCACTACACATAAAATATGAATATTAGTAGACCTGCCCTAAGTGATAAAAGCGTATTATTTCCCCCTCCCCATACCGGTTCCTTGGAACCGGCTGGGATTGACTTGGCTTCCCGTGAATCTAAAAAATGTGACGTCATCATTCTTCTGCGAGCCAGCGTCGAGCGCTCATCGGTGCATTTTACGAAATAACACCGCAAAAACATGGTTTGTGTTTTGAAAACGTGTAAATATATACTATCACTCGAGATATGCTTACGGGGTAAGTAAATTATGAAACATTTGTAAAAGTGTCCTATCTAAATAAGGCAACAAAATATTGGAGACTGAAAATAAACGAACTTTACTTTGCCGTATTTAGACTTCGCAAATTTGTTCAATACGCGGCGAGCAATTCGCGCTCCCATGTTAAAAGCTCTATTCATTCAAAAGCAGAGTTTACTTTTAAGAACTAAATGGTGATATTATAATGCGAGATGCCTATATACTGTCATATTGAGTTATCGACGAATCATATATATCTCCAAAGTCATCTTCCCGCTCTGCGCCCCGCTGTAGTTGGTTTCCTCCCTCACCTTTATGTTTTGGTCTACTAATATTCATATGTCTATGGCACTAGAATAGCCGATCATTTACTAGCTTTGCCAAAAAAGCCAGGATAGTAACTTCGGTGGTGGTGGGCAGTACTCCAATAATAGAACACCACCCTGTTAAACAATCCTGGCTTGAGATGCTAGGCTGGCTTCCTCAAACAATCAAAACCAGTTCTTTTTGCATGCAGTTAAAATTGCTAGCGTTCTAGATTACTCTCAATGGCTTATTGTCCTGGCTTGAAATACTAACCTCGTGTGGCTTGGGAAATTATTTTTCATGTTATCACACCGAATAGAAATACATATATACATATGGTAGTGAAAAGTAAAGTACGTCCACCTTACTACCTTAATGAACATCCTCCACAGCTTGCTGACAAAGCAATGTTTATAATTTGTCATGCGCGGCGTTATTTCACCCACCTTTTTCCGAGAGACATCTTTATATGGTGCGGTCACCTGGACCGACTTATTTCAAGTTTAATGTCTCGTGGTCCGGTGGTCCCTGAGACTCCTTTGTTACCTGTAAATCTTGCCCAGTCTTGTACACATGAGATTTAGAGTGGGATGTTTTAGTCGTATCTTTAAGTTAAACCTAAGCCCTCTCAGAATCTTTCAGAGCTTTAACGAATTAGTTACAGGTCGTGAAACATTCCGAACTATTCGTATAGGATAGAAGATACTCGTAGGCTTTCGGTGAGTTATAAATAATATAAAAAAACTGTGTCTCGAAAATTCTCACAAATAGAAAAGTTAAAATATAGTACATACGCAATAAGTGAAAAGAATAAACTTATTTCTTCGTGACTTGTGGTTCTAAAGTTCGAATAAACAAAGAAAATCATTTATAACATTGAAAAAACTTTGGAGTTCGTAAATTTAAATAAAGACTTCACATAAATTCACCTCCACTGAAAATAAAGAAAATATTTTAATTTAGAAGGTGAAACGTTTTGTTCATCAAAATCATTAATTTGAGAGGCGGGTGTGGGTAGGGATGCAAGGTTTTAAAAAAATCGATATCGATATATATCGAATTAAGTCGATATTGATATATCGATATATCGGTCTAGTAGGCCGATATATCGATATATCGGTCTAGCAGGTCGATATAAAGATATTTCTTCTTTTTTTAAAGCTTATAAAAAATCCAATGTAGTTTCAGTTATATCGAACGTTTATCGATTATGTGTGTGTATATATTTTTTTTATATTTACCGATGTGAATAATCACAAAATTTGGATAGTCATACATATTGTGTTTTTTTTCATTAATTTTATTTAAAAAAAATTTATTCTAGTATTTTGAATGAGCTATCGAACTTAAAAATAGTAACTTCGACAGTCTGCTTCCTTATAACCGGTTTCTGCTTTTGAGTTATAGTGGCTCCTGCCTTTGAAAAAAGACGTTCAGAAGGAACACTCGTTGCCACAATTGATAGACACAGAACAGAACCGACCGCACACAGACCACAAACAACACTCACCTACCAGATTAGTGTAGAGAACAGAAATTTTTTTTTTACACAGTCAGTATTGCCAGTAATAGCATTTTACCCGATTTTGGGGGTATTTTAATTTTGGCGGGTTTTTCGTAATTCCGATACGATATATTGAGTTTTTCGATATTGATATATCGATCGTCGATATTGATAAATATCGATATTTTAGGGGTCGATATATCGATATTTATCGGTTTTCCGATATATCGTTGCATCCCTAGGTGTGGGTAACACATTGGGAACCCAGTGGGAACCATTCATTGGATAACCAATACCTCTGCCATAGGTCACCCCTCGTGGTTTGATACGTTTAGTGACTAAGCAGGGGTGCCCGGGTTCATGGGGTGAGGTTTTGGTTCCATATCTTGGTTGCCGGATGAGGGAGCCTGTGTACATCGACCTTTGTACCTCGATCCCAACGCATTGCACTGCAGAGAGCGCGATAGATTACTCCTGCAAATACTGCCCCCTAGTTAGATTTCTATTCACACCTCATACCCTTTTCCCTCCCAGAACTTTCTCTCCTTCCTTCCCTTAAAAAGACCCTCCGAACAGTATATCCAAAGATGACAAAGGCCCTGAAAATATTTTCCTTAGGGCCTCCTGTGTGGAGTTATTGTATTTTTTGTAAATCGTTTCGATTCTGCTATCATGACTTTTTGAAAAAAATTTCGGGGGGGGGGGGGGTTTTGTTTGGTGGAACAGTGTTTATAGTCCAGTCAGTGGGGGGTAACAAAGGCCTTTACTTGGGGTAGAGCTCGGGCTGCCATCTTGGATTGAAGGCGTCAAAATAATTCCTCAACAGTTCCTCAAGTTTTGTTGATAAATTTTGTAAGAACATACAATATCATTTTAACGTTTTTCCTTTGGTGGATTGACATTAACGCCAAACCGTTTAGTCTTTCCTGGAATTTCTGAGCCGTTTCAGAAAAGATACAGTCATGTCAGGGGTACATGTGGAAACAGGCAGTGTCACTAAGATTTTTAAATGTTTGTGAATGTTTGGAAATAAGGTCTGCTCCTGGTTGCATTTTCCGAGAGCTTCAATAGCACATGTTGGTCGATTTAGTTCAGATTATTCCATCTATTTTATCTCTCACTTTTCTAATTCAGCTTTTACAGATTCCCATTCCAAATATTTTTTTATTGAGCTCTTAGTAGTCTTAATTGTAGTGATTAAATTTTTTTCTCGATATTTTCTTTTAGGCACACCTCTTTTTTCCTACCGATTTTATAGTACCAATATTTTGAATAGGCTAAACCTGTCAAGAATGACATAGAGCCAAATTCAACTGCAGTGAGTTGCAATGAACCTATACGGCTTCTGGATGTGACTCACGAATTGCTGCCTGCACACCTTTAAAACTTCCTTTCATCGAAGAAGCTCCATTATATCATTGTCCGATTAAATTACATCCAAAGATTTTAATTCAGATAATATTGCATAAGCTACATACTTTTTTGTTGTATTCTCAACTGTTACAAAAGTTAAAAAATCTTCACGCAAGATAAACACATTCAGCCTTACTAAAAAAAACCTTCCACGGCCGATAACCTGTGTTGTTGCAACAACATATATAAAGCCCGTATATAATAAAACACGATCTGTTACTAATAAGCTTTCTTCCGCGGTCACGCTTTAAAAATGCATTTTACATCTAAATGCATTTCTGAATGCATTTTACATCTGACAACGTTGTGTATGATTATAATTTACTTGGTAAAAATGATTGTTTTAATTCTTCTCCGCAAGGGGCGTTATTGGCGCGCCTGCACATTTGTCCTCAGCGGCCCGCGCTGAAAAATAGTTTGGTTTGTTCATGGCGGGATGTCGAAAATTTAGTTATTAAATAGTGTGATTTTACTAAATGATTTCTATTACAGTGACTAATTCACTCTTCTTTCATATAATTGATATATTTACCGTGTTTTTTCATCAGTTTTAGTCAAGTTATTGGCGCAATAATCGTACTTTGAAAGTTGAATTGTCAGAAAATTGTTTTATAGGATACATACAAATTCAAATTTACATTTTGGGATCTTTCCAAATTAAGATCTTTATACTCCAAAATTCGTTCAGAAATCATTAACAAAACAGTCGTACACATGAGATAAACTACCCTTTCGGGTAAGCAATGTATATTTCTTTCCACGAACAATTTTTTTAATTAGAAATGTTTTCAGATACACGCTCGTTTATCAATTGAATAAAATTTTCACGGGGTTTTTTAGTAAGGCTGATTATCTTTTAGCTCTGCATATCTCACACACATCTGTTCTTGTCTTGTAATGAAACATCAGTAGTTCCATCAACAAGGACTGAAAAACATTTTGCAGAATTCAGTCTTTGCACCAATTTTTTTCTGGATTATTATCCAGACATTGAAATTGCAATAATTTAATTTTGTACAATCGGGCGTCGGTAGCGTTTAACATCATATTTTCTATTAGTGTGCTTTTTTAGATTTCGGGGGGGGGGGGGGATCAAACCCCCTTGATCCCCCCCCTGGCTACGGCCTTGAGTGAAACTTCTGTAGCCCCGCTATGATTTGGATTTCGGATGAAACGGAAATTACGATTACTGTACTGCGCTCATTCCCTGCTTTGATTATGATGTCACTTTTAAAGGCTTTTTAAAGTATTGGTTGAGATTGTTTTGGTAAAGTTACGCTTCAATCGCGTGTAATTTTTGTTACATTAGCTCCACACAGAAGGCCCTGAGGAAAATAGCCCTGAGAGGAATTATCATGTATAAGCTGTGTTGAGGATCTTTTTAGGGAAAGGAAGGAGAGGAAGATTGAGAAGGAAAAAGGTATTAGGGGCGGGTAGGAATCTGGGAGTTAGTGAGTCCAGAAGTGACGGACGAATGAATTCATCCCTTCCACTGCGATCCAAATCCTGCTGAGAGTTCTGCTGGAGAGGCCAAAAGATCTTCCTCAACCAGTGTCTCCCGATCCGGCCTGCCACGCAGCTGGTGGGCGGACTCATCCACCGCCAAGATGGACAATCCTCAAGTCAGCAAACGTAGCGAACCACTTGGGGTGACCTATGGCAAAGGTGTTGGTTATCCAATAAATGGTTCCGGGGCGGTGGTACCCATACCCGCCACCCAAATTGTTTAAAAAAACATGAAATGAACGTTTCTACCTACCTAACCTACCAACATAATAATTGTGTGAGAGCAATTTGACAAGAATTATATTCAGTGTCAAATCAAAAAAAAATAATGACACATTATAATTAACAATTTCGAATTCAAACAAATTCTTGAACCCACATTTTAATTAATATAAATTTCATTCCAGGACGCAATCTTAGGTAAAAATAATTATTGCTATTATTAACCTGCAACCCCAGCGACCTTTAGCTAAAATTAGGTTTGCGTCTCCGATAAATTACGGAAATACTGCCTCCTGGAAATACGATAATGCGCCGCTTGGCGGAAAATCGATACACTAATCACAAGGAACTCAACTCACCTACAATCACACGCCTGGATGGCTCTTACAAAGATGGAATCCATACAAAATCTAAGCAGTGGCGATTCGTGTCTACCTCATTGGGAGTTTAATCGTAAATTAAAAGGTCTTGTATAGGTATTTTTCAATGGAAGAAAATTATTGAAGATTAGAAAAAAAATTTACACTATCTACTACTAAGTAATCAACTTGTTTTATTGGTATCAGCGCGATGATCCCAAAAAACTGTTAACAAAAAACAAGGTTCTAACAGACATTTTTTCAAAAATGACAGAAAAGCAAAACCATATATTTTTATTCACCTCTGAGGTAGGTTCAGGATGAACCGCAACCGGTTGGATTAAGAAATAACAAAGTGGAATTGAAGCAAAAGTTATTTTATTATAAAACCATTTATTTTGCTCATTTCTATTTCACAAAAATAATTTTTAGTGCCATCTGTGTTTTATTTCCGTAGATACTTGTATGAAGAAGTTCTTACATTAAGTTTTCAGAACTTTCATTAATTTTAAAAGGTTCAAACATCACTTATAAATCTTTTTGAAATTGCCATTTTGTTTTTATCTGACAAGAGGCGCAGTGTAGTTCATCACTTTAGTTGGATATGGTTCTGACTTCGCTTTACCATGTTTTGAAGTGTCAAAAGTTTGCAAAGACGATTTTTCGTAATATATTTACGTTATTTTATTTTGTGGTTCAATCTTGTAGGTATAAAGTATTTTAGTTTATCATATTTTAATGAAAAATATTTAAATACCATATTATGGCCCTAGCTTGGAATTGCATTAGGAAAATGTAATTAGATCCAAATGCAATGAATTATTATTCCTTAGCTGGTTTTATACGGTTCTATTTGCATGTTTAGGTATGTTTTAAATGTAAGTATGCGTCCTATTTAAACATTGATTCCACCTCAAAATCATAAATTGACAAATAGATTATTATAAATCGTCTTTGCAAACTGTGACACCTCATATCTCGAAACAAGGTTAACTGAAGTTAGAACCCTTTCAAACTATAACATTAGAATAACATAAGTATAACATTAAACTTAAGTAGTGTACAAACTATACTAGCGATAATAATAGAGCTTGTCTTTTAAAGGCAGCTTCACTCGCTAATGTCGATATACGAAACGAGTCTAACCTACTACTCATGTTATATTTTTGTAATGTTTATAATACAATGGGTATATTGATTTGAAGATATTGTAAAATTTGCGATACATCCATTAACAGAGCTTGTCTTTAAAAGGTAACGCTAAATATGTCGATAACAGAATTGATTCTGTTCAACAGCAAGATTTTTTCGATATGCGGTGCCAAGTTCGAGATCATCCCAGATAACCATATTATTGACGCGGGGACGAAATGTTTTGGTTTTCGCTGCAAGACATATTTTATGAGGAATTCATCGTCATTATCATCCTCTTCTATAATATTTATCATGATTACTGATTAGCATATTAGTAATCAATAATCAATGTTGAAACACCCATTTCTGTACATTACTTCGGCCACTAGTATGTTTCGCGTTTTTTTGTTTGAATTATTACAGAAAGTTCATAGGTGCTGAATTCTTATAGCTCTATCAATAAGGACTCGCTCTTGGGCGTGGGTAGTGTATTGCGGACCTACGTCAACTTTGGGGATGCTGTGTGGAGAGACTTTTTAGTAAAAGGAAGGAGAGAAAGTTGTGGGAAGGAAAAAGGTATGAGGGATGGGTAGAAATCTGGTCAGTGTATCCAGGAGTGAAGGACGTATGAATTTCCCCCTGCGGTGCAAGGCGATGGGGAGGTCGAGAGAGTCCGGCTGGAGAAATCAAAAGCTCTCTCTCACCCGATCCGGTACAATAATTTCAGTAGGTGAGCGAATGCATCCGCCGCCAACACCTAGGCAAACCTTATAAACCCGGACACCCCTGCTAAGTAAAAAAAACGTAGCGATCAACTTGGGGGGACCTATGGCAGACGTGTTGATTCTCCAATAATTGGTTCCCGGAGCGGCGATACCCATTACCGCCACCAAAATTAATGTTGAAATTGTGGTAAAATTATAATACAAGTTTCTTTTATTTTTTCACGTTTTTTTTATAAAACGCTTTTTAGCGAAAACCGCCAATGTCCTTAAGTTTAATAGTTCGTTGGGCTAAAAACGGCTCACATAAATTATTTATAGTATTATAGTGCGACAATAATAGAGTTTCTTCAGAAGCTTTGTACTCAGTAGGGCGGGAAGGTCGATAGTCTGGCCTAGATTGAAGTAGTCTATTATATAGCCATTAAATATACCGATGGAATGGTATTATGGACGTGTCCGTGTCCTCGAAGTAAATTCATATTTTTGTTTTTTTTTTTACATTAGCTCCACACAGGAGATGTTCCATAATACGGGCATGTGCCTAGTGTGGCAGTCGAAAAATTTGTAAAAACTGATATATTTGTGAATAAATAATAATTTTAAAAAAATTATAAGATATTATAATTTAAGGTAGGTACTACTCATTACTCGTCGGTCAAATTTATTATAAAGGGTGGCGCAAAACTACCGACATGGTTTGAATCTTATTACACATTACAATAAGATTCAATTTTTTTTTTTTTTATTAGTATCTATAGCAAAATTTGTACATAATGTATTTATAAATTATATTATATTAAGGTATTAAAAGTTTTTTTTTTCACAGTCCTCCTCACTAGGGTTTCCTGTTCTGAGGCGGCCTGTAGTTTTTCCACATTTGTATTTAGTATCCAGTTATCTTTACATGGTCTTCAGTATGTTTGATAGTTCATTTTCACTTTGCTCTCTCAACCATATTTTTACTTTTGTTTTAAATTTATTTATTTCTGTTATTTTTTTTGTTTGAGTGGTAGAGCGTTATATAGTTTTGTCGCATTGAATTTCATATTTCTTTGTCCAAAAGATGTTTTCAAACTGGCTGTTGCTAGAATATTTTGGTTTATTGCCCTGGTTGTGTATCTATGTTGGACAGTGGAGTATTCTGATATGTTTTTTTTTAATTTTAAATAAAATATTTTTTGCATAAAGTTTTTGTATGTTATAGACTTGAATGCTTTGAAACAATTCTTCTGTCGGAGTTCTAACCGGTAATTTCAATAAAACGGTAGTTTTGCGCCACCCTATATTAAAATTTATTAAATTATTCCAAAAATAAAAAATATTTTTTTTTAATTTCACCAGGAACTAAGCCGTACATTTGGATGCCTTCATTCAGAGAACAATTCTGGGTTTTTGATTTCTTAAATCTTAAGTTTGATGTTTTCTTTCTGTCTTGTATGGTGTGTGTGGAAATCTTTATTAAAAAAATTAGATTGTCCCCAAAGTAAGTTGGCAGTAAATTGTTCAATTTGGGAGGCTGTTGTGGGTACCACCGCCCTGGAAACACCCTTGTAGGTCACTCCAAGTTGATCGCTATGTTTGATGATATAGCAGGTGTGCCCGTGTTCACCGGGTGAGATTTGTTTAGGTCTTTGTGGCGAATGTGATTTCCCACGTGGTGCGTGGCGGGCTAAATCGGGGGGAGTGGAGTGGGGAAGGGGGAGGGGAACTCGGGAGGGGAGCTCGCGGGACGGGCGAAGGGGGGGTGGGAGTGGAGTGGGGAGAGGGAAGGTGGAGGTGACGGAGTGGGAACGCGAGAAGGGAAGAGGACGCAGGAGAAGTAGGGGAGGCGGAAGTGGAACGGGACGAATGGGAAAGGACACTCAGGGAGAAACAATTTCTTCATTAAATGGCATAGCAACGCATGCCGGGACCAGCTAGTTTTCATATATAATTAAATGAAGACAATATTAGCGAAACTCAATTGAAAATCTGGAGACAGAAAAATCAGAAAACGATATTGGCTCCACTGGGACACGAACCCAGGACCCTTTGCTTACGTGATAAGTGCTCTACCAACTGAGCTACGGGACCTATATCCAATTCGGTCACTTTTAACTGTATCATACTTCGACTAAGAACTACCAACATTGTCTTCATTTTCTTAACGCACATATTATTGGCTGCTATCTATCTTGGTAAGTAACTAAGATAGACATTACCCAGTTAAGGCAATAAAATCCTTGAAACAGGTCCTGACCAACACTTGCCAAAACAAAATATCCACCTAACTATTGATATGTGAATTAATTTTTGGTCGATGTTTACCCAACCTTATATTTGCTTACCTTGATTTTGAAGAGATCATGACTTACTTCTTCAAGTGGGTTAGAATTTTGGTCAGTGCGGACATTCGGTAACCCTCCCACATGGTGATCATGGTTTTAGGTATGAAAAGCATTGCGTAATTATGATTACTATTTTAATTAGTGTCACCATTCGGACACCAGTGAAAAACTTGTGGGACGTAAATAATATGAAACTTTGAAATTCAATCTTTCACTATTATATTATTTACTCGCACGTGCACCCCCCAGAAAGTATTTTTTTGTACTGTGGAGATTCCATCACAGTACAGAAAACTGTCATTATCAAACATTTTTTTGCCCGTCCGCCCCTTGTGCCCCCCCCCCCAAAAAAAATCCTGGATCCGCCCTTGCTCTGGAGCGATCACGCGAAAAAATAAATTTGCTTCGATTGCTTGCGATTTCCCAGAAAATCTTTTTATAAATTTTCCGAGAATATTAAAAAAATCATACCTTCAAATTTTAACATGGAGACATAAAAACTTATTATAGTGCCATGTAGCCAATGAATTAACCTGTATTTTACTGTTTATCTCATATTTGTAGAATGTATAAAAAAAATATTAAAAATCGTAAAGTTTATAACCGCGCGAATCCTGCATGTCGTTACTTTGAAACTGCTGTGAGGGGTACTTATACGAGTCAACATGTAATAATTTCGATTTCTGTATGTTGTCTGTGGTATACTTGATAATGAAAGGTGCATATCTATGGAAAAAGGACTTAATTTTAACGGTAAACAGCTGATCAAAAATTCGACAAAATTTTTTTTTTAACATCGTTCTTAAAATAGTCTACGAAGTTCGGATTTGCGACATCTATAGTCATAATAGATAAAGCATTTCAATAGCTTCGTTTTGAAATAAATGGCTGGCCGGGGAAATGTTTTAAATAATTTCAATAAATGTTGTATGGTAGGAAAATGTGATCCAATTTTGGACCGCCATCAATTGCAGAAAAATAAAAGCGGTCCATTTTTCGACCGTAATCGCTCCTGTGATTAAAGTAAATGGCGTGACATCACAAAATCATTTAATATATCATTGAAGAAAACGAAAACACTAATAATCTAAACGAAAATATGAAAGAGAACAAGATACAGAAAATTAGAAAGATAAAGGTCGCAAATGGGACTCAATCTCTCGTCTTACCGGGACAAACGCCTTACCAATTTTGTGATTAAATCGAAAGAGGCGGCGCGGTAATTTAAACTTTTTCGCCATTTACAAAAGGAGTGTTATTGTTAGCCCGCATTTTACACTAATTGGTACATCATCTTAAAAGTAAACCGCACTTGAAGTGAAATAATACAAAACTGCGCTATACCAACTGTTTTGTTTTGTTTAATATTTTTTTATTATAATTATTATTATAAGAAGAGCGTGTGATTTCATTCGTATTATGATTACATTAGTATACCGATATTATTGGAATTTCAAGCAAACAATATTTTGGCATGTTGTGAATTTGACCGTTGACTCTCAAAGGTAATAATGCATATGCAGTTATGTTATTAGTTATTACTTAGGCATACTCGTACATGATATATTTAATAAGGCTAAACCAGGGTTTCTCAAACTTATTTTTGTCATCCACCGCCCGCCTCGTATCCGCGTCCTAGAAAACACAGATACACGCAAAACACCTTGGATAATATTTTTAAACTGATAAACTAATAAATATTAACAGTCGAAAGTGTATTTGCGAAGACCTGCTACGAGTATCATGAAAATCGATTGGTTGTAATATGCATTTTATACGTTTTCTTGAAAAAAGCATGTGTGTATCAACGATCCAAAGATTATTCTCTGCAATGCTTACTGTGCAATAGTAGATAATTTTTGCGAAAAATTGATTAATATTTTTTATGCGAATGCCGCACAACAGTCCCAACTGCTCCAAACCACCTGGAGCCAGTGAGACTATGGACGGGGTTATGTTGTAAGGCTATTCAGATCTAATAACCAAACACAGCTAAAAGCCATTTCAAGGATCTTTTCAATTCTGAATGACGGTGGTCTTACACCAGGGCGATACTGAGAGTATCTTACACTCTGGAACGTGCCGCAAATATACCTTATATTATATTAAATTGTGAAATAAAACAATTCAAACACACCGGGATTTGAACCAGCGACCTTCAGATTGCCAGTCGAGAGCTTTACCCCTGGACTACAGAGGACTTCAAAGACCATTAAAAATTTCATCACATTCGTATCGCTCTCGCCCGCCCTTACTCTTCTTCAATGCCCCCCTTTGCACTTAACCAATCACCGCCCCTCTATATTCATCCAGCGCCCCCTAGGGGGCGATATCTGTGATTATTGCTGTAATTACTGTGAGAATTGCTATCTGTGATTATTGCGGTAATTACAGTAAGAATTGCTATTTGTGATTATTGCGGTAATTACCAGTGGTGGCTCGAGCACATTTTTTGTGGTGGGGACGGTCATTTTTTGTGTAGACACTTTCATGTTTTTTTAATGTTGTGTTTTACCAAAAAAGTGAGTTATTGCGTTTGTCACGTGCTCCCACGAATTTTCGTGTTTTGTCAAACTTTCCGATAAATGTTTAAAATATATAAGATTAAAATTAGTTATAAATCTTATACCCAGCTTGAGTACACCGTATCACCACCAAAAAGTATCTATACTTAGAATATAATTTTCAGTTAAAAGTCGACTTCATTAATTCTTTTAATAGATTTTTATTTCTTACCAAAAGTATAACAAAAGTATATAAAGTAAAATAGATCGGAGAATAAGTCACGCACCTAACCAGGAACACCAACTAGGTACCTACATACAGTGGGTGGCCAAATTATTATACTCAAACAAAAAATCGTCGGTATCTGTGAAAGTGGTGGCTATAATTAATTTATTGTTGGAAAAATGTTATTGTTTTTTAATTTACTGATTAGCCACTATATCTGGCAACACTTTCATTATAGTGGCAACACATAAATGTTTTTTTTTATCAATATGGCGGCCGATAGTATCAGTACATGTCAAAAATTTTACTGTGCTGTACAGGAAGACTGGAGCAAGGTTTACATAACCCCAATACAAGAATACACATGTTTAGAGTATCGTTTTTACACATTTATACAAAAACAATTTCTTGCAGGTTTGTTTCTCGGACGAGTCGTCAATACAGATTCTCCAAGATAAAACTGAGTTTGTTCGGCGAAAGACGCATGAAAAATTCAATGAAGACTGCATTGTGGAACGTGTAAAGCATCCTGCGTCAGTGATGATATGGTCCGTCATCAGCAGCAAAGGGACTGGAAGGCTGTATATCGTCCAAGGAACTATGCGTCAGGATCAGTATAAGAAAGTTCTGGAAGAAAAACTGATCCCACAAATAGCAGAATGGTTTCCTAATAGGAATTTTATATTCATGCAAGACTCTGCTCCCTGTCATAAAGCCAAATCTATCACAGAATACCTAAAAAACAAACAGATTAATACCCTGAACTGGCCTGGAAACTCGCCCGACTTGAATCCTATAGAAAATGTGTGGGCAGTCCTGAAAACTGAAATGTCAAGGGATAAAATTATAACAAACAAAAGAGAACTGATTGAGAATATCATTAGAGTATGGCACAACACTCCAAAACTCCAAGAAGTAGCCATATCATGCATTGAAAGCATGCCACGCCGCGTTCAAGCCGTCATAGAAGCTAAAGGCGGAGTAACCAAATACTGAAAAATATGTATTTCTCTTTTAATAGACTATTCAACCTATGACCATATGTTTAATTTTTATTCCTAAATACACTTACTAGTATTAAAACAATATATACTTACTAGTATATATTGTTTTAATACTAGTAAGTGTATTTAGGAACTTCAATTTCATAACAAACTGACAAAATACAAAGAAATAGTTTTGAGTATAATAATTTGGCCACCCACTGTACCTACATAAATATTAAGTTTAATAAAAATACACAAGATAATCATCGGCACTTTCGTTTAAATTACCTTTGATGTGTATTTACCACGAGAACGGCGCTATAGAAATAATACGATCAATCGATAACAATATTACTATTTACTAAACGTCAAATACGATTATAAAACGCCTAACGTGAATTCCGGCCCGTGCATAATATTCACAATCTTCACAGGGGGATTCTTGAACCGGTCCCCGCGATTATGGTATAGATCAGCGTTTCCCAAAAGGTGTTCCGCGGAACCCTGGGGTTCCGTAGAAGCATCACAAGGGTTCCGCGTTTCGTCCGGATTGTTGCAAGGATCATTGCAAGGAAGAAACACAAATACTTTTACAGTAAACGACAAAATCTCTTCTCTTAGAAAGAAACTTGTCTTCTGGATAGAATGTGTTGAACAGAAACAGTACCAATTATTTTCTCTTTTAAACGAGTTTCTGGAAAAAAAGAGTTGCAAGTAACCTCAGATATTGAAAAATGCATTTACGAACATTTGATGGCCCTCAACAAATCTCTGGAAAAGCATTTTCCTGAAAAAAACCTTCAGGACATTGACTGGGTACACAATTCATTCCTAGTTCACAGGAAACGTACAGCAACAGAGTACGAGACTTTGATAGATATCAAATGTTCTTCTTCCTTACAACCAAAGTTTAATTCAGAAAAAACTAATCTGGATGAGTTTTGGATTGGACCTAAAAACGAATATCCCGAAGTCGTCGAGAAGGCTATCACAGTTTTGTTACCGTTTGTGACCACTTACCGGTGTGAAACTGGTTTTTCGGCTTACGCTTAGACAAAAAACAAATACAGAAACCGACTGGATGCAGCTCCAGATCTTCGTTTTCAACTGTCTGACACAAAGCCTGATTTCAATGCTATTTTAACAAAACAAAAATAAAAAGATATCACTCTTCACATTAAGTTTTACACAAAACTTCAGATCTTTCTTTTCAAGGTAAACATGAAAGTAATCGAACTACGAGTTTATCTTTTTCTTATAAAAATAAGGTTCCGCCTAGAAAAGTACGATCGATAAGGGTTCCGGGGCGAAAAAAAATTGGGAAACGCTGGTATAGATGGTTCAAGTGCGCATGCGCGGATCCCTAAAATCACATACAAAAATATTCAGCGCACGCAAAAACTTCATTTTAGAAGGAATAGATCGCCGTGTTGTCCCCTAACTGCGCAGTAGTCAGTGCGCACAGTCAAGCGGGCGCTAGTCTAGTATCTAGTACATGGGTGGCCAACCTTTTCAGCAGCCGGGCCAGATTTTAGAAATTATATTTCCTACCGGGCCGCACAACAAAATTTCTTTGATTATTCAAAGATAACAAGAAATATATTATTTTTTTAACTCGTCTGCTTATTTAGGAATAAATACATCCCAAAACACGTAATCGCGTTATACTTTCATAAGACCAAAAATGTCCCGAGTGACCTTACTTATTAAAAGCTATATATCTCTCTTCCTCTCATGCAAGTACATGTATTTTTTTTCTTTTAACCAGAAAGAGAACAAAATAATGCTTTTTATTGTCTTTAAAATATGAAAGCTATCTTGCATAGATATTTTACAATCTCGATCCAAAGTGACGGTTTCAGAATTTACACATAAAACTGAGGCTTCCGGATTGTGAGGTGTATGATATAACCAAAATGAGAATCAAACATATTTATTAGATTAGAGTTGGGCAATACAAAAAATAATAATAAAAAATAAACAAAATATAATAAATTTAAGTGAGACGTGTTATTTTGTTTGTCAGAACTAAGTGCACCAATATTGATAACCATTGATTTGTTGCTACAGTACGCAAACACTGATCGTGTTCTCATTTGAGATTTAATATGCTGCATTCGACTAAAAATCTGTTCACACGTTACGAACTACGCACGTTGGAATGTTCTTATGGTAATTTTATGTACACTAAAAGAAAAAAAAGTGTGCCACAAATATATACCACGGGCCACAAGTAGATACCCAGCGGGCCGCATGCGGCCCGCGGGCCGCGGTTTGGCCACCCTTGATCTAGTACCTATGCGTCGAGTCGAGTCCGAAGTGGCCGACCGGCCGGCCGGCCGCGTTTCGCATTAGTATTAGTTTAGTTTAGTTGTATGCTTTGGAAGAAAGGAGAGCGGTCGCACGTTTGTTCACGGAAATATTTCAAATTTCGAGCTTAAAATTTATCCAAATTAATTTTTTAGATTATATTTCTAAGCGCAATGAGACTTTTATGTTGAGAACGCATTAATTATTTTTTGTGAACACAAAGAATTATCAATTTTTTCTTGGTATGTTTCTGGAATAACTGGTGGGGACTGTCCCCATGGTCCCCTTATGGAGAACCGCCACTGGTAATTACTGTGAGAATTGCTATCTGTGATTATTGCGGTAATTACAGTGAGAATTGCTGACTTAAGGTTAAACGCCGCGTACGTTGTAATCTACGCATTCACAGATGGCGTCAATTAAATTATTTTCGGTTTTTAACACTTTTTGCACGTTACGCTTTAAAATATTAAGGTAAATTAATTGTTTGCGCCCGTACATATTTAATATGAATATTAATAAATAGTTTTGTCCATAAACAAACCCAAATCTTTCAGAAAGGCTGAAAAATACAATATTGGATTGAGTCACCGATACAAAATTGAATTTTTCAGCCTCTCTTGAAATATTTGGGTTTGTTTACGGACAACATTTATTTATATTCATATTAAATATTTCGGGCGCAAACAATTAATTTACCTTCATATTTTAAAGCGTAGATAATGTGCAAAAAGTATTAAAAACCTAAAATAATTTAATTGGCGCCATCTTTTAATGCGTAGATTATAACGTACGTGACGTTTAATCTTAAACCATTAAACTATTCTCCTACGTTTCGTGTCCTATTTTTATTAATTAATTTACTCAGGTATTCAATACAGTTGTGTAAGGTGTTTTATTCGCAAATCGTGATTCCTATAAAAAATTAAAGACATGAATAGATATTTATTAGTAATTTGATCCGTATAACGTTCACGTTCATAAGTTTTCTTCAATTATGGATTTATTAATGTGAAAATTATTCAAATGATGTCGTTAATTTATGCTAATTTCAACAATGTTTAGTTTTGGACTCGTTCGCATTATAACAGACCTTATTGGGATGTCTTGTTTGTCATTTTTTGCCGAGTGGACATAAATAATGTATGATAGCAATTAGCGACAAATTATGGACCTATGGTCATATTGTTTAAACGTTATGCTCTTGTAAAACAAGCTATTGTCAAAGTGCTTTGTGAATGCGTAAATATTAACCCAGGACAGTAGGTCGTCTCATACAGAATTCCATATTCGTCGTAAGCGTATCTTTGTATCTCAGTCACACCCGTCATATAGAATATAGTATTCTGCGCAAATAAGTAAACGACGCCCGGTCATATATCTGTGTCGTTCATTCACACACACATTATTTTAATGTCTATTTTTATCACACATGAATAACTTTTGAATTAAGAAGCTACTTATAATATAAGAGTGCTTCTTATTTGCAACATTCTATCTAGAGTTTGATGTCGCATCTATCTGTATCTATATATCTTCTCTCTCTTCTCTATATCTATAAATAAAAATGAATCGCCGAAATGTATGTACTCCCATAACTTCCAAACGACTACACCAAATTGGATAATTCTTTTTTCTGATGTTCGTTATTGTCAGGACAAGGTTTGTATATAACTACTGGTGAGCTCTGACATTATGAAATTTGTATAAAAAAATTGCAATAGGTGGCCCGCGAACTGTTTGAAAACTGAATGTACCAGGACTGAATGTATGGAATGCGGAGAGGGGGAGGAGGGAGGGGAACTCGGGAGGGGGATTCGTGGGACGGGGGAAGGGTGGGAGAGGAGTGGAGAGAGGGAGGGTGGAGGAGGCGGAGTGAGAACGCGGGAGAGTAAGGGGAGGCGGAAGGGGAGCGGGACGAATGGGAAAGGACACGCAGGGAGAAACAATTTCTTTATTAAATGGCATAGCAACCCCTGCCGGGAACCAGCTAGTATTAAATAAAAATGACTAAATTCATCCAAGACACTATCTAGATAGCATTTAGTTCTGGTTGAATCTTGCAATCATGGATTAATCATACGAAAATGAAGATAATATTGGTAGATCTTGGTCGAAGAATGATTCAGTTAAATATGACCGAATCGGATAGGGACACATTAGCTCAGTCGGTAGAGCACTGACCCGGCAAGTCATATGTCCTGGGTTCGAGTCCTAGTAGTGACCGTATATTTTTCTGATTTTTCTGTTTCAGATTTTCCATTGAGTTTCGCTAATATTGTCTTCATTAATTAAAGTTGAAAATATATTTTTTTTGATAATTTAGCAGTAGGTACTAATCACTTTTCGAAAGAGCAACACTATATCAAAAGCATGGCGGTTCTGGTGTTAGAAAAGATGTTAAGAATACTTTAAATCCAATTGGTTAAAGGTTCAAGTACCAGTTAGTTACTTACCTTTTATTTAGAGTCTGTCCTTTCATTGCTATATTTCCTAAGTACTACCTATTATAGGTACTTCCTCAACAATCTGCAAAACATTTAAATTTTAAATGTTGAAATTATGCAGGTATAATCAAATCCTTTTTGATAACATCTCTCCATATTAAAAACGCTAAAGATTATCCCGTTTGAAGATGGCTGCAAATTGCATACATGCGAAGATAGCACGCACTAAAAATGTTTAATATAATAATTAACATTGCATTCTGAATACCGAGTGAGATTTTTAACATGTTTCTTCTCAGATGGGCCATAAGGTGGTATAATTATTATACCCTTGAGGTAACCCGGCAAGTCTATTTCAGAACATTCACATAAATAAGCTAATTAATTGATATTCAGGTAATATTTAGTTGGTACTTATGTATCCACTCGCATAGAATATAATATGTAGATAAATTCTTATCCAAAGACGTCTAAAATCTTAAAAATTCCAATCTGATAAACGTTCAGATATTTACTACGCATATTATTTACATTACCACAACATAAACACTAACTAATAAAGAGATTATATATATAATTTTTCATACAAAAAGAGGTTTTCAGATTTACAAATAACATAGGTCCCAAGACTCTTCCTTGGGGTACACTGGAAGGGAGTTACGCTTTTTTTGCGAATTTGTGCTTGTTGCACTCATATGTAGACAAATAAACTAACTAAGTGCCCATGACGCCGTTTCCTCAAGTGTAGGCGGAGAGAATAAACCGCCACACTCCTTGCTTCATTCACATTCATTGATACATAATTTCATACACAAATATTTAATTCACTCGATCGTTCCATGTCTTCGAATGGCGTCCCCGACTTATTCCTCCATGAAATCAAATAAATTGTTAATTTAACGACATTCCATTTAAAAATATATTTTTCATGTTTACGAATAACATAGGTCCCAAAACACTTCCTTGGGATACCCCATAGTTTATATTGGAAGAAGGTAACGCTTTTGTTTTGCACAATTTACCTATACATGTTGCATACGAATCACAGCACGCATCTGATTTTTTTTATATACTCGTACGTGGAAGATGCTCCTAATTTATTCCAGTTATTGCGCTAGTTCAGTAGATATTTAAAAAATAATAATTTGAGTCGTGAGTGAACACAAGGTAGTGGATGGTAATATAGGTGGGTATTTAATTAAAAACTAACGGTTAATTGAGTACGGGACACGCTAAACAGCTGAGGTCGTAAATATCTCATACGACTTTACCTCTGAACTTTACGATGAATTAAAACATTGGTAGGTATGTCAGTTTAATTATTGTTAGAAACCTAATTAAACTTAATATATGTATTTACGTGCGTATTATCTATTTTGTGAAAAACTAAGTAAACCCATTAATCAAAAGACCTCGATTAATTAATTAACACTTTTGGTCAATGACGTTGTATATTATTACATCTAGACTACCTATGGAAGAGGAAACTAAAGAAAATTGCTGCAAACCAATCCCAGGATTGAAACCAGAGAGAGAGACTACCTAGTAATTGTCTCACAAACTCAAGATACAAAGTGGCAAGTAAGAAACACTAATTTGTTTTCAGTAATTTCGTCGAAAGTTGTTCTTACGATCGTGCATGGCGGTTACAATGAGAAAGATTAATTATTCTCCATACCAGCTTTTTAAATTTATAACTCAATGTCAATTTTATTTCATTCCAAATTTGCTTTAATTTATACCAACATCCAAAAATGCTGAAAGGCGTGATGATAAAACTATTAAAATAATGTACTTATTGTAATTATTTTTTGATTATAAGTGTTTATCATTTTTCAATGATATCTAAGTTAAACCAGAATGTTAAAAAAAAATCTGAAATATTATTGTAAGTGCGCAAATAAATACACAAACAGACCAATTTTCGTCAAGAAACACATGTACGTATAAATTTTTTAATGATTTTATTTAAACTAAAATTAAAATTCTAAAACATGCGATACCTAAATAATGCATTGATTTATTTTACTGCATGATTATATGATTTGAAATGGGTGTGGTATAATACTCTTTTTTGAAAATTTAACAAATCTGCCTACGACCTATGGTATAACCACAGATAATAGAAACAAAGGGGTATAACCTTATTAAACTAAAAATAAACATTTTTTCTCAAATTTTAAAACATGCGAATGCTAGATAAAAGAACAATCTTTCGAAATCCGTTAAAATTTTTTTGTGGAAAAGAGTCAGCACGTCTATATCTGATTTAAAAATGACATATTTCTGGTTTTCTCTTGTAATGCCCTCTTAAGAGGAAATACTAGCTGCGTTTTTCCATACAAACGTATTCCCCGTTTATCTCTCTGGATTTTGACCCTAGAGCAAAATTTTTTTTTACATAATATAGATATCGACCACTAGCGTGTCGGTACGTTTTGCTTTTTTTGATAATTTACTTCTTATAGAAGTTAGGACCTTCCAAAAATGAATAAAATTGCCTAATTTAAACGCCGTCAAAAAACGTTCAGTATACAAACTAAACAATGTATTTTGAAAAAAAGCAAAACGTACCGACATAGAATATTTTCTTTTAATACAGTTAGTGAAAAAAAAATTTAAAATCGGTCCAGTTTTGGAGAAGAAAAATGGGGAATACAAAACATCGATTTCGAAGATTTTATTTAGGTATTTTCGGCCCGACGTGCAGGTGTCCCTTTCGCTCAGTTCTCCTGGGGGGGCCGGGGAACGAGGGTGTTGACAAATACATATAAAGCGAAGTAGTGATGTAACGAATTTTATCGGTAGACTAGTGTTGTCCTTGCCCGAGTAATCGATATTTTTTATTCGTTTTTTTTCTGTTCAGTGACTCATCGCGGTATACCAATACTGACCGGGCTTTCATACTAAAATTGTGCAAAATTAAAATTGTTTATGTCAAGTACTATAATAAATTTTTAATTTGGGAGGCGTTATAGGTACCATCGCCCCGGGAACCATTTATTGGATATCAACACCCCCGCCACTTGGTCACCCCAAGTGGTCCGCTATGTTTGGTGACTGAGCATGGGTTCCCGGGTTCACGGGTAAGGTCTGCATGGGTTTTGGTGGCGGATGATTTTGTCCACTTACTGCGTGGCGGGCCGGATTGGGAGAAACTGGAAGTGGGAGATCTTTTGATCTCTACAGCCGGACTCTCTCCACCATCATTTCATACTTTTACCTACCCAGAAATTCCTCTCCTTCCTTTCATTAAAAATATCCTCTACACAGCTTCTCCAATGACTTTGCTATACTATAAGGGTATTTAACTTAAAAATAATTTTTATATTTCATTTTATATGTATAATTGCATTTTGTGATATTTTTAAGTAATTAATCACCTCTCCCTTTAATATTTTGTCTATAATTCTCATATGCCTATACTTGTTTGTCTTTTAATATTAATCTTATCCTGACGAAGAGAATACTCTGTTTTCGAAATATGTTGATAATATTGATTACATAAAGCTGTTTTTACAAAGTTATTTGTTCTCATTTTACTAAAAATGACGCCACAAAGATTGGACCCATTTGCAGCATTTCAAGCTGGGTCGCCATAACCAATTCGTTTGTGCAATTTCAATCAATGCATTTCTGTGTTTCTCGAGAACCCTTCTATGGGCTTACACGTCATTAGTACTTTTACGCCAGTTTTTTAAACATTTGTGGTCAAAAACATCCAAGTAGTGTAGTTTTGTAGCTCTAGCACATATGAAGCTGTATGACTTTTTATTATGGTATAATTATTATTATGCATATATCCAATTGTATATCCGCATATACATTATTTGGTTTAATATAGTAACTATGTTATTTTCCACATCAAGTATATAATAAATAGATGCAAGAATGTTTTTTTTGATAAATTAATAACGTATAAAAAAAAAAAATATATATATATATATAGATATATATATATAAGTTTATGTTACGGCATTTAGTGGCTCAAAGCGTCCTTTAATTACCGGAACTTCTTGATCATTTCGACTTACTGGCTCATTTGGGCACTTAGTGGCTCATCGTTTTTTTTTTTTTAAGTCCATCATATCAAACTCGATGAGACGAGTCGAACGGTGTAAAAAAAATTTTTGAGTGAATAAATGACATTTTTACGTGGACCGTTAATGCTCCGGAATGCGTTTTTTATCAGTAAATATTCATCCATACTTAGAACATCAACTGGGTACACTTTTTATCGCATCTATAACATCACGGCATGCGACGTTGCCGGATGTTCTCGTCATACAATATCATTCAAACTCCAAGTCGTTTATCAATGCTTTGCGATATTGAACTCAATGGTTAAATTCCTCAAAATCTATTATCGCATGACATTGCTATGTCAGATTGAATCTTTTGCGATTTGTTATATGTTTGCCGGTATGTTATGTTGTATTCTATCTACATAGGTAGCCAGACTGCCAAGCGCTCGCTGTGGACTGTTAGTTGTTTTAGAAGAACAGACATTATATTATACGAGTAATATTTAGCGGCTATTCGCGCGCTTTTTTAAAATTGAAGATTGATTTACGAATTGCTTTTATAATATCGTTATTAATTTTGTGTTAATTGTTTTTGTTTTTAATACAAGATTTATATTATTTCGTATTTTATTACACATTTATGTAGTTTTTCTTTAATAAATAAAATATTTGCTACGTAATTATGTATTTGTCTTTTGCGTTCCGAAAGCATAGTCAGTTGTAATGTGATGATATCTATACAGGGTTTTCTAAAAATTTCAGAAATATATTAGGTACTCATTTAATATGTTTTTTCATACAGTTATATTAATTTGTTTAAATGTTTTTTTAGTAGAACGTAATTTTTATAATGGATTATAATATTATCATATTTAAGAAATCTAACAAGTTTTTCATTTAAAAAAATGCTCTGTACCTAGGTAATTACTTTACGCGTGACTATTTTTCAAAAGCATTGTCTCTAGTTGTATTGTAGTAGATAATAAAAAGGTGTTTTATTGTTGTTTGGGTGTATTTTATAAAAAATATTATGAACAAAAATAAACAATAATTTAAAAATAAATTACAATATACTGCCTACATAGTCCAGGAGTAAGACCCTTGACTCACAATCCGCAGGTCTCAAATTTTATTTGATTAATTTGTGTTATTTCACAATTAATTCATTTAAAATAATATAAAGTATATTTGCGGCACGTTCCAGAGTGAAAGATACTCTCAGTATCGCCCTGCTGTAAGACCACCATTCAGAATTGAAACATTGCTTGAAAATGGCTTTGGCCGTGTTTAGTGACCAGATCCGAATAGCCAGGTACTTCCCAACCTTCATCTTCCCCACCTCCTTCCCCTATCCATTACCTTCAGCCTCATAACATACTGGGGATGCCATAGTCTCACTGGCTCCAGACGGGAACAGTTGGGACTCTTGTGCGGTATTCACTGTAAAAAAATAATATTTAGGTATTAACTTACTGGCATAATACGGTGGTTTGAGGGATAACCAAATTTAGTTAATTTGGTTATCCCTTAATTCTGATGGGTTACGGTACCACAATTTGTGAATTGGTCAAAATAAAGTTGGCAACACTGTCTCGATGTTAAGTTGATATTTGCGCTAGATTGGTATACCTATTTAATATTTATGACGCCGCGGCCGCCCAGCGCATCCAATCGCGTGTGGAATTTGTCGTATGAATCCTTTTCTTTCGCATTTTATAAAATGTCACGGCAGAGAATTAATACCATTATTGCGATGTCAATGGATTCTTCAATTAACGGTAAGATTTTATCATATAACCTAAAATATTGTGTTGCATAATGAATTATTACAATCAATGACGTAACAAAAATGTTTGGTAATTATCGATTCGGACCATACAATGGTTCGGACTGGCCACGCTTATTACGAATAATATTTATTGTGTAATAAAAAGTTTCCTTATATAGTAATTAAGGCGAATCTAAAGTGGTTTTCTAAAGATTATTCGTAATAATCGTGACCAGTGCGAACCGAATGTTTTTTTTGGTAAAATTACATTATAATGCGTTGCATTTTTAGGTTATGGTCTCTATAAAAACGCTTTTCACTGATATTTTAATAATAATTCTTGTTGATTTTCACATAAGTACGATAATTATGCGTATTGTTTTATTATGTTTATGATTTTTAATGTGTTTTGTTATTTTATAGATACAAATATATCTAGTACAAGTGAAGAAGGTTCGCGAATTTCAGAGAGTAAAAGAGCCGTAATTAATGAAATGGAAGAAAAACTGGATGATCTATTTGCAAACTCTCCAGATTCAGGTAGCTACATATAAATTATTACTCTCAATGACTTAATAAAAGTGTTTTTTAATAAAATTACGTTATAATGCGTTGCATTTTTAAGTTATGGTCTCTATGAAAACGCTTTGCACTGTTATTTTAATAATAATGCTTGTTGATTTTCACATGAGTACAATAATTATGCTTATTGTTTTATTATCTTTATGATTTTTAATGTGTTTTGTTATTTTATAGATAAAAATATATCTAGTACAAGTGAAGAAGGTTCGCCAATTTCAGAGGGTAAAAGAGCCGTAATTAATGAAATGGAAGAAAAACTGGATGATCTATTTGCAAACTCTCCAGATTCAGGTAGCTACATATAAATTATTACTCTCAATGACTTAATAAAAGTGTTTTTTAATAAAATTACGTTATAATGCATTGCATTTTTAAGTTTTGGTCTCTATGAAAACGCTTTGCACTGTTATTTTAATAATAATGCTTGTTGATTTTCACATGAGTACAATAATTATGCTTATTGTTTTATTATGTTTATGATTTTTAATGTGTTTTGTTATTTTATAGATAAAAATATATCTAGTACAAGTGAAGAAGGTTCACCAATTTCAGAGGGTAAAAGAGCCGTAATTAATGAAATGGAGAAAAAACTGGATGATCTATTTGCAAACTCTTCAGATTCAGGTAGCTACATAATAATTACTGATAATATACAATAATCTTAGGTATTTTTCATTACATACCAACATCACGTTACTTATTATTGTGAAATGTTTTAGCAATTAACGGTAGTGATGCTTAGTTTTGGAATATTACATTATTATGCTTTATTTTAGAAGCAAGTGTGACGTCCGGCAGTGATGACTTATTCAAGTTACCCTCGAGAATTTCGTCTGATTCTGGTAGGTAGACTAACTCATTTACCTGACAAACGTTAACCAATGATTCTTGATCATATATGTGATAAGCGCATGGTAAGCGCTCGTTTCAAATTTCCAACTTGGTAATGTAAACGCTATGCTGTAGCGCAGGGGTTCCCAACCTTTTTGTACTCTAGAGCATATTCTAAAATATCGGTAGGGTGGCGGGCACCACCTATTTTTAATCGACAAACTCCTCCCATAACTTCTCATTTTCCCATAATTTATTAATAAATAATAAACAAAAATGTTTCAAAATAATAAAATTATTATTCAAATTGCATACACACAGAGAAATGTATTTAATGTATTATTACGTCTCGCAATCGAAATGAAAATCTCGTCTCCTTCAACGGAAGCAACCTTCCGAACAGGCCCTCTATTGATATGCTCGATGTAACTCTAAGTGACCAGCTCAGATATGGGGGCTCCATCGAAGCCAGAGTAAAGCTAGCCTCTCAAAAACTGGGCGTACTGTACAAGGCCCGCAGATACTTTAATAGTACACAACTACTAGCCTTGTACAAATCGCAAGTCCGCCCCACAGTTGAATTTGGTAGCCATCTCTGGTCTGGAGCTCCAAAATATCTGAAAAATAACCTCGATTCTGTGCAGAAGCGGGCGATCCGTTTGATAAATTCTCCCATTTTAACAGACGGATTGCAATCTTTAGGGCACAGGCGTCGGGTGGGAATGCTATCCTTGTTCTACCGGTATTTCAATGGAAGATGCTCCAAGAAACTAGCATCATTGATCCCTTCGGCACCGGTGCATAGTCGGGAAACACGCCAAACGCGTGCCCAACATATGTACACGGTTGACATTTGTCACATGAGAATTGGTCGCTTCTTCGACTCGTTCTTGTGCTCAACAGCTCGGCTATGGAACAATTTGCCGGCCTCTGGGTTTTCCCCTTCCTACATCATGGGTCTCTTCAAGACCAATGTTAACTCCCTCTTCTCCTCAAAAAGACCCTCCACACAGCATCTTAGATGACATAGGCCTTGAGGGAAATCGTTTTCTTAAGGGCCTCCTGTGTGGAGTTTTTTTTTACAGGGAATACCGCACAAGAATCTCAACTGCTCCCGTCTGGAGCCAGTGACACCATGGAATCCCCAATCGGGGTATGTTGTGAGGCTGAAGGTAGTGGGGAGGGGAAGGAGGTGGCGAATAGGAAGGTTGGGAAGTACCTGGCGATTCAGATCTGGTCACCAAACACGGATAAAGCCATTTTCAAGCAACGTTTTAATTCTGAATGGTGTTCTTACTTACACCAGGGCGATACTGATAGTATCTTCCACTCTGGAACGTGCCGCAAATATACTATATATTATTTTAAATGAATTAATTGTGAAATAACACAAATTTATCAAATAAAATTAATTTGCGCATGCCGGGTTCGAACCTGCGACCTCCGGATTGTGAGTCAAGAGTCTTACCCACTGGACTATGGCGGTCGTCAAATAGGCCGGACTATGGAGGCCGGAGTTAATGTAAAAAAAAAATTAAAAAAAAAAAAACAAAACGCAAAAAACACAAATACAAAGAAAACTTACCGACCCCGTGAACGTTTAAGTTTACCGAACAAAGAAGTCATCCCATAATAAAATGACTGACACACCACATATGCTCAGGAATCGCTGGTTTAAGTTTGTGTGGTAACTTTGTATAATTCACTCTGTATAATTTTCCACACAAATTTAATTTATTAAATATGTTATAAAATGTTATTGTATTTTTAAATTTTAGATTCATATACCAGCGATCATCCAGGGAAGCAGGAGAAAACGGACTGCTGTGTGTCATCAACTTCAAAACAATGTACATCTGATTTAGCTAGTAAAAAACCAAGAGTTTATGACCGTAAAAACTTCTGTCCATACTGCTTCAAGCTGATAACCAACTTTGTACGCCACATCACTATCCAACATCCCTTAGAGGCAGAAGTGATTGAATATAATAAAATTTTAGATCCCGATCTGCGCGAACGAAAAAAAAAGCGTGAATTAATTTCGAAGAAAATAAGAAATAGAGGCAATTATCTATATAATCAGGACGCGATAAATAGAGTTGATGGAATAATACTACCGAATCGCCGCCCAAGAACGACTGCGACAGCTAAAGATTATGCGGTTTGTATAGAATGCTGTGGCACATTCAAAAGAAGTTTACTCTATAGACACCTGAAAAAATGTTCGAATAGAAAACAATCACATGAAGGAAATCCACTAAAACGCTGCAGAGTGTTAAAATCATCCGCTATTTTATTATCCCCAGACAATTCTGAGATCACTGAATCTTTAAGATCTCAGATATTTCCTGTGTTCAAAAATGATCCTATTGCAAAAATTGCAAAGTCTGAGCCATTAATTTGTGCATATGGTTCCCTACTATTAAGCAATCATAAAGAACATCATTTGAAAACACACATTACATCCAAGATGAGAGATCTCGCTAGACTGTTCATGGTCATCAAAGAAAAAAATCCTGCAATATCCTCATTTGACCTTGCATTTGACCCTATACATTTTAATGTTTTTATGGACGCTGTCAAAATAAATAGTGGTTACGATGAAAGTACAGGTTCTGTAAAAATTCCTAGCATCCCTCAACGACTTTGTACAGCTATAAAAGATTGTGCTGATATTTTGATGCGTAAAACAATACAGAATCCTGTGCTGACCACTTCATCCAAAGATGTTATAAAAAACAAGTTGTCTGAATTTAAAATAATCTTTGGTCACGCTTGGAAATTTGAAATTTCTACTAACGCTGAAAAATCAAGGAAAACTCAAAAAATGCTGAAAACTGATGTCATGCCTTTAACTACTGATATAAAAAAAATATGCACGGAAGTTATGAAACTAGAAGTGAATATAGCTCAACGATTTGAATGTGAAAAGTCTTATATCGCCTATGAGGAGCTATGTAAAATAACAATTGCTCATATTATAATTTTTAATAGGAGGAGGGCAGGAGAAGTTGCAAGAGCTCCATTAGAAAATTATATAGCCAGCCAAAATGAAAAACAAGACATTCCTAAAGAAATATTGGAAATCATGAGTTCTGAGGAGCAAAATGCTATACATACATTATATTGCTTCCATATCCCAGGAAAAAGGGGGAGAACAGTTCCAATACTTCTTCGAAATCAGATGAAAAAAAATGTAGACACTATATTTGCATACAGAAATTTAGTTGGAATTCCAAATGAAAACAAATATTTATTCCCAAAACTAGGAGGTGAACCTTATTTTTGTGGCACGCAAATTTTAAGGGAACTAAGACACAAGTTTTCCTTTGTGAATTCAGATCATATAACTTCAACTGGGCTGCGACACCATGTTGCAACCATGAGCCAAGTAGCTGGAAAGAATAATGCTTATGTAAACGCTTTGTCTCATTTCTTAGGGCATACACCAGGTACACATAAAGGGAATTACATGATACCACAACTAGCTCTTGAGAAAGGTAAAGTTGGCTTGAATTTACTGCAATTAGCTGAGGGAAAAATATCTTGCCGATCACAGTCTGATAATGGAACGAACATTACAACAACTTTACAAAATGAAATAGATTCCGTCCCTCAACCTGAAGAATCACATAAAGAAAATGTGGATCATGTTACGTTGGATAATAGCTTAGAAAATGACCAAGAGTCTTTACCAAGTAATTTACTTGATGGGAATATGGCAAAAAAAATTATAGTTAGAAGAAGGTGGCTTAATCAAGAAAAAGATGAACTTTATAAAAACTTTGCAAATTATTTCATCGAAGGGATTGATCCTGGCGCTTCGAAAATAAACGAAATAAAAAAACAAACAGGAATATTGTCAATGAGGTCATGGAAGCAAATTAATACATTTATTAATAATCACCGTGTCAAGAAATTGCCCTTACCTAAGGATTTGCAGAGAAAAAGAGAATTCTACCTCCAGGATGCTTAACTTGAATTCAAATGAATTGTATTGATTAAGAGACCGCTATACCGGCTTCAACGATTGAACGATCCAAAGGTATCGACTCCGATTCCACTACAGCTGATATAAAGCGTGAAGCAATCGTAAAGTAGCTGTTGGCTTGTTCCATAGTTTGATCATTGGCAGTCGTTATAGCAGTTCCATATATTTTATCTTTTGTAATACTGGCATACAGAGTACCGGGCGAATAAGGCCCCTTTATCTTTCATCATGATATTGGTTGTGGAGGGTTATAATTTATTTTAGTTTTTGTTAAATTTATGTGCAAGGTATAATTTGATATCCCTTGTTAAATAAAAAAAAACGAAGGATTCTTCTGTAATGTACAACGCTAAATGTTTCGTGATAGATGTATAATAAAAAGTTATTTGGTTTTAATTATGATTTAATTTTTTATTATATTATGCTGTTTTTATAATGATTGTGAATATAAAGTTATTAGGCTATAATTATTTTTTTATTGTGTTATGTTATTTTTCAAATGATTACACACTTTTTTTAGTATGTATAGTAATATTTTTTGTTTTAAAAAATTCAAATTAAAGAGTTTTTTTTCAAAATGATCGTTTTTATTTTATCACCCTTGAAATGTTGAAAGGTACGTTTGAGACCCGTATTGTAGGAGGGAGGACACACAGAGGCAGGCAAAAATGAGTCGTAGAAATGACCCGTTCTCATGTGACAAATGTTGGGCACACGTTTGACGTGTTACCCGACTAAAGAGACCGGTGCCAAAGGGATCAATGACGCTAGTTCCTCGGAGCATCTTCCATTGAAATACCAGTAGAACAAGGACAGCTTTCAAACCAGACGCCTGTGCTCTAATACACACACACACCGACACTAATCTTGGGATTAGTGTGTCGGTAACGGGCATATGGGTCTATCCCTTCTACTGCGGTGCAAGGTGATGAGTCGAGAGAGCCAGGCTGAAGAGGTTAAAAGGTCTCCCTCAACCACCCTCTCCCAGATGCGACACCTAGTCAAACCATTTGGGGCGGCCTATTGTAGAGACGTTGGTTGTACAATGTATACTATAGAAAATAATAAAATTAGAATACGTGTATAAAATTGGTGGAAGGTAGGTACCTACCTATCTGTCATACAACTGGAGACAATGCTTACACGTGTAAAAATAATTATAGGGTAAGATAAGATAAGATAAGTAGGTATAACATGATAATATAAAACATTATATAAAAATTACATTTTACACACATTTTAATAAAACTGTATGTAAACATGAAATTAATAAACATATTAAAAATTATAATTTGCAAACCAACCTACAACTTAAAGAAGCGTACGAATCAATGAACAAAGTAAGTTTTGTAATATATTTCTAATAAGTTTATTCATAATTTTTCGAAAACACTAATAAAACTAAGATAAAATAATTATGTAGCAAATAAAAGAAACTACACCAATATGTATTTAAATACCTAATTTTATTTGTGATAATAATAAAATAAACCTTAACACAAAAAAAAAAAACAACCGTAAACACCAAATAAATAACAATATTAATTAGCAAATCATACTCCAATTTTAAAAAAACGCGCCAATAATCAAAAACGGCCGCTTGAAATAATAAATGTGTGAATAAGCAACATCCGACCTGTTCTGTCAACCTACCTTCATATGAACTATATTGGTATGTATATGTAGCATTAAACTTGGCAACGTAGCGTGATGCGGTAAGTGTGTTCTTAAAATAGATCAAGGAATGCACGTTATTTTAAGATATTTTTTTTTAATAAATAAACATAATTTTTGATTACATATTATAGCTGACCATATTTTAAACAAAATTTAAAAGACAGCATGTTGGTACTTCATCTACGTAAGTATATATTACATGCGAAAGAATGAGCAACTTAAGTGGCTTCTTCTAAGATGAGCCACAAAATGTGGTATGACATAAATATATATATATATATATATATATATATATATATATATATATATATATATATATATATACATCCCGCTATCATTGCTGCGTCTTCTAATGGTCCACTTTCATTCAATCCTGCGTCCGACCGTCATTCTGCGTCCGGTATACGGACGCAGGATTGAACACATGTAATTTCAAGTTTTCCCCACTCCTGTCCCCTCATACAGTCCAAAAACGAAAATAAACCAGACGCGGTATTGGTACCTAAATCAACTGAAATATGCTATTTTAGTTCAGTGCTTTGTCACCGAGCGGCGAGCCGCGGCGCTGCAGTAGACCAGCGTATATTTTTAGCAAAATATACGTTTTCATTGGCTTTTAGTGACTCGCGTATCGCAACTCCTGCACTTGGCAACATCGCTTTTTAACAGCGTTTCTTCTGTTCTCTGCGAAAACAAAGCGATCATACTTAAATATCGCACATTGCTACGTAAGATTACATTGAAATTCAGCTACATTACCTATTCAAAATTGGCGCCAAATATGATTCCAATAAGGATGGATCTTTGTCAAACGTGTGTAATTAATATTTCAATTTCACCAAGACAATGTTGCTACAATATCGTCGTTATTTACTCATTAAATAATAGTTTTTTTGCTGATATTGAATTTGCCAAAGCTGCATTTTTTTTAAAGTAATGATTTTACTTCTTACTCGCAAAGTGAATTGAAATTCATTGTTAAACTAATATTCAATCACAGCATCCATGCTTATATCTAAAAATAAAGACGAAATTGCCTAAACTAATTTACTAGAAGTGGAGTTTTTCTTTTGGTTTCGTTTAGTTCTTCTGACTTTTCAATTTCAATTTGAGAGGCAGACACGGGTACCGCCTCCCTGGAAACCATTTATTGGATAACCAACACTTTTGCCGTAGGACACCCCAAGTGATTCGCTACATTTGGTGACTTAGCAGGGGTGCCCGAGTTTATGGGGTAAGGTTTGCCCGGGTCTTGGCGTTGAATGCTTCTGCCCACCATGTGCATGGCAGGCCGGAACGGGAGAGAATGGTTGAGGGAACCATTCTCTCTGACTTCTGACTTCTTCAGCCGTTTTTTCTCGGAACATCGCCTTGCACCGAAGTGGGAGGGACGGACTCATACATCCGTCACTGCTGGACACACTAACCCCCAGATTAACCTACCCAACCTTCATCCGCTTTTCTTGCCCAGAACTTCCTTTCCTAAAAAGACCCTCCACACGCATCCCCAAAAATGTCAAAGCTAATGTAAAATGCATATTACTAAACTTAAAATGTCCAGATCTTCAGAGACTACAATTGCACATTTATGAAAAAGCCGGAGGAAAATTAAAAAAAAAAAACTACCAAGAATTTGGCGATATTAACCAACAAAAAATATAGATGACTATTTTTTGTAGTGTAGTAAGTAATCAGATGGATCGGAAAGAAGAGATGTCCTGGTTCTAATTAGTTTAGACGAGCAAAAAAACAGAAATTACTTTAAAGTCATGAATTGCGGCCTCCGTGGTCTAAAGGTCGCGGTTTCAAATCCCGGAGTGCGCAAGTAACATTTTATTTATAAATTAAACAATATAACTTCGTTAGAACAACTTATATATTTTGTTAACGCCGACCGGTTTCGGAACGACCGTTTCTTTCTCATGGCAAACATATAATGACTTGACAATTACAAAACAGTGGGTTGATACAATGTATTATTACTAAGGGTGGGGGCGTGTTTTGTGTTATTTCATAATGTATGATTTCATTAAAAATAATATGTAGTGCTTATTTGCAGCTTGTTCTAGAGTAGTAAATATGCCCGAGGAAGACACAGCATGATCATGTTAAACAAATTCTTGAGTCAGGCCAAGCCAAAAGTCAGAAAAACAGAAGAGCGATTATGAATGTGAATTGTAAATGAGGAAAAGAAATATATGCCAATACCTAGTTGTTTGGCGGTCTCTGCCTACTCCTGCGAGGAAACGTTAGGAGGCTTGATGGTTAGTTAGTTATTGCTTAACACTATTTATTTATTAGCGACGGCATCTTATTTTATTTATTTACTTTTACCGTTTTATGCTTTCCCTTTTTTTGTGTTTTCCTTTTTTCGTCCTAAAAGAATATAATGCATATTTTTGTTTTAACGTCCATAAAAGAACCTTAAAATTGTTTCTAAATTTAAAAAGATACCTACTGTCAAACATGATAGATTTGATAAGCATTTATGTAATTCTATGTTGATTTTAATGACATTAGAAAATACTCATAATTACTGTGGATTAAAGATATTTTTTTTACTTAATGATTATATTAAAAAAATTCAACACGTGGCTGATAAATAAAAAAAGACTAGCTTAACCAATTTGCGAATAAACGCTTTTTTATGTAAATTCCTCACAAGAGCCTCAGTTTCTCCCGTCTGGAGCCAGTGAGACTATGGCATCCCCAATTTGGGGTATGTTGTGAGGATAAAGCTAGTGGGGAGGGGAAGGAGATGATGAATAGAAAGGTGGGCTTGCTTTACCTGGCTTTTCAGATCTAGTCACCAAACACGGCTAAAGCCATTTCAATTAATTTATTTTGAATGGTGGTCTTACACAAGGTCGATACTGAGAGTATCTTCCAATCTGGAACGTGCCGCAAATATAGGTACTAGATATATATTATTGTTAAGGAATTAATTGCGAAATAACACAAATTCGTAAAATAAAATGTATTTGCCCACGCCCGGATTGATCCCGCTACCTTTATTGCGAGTCAAGAACCTTACCCCCAGACCACACCGTTGTCGCTACTTACTTTACTTATTTACTTTATTTAAAAAAAATTATTAACATGCATTTTTGCTCATCTTTTATTAATTTTTTTTCATTAACTCCACACAGGAGGCCCTGAGGAAAATAATTTCCCTCTAATTGTCATCTGGGATGCTGTGTGGAGGGTCTTTTCGAGGAGAGGAAGGAATGAATATTTGTCTTGAAGAGACCCACGTTGTAAGAAGGAGAAACACAGAGGCCGGCAAATCATTCCATAGCCGAGCTGTTGAACACAAGAACGAGTCGAAGAAGCGACTCGTTCTCGTGTGACAAATGTCAATCGTGTACAAATGTAGGGCACGCATTTGGCGTGTTTCCCGACTATGCACCGGTGCCGAAAGGGTCAATTATGCAAATTCTTCGAAGAAACTTCCATTGTAATACCGGTAGAACAAGGATAGCATTCCCACCCGACGCCTGTGCTCTAAATTTTGCAACCCGTCTGTTAAGATGGGAAAATCTATCAAACGGACCGCCCGTTTTTGCCCAGAGTCGATGGTATTTTTCAGGTATTTTGGAGCTTCAGACCAGAGGTGGCTGCCAAATTCAACCGTGGGGCACACATGTGATTTGCAGTTGTATACTATTAAAGTATCTGCGGGCCCTGTAAAGTAACGCCCAGTTTTTGAGAGGTTTTATACCCTTTTAACATTTTTATAAGCTTTCATGCCTTTTTGATGATAAAAAAAAAATCATTTGGGTTCCTACATTGAAAATTTTTTTGAGATTTTATACAATGTTAATTTAATTTTATGTAACTAATTCAATTTTGTTCATCTTTGCAAAAGCAAAATAATGCCAATCTTATTGTGACACGAGAATTCCATGAATGTAATGGTTGACTGTTGAATGTTCAATGACTCATAGAAAAATAAACAATAAAAATGAAATAACTTGATTAAGATAAATAATTATCATATAATGGGCATCAATTGTGCTTCGGAAAGAATTTAGAACGATTTACGAGGCAGTTTGTTTATATGGATACGTATGAACACTTGAGATGTAGGTTAAGTTATGAATGCATCAGCTGTCCTGAGGACGCTTATCACATACTAGTCGAACATTTTATTTATTGTGGCTTGGACTTTTTTGTTTCAAGTTACGATTAGTCGACGCCGATAAAAATGATATGGTGTTTTGGTGTTTTCTTCACATGTATGACCAGCAGAGCAGTACATTCGACCGGTCAATGGCCGAGTTTGGATCCCACTCAGGAGTTGTATGTTCAGTTCATCTGTGGCTAAATCCTCCATCTCGACACAAGCAACAATTTATGCTTACTATTTTTCGTTTCATCGATTTTCAAATCACAACGGTCCTAAAGAAGTTTTTACTTTAAAAATCGTAATGTGAGAAAGAGCTTGGACCCAAATAAAAAAGAGAAGGTTATCTTTATATTGATATTGCGCACTTAATATCGTATTTTATTATGCTAGTGCACTGCACTATAATTTGCAAAGGGACAATACTTTGCTTAATAATATCTATTAGAGGCGGGTGTGGGTACCGCCGCCCAGGGAATCATTTATTGGATAACCAACACCTCTGCCATAGGTCACCCTAAGTAGTTCGCTACGTTTGGTGACTTGGTAGGGGTGCCTGGGTTCATGGGGTGAGGTTTATCCGAGTCTTGGTAGCGGATGCGCCTGCCCACCAGCTGCATGGCAGGCCGGATCGTTGACGGAGTTCCTTTAACTTCTCCAGCCGTACTTTCTGGGAATACCACGTTACACCGCAGTGGGAGGCATGGATTCATACGTCCGTCATTCCTGGACACACTAAACCCCGATTCCTACTCATCCCTAATACCCTTTCATTTCCAAAACTTCCACTCCTTCCTTTCCCTAAAAAGACCCTCCATACAACATCTCCAAAGATGACATAGACCATGATGGAATTCTTTTTTCCTCAGAGCCTTCTGTATGGAGCTAATGTAAAAAAGTTAGATATTTTCAAATATTGTCTGGTTATTCGTAACCAGGGAATGTTTGTCTTTCTTAAAATTAAAAAAAAAATCCTTACCTATGTTTTTATTTTTAACTTTATGAGCCCTCAAATTATAACATTTAAATATAAATATGTTGATATTTCGATCAACATATTAAAATCTTGCTATCTTTTTTGATCAAAAAATCCTCAAAGATGTAATGAAAAATCCTCAAACATGTAAAAAATAATTTAATGAATAAAGAAAACTTTTATAAAATATATATTTAAATGAAGAAAATATTAGCGAAACTCATTCGAAAATCTGGAAACAGAAAAAGATATTGGCAATATCGTATAATACGAGAAGGTAAAGTATATTTTCGGTACGTTCCAGAGCGGAGGATACTCTCAGTATCGCCCTGGTATAACGTTGCTTGCAATGGCTTTAGCGTGTTTGGTGACCAGATCAGAATAGCCAGGTACTTTCCCACCTTCCTCTTTCCCATCTCCTTCCCATCCTCACTACCTTCAGCCTCACAGCATACTCCAATTGGAGATGCCATAGTCTCACTGGACCAGACGGGAGTAGTTCGAGACTCTTGCGCGGTGCTCATGTAAAAAAAAGTGAAATCACTTCCATATTGCAGGTCACGATTCCTTTAAATTTTCTAGATTCTCCTTGTACCAATTCTCAGCATCTCCTTTCGTTCGTTGTACAATAAAAATACATTTACTGTATATTTTAAATACTGTTTTAGCCTTCCAATCTTTAAAACATTTTTGGAATTTCGGAAAGGTTCCAATTTCCAAATTTACTCCCTTCTATACCCTACCGTTACTATGTCACCTTTGCAATCCCTCCCTCTGCCATCCCTCGTCCTCCATCCCTTACCCTCACCCTCTCATGTGTGTCCTTTCCCATGCGCCCTCGTTGCACTCTCGCGACCCTCACCCCTCTTGCGTTCCTTTCCACCTTCCCATCTTCCCTGCTTTCTCCCCTTCCGCGAACCAATCCCCAAATTTCCCCTTCCCCTTCCCCTCCTTCCATCACTCCTTGAAGCGAAACTAAATGAAAAACATACATTTCAAATAACTCGCACTCCACTAATTGTAATTTTTTATCCAAATTTCATAACGCCAGAGCTCACTATTATATATAGAAAAATTCACGGATGTGCGCATAACAACTCACCGAAGTTTCATCGCTATCGGATGAATGCCAAAAGAAATAATTTCATAGCGCTAGAGCTCACCACAGAAACCATCGCGGGCATGCGCACGACAAATCTCCAAATTATCATCGTAATCGTATGAATGCTTTAGGTACATAAACATTCGTTTTTAAATAAAGATTATTTTTATATTAGCCAGGGGGGGCAGGAGAAATTTCCACAGGAAGCCCTGAGGTAGGTGTCCAGGAGTGATGGACATATGAATCCAATCCTCCCACTGCGTTGCAAGGCGATGTGTCGAGAGATTATGGCTGGAGAGAATAAAAGACCACCCTCAACCAGTCTCTCTCGATTATACCCACCACGCAGCAGGTGGGCAGACGCATCGGTCACCAAAACCTGGATAAACCTAACCCCATGAACCCGGTTACCCCTGCTAAGTCAACAAACGTAGCGAACCCCTTGGGGTGACAGCATTTATATGAAAAGCATTAATATAATTATAATTTAATTCTTCATTCATTATTAAAATAATTTTCCTCAGGGCCTATGCTATCTTTGGCGATGCTGTTTGGAGAGACTTTTTAGGTGAAGAAAGAGAAGAAGTTCTGGGAAAGAAAGGGATACCAGGGGTTGGTAGGAATCTGGGGGAGTGTGTTCAGAAGTGAGGGACGTATGAATCCATCCCTCCCACTGCGGTGCAAGGTGATGTTCCGAGAGAGTACGGCTGGAGAATCAACCAACCGATCCCTCAACCATTCTTTCCCGATCGGGCCTGTTATGAAGCTGGTGGGTAGACGCACCCGCCGCCAAGAACCAGATAAACCCCACCACATGAGCATAGAATATTATAGGGCACCGCTGCTAAGTTACCAAACGTAGCGAACCACTTGGGGTGACCTATGGCAGAGGTCTTAATGTCAAGATTATCCAAATGGGTTCCCAGGGCAGCGGTACCATACCCGCCTCCCAAATTGAATCTTTCGGAAGACTACGGTTTCTTTTTAAATAATAGGTCGCAAAATATACCTACTGATTATCGTGTTGTAGTAATAAAGTCCTTATATGGTAATCACTGTCGTGATGCGGAATCAAAATGGGGCGAAGAGGACGCTTATAAAGGTCCCAGCAATACAGATCTAGTCACTAAAAATAACTAATCGCCCTTCAAGCAACGTAATTCGGAATGATAAGTCTCAAAAAAATCCCATACCAATTTAATAAATATTACGTGCGCATCGCCGCCGGGTTGATTAGAGTCCGCAACATATTGGCCAGTCGTATTGGCACTTTCATATTCTATTAATAACTTTACAGTCGTCCAACCAAAAACTTGAACAAATAAGCGGCAACGTCGCAAGACGTTGGTTTGTCATCAACATGAAAATGAATATATAATTGGACGCTACATTGTGGACCAAATTGAAGAAAATACATGCAGGATGCCTCACTGCATTGAATATGAAAGGAGTTCGGATTGGTGGAACTTTGAAGGGCGTTTTTTTCGTTTTGTATATTTTTAAAATCATTATTTTCAAAAATATAAATACCTAGCTACAATCAAACACTTAAAAGCTAGTATATACTTTAGTTAAAACTATGTAAAATTAAGTCCTTCAGATAGACGCAGTAATGTCGATCTGATGAAAGGACGCAGCAATGATAGCGGGATGTATATATATATATATATATAAGTATATACGTATACTATATATATATATATATATATATATATATATATATATATATATATATATATATTTATTCTCAAAACTCTTGAGAAAATATCGTCGTTGCATTCACAAAATATCCCATGTGAGGTTTTCGACCAAATTTTTTTTTGTTTACACCATTTGATTCACCACGGTTTCCTAAATAATCTGACAAATATATCCCATTTTTCAAAAATTCATCTTTTTAATCATTTTAGAGGCAACTCTGACCATTACTTGTAATTAATGGTAATTATTTAAAAAAATATACTACATATACTACAGAAATATAAAAAAATATAAAATTATAAAATTTAATCCCTATATACTACAGAAATATAAAAAAAATATAAAACTATAAAATTAAAATGAGAAAAAAGTCTTTTTGTGTGCAAGAATTCGTATTATTTTTTTAACTCAAATTTGTCGCACATAAATTAAAATTACCCAAAGAAATGTTTTTTTAATAATATACACACAGCATCCCCAAAGATGACCTAGGCCCTCAGAGAAATTATTTTCCTCAGGGCCTCCTGTGTGGAGCTCATATAAAAAAATAATAATAATCTCAACAATCTAAAAAGAGTATCATCATCATCATCATCATCTGTGGCTCTACAACCCAGGTCGGGTCTTGGCCTCCAGCAGAGCCTGCCTCCATGACTGTTGGTGTTGTGCTGCGTTGCGCCAGTTTCGGATGCCGATGGTGCTTGCATCCTTCACCACTCCATCCAGCCATCGAAGCTTTGGTCTTCCAACTCTTCTCCGACCCCCAGGTGCACCATCCATAATTCGCTTTGGAATATCTCCTTCGCTCATTCTCTGGATATGTCCAGCCCACCTGAGTCTTCCAGTTTTGATTTCCTTGGAGATATTAGGGTCCTCGTAAAGATCGTATAGCTCCTGGTTGTATCTGATACGCCATTCTCCATTATCACAGACTGGGCCGTAAATCCTTCGCAGCACCTTCCTTTCAAAACTTTCTAGGGCTCCTTCATCACCCTTACTGATTGTCCAGCATTCCGAACCATACATAAGAACAGGTCGTATAAGGGTCTTGTAAAGCAGGACTTTAGTTCTTCTGGTAAGGTGGCGAGATTTCATATGCTTCTGTAGCCCAAAGTAGTATCGATTTGCAGCTACTATTCTTCTTTTGATTTCGCTGGATACATTGTTGTCATTTGTCACCATAGTACCGAGATATACAAACTCGTTGACAGTTTCAAATGTATAATTATCTATCTGTATACTTGGTGGTTTCTGGCGTCCATGTACGGGCATATATTTTGTCTTCCCCTCGTTGATGACCAATCCCATGTTCCTTGCCGACGTAGCTAAGCTTTTAAACGCCGATTTTAGTTCATATTCTGAGCGTGCGATGATATCTATATCGTCAGCATAAGCAAGGAGCTGAACAGACTTGTTAAAAATATGGCCTGTGGTTTGTATACCTGCATTTCGGATGGCCTTTTCCAGCGCTAAATTGAATAAAATGCAGGCAAGTGCATCTCCTTGTCTTAGTCCATTGAAGGTCTTTAGGGTGTCTGACAGATCCTGTTGTATTCTGACTCGGCACTCAACATTAGACATTGTGAGCCTTACTAAGTTTACCAGTTTTCTTGGGATATTAAATTCATCCAAGGCTCTGTACAGTCTTTCTCTATTTACCGTGTCATAGGCAGCCTTAAAATCTATGAAGAGATGGTATGTATCAACATTAAATTCTATTGTTTTTTCCAGTATCTGTCTCAGTGAAAAGATTTGATCAGTTGTAGATTTCCCCTTACGGAACCCAGTTTGATATTGGCCAATTATGCCATCCGAATATTTCATAAGCCTACCACACAGTACATTTGATAGGATCTTGTATGAGATATTCAGCAGCGTTATGCCCCTATAGTTAGAGCAGTTCATAGGGTCTCCTTTCTTGTGAAGAGGGCAAATTATTCCACAGTTCCATTCACTTGGCAGAGTCTCAGAGCACCAGATGGATTTAATGATATTATATATATGGACTTGAAGGTTCTCTCCGCCATATTTGAATAACTCTGCAGAGATGTTGTCTATTACGTATACTGTATACTATTAGTGCATAGTATTATGTATACTATGCACTAATCCAGTCAGTAATTCAATATGGAATTATTGCATGGGGGGGGGGTCATACAACAATATTCTAACCCCGATCAAAGTAATCCAGAAACTAATCATTAAAGTAATCCTAAAGAAACCCTCCACTTATCCAACAGAAACGCTTTTCGCAGATTTCACGGTGCCTCGAGTAGAGAATATCTTCAAGAAAAATGCAATTACCCAAATTTACAAAGATAATATCATCAAAAAATTTTAAACTAAAATCAAAAAGATATGAAGATAACATCAAAATACCAAAATTTAATACCAAACTAATGCAAAACAATTACATCTATTTAGGAATAAAGTTTTTCAACAACCTTCCCATTGAAATAAAAAAACCAAAGACATCAATAAACTGAAACTCAAACTTCATCAGGAATAATTAACTAAATAATTACCTGTTTTTCTCATTCTTTCTATTTATTATTAATCTATATTCACCTCTATTTTATTTAGATTTTTCGAATTTCTCCCAAGTGCACAATATTTTAGTATGTAACCGTATCCTATGTATGTACACCATATGTAATTTATATAACTCCACTGTACAATTATACATCTATATTAAATATTAAAATATATATATTTTCTTCAATATTAACTCAGTAGGTAAAGCAAAAATATTTTTTTAATATTTCTATTTAACTGTCAAAAAATTACCAAAAAATTAAGTTGCATCCAAAATCATACGAAATTCATTTTTTTAAGACCAATATTTCGTAATTTGAAACAAAAATAAATAAAATAAAACATATTTATCAGCACAAGATATTTTCTCTACCTTTTGCTAAAAAAATACATTTTCAATTTATTTGGGTGTTTTGGTCACAAATCCAAATTTAACCCCCCCCCCCCCCCCTCGGCTATTTGTTAGCTTTGGGAACAACTCATATCGATCTTGTGTCTCCCTTACTATTATGTTGAGAAATAAGTTTTAAACGGTGTTCGAAAGAGAAAGAGAAAATATCAAACTTTATATTCAAATTCAAAAGTTAACCACAAAATAATGGAATTGTACACCTTTATAAAACCAAAGTTTATGAAACTTATGGAATTTTGTATCTATTAATTATTTTTACATGAAACAATAAAAAAGTGAGGTGACGGAAATGTTAACAATACATGTGTGTAATAAATATGTACGTGTTTTTATTTTTTTCGTTATCAGTAATTTTAGTTAGAAAAAACGTAAGATGAGTCATTTTAAAAAAAATTATGTGTGCGTTCAAAATTTTTATATTCGAAAAGCAAAGGTTTATTTCGGATTTCAAAATTTAAAAGCGTATTTCATCGCCTTTCAAAAACAATTTTTAGTTTTCGGATACTATCAGAAATATTCCATTTATTTGGATTTTATTGCAAAGCGGAAATATTTCGACCTTATGAAAAAATATGCCCGAGGCCTGAGGGATATGGGTCCTATGAGAAAGGTCAAGTTGCCTTTCCTACGTTTGCTACACAAAATATCATATGTGCATAAAAAGTGCGCACAAAAATCCTGAATGCAAAATTTAAGAAAAAATTGTCGGTTTTAATAAAAAAATGTATATTAAGCCCACTTGTTTTCACCCAAACATGGTATCAAAAATAACTCTACAATTAATGAAAATAAATAAAAATATGGGTCCCCAATTTTTTTTTTTCGGTTTTTTTTTTATTATGTATCCTAATATTCTAAAATACCCACAGGATATTTTGTGCGCGCAACAACGATAAGTAGCTATAATAGCATATTCATAGGACGCTTACAATAGGACGCCCCTGCGAGCGGTCTTGTCTCTACACATTTGCAGATTGGAACATGCGTGGTCGGCAGAAATAATAATTCGACACGGGTGAAGCGCGTAGCCCACACACACAAGGCCTGCATTCACTCACACATCTATAGCGCGATTCTGACTACTGTCAGAGAGTGAAATAAAAGAGATTTTTTAAAATACCTATTCATAAATGTTCGCAGCGACCGGCAGCGCTCTTAAGAATATGTGTGAATGACCGATATAGATGTAGGTCCGGGCGGCATTTTCATTTGCGCCGAATACTATATTCTAAATCACGGGTGAGACTGAGATAACAAGAAACGCTAGCTCGCTTACACTAAGATGAATACGGAATACTAAATGAGACTACCCACTTTGTCTTTCTTATACTTAATTGTTTGCTATTTCTAATGGCGTTAAAAATCTTCCGGAAACAATAAAAATAATGTAATTTTTATGATAATAAATAATTGGCGTGTATTTAGGAATAAAATTTTATTCCTTGGCTTTTATTGGTGTTTGCCTGCATGCAATGCATTTTGGCGCTTTTTTAATGCAATTTATGTACTGGTGGGACACAACTTCGTATAGTCTTTTCAAGTAACGTGAAAATATGCTGAACCCCCCCCCCCCCTCCCCTTTGAGCTCACGTAATTAAGGGCCCGCAACCTGGATTTCTACCGATTCATTACATATTTCCCACACGGTAAGTTTTAAAGCTCTTAAAAATATATATGTTATTCTTGAAGATAATATCTAGACTTTGCCCGCGCCGAAACGCAAATTATATAAAATCCCCTCGATAGAAAAAAATCGCAAAGTATGCTCCAAAAATTATTATAAACACGTTTGTTTCAGTTATTTTACAAGTTATATGTATGAAAAAAATCACAGTGTTTCTTTAAATGCTGTTTAAGATAATGCCCCACGAGATATTTGCTCTATTTTAAACGAGTCGTGTTTTATTAAACATTTTCGCATTTCCACTATAAAAGAAAACATGATAAAACAGAATAATAGTATAATGTAAATAAAAATACAAAAGAGAGCATGATAAAAAACAACGTTATGAAATAAATAAACAGAAGTAAAACAGTGAAGAAAATTAACCGAACCTATCCCAACTTAACCTAACCCCTCCCTTAATGGCATCCTTTAATATTGGTTATTTTATGATTTTTTTATTTTTTATTATTTCATAAATGGTTATTTCCTTTTGGGGTATTATGCCGTGTTGCGCTACCTCCTCCTTTAGCCAACGTTTCGGACAGCGTTACAGTGTCAAAAAAAAAAAAAAAAATTTTGGCCGTGAAAATCTAAAATCATATCTATTTCATAAATGATTAAATGTTACATTTTTGGCCATTTTTGACTACCATACTAGGCTATTGCCCGTGTTGTGGTAGTCATACATGTAATATAATTTTATATAAACAGATAATAAAATATGAGAAGAGAAAAGAAAAAAATAACATATTTAGGGATAAATAAAACTAAAAACAGATAAAAATATAAGAATTGCAAGTTATCTAAGAAATAAAGAAAATTTAAAGAAGATGAAATAAACATTGGTGAGCATTATTCTTCTTGAAATAAAAATAGAAATAAAATTTGGTAAGTAATCTTCTGCACGAGAGTAGATGTTTGTAGTCATTTTTGATATTCGTTCTATGAAAGAAATTGGAAAGAGTGTTAGAGAAAGTAATTTTTTGTTTGATTTTTTTTAAAATACAATATTAAGTTAAAGTAATTGATTAATTAAATTTGTAATATTTTTTAATTAATATTAATATTATTTGTTTTTTATTGTAATATTAAGCTCTCATGTGTTGTTTGAAGAAATCTCTTCCCTTTTCAAATATCCAATGATTGATACGGGATTTAAAGAAAGATTTAGAATTATGTGACTTTATATCGACACTCAAAGCATTATACATTTTAGGAGCGATATACCAGAATTGTCGTTGAGCGAAAGAAGTTTGAGTTTTAGGGACCACGCAACCCAGGTTTGCTAAGAAGCGTGTGTGTGCTTGATGTTGTGGGGCCACCAGTAGATTATTTTGGCATATATAACATATGCTTATCTTAGTAAATAGCTGTCGAATATCTAAGACTCTGATTTTTGCAAAGAGTTCATTTGACGGGTGGGTAGGTTGACATTTAAATATAATTCTCAGAATTAGTTTTTGAACTAAAATAATTTGTCTAATAATTGGTCTAATAATGGATTTAGTATGTGTTTATCGGAAATTAAATTAAATTTTGTTCAATTTGTATTTTTCCTTGCACGAGTCGTAATGCACGTAGCAGAGTTTGCACCCGACAAGGCTATCCCACGTTATTGTGAGTGACACAATAAAAGCTGAATTAAACACCATATTTTACAAAGTTTACTGAAGCATCTCTTGTAGAGGACAAGTTCTCTTTTAAGTTGGGAATTTTAATGAACAATATTAATTCAAACATGGCAGGACTGTAAGATCTTTGGCTTTGCATGGATCAAACTATAAATTAATATAGCCACCTATATGGATAAGTACGTGAAGATTTTCTCAAGATTTTCAAAGTGATCACAAACGTATTCTATCTGTTCTGTAATACAATAAGTGCAAATTAAAATGTTTGCTGTTATTACAATGTTAAGTTATTAAGACGAAACCCGGTTGCCGAGAAATTTCAACATTAGGTAATTTACCTAACAGTTGTTGTCACTGTCACTCTTACTTCCCCGAATACTGAGCGAAAGGGACAACTGCACTGGAGGCTGAAAATACCTAAAAAATGTCGTCAAATTCGAGGTTTGGAATTCCCCATTTTTCTCCTCTAAAACTGGACCGATTTTAAAGATTTTTTTTACAAACAGTATTAGAAGAAAATACTCTATATCCGTATGTTTTGCTTGTTTTTAATATTATCTAGTAGGTATAATACGTCTGCAAATAAATATAAATAATGTACATTATCTTTGCCCCCTTTATATTTCACATGATATATATGTATTACATTGTGCTGTAAAAAATAACTACTCTGATGAAACACGATCAATAGGTAAAATAAAAAGACTGTTTTAATACTAGAGACAGATAATTCGAAATTTAAATTGACTCATTACAATCAATACATTTAAAACAGTAATAATATAAAAATAATTTAAAAAAAAAAAAACAAAAAAAGCAAAAAATATTTGTCAGAAGTGGGATTCGAACCCACGCCCTCAGAGAGGACCAGAAGAGCTCGGAACTCGCTATTAGCGAGTAAGGTTTTGCCTTGAGTCTGGCGCCTTAGACCGCTCGGCCATCCTGACATGTGAAGCGGGTGAGCTGAATACCGACCAGTATCTTAAGCGCTTTACCGCGACACTATTTTCATACAAACCGTTAATGCAATGCGTTACTGCCATCTGTTGTCAACTTAAGAAACATTATTCTTATCACATTTTGTATTGGGCGATTCCGCTATAGACGATTCTCGACATTAAGAGGAAATACTAGCTGCGCTTTTCTATACAAACGTATTCCCCGTTTATCTCTCTGGATTTTGACCCTAGAGCAAAATTTTTTTTTACATAATATAGATATTGACCACTAGCGTGTCGGTACGTTTTGTTTTTTTTGATAATTTACTTCTCATAGAAGTTACGACCTTCCAAAAATGAATAAAATTGCCTAATTTAAACGCCGTCAAAAAACGTTCAGTATACAAACTAAACAATGTATTTTGAAAAAAAGCAAAACGCACCGAAATAGAATATTTTCTTTTAATACAGTTAGTGAAAAAAAAATTTTAAATCCGTCCAGTTTTGGAGAAGAAAAATGGGGAATACAAAACATCGATTTCGAAGATTTTATTTAGGTATTTTCGGCCCGACGTGCAGGTGTCCCTTTCGCTCATTTCTCCTGAGGGGGGCCGGGGAACGTGGGTTTTGACAAATACATACATATAATGCTAAGTAGTGATGTAAAGAATTTTATCGGTAGACTAGTGTTGTCCTTGCCCGAGTAATCGATATTTTTTATTCGTTTTTTTTCTGTTTAGTGACTCATCGCGGTATACCAATACTGACCGAGCTTTCATACTAAAATTGTGCAAAATTAAATTTTTTTATGTCAAGTACTATAATAAATTTTCAATTTGGGAGGCGTTTTAGGTACCATCGCCCCGGGAACCATTTATTGGATAACCAACACCCCCGCCACTTGGTCACCGCAAGTGGTCCTCTATGTTTGGTGACAGAGCCTGGGTTCCCGGGTTCACGGATGAGGTCTGCATGGGTTTTGGTGGCGGATAATTTTGTCCACTTACTGCGTGGCGGGCCGGATTGGGAGAAACTGGAAGAGGAAGATCTTTTGATCTCTACAGCTGGACTCTCCACCATCATTTCATACTTTTACCTACCTTTTCCCTACCCAAAACTTCCTTTCCTTCCTTATCCTAAAAATACCCTCCACACAGCTTCTCCAATGATGTCCAACAACTTCTCCAACAAAGTCCCTGAGCGATTATTTTTCCTCGGTGCCTCCAATGTGAGGTTTATGTTTTTAAAAAAAATCTGTTTCAAATTTTTAGTTGAGAGTCGCTTACATTGCCTTCAGTGATTAATTGAAATTTTTTGTTTGTAAACACTTTATTGTACAAAATTTTTTACCACTATACAATGAATTTTAAACAATTTATGATTTAGATCTTTCTCTCGCCGGTAAATTTCTTGATATGCGACCGTCAATTGTTTCTGGTAAAAGGCATTGGTGGTAGAAGTTTTTCTAACAGTGGTTCAATTTTTTGCCAGATTGAATCGTCCCTTTCAATTTTTTCATACGGCAAACCTTTAGGACTCCACACGACAAAATAACAGTATTTACGACGAGTAATGTGTAACTGGCCTTGTACTTGGTAGAAGTAATTGTGATTCCGTTTTAATGTTGAAGCATTGTCTTCAATTTTACAGTTATCAATTTTTTTTTGTTCAAATCCTTCTTCTGGTGACATATTTACTATACTATATGGGCATTTCACTTCAATTATAGAATCCTTGCCAAAAAGGCCATCCGGACTTGCCGCTAAAAAGTTTTTGTTTTCATGATTAGGTATGTTTTGTATGTATTTTTATTCTAAAAAACAAAATTCAATGCTTTTAACCAAAACACTATTTAAATACTTAACCTCTTTTACTGTTAAGCTCAACAATATATGTCTTCTACTTACGAAATATGAGTATCTCATATCCTTACAATTCTTTTCTTCTCTAACTATATTATATTCTGAATTATTGTCCGGTAACCACAGTGTTAACACGCTGGTATTGAAATGTATGTTGATGTTAGTCTATCCTTTGCCTACTTGTACATGCAGAAAAAATATTTATTGTTGTCAATTATTAAACCAAATATGTTCTGATCAAAACCAAAATCTAACTATGAATATATTGTTAATGCTTACTGCTATCAAAACATTGATTTTTATAATTTGCCTTCATAAATCTTCACACATGTTTACATACTATTCCCGCATATTTAAATATTATTCAGTATGGGTGATTTAAACGGAGATTTTGATATATCAGAAATTGATTATGAACGTACTCACAATTTTGAAAATTGGTCAAATAAACATGTATTAGGAATTAATAATATAACTGCCATTAACCTTAACATTCGATCCTTATCAAAACATTTTGATACTTTCCTCCTAACTATTTCTAGTTCCTTGCGAAATATTGACATAATAACGCTATGTGAAACGTCGATAAATGAAAATAATATAAATCTATACAAAATATCGGGTTTCAACTCTTACTATTTTTGTCGCACAAAAAGATCGGGTGGCGGAATTATTGTATACGTGAAGGATCATCTTACATTCGAAAAAATAAATATAGTAACAAGAAATTTTGAATGCGTTTACGGTACTATTTCTATTTACAAACATAAACGTATACATCTATTGGCAATGTATAGACCTCCAAACACAAATAAAAAATTATTTCTCCATGAACTGGAAACTATATTGGGTAATATTGACATTAAAGAATCCATTTTATTACTTGGCGATTCGAATGTTAACATTTTAAGTGAACTCGAACCGATTGTAATCCAATACGAAAACCTAATGGCCAACTTCGGATTGGTCAAAACTATTAACGATGTGACACGAGAAGCAGTATTGTCAAACCATATAACGGCTACTTGTCTAGACCATATCTATATAAGAGAGAGGGAGACCATAGAAATCAGTTCGTGCGTATGTGAAACAATAATAGCTGACCACTACCTAATTGCAACGACGATTTATTTCTCTACCTACGACAAACTCACTTCAAACAAATCGCACGCTGAGTACTATACTGCACTCTCTGAAAAAAAAGTTAATCTATTTATCTCAATCACTGATTGGAATGAAATGCTAAAATTATCTGAACCAAATGTATTGTACGAAGAAATGAAATCGAAATTTAAAAATATTTATGAACTAAGTAACATCACAAAAATTAATAAAAAATATCGCAATTATCAAAAAACTTGGATGAATGATCGCCTCATTGAAAATATACAAACACGAGATACTCTTTGGAGGAAATGGAAAAACTCACCTAACAACAAAAAATATGAAATCGATTTCAAAAAATACAGAAATAAATTAAATAAACAAATAATAAACACAAAAAAATTATACTATAATTATAAATTTAAACACTGTTTCAAAGATATTAAAAAAACATGGAATGAAATTAATAAAACTTTAGGTAGGAAAGATAAATCCGGTTGTGATGAAATTATATCAAAATATTTCTTAAAATCCAAATCGAAAGATGCAGTGGCAGAAAATTTTGCAGACTTTTTTGATGAGGGAGTAAATAAGTTATTACATGTATGTGATATCCGAGCGTCAGAATACACGCCGGAATATTTAAATCACACAATGTATTTACCACGAGCAAATACAAAGCAAATCGAATTAATTATCGGAGGAATGAAAAATTCCAAGACACCAGGCATAGATTTAATTCGTATGTATGATTTGAAAACACATGTTAAATTACTTAGTCCTATAATCGCCCACTTAATTAACAGAATAATTGATACGGGCCATATTCCCGATGAACTAAAATATAGCATTGTAAGGCCTATCTTTAAAAATGGAAATCACTCTTTAATAAACAATTACAGGCCGATTTCCTTACTTCCTGCATTAGAAAAAATTTTAGAAAAATATATATCAATAAATTTAGATAAATACTTAAATAGTCTGAGTATTATTGATGAATGCCAGTATGGCTTTCAAAAAAATAAAAGTTGCGATAAATTGCTCGAAAAATTTTCTAATCATATAAATTCACAACTAAACTGTAAACAACATGTATTGGTTCTATTTATTGATTTCTCGAAAGCTTTCGACACACTTAGCCATATACAAATAATTAAAGTACTTGAATTTATAGGTATCCGGGGTAAACTCCTCTTATTCTTCAAAAACTATCTGACAAATAGAAAAATGAGTGTGAAGATTTTAAATATAATTAGTAAATCAAGATACATCAAATCGGGAGTACCGCAAGGGTCAATTCTAGGTCCAAAATTATATATTATATATGTAATTGCTATGTGTAAGATTTTCAAAAAAGCTCGTCGATTCATTTTTGCTGATGATACTGCTCTTGTTGTATCAAATGAAAATCCTGAAATAGCTATACAAGAATTACAAAGAGATTTTAACGAGCTTCTCAAATGGGCTCATGATGTAGGATTAATTATTAATGTGAAAAAAACCAAATGCATGTACATAAAATCACCAAGTTTGAAAATGTGGAATGTTCCTAAAATAACCGCTCATAGCTTTGACTGTATACATAGAGGAATTGTTAATGATTGTGACTGTGAAAAAATAGATTTCACAAATGAATATACTTATCTGGGAATAATTGTTGATAACAATTTTAAGTGGGATAAACAAGTGGCTAAAATTTGTAACCAGCTCAGATCCTTAGCTAGTAACTTTTACAAATTAAAATTTATTTTGCCTCATTGTACTCTTAAACTCATATATTTTTCTATGGTCGAATCTATCCTTAGATATGGTATTCGAACTTGGGGACATGCAAGCACTACTTACATTAAATATATTGAAAATTTACAAACTGCCATAATTAAAAAAATTGTCACAACAAATATTTACAAACAGAGACATAACTTAAAATTACTGTATGGCTCAGAGAGCCTACTTACAATAAAAGGTCTTCACTGGTTCACTACTATTATGGACAATATGGGGGAAAGCCCTTACAAACACCTACTTGTACACAAACATACCACAAGATTCAGAGAAGGAAAGGGCCTAAAAACTCCTCGAATATTAAATAAATATGGAAGCCGTACTCTTGAATATATAATACCAGTGATTTTCAATAAAATTAATAAAAACATAAAATTTGAAAAAAATGAGAGACTATGTCCTAAAATGATAAAACTATGGTTAATGAACGAAAACTCCATGTATCTTTGAATATCTTAATATAGCTGCCTACATATCTTGTTATTAGGCAGGTATATTGAAATATCTTATATATTTATAGCTGTAAGTTAAACTATCAAATATTACTATGTGATCTATTCCAATGTTTCCTTAAAAATATAAATGTATTTACAAATATTTTCTTAGATATTATATTAAGAATGTTTAAATTGTTAGAACCTGCAGACAAGCTGCCATATGACAGCTTTGTGGGTCTACTCAAATTTTTGTACAAAATGTATTCTGAAATTTAATAAATAAAAAAAAATAAAAATAAAAAAATCGATAAATAGTCCACAGGCGAATACCTCTAATTTTGTTTCTTTTGTAAATTGCTCAATTGCTTGGTTTTCATTTTCTTTCCCATAATTTGTGGCCATATTTCCTTTAAATGGCGAGTACAGTAGCGAGTTTAATACTCTCGCAACTGAAGTTTTTGGCCGTAGCTTACATATTTTTGTCCAAAGTTAGAAGCTGTAAGCCGCTTACGCCTTTCAATTGTCCACAAATTATTATTGCTTTGGCCCACCGTATTCCTTTCGAGTTCATCCTTATTCGATGGAGATAATTCTTTGAAAAATTCCTCTTTATCGTTTCAAATAATTCAGCTGGCATATCTGGATCTAATTCCAATTGACCATAATTTTCATCAGGCCCTGTAACTTTTTTTCTCTTTTCTGTCGTGTTTTCGTAATACCTTAGTTTTATTTTTCGACACCTCTGTATTGTCTCCTTCGAACGTCGTTTTCTTTCAATAAAATGCTTCGTGTAGTTGCCAGGACTGTGGCCTTGGATTTTTTTTGTATTCGTGAATGGGTTGTCATTTCACTATTCCACGAAGTTACTGCTCAAGAAGCTCAACTGCTGAAGTTATCCCATTTTTGTAAAATTTGCTCTTTTTCCGCCTATAAATTTGGCTATAACGTTGTTGAATTGCTCCACAGTGTTATTTGTCACGTTAATAATAAGACTTTCTGCATTTGCTATTAGAGACGACAATAATTGTTGAATATCAGTCCTGTTCCACAATCTTGAAGATCGCTTACTAAATTTGGATCATTAGTATACTTCTCCGACTTGCAATAGTATGACGAACATTTTGTATGATCACCAAAAACATGATTTGCGGCATTTTTTTGTCCATTTTCAGATTTTTTACTTTATCACTTTGTGCCGTGTTTTCTTGCTCTTTTCTGTAATTTACTGCTCAAACTATAGCTTTTCTCATACGTAAAACGTTTGCTTCAACCTTTTTCCTTATGTGAACTGGTACAAAGCCTTTAGCGTTGTTGGTTTTTTTTCTAAGTGCTTTTATTTTATTGCAAAAATTGCGAAGTAAGTGATTTTTGCACTTTTTTTTGTACTATGAAGTTGGGCCTGAAGCCTTGGGTTGAAGTTTCGCTAATATTGTCTTCATGTAATTAAATATTACAATTTAAGGTTTTATAAAGTTGAAAATAAAAATAAAAAGTTTTGAAGTTTAAAAAAATTATATATTTGTTTCCTTTATTTCAAACTGACTGTAATAAATATTTAAAAAAAATGTGTAGGTAAATCTATCTATAGGTAAAAGACCAACATTTTTTATTGAATTTTGAACGAACTAACACATCCTTTTTTGTATTTACTGCTTAAAGAAACTCAAAAATACAGGAGTACAAATCAAACCTCAGCAAGCGATATATCTAACATTTTAAACATTATTATTTACAAACATGTCAACTCACACGTATGATACACACAACACAATAAATCCATTTAGATTTAATTGTCTAATAAAATATGTAAGTGCTTTTATCTTTTTCGTTATCGTAATTTTAATTAGAAAAAAACTTAAGGTGGGCTATTTTTAAACCTTTTTTATCTCTACATATTATAAAGTAAAGTCCCCCGCGCCGTCTTTCTGTCTGTCTGTCTGTCTGTCTGTCTGTCTGTTCGCGATAAACTCGAAAACTACTGAACGGATTTTCATGCGGTTTTCACCAATAGATAGAGTGTTTCGTGAGGAAGGTTTACGTATGTAATTTGTCAAGGATTTGTGTAAATTGGTTGAAACATAACGATAATTGTTAGAAGTGTCGGAAAAATTCCAGCCGCCTGGTAGCTTTCATCGAAAACGCTGCCTAATCCTTTTGGGATATAACAAAACAACGCTTGGTGGGATATTCCTCTTTTATAGATCTACAAAAAAGTCCGCGATGGCATATATCTATCTTTTACTATACGCATTCTATCTTCTTATCTTATTATTCTTATCAATTGCATTTTAGATATAATGTGTATAGTAAGCTATCCGTAAAAGATAGATATATGCCTTCGCGGACTTTTTTGTAGATCTATAAAAGAGGAATATCCCACCATTAATTGTTTTGTTATATCCCAAAAGGATTGTGCAGCGTTTTCGATGAAAGCTACCAGGCGGCTGGACTTATTTCCGACACTTCTAACAATTATCGTTATGTTTCAACCAATTTACACAAATCATTGACAAATTGCATACTTAAACCTTCCTCACGAAATACTCTGTATATTGGTGAAAACCGCAGGAAAATCCGTTCAGTAGTTTTCGAGTTTATCGCGAATAGACCGACAGACGGCGCGGGGGACTTTATAATATGTAGAGATAGAGATAATCGGTCAAAAATACATTTTTGTTGCATATGCATTTTTGAGTTTTTTTTTTAATAAGATAGGTAAGTGCCAAATTATATGAGTAGAAATTTAAGTTTTGTGGTATCATCATCATTACATAGTATAAAATGAAGTCGCTCAAAATGTATGTGCGCATAAATCTTTTAAACTACGCAACAGATTTTCATGCGGTTTTCACCAATAGATAGAGTGATTTAAGAGGAAGGTTTATGTGTATAATAAATGCTTATTATAGTAGAGAAAAGCCAAGAAATTCAAATATTCAATTTAGGCAAAGGGCAGCGCGCAGCGGGCAGCTGGCGAGCGGATGGTGTGGATTTTATAAAGGTTGGGTAAATGGCGTTGTGTTTCGTTAGCCACAGCAACGTGTGGCCGGGTCTGCTAGTTATTAATAAAATAAAAACAAAATTATATGTTTATTTCGAATTATAAAATTTGAAAGCGTATTTCATCATCTTTCAAAAACAGTTTTTAGTTTTCGGATGCGTTCACAAATATTAAAGTTATTTGGAATTTATTGGAAAGCGGAAATATTTTGACTTTTCGAAAAACAGGCCCGAGGCCTGAGAGGTTAATACTAATTTTCAATAATAACTAATGTATCATAGAGAATAATCATATGTATGTATATAATAATTCGATGTAGTTGGTTTGACTGCATTTTTATAAACGCAAATACAGTGAAAACTTTAAAACTACTAACCTACATAGAGTTCTAGTAAAATAATTCGTAATTTGTCGGTAATAAGCGTGAACAGAAGACATTGTTACAATACCTATCGACGATATTTATAAATAACCGACAATAGCAGACCTCGTGCGTTTAAAAATAATGGGCCCTTTTTCTGTCACACCGCAAGGCCGATTCAAAAACTTCATTAGCGACGAAATAAGTCGAAACATGCTTTATCTAAACAGAATATTGGATATGGCGGTATGAGGCGAAAGACGGTAGGCATGAGACGCAGAGGGGGCGAGAGGGTGTACAAGCCAAACACTCACGTGGTCTCACCAACACATCGATAGCTAGTTCTTTTTTGAGCGCGGTGCGATAGCGAGAATTTTTTAAAATACCTACCGTCGAGATTTCTCACCGGTGCTATTACCTCTTAATTTTTAAATCGCAGTATTTGTTACTTTTTTGATATCAGTGCAAAGAAGAAGGTCAATATTTAATAATAAAAAATAAAAAAATTTGAATTTACTTCACATTGAAATTTTTGGCGCGCTTGGAAACATTATCATTCGAAGAATCGGTATATAAACTGTAAAATCACACCGTGCAACACTGGCTCGAAACAGCTGTTACCGATGGTTTGAAGTTATATTTTACTGCTAAACGTGTAGTGACAATATTAATTTATTCTTATGTGCCAAAAGATCTAAGTACTTGTTGTTATTTTTTAAGCATCATTGACTACAAGAAGTCACTGTTAGCTTGTTGCACCCGCGATACAAAAGATATAAAAGTTTGTGTTTATCACAGAAATAAAGTGCTAACGTTTTGAAACTTTGGAAAAGTAAGAAGAAATTAAAGGCAAACTTGAATAAAACGTTTTTAAGAGTATAATGTTAGCTGAACTGAAATAAACGTTGACTCAAATCGGTTGCACCCGCGATTGTGTTGTTAGAATCGCGGGTGCCACTCTTTGACAACTACCCTTATTGTGTGATTTGTCATATATTTTATTGTTTTTTATGCCTTCAATAATAATATATGCTGTGTATTACTAGTGATTTATATTTAATAGGTGTGTTTATATTATTTTCAGCTTTTTTATAGAAATTATATGATTTGGCACGCAGTCTCTCTGAAAAATCTTCTTTATATTAAAAAAAAAGCAGTTAAAAAAGATGGTCACGTTGGATGATAAATAGGAAGGGCTGAAAAATAAATCAGGCATTCAATCAAAACATTTCTTTCAATCTGAAGACGGCGATAGCATTTCCGTGGCGCGAACCTCAATGTCTCGTTTCCAATGCACATTGATTTTGAAAACTCCGAAAACCACAACTGAAAAAGAAAGTGATTGGGATGATAACAATCTGGAACCTCTTAAAAATTACAAAATATAAAAAGAAATTCTAGAAAATAAGAAAAAAAACAAATTTTTGTTTTTGAAAAGGATTGATAGATGTAATATGTTCATAGAATTTTCGGCAAATTTGGACGTAACCGAAAAGAAATAATTAACATAAATGACAAAGAAGTGTACTGATTAGTAATACGCATTGTTGGATTTGTTATTTCGGTCCTCTATCAGGGTTTATTGATGTTTATATACACTTAAACTAGACGAGTTGCACCCGCGATAATTTGATGTTGCACCCGCGATTGTTTAAAAAGCTAATAATTTATTGCTTGTTTTTGTTTTCTATATATTTGTTTATTTTTTTAGTAGATTAGTTTAATGCCTTACGAAATATCAAGGCATAACATAATAGATGTATCACAATTAACAGACTTTTGTGTTTTTGTCTTATGATCTGGAAAGGGTGGGCCAAATTGGTTGCACCCGCGATCGCACTTTGAACCTCCCTCCAGGCTATTTTAATATTTCAATTAAATTCTTATAAACTAATAAAAAGTAAACATGTTAAAATGTAGCCCTTCCAATAATAATTTCATTAAAAATGTTTTTTGTTTTATTATTAGGAAGCTTTATATGCGTTTAAATGTTGCACCCGCGATACTGGAATCACCCTATTTTTATTTTCTCTACAAACTAACGAATAAAATCGTGAATATTTAAGCACAATACAATGTTCTATATTATAATAAAAACACAACAATGGTGTAGTAAATTATTTATTATGATAAAATTATTTTTGTTCTCCAATTATAGATACTACGGCGACCTACAATTTATTTAGACGACCTAAAACAACACTAGTATATTGTTTGAAGGTAATTTTTTATTTTGGCAAATTCATCGAATTATTGCCATCATAAATTTTTAGATTTTAACCCCTTAGGCATCCATCACATTTTGTGAGAAGGTGATAAAATACGTTTTCAAATTTTATTACCAGAAATAAACACATAATTTTAGAAATATTAAAATTTTCAGCGCAAACACAAAAAGTTTTTAAAATGGTTAACCTTACGTTTTTTTAACTTAAATTACTGGTAACGAAAAAACTAAAAACACACAACACTTTTATCAGACTATTTCATTGTATCATAAAATGTTTTGTAACCCTACTTTTTTTAATTTCATGGATAAATAAATAAAAAATTCACAAAATTCCATATATTTTTCTCAAATTGCATTAGGAAACTTTGGTTTCATATATGTGTGCTTACATTTTAATTCTTTGTGGTAAACTTTCAGATTTTAATATAAAGCGTGGTGCTTTCTCTTTCTAATACCGTTTATATCGCATTTCTCACCATGACAGTGAGGGAGACATTACGATTTCTTTGAGACTGAGCTATTCCCAAAAGCTAGATCAGTTGTTGGAGGTACCTTCTGACCCCCCACCAGTTTCATATGCACATTCAACGAACCCTTCTTAATTGAAAAAATAAAATACGATTTTTTCACATTCAAAACACAGGTATATATTATTTATACATAGGTGCACACAATGAACAAAACCAACGTTAACGTCACGTTCACATCAACGGTTAAACGTCACGTTCGTTATAATGTACGCATTCATAGATGGCGCCAATTAAACTATTTTATGTTTTTAATACTTTTGCACGTTTTGCTTTAAAATATTGAGGTGAATTAATTGTTTGCGCCCGTACATATTTAATATTAATATAAATAAATAGTTTTGTCCACAAACAAACCCAAATCTTTCAAGAGAGGCTGAAAATTTTAATTTTGTATCGGTGACTCAATCCAATATTGTATTTTTCAGCCTTTCTTGAAAGATTTGGGTTTGTTTATGGACAAAACCGTCGACCAAGTGGACAAAACTATTTATTTATATTCATATTAAATACGTACAAAGAATTAATTCACCTCGATATTTTAAAGCAAAACATCCAAAAAGTATTAAAAACATAAATAATTTAATTGGCGCCATCTATGAATGCGTAGATTATAACGTACGTGACGTATAACCTGAACAAAACCGTTAAGAACAAAGAACCAAACCATTAAAACATGATTTTCACACAAAACATAATGAATATTTACTGCAAATCAGTGTGATTTCTGCTGTTGCTCTTGACCTCCGCCGAACCCGCGAGACTGACTCACCAAACCTCTGGAGTTCGATCGAACCCAGGATACTTTCAGCATAAATCTGCTTTGTTTGCAAGGTGGATGACGCGATGGTGATTCGCAGCCAGTTTCCTTATAAAGCCCGTCTAGGGCGACTATTATTTAATTATTATAGATACATAGGCGCCTGTGTTGTCCGCACACAAAAAGGCCCAAGCCTTTGGGTGGGATTAGAACGCGTCCCGTCTCTGCTGCTAAGTGTCAAGTTGTTTGGGTATCGGGATGAAAAGAGATGTTCTATTTTGGTATCGTTTTTCAAACATTTATCGTCTGCAGTGGCGGATACAGAAAACTCAAGGGGGGGGGGGCTCTTTAGCCCTTTATATAAGAAAACTAAAAAGTAGACAACAGTGGGGAGAATACGAAGCACCGCACAAAGAGGAGACCAACTAATATAGATGTATGTGTTTGTCAAATCACAACGGTGCTAAAGAAGTTTTTTACTTCAATAAACAAATAAAAGATTGGCGGACCGCACATTTAAAACTTGGCTGGCCACAGGGAGCATAGGCAGTACTGGATTATCCCTAAGGCAGAGTAGGCAACTGCCTAGGGGCCCCGCATCGGCTAGGGGCCCCGCGTCCCGAGAAAAAATGACTTGCTTCAATTAGTGATATGAACATCATAACTCGTCATTGGATCATTTGAAACCAAAAAATCGAAATGCGTTTAAAAGGTAATATGTTTTCCTAGGTAGTCAGACGGAGTTTTTTTTCGATTTTTTTTTTGCCAGCATTTTGGAGTGAAAAACGCGATTTTTGCTAAAAAAAATTCGGTGAATTCGTTATTATAAAATGGTTAAAAAAACTCCTTCTGACTACCTGATTAATGTGTAGAAATGGTGTACAAAATTTCAAAAGCATCGGTCAAGTCAAGTCAAGATTTTGAGTTATGATGTTCACAAACTTCAGAAATATTGTTTGCGAGAAAACCGACTTAAAAATTTTTATACTCGAAATATACTTGAATCGAGCATGAGGGCAGGTCGCTTGAAACGCCGTTCCTTCGTTAGTTTTGCTCCGATTTACTTGAAATTTTGACACAATACTCAATATAGATACTGACATGTTTTACATTAGGAAAAAAATGTAAAATTCCCCCCCCCCTCCCCCTTAAAGCCTTGTAAGGGGGCCCGAGATGTGCATTGCCTAGGGGCCCCGACATGGTTAATCCGGCCCTGAGCATAGGGCTGCATTACACGATCAAGGGAATCAAATACTTGAGTCGGGCCAAGGGAATTATTTATTGGATAAACAACACCTCTGCTATAAGTCATCCCAAGTGGATCGCTAAGTTTGGTGACTTAGCAGGGATACCTGAGTTCATGGGATATGGTTTTTCAAGGTAGCGGCGGATGCATTTGCCCATGTACTGCGTGGCGAGCTGGAAAGGACTGGTTGAGGGAGATCATTTAACCACTCCAGCAGGAATCTCTCGACCCATTGCCTCGCATCGCAGTGGGAGGGAAAGGTTCTTCCGTCCATCTCTCCTTGACACACTAACCGAGAGAGTCCTTATTACTATTTACTTTCCCTAAAATGACCCTTTACATAGCATCTCCAACAACAATTTGTAATACTAGTAGTTACTCAAAAATGACAGTGGATGAGTTTGTGTATCCGGGAAGTATGTTTACGAGAGATGGGAAGGCTGATAGAGATATTGAAAGAAGGGTAAATGCAGGTAACTCCGCATTTATGGAAGACTGAACGCCGCGCCTTTGCGCTAACAAAAAACTGTCGAAAGAAACTAAGCTAGCGGTCCACAATGGAGTGCTGGTACCAACCCTGATGTATGGCAGTGAAGCATGAAACTGGCAGAGGAAGGACTAAATGCTATAGAATTGAGATCCCTGCGGCGTATGTGTGGTAAAGCCATGTATGATAGTGTGAGAAAAATATGAAAAAAATGCAAGGCTGATGCAAGCGTGATAAGTAATAATAAGTAACATTAAGAAAGGGACGCTTAGATGGTTTGGAAATGTAGAGCGACTGATTGAAGAAAGATTTTCTTATATTTAGGGGGCCAATGGAGGGGGGGGGGGGGGGGGGGGCATATGTATCCGCCACTGATCGTCTGTCATTGTTTTAATATATTATGTCGCGGGTTCGAGTCCTGTCGGCGGCAAGTATCTTTTCTCGGGAGATTTTTTCAATGTAAATGAGTGTTTTAGGCTAATAATTATTACTTATAATAATTGTTACCCTTGCTGTGCATAAAAATCTTGTCTTAAACATTAGTTTATCAATTAACTAACTAACCATCACGCCGTTTCCCCGCAGGGGTAGGCAGAGAGGACGGACCGCCAAACAACTCGGTCTTGGCACACACTCTTTGCTTCACTCACATTCATACATCGTCCCATACATGTCTACTCTTATATTATTCTGACTTTTGACATGGCCCGTCTCAAGTATCTGATTCAGTTGATCGTGCCATGTCTTCCTCGGGCTTCCCCGACATCTACCATTCACATTTGCGTAATATATTATTTTTACACAGATCAATTAAAAAAAATAATAATTAATATTTGACGAGTTAAAGTATTTCACCAAAAAAAATGTAGACATAATTTGTCCCGACGCCACCTAGTGGGAGATTTAGCACTTTCAATGCTTTTCTCATATAAAATAAAGTTGGTTGTTGCGGTGGAAAAATGTGATAAGCAGTAATTTTTTAATGAAACACTAGTATATAAATCAGAAGGACGCGGGTTCCAGTATTCCAGTCTCGTCGGCGGCATGTATCTTTTCTTGGGGGATTTTTTCAATGTACATGAGTGTTTCAGGCTAATAATTATGACTTGTAGTAATGGTTACTATAATATATGTTTGTTAGGTACTAATTTGGAACGTATCTTACTGTTCGGTACCTACTGTGTCTTAGAGTTAAAAGGATCTATAGCGTCTCTATTTGGAGTTTGCAGAGTGGCTGATAATGTGGGTAAGAAATGAGAATAAAATTATTAATATTGAGGAATGTAAAATTATTTTAATATTAAATCTGGCCATTACATAATAGCGTATTTATACAGGGTGTCCGGGGGTAAAGTGCATTAACTTCGGGAGGTGATTCTACATGATGGTAGGAGTAAAAAAGGTTAACAACTTTTTCCGAAATTCCAACATTTGTTTTCCCATACAAAAAGACGCACCTACTAAAAATCCTTAGTGTGAGGTACGATCTTACTTGCTGAGAGCCTGCCGGGCGCCCGACTCGATTGTGATTGGCCCGTGTCGTAACAGCGGAAATAATAAATCTGGCCGCACACGCCGGACTAATTTTATGTTTTCACCTCAAAACTACCCCTCAATGTTAGAATTTCGAAAGAAGTTATTTATCTTTTTTACTTGTACTATCATGTAGAATCACCTCCCGAAGTTAATGCACTTTACCCCCGGACACCCTCTTATAAGTATTTTCAAACGACGAATCAATTTTAATTATAGTTGTTAACCTGGATGAGTTTTTGCACATTACGGAAGAAACCCAGTCATTTTTGAAGTGGAAACTTCTTTAGCTACGTTGTGATTTGAAACTCGATGAATCGGAATCAAGCTATTTAAAAAGTGTCAAACACACAAATCTCTAGGATTTAGCCTGCGAGAATATGAGATAACAATAAAATATTAATTTAATTCACAGTTTCAATATAATACGATAAATCCACAGTCCCATGCAAGTCTCCTTTGGTGTAGTGGTATAAAGCGCCTGACAAGCCTCTGACATTAAAATATTTTTGTAAAATCAATTTCCAATCTTCAAACCACTCCAAAATGAACAGGCAAAAGAAAACACCCCTCCCTTTAAGGTGTGCCGTAATTTATGGATGGCCCCTAAGAAAAGGTGCACTGGAATTCGACAACAACAACATAGAAAAAAATCATCCTTCACAATGAACAAAAAAGTGCTTCGTAGTCTCCCAACTCTTCACTACTTTAGTTTTCTGGAGGTTTCATTTCTACCGCGTGTGAATTGCACACTCTGATTTTTTTATTGGGCGTCTTCTAAAATCTAAAGAATCCGAAGATAAACTTTACTGAATAAAATTTCAAGGTATAATCAGCGCCCTTGAGGTGATTTAAAAAAAAACGGCCCTATATAAATCATCCACGTATTATTATTATAAAATAATATAAGGTAAAAGCACTGACATCGGTAAAGGAGTAACATTGATATTAGATATTATAAAATCTACAAAATCTACATGAATGTTAATTCTTTTCGTGATAATATAAAAAAAAACAAGGTTTTAAGATGTCCATTTATCCTTAGAGTTTGAATTTCTAAATAATTGAATTCACATCGAATCACGTCCTTCAGTGACAGACATCCGAATATACGAAACTAAAATGAAAAAATAAATTGACTCCCTTTGTAATATAATAATTCATTGTTTTACGTTCAATTCAATATTCAAATCAGTCTGATTTAATATTTGGACGTCAGCCAAATGACAAAACAAGTCGAAATCGTTTGAGGGCCATTTCAATTCACACAGAACGAAAACCCCGAGGGTTCGCTTCCGAACCCGTCCGGACCAGCCCCAAATCCATTTTAGATTTCGTGTTTCCTGTCCCAGTTTAACCCCCTCCCACCCAGGGCCGGATTAACCATGTCGGGGCCCCTAGGCAATGCACGTCTCGGGGCCCCTTACAAGGCTTTTTGGGGGGGGGGGGGGGGTAAAGTTTTAAAACTTTTTTCTGAATGTAAAACATGTCAGTACCTATATTGAGTATTGTGTCAAAATTTCAAGTAAATCGGAGCAAAACTAACGAAGGAACGGCGTTTCAAGCGACCGGCCCTCACTCATGCTCGATTCAAGTATATTTCGAGTATAAAAAATTTTAAATCGGTTTTCTCGCAAACAACATTTCTGAAGTTTGTGAACATCATCAAAAACTTGACTTGACTTGAGCGATGCTTTTGAAATTTTGTACACTATTTCTACACATAAATCAGGTAGTCAGAGGTAGTTTTTTTTACCATTTTATAATAACGAATTCACCGAATTTTTTTTAGCAATAATCGCGTTTTTCACTTCAAAATGCTGGCAAAAATCGAAAAAAACTCCCTCTGACCTAGGAAAACATATTACCTTTTAAACGCATTTCGATTTTTTATTGCAAATGATCCAAGGACGAGTTATGATGTTCATATTACTAATTGAAGCAAGTCATTTTTTCTCGGGACGCGGGGCCCCTAGCCGATGCGGGGCCCCTAGGCAGTTGCCTACTCTGCCTTAGGGATAATCCGGTACTGCTCCCACCGCCTGTCTTTCCAGCAACTCCCTCGTTCTTGGTAAAAAAGATGGAATATGTCACTTTTGCAGATAGCAAGCGAAGCGAAGTAGATGTGTCACTATTCTTTAAAACTGAAATTTTAAATGCTCTTAAGTTTTAAGGACAAAATGTTAATTGTTTAGGAGAGCGAAAAGATTAATTTTTTTTCAAAATTTATTCATTCATTCATCCTGTTTTTGTAGACCTATAATTACGAATTCATATTATAAAATAACATTGAAAAAAAATTTGAGAATACTTAACATTATTTATAAATTTCTTTAATAAACGGTATTTAATTTATTTTTAAATTTTCAGAAAAAATATCCTAGAAATATTTCTAAGATGCAGATCGAAAGATACAAAAGACATATTTAACTTATTTTTGGATTTATTCAAATTTCCGCTTTCGTGAATTTTACAATACACAGGTCATCATCATCATCTTCTTCCCCTTATCCTATTCAGGTCGGGGTCCCACTGCATCGACAAGGCTCCTCCGTGCGTTCCTGTCTTGTGCTGCTTGTTCGGCCTCCGTCCATGGCAGTCCCATCCTCTCCTCACACAGTTTCTGGAGTTGCCTCGCCCAACTGTATCTGGACGTCTACCCTCTGGAATCGCACTCAGTATTTTCCTCGGAATGCGGTCATCAGACATTCTTAGTGCATGTTCAAGCCACCTCAGTTGCGATTTTTCTGTGAAGAGTAGCACTGGTTCGATGTTTAGATCGTCTCGGAGCGTCGAATTTCTTATTACATAGGTATTTATTTATTTTATTTAGTTATCAGTTAACTCACTTCGTTGTGTGCTAATAATTATAAAAAATATACTATTTATTTATGAACATATATACTGATAAAAGGCCGGATCGGGAGAGATTAGTTGAGGGAGATCTTTTGACCTCTTCAGCAAGGCTCTCTCGGAACATTGCCTAAGACCACAGTTGGGGGAGAGATGGATTCATTTGTCCGTCACTCCTGGACACATTAACCCCCAGACCCATACCCACCCGTCATACCTTTTCCTTCCCAGAAATTCCTCTCCTTCCTTTCCTAAAAAACCTCCCACACAGCATCACCAAAGATGACGTGGGACCTGAGGGGAATTACTTTTTTCAGAGCCTCCTTTGAGAGTCCGGCTGGGAGGTCTAGGTTAGGTCTCCAGTCTCTCCCGATCCCGCCCGCCATGCAGTAAGTGAGAAAACGCATTCGCCGCCAAGACCTTATCCCATGAACCCGGGCACCCCTAGCAAAAAGTCATTAAACGTAGCGAAGCGTTTGATGTGACCTTTGGCAAGGAATTCAATAAATGATTTCCGAGGCGCGGCACCCATACCCGTCTCCCAAATCGCGTTATTTGATAATAACTCTATTTTGATGCTTGGGGAAGAAGTAATAATCAAAGAAGTATTCTTTTTATCGTTATTTTAGTAGTGCCACTGCCTACCCCCGCAGTCATGTGTAATAATTCATCTGTAAAAACACACCTGAAGCTACCGAAAGTGTCTCTTATGTTTACCAGGTGATTAAATGGCGGGGTTTTGAGTTTTGACAGGTGTTCATTCTGTAAATGTCGCACATTATTATTATTTCTTTTCCCACAGCAAAAAATCGCAAAAAATTGACATCTGGTCTTGCCATTATTTTGAACCTAGCCCAGAGTTTTTTTTGTCAAAATCAACACAAAATGCCATGTGTATTAAGATGAAGCTATACTTGAAATCCTGTTTAGGTACTTACCATTTATGTAGATTAATCTTTACGGCGAATCGGTTTATAGTATGGACATCAAAAAATATGCTACGGATAAATTGAAGCTTTTACTAGCTTTTCTATGTATTGGAATTACAATAAAGTTATTATTTACATAACAAAAAATATAAGCGTAAACCACAAAAAAATGTTTTTTCATGCCTTAATATAAGAAAGAATTTTAAAAAATACATCTTTATGGGTAAGACTATTTTTGAGGTTTTGTATGTTTTAACTTTTTTCATTATTATGAAATTATCTTCTTCTTCTTCTTGTGCCTTGTCCGTTCAACGGACGTTGGCTATCATGTTGGCTATGCGGACTTTGTTTACTGCGGCCCGGAACAGCTCCACGGTAGACTGGCCAAACCACTGTCTCAGGTTTTTCAGCCATGAGGTTCTCCTTCTTCCAGGGCCCCGTCTTCCGGCAATCTTTTCCTGCATTATGAGATGCAGGATCTCATACTTCTCTGGATGTCTCATCACGTGTCCAAGATATTGAAGTTTTCGGATTTTTATGATGATTTATATTTATGGTTTTAATTACTTCCTTTTCTTTATTCATCCGAACCATAACATCTTCATTTGTGACCCTGTCCATCCAGCTTATTTTAAGTATTCTTCTATAGATCCACATCTCGAATGCCTCAAGTCGCCTAATTAATTCTTCAGTAAGCGTCCATGCTTCCATTCCATAAAATAATATTGAAAATACGTAGCATCTGACCATTCGCATTCGTAATCCAAGGTTGAGATCATGACTGCAGAACATTTTTTTCATGCGGATAAAGGTTGCACGAGCTTGCTCAATGCGGCATTTGATTTCAACTGAAGGATCCCATCTATCATTTACATTGCAGCCCAAGTATACAATACTTTGTACCTTCTCCAGTTTTGTTCCAGCAATATAAAGATGTTCATCCAATGCGTTATTTTTGCTTATGAGCATGTATTTTGTTTTATTTATATTCAGTTCTAGCCCAAAATTCTCACAAGTCTTCACTACTTGATTCAGCAAAAGTTGTAAATCCTCAATGTTACTTGTTAGAAGTACCGTATCATCTGCATAACGCAGGTTGTTCAGAATCTTCCCATTTATAACAAGTCCTTGAGTAGCTTCTTGCAGAGCTTCATTGAATATTTCTTCTGAATGTAAGTTGAACAGCATAGGTGAAAGAATACAACCCTGTCGCACGCCTCTCTTTATTTCTACTTCGTCTGTTAGACATTGCTCTACTCTTACTGCTCCTTTCTGGTTCCAATAAAGATTACCTATTATCCTTATATCTTTATCGTCTATCCCGGAGATTTTCAGAATTTGAATCATTTTGTCGTGTGTTTTTAAATCTTAAAATCTTCCTTAAATCATTTCTATCAAATGCTTTAAGGAAGTCAATGAAGCATGCATGTACATTTGTATTCACATCTCTACACCTTTGGATTAGTACTTGAATACTAAATAACGCTTCTCGAGTACCCAAACCATTTCGAAAGCCAAATTGTGTGACACCTATCTTTTCTTCCACTTTGTGATATATGCGTCCATGTATAATTCGCAAAAATATCTTTAATAAGTGGCTCATTGAAAATGCACAATGAAATTATGCACAAAATAAATATGCAATTATGCACATATGAAATTATGCACAAAATAAATAAAAAATATTTTTTCGCTTACTTGCCTCGTGCAAATAAGACGCATGAGAATTTTTGAAGGCATGAGAATCGAAATATTTCTAGCGTTTATAGAGGAACGTTTCATATACTCGTAATCTTAATTTTAGATTTGAGATCAAAATACCCAATCAAACTGAAAATTTGTTTTTGTAATCAAAAGGTATAACAAATATCTAATAGGGATGTGAGCTACTTTATTTATTTGTGCCTTAAATTATAAAATACAGTCCATTAAAGATTTCTATGTTTCAGCCTAGGTAATTGTAATTAATTATTTGTGAATAAATGAAAAACTTTAAAAAAAATCGAGTGAGAAGCATGGATTTTCAAAATTCACCCTCTTTTATTCCTTACCGCTCGCTCTAACCCCCCCTCTTCTTTCCCCTCCCCACTCCTGGATTTACTTCTCCATTACTTCTTTCCTTGCCGCTGAACTATATGAAAGCTGTCGGCGTGAGAAGCATGAATGCGTACTAACCCCTACCGCTACGATGGGACCTTTGAAATCACTCCCTCTGCACATTCCACCTTCCCCGCTCCCCTCCCCCTCCCTGCTGCCCCCCCTCTCGGATTTACCTCTCCTTCCCGCCTTCCCTTCCTGCCGCTTAACTATACGAAATACTCACATTTTTCAAACAACTCGCGTGCCACCTAGAAAAAAAATTGAATACAAATTTCACAACGCCAGAGCTCACCCTTATACATAGAAACCTTCGCGGGCGTCCGCACAATACATCCATTCCGGACATGCGGACAACAAAGCACCAAAGTTTCATCGCAATCGGTTTAGAGACTGCACTGACAAACAAGAAACATTCATTTTTATCTATTAGGATTATCAATCACAAATCTTTACAACAAATCAGAGACATAAATATAAGGGAACGTACCCATACTACGTGACACACTTTTTGCAATTTTTACCCCCCCCCCCCCCCTCCGGTGACCACGTGTAGTATATTCCAAGACCCCCCCCCCACCCCCCCTACAGTTTTCACGTAGTATTTCATAAATATGGTTTCGAATCATTTTTTGCTAACAAAAAATAAAAAATGCATTATTTGGCTTATATTTGTCTTTATTAATACGGCGCTTGCTGCGTGACAGCAAGAGTGCATGCATTACAAGTGGAAGAAATATTATCAAGATAAAACTTATGTCAAAATATATTGAAACCGGAATGTAATTTATGGAAACGAAAGTCTTGTTATTTTTATAAACATTTTTCATCTCAATCATCTTCAACAAACACGTTCCCTGAACTTTTTCACTTATTTGAATGTACGAGGGTGGGTTTTTAAGTTTGCGGATTGGGTAAGGAGTGGAAATAAAAACCAAAATTATTTTTCCTTTTCAACATATTCACCTACTACCCTAATACATTTTTCCGATCTTTAAATTAACTTAAAGGAACTTTATAACAGCGCGGAACTCAATTTTCTCCACATTTCACAATTTCTTCCCGATTGAAGTGTTTGGTGGACGATAGCTCAAAGACTAATGACCTAATTACGATAAAACCGGTGTTTATCCTAAAAATGAGTTGTTCAATTAGTACCTAATTCAGCGGTACCCCCATTAATCACTTACCTTCCCATTCCGCGAACTTAAAAACCTCCCCTCGTAGCTCGAAAAAAAACGCGAGATTTCTAGATTGACTACGTGATAAAAACCTAAGCCACCCCCCCCCCCGTTGTGACCAAGCGTGGAATTTTGATGACCCCCCTCCTGAACAGGTCACGTAGTATGGGTACGTTCCCTAACTGCAACTCAGGCTGTTAATATCTAAATAAAATCATCAAAATCGAGGTTTTTGAATTCCCCATTTTCTCCTCCAAAACTAGACCGATTTTTAAGATTTTTTCCCTGACTGTGTTAAAAGAAAATATGCTAATGTCTGTACGTTCTGCCTTTTTTAAAAAATATTATATTGTCTAGTTTGTACCATGAAGGTCCGTGGATGGCGTTTAAACAAAGCAATTTTAACGATTTTTGTAGGGTCATAACTCCTGTAATAAGTAACTCACCAAAAAAGCAAAACGTACCGACAAGCTAGTATTTGATATCTATATTATATTTAAAAAAATTGCAGTAGTGTCAAAATCCAAAGAGGAAATTAAGGAATACGTTTGTATGGACAAAACTCCTACCGGTTTCCTGTTCAGTTATGTAAGTACTGATTTTAGTTTGTATTATTTTGACCTAATAATAATTTCATTGAGTAAATTGAAATAATAACATTACAAAGAAAAAACTTCAATATGGATTATAATCAATTGCATTCCGAATGTCCGTCCATAGGTAAGGTTAGTTTACTTTTAACAAATAAAAATGACAAATTGTTTTTATATCCTTAACACACTGTTAAAAATCAAGTTTATTTATGAAAACGTGGGAAAGTAGGTATATCAAATAACAATTTTGATGCGGGCTAAAACAAGGAACCCGATTCTGAAAATGGAATTTGTTTTGGTAAATATTTTCCTATCGAGTCCACGCTCAAAACACACTTGAAAAAAATAAAACAAATTTTACTAGGTAGATAATGGTAAGTAATAAGTAATTCAGTAACCGTAATTGAAAAATATTGCGTTTTATTTTATTTTTTTTTATTTAAAAAACGCGAAATGTAATTTTTCAAGGACCGCCATGTTAATTACGACGATGAAATACGCATTTTTCAAAGAAAAAATCACTTTCTGTCAGTTAGACAATAATAAGTACGAATTGCAATCTTCGGAAATGATAAATAGTGCGTAGGTATTAATTATGAATCATTATTTTGTTCGGTTTCATAATCAAGAAAAATCACGCGAGACATTTGCCGTCGTAATTAACAACATGGCGTTCCTTGAGAAATGACATTGCGTTTTTAAAGATAACAAAATAGCCATTAAAATGCAATATTATTCAATTTCGGTGACTGAATTACTTATTACTAACTGTAATCTACCTAGTACAATTTGTTTTAATTTTTTAAAGTGTGTTTTGAGCGTGGACTCGATAAGGAAATATACCTTTGTTTTAAACTGATATATCTTTGAAAATAATGTGTAGATTTTAATGAACTTTTATGCAAACCTCACCCCAACTATTTATTTGATATTAACGGTATGAATGTACCATAAACATAGATTACATGTCACAAATCATAGATACACAAGAATAATAAAAGGAGTATAACAGTTAATTGTGGCATTTGTTGAGAAATGACACAAAGAGTGAGAAAACTATAAATGTATTACCCAAAATTATAACCTAATTTGTAATAGGACTCCATAAACAGAAGTTAAAGTCAGTGGTGGACCACTAAGTGTCGTTTTATGTGTAAAACGGTACGTGTTTTATTATATTACAAAAAATGGTTTTCACTTTGGTACAAATCATTACAAAAAAAGAACAATTTGCTTATCTCCAGTGCCTTTGTTTCCTTTTGATAAAATATTCTTCCAACTAAAGGACAAGAAGATAAGAAGATTTTGTGTATCACATGTGTTATGTTGGTAATAATAATTATCAGCTGTCAAATGCTGATAGTTGGCAGGTCTGTCGCGTCACTTGATGTATAACCTTGAACTTGTCAACAGTGTCAATAAACGTCTTACAAATGAATCAGTTCTTGTAATTAATTACGAAACCTCAAATATTATAATTGGCGACGAGGAAAATCAGTTTATCAGTTAAAACGTGTGTGAATAGTATTAACAGTGATTTCGCCGTGGAAAAAACATTTTTTTCAACATGTCGAGTAGTACCTTGCCAGTGCCTCATTTCGAACCAGATTGCGAAAGTTTCAATATGTTTTTGGAACGCATACAAATGTATCTAAAAATTATTAATATCGCAGAGAAAGAAAAAATTGGATATTTGTGTATATTGATCGGTGCGGAGAAATTTAAAATTTTAAAAGAAACGGTGCATCCGAAAAATCTAGAAGATTTAACCTTCAACGATATTGTAACAACACTGAGGAGTAAATATGAAGAAAAAAGGTGTACAATTGCGCAAAGATATAAATTTTATAACCGGAAACAACATTCTAACGAAGGAATCGATGATTATATTACGGATATAAAAAGTCTGTCAATATCATGCAATTTTGGTGCTTTTCTAGACCAAGCTCTGAGAGATAAATTGGTGTGTGGTTTAAAAGATGATGCAATGTCTAGAAGATTGCTATCTGAAGACGAATCGTTAACTTTTGAGAAAGCAATATTAATTGTCAAAAATATTGAGACAGTAAGCCACAGCTCAGAGCAAATTTTACACAAAGAAAATGTTACATCGGAAATCTGTGAAGTCAAGTCAAAAATGTCACATAAAAAAACATGTCATGTCTCAAAGGATCGCTCTTCACGTCAGAATAGTCCTAGTAGGCGATTTCATCAGGGTGAAAGGACTGGATTCAAGGGTCAAAGGAGTTCAAGGTCATCAAGTCAACTGTCATCTCCATCACGTCAAGGGTCCAGAAGATGCGAGAGGTGTTTTATAACTCATCAACCGGAGTTATGTCCTTCAAAAAAGTGGAAATGTTACAAGTGTAATATTTACGGGCATACGTCGAAATTTTGTCCAAATGCAAAATCAATCATCAATCACGTAAAATGTGTCAATAATGTAAATGTATTAAATATGTCAGTGTCTGATACAGCGAAAATTAATTTAATTGTAAATGGTATCAATATGTCTTTTATGATTGACACAGGAAGTTCTTCGACATTAATAAGTAACAAAATGTATTTAAAATTTTTCAAAACTTGTCAGTTAAGTCAATTCTACGGTAATTTGTTCACAGCAAATAGTCAAAATTTATTTTGTTTTGGATTTTTTATGGCAAAAGTAAATGTTGTTGATTCTAATGTTGTAATGGATTTACCAGTATTGGTTATAAAAAATCTGTCGTCTGATGCTATTTTGGGTAGAAATTGGTTAAAAGTGTTTAATCCATCTTGGGAAAATACTTTCATAAGTTCTTTAATGTCAAATATGCATAATAATACTGTAAATTCAGTGTCTGTCAGCGAGAAAAATAAAACAAATATTGTTAAAAAATTGTCACAAAAATATTTAAATTCTTTTTCGATTACTAATAACGATTTACCAATTAAAGAATTTTCTGTGAATTTAAGTTTAAAAAATAATGCTACTCCTGTCTTTCACAAAGCATATGAAGTTCCTTATGCACTTCGTGCTGAAGTATGTCAAGAGCTAAGTCGTCTTGAAAGCGAAGGCATTATTTCAAAAGTTAAATATAGTAGTTGGTCTTCTCCAATAGTTTGTGTACCTAAACAAAATGGAAAATTACGTTTATGTGCAGATTTGAAATCTACAGTCAATCCACAATTGAGAATTGATCAATATCCTATTCCACGTCCAGAGGATATTTTTAATAAATTTTCAGGTTGTCAAGTATTCTGTAAATTAGATTTAACAAACGCATATTTACAGTTGTCTGTGTCAGATTCTAGTAAAGAATTACTTACAATTAATACATGTAATGGTTTATATGTCTATAATCGTTTAACTTATGGATTATCATCGGCTCCTGCCGTTTTTCAAATGGTAATTGATACAGTTTTGTGTGGCATAAAAAACTGTGCTGCATATATTGATGATATTTGTATAGGTGGTAAAGACGAGAAGGAGTGTTCTGATACTTTGGATAAAGTTTTGTCAAAATTAAATGAGTTTAATATAAAAATTAATGTGTCAAAAAGTGAATTTTTTGTAAATTCTTTCGAATTTTTAGGTTTTACTTTGTCAGGTCAAGGCAAAAGTCCGTCTTTGTCGAAAGTTGAGAAAATTAAGTCTACTGGGTGTCCAGAAAATATTACTCAACTAAAGTCATATGTGTCAATGTTGAATTTTTATAGGAATTTTATTCCTATGTGTCCTACAGTGCTAGAACCACTTCATAATTTATTAAGAAAAAATGTAAAATGGTGTTGGTCTGATGAATGCGAAAAGGCATTTGTAAATAGTAAGTCTCTTTTGTCAGATAAAACTATGTTAGTTTTATTTGATCCGTCAAAACCATTGTGTCTTACAGTCGATTCCAGTGCATACGGTGTCGGTTGTGTCTTAAGTCATGTCGTAAAGAATCAAGAATTTCCTATAGCTTTTGAGTCTGCAACATTAAATTCAGCTCAAAGAAATTATAGCCAATTGCACAAGGAAGCCCTTGCTATTATTTTTGGAATTAAGAAATTTCACAAATATTTAATTGGTCGTCATTTTACGATATATACTGATCATGCTCCATTGTTGTCTTTATTTGCTGAAAACAAAAAAGTCCCCGTTTTAGCAGCATCACGTCTTATAAGATGGTCTATAATATTGTCTGCGTACAATTATAAATTGGAATATAAAAAAGGAATGAAAATTCCTCAAGCAGATGTAATGTCACGTTTGCCAAGTAAACAACAATTCAATATTGAGGAATGTAATTTTATATACATGTCTACACCTATAATTCCATTCTCAGAAGTTGAAAGTCATTCTGAAAAAGATGAAACATTATGTAAAGTCATTAAGTATGTTTCAATCGGTTGGATTGAAAACTTGTCAAGTCCAGAAATTAAAAAATATTTCAAGTTTAAAAATTTACTGTCGGTCAAAGGAAAATGTCTTTTATTTGGTGACAGAATTGTAATACCAGAATCTCTTAAGTCCAAAGTCCTAAATTTAATACATTATGGTCATCCTGGTATAGTCAGATCAAAAATTCTTGCTCGTTCATATGTATGGTGGTTAGGTATGAATCAAGATATTGAAGATGTTATTTCTAGATGTGAAATGTGTCAGTCTGTACAAAATGCTAACAAAAATGTACGTCATAGTTGGCCTATTGCTGAAAGTCCATGGGAAAGAGTCCATTTGGATTTTTTTGATTTAAAAGGTTCAAAATACTTATTAGTTTGCGACTCATATTCAAAGTGGGTAGAATGTTTTTACATGAAAAATACTAAATATTCGGATTTGTTATCTAAATTAAGTGAAGTTTTTTCCAGATTCGCTTTTCCGAAAACTATTGTTTGTGATAATGGTCCCCCATTTTCATGCAAAGAATTTTCTATTTTTTGTAAAGAAAAGTCAATAAAATTATTATTTTGTCCGCCGTATAATCCCGAGTCAAATGGATTAGCGGAACGGTCTGTTCAAACTTTCAAAAAAATATTAATTAAATTTATGTTTTCGAAAAATTCTAAATTTTTATCGCCAGCTCAACGTCTAATAGATTGTCTGTATAGTTATCGTTCCACTCCTACTTCTGTTACGGGTGTATCTCCAATGGCTAAAATATTTTCATATGAGCCACGTACACCACTACATATTTTGTCAGAAGAAAGACATGTCAATAAAAGTAAACAATCACAAAATGTCAAACAATCAACAAAAAATGCATTGAAAGAATTTAAAGAAAATGATAATGTTTTGGTCTATTTAAGACATGTGAAAGGTCCTATGAAATGGTTTCAGGGAACTGTTAAGTTGAAATTAAGTCCATGGGTGTATCTAATTCAATTAATCGGAGGAGAGGTGAAAAAGGTTCATGTTAATCAAATAAAAAAAAGTTGTCTTAAGTCAAAATCAAGTTATGAGAATATTGAGAATCCCAATAAATGGCAAGACTTTACAAGTCAGGAAAATGAAATTGTTATTGAACCTTTACCCAGCACTAGTGGAAATAATGATATTATAACTAGGTCTGGCAGAGTTGTGAAACCCCCTGTACGATTTAGTCATAGTGATTACTCTTAAGTTTCTTTGTCATTGTTATTTGGTTTGATATAAAAATAATAAAAAAATGGAAGGAGGAAAGGATGTTATGTTGGTAATAATAATTATCAGCTGTCAAATGCTGATAGTTGGCAGGTCTGTCGCGTCACTTGATGTATAACCTTGAACTTGTCAACAGTGTCAATAAACGTCTTACAAATGAATCAGTTCTTGTAATTAATTACGAAACCTCAAACATTATAACATGTACTTACTTATATGTGTATATTATTTATATATGTTTTACACATATACATGTACATAGTTGGGATCCTTACAAAGAGATTGGTGTACAATCTGCATATAAAAAATATTTTTCAGCAATGCCTTTCCAGGCATTCGAGTAGGACCGGCGTAAAAGGTAGAATTACCCTTCCCGCCGAAGTTTTGCACCACGCAAAAAACAATTTTGTGAAACTCCAATAACTGTCAAACTGAAGTTAGGAACTATTGCTCGTTTTTGCAGACATAGTGAAAATTTCCATATTTAGGACAAAGGCAAATTTATGAAGTATTTTGTCATATCATGGTATATTTTAAAAACAAGTAAAAGATGGCATTAAAAACATTTAAGTCATATAAAAAAACGAGTTAGGAGATATTGAAGGTACACGGACGGTATACGTTGAACCTTTTCACGAATGTCCTTCTCTGGTTTATTATCTACGAATATTGCAATAATATAATAATAATATCTGAATCCACAGATACACAATGTTAACTAAAACAATATTTCTATTTAAATTAAATGAAAAATGGCACACAAGAGAGCACTCAACTCAATGCGTAGATGTGACATGGAACTCTGGGCAATCTGGACTGGGTAGTGGAGAAAAATGAATAGTAGGTACCTAAATCTTTACTTCTGCAATTTTTCAAATTCACGTTGTGGCGTTATTTTTAATTAAATGAAAACAAATCAATTTGTAAGACACCACTTATTTAATCAAAATTATCTACATGTTTCAAAATGATCTAAATCAAAATAATCTTACCCCGAAGAAGAAACCTTTGGTTTTGAAACATATATGTAGATACTTTTGATTAATTAAGTGGTGTTTTACAAAGTGAGTCGTTTTCATTTGAAATGTAATTCCTCTAAGAATGTCCCCTCTTCTTTTTCACAGTTGTTCATCTATCCAGTTACGAAAAGTGGAACTATTTTGTGGAATCACATTAAACAATAAATAAATTGCATCGATTGTCAATCTCCCGAAGACAACATGCTCAAAAAGCAAAACAAAAACAATCCTTTTCACAGTGTCCTCTAACGGCTATGACCACAAAATTATTTAATTTTTTATAAGGAAAACTCTCTTTTTATAACTTTTGAAGGTTATTCCCATTAATGTGATACCATTGAATAAGAAGATAACAATAATAATCTAAACGAAAATATGAAAGAGAACAAGATACAGAAAAATAGAAAAAGACAATGGTCACAACTGGGACTCGAACCCAGACCTCTCTTCGCTATTGCTACCTTCTGTCAAACCGTCATATTTGTCAATCTCGTATTTCAAATTTCAAAATTAACAATATTATCTTCAACTAAATTATATAATTATATGGAAAAATAATTAGACGAGAGGTCTGGGTTCGAGTCCCAGTTGCAACCATTGTCTTTTTCTATTTTTCTGTGTCTTGTTTCTTTTCTATTTACGTTTAGATTATTATTGTTATCTCCTTCTTCAATGATTCAAAATCATTTAAGTAAATTGGTTTTTTTGTTTAATTTTACGTAAAGAAGACAAAACTTCCCCTTTAAATTCCAATTTCTGATCTTCCGTCAACTTCCTCACCGCAGGCAAGATCGATCTGAAGAAAGTAGAATCCTCATCATCGTTAGGGTCGGCATCTTGTTTCAAAAATTTCTGAATTTCATACATTGAATTGGCGTTCACACTTCTTTTAGGCTTGGGTTGACTTTTGAATTTACTCTTTTTAGGGTGTTGGTCAACGTATTGGATCTCCATTCTGCTATTTTCATTCAAGGGGTCTTCTGTCACCACTTCCATTAAAAGTGCTTCATGTTTGATGATGTCGTCTTGGTCGTCTTGATCGTCGTCATTATCTGTAGTTACGTCATCATCTCTGACGATGTATTCAGTCTCAATTTTTGAATCTTCACATAGAAATTGTAATTTGTCGTTAACGGTAGATTCGTTTGCTTTAATGCGATGAAGTCGTGCGTTGGCGATGATAGAATCGTCTGAAAAAAAAGAGGAAGTATTAGTTATTTTCTCCTAATTTTTGAGCGCCCTTATTGAACAGTTGTTTTTGTCATGTGAACTGGATGAACCATTTTGTTTTATGAACTCTCACTGTGATTTATGATTTTATTTACATGAGCCACCTGGCGCGGAGTCACGCTGAAACTGCTCTTCCCATCCAGAGATATTTAATATCACCCCGTGCCTGTCTCCGTGAGTTAAAGTATGATATAATAATTATTATCACAATGTGTTTTCTCCTTAGTACGAGAACTTTACACACATCGAAGCTACGACTGGGTAATTCAATAGATTATGATATTTATTAAAAACAGACCACGATGTGATATCCCACCGTAGCATCGAAGACATAAAAAATAAAAACTTGTAAAAAGGTTTTGGATGGTTTATATGGCAAGCAGGGTTTGTCTAACGGGTAGGTATGTGTAATTATTCTAAAACATTTCTTTCCATGTTCTTCTGTTATAAATACAGGTTCAAACTTGTCAATAATGCTTATTTAAAATGTTAATGCACTATATGTAAAATCGTGCTTATTTTAAATGTTAATGCACTATATGTAAAATGGTGCACATTTTAAATGTTAATGCACTATATGTAAAATCGTGCTTCTTTTGAATGTTAATGCACTATATGTAAAATTGTGCACATTTTTAATGTTAATGCACTATATGTAAAATCGTGCTTCTTTTGAATGTTAATGCACTATATGTAAAATCGTGCTTCTTTTGAGTGTTAATGCACTTATATGTAAAATCCTGCTTCTTTTGAATGTTAATGCACTAATACTTCTTTCGCTCAACGACAATTCTGGTATATCGCTCCTAAAATGTATAATGCTTTGAGTGTCGATATAAAGTCACATAATTCTAAATCTCTCTTTAAATCCCGTATTGAATTAGATATTTGAAAAGGGAAGAGATTTCTTCAAAAAACACACGAGAGCTTAATATTACAATAAAAAACAAATAATATTAATATTAATTAAAAAAATATTACAAATTTAATTAATCAATTACTTTAACTTAATATTGCATTTTAAAAAAATCAAACAAAAAATTACTTTCTCTAACACTCTTTCCAATTTCTTTCATAGAACGAATATCAAAAATGACTACAAACATGTACTCTCGTACAGAAGATTACTTACCAAATTTTATTTTTTTTTTTTCAAGAAGAATAATGCTCACCAATGTGTATTTCATCTTCTTTAAATTTTCTTTATTTCTTAGATAACTTGCAATTCTTATATTTTTATCTGTTTTTAGTTTTATTTATCCCTGAATATGTTATTTTTTTCTTTTCACTTCTTATATTTTATTATCTGTTTATATAAAATTATATTACATGTATGACTACCACAACACGGGCAATAGCCAAGTATGGTAGTCAAAAATGGCCAAAAATGTTACATTTAATCATTTATGAAATAATAAAAAAAAAAAATAAAAAAAAACTATATGTAAAATTGTGCACATTTTAAATGTTAATGCACTATATGTAAAATCGTGCTTATTTTAAATGTTAATACACTATATGTAAAATCGTGCTTATTTTAAATGTTAATGCACTATATTATATGTAAAATCGTGCTTATTTAGAATGTTTGCACTATACGTAAATTCGTGCTAATTTTAAATGTTAATGCACTATAATATGTAAAATCGATCACCATAACACGGGCATGTGCCTAGCATGGTTGTCGAAAAATCCACAAATTATGTAACCATCAAAGATATGACTAATGAAAATTTAAAAAAAAAATATGCTTTCAGTCGGAGACGTCTACTAATATCTACAGGAATTCCAAAAACTGAAAAAATCGAACTAATATCTATGAGAACCAAAGTGTTGACGAATATCTACAGCTCAAACTGTTGATTAATATCTATGAGAACCAAAGTGTTGACGAATATCTACAGCACTGGCAGAGGTTGGATTTGCAGGCAGGGCTGGGCAGTATTTGAAATACTTGTAATTGAAATACATATTTCAAATACAAATACGTATTTTGTATTTGTATTTCAATTACTTCCTAAAAATGTATTTTGTAATTGGTATTTCAATTACCTGCTGCTGAGGTATTTTGTAATTTGTATTTCAAATACTTATGGCTTCAAAATACATTTTCAAATACATTTAGCGATCTTAATAATGATAATGAAAAATAAACACACATAGATAATACATAGACTAAAAACGCTAGAATCCTGTACTATTGTCCTTTGCTATAGCACTCTTACTAATGATTATTTGTAGTTCTCTTAGGGGGCATTCATTAATTACGTGAGCTCAAAAAAGGGGGGGGGGGTCCAGCAAAATCTCACGTTACTTGAAAAGAATAAACGAAGTGGCCCAAATTTATCTCACCAAGGGGCGGGGGGGTCTAGTTTGGAAGAAAAACTGCTCACGTTTCACGTAATTAATGTATGCCCACTTATCATTGCTTTATAATGTACTGTACATTTTTTTTACGTCATGCTAGTTATTATTATGTGCTATAATAGCACTGTTATCGTACATTTTGTATCATATTATAATATACTTGACGTCGCTTTGTATTGTACATTTTTGTATCATAGTATTAGATCAAGCACTATAGGAATAATTTGACTGATTACTAGATTATTTTTAAGTTAATTACTGTAGAGCGCACTTGAAGTGAAATAACACAAAACTGCGCTATACAAATGTCATCCATTTATATATAAAAATGAATCCTTGTTTCCCTTGGTCACGCCATAACTTCAGAATGACTTTACCTATTTCATTCATTTTTTAAGTGTTCTAATACTTTATAGAAGGTTCTCACGGAAAGAAATATTAAGAAAATTACGCAGAAAATTGGATAATTTCAGAAAACTTAACGACTATTTTAACTTCGCACGTTTGACAGTTCGCGCATTTGATGAAATTGAATTTAGCAGGCAGGTGTTTTTTTTGTAACAATAGAATTGTCTATGGATTTTTAAAATTATAGATATTTTAAATAGGTACCAGCTTTGATTGATTGTTCTTATAATATAGAAAAATGAATATTTGTAATATGTGAAAAATGAAAATTTTAATAAAAAAATTGTAATTGTCGGCACGCGAGTTGTTTGAAAACTGAAGGTACTGGGACTAAACATATAGAACGCGAGAGGGGGGTTGGCGGGAGGGTAGGCAGAGAAGGTGGAAGGGAATGCAAGAGGGGAAGGGGATGCGGTAGGGGAACGGGGACGCACGGGAAAGGACACGCAGGGAGAAAAAAATTATTTCTTTGAATATGGCATTGCAACGCATGCCGGGAACCAGCTAGTGTAATTATAATAATAATTATTATAATCTAACACCTAAGTCCTATACCACAAAACTTTACAAGTGGAGCGGAGACAAGATGTGTCTTCTGAGCAATACGATTAGTCAATTTTAGCACGTCTCTGTTTCACTCTGCTCAGCTTTGCTTCTATGGAAACGCACCCTTATGGCCGTTATACACGATATCTTTTTTCAGCCCGATTCCAATTAGGCACAAAAGTCAACATTTTTCGCACTACGCGATCGCTATTTTCATCTCTATTTTCATATCTACGATTTCAATTTTCATCACTTCAAACAACACATGAACCATGCTATTTGCTGTAATGCCAACTGAAATCGTAGATATGAAAATAGAGATGAAAATAGTGATCGCGTAGAGCGAAAAATGTTGACTTTTGTGTCTAATCGGAATCGGGCTGAAAAACGATGTCGTGTATAACGGCCATTAGATATGGGCACTTACGACAATTTATTGCAATCAAAGGTTCTACCAAAACCAAATGTATTTTGTATTTTGTAATTTGTATTTTGTATTTGAAATTAAAATATGGTTAAAATAATGTATTTTGTATTTCAAATACACTACTTGAAAGTATTTTGTATTTCGTATTTTAAATACATACGAAAAAGTATTTTGTAATTTGTATTTTAATTACAGCAAGGCATGTATTTTGCCCAGCCCTGTTTGCAAGTATGTATAATGTATAGCATATTGGAATAACGTAATATTGCGTATGCAGTTTAAAAAACTTAATTTATGTAAGTATGTATGTAAAAATCCCTAATATCGGACTATTGGACACATTTAGCTGATTAGTCCAACCTACGCTCTGTAGATATTAGTTCAACCTACGCTCTGTAGATATTAGTCAACACTCTGAAGTTCGTAGATATTAGTTCAACATATGAGCTGTAGATATTCGTTCGACATACAGGCTGTAGATATTAGTATCTGGAGTCCTTTCAGTCCACAATATGAATAAATTATTGTTTTAGATGGCAATAATATTTTTTCCACGTTTGGTAGCATTTATCGTATCGTATCGATTGGTAGCATTGATTGTCTATGAAATGCAATATAAATATGAATACCTATGGTGTAGTACAGTTCACATTTTGCCTAGGTGAGTAAATTAATTTTAAGAAAATTTAAATGTAAAATGCATATTTTTCGTCTCCCCCGACATAAAAACTTACTTTTCGTAATAATAAAGCTAAATCTAACTGTTTGGATAAGAAATATTCCGTATCAACCGAGAAGCGGGTAAGACAAATAAAATCAAATTAAAATGTCAATCTTACCTGATCTTCTCTCGATAATTGTTGTCGATTCGGCACTCGAGCACCCCGGCGCAGACTCGTTCGTTTTCGATTTTCCGGTGGCGCATCTATCTTTGATTCGGTCAGTTAATACAGTTCGTATCTCACGGTGCTTGTGAGCTAAATGTCTTAATAAATTCGTTGTTGAACCGCCTTTGTGCGAGTACTCGTTGTGGCAAATGTCACATCTGGCTTTATCTCTATCCAAAGGCGTGAAATTATTCCAAACAGCGCTTCTTTTCCGATGTTCAGCCATTGAAATAAAATGAACAAAACAATACACTAAGTACTTCAATAATACTCAAAGTCAAAATGCAATCTCCTTAATTATGTATCATGAATAATATTCGATTTAAGATCTGAGTATTCGCGTTGAACCGAACAATACAAAATCCGTCTCAAACTGTCAAACTGCGCTTGGTAACGTCCTCTTGAAACGAGATCGTATTATAATCATATCGTAAATTACAGGCACATCATTACACTGCTCGTACGCTTCAGAAGTATTAAGATGTGGCTATATGAATAGAGAGTCACTTTTTACACGGAGATTAAATTTTACTCACGGGTAGCGAGTGAACTACTTCAAGGCGAACAATTCGGTGTAAAATGGCGGTCGGTCTTGATATCAACCAAAATGGCACTTCGTAGCAATGCAAAAAACGTAACTCAAAATCGATGAATGAATAAGTTTTAAATGAAACGCCATTTTTACTCGCGGATGCATATTACTAACGGATGAAGTATGCAAGTCGCCCGTTTAATATAAACCGATTCCGTTCGCGCGAAGGCCTACTGCGCAAGAACGATGTTCGGGTAAGTGCGGACACGAACATGTTCGGGAATCGAACTTCGTCTGCGGGCGTAGCGAAGTCGCAAACCATTAATTTATTCACTCACTTTTGAGTTGGTTTATTACTTAACTGGGTATGAATCGTCAAAATTTATTATTAAATAACAATATTAAAATTAAGGTAAGTATGTACTTACTCACTCATGAGTATGTCGTTCAATAAGAAGGAAATAACATTATTTACTACAATTTATTTAGTACGAATATTTAGGATGGAAATAAAGAATTTTAACTGAACGCCAGCGAAACTCGGAAAGCTTTTAGGCTCAGAACACGGATGTCGCTAGTTCTGTTCATGCCCCGGCAACATTAAAATCGCAACATCGATCCCATTGAACGAATTAGTATGTACCTAATCATTTTAATCCTACATTTTCCTTAACATAAGAAACATTATATAAAATAAAACGAATGAAAACAATATATTTTGCACTTTGTCGATCAATAATAGAATTTGGAATAATTGTCTGGGGAGGAGCAAAAAACTCAGCTATCGTTCACTTAGAAAATGATCTTAGGTTATACTAAAAAAACATAGACAACTGATGCAGACCAAATATTCAACAGTTGTTATTTACTAAATATATGTAAGACAATTATATGTTAGAACAATAACCTACTAGGCAGGGGCGGCCCTAGGGCGGTGCGAGCGGTGCGACCGCACAGGGCGCCGTCATAAGGGGGCGCCGAAAACACCCGACCACTGACCGACTATATATCGATCGTGCACTTAAATCGTATGGTCGGTACGGGGAGCAAGCAGTGTTGCCAACGTAGGCAGTTTTTCGCCATTTAGGCTACTCAGGACGATAATCGGCGACGAAAAAATTTAAAAGGCGACTGGTCGCCTATTTGGCTACTTCAGAGATAAGTTATTTAAATCAGCCGAATCGTTAATAATTAAGAAAAAAAAATACAATAATGCTGTCGCTGAAAAAATTTTCCGCATAATGGGGACAATCAAAAACAATCATGGACTTAGCAAACGCATCGCAATTGCTGAAAAACTGCTCGAAATTTGTGAAGCAGTACCGGTCTGCTCAAATAACAGCTAAGGAAATAGCTTCCCAGGCTGGGATAGATTCTACCCATAAGCCAGTCCGATCCCGAAGAAAGAAGCTATTATTTGAATATGAAGCTGCAGATGAGACACCAACAAATCCCGAAGAACTGTTTAAAATTAACAATTTTTTTTAATTATTATTATCAAGTTAAAAGAAACATAATATTTCGCTTTCTTAACTTAAATACAGAGCATATATAGTATTGTAGTAAGAAGTAATATTTTTAATTTTGTTCCAACATTTTGAGTTTAAATACTTTTTTTTAAAGGTTTTTATATTATTTTCCATTTTTAGGTTATCTGGAAGAAGATTATATATATGAATTCCCTCGTGACCAATACTTCTCTTGCCACTTTCAGTCTTGACAGTATTTGTGTACAATTTATTGTGTTGTCTAGTATAATGTTCGTGTACTTGTGATGTTTTTATAAATGTTGTGTTTGTGTGTATAAGTCAATTTTGTATTTTGTAGATTAAAAGACATATGTTATATTCGTACAATGTTCTTATTTTCAAAAGGTTCATTTCCTGGTATAGTTTTTTTGTGGGAGTGTCTGGGTTATAGTTGAAGAGTTTTTTTAATAACTTTGTCCTGTATTATTTGTAAGTCGTTTAAGTACGTAATGTGTGTGTTTCCCCATATTTCTATTAAATAATTTAGGTGGGAATGGATTAAACTAAAGTATAAGCCCCTCTTTACCTCTTTTGGTAGAAGATGAGCAATTCTACCAAATACACCAATTAATGGGATGATTTTTGTTTTTAGTTTTTCTACGTGTTGTTTAAATGTTAAATGTTTATCAATATATAAGCCCAGGTATTTTTCGCTATCTAGGATATGTAGGTCTCTTTCTTCTATTTGTAATGATTTATGCGATGGTATTATTCTTTTAGGTGAGCTTAAGATCATGTAACCGGTTTTATTAATATTTATTGTTAATATATTTTTAATTAGCCAATCGTTTAGTACATTAAGATCCATTTGAGATTGTTCTAATAGATTTTCTAAGTTTTTGCCGAAGTAAAAAATTGCCGTGTCATCTGCGTATAAGAAGATTTCACCGTGTAGTTTTAGCTGACAGATGTCATTTATGTATATTTGGAATAAAAGTGGCCCCAGTATTGATCCTTTTGGGATTACTATGATAGATACAATTGAAAATGCATTGGTCACTCGGTTTGGACTATTATCTAAATTCAATGATACATGGTCTTTTTTGTAAAACATCAAAATAATTCCTGATAAGTCTTCATTAGAAAAAGCCTGTCCAGATTTGCAAATCATTTTAACCGATGGGGAAAAATGTGATGTCTCTAGTTGCGAATTGGTTGAAGAACTTTTGTCGCCTAAACCCATTATTAAAATATCTTGACTCAGCAGAACCACTACAAGTTCTTCAACTTATAAAAAAAATGATCGGCAGGATATATTTTCAAATGTGTGGACAGCGCTTCGGATTTTGCTGACCATCCCTGTAACTGTCGCCAAAGGAGAAAGAAGCTTCAGTAAATTAAAACGTACTTACGTTCGGCTACGTGTCAAGAATGACTATCAGATCTTGCAATTTTATCAATTGAGAATGATATTGCCCAAGGGTTAAATTATACTGATTTAATTAAAAAAAAATCGCAGGGGCAAAAGCAATAAAAAGTTGTGTTCTAGTGTTTTTTTTGATTTTGCAGATTTAATTAAATAAATGTAATCAAACATATATTTTTTAAACGACTTCAAAAAGGAGGAGGTTCTCAATCGACCATATTTTACTTAATGTTTGTTACCTCAGAACTATCGACTGGGTAAACCGATATTGATGATTCTTTTTTTATTTGAAAGCTAGTGTTTCTTGTGTGGTTCCATTGCAATTTGGTTTAGTTCTGAAAATGGCATCCATGAGAAAACCATATAAGTCTTAAATTTGTATTAAGTATGTGCGTGCGTACAAATGGACGAATAACTCAATATCACCCCAACCGATTTTGATTATTCTTTTTTATTGGAAAGGATAGTTTGCCACCTTTTGCTTTTTATTAGAAAGGATACTACCCTTCAAGGGTAGTTTGATGAGAGTTTGGTTAGGTTCTGATTATGGGATGCATGACAAATTAACGGAACTCTTCGATTCTTATGAGCAAATTAACGATACTCGGCCGAATCTTTTATAGGCTATCCGGATCTTTGAGTCACCTACCGTAACGTCGTTATGGTCAAGTAATGTCTGTCTCACATGAGCAGCACGTTTAGTAGGTCTACTCATATTCAGACAAATTAGTTAAAGTAGGTACTTCAGATTCACTAAAAATCAAAAAATAAACAAAAAATTTAACAAAACAAAAAAACGACTTCAAAAAATGCACTAAAAAGTAAAAAAATAATTTCGTATTCTTCTACAACTTAATAATCAACTTACTTTTTCTACTCATAACTATGTAGGTACGATTGTTATTTTTGGATTCGGTGTCAGTCAAGGTACCAGGCCCAGCGTGTTCACTTGACAGCTCCCCTCCAGCCGTGGCCATGCTCGTGCCTCTCTCCTCATCTAGTCGCGCGTGCGACACAAGCACATCTCACCTATGACTATGCATGTAGTTAAAAACCTATATTGGCTGACACTGACTTAAAAAATAACAATCGTACCTACATATTGATGAGTAGAAAAAGTAAGTTGATTATAAAGTGTAGAAGAATACGAAATTATTTTTTTACGTTTTAGTGCATTTTTTGAAGTAGTTTTTTGTTTTGTTAAAATTTTTGTTTTTTCTGATATTATTTCTCATCTGTCCTACTAGGTACTTCAATTAAAGTTGCATAACTGCATAGAAAGAGCTTTATTTTTGGTTAGGAGGGGGGGCGCCACCAAGAGATTTCGCACCACCTAATAATTTAGCTAGGGCCGCCCCTGCTACTAGCAGGGCTGGGCAGTATTTGAAATACTTGTATTTGAAATACGTATTTGAAATACAAATACGTATTTTGTATTTGTATTTCAATTACTTCTTAATAGTGTATTTTGTAATTGGTATTTCAATTACCTGCTGCTGAGGTATTTTGTAATTTGTATTTCAAATACTTATGGCTTCAAAATACATTTTCAAATACATTAAGCGATCTTAAAAATGACAATGAAAAATAATATAACGTAGATAATACATAATACGTAGAGTAAAAACGCTAGAATCCTGTACTATTGTCCTATCATCCTGTGCTATAGCACTCTTACTAATGACTATTTGTAGTTTTCTTATCATTGCTTTGTATTGTACATTTTTGTATAATAGTATTAGATCAAGCACTATAGGAATAATTTGACTGAACACTAGATTATTTTTAAGTTAATTACTGTAGAGCGCACTTGAAGTTAAATAACACAAAACTGCGCTATACAAATGTCATCTATGTATATAAAAATGAATTCTTGTTTCCCTTGGTCATTATTATTTATCTTGGTATTTTATTATTTTTTTTTAAGTTTTCTTATACTTTGTAGAAGGTTCTTACGGAAAGAAAAATTAAGAAAATTACGCAGAAAATTGGATAATTTCAGAAAACTTGATGACTATTTTAACTTCGCACGTTTGACAGTTGGCGCGTTTTATGAAATTGAATTTAGCAGGCCGCTGTTTTTTTTTTGTAACAAAAGAATTGTCTATGGTTTTTTTATTATAGATATTTTAAATAGGTACCTATGTTAGGTACCAGATTTGATTGCTTGTTCTTAAAATATACAAAAATGAATATTTGTAATATGTGGAAATGAAAATTTTAATAAAAAATTGTAATAGCTGGCACGCGAGTTGTTTGAAAACTGAATGTACTGGGACTGAATATGTGGAACGCGGAAGGGGTTTGGCGGGGAGTGGGAGAGGGGAAAGGGTAGGCGGGGAAGGTGGCAGGAGAACGCGGAAGGGGAATGGGATGTGGGAGGGGAACGGGGACGCGCGGGAAAGGACATGCAGGGATAAACAATTTATTTCTTTGTATGTGGCATTGCAACGCATGCCGGGAACCAGCTAATGTTATTATAATAATAATTATTATTATCTAACACCTAACCACAAAACTTTACAAGTGGAGCGGAGACGAGATGTGTCTTCTGAGCAATATGATTGGTCAATTTTTGCACGTCTCTGTTTCACTCTGCTCAGCTTTGCTTCTATGGAAACGCACCCTTAGGTAAGGGCACGACAATTTATTGCAACCAAAGGTTCTACCAAAACCAAATGTATTTTGTATTTTGTAATTTGTATTTTGTATTTGAAATTAAAAAAATGCTAAAATACTGTATTTTGTATTTTAAATACACGACTTGAAAGTATTTTGTATTTGGTATTTTAAATACATGAGTAAAAGTATTTTGTAATTTGTATTTCAATTACAGCAAAGCATGTATTTTGCCCAGCCCTGGCTACTAGGTACATTTTTGACCAAAAAATCAAATTTCAACAATCTCAAAATATCACTAATAGACCAATTAGACAATCGTACGAAGATAACACAAAACCATACCATAATATGTGACAATTTTTTACATTAATATCTAAATATAAAGGTATTCTCATAAAAAATTCTTGAAAAATCGCCTTTTTGTGTAGGGTATATAACCCCTTTAGATGTTTTAAAATGGCAATTATACCTACGTTTTATTTAAATATTTTCCTTTATAAATATTGTAAACAAACTACTTCACACAAGATTCAACCTCAAAATCAGAAATTGGTGAATAGATTTTGAGATATCGTCTTTGCAAACTTGGACACCTCATATCTCGCAACAAGTTTTTTTTTACATGAATACCCCACAAGAGTCCCAACTGATCTCGTCTGGACACAGTGAAACTATGGCATCCCCAATTGGGGTATGTTGTGAGGCTGAAGGGTTGGGGAGGGGAAGGAGATGGGATAGACGAAGGTGGGGAGGTACCTGGCTATTCAGATCTGGTAACCAAACACGACTAAGGGCCAATTCAAGCAACGTTTTAATTCTGAATGGTGGTCTTACACCAGGGCGATACTGAGAGTATCTTCCACTCTGGAGCGTACCGCAAATGTATTATTTATTATTATAGATGAATTAATTGTGAAATAACACAAATTCATCAAATAAAATTTATTTTTCCACGCCGGGATTCGATCTCGCGATCTTCGGCTTGCGAGTCAAGAGTCTTGCCGCTCGACCATGCCGTCCGTAAATTGATGATTGAAGCCTATCCAACCAAATCGAAGATATATGAGTCGTTCAATTTCTATATCCGCTATATCAACTTTCACTGATTCGGAGAAAACCGCAAAAAACTGTCACATCTCTAGCGGAAAGAAAAAATGGCATTTTATTTTTTATATAATGAATTGTAATAAAATGCATTCGAAAAGTGTTCATTTGTCAATGTATGTCTAGAAATATTTAAGTAATTTTGATAAATAAAATGGATATAGCGGATTTTGATACTCACTTCGTGAATTGTATGGAATATAGTGGTTTTTGAAACTCAACTGACCTGAGGGGCGTGTTTCTACACCCGCCATCTTGGCAAAATATGAGTTGAATTCCGATATAGCGGGTTTTGATAGTAACTTATTGAATGATATAGCGGGTTTTGTTTCTCACTCGCAGTTTTACATGGTTTTTGGTCGTGAGAAAGGAAGTTTTGAAACTTAATTTTAGATTAGTCTTGTTCCTCGCAAAAATGTGAACAAGATGTCATATTCAGATCATTTTGTCAAAAAATCGGATATAGTGGGTATTGAAATTATAGGACTCAATATCAGCGGTATGTTTAAGTAGGGTGTTAGAAAAGGATGCTTTGGTTTTGTTACATTTAAGTGGAAATTTGAAAGTCCCACGCTGTTTTTGTGTAAGTTACTCTCCTACTGGTAGCAGGTGTGACCGACTGCAAGTGGATGCAGCATCCGTTATGGGAGCAGATGAAAAGACATCTGTAAGAAATGTGGGAGATATAACGTCACACCGTCGCACACCGTCGATATAATAATTATTCCGAATAAACTACCTAACCATCAGGGTTAACTAACTAACTAACCACTAACTTCTCCGTAGGGGCAGGCAGAGATGATAGACCGACACAACTCTGTCTCGGCCCACACTCCTTGCTCACTCACATTGATATAATATCATCTTACACATACCCTTCTGTTATAATTACTGATAGTTAATTAAATTAAATTATATTAAATAAATTATATTAATTAAATTAAATTATATTAATTAAATTAAATTATATTAATTAAATTAAATTATGTTAATTAAATTATATTATATTAAATTATATTAATTAAATTAAATTATATTAATTAAATTAAATTATATTAATTAAATTAAATTATATTAATTAAATTAAATTATATTAATTAAATTATATTAATTAAATTAAATTATATTAATTAAATTAAATTATATTAATTAAATTAAATTATATTAATTAAATTAAAATAATAATTAATATTTGACAAGTTAAAGTATTTCACCAAAAAATGTAGACATAATTTGTATCGACGCCACCTAGCGAGAGATTTAGCACTAACAATGCCTCTCTCACAAAAATAAATTTGGTTGTTTTCAGGTGGAAAAACGTAATAAGTAATAAGCAATAATTGTTGAATGAAACACTAGTATATATTGAATTATTTGGCGGGTATTCGATAAGCTGACATAGCTCAATGGTAGAACACCTGACCGGCAATCAGAAAGACTCCAGTTACTAATATCTACAGCCTGCATGTCGGACGAATATCTACAGCTCATATCTTCAGAGTGTTGACTAATATCCACAGTAGGTTGAACTAATATCTACAGAGCGTAGGTTGGACTAATCAGCTAAATGTGTCCAATAGTCCGATATCAGGGATTTTTACATACATACTTACATAAATTAAGTTTTTTAAACTGCATTCGCAATATTACGTTATTCCAATATGCTATACATAATTGCAAATCCAACCTCTGCCAGTACTGTAGATATTCGTCAACACTTTGATTCTCATAGATATTAGTTCGATTTTTTTAGTTTTTGGAATTCCTGTAGATATTAGTAGACGCCTCCATCAGAAAGACACGGGTTCAAGTCCCGTTGGCGTCATGTATCTTTTCTCGGAAGATTTTTTCAATGTAGATGAGTGTTTCAGGCTGATAATTATTGCTTTTAATAATTAATTAAATTAATTAGTAAAAAGTAGTAAAAATAATGAAAGCTTTAGACGAAACCGGGCGGCGTTTTGTCCGTAGAAACGTATTTCCTCTCTGGATTTAGGCATTGCAACAAATATTTTTTTATATAATATAGAAATCAACAACTAGCGTATCGATATGTTTTACTTTTCATTTCTCATAGGAGTTAGAACCCTCCAAAAATCGTTAAAGCCTGGTTTGAACGCCATTAACGGACGTTTAGTATATACAAACTAGACAACGTATATTTAAAAAAAGCAAAACCTGTAGATTTAGAGTACTTTCTTTTAATACAGTTAATAAAAAAAATCTTTAAAGCAGGTCCATTTTTGGAGGAGAAAACCTCGATTGTAATGATTTTATTTAGACACTAGCTGGTCCCGGCATGCATTGCTATGCCATTTAATAAAGAAACTGTTTCTCCCTGAGTGTCCTTTCCCATTCGTCCCGTTCCCCTTCCGCCTCCCCTTCTTCTCCTGCGTCCTCTTCCCCACTCCGTCACCTCCACCTTCCCTCTCCCCACTCCACTCCCCCCCCTTCCACCGTCCCGCGAACCCCCCTCCCGAGTTCCCCTCCCCCCTCACACGTCCCCTTCCACTTCCGCGTTCCCCTTCCACCTTCCCCGCCTTCCCTCTTCCCTTTCCCGCTCCCTCGTCCCGCCAACCCTCCTCCCGCGTTCCATATATTCAATCCCAGTACATTCAGTTTTTAAACAGCCCGCGTGCCACCTTTTACAATTTTTATTCAAATTTCCATTTTTCATGTTTATTAAATTTGGTACCTAACATAGGTACCTATCTAAAATATCTAAAATTCTTGATTCGATTCAAACTATTAGGGGAGTACCTACTTTAAATAAATTTATCAACTTAAGGATTTTCAAAAATAGAATCCTGATTTAATTATCATTGTTTTGCAAAATGTCATTCTCACACACGCGAAATGTCAAACGTGCGATAGTCGTTAGGTTTTCTGAAATTATCCAATTTTCTGCGCAATTTTCTTATTTTTTCTCTCCGTAAAAACCATCCTCGTACTTCAAGGAATATTCTAAAAAAAAGAATTAGCGATATCGGTTCAGCTACTCTCGAGATTTGCGCCTAGCAACACATTTAGCGATTCATTTTTATATATAAGATTATCAGCCTGTTCGAGGGAGTAAGAGCTACAGTGACAGCAACAATTTTGTAAAATACCTATTGTCAAAATTTTTGTTATGCTAAGGTCAATCCTCTACATTCTGTGTAGGTCATATTATAATCATTCATTATTCAACAGGAAATCACCAAGCATCTTTTTGTACTTGCTGTTGAATGGACCAGCTGATTTAAATGAAATGGCTGGTGTCATTGGGTGTCCTTCGTCGAGGCCATGATCACATCCTGACTCGTGACGCGGATTTTGGGCATATCTCAACTCTGTACAGCCTCAGCTAGTCGACATAGAATCAGGATGTAATTAATTATGAATGGGTCTCATTGTGAGATGATTAGATGCAGCCTTCGTGCATCAAATGCAACGATGAAAGAGATGCAGAGGTTTAAATGTATCGGTCCAAGGTCTACTACTAGATTTGTGTACGTCCACAAAATTATGTTTTTATATTATTTAATCCATGATATCCTCAGACTCAGACAGAAGGATTTACGGCCGTTGTTCCCAATCCCACTGATCAAGTGTTGAGCCGAAGTTTTGGCTGAACACTCTTCAAATGCACAAATTTGCTTTTCACAAAGCAACTCTCCGACCAACAAGCGAATCCAGCGTTACTAAACAAATCACTTAGCTGATCGGAGATTCAGATTGATCGATCGAAAAATTGGAAACAACGACTGTTAGATTTAGATCTTGGACAAGTTTTGTTCGGTTAATTTGATTTTTTGGGATGTAACTGTACCCAATTATTATAGAAGTTGTCAGGGAGAAACTATCAATGGGTAGTCCGTTTGAGAGGCGTCTACTTAACCTACAGGAATTCCGAAAACTGAACAAACCGGACTAATATCTATGAGAACTAAAGTGAGGACGAATATCTACAGCTCAAACTGCTGACTAATATCTATGAGAACCAAAGTGACGAATATCTACAGCACTGGCAGAGGTTGGATTTGCAATTATGTATAGCATATTGGAATAACGTAATATTGCTTATGCAGTTTAAAAAACTTAATTTATGTATGTATGTATGTAAAAATCCCTAATATCGGACTATTGGAAACATTTAGCTGATTATTAAGGATTTGTTTATAAGTTTTTGTTTTAACAGCTTTCTTAATTTCGAGTGCTTCTAAATTATTTAGTCTGTTACCATGACCATTTCTATGTCAGTTAGGTTAGGTTAGGTTAGGTTGTGGTGCCGTGTATTTCGAAATAAATAAATATCTTTGTATTATGACCTCCGTGTTTGTTCAATAAATTATTGTCCAGTAAACAGCAAAATACGTAATATTTTGCAAAAACTTCGTGTGCGTACTTTAAACGTTTAAGCCTTTACGTAATTAGTCATTACGTAATTGAAGTAATTTATGCTTTTTCGTACAACCTCTTGCTCAGCTGCCCTCTGTAGATATTAGTCCAACCTACGCTCCATAGATATTAGTCACCACTGGGACCGTCATAGATATTCTTCCGACCTTAGCTCTGTAGATATTAGTCCTCACTCTGAAGTCCATAGATATTAGTCCAACATATGAGCTGTAGATATTCGTCCAACATACAGGCTATAGTTATTAGTAGCTGGAGTCGTCCATTTGTCCATGGCAGGCATTGTTCTATGGCAGTTGATAAGGGGCAGTTTTCCTAGAAAATAAAAATCATTTTTAGAGACAAACAGCACAGAATCCCACAAACTAGAGAAGTTTAGTTGACCAAACATCTGCCCCCGCTAGAGAAGATATTAAACATTCTGAACTTACCGTTCAAAGGATTGCTTGTTTCACAGAATTTGAACAATTCATCAATTCTGTGAAAGTTCTAATCAAGTTTTGTTTTATTCCAGTTCCATGAAATAACTCAATAACTGAACAATAATGATACAATAACAGGACTTGAATTGAACCTTTCGAGAGCTTGAAAACTAACTTAGAAATTTGATAAATTGTTCAAATTCTGTGAAACAACCGTCCTTAGCCTCCTCGCTCTAGAAATAGGATATCCTGTCTCTTGAAAATTCTCCGATGAACCGTGCCAATCAATTATCTGGCAGCATAGAGACCACCTTTAGACAATTGGACTAGAATCGAGATTTAACAAAATCTTGGACAAGTATTAAGAGATTGCGTTGGTTTTCCAGGATGTTACTATATCCCATATAAAAATGCCAAGAGGAAAATATGCCAATATTAGTTGTCCCGTGGGGAAGGAGGATTGCGGGCAGAAATTTTCCAAGGGGGCAGTAACTGCCGTAGATAGACAACTGCTAGATCTAGATAGAACCTAGAATAGAAAAGACCCAAGAATGCACCAACTACCATTACTGACATCCAGTTAATCAAGCACTGAAGATATTGGACAATCTGATCTCATCGTTGTCCTGTTTCTATAAATTTATAATCAAATTCAAATCATCCTCCGATGCACCGTATATAATTATCCTTAATCCACAAAGGACCTTCCAAGAGTGCGACCTAATTCACTGCATTGTCTCGGAACCCACTCGATTTCCTAACAATGGGCTGAACAAATGGCTGAAGGTGGGCTTGATCGTCGGCTCTTGGTGCATTGTTAGTGTTGATGGGTTCTACTTTACGAGTATACCTATCATAACGATCTGTCTATATTCTATATCATTAGCACCCTTTTTATTACCTACTGCACAAGAGTCACAATTGCCTAGATCCCGTTTCTATGGCATCCTCAATTTTAGATAGCTGTTAGGTTAAAGGGAGCAGGGAGGGGATTTAAGATTGAAGAAGAGGAGGGTTTGGAGGCTCTGAGGTTATAAAAACCACCCAGGGTCTGGGGATGCTGTGTGTAGGGTCCTTTTAGGGCAGGGAAGGAGAGGAACTTTTGGAAAGAAAAATATGTGAGAGGTGTGTAGGAATATGTGGTTCAATTTGTTCAAGAGTGACGAACGTACGAATCCATCCCTTCCACTGAGTTGCAAGGTGCTGGGTCGAGATAGCCCGGCTGGAGAGGTTAAGAGGCCGCCCTCAACCAGTCTCTCCCGATCCGACCCGCAGTAGATGAGCAAAGCATCCCCCGCTTCGACCTAGACAAACCTCACCCCATGAACCCGGGCACATCTGCTGTCACTAAACGTGGTGAACCATTAGAGGTGACTTATGGCAGGGGTGTCGGTTACCCAATCAATGGTTCTCGGGACGGCGGTACTCATAACCGTCTCCGAAATTGTCAATTTTTTTTAATGAGATAATTTTATATTGGCTGTAGTAATTACAAGCAACCTTTCGATTCTAAGTGGCGGTCGTTCACTAGGGCGATACTGAGAGTATCTACCACTCGGAATGTGTCGCAATTATATAAGAGCGTTTAACCAGCCAGCGGACGAAAATCCACATTTCGTCGAAAGTTGTTCTTCTGATCGTGTAGGGCGGTTACAATGAGAAAGATTGATTATTCTCCATACCTGCTTTTTTAAATTATAACTCAATATCGAATTTATTTCAATCCAAATTAGCTTTAATTTATACCATCATCCAAAAATGCTGAAAGGCGTGACGATAAAACTATTAAAATAGTGTATTTTTTGTAGTTATTTTTTGATTATAAGTATTTATCATTTTTTAATAATGTCTAAATTTAATAAGAATGTAAAAAAATTCTGAAATATATTAGTTTGTAACTGCGCAAATAAATACACAAATGGACCAATTTTCGTCAAGAAACACATGAACGTACATATTTTTTAATGATTTTATTGAAACTAAAATTAAAATTCTAATACATAACTTTGCTAGATAATGTATTGATTTATTTTACTGCATGATTACATTATTTGAAATGGGTGTGGTATAATACAAAAACTTTTTTGAAAATTTAACAAATCTGCCAACGACCTATGGAATAACCTTATTATACTAAAAATTAAAAAAAATTCTAAAAATTTATTACATAACTATGCTAGATAAAAGAACAATCTTTCGAAATCCATTTATAATTTTTTGTGGAAAAGAGTCAATACGTCTAAAAACTTTTTTGAAAATGACGTATTTCCGGCTTTCTCTGGTAATGCCCTCATAATATTATATATAATATTTGCGTATGCCGCGATTAGAACCAGAGACCTGTGTATCCGGGGCCGAGGAATTCGTTTGGCCGCAATGTCGTCAAGAAGGAAACACGCCTGACTTGAATCTAGTTTCGATTAATAAAATAATAAAGCTACATATTAAAAGATAAAATACAAGAAATAACATTTTAATAAATTCAAAAAACAACAACTAGGTAAAATGTCACCGTAAATTAATATAGTACATATTTTACAATTTTACTCCAAATAAGGCAAGGAATAAGTGGATAAAGTAAGTCAGAATGTTCTTACAGCAGGTTCGGACGTTTCAATTTTAGTTGTTCAACTCGACACTTACTTGACAGCATATCGATAAGGGGTCATTCATTTATTACGTAAGACGAATTTTGCTAGTTTTTGAACCCCTCCCCCCCTATTATAAGAAAAAATAAGAATAGGCCAACCCCCTCTTCCCTGTTAAATATTTATTAAGTAAGAATCTAAAGGAAAAAATGAATACACGCTTGGTTTGTTTTAATGTTTATTTTTCAAAGTAACAATTTTAAGAAATGTTTATTTGTACTTACAAAGGTATTATAATTTTAACTTTGCGCATTTTTGTGGTCTTACGTAAGAACTATCGAGACTCCCTCCCACCCTCTTGTAAGAAAAAATAAGACATGGTCGACCCCCCCCCCCCCCCCCCCCTAAATCGTCTTACGTAATAAATGAATGGCCTCTAAGTGTGAACCTTCTTTTAACTAAGTTGAACAACTTTTTCAAACTAAAATTGTAAATATTAAATTAAAAATAATAAATAAAATAAGATAGAAGAACCCATATAAACTACGCAATCAATTTCAAAACATATTATATCGAAAAATTTACCCTCACTACACTAACAACAGCAATAATCACTAATATATAACTTCTTACCTAAAACTAAACTAAACTAAGGGAACGTACCCATACTACGTGACCAACTTTTTGCAATTTTTAACCCCCCCCCCCCCCCCCCCGGTGACCAAAAACCTAAGCCCGCCGCCGCTCATTTGTACCAAGCGTGACATTTTGAAGACCCCCCCCCCCTAAACGTGTCACGTAGTATGGGTACGTTCCCTAATGTTTATAAAATAAATGGCGTGCAACTGGACAGGATTCATAGCAACCAACTTCAAAACTTGCAATGTGATATTTAAAATCATTCAATGTTAAGAGGGCATTACCAGAGAAAACCAGAAATACATTTTCAGATTTTAGACGTATTGACTCTTTCCCACAAAAAATTATAAATGGATTTCGAAAGAGTGTTCTTTAATCTAGCATTCGCATGTAATAAATTTTGAGAAATTTTTTAAATTTTTAGTATAATAAGGTTATTCCATAGGTCGTTGGCAGATTTGTTAAATTTTCAAAAAAGATTTTGTATTGTACACACCCATTTCAAATAATATAATCATGCAGTAAAATAAATCAATACATTATCTAGCAAACGCATGTTTGTGAATTTTAATTTTAGTTTCAATAAAATCATTAAAAAATATGTACGTACGTACAATAGATATGTATGGCGAAAATTGGTCCATTTGTGTATTTATTTGCGCACTTACAAACTAATATATTTCAGATTTTTTTAACATTCTTATTAAATTTAGACATTATTGAAAAATGATAAATACTTATAATCAAAAAATAATTACAAAAAATACATTATTTTAATAGTTTTATCATCACGCCTTTCAGCATTTTTGGAAGAAGGTATAAATGAAAGCTAATTTGGATTGGAATAAATTCGATATTGAGTTATAATTTAAAAAAGCTGGTACGGAGAATAATTAATCTTTCTCATTGTAACCGCCCTGCACGATCGTAAGAACAACTTTCGACGAAATGTGGATTTTCGTCCGCTGGCTGGTTAAACGCTTCTTTCTTATACGTATGTACCATACGTATGTACCCACATATAATTAAAATTCCTGTGAAGTTGATCAACTAAAATTCTTGTAAAAGTCGATCAACTAAAATTGAAACGTCTGAACCCGCTGTTAACATTTTGTATATTCGATTTTTTTTATCAAACTATTCAAAGGGTGCACTTTAATTTGTGCACAAGAAACTCTTTATTATTGCATACTGTATATAGTTCCCTTGTTTACCGGCACGTTTCCTATTCAGGACAATATTGCACTTTATGCACGGCTGTTGAGGTTGTTCTTCCCCCATTATGTTCCCACGGCAGCCGCCCTCAGTCCGCCGCCCCCGCTCTTCAGAGAACATCCCCCGCCCGGCACAAAGCAGACCCTTGAGGGGTTGCTCACCTCACCGAGGAGAGAGTTGCAAATAATAATAAAAAATATTCTGCATCAGTGTGCATTAGTACACAGGTAGTACATATAATGTTGTCATTTCTTTTTTAGTCTGGTATCACACGGACACGGGCGACAAAGCGTAAGTTTGTATTTTTTTTTAGATTTTTTTCCTATGAATTTCTAATTAGGTACAATATTCATTAGGGAACGTACCCATACTACGTGACACTTTTAGGGGGGGGGGGGGTCTTCAAAATGTCACGCTCCATACAAATGAGCGGCAGGTTGCTTAGGATGGTCACCGGGGGGGGGGGGGGGGGTTAAAAATTGCAAAAAGTTGGTCACGTAGTATGGGTACGTTCCCTTAGCATTATCAATAGGTATTTTACCAAATTGTTGCCGTCACTGTCACTCTCGTCACACAAAACATTTATTAAACGTATCTCAGATAACATCGAACAATTTTAGATATCATATTGCAAGTTATCATGTTGATGCTATGAATCTTGTGCAGTTGAAAGCTATTCATTTTATAAATACGTATTCAGTTTAGTTGTAGATATAGGTACATATATTAGTGATTATTGCTCTTGTTAGTGTAGTGGTAAATTTTTCAATATAATATGTTTTCATATTTATTACGTAGTTTATTTGTGTTCTATCTTATTTTATTTTTTATTTAATATTTACAATTTTTGTAAATGTTTTATCCCACGGGTATTGGACCCTTAGTTTTTTTTAATTATAATTTTATGTGTATTAAAATCTGTCATTATGTTTTATTTGAATTGCTAATAAGATAATTAATTATATTTTTAAAAAATCAGAGTGTGCGATTCACATTCGGTAGAAGTGAAAACTAGAAAACTAAAGTAGACAAGAGTGCACCGCGTAAAGAGGAGACCGATTATACTATCTCATTCTCTCGCAGGCTAAATCCTATAGAGGTATGTGTTTGTCTCTTTTTAGTTTCGCTATTTTTCGTTTCATCGAGTTTCAAATCACAACGGTGCTAAAGAAGTTTTCACTTAAAAAAATAATTACGGAAATTATCAGAAATATACTTTCAGAATTCACACCGTTAGTAAACTTTAAAAATCATTATTAATTGCATGTAGATTTGTCAAAAAATGAACAAAAGAAATACTCATTTCAAATATGGAATTACGTATTATTAAAATAATATAATTTTACTAGTTTGTTATTTTCTTAACTTTGCCTTATCGCTTGCCACAATCAGTTCCAATCTAAAATTAATTGTTCATTGAACATGAATAATTTTATGCAATACATTACCCAGGAATACGCATGAATATTTCACACATTACGCACATCATCACAGACAACCTAAATTAGAATGTTTGGTGATAATTCATCCTCAAGACCAACCATTACCTCAAATGGTTGAAACACCTGAATTATTTTAAGACGTGTGTTATTATTATTTGTGATACTTACCTCCTTCTTTTGTTAGCATATCCTTTCAAGTCCCAGTTGCCATGGCAACATTTCGTTACATCATTTCGATAGGGTTCTAACTTCACTTTACTTTGTTCTGTGATATGAGGTGTCAAAGTTTGCAAAGCCAATTTCATTTACCAATTTCTGTTTCTGCGGTTGAATCTTGTGTAAAGTATTTTAATTGAACACATTTTAAAGGTAATTATTCTTAATTATGTATTTAAATAGGACATAACTCCAAACTTGCATTCTTTCCAGATCTTTACATTTTTAGAATGGTCACGCATGGTTCTACCACATATACCACTCATTTTTCTATAGTATTACAGACAGGCGTGAAGGAAATAGAAATTGGCAAATAATGCACAAAAAATTATAATTTGATAGTAAATATCATCCGGGGTGGGGGGGGGGGGGTCAATAGTCTGTCGGGTCACCCATTTAAAGCAAACAATTAAATTATCCAGAAAATTCATTTTGCTAGTAGCAATACTTACTAATATTGTCGGGAGAGACTGGTTAAGGGAGATTTTTCGACTTCTTCAACCGTACTCTTTCGGAACATCATCTTGCAGTGGGAGGGATGGATTCATTCTGTCACTCCTGAAAACTAACCTTCATATTCCTACCCACCCCTAATACCCCTTTCCTTCCCAGAACTTCCTCTTCCTAAAAATACCCTCCACACAGCATCCCCCCGATGACATAGATAGGAATTATTTTCCTCAGGGCCTCCTGTGTGGAGCTAATGTAAAAAAATTCTGAATTGCAACGCGTTAAAAATAAGTCATATTATTTTACGACCTGTGTAGGAATTCCTCCTTATGTTTCAGAAAGTTTTATAGGCAACTGTTTTACTACAACCCTCACTAAATTATCACCTGTGCTCTCTTTTTTATGCTTCTTCATAAATCAACCCAAAACGAAACGCCACCGTTTCTTTTTACCTGTGAATCCAGCGAAGTGAAATTCACGATTCAAGGACCAAGTTTAGTGATATTTGATATGCGAGCAGGTCAGGGCCATAGCCAGAGTAGAATTTAAGATAGGGCAGCGGTAATTACAGGTAGGGCGCAAGTAAAAAGTTACTTGATCTGATCTGGTGGATCGATTTTCGTTGTACATGTTTATATTCATACCATACCTATCATATTAGGTCCTTACATATGAAATTGGCATTTTGCCGTACTGGCAACTTTGATCTCAAATATCTTCTCTTTGGTTAGGAATTCCAAATTCAAATTTATACAGCTATTTACTCATGTATTTGTGTTTCGAAAATTATAATTCATTTGTTTTTTCCTTAATTGTTTTTTTTTCTTTGCGTCTCTTAGTTTACAAAATGGAAAACTTGAAATATCGCGTTATTTACGAGTACGAGTTCCACCGTGGCACCAGTGCTGCAGAAATGGCTCGAAGGATTAATGATGGCGACGGTGCCGCAAAAGAAAACACAATGCGTTTTTGGTTCCAACGTTTTCGTTTTGGAAATTTCGACCTGCAGAACCAGCCCCGTGGACGGCCGGGGACCAACGAAGAATTGTAGGCAATTGTGGAATCGGATCCATCGCAAACCACGTCCGAGTTAGCTGCAGGCTGCGGTGTTAGTGATAAAACTGTTTTAATCCACTTGAAGCAAATTGGGAAGGTGAAAAAGCCATAAAGGTGGGTACCTCACAAATTGAGTGAAGCAAATCAACAAACGCGCGTTAGAACACTACACCACACACTGCACAACAGACGGCTACCAAATTAGAGGAGCTTCAATTGGAATGTCTAAGACATCCACCGTACTCTCCGGACCTTGCCCCAACAGATTACCATTTTTTTCGAAATTTGGATAACTTCTTGCAAGGGAAAAAATTCAACTCCGATGGGGCAGTCCAAACCGCCTTCAAAGATTTTATTGATTCCCGTCCAAATGGTTTTTTTAGTAACGGGATCGATGAACTACCTATGAGATGGCAAAAGTGCATAGATAGCAATGGTACATACTTTGATTAAATAAATATACCTATTATATATTAAAAAAAATCGACTTTATGTTCCTCCCATACAAAACGCCAATTTCATATGTAAGGACCTAATATTTCACGAAACCTTTTTCCATAGGATTAGGAGTGGTTGTACATTGTCCTTCCATCTGTTTTGAGGAATGAGGTTTTTCGTGGTCAATTTCCCGTTTTTTGCCAAAGAAAGCTCGTAAATCGTAATAATTTTAAGGTAGGGCATTATCCCATAATGCCCCCCCTAGCTGCGGCCCTGGAGCAGGAACCTAAACGTAGCCAAAGGTACGGGATGATATTCGGCATATCTGGTACCTGAAGCTTTTGCCAAATACAATATAATATTGAATGTCTATTGTACGCCATTTTACACTGATCCAGGATTTTTACAACATCTACAAAATACGTTCGTTTTTGGTAAACAACTTTTTATCGTTGAGGAAGAAGATAACACTAATAATATAATCTAAAGAAACATATGAAAGAGAACAAGACACAGAAAAATGAAAAAGTTAATGGTCGCAACTGGGACCATTATCTTACTACATATTACATTGCCGGGAATAATCTTCGACAATTATAAAAAGAAAGTTTTTCTTATAAAAATTGAATATTCATTTAAATTTTTATAAAAATGTCAATTTTATATGTTCCATGTAAAAATAAAATCGGATATATTTATCCGAGACGCTATCCAGGTTACGAACCAGTTCTTAGAACGATTGTTTTCAATGAAAGGGGTAGTTGCCTATAATATGGAAAAATTTGTCGAAGATAATGTTGTTAATTCTAAAATTTGGAATATGAGATCGACTAATATGACGGTTTTATGGAAGGTGCCAGTGGCCGAATTGGTAGACGGTTAGACGAGAGGTACTGGGTTCGTGTCCCAGTTGCGACCATTATCTGTTTCATTTTTCTGTGTCTTGTTCTCTTTCATATGTTCGTTTAGATTATTAGTGTTATCGTCTTCTTCTATGATGTATTACGATTGATGGGAATAACCTTCAAAAGTCATAGAAAATGAGAGTTGTTCTTATGAAAAATTGAACTTTTAATCGATTTAACAACAAATTTCGTTTTAATACATAAAACTTTAAATAGCGTTAATGATAGTGTCCGACCGAAACATGACTTTCCACCAAAACCGAATCTTCGGTGTCTGTCTCAGTTTCGGCCGAAACCGAAACTTTTTTAGACATGTTAAAAATCGATTGTTTACTGTTATTTGGTTTTTTTAGACGTATTCAGACAGTTAACACGTGTTAAATTAATTAAATAAAATAAAACAATAATTGAAGTATGTGACAAAATCATATTTTTTTATATACATACTTCTATAAAACAAACAAAATTTATAAAAAATAACAAAACATGTAAACTTCTTCTTGGAATAAAAATTTGTCAATAATCAACACTTACATTATAAAGGAAGGATTGAATTAATTGAGTATTTTAATTTTTATTGCGTTTACAATCACAAAATTCTTTGTTAAATGAAATAAAAAAAGAATAATTGGTGTATGTAAAAAAAAATATATATTTTTTGATTTTACTGCTATAAAACAAATCAAAATTAACAAACATGTTACTTCTTGGAACAAACATTTGTCAATAATCAACACTTAAGGGAAGGACCTCATTAATTGAGTTTTTGCTGACGATGGCGGGTGACATATGAGCCACGAACTCACCCGAAGTCAGCCGAACGAGAAGTTCCAAGATGTAGTTAAGTTGTTATTTTTTATAAATTTTGTTTGTTTTGTAGAAGTAATATTAAAAAATTTATTATTTTTTCACATACTTCAATTATTTTGTTATTTATTTAATTTAACACGTGTTAGCTGTCTGAATAAGTGTAAATAAGCCAAATAACATTAAAAAAATAAGCCAAATAACAATCGACAAAAATAAGCCAAGTAAACAATCGATTTTTAACATGTCAAAAAAAGTTTCGGTTTCGGCGAAAGTGTTGTCGAAACTTGCCGAAATCGAAATCGAAACAGAACCTTTAGTCGGACACTAGTTAATAAATAAACAACAGCAAATAGAGCATACAAAAAACGTATATATTGTGTAATACAAGATCCAAAATATGTATTAAATATATAAACAACAATGAAAAACGTATCATCACATGAATAACATAGTAGGTAGTATCAATTTTAATAGCAATTAATTGCATACAATAACGCGAAAACATTTTTTTCTTGTACGACGTACATAAATGTACTTCTATAATGATTTTTTCTTTTTGTTTATGGCTTGGTAGTTATTGGTAATGTTTTTATTTGAAATATGTTTTCCAAAATGTTAAGGTTGGGTTAAACAACCCGTAACATAAAATATATGTATATAAATAAATATCTATCGTCAAATATCAACCGTCAGTTCGAATTTTTGACATTGAACGGTCCCCGTTAAACGTCAAATCTCAGTGCATTTCGGCTTTTGAACAAATTGTGATCAGCTGACATGATCCTTATGCTTCACAGCTGATCACACAATGTCAGCTGATCACACATCGAACAAAAGCTGAAACGCACTGAGGATCGGCATTACTTTTAAAGTATTAAAAACCACAAACTTTTGATGATCGACCATTTGATGATCATCTATTGTGACAAAAATTAGAAACCACCCATACATAATTTTTTTTCGACCCCGTTTCCTACTTTATTACCGTTCAATATTACACAAACACTGTTTCATCGAAATAATATTATGATTTTACAAAGCAAATTCAACTTTCTTCGCTGGCTTGTATGTTTTGAAGGTTGATCTAAACATAACTGGCTTTCCAACCTTCACGAATGGAGGTTCAAAATCCTTCCTCAACCTTCGGTGCACCTTTTCCAAGTTCTTCAGTTCGATGCTGGCCTTCTCAGCTAACTGCATGGCTATTCGGTCTTTCACGAAAGTCTCCCTCTTCACTTCATTCACAACTTCAGGGTCCAACGCGTCCAGCTGCATGATGATGGACTCGTACTCTGTTTGAAGAGTTTTAAGCATCTGGAAGGTGCTAAAGGTGACAGTGCTCACAATGAGCTTTTCATAAACGTCTTTGACGCACAGATAAAATCGCATTGCATACTCTGAAGCCACAGCATCGTAAAAGTGAGTGTTAATGATTTTGTTCACCTTCTCCTTCAACATTAAAACTCTGCGCTCTTCTTTCTCTATTTCCGTCCTCAAGTCGTTAATGAAATCTTCCACTTCCCCGTTCTCTTGTTGAATGCGATTCTTCACCACGAGCACACCTTCCCTGAGCTTTGCTAGATTTTCTGACAGCTTTTCTGCGTGAGTCCAACTCTTTAGATTCTGCATCACGATGCGTCTGAATATTTTGAACAATTGCTTGGGTTCTATGAAGTACAGCAGCGGTGGTCGAGCACCAACTTGATCTTCTTTGAAACGGTTGATCAAATGCATGAGAGATGGGATGGTCCCGTCTAGGGACTCAAGTTGGAATTTAGCAAACATTCCTTCGGATTGTGGTTTCGATAGATCTTTCACGCTTTCATCTAAAACTACTCTCGAATCCTTGCTATGCCTTATGATGCGGTGGTTGTCGCACCAAATCCTCGGCGAGATTGTATAAAGGAACTCTTGGAACATCTTCGTCTGGCGAATCTTTTCCTCAAGTACGTATACCCTCCGCCTTTTGATGCCGAGTTGAACTGATAGTTGCTTGAATTCATCGTTTTTCCTTTGCAGAGTGTTGGCCAGTTCTTCGGATTGGTTGAGCATCGCAATGGACTTCTTGTAGTCTTCGGAAAGGAATTGTTCGAAGCTGTCGACGTACTCGTTGTATCTTTCGCATATTTCTTTGTACTTTTCTTCTTCGTCCGCGAAGTTCTCTTCGATGCGGAGAACTTCGTCTTCCCTGTACCCGGCTTGCAGCTTAAATAGTGTAGTCTCCCGGACGTCATTCATATAGTTGGTTTTATCGAAGGGATACTCGATCGGTCGTCCTTCAATGAGGGAGTAGAACTCGGGGTCCAGATCTACAACGGTGTGAACATCATCGGGAGGTTCTTCGACGTATACTCGAGCTCTTATATCTTTAGTTTCTCTGGATTTGAAGCTATCTCGCTCAAAGTACCGCAGCTTCTTTTCTTCATTTCTGGTTTGTTTATTTTTAGCCTTGGAATATGCTTTAAAAGATTCTTCCTTGAGTATCAAAGGATGACCGTAAGGAGTCTTTTCTTTTCTAACATCACGAATAAAAGTTGTCTCCTTTCTACCGATGGTGAAATAATATTGGGAATTTTCTTGATTTCTACATCGCTTTATTTTTTGAAGCGCTGTGGTCGGTTGGACGTTATTCTCGTCTGGTTTTGCATATTTTACTTTTAGAAAGGTGTTGAGATAACGCTCTTCTTCATTTTGCTCAGAACTATTATCCCCGCCCTCGTGTGGATCTTGAGACATTTTTAACCCTGAAAAAACAACTGCATTAGAAGGTAATAGGATCTCATTCAACCTGTAGTGATACAAATACAGAGATCTTTCATCTAAAAACATGCAATTCTATAGCTGCAATAACTTGGTATTGTTCATCACTAGAATATATTCCTATAGATAGACTACCTGTGCCCGTATCGTTTTCCGTGAATACATTCCGCAAGTGCATTATGTTTAAAAATGGAGCATTGTCCCTCCTACAGAGTTCTTAAAACCGGAAATTCAATTTCGCGCCGGGCTCTCGCATCCCTCTTCCGGGCGGAAACTCCTGCAGCTTATTGCTTCCGGCTCAGGAGTGGGAAGGAAGTGGAATGGAGACTGAAGAATGCGCGCAATCCATTTATTTTTACCTTCGAGGGGAATGCAGAGATTTTAACGGCTGAATTCTAAAGTGTTAAACTAGACAGTGATATTTTTGACAAAAAGCTATTGGGTTTTGAGGTATAATTTATACCAAAATTTTTGGTTGTTGCTTGAAATGGCTTTAGCCGTGTTTTGTGATCAGTTCTAAAAAGCCAGGTACTTCCCCTTTCTCATTTCTACTACTACTCTACGTCAGCCTCAAAACATACTCCAATCGTTGTCTCACTGGCTTTAGACGTTTGGGAGCAGTTGAGATTCTTATGCGGTATTCATGTAAAGAAATAAATAAAAAACGGTCTTTAGATAGTAATCTATTATTAAAGATGAATTTCAATGGGATATGTACCACAAAAGGTATTTCTGTATAAAATATTAAATGACGTAGTTAATTGTCCAGCATTGCTTGCATTGATTAGCTTTCGGATTCCAGTACGAAATACTAGAGGTCGGGATTTATTTCAGTGCAGAAATTCTGGGATTAACTACAGTATGCATTCCTCTTTGCCCAGAATACTAATGGAGGGGAATAATTAAACCAAGCTAGAGGACATCTTTAATTTGTCACCAATTGTTGTCACCGAGGCGATTCAGTTATGTACAATAAATACTGTATAATTTTTACTATCCGTACGCAAAACTCCTAAAAAGGGCATTAATCTTAATATATAAAAATGATTTTTTCTTTGTTTGTCCTTAAGCGGGACCTACAGCATTAATCCTATTGCGATGAAACTTTGGTGCATGCCCGTGAGTGTTTCTGTATGTAATAGTGAGCTCTATCGTTATGAAATTATTTCCCATACCATTCATCCGATTACGTTGGTGTGTTGTTATATAAAAATTAGCTCTGGCGTTATTAAATTTATACAAAAATATTGCAATAGGTGGCGCGCGAGTTTTTTGAAAAAAGTGTGTATTTCATATAATTTAGCGAGGTGGGAAGGGGGGAGGGGAGGGGAAGGGGTGGCGGAAGGGGAATGGGGTCGAGGTCGAATGGGAAAGGACATGCAGAGAGAAACCATTTCTTTATTGAAGTGGTGTTGCAACGCTTGCTGGGAACTCGCGAGAAAATAAATAAATTTAAAAAAGATTTAGTTTAAAATTATTATAAAGAATGACAAAAGAGCGGAACTAAAATATTGCGCGGTCAGTTTGTAATTGTGTGTCTCTTCTTCAATTCTTATGAAAAATTCAACCCAATTATAAAACATCAGTCGTAAAATATAATTTGTAAAATGGGGATTTTATTCCCTCCCTTGTTTCAGGGACTTCAGTCTGGTCTAGACTCCTTGACCTACTAAAGGCAACAGTCCTTACTTCTACGTCCTGGCTGAGACCAGACATAAACCCTTAAAATAAATTTAAACTTGTAGGCTACTTGACAATTTAAAGATCTCGTAACAAAACCGACTTACTAATGAAAATATTAACGACTGTTTGATAAAATTTCTGCAAAAAAACCCTATCTATTAAAAATATAATAATTATTTTTTTTATTTTTTTTTATTTTTTATTTTTATTTACAAAAGGATACATAAATTATAATATATTTTTTACAATAATTAATTACATAATACATGTATTTGATGTACCCCTATAAATAAGCAGGGCTTGTGTGTATGGGGGGTGTTATAATATTGGTTCAATTTATTAATTTTTATTCAGTTCAAATTTTCAGTGTAATTATTAAGCAGAGTTTTAAATTTTTTTATGTTTCTGTTCATGTTTCTGATTTTTTCAGGTAGTGAATTAAAAAATTTAACTCCGAGATATTTATGATTTAACTGTCCTATTGTTTTGTTTACATTTTGGAATAGGAAGTATTGATGTTTGTCTAAGATTTCTGTTATTTTTGAAGGGTGCAACTTTATTTTGAATATTATCTTTATAAATTTGTAATGTTGCGTGATAAAAGTATAACGCACTTAATTTTCTGACTTTAAATTGTTTGAATAACAGTTCGGATGAATATGAGTAGGGTTTTTTTAAAATTGTTTTATTATTAGTTTTTGTGATATGTAAATTGTTTGTGTTTGATTAGTATATGTACCTCCCCATCCTATAATGCCGTATTGTATAATTGATTGACAGAAAGCGAAGTATGTGGTTCTAAGTAATTTTTCGTTTAAAATATCTCTTAAGCATCTAAATATATATGTTAGTTTCCTTATTCTGTTGTTCAGAATATTTATGTGTGGGGACCATTTTAAAGGCTGGTCTATTATTATGCCCATGTACTTAATATCGGTCTTGCTTTCTATGTTTGTACATAATATATTGCATTTGTGGTTTTTTGTATTTGTCACAGAGTGGATTATTATGTTTAATTCTTTAGGTGTTTCTTGTTTTTTAATGGAAAATGGTAAATAATAGGTTTTTTAGAATTTAAAGTCAACAGGTTTTCATCAAACCATAATTTTAGTGCATTGATATCTGTGTTTGCCATTTTATTTAATTCAGACCGACTGTATCGTCAGCGTAGGAGACAATATCTCCATTATAACTTTTGAAGGTTATTCGCATCAATTTAATATTTCATCGAATAAGAAGATAACACTAATAATAATCTAAACGAAAATATGAAAGAAAACAAGACACAGAAAAATAGAAAAAGTTGATGGTCGCAAGTGAGACTAGAACCCAGAACCTCTAGTCTAACCGGGACGTGCGCTTTGCAAACGTTTTTCTAAAAATGTTATTCAGTTTCAAAGTTGAAAATTGATAAACTCACCCTATTTTATGATACTGCAGTTTTTTAAGGTAGTTAAGAGGAAACCGGGCGGCGTTTTGTCGATACAAACGTATTCCACAATTTCCTCTCTGGATTTTGACACTACTGCAAATATTTTTTAATCTTATTAATAAAAATGAACCGCTGAATGTGTTGCTAAGCGCATAACTTTCGAACGACTGCACCAAATTGGATAATTATTTTTTTGTGTGTTCGTTATTGTCCGGTGAGCTCTGGCATTATGAAATTTGTATAAAAAAGGCTATTGGTGGCACGCGAGGAAGCGGCTATTGCCATGGAAAGCGGGAGGGAGGGAGATATAGGTGAGGGGAACCAGGGAGGGGCAGGTGAACCTTGGAGGGGGGAGGGAAACTCGGGAGGGGGGTTCGCGGGACGGGGGAAGGGGGGGGAGTGGAGTGGGGAGAGGGAAGGTGGAGGTGATGGAGTGGGAACGGGAGAAAAAAAGGGGAGGCGGAAGGTGAACGGGACAAATGGGAAAGGACACTCAGGGAGAAACAATTTAATTATTAAATGGCATAGCAACGCATGCCGGGACCAGCTAATATTATATAAAAATCGAACACTACTTCTTATAGATGTTAATCTACAAGAAGTTATAGATTAACATCGTTTACCTTCAAAAATCGTTAAAATTGCCTGGTTAATAAACCCATTTATAAATTTTCAGTTCCTAACAAAACTGGCAAACTCCGCATGCGTTTGCAACCAAACCGACAGTCTCCAACCTTGCACTACAAAAGCGGCCATCTTTAATCGAAAATAACTCAATATTTTGCCAATTAATCGCAATGAAATTATTAATAAAAACTATACTGTACAGTTAAAGTATGGGGAAAACACAAAAAAAAACCTTGGTTAGTAGAAAACCATCAACAGATGTTCAGTATACAAACTAGATAAAAAAAAAAGTACAGACAGAGTTTATTCTAACATAGTTAGTGTAGGCACCGCGAATATTATTTTTGTGCCCTGATATCATTTTTAGACTGACAACAATGCCTGCGCAGTCGAAATGCGCAGATGACAGAAGTAAGCTCGGAATTGACATAATGTTCCAGTTCATTCTGCCAACGACCTTCCTCCCCGCTAGTAAACATATTTAAAATCGCTTTCGTAAAATTATTGTCGCGAATAACTACTGTGATCTTTGGACTTGTGTCAATAAATCTAACCATATGAAATACCAAACGTGTTATTAATTTAAATGAGTTTCGCGACCTTTAGATGCGAAATATCTCTGAGCGGTATAGCAGAGATATTCCGACACTATCTAAAGTTAGTAAAAAAAACTTAAAAATTGGTCCAGTTTAGGACTAGAAAAACGGTGAACACAAAATCTTGATTTTGATGATGTTATTTAGGTATTTTCAGTCTGAGGTGAAGTTGTCCCTTTCGCTCAGTATTCATGGGAGCAAGAGCTGCAGTGACAGCAACAGTTTGGTAAAATACGTTTTGTCCAAATTTCTCGGCGACCGGGTTTCCTCTTAACAACGGAAATACGAGAATACAACCGGCATAAGAGAAGTCGTCTCCTTGGCTCTTGGCTAGACTAGATGTTGAGTGGCTAGTGCTAGACACTGGAAGGGGGCAGACGATGCCTGCTCCAGATTGCTGTATCTTATTCTATTGAGTGCAATAAAGGTCTGATGGAGCCCCTTTTCACTTCTTACCAGATATTTCTACAAATTGATATTTTATGATCTTGTCTCTTGCGTGCTGGAAATAATAATAAAATTATGGTACCACTGGTACCTACTCGAATGTTAGGGGTTTGGCCATGGATAAAATAGAAACAAGGGAGATGGGCCAAAGCGTCGCCAACATCTAATGCTACTCACATCTATCGCCTTTGTTCCTACCTACACACTAAATCTTTCATTGTATAGCCGCTTTGACGGTCTGTGCATATTGGTCGTAGCTTTTTTATCGATCACCGCAACTTCCAATCGCCTGGAGCCAGCGAGCATCCCCAATTTTGATATGTTGTGAGGAGAGGAGGAGATGGGAAGAGGAAGGTGGGGAAGTACCTGGCTACTCAGATCTGGTGACCAAACACGGCTTAAGCCATTTCAAGCAACGTTTCAATTCGGAATGGTTGTTTTACACCAGAGCGATACAGAGAGTATCTTCCACTCTGTGGAATTCACATCATATTATTTTAAATGATTATATTGTGAAGTAACAAAATTCAATAAAATAAAATTTACTTAAGTACGCCGGGATTTGAACCCGCAATCTTCGAATTGCTAGTCGAGAGCCTTACTCCTCGACTACGGAGGCTGTCAAAGAGGAGGCTGTCGCTCGGCGACAGTCGGCACGCTACAATAAGTATATTACCCCTTTGTTTCTATTATTGAAGTGAAAATATCTTTTGCACCGTTGTGCTTTGAAACTCGATGAAACGAAAATATCGACACTAAAAACAGGCAAACTCATTCATCTATACTTTATACTCTATAGCATGGGTCAGCAACCTTTTGTGGTCCAAGGGCCAAATATTCGACGTGGGAACTGCGCGGGCCGCACTTACAAAAATTCTCTAGCCACCCCCCCCCCCCCGGGACGGATCTCATTTGGTAGTTTTTATAAGGTCGAAATTTGCTCCAAGTCAACTTTAATGGGGGGGGGGGGTATCATTACAGTATAAATACAACATTTCAGTTCTAAAAATAAAACGGTTATCGTATTTTTACGACATTTATTGTTGTTATAATGACTACATAAATAAAATGGCAATATAAATCATTTTTAAGAGAGAGAAAAAGAAATGTCAAAGAAACTTCGAACAGAACTCAGAACTCAATGGGATTTTTTTTGTTGGATTTGACTTGAAAGTTCTTTAATATTTGCTTGCATTTTTGATGTGAAGACGCGTAGTATTGCGTCCAAATGTAAATGTGATAACAGTGTTTGTTTTTCCGATAATTAAGAATTGAAAAAGTTTGCTCACAAATATACGTACTACCAAACAAAGTAATTATTTGCTGAGCAAACCTTTTTAATTCTATGTACTTTTCGGAAGGCAAACTCCCGTAGAAATCTACCAAGTTATTTTTTTCCTTAAATGCCATTTTAAGGATATTATCACTTTGCAAATCTATCATGTTGATTTGCAAATAGCTTGGTACATTATCGATATCCACTGCGAAGGGGTTTTCGAAAATCTTCATCTTGAGATTTTTTTTAAATCAGCAAACCGGTGCAATGCCATTTTCATGTTAGTGTTTTCCCAAATAAAATTTATCCCAGCTCTTCTACTGTTTTCTTGCAATTTGAAAAATGATCGAGTGTCCTTTCATCGACATGCTTGATAAACAATGATAGTTTAATTTCAAATGATTTAACATCTGAATACATATGGCATATCAATTTATTTTTTCCCTGTAAACGAGTATTGAGTAGATTCAGTTCGGCAGTCAAATCAGTTAAAAATCCAACGCAAATTAAAAGTCACGTGCGTTGCGGCGAGAATCTTGCGGGCCGCACCAAGACTCCTCGCGGGTCGCAGGTTGCCGACCCATGTTCTATAGGATTTAGCCTGCGAGAGAATGAGATAGGATAATCGGTATTCTCTTTGAGCGGTGCGTCGTATCCTCCCCATTCTTGTTTAGGTACTTTAGTTTTCTGAAGGTTTCACTTCTACCGCGTGTGAATTGCACACTCTGTTTTTCTGTTGTCTACGGTTACAGATATTTTGTTGAAGATAATCACCGTTTACGAAAACAATGCTCTTTAGAAACTAATTCAAAATAAAAAGGATTTCTAATCTGGAATCTGGAACGGTACAAAATGATTTAAACTTTAAATAAACTACAGATCTCGCATTTACAATATAAAAATTTACATTATTATTCTTTGTGTAGACTTTGTTTGATTAGCTGGCAGATAGACACGGGGTGGTGAATTCTAAACCATTTTCAGGGTCACAAACCGTGGCTGAAACGATTTAACTATCATTCTGAACAATGCCTTCCACAAATGTGATTAAAATTATCGATATTATGGTGTTCTTCTTTGTTTCTTATCTTGCTTAACAAAAAGGCTATTTTTATCGTAATACCTGTGTTTTTTCAATGAAAAACAATGGTTTTAAGATGAGGTGTTTGATTGCTGCAAGCAAATAACCTCAAATTCATAAAGTCTGAGAAAATAAAACTATTTAAGAAAAGCAACATCTTATTATGTTGATTGATTATAAGAACAACATAATTATTATAACATAGGTAGATACTTAATTTGACGAAAAGAAAAATCTAATAAATTACATGATAAGATAAACCTAAAAAAAATAACAAGTGTGCACTTTACTAGCGGTAGAAGTGAAACCTTCAGAAATGTGGACGAAGCACCGCACAAAGAGGAGACCGATTTTTCTATCTTCTATTTCAGCGTTTCTTAACCTTTTTCAGTCACGGACCCCTAGGAAATCAAGCACAATTTTCAAGGACCCCCTTAATAACAAAAAAAACAGCAATAAATTTCGAACCATTTATTTTAATACTACAAATACAAAATAAATACGTTAATAATTAACGTACAATATTCACATTAATTAACAGTTAAGTAACGTGAAGATTGGTGTCGCTTTTTTGCGACTAAATTTGTGTTTATTTTATTTTTTATTTTACTTTATTTGGGAAACAAACAGTTGTACATATTTTATTAAATAATTACATTTGACAAATTTGCATGAACCAGTGAAGTTTCCACATTTGAGAATATAGAATTTAAAGAAAAAACAAAAAACTCATTAATATAAGAAGTTATACATACATAATACCTAACTAGATTACAGAAAATCAGATGAAACCAACATAATAAAATCAGATGAAACCAACATAATAATTCATACGAAAATCAGATGAAACCAACATAATAAGAGAAAAACAATAAAATAAGGCACACAGCAGGATTCACGATCAACAATCTGTTTTGATCTTCTCCGTTACACATTTTGTGAATTGAACTGAGGACAAATGGAAAATATCAGCGTCTGAAAGGATATTGTTATATTTTGTGCACGTCCTTTTCAGAAATGTATGTTGTGAGTAGGTAGTTAGTTTTTGATTGTGGGATGTGGAATAGTTTGTTTGTTCTTGTATTACGTACTGGACAGTGGAAATGGATGTTTTCCAGAAGATAGTTGCTGTCAACAGCGTTGTTGATGATTTTGTATAAAAATTTCTGGTCGGATATATTTCTTCTCTCTTCTAGTGATGTAATTTTATGGAATGCTAAGGAATCTTTTACATGTTCTGATATTCGGAACGATTTAAAGTCTAAGTATTTCAAAATTTTTTTTTGGATTCTTTCTAACCTTTCAATATTGACTTTGTATTGGGGATTCCAAATCACTGATCCAAATTCTAGTATGGAGCGAACAAAAGAAAAATATAATATCTTGATTACATGTGGTGATCTGAATGGTTTAGTCACTCTTACAATGAATCCTAGGAGTTTGTAGGCCCTGTCACAAATGGAATTTAGGGAACGTACCCAAACTACGTGACCAACTTTTTGCAATTTTTAACCCCCCCCCCCCCCCCCCGGTGACCAAAATCCTAAGGAACCCGCCGCTCATTTGTATGGAGCGTGACCTTTTGAAGACCCCCCCCCCCCCCTAAAAGTGTCACGTAGTATGGGTACGTTCCCTTATGTGTGATCGGAAAGACATTCCGGAGTCCATTATTATTCCTAAGTCCCTTACTTCACTACACCTTTTTAATTCAACTCCGTTTATTTTATATGGGAATGTTAGGGGGTTAGTGCTTTTGGTGAAAGATATTGTATTACATTTTTCTAGATTAAGGTACAGTTGGTTGTTCGCGCAATATACTCCAAGCATATTGATGTCCTCTTGCAATTCTAGGCTGTCATTAATATTATTTACTTTTTTGTAAATTTTAATGTCATCAGCAAAAATTTGGATTTTAGAGTTTTTGAAGCAAGAGTCTATATCATTTATATACAAAATAAAAAGGAGAGGTCCGAGGTGTGATCCTTGTGGAATTCCTGAGGGTATATTATAGAAACGTGAAGAGAAACCCTTAGCTCTAACTGCTTGACTCCTGTTAGTGACGTACGATTTGATCCATCTTAGAAGGTCCCCACTGATCCCGATTTTTAATAGCTTCTTCAGAAGCAGTTTGATGTTAATTTTATCAAAGGCTTTTGAAAAATCCGTGTATATAGAATCAATCTGAGTTTTACTACCCATAGAATTAAATATGAAATCTGTGTATTCCAGCAGGTTTGTCTCGACTGACCGTTTTCTAAAAAAGCCGTGCTGATTTTTTGATATGGTAGTTTGTACTGCTGGAAAAAGTTGGTCAAGAACCATGTTTTCCATAATCTTGCTGATAATTGGGAGTTTGGAGATGGGCCTGTAGTTAGTGATGTTATTTTTGTCCCCGCTTTTATGGATTGGTGTAATGAGTGCTTGTTTCCAGACGTTGGGGAAGTTGCCTTCCTCAAATGACATTTTGAACAGCATGGAGATAGGATAAGCCAATTGGTCCCGGCATTTTACATAAAAAATGGATGGAATTAAATCAGATCCCGCGCTTTTGTTCGGATCGAGTTTTTTTAGATAATGAAGTACATGCGATTGATTAAAGTTAATTGTGTGAATATGAAGATAAGAGTTGTCGACATTGTTATCAGAGTTTATAGGATCGAGGCTGGGGTTGGGATTCTCTACAAAAACCGATCTAAAATAATCACTAAAATTGTCACAAATGGATTGTCCATCAGTGCAGGAGATATCGCCAAGATACATTTGATTTGGTAGATCAGAAGACAATTGCTTTGATTTTACGAACGACCAGAAGCGTTTACTACACTTTTTTATTGATTCTTCTGCCGTCCTAATGTAGTTATCATAACATTCAAGTGAGATCTTCTTTTGACGATTTCTCAGCACTGAAAAGGATTGATAGTCAGCTAGATTTTTGTATTTTTTCCATTTTTTGTGATATTTTAGTTTCTCTTTTACAATTTTAATAAGTGGGGAAGTATACCAGGGGGGAAACCTTTCCAAATTAACATAAATTTTTTTTTCGGGAATATGTTTACGTATGAGGTCATTTATGATATTATAAAAGTTTAATACGGCCCCTTCAGTATCCTTATTTTGAAATTCGTGTTCCCAATTTATTATGGATAATTCGTTTATGATTTGTCCGTAATCACCTCGGTGAAACATTTTGACTGTCCTTGACGAAACGAGGGGAGACGGTTTAATAACAGGGGATAACTCTATGTCTAATGCTCTGTGGTGTGTATCTTCAGGCGTCAGAGGCTGGGTACTGTGAGTTATGCTACATTCTGAAATATTTGTCATGATTAAGTCAAGAGTTCGTTTATTTGTATTGATCACAGAATTAAATTGCTGTAATTGTGTGAATGAAAGGAAGTCAACCAACGCACAACTAGCAGTATCTTCTGGAAAATTTGATTCTAAATAGTTTTGCCCTTCTGTTACCTTCCAATTTAGTTTGGGTATGTTATAGTCTCCAGCTAATAAAAACAATCCTTCCGGGTGATTTGTGTGCAGGTCCGATGTATTGTTTAAGTGATGAATTAGATTATGAATGTAGTTGGTGTTTTGTGGATGGTACGAGCAGCATATACATAATTTTTGGAGTTTATTATTGTTACCTAGTATTGGCACCGATATCCAAATGTCCTCAGTACACGTAGACCACGGTAGTTTCTGAGCATTAAGCGATTTGGAGGTTGCGATTAATACCCCCCCTCCCTGCTGCTGTCCAGATACTAAGTAGTCACAATCCTTTCTAAACACATCGTACCTGCTGTCAAACAATTCGCTATCATGTATTGAATCATTTAGCCAAGTTTCGCATAAAAGGTAAATGTCAAAATTGTTTAAAAGAACCTGATTTAAGAAATTATGTGTTTTTGTGCGAAGACCTCGCACATTTTGGAAATATATGTTAAGCATTTTTTAATATTTTGTGAATAAAATTTGTTGAAAAATATTTTAGAAATATAATATAATTATGCTGTGATTGGGGACATTTTTGAACGTCAGGTTCTGTTTGTTTATGGTAAGTTGCATTGTTTATGGTTTCGATAGGCATTAGTTTTGACAGATTAAGAGGTACATCTATGGTCGAAATACAAATTGATTGTAAACATGCGAGTGTGAGAAAAATAATATTACGATGATACATTTCATAAGTTTTTGATACTATTTTGTAGTTAACAAGCGATGGTAATTCGTGTGTTACAATTAAGGAGATAATGTGTGTGATATTAAGGTATTTACATACTTGAGAGAGATTTATAATGTTAGGTTTATGTTTGACAGTATTATATAATTTTAATTTCCTAAAGGGACAGTCGGCGAAACATCATGTGTTGTTTTTAATTTTGATAGTCTCTCGACGTCATCTTGATCAGCGATTAGTATCATTGGGGTGGTGTCACTTACACGAATGAATATTTTTCCGTTTCGTACCCAGCAGTAGAGTATTTTTTTTTCCATTTTTATCTCTCGGCATTGTTTCAAAAGATATTGATTTTTAGGGGTTAAATGGTCATTAATGTAGATTCTAGTGGATCCTGGAAGCTGTAATTCTGAGACGAACATACCCTTTCTCTTTCTTATTGCTGCTAACAAATCGTCTTTAATGTACCTGCGGGTGAATTTGACCACAAGGTTCCTCGTTTTTTCCTTTATTACATTGCGATTTATTCTTGGGGAGATTCTGCTGGCGAAATCCACATCTTCACGGGTGATTTTGCATCCAGCCACAGTACCGATTTTGGATAGTATGTCATATACATTTTCGTTTTTATTTTCAGGAATTCCGCTTATAATAACATTATTGCAGCGGTTGTATTGATCGTTGTTATCAATTTGTCTCTCCAAAAGCATTACCTTGTTCTTGAGCTGTTCTATTTCGTCTTTAAACTCCTTTTTTATAACTTCAACAATTGATGTTACCACTAAGTTGTAATCTTAAATCGGATGCCACTTGTAATCTGTTTCTGTATTTGTTTTTAGTATGTAGGATGTCCGGAAAGTGCATTAACTTCGGGAGGTGATTCTACATGATGGTAGGAGTAAAAAAGATTAACAACTTTTTCCGAAATTCCAACTTTTTTTTTACCATACAAAAAGACGTACCTACTAAAATTCCTTAGTGTGAGGTACGATCTTACTTGCTGAGCGCCCGCCGGGCACGATTGTGGCAACATTGCACGGTTGTGACTGGCCCGTATGGTAACAGCGGAAAATAATAAAGCTGGCGGCACACGCCGGTCTATTTTTATCTTTTTACCACAAAACAACCCCTAAAAGTTGGAATTTCGAAAAAAGTTATTTATCTTTTTTACTTATAATATCATGTAGAATCGCCTCCCGAAATTCATGCACTTTGGACACCTTGTATACAAGAGCAGAGAATGCCCTAGAGGTAAGTGGTTGAGAAAAGCAGTAAATGATTCAGTGCTTCTCAGCGTTGTTGCCAACTCTAGTATTTTAAGTAGATCTACGTATTTAGGTCTGTCCTGCACACCTACTAACTTCAGTTCACAATCTACGTATTTTCTTTAAAATTGTCGAAATTTTAACAAAATAACAACAAGAAGCTTTCCAACAAGAAATTTTCCGTTACGTAATTCTTTACGTCCCATCCCATATCCCATTTCGCCCCACCCGTTGGGCGAAATATATCCGCCACAGTATCCCATTTCGCCACACCCGTTGGGAGGTAAATAGTCGCCACAGTATTTATTCATTTTCACAAAAAAGCGACAAAAAAAAGAATTTTCTAGTCCGACTTACGCCTTTTTCAAAATCCGAGTTGACAACACTCTGCTTATTCTGATGTTTTCTTATAATCTTCGCTTACTTTTTAGCACTTTTTTCAAAATCCGAGTTGACAACACTCTGCTTATTCTGATGTTTTCTTATAATCTTCGCTTACTTTTTAGCACTTTTTTCAAAATCCGAGTTGACAACACTCTGCTTATTCTGATGTTTTCTTATAATCTTCGCTTACTTTTTAGCACACCGCCCGCTGTCACACATTCGCCATGCTAAGTAAGCGTAGAGATAATGAGACTTCTGGTGGCATTTATTTATTATTGTTAAATGGTCCAGAGATGGGACTGCGGACCCCTACAAATATATTCGCGGACCACAGGTTAAGAAACACTGTCTATTTCATTCTCTCGCAAGCTAAATCCTAAAGATATATGTGTTGTCTCTTTTTATAGTTGCTTTTTCGTTTCATCGAGTTTCAAATCACAACAGTGCTAATGAAATGTTAACTTTAAAAAAATACAAGTATGCAGTTCACACGCAAGACAAGAGTGGGGAGGGTTAAGAACTTATTTAAAAAAAGCCAATTAATGCCTTTGCAAGATCAAAGATATTGAAAGAAAAAGCCGCAAATTTCATAAACAGATAAATTTCATAAACTTCATGGAAATATACATCAAACGGGTGAAACACAAATTACAAAAACTTTAACCACACTTGCTGTTGGTTTTGTCAATAATTCCGTATTCAGTAATAATTTCTTTGATAAGTCAGTAATGGATAAATCGTAATAATGTTCTCACGAGACCACACCGAATTACCGAACGGTAGATAATATTTTTTTAATCAAAGGGAAGCAACTTTGACTGAAGTTGGTGGTTGCGGTGAGGAACTCGGTGTGGTCGCAACTCACAAGGAACTTCTCACGCTGCACCACAATATTTTTAGAGTTCCATGACAAAACAGAACATTGAAGAAAAGTGAAGAAAAATAACACACAAACAACACACCTAATTTAAACTAGCCTAACCCAACCAAACCTCACCTAACTAAAACTAGTATAACCTAACCTATCTCAATATTGGAGGTGCTATAGGCGGTTGAATCCTTTTTGTATGCTATTCACACACAAAAATTGAACACATAAATTACTTAAAATAAGTTGTGGAAAATAAGAACTAGCCTAACCCAACCAAACCTCACCTAACTAGAACTAGTTTGACCTAAACAAACCCAATATTGGAGGGGTAAATATGCATAGAGTCCACCTCACTGATAATACGAACGTTGGTGTTGTCGAAGTTTGATGCACGGATAATACGGAATATTCCTTTTTTTACTTATAGACAATCAAATATGAAATTTGTCGGAAGTAATCATAATATTAAAAAACATCCCAGGTTTTGGGAGGAATGCAGATCCGGGCACAGCTTTTTTTTGGCAAAAAACCATGTTTTCAGCGCGTTTTAAGTTGAGAACATTAATCTAGAAGGTGAAAAAAAGTGCGGAAAGCAATAAAAAAAAAATTGAATAAGTAATTAATTTTCAATTACGTTAAGTAAAATTTCACCACACAAACCGATTCTGTCAGTACGCCCGCCATTTTATAAATAAACCAGTCATACTAACCTAAGAAAAGAAAGTCAGTGTTGCCAACTCCCAAAAATATTTATCCCTAAACTAAACTCAAAAACCCCTAGAAACCGGCAAATTACTTGAAAATACCCCTAAAAAATTTTTTTTTGTAAAAATAATGAATAATAATGAATAAATAATAAGCTGTAATGTTTTTTAATAATCTTTATTAATAAATTATTTAAAACATCAAATACGCTAAGTTTGTCTAATTATGGTTTGTGATTCAAAAGAAAGTGCCCCTTTATAACGCCTACTCGCGTCACGGCAAAAAAACATCCCAGTTTTCAAGTAGTTTAGCGGCTATGCTAGGTTTGTGTAACATGGTTTGTGATAGAAAAGAAAGTGCCCCCTTCGTAGCGCCTACTCGCGTCACGGCAAAAAAACATCCCAGTTTTCAAGTAGTTTAGCGGCTACGCTAGGTTTGTGTAACATGGTTTGTGATTCTGGCGTACAATCAATAAAATTTCAATTCGCAAACCGACGTTATGACAATCCAGCGGCCATTTTGTCACTGATATATTGGTATCCCTCATTCAAGGATAAACAAGATACGATTGTAGCCGACTTCGTGGGATACATGGATAAGGCGCGTAACTGAAAAACAGAATTGTAATGTTAATAAACCTTTATTCATATAAGCACTTTAATTTGGAAGGTGAATAAATCTATAAACTAAATATTACCTTAAACTAAAGCGCCGTTTACACGCAATTTGTCTCCATTCCAGTACCTACGCGCCTTATTATTTATCCCCTACAATCGTATCTAGGCTCTTGCTTTTATCAAGTCAGGGATACCAACTTACCAACAAATTAGTGTCAAATGGCGGACAGTATCGGTTCATGAAGTGACATATTATTGATACTTTAAACAGCTGTATCTCCCTCAATTTTGCCGAGCGCACCTTAATTTCTTTTTTATTCAACTTCTCCACACTTTTCTCATCTAGAAAGTGCCTTTTTATTAAATCAAACTGTGCCCGGATCTGCATTTCACCCCAGGTTTTGAATGGTTTGTTTGGCAAAGCAGGGTTTGTCTAGCGAGTTTGTGTAATTATTCTAATACATTTCTTTCCATGTTATACTGTTATAAATACAGGTACAAACTTGTCAATAATGCATTCACATTGTTTTACGCAAAAATATTTTTTCTACGATTGATTGTCTATGAAATGTTAAAATAAAAACGATGAATAAACAATGGCGTTACCGCGTGAGTGAATTAATTTAAACAAAATTAAAATGTTAAATGCATATTTTTTGCATGTTTTTTGGTCTCCCCCGACATAAATACTCAATATTCGTAATAATAAAGCTAAATCTAACTGTTTGAATAAAAAATATTCCGTAAACGAGTAAGCGGTTTAATGCATAAATAATGTTTTATCCTTGATGCATTTGAAAGAAAATATGATTTTATAATTTTTTTTATTCGGCGGTACATCCTCTCTACGCACCCCGTCGGGGTCACTTAATTATATTTTGTGTAAGTGGGAATGTGGGTATACCGTATTTACCCTAAACCGACTGCATATTATATAAAAGTTATGCCGGGGGCCAACTGTCGACGGATCAACTGTCATGGAACACATTATATATTATAAAAGTACTTACACGTTTCAAAGTCACAAGTCCATGAATGATTAAACTAATTTATATAAATTTCAGCAATCCTTTCAGTAACTGACAATTTAATTTCGATGAATCAAACAATAAAGGGATAAACGCCAAAGACAGCGAAAATTAGTCAGATTTGTAGGTAAAAGATTAAATTTTACACGTCCGTTGTTTTATTTGCACTGACAGACTGGGCTGGGGGTAGAATTTCTGACAAATAAAAATTCGTATTCGTAGGTTCCCCTGGTAACCGAAGTTTGTTCGAAATTGCAATACAGGAAAATAGGTCAATTTTCAGTTCCTCCCTTCGTGTTAATGTTTTCAACTATATCGATGAGAGGGAACAATGTGAAACATATTATATTAAGGAAATAGGTCAGAAATTAGACAGTGGAATGGTCAATACTGTCAGTTTCGCCTTGGTGAAAGTCTTTAGCCGTATTTATTTACCAAATCTGAATAGTCAGAAAAACGGCCCAATCTTCCTTTTTTCATATCTCCTTTTCCTACTTCAGCCTTACAAAATACCTCGATTGAGTGTGCCATAGTTAAACTAGCTCCGGAAAGTCGGGACTCTTGAGAACATATTTCGATATTATTATTAGTGACCTGTAGTAAGACGGGGCCCTGGAAGGAGGAGAACCTCATGGCTGAAAAACCTGAGACAGTGGTTTGGCCAATCTACCGTGGAGCTGTTCCGGGCCGCAGTAAACAAAGTCCGCATAGCCAACATGATAGCCAACGTCCGTTGAACGGACAGGGCAAAAGGCACAAGAAGAAGAAGATAATAGTCAAACAGAAACTAAGTGAACGGTCAAAGTCCAAAGTCAGTAATAAAATTTACAGGTAAAGCAACATGAGCAGGTTCACGACTTAAAATTAATTTTACTAAACAAAAGTTTTTATTATGTTCGAGACTAAATTTAAGTCTGAATAAAGATTGAATGAAAATGCGTAGGTGTTTAAAAATACCTACAAGGTGTCCGGTAACTCATATTACATATATATTTCAGAATCAGGAAATTTCTTATCAGTTTTTATCAGATGCTAATTATTAAAGCGGTAACCAATTTATAAGACATTTAAATTTTAATAATATTTGATTTTTACCCCCGGCTGGTATTTTACAAATTTATTTTTTTAAAGACAAAAATACCTAAATGTGCAAATCAACATAAAACAACATACTTTTTACAATACAATGAACTTGTTACATCGGTAAATTTTTATTTGTGATTAAAAATATTTATTTTACATTCCAATTACAGAGGGTTCTTCGAGGAATGTCACAAACTGATTTTCAAACCAATTTTTGAAGACTTTGGAATTCATTTCAGAATGGTAATCTGTATTCGACATAACCTTTTTCGTACGGAATATAAATTTACTCCCCGTGATAAAACCCGTTTTTGCTGAACCACAATGCAAAATGATCAGTCGGCTTCCTTTTCCAACTGGCACTTGTAAACCCCCATTGCCCTCACTATTTTTCCACATGTGTGTAATCGAGTGATTTTATTCACCCAAATCTCGTCCAAATAGACTATTTGCCGTCCGTCGCTAGTTCATTTTCATTTTGATTCATTTTTCTCAAAAAGTCTACACGCGCTGTAGCAATGTCTAATCTTCTCATTAAATACTTTCTTCCATCATGCAAAATACATCGCAATAACTCATGAGATAAAAAATATATATTTTATCCACCAGAACTTTGTTAAGATTTGTAAGAGTGGGATATTGTCCATTGTCATAAAAATCCATCACACTGCGACGCACAAGATCCTTTTTAAAATCTTCCAATCCCGTTGAGGCCGCAAGTCTGCCGCCAATAAATGTATGGATGTCGTCAGTCCTGCTGCCAATAAATGTACTTGCTTGAAGTTCAATGTTTTGATGTATTCTGGATTGTTATGGATTTTTTGGAAAAACTTTAATCACACCGATAAATAAACGGAGTCAAAATGACATTAATAAAGTATAGGTATTAAATCGAAAATAAAGTACTGGACTGGTTTTTGATCTTATGAAGTCAATACCGTACTTACTACTGAATGTGGAATCATTAAATGTTTGCTTTTATAGTAAGTAGGATGATATAAATAACAATGGAATTACCAAAGGATTTCGTCGCCTAATTCACGGGAATAACCGCCAATGGAATTTCTAAATTATGTTTCGCAGCGTGTAATTTTAGATATCGTCTGAAATATTGTTTTTTAGAATCCAGTTTAATGTATTTTCGAAAATAGGAATTTAATAAAAAATATTAATAATAATAATATAATGGTGGAGGGCCTTTCGAGTTTGGGTTTTTCGGAGTTTTGACTGTACGTTAAATCCCCTTGTGAAATTTTGGGAGTGCATTTGGTATCTGTTCGACTATAGTGACCGACAGAAGATTCTGTTTCGGCAAAAAATCTGCCGAAACCGAATTTCTTTAGATATGTTAAAAATCAGTTGTTTACTGTTATTTGGTTTATATTTTACACTTATTCAGATAGTTAACAACAGGACGACCCTTTTCAGTTTCGGTGTGTAATTCAGACACGTGTAAAATTAGTCTGGACGATTATTGCTGACAAACAGCCAGCCAAATGCAGGCAGCCAAAGTACTCAAAGTAGGAACCAAAGTTATCGGTAGGAACTAACAAATCATTTAATATTCCCACGTTTACGGAACGGTGACAGTACGAAATGTCGATAAACATAATAATGCTGCAGCTCTTTCTTACACATTAAATAATGGTAAGACAAAAGATAAGACCAGTGTTGCCAACCCGAATTTTGAAAAAGACGTAGGTCAGACTAGAAAATTACGTAGAAACTGTATAATTTGGATTATGAAAAGTTCGTAGATCTACGTACTTTTTTTTTGAGTGACATGAAGAAGTTAGGGTAGGTAGATGAAACAGAATAAAACGAGTATTTGTTATACAATTTATTTAAAGAGGTACCCCTGGTATTGTAAACTTTCACTTTTAGCCGTTTACCATGCTTGTTTGCCACATTTGTTGGAGGGTTTTTAGAAAATACCTGAGGTAAAAATTACTAGGCGCAGACGCCGTTCTATTTATATAAGAACACTAACCTTAAATTCAGTAAATTTAAATGATTTACCCCTTCAAGGCACATATGAATCTAGTAAATAAAAAAAAATTGCCACATTGGTGGTAAAAAAAAAGAATTAATTTTTTTTTTAAATACTCAATCTTCAGGCAAATTAATTTTTTACATATATTGGAACATTAACTTTAAATTCTGTAAATTTAAATGATTCACCTCTTCAAGGCATACAAGAATCTAGTAAATAAAAAATAAAAAATTGCCACATTTGTGGTAAAAAAAAGAAATAAAAAACTCAATTTTCAGAATCTTCAGGCAAATTAAATTTGTACATACGAGTGTATTGATTAAAATATTTAATATATGTTCCTGCGAAGGCTCGCTGCTTGTTTTCAAGCCACTTTTTGTAAAAAGTAAGCCTGTTAGCGTGTCAGTAGGGAGTATGTTTTGGATGTTAATTTTTATCAAATTTATCGCGGAAAACAGACGCTTGACATTTGCACTGCTATGAGTGCTATGTGGCAATGTTTAAGTTTTGTGCAAACTGGGCTAATAAGGGAAACATTTGATACGAATCGCCTTTTCGTATTTTTGAAACATGACGCCAAAACCCATTGATTTGTTAATCCTGTTGAAATGGAAGAATTGTATTTCCGTCTGCGCGACTTCTTATGATGTGGCGCGGACTCTAGTATGAAACGGAACGTTTGTTGGAGTCCGCGTCTGGTAAAGTTACGGAAAATATGCTGCTTCAGCATAATAAGTTGTAATTTTGCAAATTTGTACAATTTGAAAGAAAATACGTAGATTCTGGGCCTAAGTTCGTAGATGTGCAGGAAAGACCTAAAATACGTAGATCTACGCAAAAAGACGTAGAGTTGGCAACGCTGGATAAGACACACAATGCACGTATGTCAGTTTCCATCGATCACAACGGCGCTAAAGAAGAAAAGAAGTTTTCACTTATAAAAATAACTGAAGTTACCAAACTTTGTAATTCGATTGTTTCGAAGTACGACTGTACGACTACGAAAGCGAAAGTCAACCAATCTATGTTTGGACCTTTGCCCTCTCCCCCACGTCACGAAATTTAAAGATGGGCCGATCCCGGCGGCACTGCAATGCCGGGCCAACCCGCGACAGGAGTGGAGCAAGCCCCGAACATCCCGTCACATTCCAAAAATCAGTTTAATATACTGGTCCCGCATTGCGGGAACTATCAGATATTAAGCTGATAAGAACAGATACTACACTTTGATCTTAGCCAACAGGCCGAGAAGCGATACCAAACTACGAAAGCAGTGTTGCCAACTGTTAGCTATACCAAATTGCTAGACATCTTACAAAATGTTGCTAGATTGCCAGTTTTTATTACCCCAAAAAGTTGCTAGAAGTAGCTAAATGTTACAGTAGGTAGATAAGTTACATTAAAATGACAAATTTTGACAATCGTTTTATTTCCATTAAATCGAACAAAAGAGAAAAAAATATCTTATGCACGTTATTGAATAAAAAAATAAATTAAACATTAATATTTAAAGAGGAAGATCAGAAAATGTCGATGGCAGTATATTTCAGTGATTTTGAATATTTTTCAGTGGTACCCATTTTATGCAGTACATCTTTAGGCAAAACACAGTTATAGCAGCATTTACCACTTTTCCTGAGAGTCTCTAATGCAGAGGAGTGAGTTAAGAGTTTTTTTATTATAAGAAATATAATATTTCGCTTTTCGAGTTGTCAAACTCATTCGGTTTCTTTGCTTATTTTTAACTATATTCATCTGAGAGAATAACCTCTCCACCTCTGCAATAGAATGTGGCAGTGAAAGGCAAGTTAAAGCAAGAGTACTTATATCTTGGTATGTGTTGTCACCGGAAGAATTGTTATAAAACAATGAAGAAAAGTTGATATAAAAAGTAGCTATAAAGTTTAGCTACAAGTTTCATTAAAATGTAGCTGTCTGACAACAAATAATAGCTAGATCTAGCTATAAAGTTGCTAAGTTGGCAACACTGTACGAAAGTTTTGGGCTTAAACCGACCTGTTTGAAACATCCGCGTGCGAGCCGCTAACGAAAGTAGCGTCATCTATGCGCAGTACTTTTTATCAAATTATACACCGCGCACAAACAGAACTGCTGTGCTGTGTACTGTGTGTGTACTGTGTTGTAGGCAAAGTATACAGTATACATCAATGGTAGGTAGGTAAGAGTACGAGTGTGTTTCCTATTCTATTACCGGTAACCGGAAAAAGCAGAGTAGTGACAAAATAGAATATAATAAAACAATACGTGAGGTTAGTAGGTACCTACCTAGGTATAGTAAATATTATAAAAAATACTTATTAAGTATGTAAACTAATTACTTTTACAATTATTATTAATAACGCCCGAGGACGCCCAAGAAAGACATGGCACGACCAAGTGAATCAGATACTTGAGTCGGGCCATGTCAAGAGTCAGAATAATAGAAGAGAATGTATGAGACGTTGTATGAATGTAAACGAGGCAAGGAATGTGTGCCAAGACCGGGATGTTTGGCGGTCCGTCCTCTCTGCCTACCCCTGCGGGGAAACGGCGTGATGGTTAGTTAGTTAGTTAAGTAAGTACAATATTTATACAGGGTGTTAAGGGACGTATTTAACTTACTTTAACCAGTGATTCCTGACATTATTATTTGGAGTAAAAAACGCATTGATTATATACATTGATTATTATACCTCAATGAAAAAACGTAAGTACTTACTTAGAACTAATTTTTGATGTTTTTTTTTTCTACAAAAACAACAAAAAATAGTAGGTGTTGGACAGTTGGAGACGGAGTGAGGGGTTGGTCGCTCACTCGGCATGTGAAATTTTTTTGTTTGATTTAAGGAAAAAAAAAATTTAAATATCGTCAAAAAATTCGCTGGAGACCAAAATTTCATTTACATTTCTTACTCCAAATAATGTCAGGAGTCAAGCAGTCAAGTACGTCCCTAAATACCCTGTATAAGGTACTATTAAACAAATTTTAGTAACAATGATTTTTTTATACTGATACTCACACTCCGAGCTTTATGTCTATTATATCATTGATATAATAATAATTATTATTATTATTTGATGATTTTTATAGTGCCATTTTCGTGAGAAAATCGCCTATTATGTTAAACGAGATTTCGTGATATTTACAAATTAATGTATCATGTAATTGGAATAGCCTTCAAAAGTTATAAAAAGAGAGTTGTTCTTATAAAAAAAATATTATTCATACTTTTTTAAAAAGATCAATATTTGTTAGTATAAAAATAAAATCGAATTTACCCGAGACGCTATCTAGGTTACAAACCGATTCTTAGAACGATTGTTTCTAATAAAAAAGTAGGTAGTTGCTTATAATATGAAAAAAAAAAATTGTCGAAGATAATATTGTTAATTCTAAAATTTGAAATATAAGTTTGACAATTATGACGGTTTGACGGAAGGTGGCAATGACCGAATTGGTAAAGGCGCCCGTTCCGGTTAGACGAGAGGTTCTGGGTTCGGTCGGGATAATAATAATTCGCTTCTGCATGCAGTGCTTTAAATCGGATGGTGTGTAAAATAGCGATGTTTCACGGTTCACTTCTGCAATTCAATTTGAATGAAGCAACCATATTGAATCATGTAATTAAGGGCATATTATACACTTCAATTTTATTCTGCCTCGCAATTTCGTGTAAACAAGAAATTGAATGTTTCGATGTTATTGCGCGTCATCTTTTAACCGTATTGAAAATATTGAGCTTGTTCAATATTTTCAATGCGATGGTTCTGTTGTTCATTCGTGCGCATGCGCGAATGCGGCGTTGCATGCGCACGCAGCACTGTGCGCGCGTATGGAAGCATTGATATATATATATTATGGAAGTGTCAAACTGTGACTGTTTATTTTGTAGTGAGTTGTCAATATAGAAAATGGTTTTTAAATGAAGGGAAGAGCATACGCCTCTGTTCTTAGAGAACTTTAAGAAGTATCCAAGCCTGTGGAACATTAAATCAGAGGGATATAAGAACAGAGATGTGATTGAATGGTCCACTTCTGAAAAGTACGTGTAAACAGCACACCCTTTCAATTATACGCCGTTCAACCAAATCGCATCAATGTGGTTGAAGTGTATAATATACCCATATAAAAGTGAATGTTTCATCGTCATTAAATGTCATTGTACAATCGCATTGAAAATATTGAGCTTGCTCAACGTTCAGTATTTAACGCGGTTGAATGAGAATTGAACGTGTAAACACAAGCATTGAATGTTTCAATCGACCTTCATTTTGTGCGCGTCGCCGTCACGGGAAACGTCGTGTTGCCGAAGTACCTAGTCAAAATGGTATACAAATGGAGAGAGAAGCATACACCTCTATTTTTGGAACTTTTCAAGAAGTACCCTTGCCTGTGGAATATCAAAGCAGAGGGTTATAAACACCGAGATGTGCGCACAAATGCGATAAAAGCACTAAATCGAGATTTGAATATAGTCGGCGTGAGTGACGAGGACATAAAATTAAAAATTAAAAGCATTCGCACCCGTTATGTTTTCGAGTTAAAAAAAATAAAACTATCGATTAAAAGTGGCTGTTTAACAGATGTTTATATTCCAAAGCTGTTTTGGTTTGAACAAGCGGATGAATTTTTGAATGCCGTGTGTGTTCCAAGAGAGAGTTCATCGAATTTGGTAAGTACCTGTCATTTAAATAAAACACAAAGTATAGTTAATATAATATTAGAAAACATAACAAATTCATTAAAAGTACAACAGTGCAGATAGGAAAAAATAGCGGTTATAAAAGTGTTTACAACGCCTCGGTAATTAATCTTCTTATCATTTGCCATTGCCAGGGCACAATTGACAATATCAGTAGTGACAAATTTCTTTGCAAAGATATTTCGTAACTACTCTGCGAGCATTTTCACTATGATTTCCTAACCTGGTTCGTGGCATAAATATACCAAGCCACCCATTCGCTTCAGATACATGGGCATATATCCTGAAAACTTAATCTTGTCGAAAAAGATCCAGGCCCGTCTGTTTCAACAGAATGCTAAATCGTGAGCTTAATTCAAATTGAGTATCAAGGATGTTAAATACGACCACGCGCAAGTTGCAAGGTGTTCTTATTTACTTACTTATGCTAAATACATTCATAAATAAACCAGTCATTAGATTGATAACTTCTTGCTTTTTGCACAGACAAAGTTTCGACGCTATTTAACCATAGATACGCCAATATTTGACGATTTTTTTTTTCTCGCGGTATGACGTCATACATACCATCGACAAAAATAGGGGAAACAAAAAAAGCTCAACCATAGACAATATAATTCTTTTCGGTACCTACCCAACTCTTTAGCCTAAAATATTATTTTAAAAATAAAATGAAATGTCAAAATAAATGAAAACACAATAACATTTTTTAATATTTTATTATAAACAGGTAAAAACAGAAAATACAAGAATAACCAACTAACCATCACGCCGTTTCCCCACAGGGGTAGACAGATAGAATGTACCGCCAAACAACTCGGTCTTTGCTCACACTTAATGATTTGTATAGCGCCATTTCTGTAAAAAAAATCACCTCAAAGGCGCTCTGCACAAACTTATAATATATTTCTACAATGTTACTTCCAACTACAAAGTAGACAAACCATTTTAAATTTCATCTACCGGTTATCACTGATATGAAACTATACTCGTACATTCGATTTGACCAATAAACGCTTTGCTGCGTAAAAATATACATACATTGTTTTATTTATACTCTATACAGGCAGAAAATACACGGGACCATACATGGTTTTACCACATACGCCTCATTTCTACAGCATTCAGTCTACTTTCATCTTTCCTCTGCCAGTTCCTCACTGCCATACATACATCAGGTACAGTACTCCACTGTGGACTGCTAGCTTCGCTTCTTTAGACAGTTTTTTTTTGTTAGCGCCAACGGCATTCAATTCTCAATTAATGAAGTTACCTGCATTTTCCCTTCATTCAATATCTGTATCAGCCTTCCCATCCCTTGTAAACATACTTCCCACGATATACAAACTCATTCACCTACTCAATTACATTCACAACTGTAGCACACTGTATTCAGACTCTCTCTACTGACAAAAATATAAAGTACAGAATAGAAGAGGCGTACTGAGAATGCGTTGTTCTTGTCGCGTTCTGGTTCAGTTCATGGAGACTAGACGTGGGTCGTTACGCCGTTTTCAAGAAACGTAACGAAACTAGTTTTTTGGTCGGCGTAACCTGTTTCAAAACAGATTATTTTTGTAACTAGTTATTTTCATTCAGCTTCAGTTACACACGAAACTGTATACCCCCACCAACTATAAAGTTACACACGAAACGAAAATTAATTAAAGCACTCTCTAGTATCTAAGTGTTTGTAGCTATACAGTGAAATCAACGTATATGAAATTAACTTCCCTTCATACTTTATTCAGGCTTAGGACTGACTGCATTAAATGTATTTATGATTAATTTGGATAAAATTTTATAAAATTTAAAATGATAAAATTTCACTTTACGCAATTGAAATTTAAAATGCATTATTTTCCGCCATCCCAAATGCAAAATGTTTCCTTTTATAGTAATTAAGATGAATCTTAAGGTTTTTTTTCTAAAAATTGTTCGTAATAAGCGTTGACAGTGCGATGGAAAATTTACCGAAAGTGCTCAGTATTATACACAAGTACAACGACGAACTAAAACAAACTGAATTATTTTACTTTAAATTCAAAAAATGGTCGCTCGCTTCCCAGAAACGGAATCCACTCCCGCTTACTCGAAAATGTTCGATTCAACCGGCCGGTAAACGCAACTATGCGAAACGCGGCGAAACTACTCTGCAATCAGTTACTCACATCACACCCAACACAGAAATAACGCATTTACAAAAATAACTACTTGCAGTTTTATCGAAACTAGTTATTTCCGTTACATACCGTGTAACTAGTTATTGTATCTAGTTACGTTAAATAACGCTCACGCCTAATGGAGACTCTTCCTTCTTGTGTTCTCTCAAGGACAGTGGTGCCAGGAAGTGGTGGAACACGTCAGCCCCCTATCTCCCGACAGCCTGCCAGCTGTAGGGGTAGAAAGTAAGCAGCCTGATACTCTATCTGTCACTTTGGTGTTTCGAGCTGAAAGTATTAGAAAATAACTCGTGAGATACATCAAGACAGACAGATCAAAACAAAACATTGTAAATACGTGAAACAAGATTAAATTAATGTACCTTTGACACTATGAAGTGATTGTAATTATTGCTAAAATAGCCGTATGAAATGAGCTTAAAATTTCATGTAAATAATCAATATAAATATTTGTACCTGAAGGTTATGAATTCACGACGATCATGCATTCAATCGCGATGTGCCATTTGACGATAGCATTATCCAAAAACACATGCACGAGTTCTCAAAATCGGGTAAACAATGTATTCAAGTCTGCAATTCCACACCGCGCTGATATTTACTTGTATGAAGCAACTATAGATTGTGCGCGGGTAAATAAAACGTGACATTAAAGAGCGACCATTTTGCTGGATTATACCATAAATATACTAACCCCTAGATCGATATCTTCGGGCCTTTTGCTTCTAAGCAGTTTGGTCATCACTGTCACCAACTTAACCAAAAATAAAATGGTCCACCAAAGACAATAAACAAATAACATAGAGGAAGTTCAAGGCCATTTATCACCATAGAGAATATGATCGCACTCGACCTTCTTCATTCATTCATTAGCCAAATAAATTATTTAAAAATAAAAATGCTTGAAAGCAGAAAAATGTTTTAGTTTCCCCAAGAAAACAACGTTCCATCTGACAAAGCCTGAGGGAATGAGCTTTACATAATATTTACAGCTCATTCTCTCAGCAGGGAGCTTTGTCAGATGGAAACCTGTTATCCTGAGGAAATCAAAAAATCAAGCGTTAGTAAAAAACCTAAAATACTTGAAATATGAACTCCTTATAAAAGGAAAACATTTTCAAATAATGATTATGGTTTTCTACAACGAATTTCCATTTTTCTGCTTGAAAAATGAGAACTCAGGAGTACATGTTTAAATACTTTTTATTTTCAGAAAGACAATCAATAATAGCACATAAAAACACTGGTTCGGTGAATTCGATGAATTAATAAATGGTTTGAAAAAGACTATCGACACTGGAAAGGAAACATGGCTAAAGCGTCATACAGCTGTGACATTAAAGATTAACGTACACAATAAGCTGTATTGTTTGTTTACGTATGTTCATCTTTAATGTCACATCTATATGGCGCTTTAGCCATTTTTCCTTTCTAGCAGTCACCGTACATATCTTAGTTCTTGTAGAATGAAATAAAAAATCTGCATATTCTAAATTTCCTTTCAACCGAAATTAAACAGAGTATACCTTCATCGAGGACCCATTCCAGCCATCTCACAGTAAAAACCGCATCACGTGTTCTGAAAAAAATATATCACATTAAAAAAATTTTGTGAACATAATATATAATATTTTTCCCTTGTGATGACATACTTTGTTTATCACAAGGGAAAAATATTCTCCCTTCTGTTCATATGAAGAACGAAAAAACCACGTAAGATCGTTGGAGATCCGCAAAAAATGCAAGGCTGATGTAAGCGTAATGAGTAAGATTGAGAAAGAAACCCTCAGATGGTTTGGGCATGAAAAGCGAATGTACAATGAATGGAAGAAGTATATATAACGCAGATGTGAGTGGTAGTGAAGTACCAAGTCTTCCTCGGGGACACCGGAGGAAGACTTGGCACGATCAAGTGAACAATTGCTTGCTTGCGTGGGGCACGTCAAGAGTCAGAATAATAGAATAGTATGTATAAATGTGAATGAGGCAAGGAATGTATGCCAAGACAGAGTTGTTTGGCGGTCCGTCCTCTCTGAATGCCCTGCGGGAACAGCATGACAATAAGTTACTTAAAGCATTATTAATTTTACTTACCAAATGTTATGGTCTGCCAAACAATGTTATAAGGTGTTCCTAATGTAAAGCTTCAAAATCATCCAAAGTCTGAAACATTTTCTGAAACAATATTTGTGAAACATTAACCACTCGGACCCATAAGCTTGTTTTAACGATAACATAACATTAACAGACATATGTATGGCGTACGAGGCGTACGTAACTTATTAAAGTAAAATTGAAAGCATATTTTATCAATTATCAATACAAACACATGTCATTTAACCTCAAATAGGTTTAAAGATAAATCAAGCTGAATGTTAATGTCGTATGTAATTACCTGATTTCTGGATCAATTGCGGACAAACTTTAACCATTTTTCCACCTCTATAATTCGTGTAAACGATTTTTGAATGAAATATGCCCATCGGCGATGTCAACAATACAAATTCAAATACGAATTCATGTTCGTTTCACAATCGTATGATGCAATTTGACGTTTAAAGTTAGACCTATCTATAATTAAGCTTTATCTATAAGAATTTGGTCCGCTCCTGTCAGTTCCAAGGTCAAAGCCGAGATTAACGCCCCTGGATTATACAATACACATATAGGCAGTGTTGCCAACCCAAATTTTGAAAAAGACGTAGGTCAGACTAGAAAATTACGTAGAAACTGTATAATTTGGATTATGAAAAGTTCGTAGATCTACGTACTTTTTTTTTTGAGTGAAATGAAGAAGTTAGGGTAGGTGAAACAGAATAAAATTAGAATTTATTTAAACAGAATACCCCTGGTATTGTAAACTTTCATAGACTGCGGTTACCGTTTACCATGCTTGTTTGAAACATTTGTCGTAGAGTTTTTAGAAAATACCCACACGAGGTAAAAATTGCGAGGCGCAAATAATGCCGTTCTATAAGAACATTAAGCTTTACATTCACTAAATTTAAATGATTTACCTCTTCAAGGCACATAAGAATCTAGTAAATAAAAATTGCAACATTTGTGGTCAAAAAAGAATTAAAAATAATTCTCAATTTTCAGAATCTTCAGGCAAATTAAATTCTATTTATAAAATAACATTAATTTTAAATTCAGTAAATTTAAATGATTCACATCTTCAAGGCACATAAGAATCTAGTAAATAAAAAATTGTCACATTTGTGGTAAAAAAAAAAGAAATATATATTTTTTTAAATTACTCAATTTTCAGAATCTTCCGGTAAATTAGATTTGTACAAATATTAGAACATTAACTTTAAATTCAGTTAATTTAAATGATTCACCTCTTCAAGGCACATAATAATCTAGTAAATAAAAAAATGCCACATTTGTGGTAAAAAAAAAAGAAATTAAAAAAAAACTCAATTTTCAGAATCTTCAGGCAAATTAAATTTGTACATATATTTTGATTAAAATATTTAATATGTTCCTGCGAAGGCTCGCTGCTTGTTTTCAAGCCACTTTTCCTTTAGCCACAGAGTTTTTTCGGATGTTAGTTTTCATCAAATTTATCGCGGAAAACAGACGCTCGACATTTGCACTGCTATGTGGCAATGTTTAAGTTTTGTGCAAACTGGGCCAATAAGGGAAACATTTGAGACGAATCGCCTTTTCGTATTTTTGAAACACGACGCCAAAACCCATTGATTTGCTGATCCTATTGAAATGGAAGAATTCTAAGGACTCTAGTATAAAACGGAACGTTTGTTGTAGTCCGCGTCTGGTAAAGTTACGGAAAATATGCGGCTTCAACCTTAAAAGTTATGTTATTTTGCAAATTTGTACAATTTGATAGAAAATACGTAGATTTTGGGCCTAAGTTCGTAGATGTTCAGGAAAGACCTAAAATACGTAGATCTACGCAAAAAGACGTAGAGTTGGCAACGCTGCATATAGGTACCCACACTACCTACATTTATTATACGTTATAGCTGTCTAGCTTTCCATTGGTCCTCTCCCTATGACGTCACACCGTCATAGATATTTACCATTTTTTAACTCGGTTGAAGATGTGGATCGAAGTTATACCCCCCTGAATACATTGATATTAGTGTGGCCAGTTTAAAATGTAGAATATTCGCCAGATTTACGTCAAAAAAGAACGGCATTATTTTTTTGGAGCGGCCACACCGTTTTACCTCTGGTTAACATAACTGTCAAAGCATTTTTTCGCGTCGGGTTATTCATGGTATTTTATTTATGACTAGCCAGTGGCGGATACAGAAAAAACTCAAGGGGGGGGCGCTAAAGATATCTTGAGCTACTTTTAGGTACTTTTTTTTACATTAGGGAACGTACCCATACTACGTGACACTTTTAGGGGGGGGGGTCTTCAAAAGGTCACGCTCCATACAAATGAGCGGCGGGTTGCTTAGGATTTTGGTCACCGGGGGGGGGGGGGGGGGGGGTTAAAAATTGCAAAAAGTTGGTCACGTAGTTTGGGTACGTTCCCTTAGCTCCAAACAGTAATAATTTAATAGGCTCTAAATAGGCTCTGAGGGAAAATAATTTCCCTCAGAGCCTATTTCATCTTTGGGGATGCTGTATGGAGGGTGTTTTGAAGGAAAGGAAGGAGAGGAAGTTCTGGGAAGGAAAAAAGGTATGAGGGTTGGGTAGGAACCTGGGGTTCAGTGTGTCCAGTTCATCCGTTGCCAAGATCTAGACAAACCTCACTCCATGAACCCGGAAACCTCTGCTAAGTCACCAAACATAGCGAACCACTTGGGGTGACCTATGGCAGAGGTGTTGATTATCCAATAAAGGTTCCTGGGGCGGAGGTACCCATTCCCGCCTCCCAAATTACAGTTTTATCGTAATAAGAAAAATAATCAAGTCACATGCAAAGTTTAAGAAAGTTTTATTTAAACTGATTAAAAACATCTACAATACAATGCCATCTTATGATATAAAAAGTAACGATTGTGGTTCTCATTTCTCTGCGCCTATTCTTCCTGGCAAATTGGATAAGTACATCGTCAATAGGACAATCAATTTCATGGTGAATGTTCAACAAAACTAAGCCATTAAGTCGATCCTCCTTCATTGTCGACCTCAGCCATGTCTTTGTACGCCGCAATTTTGAAAAACTTCTTTCTACTGTAGTAAAAGATATAGGTAGACAAGCAAATATTTTGTACAGCGTGTGCAAAGTAGGATATTCAGATCTAGGACAAACAGACAACGCTTGCATCACAGAATCACGACCATTAAGGGCGTTTATGCTCGTTTGCTTGTATTGAAGAATCTCTCCTATAAGTCTCTTTTTAATCACAGAGGGTGATTGTTCTTCGAAGAACGGTAGTTCAGTTAAGCACTGATTCAATTTATGTGCCAGATCATCCCGGCATGTTTCAGTAGTTGTGAGGACAAAAGTATGTTGAATTTTAAATGATAAATATTTTCCTGAGCAAAACGTTCTCTCATGCCAGTCGTAACATGGCCCAGTGTTGGAACAAAAATATTTCTTTTCCATTATGTCACAGCATCATCATTATGATCACAGTTTTCCTTGGGTCTTTGTCTGCCTGTAAGTTAGGGCTGCGTATTTATCTTTTTTTTTTCTTCAGTTAGGCAAAACGAGATAGATCTTTGTAGTTCGTATAGCGCTATCGACTACTTTCTTTGGATCAAAAACTACTCGATAATACCACTCCCCCATTGACAAAACCATAACCTACACAACCATGAAAACCACAACTCACCCAATATCCACGGACAAAACCAAATAACTTCACAACCATGAAAACTACTAATAACTAGACAACTAACCAATATCATCTGTAGCCGGGCCAGCAGACGCGTTGCCGTCGTTGCCCACCCTCGAAGTTATGGAGAAATAACTAAATAACCAAATAACCATTTTATAATAACCAGTTACTGTAAGATACCAATAACCAGTTGGTTATGTTATTGAAAATCTGTTCAGGGAATTGGTATATTTATGCTGTTCAGTCTGGCCAGTTACCCAAGACTAGAACGAATAGCTTGCGGCCTGCGGCCTGCGGCCCGCAAGGGGGGGGGGGGGCGCGCGCCCCCTGCGCCCCCCCCCCCCTGTATCCGCCACTGTGACTAGCTGAACCCGACCACGCTTCGCTGTGGCTTTGTCTGATTTTAATTATTAGAGGAGTTAACAAAAATTGTCTAGCAACTGTGCATTTTCCAAAAAGACACATTGCTTAATTGAATATCTGATGTGACTATGCTGTAGTGTAGAATATAAGGGAATAAAAAAAAATTCGTAAATTTTTAAAAATTATTTATTTATTCAGACCTTAAAGGCTTTTACAATATCACGTTATTTCATGCGTTGCTATGCCATTTAATAAAGAAATTGTTTCTCCCTGAGTGTTCTTTCCCATTCGTCCCGTTCCCCTTCCGCCTCCCATTCTTCTCCTGCATCCTCTTCTGCATCCTCTTCCCCTCTCGCTTTCCCACTCCGTCTCCTCCACTTTCCCTCTCCCCACTCCACTCCCCCCCCTTCCTCCGTCCCGCAAACCCTTCTCCCGAGTTCTCCTCCCCCCTCCCAGGTTTCCCTCCCCCTCCCAGGTTCCCCTCCCCCCTCTCGCCTTCGCCTTCCGTTGTTGAGATGATTGTGCTGCTCGTCTTCTTTGCGCTTCTACTTGTAAGCTTTTAGTCTTTCTTCCCGACGATTCGCCAGTTCTTCTGCTCGCCTCTGAATAATTCTTCGAACATGTTCATTATCAGATACGATTCAGTGGCGGCGTAAGGGGGGGGCGGAGGGGGCGGTCCGCCCCGGGTGCCAAGCACCAAGGGGGTGACAACGACAACTCACTAGTACAGCCAAAGAATGCGCATAAAATCTCCCTCTATACCTCTATACAGACATATTAATTAATAACTACCTATTCTTGTGCCAAGCGACTTACATACTAATATCATATTTTGAAACGCATCGCAACTATATTTTCATTATTTTTAGAATATAATTTCTAATTCCCTAAAAGAAAGAATTCATGTTGCGTTTGGTCTGATTTTATACGGCGCGTAACATCGAGCAAACGTCCATCGTGGCACTCGAGTGAATAATAATAAATCGTACCTACTGTGAACTGCGCCGCTCTTGGCGCGGGCGGAAAGAGTAAAGAGGCGCAATGGGATAGGATGGGGCGGGTTGGGATAGTAACAATATTCTTCGGTTTTTTTTCGGGATGTGTCTTACCTTCCACTGAACCCCTGAGACTGGCTCACCGAACCCCTGAAGTTCGATCGAACCCAGGTTAAGAACCACTGAACTAGACCATCGTTACAGGGCAATGGATATTATTCTGGTTACATATAATGTTATTCAGCCTAAAACGTTGGTAACATCACCAGAAGAAGATGTTTGTGGAATGGTTCCAAATCCGATAAAAATTTACGATGAATTTTTATCAGAGGACGTCGTGTTGGAGATTTTTCTTTTGTCGCGCCATTTGGAAGCCGCCAAAATTTCTGCCCAAGAAGCGATTCAATGGACCACATTGGAGCTTCTTAGATTCATCGTAAAATGCGGCTATACTGAGTCTGTTTCAAGTTTAGCGCTATCTTAGATTTTTTAACAATTTGTGTTACGGTGGCTTCATATGAAAGAAGCTTTTCAAATTTAAAATTAATTAAATCTTACGCAAAGTCCACAATGAGCCAAGTGCGACTAACTAATATTTCGATTTTATTAATTGAAAGAGACAGGGTTATATTAATTTTGATAATGTGATCGAATATTTTAGTAAAATAAAGTCTCGTAAGTGTGTTTAGTATTTGGTGTTTTATTTTAAGTAGGGGTGCTCAATGCAAAACCGCCCCGGGTGCCAAACTACCTTACGCCGCCACTGATACGATTTTAGATTTTCACGGCCAAAAATTATTTTGTTATTAGTTTTTGGACGATGATGGACACTGCAACGCTGTCCGAAACGTTGGCTAAAGAAGGAGGTAGCGCAACACGGCATAATACCCCAAAAACTAATAACAAAATGTTCATTATCGTCTAAATGTTCTTGATCAGTGCGGTTTGATCTTCTCCGACGATCTGCGCTTGCGTGTCGAGTAGAAGTGTGTCGTTCCGGCCGGAACGAATCCAAAGATTCCGAGTCCGAATGCGTTTGATTCGTTCCGAGTCCGCAAAATGTTATGAATCAGTTCCGGAGTCGCTCGCACTCGGGCGAGGTTGACGCGGAAGGAAGTGTGCGACGCGGGCCGGGCGGCAGGAATCATTTACGGGAGGAGGTGCGCGGCGCAGGCCGGGCGGGGATTTGTCACTCTATCACTCGGGAACGAGTGACAGAGTGAGAATACAGGACTCATTCACGGGATGAGGTGTGTGGCGCAAGCGGGGCGGCGTTGTATTGCTCTAGCGGGGCGCGATGACAGCGTGAAAACATTTTTCGAAAAGAAATAGCATTATATCTTAGTCAAAAGATAGCAAGGAGCACTGCTTTTTACCTTTTGTCGGTCATCACGGAGCAAATTTGCCTTCCCGCAAGTTCGCGCCGGTGATACTCTGGTGAATTACTAGTTTTATGAAGAACGTAAAATATCTAACTAACCATCACCAGGGGTTCTTCTCATTCCTGAGAGGAATGACCGCCAAACAACTCGATCTTGGCACACACTCCTTGCCTCACTCACATTCATACATCGTCTCAAACATACTCTTCTTTTATTCTGACTTTTGACATGGCCCGACTCAAGTATCTGATTCACTTGATCTTGCCATGTCTTCCCCGGGCGTCCCCAACATCTTCCACCATTCACATTTTGCCATATATTCTCCTTACACTACTTTCTTCGTTCATTCGCTCTACTTGCCCAAACCATCTGAGGGTCCCCTTCTTAATCTTACTCATTATGCTTAAATCAGCCTTACATTATTTGCGGATCTCCACATTTCTCTCACGATCATACGTAGTTTCACCACATATACGCCTCAGGGATCTCATTTCAACAGCATTCAGTTTACTTTCATCCTTCCTCTGCCGGTTCCATGGCTCACTGCTATACAAGGACTCCACTGTTCGTAAGTTTCAAATTTATCGTAAATATCTTACACGGTTCTCATAAAGCCGACAAAGATATCACTCATGTCAAATACATTATTATTAGCTATATAAAGATAAGACTTCTCGCTCGCAATAAACAATAGCATGTTAATGTACACACGCCCGGCTACTTAAACACATGATTCCTTAACTCCGTAACGTTCCACGATTCCACCGAGTACGGCTAGTTCAGCTGAATCAACTCTCGGCATTGAATCAGCAGGAGTCAAATTGAGTTTCGTTCCGGCCGATTCAACGACTCCGGCGGAGCGCCACAATGAGTTTGGTTCGGCGAGTCCGGCGGAATCAACTCTGGCATTGAATCAGCAAGAGCCAAACTGAGTTTGATTCCGGCCGATTCAACGACTCCGGCGGAGCGCCACAATGAGTTTGATTCGGTGAGTCCGGTGGAATCGCCGGAATCAAAGGAGCGAGTCCAGTGAATCGAGTCCACTCAGTCGAATATGGGTCCGGAATTGATTCCGTAAAATGAGTGAATCAACCCATTTCTAGTGTCGAGTACGACAGCCTATCTTTGAACGTGAGCGAGGTATCCCACCATATCCCACGAATGGTGATCAACTTTGAAAAAACTTACACATCAATCAACTGGTCACAGTTACACTTTTTTGACCCTTTGAAAATTTGTCATACATAATTCGATTTGTTAATCTGATTTTTTGTAGGTTTTGCAAAGTTACGAACCGACATTCAGTACAATTATGAGTAAATTTAAAACGCACAGAGAAAACAAATGAGTGAAAATATAATTTGTCAGTTATAATTCTACTTTTAAATCCGATTAAATTATTTTATTCGTGATTGTAGGTGGTTCCATGGCCGGTGGTAATATGAGAACTCACCATATGAGTTTTGGGAAATGAACGTTCTCGGAAAAGACACTTCCTCAAATCATAATTCATATCGTCATAACTCACCTTAGTAACGATTCATATCAACACTGATTCACGGTTACCAACCGACACGCGCGAAAGTGAATTAGTTGGTTCCATTTTATGGCTATTCAGCTTATCAAAACCAAAACACGAAATATTTAGAACGTACCTACTTTCTTACAATACCATAATATCGCGTGAAAATTGCGAATTTCGCATTATTTGCGTGAAAATGACAAAATTCACGAAACCATTTATCGTTAAATTGATGCATTTTGCTTAAAAATTTGCGTTTTATTCTTATTAAATCTCGCAATTCTATTGATGTTCCAAAGTCTTGGGTACTGTAATGATACATTAGTAGGATGTTTTGTAAACCTTCACAATATGAAAAATGATTCCATCGATACGGGTGGAGAACTTCATTGTAGTTTCCTTCACGCACAAGAAGATTGAAAGTGACACCCTTTTACTCCTGTTTGTGGGAAACGGCTTGAGCAGCAGATTTACATGCTTTTACATACAGGATAATTTTTTGGGCAATACATATACAAATATTGGACGCCAGTTGTTTCAACATGATAAAAATATTCTCTTAAAAGTATTATTTTATTTTTTTATACCTCTGTAATATTTTTAATGCCGATGTTAGTACGTTTACAACTGGTAAAACATACCAGGCACAATATTAAATCGTTCATATCTCTGTAGGTACTTTATAATGTGTAATTATGTGTATTGTACTTTCACTAAGCTTATATCTTTTTACTGGCCATCAGCTGGAGCTGGAATAGTGTAACTTGGGGTCAGCGTACTTCTCGAGGTTAGTAAAAGCAGTTGTAGATTAAGAATAAAAGGTTGTATCTTTATATTTTAAAAGGTATCACGGGTTGCTTCGGTAATTTTTCCAAAATATCACCGTTTAAAATCGATAAAATATTTTTTCCAATGTTTACATTTGATATAAACAATACAGTGGTACCTCGAGAGACTCCAGATACTAATATCTACAGCCTGTATGTCGGACGAATATCTACAGCTCATATGTTGAACTAATATCTACGAACTTCAGAGTGTTGACTAATATCTACAGAGCGTAGGTTGAACTAATATCTACAGAGCGTAGGTTGGATTAATCAGCTAAATGTGTCCAATAGTCCGATATTAGGGATTTTTACACACATGCTTACATAAATTAAGTTTTTTAAACTGCATACGCAATATTACGTTATTCCAATATGCTATACATAACTGCAAATCCAACCTCTGCCAGTGCTGTAGATATTCGTCAACACTTTGGTTTTCATAGATATTCGTCAACAGTTTGAGCTGTAGATATTCGTCAACACTTTCCTCCTCATAGATATTAATTCGATTTTTTCAGTTTTTGGAATTCCTGTAGATATTAGTAGACGCCTCCCCTCGAGAAGAGTACCCTAACATATGCTAACATACGAGATATTTGAGGTTCGAGCCGTCGAGCGAGCCTCTATACAACGTATATCTTCGCTTTGAGCTGTTGAGTTTGAAAATTCGCAAGTCGCGGGGATGATCCGTGATAGCGATCCCTGCATTGCCGACCGAGATGTGAGCAGCGCCTGTGCCGGCGGTTCCGCAAACGAAGTGTAGATCCCTGCTTGGCTGACGGAAAAGAGAGTAGCGCCTCTGGCGGCAAATCAAACTTAACACTGTGGCGGCAGAATTTGAATATGCTGCTAACAGTATATTGTATACAGATATTACTACCACTGCTATACTGCCATTACAAGCAAAATGCAGCTGGGAATTTGCTGAGGTCGCATTCTAATATAGGTATTTTTTATAGTGAGTCTCCCAGCTACCCTTTTGCTTAATAAAAATTAAAATACTACAGTACAGTACCTATATCATTAGTGACATTTCAATAGAAAAATGTATCTTATTACTTTATTACATATAATGAAAGAGTTCATTGGGGCGTACATACTGTGGCGTAGCGAGGGAGGGGGGCGGACCACCCCGGGTGCCACTCGACCAAGATACTGCATACACATGAACACGGTCCATTATTTATATTTTCGTAACTCAAATTTTATGTCGGTCGGTCTTTTATAGACAGAATAGCCTATATTCTGAAATTCTCTAGCCACCCCCAGCATGGACCAATTTTATGAAGTCACTACGCCCAGGGGGGTGACATCCGCCCAGGGTGCAACACATGCTAGCTACGCCACTGCGTACATATAAGTCAGTATTCAAGTTCTGTTATCGTTTAATTATTGATTTCGTTGCTTAATTTTTATGCTTTTATAAAGTAAACAATTTCATGTTTTTGTTATTTTTTTTTTAGTCTAATGTTTTCTTTCCGTCGTGTATGGTATGTGTGGAAGTCTTTGTGATAATGCAGTTCTCTAAAGTAGTAAATTGTTAAACTTTGAAAATAAAAACTTAAAATTAACTTGTAGATAAAAATTAAAACTTCATTGAAAATTCTTTGTTTCACTCATTATATCTAATTCCTTAAGCATTATCATTAAATAAGCACCAACTCATTGCTACGGTGACGACAACACCACTAACGAAGGTAATCTTTTTGACAAGCCACCTTTCCACTTATAATGTCCGAACAGTTGAAAAGTTTTGAGACAAAAAGTTAACCACCACTTCAAGGATATTCACACCTAGGGTCAGTTTCAATGTCTCAAAAAGTCAAGCTTGTCTGATTTGGGTAAAGAAGGAGATCAGTGTCTGGTGCAATTTGATAAGGGCACCCTCCCCAATAAAATGCTTGGAGTAAGTATATCAGACCGGCTCGGCTCCATAGAAGCCCCAGTAAATCTGACTTCCAAGAAACTTGGCATCCTTGTCCTGTACAGGGCTAGCAGATTCTTCAATAATGACCAGCTGCTGCTGCTAATAAATGCTTGCTGTAAAAAATCTTAAGTACGTCCAATAATTGAATTTGGGAGCTACGTATGTGCTGGAGCCCCAAAATTCTTGATAAACGTACTTGATTATATGCAAAGAAGGGCGGTTCGTCTGATTGACAACCCATTGTTCACATATAGAATGCCATCTCTAATGCACAGATGCAATGTAGGCGTGCTAAGTCTGTTCTACAGGAATTTTAATGACACAAGCAGAACACCCATTCACAGTTGATGTTGGCTTCATGAAAACAGGTTGCTTCTTTTACTCGTTTTAGTGTAATTTGGCTCGAATGCGGAATGAGCTACCAGCATCCGTTTTTCCTCCATCATATAATCCGGCCTCTTCAAGACCTGCAAATAAATCCCTTCCCACAGCCCCCACCTTAACCCGTATCATAAATCACAACCCTTCTTAACCAGATAACGACATAGTATCCATAGATAGGGGCGCTCTTGTGAGGTGTAACATAAAAAAAAACAAAATCTCTTTTGATTTATATTTCCATCGTGCTAGGTATAAAAAAAAATTTCATTTATTAATCCATTTATTTTTTCAATATCTGACAAAATATTCAAGAAGTATCAAAATAAAAAAATCAAATATATGTATTTCATTTCAAAATAGGCAGCAATTTATAAGAGTATAACTGAAATGATTATTTTTTTACAATTTGTATTTGAAGTACAAGTTAGCGAAGTGTGATGTAGGATCAGAGGATATACACTTCAACATATTTTATGATGCTGTGTGAACTTGTACTGTACTTCTTACAGTACAAGGTACCTTACTACAATTCTTGTCATCATCTAGACCAGGGGTCGGCAGTTTGTCAAGTGAGAAGAGTCAATTTGTCAAAGAAACAAATATATCAGAGAGTCATATTATAATAGGGGGAGGTAATCGTACTGTGGTAAAAATTTGGTGGAACAATAATTTTGATTTGCTTTGTGTTATGTGCATTCTTACTGTAATATCACACTTCTGCCCGTTTAAATATTTCTATAAACAGACTCGCGCATAGATTCCTTATTAAATTAAAACCAGTGTGTTCGGAATGCAAAAAAAATAATCGTTCGGGGGCTCCATCTCATAAGGCCGGTTGAGGGTCCATCCATGAATTATGTCACACAAGAGGGGGAAGAGAGTAAAGAAGTGTGACAAGGTATGGGGGGTCATCAGCACTGTGACGTCACATGTAAAAATCTAAATATTTTTATAATTTTTTTTTTTTACTACTGTTTTGATTATTTTTAGATGTAAAATTGCAAAATATGTGTCATCACAAGCCGCGAATTCCAACCCCTGGTCTAGATAAGTGTGCGGCTTTTGCGTAGGCGTTTGCGGCTCTTTAGATATTAACTCCTTTTCACCTCTACTTGCCTCCACTCAACCAGCCGCCATGAGATAGAGCCGCTGAATGAACTTTGACTTTGGAAGTCAGTGCACGGTATGCTCAGTATGGTACCATTACAGGAGTCAGTATTTGTATGCCATGACACGATCTCAGTATCTGACGTCAGTATTGTTGCAAATCCCACACAAGACGCTTTTAATGTAGTGGTTCTGAAAAAGAAAAGCCTGTTGTTATAAATTTGGTGTTGAGCACAAAGAAACGAGTGAAATGTAAGTGATGGATGGATGATTCTCAAGAAAAAAAAATCTCACACTTTAATTTTGCTGACTGATCAGAAAAAGGTATTTGCACCTCTGGAACTCTTTTTTTCTGTTTCCAGATTTTCGATTGAGTTTGGCTAATATTGTTTTCATTTAATTAAATATTACAATTTGAGCTTTTACTCGTAAAAAAAATAAAAAAAATATATATACATATATATATAATTTTATGGTTATTTCCTTTTGGGGTATTATGCCCACTGATGATGGACACTGTAACGCTGTCCGAAACGTTGGCTAAAGGAGGAGGTAGCGCAACACGGCATAATACCCCAAAAGGAAATAACCATAAAGTTTTTGGCCGTGAATATCTAAAATCATATCATATATATATATTTGATTTTATTCCAGAAAAAAGAACAAAACATTTTCACTTATTTAACTAGAAATAACTGAAATAATTACATTTTACATTACACTACACGAAAAAACATTATTTAACATCCATTATTTTGTTGATTACCTTAGAAATGAATTAATTTTTTTTTAATGTACACAGACTTTTTTAATTTTTTATAAGGAAATTGTATAAATTGCTACCCTGAGGATGAGCAATGAGAATTTCAACAAATTGCTAGATATGGTAACTACATACATATATTTTGAAAGAAAATACAGCCACGAGAGCTTCGATCTTGCCAAGAGAAAAATTAGCTATAAATGTTTCTGTGCGACCAGCAGAAGCTTTGAGAATTCAATTTTTTTTTTAGGTTCCTTCCTATAAATATTTTGCAACATATTTATTTTCTTGCAGACATCTTCCCGTGTAATATTAGGGTTTGTAGTTATCAATATTGCCTATAATTCGTCCAAGGCCCAATTTCTTCTGAGAAGAACTACATAAAAAATAGTTGTTGTGAGTCGTGTTCCACATCTTAACTCATGTAAAATGTCCCACATATGTTCTACAGATCCCGTGTTTTGTACGCCTCGGTAAACGTCGCAAGGAGGCGCTTTGGCGGTGGAGGTAGGAAGCTTCGGTGGCGGGGATGGAACATCGCTGTCTAGTGTAGCTGGTGGCGATGGATGCGTCAGAGCACTATGCTCTGTAGACAAGGCAGCACCGTCTTCCAAGGCACACAAGAAATACTGATGTACTGAGGGGGCGAGCACACACACGCATGAGTAAGCGCATCAGGATTCAAATATCTATATAGCACGATTCAGTACTCACATCGGTGAGGATTAGATAATTATAGTAATATATATAATACAAACTGTACATTTTTTTTTATTACTTTGCCAACTCTGACAGAAATATAGTTTTAGGTGAATGAAACATAGTTGCTTGAACACACAGCCTCTTTGCGGCTTTTCCTCCACTGTGTCCACTCCATGATCTGCTCCCGGAGTTCGTCGTAGGACTTGATTTTGGGCTCAATTGATGTTGGACTGGTCTATAGACCGACACTGAGGGGGGATCAGTTGAATGGGTCGGATTGATCACTGAGGAGATGACTGCAAGTACAGAATGGTTAATGTAAATGTGAAATCACTTAACAAATATTTAATGAATGTTTCCACCTCACAGATATTGCAAAAAGAATGGAAGAACTGAAATGGGTACGGGCACTGGGCAGGGTGGGAAGCAAGGAAATAAATTGTTGATGCAAAACTCTGATTGACTGGAGACCAGAAGGGTTGCAATTTGGGAGTCCGGCCTGAGTACCGCCGCCCCAGCAACCATTTATTGGTTAACCAACACCTCTGCCGTAGGTCGCCCCAAGTGGTTCATACGTTTGGTGACTCAGCAGGGGTGCCCGGGTTTACGGGGAGAGGTTTGTCCGGGTCTATACAGCGGATACGTCTGACCACCAGCTGCATGGCAGGCCGGATTGGGAGAGAATGGTTGAGGGAGTCCCCTTTGACTTCTCCAGCTATTCTCTCTCGGAACATCGCCTTGCACCACAGTGGGAGGGATAGATTCATACGTCCTTCACTCCTGGACACCCTGATCCCAGATTCCTACCCATCCCTCATACCCTGTTCCTTCCCAGAACTTCCTCTTCTTTCTTTCCCAAAAAGACCCTCCACACAGCATCCCCAAAGATGACATAGGCCCTGAAAGAAATTATTTTCTTCAGGACCTTCTAAGTGGTGGTGCTGTTGTAAAAAAAATTATTGATGAAGGAAGCTAAAAAAGAATACCCTGAGGAAAATAATTCCCCTCGGGGCCTCCTGTAGGTAAAAAAGAAGAAGTAAAAAAAAAATAAGGAAAAATGCCACCAGGAAGCCCACAACAGAGATGAAGCAATGATTTAAAAAGATGCGGAGGGCTAAAATGGCAAACCCTGGCCTAACACATTAAGGAGGCTTTTCATATTAACCACATTCTTCTCAAGTCATTCTAATCCTCATTGCTGAGGATCGTGAACCCTACTACAATATCCAGAGGACAAAGCTCCTTCACTCCTCATGGTTCTGCACTGCATGGACACTCTAGTACCAGACACCAGGGATACGTCACTCTATGGCTGCGGTGACCTTCCTCTGCTTCTTCTGCCAAACATTGAGCTCAGTGACTATGAGTTTCTCCAAGATGGAGTCCTCAGTTTGGCAACATGCCCCAAGTACATTAGAAAAAGTTGTGGGCAGATAGTTAAAAGCCTATTGTGGATGCCTAACTCTTCCACTCTACGAGGCCTTAAGGTTTCCCTCAGGCCTATCTTATATTTGGATATGCTGTGCGGGGTGCAGGGGGACCCATTCCCAGTAAGTGGGAAATATGAGCATATTTCCCAATGCTGCATTGAAATATGTTATCATATTTATGAGAATATTGTCTCATAAATATGATATCATATAAATATCTTATAATAATAATAATTGGATAATTTGTAGAGTGCCGTTTTTGTGAAAAACCACCTCAAGGGTACTCCAATTAGAATTTAAAAAAAGTATTTGTTTATTCGAGCAACCTTGCAGTGGTAGTCCTAGAGCTGGGCAGGTTGACGGGGCCCAACATGAAGGTGTTCATGATGGGGTCCAGGAACTTCTCAGGAGCATCAGCTAGCGTCTCCTCGTCCTCCAGCGGCTTACATGCCAGGTATGCCTTCTACTCCACTATAAACAAATAAGAAATGTTCAATATTTTTACAAGAAAAACTCTCTTTTTATAACTTTTGGAGGTTATTCCCACCAATGTATTAAGCGGTGTTCAGACATCTAATATAACCGCTAGCAGGTATCTGTTGAACCGCGAGCGCTTATGTTTCGTGGCGTTCACACGGCGCAGATAAAATATTTCTTCCTATGGTAGGAGAGGGGGTCAGTTGAATTAGCGAGCGGCCACGGAGCGCGCATTTTTTGTACTGAATCTATGGAGTTGACATCTGTCACCCACCGTTCTTGGCAGCTCCGTAATTAAAATGACCCCCTCTCCTGTTTTCGTAGGAGTGGGGGGCGCTTAACTGTTGGCATATCGCCTCAGGAGCGGTTACGGCGTAAGATGTGAATTGTCTGTGGTTGATGTGCGCATAAAGCGCTCAGGTGTGAACGGTCTGAAGGGAATGTATGGAGAGCGATATGTGGCGTGCTATGATCTTTTATATTTATATGCTCAATGTGAACGAGCTCTTTTATTAATGAAGAAGAAGATAACAATAAGAATCTAAACAAAAATATGAAAGAGAACAAGACACAGTAAAAAAGAAAAAATAATGGTCGCAACTGGGACTCGAACCCAGACCTCTCGTCTAAACGGGACGTGCGCGTTAACCAATTTCGCCATTGCCACCTTCTGTCAAACCGTCATATTTGTCAATCTCATATTTCAAATTTTAGAATTACAATATTATCTTCAACTAATTCTTTTTTCCATATTACGGGCAGCTGCCCTTTTTATTGGAAAAAATCATTCCAAGAATGTTTTATGTAATCTGGGTAGCGTCTCGGATAATGGATCTCGGAAGATGGCAATGGTGAAATTGGTTAATTGGCAGAGCGCTTTCACACATACTGCGCATCCCCCACCACTCCCCTTATCTCACCCCGAGTGCCACTGACATATGAAAAATTAAAACACCATACGCGATTGAATATGGCATACATACACGGCATGGACACGATACACATGCTCCTGGCAAGCTGAAGGCCACTACTGGCATGCTTTTGATCGAGATAATAGCATGTGTATCTGCAGCTTAACTACTCGAACCCAAAAGCTTGTTTTCACAATAATATAACATTACCAGACATATGTATGACGTATGGGGCGTACCTGACTTATTAAAGAATAACACAAGAAATGTCTTGTGGGTTTCTTTCACGGTCCAAATTTTACCTAATAGAGGCCTAAATTTCCAATACAATACTGTGTTTACGAAATCCAAACGGGGTGGATGTAAGTGAGAGTGATATAAGTGAGAGTGAGCGCTGGGCTATTGGGTTAAACGGAACATTGTTTCCATTCATATTTGTATGCAAGGCATTTCCAGTTTTCTTTTTTATTCTCCTTTGAATTATCCTGGTGATCCCAATTTGAAACTATGTACTTTTTGTCTGCACTTTCTAGAATGACTGTACTGTACTGTACTTCGTAAACACTTGTTCAAAATATTCAGCGTGATATTGTCTAAAATAATGCAATGCAAGAATACCTTGAAGATGTTCTGATTGGGCCCCACCAGGTGTAGGAGGAAGTAGTTGAGCATTGAGGTGATGCCGCCGACCATGGTGGAGTGGCTGAACAGAAAGTGACTTGCGTTGGTCGGTGATTGATTGGTCTCCAGAGTGCGCGTGGTGCCCCTGCCAGGTGTCAGGATGCCAGGATATTGCCAAGTGCGCCATGGAGTTCAGACTTGCCATTCATTGTTTTCACTAAAGAACAAGGACAATAGTTACAAAACTGCACCAGAAAGCTCTGCCTCAAAACGGGAATGCCTCCCAATGAGATAGGCATAGTAAAAACCATAGTAATATTAAATTTGTTATTAAGATAAATCAATTTAGGAGGCAATGTGGGAGGCGGGTATGGGTACCGCCGGTCTGGGAAACATTTCATGAATAGCTAAAATCTCTGCCACAGGTCGTACGTTTGGTGACCTAACAGGGGTGCCGGGATTTGTGAGGTTTTTTCATGCCTTGGCTGCGGATGCACTTGCCCACCAACTCCAGGGAGGGTTCAGTTGAGGAAGGCCCTTTGTACATTACACTTGACCTCTCTAGCTGGACTCTCTTGACCCATCGCCTTGCACCAGTGGGAGAGATGGATTCATACTTCCATCATTCCAACACAATAAACCCAAATAATTTCTACCAACTCCTACCCTTTTCCTTCCCAGAACTTACTCTCCTTAAAAGGACCCTGCGCACAGTATCCCCAAAGATGACATAAGCTCTGAGGGAAATAATTGTCCTCAGGGCCAATGAGTGAAGTTAATATAAAAAAGCAATGTTTTGATTCTGAATGGTGGTATTCCACCAGGAAGATACTGAGTCTTGAAATGTGAAAGAAATCTGGATCCGGAGGCCGGTCCCGGGAGCTTATTGAGACTGTTGGTGTGAGTTACCATAATATTTTTTCTCTTTAGCGTTATTGATTATAGATCTTTTAATTTCAGAAGAAATCTGTAAATAAACTTACTTAAAGCACAAAAAGCTACCTTGTTAATTATAAAACTGAATAGACATATGGAAAAAAGAATTAGTCTCAAACCGCTCTCAAAGAGCGTATGTGCGCCATGTTGCTCAGAGCCTTCCAATACACATTCATTTCACAGTACAAGCCACATCTTCCATGTTAGCTTCAAGGGATCGAAAAAACAAACTTTGTGAGTTTCACTGGAACTATTTAATAAATGTTAATAGTTATTTAGCATACTTGAAACAATCTGTGTTCTTTGATTTTCCACAAGAAATCCATCACCAGATGCAGATACGTGTGCCGCCTGTGGTTAAATTTAAGGTCAGATTGAATGCTTTGACGTTTGACCTGTCACTTCTATGTCAACTAACACGTCCAGCAGACTTGGGACAATCTGAAAAACCAAAATTTGAAGTTTTAGTTTTAGAAAGAATACATTATTACAAAGTTACTGAGAAAGAGAAATGTTATTTTAACATTCTAAACATAATATATGACCGTCTTACTGTACTGCTCCTGCTGTATGTGTAATGTTTTTGAATATGGATGTTCCCTGAACAGCCCTTCTCTGCTATATAATCCGAAAGGCCAGGATTTCAAACGGTTGAAATTTTGAATGCATCGCTCCACATGCAAAAAGTTGTCTTTTATAGTAATTGATGAATCAAAGGGTTTTTTTACAAAAGAAAATATTCTAGGTGCACACCAAAATATCTCACATGTGTCAAAAACGTAAAACGTTCAGAGGGAGCTAAAAACTGATTTTTGAGTACAGATTATTTAACAAAAACACTAAACTTTTAAAACGAAAACTACAAAGCGTAATATTATCAAAGAAATAATGAAATTACTGGGTTCATAAATTTTTTAGGTTAATTTGTATGTTCACTGTTTATATTTTATGTAAATGCCTACCATTATAAACACATCCCACGAGTAGATAATATTTACAATTTGGACTAGTATTGCGTCAGAGTAAATAATACTTTTTATAATGTAATTTCAAATTACAAATGATAATTCTTCCAGTAATATCATCTTGAAATTTACTACATTTCAACCATTTTACATCATGTCAGCTTGTCATTGTCAATCATGCTTGTTTAGTATGCTATGATGTTGGTAACATTGACAAAATTCATATTATTAAAAATCACAATTTTCAGTTATTACCATATGAATTATGACAATCTCTAGGGCCGAATTATTAGGACAACATTACGAAAACTCACACGTCTAAAAAGTTGCCACTTAGTTGTCTGGTCACCATTGTAGGTATCATAAATTTTTGTATCTATTAATAAAATTAATAAAATGGCAACACTGTCCAGAACTGTCATTCCGTTGTTTACTATGAAAAATTATGAGTCAATTTAAAATGCATAAAATTATGTTTTTCCTTTGTAACTTCCAAATAAAGAGTATAGTATAAACGCTCTTCTGCTAAAATGCAATGTTCTGTACAAATTTTGAGTCAATCCATCGATTACTTTCCGAGATTAGCGAACGCAAACATACGGAACCTAAATTTTTATATATAATAAAGATAAAAATTCATTCTACTCTACCATCCAAACAACATCAACAATCCTCAAAAATGGAATATTATAAGCAATACACCAAGAAGTAAGTGCAGCTATGTTGTTTTACTTGAAATAACATGAATTACGTTTGTATGTACGTTTTAATCATTATATTTTATTATTATAGAAATAAGGCCAGCTATTTTTCGCCTGATGAAATAACCAAATTAAATGATTTGGTTGCCAAGTATGCTGCAGTGCTGTTCAATAAAAAAACGGATACGGGTACCAATAAGCAGAAAATTGCAACCTGGGAACGCATCTCGAGTGAATTTCATAGTAGCTTGCCCGGTCTCATTCCAAGATCGGCAAGCCAACTTAGATTGAAGTTTTCGGTAATTATCGGTTCGGACTGGCCACGCTTATTACGAATAATTTTAAAAAAAAAACTTTAGATTCGCCTTAATTACTATAAAAGGAAACTTTTTGGCTTTGGGGTGGCGGAAAATAATGCATTTTAATTTTCAATTGCATAAAACCAAAATTCACTTCGCGAACCGACTCAGCGAAAATCCGCGGCCGTAGCTGTCACTGTTATGGACTGTAGCCGACTTCGTGGGATACCTACATGAAATACCGCGAATCACAAACCATGTTACACAAACCTAGCGTAGCCGCTAAACCAATTGAAAACTGGGATGTTTTTCTTGCGTTGACGCGAGTAGGCGTTATAAAGGGGCACATTCTTTTGTATCACAAACCATGTTACACAAACAAGCCCGCTAGACAAATTTCATAATTGCGCGCCTTATCCCATGAAGTCGGCTACAGTCGTATTAGCTCTTGTTAATTTATCAAGGATACCAACATAACAGTGACAGTTACGGCCGCGGATTTTCGCTGGGTCGGTTCGCGAAGTGAATTTTGGTTTTATGCAATTGAAAATTAAAATGCATTATTTTCCGCCGCCCCAAAGCCAAAAAGTTTCCTTTTATAGTAATTAAGGCGAATCTAAAGTTTTTTTCTAAAAATTATTCGTAATAAGCGTGGCCAGTCCGAACCGATATTTACCAAGTTTTCTAACCTCAAAAGAGTGGCCAGTACTGTAAGTATTGTTTTTCGATCTCCTTATTTTTTTAAATGTTCCATGCATTAGTAAATGGTATGTGTATTTTTGTTTTAGGAATGGAGCAATGTGCTGCAAGAGCAGATGAAAACAGGCGGTGGCCCACCTCCGTCTGATGTTTCCGATACCACACTGTGGCTCAAGGGCATTCTGTAGACGTCCATGGTGCGGTGGCCCACCTCTGTCTGATGTTTCCGATACCACACTGGCTCAAGGGCATTCTGCAGACGTCCATGGTGCGGTGGCCCACCTCCGTCTGATGTTTCCGATACCACACTGTGGCTCAAAGGCATTCTGCAGACGTCCATGGTGCGGTGGCCCGCCTCCGTCTGATGTTTCCGATACCACACTGTAGCTCAAGGTCATTCTGCAGACGTCCATGGTGCGGTGGCCCACCTCCATCTGATGTTTCCGATACCACACTGTGGCTCAAGGGCATTCTGCAGACGTCCATGGTGCGGTGGGCCACCTCCGTCTGATGTTTCCGATACCACACTGTGGCTCAAGGGCATTCTGCAGACGTCCATGGTGGGAGAAGCCAGTACTTCGGATTGCGATGGTATTATTTTATACATATTTAAAAAGGACGCTTAGATGGTTTGGGCATGTAGAGCGAATGAATTATGAAAGGAGTGTAAGCAATGATGTTATATAAAATAAATAGACTTGCCATAGTCTCACAAACTCAAGATATAATGTGGCAATTAATCAAAACTCTTTTGTTTTCAGCGATTTTCAATAATTTCTTAATTCAAAAGTTATTCGTGTATGATAAAGATAGACGCTTAAAAGAATATGTGCATATGAACGAAACAAAAGATAGAACGCAGGCTGCATTTTCGTATTCAAAATTCAAAAGTCCCGTCGAATACTGTCTCAAGGCCGACTAAAGTAGGAGGCCTGGGCACCAGTCGAATTTTGAGGTGTCAAATTTTCAAGCTATAATGAACAACGATAGTGGTAATTTTTCGGGATTAGTGTCCATGGCTATTACGAATAATTTTTAGAAAAAAACTTTAGATTCGCCTTAATCACTATAAAAGGAAACTTTTTGCATCACGGCTGGCGGAAAATAATGCATTTTAATTTTCAATGTCGTTAAATAAAATTTCACTTCGCGAACCGACACTAGACAGCCCGCCCGCTGCCGCCCGCCATTTTGTCACATACACAAACCCGCTACACAAACCCTGCGTAGCCAAACAAACCATTCAAAAACGTAGGCTGTTTTTTAAAGTAAAGATAACATACACAAGCCCGCTACACAAACCCTGCGTAGCCAAACAAACCATTCAAAAACGTAGGCTGTTTTTTAAAGTAAAGATAACATACACAAGCCCGCTACACAAACCCTGCGTAGCCAAACAAACCATTCAAAAACGTATTTTAACAGTGATAAAATGGCGGGCGGCAGCGGGCGGGCTGTCTAGTGTCGGTTCGCGAAGAGAAATTTTATTTAACGACATTGAAAATTAAAATGCATTATTTTCCGCCAGCCGTGATGCAAAAAGTTTCCTTTTATAGTGATTAAGGCGAATCTAAAGTTTTTTTCTAAAAATTATTTGTAATAACCATGGACACTAATCCCGAAAATTTACCACGATAGTTTGCAAATGGCGTTGATTGTTATTGTATTTGTTGTTTCTGCTGATTTGTATGTTGTTTTACCGCAGGCAAGTAAATAAAGAATCATTAGATTATTATTATAAAAAGTAAATTTTACTTAGCGACGGCATGGCATCGACTTTGTAATTTGGCTGTTGCGCATCCAGACCTGTACTTTAGTAGGCCTTGAGTTCTCTAATGACACATAAAATCTTTGGGCGGAAAGCAATTGTATTATTTTTATAATCGATAATAATAAGTAATTTGCATGTATTTACAAATGAAATGTTATTCCTTCGCTTTTACGACTGTTTACCGTGTAATGGAAACATTTTCTCATCACACAGGAGGGAATTTTGGTGCTTTTTAATGCAATTTACTTACTAGTAAGACACGACCTTACTCGACACGTGGCAGTTTAGTACTAAAGTACTAGAAATCGAGTACTCTACAATTGTCTTGTTGTTGGCTTCCCATTTTGAGATTTCTACCCCGCGTATAAAGTATGTAATGTCTTTGAGTGTAAGTAGGATATATGACAACATTGTGAATGTTGGAAGAAATCGGGGACACCCCAGAAAGACATGACACGATCAGGTACTTGAGTCGTGCCATGTCAAGTGTCAGAACAATAGAAAAGAATGTACGAGACGATGTATTAATGTGAATGAGGCAAGCCGAGTTATTGGCAGTCCGTCTTCTCTACCTACCCCTTCGGAGAAACGGCGTGATGGTCAGTTAGTTGTTAGTATTTAACTTATAGATGAAGCTAAATTGTAGATAGTAATAAATTTTGATATCCCGCCATCTCTCGCTCTCTACCAGAAGCTCGAACCTCGTACACCGTACATGACGTGTTATTATTTACATTTCCAGCATGTTTATCCTGCAAACTTTTAATCGAAAAATCATTGTACATTGAATTCCAGAGGTGAAAAATGTGTAAACAATTCGTCCAGGAACGAGGTAATTACAAAAAACATTAACATTCAGTTTAATTTATCCGTAAATCAATTTGAGGTTAAGTGATGTTTGATATTGTTGAGAAAGGTGATTTTCTAGTTTTTGTAGAGATAGTTGGCAACACTGAAAGGAAGAGAAGAGATTTTGTTGTTGATAAAATGGCGAACAGAAGGTTGTAACGGTTTCATGTAATAATTCAAGTATTTTCTATTAATAAATAAATATGTTGTGAAGTTAAAACATAAGTGTTCATTTATTTGGTTTATTTAACAGATATTACTTTTCAGAACATTTTTTCAATGCATCGGTGGAACTGACCCAGTGTTTCTATGTGTTATTATCGATTGTCTTTCTGATAATAACAAAATTTAAAGATGTACCCTTGAGTTTTTATTTTTTCTAATTTAAGCAGAAAAATGTTAAAATTCTTAAGTAATATTTTACTGCTTCCGAGCATTTGTATTTTTTTGAATAATTTATTGGTCTAATAAATAAATGGAGTTGGTCGAGTGCAATTATATTATAATAGAAAAATGGCCATGAACTTCCTCTATCTTTAGTTCCATTTCGGTTCATCAGTGGTTAAGTTGAAGACAAAATTTGTCCCTAGAAAAGGCCCGAAGATATCGATCTAGGAATTGGTTTATTTGAGATGGTAATTACCGCCATTCTCCTGGGATAACGCATCCTGTTTCCCAATCTTCTATTTCAAGACGTTGTGAGTTGCGAGTTTTAACCTGTTTTTCTAACTGTTCAACCTCTTCCACACTGAGTGGAAATTTTGACACTAATATGCGAAATGCATTTTCGACTACACGTCTACAGGCATTCCAAGTTCCGTACGGGACATTTTAACCTTGTTTTTGATCAATGTATAGCTTTAAAAAATTACTTATATTTCTCTAAAAAATGTTAAAATTCTTCTTCTTGTCAGTAGTCATTTTATATCCTCCCAACTTTTGGCATTTTTTCAGTATTGACTAATCTGAAAATATGCAACTGAAGGCTGGTTCCGTACGGGACACTTTATGGTCACCTCAGCTATCATGCCATGTGTTTTTTGTTAAACTCTGTGATTCTCTCTGTATTTAAGAGTTATTATTATAACAATGCGACGTGGAACATATTTACAAGACATTAATCACAAACTGTTTTAATTTATCTCACTTAATTTCTGTGTTAAATACAATTTTTCCTGGTTCCGTAGGGGACATACTACAGTTCCGTATGGGAAACGTGTGAATTATGGGTTTAAATTAAACCAATGTTTGATTTTTAACATTCAGTTTTAATTCCTGAGCAATATACTAAAGAGTATTTTAATTAAAAATTTATGTTAAATGAACACTTGAGAAAATTCTTTCTAACTGTTCAACTTTTTCCACACTGAGTGGAAATTTTGACACTAATATGCGAAATGCATTTTCAACTACACGTCTAGCTTTCGATAGTTGAATACTTTTTGTTTTTCCCCTAGTTCTCCCTTCGTATCAAATGGTTTCATAATGTTTGTTTTTAAAGGAAATGCATCATCTGTTATGAATACACCCTCAAATGGGATGTTTTTTTTTTTTTTTTTTTTAATTTTTTTTTTTTTTTTTACGTGAGCTCCACACACAGGAGGCCCTGAGGAAAACAATTTCCCTCAGGGCCTATGTCATCTTTGGGGATGCTGTGTGGAGGGTTTTTTTAAGGAAAGGAAGGAGAGGAGAGTTCTGGGAAGGAAAAGGGTTTAAGGGGTGGGTAGGAATCTGGGGTTCAGTGTGTCTTGGTCATCCGCCTCCAAGACCTAGACAAACCTCACCCCATGAACCCGGGCACCCCTGCTAAATCACCAAACGTAGCGAACCACTTGGGTTGACCTATGGCAGAGGTGTTGGTTATCCAATAAAGGTTCCCGGGGCGGCGGTACCCATTCCCGCCTCCCAAATTGTTTAGTACAATCTTGGATCATGGATAAAGTTTCATTCAATGTTGATTTTTCAAAAACACAAAACATTTGCTCTTCCATTCGTTCCTACATCTATGTAAATGAAATTATAATACGCATCTACTACAGTGAATAACATGATGCTGAAATTTTTCTGAAAATCAAAATACTCAGAAACACTATTTGGCAATCATCGTATTTTTTATAGCATCCCATCATAGCTCTACAACAGTTTGGAAAGTTCCATAGACATATGAATATTAATAGACCTGCCCTAAGCGATAAAAGCGTATTATTTCCCCCTCCCCATACCGGTTCCATTGGAACCGGCTGGGATCGAGTATGGCTTCGCGTGAATCTAAAAAATGTGATGTCATCATTCTTCTGCGGGCCAGCGTCGAGCACTCATCAGTGCATTTTACGAAATAACACGGCAAAAATAGTGGCTTGTGTTTTGAAAACGTGTAAAAATAGATGTGAAAAAGAGAATAAATCCAATTGTCGTATTACATTCCACAGGAAAGCATTATTTTACTTTATTATAAGCTTATTTAGATCACATAATATGGTCGTTTTTGTAACACACACTATCACTCGAGACACAAGGCGTATGCTCGTCGCTGTTTTGTGGGGTAAGTAAATTATGAAACATTTGTAAAAGTGTCTTAACTAAATACGTTAACAAAATATTGGACTATGAAAATAGGCAAACTTTACTTCGCTGTTTTTGGAATTTGTAAATTTGTTCATTTCGCGGCGAGCAATGTAAAAAGTTCTATTCATTAAAGAGCAGAGTTTACTTTTAAGAACTAAATGGTGATATTATAATGCGAGATGCCCATATACTCTCAGATTGAGTTATTGACGAATCACATATCACCGAATTCATCTTCCCGCTCTGCGCCCCGCTGTAGTTGGTTTCTTCCCCTCACCTTTATGTTCTGGTCTATTAATATTCATATGTCTATGGAAAGTTTGAAAGCTCGTAGTAATCATTTATTATTTTTCTATATTTATTTTCGCTGTGTGAAACCTGGAACAATATAATTCGTATTACATTGTATAATAATATACTTACATTATGTATTCTTTCTACGGGACAAGTTAGTGGAACCCCAAATAGGTAGCTACTATAAATTCAATAGGGCACCGGCACACATGGACACCTTGATCTCTGAATTGTTCAGGTAGAGTCCAGCTTGTAAAGAGAGCAAGAGCTTTGTAGGAGCATTAGGAATATTGTCAATTAAATTAAATAAAGTATTACGTTTCCCAAGTATTTCTCACATCTCTATTTATGTTCAATAGGGGTAATTATTAGAATAGAGGTGATCATCCTTTCTCCTCGTGGACTTGAAAAATGTCATTATTTTTAAATGAAAATTCGTTAACTAACTGCATTTGCGATACGGATTGATGGTGTGATATGATATTATAGCATCATATTTACAGTGTACCTACTCGGTTGAGGATGCAGTAAAATAATAAACTCTTCCACTGCCAGCAATATTCAAGTTCTCTTCGGAGAGTCGATGGATTATCATAGAGCAGTGTCTCTTAAGAGTCGGTTCTCCCAAATTAAAATTTGCTATTCGGTTATTTATGGTTCGGTATGAATAAATGTACGGGGGTCCGCAGTCTCATCTTTGGATCATTTAACAATAATAAATAAATGCTATCAAAAGTCTCGTAAGCGCTGCGCGTCTTCCTTACGGATTATTTTCCAGTATTCGACAAAAAAATTGCATATTAGACCCTTTCAACACAGATGTTACTGATATTACTGGCTTGACAACGGCACAGGAAAACCAATTAATAGAAAATTTTGTGATTCAGCTTTGAAACGTAATTTCAAAGAAGCCTCTTTATCAAGTTTTTGAGTGAATGTAAAGAAAGATTATATATATTACTATCTGGTCCCGGCATGCGTTGCTATGCCATTTAATAAAGAAATTGTTTCTCCCTGCGTCTCCTTTCCCATTCGTCCCGTTCCCCTTCCGCCTCCCCTTCTTCTCCTGCATCCTCTTCCCCTCGCGATTTCCCACTCCGTCACCTCCACCTTCCCTCTCCTCACTCCACTCCCCCCCCCCCCTTACTCAGCCCGCGAACCCCCCTCTCGAGTTCCCCTCCCCCCTTCCCCATCTCCACCAATAGCAAATTTTTTATACAAATTTCATAATGCCAGAGCTCCTTGGAAGTTTTATAAAAACCTTGTCCTGACAATAACGAACACACAAAAAAAAAGAATTATTCAATCTGGTGTAGTCGTTCGAATGTTATGCGCTTAGCAACAATTCAGCGATTCATTTTTATATTACAGATAATTTTTATTTTTTTTTTTATATATTTTTTTTTATTTTTAATAATAAGGTTTACATGGTATTTACATGATAATTTTACATCTCAGGTTTTTTTTATTATATTATTAATATCTTTTAATTATTATTATATTATTAATATCAGAAGAAATATTTAAAAATTTAAGTACTGCTTTTCTCAACCACATACCTCTGTTCTTGTATATTATACTTAAAAAAATACAGAAACAGGTTACAAGTGGAATATGATTTGAGATTATAATTTAACAGCAACATCAACCTGAATATCACTAATTAAGTTGCAAACAAACATAACAAACAAACAAAAACAAACTAATTATTAAAGTAATTTAAAAAAAAAAACAACCAACATTTCCTTCAGCATCATTGTTCAAAATTTTCGAAGTACCAAAAATTGAAGACCTCTATAAAAAAGATTCAATACTACAAATATTCAAAGAAAATGTAATTAAAAAATTTAAACTTAACTCATCATTAAGGCATAAATTTAACATCCAAATTCCTCTATTTTCAACACAACAAATGCACAATAATTATAGCAGGTAACTCTATTAATGGAGGACTGAACGCCGTTGGAACCAACAAAAAACTGTCCAAAGACGCGAAACTAGCCGTCCATAATAGAATACTGGTACCTACCCTGATGTATGGCAGTGAGGCACGGAACTGGCAGAGGAAGGATGAAAGTAGACTGAACGCTGTAGAAATGAGATCCCTGAGGCGTATGCGTGGTAAAACCATGTATGATCGTGTGAGAAATGTGGAAATCCGCAAAGAATGCAAGGCTGATGTAAGCGTGATGAGTAAGATCAAGAAGGAACGCTTCGATGGTTTGGGCATGTAGAGCGAATGAACGAGGAAAGGAGTGTAAGGAGAATGTATGACGCAAATGTGAACGGTAGAAGAAGTCGAGGACGCCCAAGAAAGACATGGCACAACCAAGTGAATCAGATACTTGAGTCGGGCCATGTCAAGAGTCAGAATAATGGAAGAGAATGTATGAGACGTTGTATGAATGTAAACGAGGCAAGGAATGTATGCCAAGACCGGGATGTTTGGCGGTCCGTCTTCTTTGCCTACCCCTGCGGGGAAACGGCGTGATGGTTAGTTAGTTAGTTAGTTACAAAGGCATAAAATATTTTAATAGTCTTCCCGAAGAAATAAAAAAAATAACAGATTTCTTATCATTCAAGAAAAAGGTCAAATTAATCTTAAAAAAAAATCAACAACCATAACGTCACCAATCGAAATGTTATAACTTCATTTCATGTCATATCAAAAATTATATGACATGAAATGAAGTTATATTTTATATTTATTGTATACACTAAGTAAAATGTGTGTTATAAAAATGAAATAATTGTAAAATAACTACTACGCCAAGCTCAAGAGCTAGTACTCTTCATTGGCGCAGAAATTCATAAAAACATTGTATTTTCATTAAATAAATAATAAAAAAAAACAACAACAACAACACCAACCTTCGCAATAATTTACCATTAATTAATGTGAATGTTGGTTTTGCTGTTGTTCCTTAATTATTACGTTTTTCATAAAAAAAAAAATTTCTTGTAAGGTTATTTGTAGTACTTACTAAAAAAATATCAGAGTGTTCAATTCACAGGCGGTAGAAGTGAATCCTTCAGAAAATTAATGTAGACCACTATGAAGCATTGCACAAAGAGGAGACCGATTATACTATATCATTCTCTCACAGGCTAAATCCCATGGATGTATTTGTTTGTCTCTTTTAAGTGTCGCTATTTTTCGTTTCATCGAGTTTCAAATCACAACGGTGCTAAAGAAGTTTTCACTTCAAAACTGTTTCGAAATAAATTGTTTTTTTTTTTTTTATTGGGGGTCCTTAACAATTGGCCTTGATTTCCTAGGGGTCCGTGGCTGAAAAGGGTTAGAAACGCTGTCATAGATTAAAGTACCGTATCTGCAGATATGAAGGTTGTAGAGTGCAGATGTAGATAATAGATGTCCTGTATAGTTGGAAGTTCCCATGTAGAAATGATAACTTGGGAGATTTAGATATAATAACTAGAGATGCCATGAATAGTGATTTTGCCAAATACCGAATATTCGGCTAGGCTCTCGGCCGAAGTGCCGAATATTCGGCGACACTTGGTACATTTCGCGGGCCTGCATTATTGAAGTGCGTGTGGTAACTACGTAGGTACTTGTTTCATTTGCGAATAGGTCGTGTCACAACAGTCAACACGCATTATTTGATGATTGTTACATCAAATTGTTTTACTTATGGTGTGTATATGTTTAAAAATATCACTGTTCATTCGCGAAAAACTTTACGAAATTGCACAATTTAATAAAAAAGCTCCTGATTTTGATTGCTGATTTTATGTAAAAATAAAAAAAAATGTGACTAATATTTATTATATGCTTTTTTTCATGATTTGGTATTCGGTACTCGGCCGAATATTGCAAAGCATTCGCCGAGTACCTACCGAATAGTAAAAAAAAGTAGCCGAATAGCCCGAATACCGAATAGTAGCCGAATATTCGTGGCATCTCTAATAATAACTTTATTTAAAGTATAAGTATATAAACGACATCAAATTATTATAAAAGACATCAAATTATTATAAAAGACATCAAAATATATAAAAGACATGCAGACAACAAACATATAATTCTTTTTTTTTTATTTATTGTTTATTTTGTGAAAATCAAGAAACTAGAAGATGAGGAAATAAAAATCAACACCCATTCAGCAACATACAGTCCGCCTCAGAATAGGAATACCTAGTGAGGAGGAATGTAAACAAAACACTTTACTTTGTATTTTTACTTATTTTGTAATTTTACTTTATCTTATATTGTCATTAAAATAAAAAAAAAATCGTACTTCTAATTATGATTTATACAATGTCAAATAGTGAAAAAATAAAGTGAACATCGCGGAACCCCGAATTCCTGCTTAAATATTATTTTAAAAATCCCAGATTGTGGGAATTTTCATACACCTAGGCACTAGGCACAAAAAATGGTCATGCGAGAATTCAGTTGTGAGTTTCGTTAATCAATTTCAATTAAAAATAATGTGTTTGTTTGAAACGCATGAGTGCACAAAAGGTTGACCCTAATAGCGTTAGACCAGTGATTCCCAAAGTGGTCCAGGTGGACCCCCAGGGGTCCATGGGAGACTCGACGGGGGTCTACGTTAGCGTGATAATAAAATGGGGGTCCACAAGTTGCATTTGGGGGTCCACGAAAATTTATCTGGTTTCGATAGTAAAGAACAAAAATGTTGGCTTGGCTTTACCTATCAATGTAGGCAGATAATATACTACTCAAAAAAATTAAGGGAGCAAAAAAAATCAAATTTTTTTGGTGATTTTTGACAGGCTGTATTTTGGTGAAAAATTGTCATATTGAGACTTTAAAAAAAGCATTTTGAAGCTTTAAGATTATAATTTTCATATTTTAAGCAAATTATTTATTGTACACGGGCTTGAATTTTCTTTTAGTTAGGCCGGCTTATGAATCAGATAGCCTTAAATTTAGCAATAATTTCCTTTTTTTGAGTATATTTACCTCCCTTAATTTTTTTGAGTATATTTAGAAGGTCAGCGACTGTGACTTGTAAAAACTTGCTTATTCGATATTTAATTCTATTGAGGTAGGAAATACAGGACTTGGTTTTTTTTAATGATTTTCATGATTTTTTTGCAATGACGAAATGTGTATAATTTATTGAAACTTTGAGGTCATTTTATATATCTGAGGGAGCGGGAGACGGAACGAGAAATAAAAGGCGTCAAGTCGAAGTATGAGTCAGTCGTTTATTGAGCTACGTAGCACGAGTCGGTGAAGCGGTAACAAGATGTATGCAGGGTGCCGTGATGAGATGCTGCAGGCGTGCGGTGTGATGGAGATGGTGCGGTGAAGGTCAGCGAGTTGCTCGACACCATGGCGGTGGAGATGACCTATCTTCCAGGCCGTTGCTCGACGCTTTAAGTCGCGGAGGTGAACGGTGTGTGGTTCGGTGAGCTGAGCCACCAGCAGGTAGTCCTGGCGAGGCGGAGCGTGTTTCCATGGCAGCGAAGCACGGTGGGCTTCGGGGTGCCATGAAGTGGTGAGCTGATCCCTGGACTGAAGGTGACGCAAGCCTTGTAAGTCGCGTTATGTAGCTGTTCTCAGGAGCTGAAGGCACGATGGGCCTTGTAGCTGAGACGTGGTGATGAACCTCGGGAAGCTGCCCTGGATGTGTAGAGCACTGCAGGAGCACTTGTGCGATCTGTTACAACGAGCTATTGACCGACGGTTAGTGTGAGACTGACTGAGCTAGCGCCGAGTTTAGTCGCTTTATATATGCCAGCGCGACCGGTGGGAGTAATGTTCCATTCGCCGGCAATGTGCACACTGGAAGGTACTCGATCATACCCGGTGCCGAATATTCAGGCGGCTTATAAACTCCAGACCTTTCTAGGCGGTGGCGATATTATTATCGTCCAGCCGGCAGGCGAGAAAGTACATCGCGACCGGCAAATGTAGGTACCTAGGCAAGAGCCGGCGCCGCGCGAATATTACATATTTCTCGTGTCTTCTTTGTGATGGCGAAAGATAATGCGTCGCCACAGACTCCTTCCCCAGCGATGCGAAGTATCGCGTAAAAGATGAAGCCAGGGTTTGCAGGAAAGCCGGGTAGATGCTGCTGGTCGGTGCGTCCGTGCTGATGCGTCTCTACCGATTCCCTCGTTTTTGCGGTGTTACCGGATGCGCTGTGGTAACACACATGTCAGAATGCTGTATGCTGCGTATCCATATCACGTCGGGGTCACCAGTTGAGGGAGCGGGAGACAGAAATGGCGAGAGATAATGCGTCACCACATATCTATAAAAATATTGTGAATTTTTCGAAGCATTTCCTCGGAAAATATGAAAATTATCAGCTGCTATACATCGAACGTCATCATCAGACGTAGCTTTTGTGTGCATTTTGGAGGCCACAGTTTTCATCTCAAATCTATAGCATTTTGAATTTAATTGTGTCTCTTCTATGTAGGTATACCTAACTATTCCTAAAAAAAAGGAAATTAATTTTTTTACCGGCTTGTTAACAGGAAACCTTGATTTTTTGCCATTTTTTTGCGATTAAAAAATACTTTTGACAATGATATTGCTACGAATTTCGATCCACATAGAGTGTAATTATAATTATATAAATAAGGTATCTGCACATTTTTAAAATGTTTGGTTAAAAACTTTCTGAGCTTGAGTGCACACAAATTCCAAAAAGTCGTTAAAAATGCGTTTCAAGTTTACCACGCGGTTCGGCACAAACACCCTCGTAATACCGGAACGAATTGAAATTTTTATTTAAGGACAGGTTGTTTCAAAAAATTTGATGAGTTCATCAAATATTTGAAGTTAATTTTCACATTCTGTGTAAGTTCTACATATTCAAGTTCTGTTATTACATTATTATAGGCCAGTTGCTGCATGAAACCGGAATAATCACAGGGTTGTTTCAAAAAATTTGATGAGTTCATCAAATATTTGAAGTTAATTTTCACATTCTGTGTAAGTTCTACATATTCAAGTTCTGTTATTACATTATTATAGGCCAGTTGCTGCATGAAACCGGAATAATCACAGAACTTGAATAGAACTTACACAGAAAGCGAAATATAACTTTAAATACTTGATGAATTCGTATTTTTTTTAAACAACCCTTCCTAAAAGTTTGGGAACATATTCTTTAATAGTTATGCTAACTATTAATGAAATAAAAAAATAAATACTTTTTTGAGTCATCTACCTACATTTTTTTTAATAAATAGAACACAAGAAAATATACTATTATTCTTTTTATTTATACCACTCCGAATTTAGGGTTGGAACTCAGCCGCGATGCAAATTTCCATCGTTAGATCTAATCTTCACATTTTTTATGAGTTTTGGGAATATAGTAGAAATGTAGCAGCAGGGGGTCCACCGAAATCAGTAAAATTTTGAAAGGGGTCTACGAGAAAAATAAGTTTGGGAACCTCTGCGTTAGACTTATTGCAAGGGCTGGAATTACACAAAACATATTAATTTGACTCAATATAAAAAGCATGCACAAAGGCGGGCTTATCTCTGGACTCCAGATACTAATATCTACAGCCTGTATGTCGGACGAATATCTACAGCTCATATGTTGAACTAATATCTACGAACTTCAGAGTGTTGACTAATATCTACAGAGCGTAGGTTGAACTAATATCTACAGAGCGTAGGTTGGATTAATCAGCTAAATGTGTCCAATAGTCCGATATTAGGGATTTTTACACACATACTTACATAAATTAGGTTTTTTAAACTGCATACGCAATATTACGTTATTCCAATATGCTATGCATAATTGGAAATCCAACCTCTGCCAGTGCTGTAGATATTCGTCAACACTTTGGTTCTCATAGATATTCGTCAACAGTTTGAGCTGTAGATATTCGTCAACACTTTCCTTCTCATAGATATTAGTTCGATTTTTCAGTTTTTGGAATTCCTGTGGATATTAGTAGACGCCTCCTATCTCTGTACAGATTTCTTAAACCAAATCACTCCTGCGGAAATAATAATAATAATATTTATTTATTTACAGAAAATAGAGCAGCAGTCGCAGGTGACACAAAATGCTTACCCAGAGGAAGAAGGACAGTTAACTTTCCAAGCAAACCAACAATCAGCAGCAGCAAGAAGCACACAATCTCAGAACAATGAACCGCCTCCCGCCAAAAAACGAGCATCTCGTGCGCCGAAAATTCGGAAAAGATGGTATGAAATGCCAATAGACAGAGCTATAAAACCATCGAAAGCCATAAGCGATGATAATAAAGAAGCCGCCGAAAATGAATTTGACTTATTCTGTAGAAGTTTGGCTGTGCAATTGAAGAATATGCCCCTACATCGAGCTTTAATTTGCCAACAGAATTTACAATCTGTTATGGTAAAGGAACGCCTGCAGGGCATTTCTTCAGGTTCACCGCAACGCTTCCCATCGAATTCAGTAGATTTGAATTGGACTCCAAATGCTACGCGTTCATCGTCACAAACGTCTCATTACACCAATGTGATTTCACCAGAATGTTATATTGAACATTAATATTAAAATATATGCACAATTATTAAAAAATATTGGTAACATAGTATTAAAAAAATATGGTTCAGTTTTTATTTAAAACCTTTATTGAGATCAATTTGGGAGGCGGGAATGGGTACCGCCGCCCCGGGAACCTTAATTGGATAACCAACACATCTGCCATAGGTCACCCCAAGTGGTTCGCTGCATTTGGTGATTTAGCAGGGGTGCCCGGGTTCTTAGGATGAGGTGTGTCTAGGTCTTGGAGGTGGATGACCAGGACACACTGAACCCCAGATTCCTGCCCACCCCTTAAACCATTTTACTTCCCAGAACTCTCCTCTCCTTCCTTTCCCTAAAAAAAACCTCCACACAGCATCCCCAAAGATGACATAGGCCCTCAGGGAAATTATTTTCCTCAGCTCACGTAAAAAAAAAATAATAATAACGCAATATTAATTTGTTTTAATGGTTTAACCTTACATTTGTTTTGATAATATAGCGCATCAGTTTCTAATCACATTGTTTTTTCTTATTAGTTCCCCACAGGAGGCCCTAAGGAAAATAATTTACCTCGGTGCCTATAATAATAATTGGATAATTTGTAGAGCGCCGTTTTTGTGAAAAATCACCTCAAAGGCGGTCATCCTTCTTGAGTGGAAGTTTTTTTTAAGGAAAGGAAGTAGAAAAAGATCGGGGAAGAAATAAGGTATGAGGGGTGGGTAGGAATCTGGGGAGAAGTGACGAACGTATGAATCCATCCCTCCCAATGGGTGAGAGGTTCGATATTCCTCTCTCTCTCTGGTTTCAATCCTTCCACTCTTCCCTGTCTTGTGCGGCTCTTTTGAAGTCTGCATATGATGAGCAGCGCACGTCCACTAGCAGGTTCTCCAGGTACTCTCGGCGTGGGCGTCCCCTAGATAAATAAAGACAAAACAAAGCTGCTGACTGTAGGCCGAACGCAACATCAGATGAAAGTAGAGATGTCAGGAGTTTCACTAAAGAACACCAAGGAGTTTGTCTACCTTGGGAGCAAAATAACATGGGACGGTCGGTCTAAGAGCGAGGTTCGATATTATATATGTGAAATATCTTCGCCGACTTATCAGATCCAGTATGCAACACAAATAATTAATAATTTCCCTCAGGGACTATGTCACCTTAGGGGATGTTGTATGGAGGGTGTTTAAGGAAAGGAAGAAGAGGAGTTCTGGGAAGGCAGTAGGTATGAGGGGTGGGTAGTAATCTGTGGGTCAGTGTGTCCAGGAGTGACGGACGTACGAATCCATCCCTTCAACTGCAGTGCAAGGCGAAAAGTCAAGGGATTCTGGTTGGAGCGGTCAAAAGGCCTCCTCAACCAGTGTCTCTTGATCCGGCCCGCCACGCAGCAGGTGAGCAAACACAGGTTCATAGGGTGAGGTGACAAACCTCACCCTATGAACCCGGGCACCCCTGCTAAGTCACCAAACGTAGCGAACCTCTAGGTGTTACCTATGGCAGAGGTGTTTTTTTTTTTACAGTGAATAACCGCACAAGAATCTCAACTGCTCCCGTCTGGAGCCAGTGAGACTATGGCATCCCCAATTGGGGTATGTTGTGAGGCTGAAGGTAGTGGGGAGGGGAAGGAGGTGGGGGAGAGGAAGGTTGGGAAGTACCTGGCTATTCAGATCTATTTGCTATTATACATTATATTGTACATATAATGTATAATAGCAAATAGTATATAATAACATAATTTATAAAAACAATTAGTATGAACAAGAAATGAAAACCCACTAAGGCACTGCCTGAGTGTGGGTAATATTTAAACAAAATACTATACTTTGGGGATGCTGTGTAAAGGGTCTTTTTAGGAAAGGAAGTTCTGGGAAGGGAAAGGGTATTAGGGGTGGATAGGAATCTGGGGTCAGTATGTCCAGGAGTGACGGACGCATGAATCCATCCCTCCCACTGCGGTGCAAGGCGATGTTCCGAGAGATTACAGTTGGAGAAGTCAAAGGGACTCCCTCAACCGTTCTCTCCCGGTCTTGGCAGCCGCTGGTGGGCAGATGCATCCGCCGCCAATATCTAGACAAACCTGGTGAACCCGGGCACCCCTGCTAAGTCATCGTAGTGAACACTTGGGTTGACCTATGGCAGAGGTGTTATATTATACATATAAATATCACCACAGGCGTTTAGAGTAAACGAATAGTATTCAAGCAATAACTTGCTAATTTAGATAACTTTTATTTTAATTTGTTTTCTCAGACCTTGCAATGTTCAACGAAATGAATGAACAATGGTATTTTAAACGCATAATTTACTAGGTAAATACGTGAGGGACTATGTACTTGTTGCAAACAATAGCTTGAAGATAAACTATAAGATCGGCTGTCCATTTGGGAAGCTGAGGTAGATCAGAGATTAGAGGTTCGGGACTCTGCGGTGACCGATGGACCACACAAGTGGAAATATAAAATAATATGGCCGTTGGATGCTCTGAATGTATTATAACACCAAGCATTCCAACGTGTGTGTCCTGCTGCTTATCAAGAACAATAACACATAATCATTATTTTAACAAGTAGAATGAAGTTAGCTACCGTGTTGAAGTTTTAATTGCTACTGAAAGATGGCCAGATGTTACCTTCTTACTTATTATTACTTATTATTGAATATAAATTAGTGTCAGACCGAAACAGGATTTATTACCGAAACCGAAACTTCGGTATATGTCGCAGTTTCGGCCGAAACTTAAGACATGTTTAAAATCTATTGTTTAAATTTGGATTATTTACACTTGTACAGACGGTTAACACGTGTTAAATGAATAAAAAACAAAAATTGAAGTACGTGAAAAAAAATTATATTAGGTTCTTACATTGAGGTTCTTACATATGAAATTGGCGTTTTGCCGTACTGGCAACTTTGATCTCAAATATCTTCTCTTTGGTTAGGAATTCCAAATTCAAATTTATACAGCTATTTACTCATGTATTTGTTGTTTTGAAAATTATAATTCATTTGTTTTTTCCTTAATTGTTTCTTTTCTTTGCGTCACTTAGTTTACAAAATGGAAAACTTGAAATATCGCGTTATTTACGAGTACGAATTCCACCGTGGCACCAGTGCTGCAAAAACGGCTCGAAGGATTAAGAGGTAATAGCACCGGTGAGAAATCTCGACGGTAGGTATTTTAAAAGATTCTCGCTATCGCACCGCGCTCAAAAAAGAACTAGCTATCGATGTGTTGGTGAGACCACGTGAGTGTTTGGCTTGTACACCCTCTCGCCCCCTTTGCGTCTCATGCCTACCGTCTTTCGCCTCATACCGCCATATCCAATATTCTGTTTAGATAAAGCATGTTTCGACTTATTTCGTCGCTAATGAAGTTTTTGAATCGGCCTTGCGGTGTGACAGAAAAAGGGCCCATTATTTTTAAACGCACGAGGTCTGCTATTGTCGGTTATTTATAAATATCGTCGATAGGTATTGTAACAATGTCTTCTGTTCACGCTTATTACCGACAAATTACGAATTATTTTACTAGAACTCTATGTAGGTTAGTAGTTTTAAAGTTTTCACTGTATTTGCGTTTATAAATATGCAGTCAAACCAACTACATCGAATTATTATATACATACATATGATTATTCTCTATGATACATTAGTTATTATTGAAAATTAGTATTAACCTCTCAGGCCTCGGGCCTGTTTTTCGAAAAGTCAAAATATTTCCGCTTTCCAATAAATTCCAAATAACTTTAATATTTGTGAACGCATCCGAAAACTAAAAACTGTTTTTGAAAGATGATGAAATACGCTTTCAAATTTTATAATTCGAAATAAACATATAATTTTGTTTTTATTTTATTAATAACTAGCAGACCCGGCCACACGTTGCTGTGGCTAACGAAACACAACGCCATTTACCCAACCTTTATAAAATCCACACCATCCGCTCGCCAGCTGCCCGCTGCGCGCTGCCCTTTGCCTAAATTGAATATTTGAATTTCTTGGCTTTTCTCTACTATAATAAGCATTTATTATACACATAAACCTTCCTCTTAAATCACTCTATCTATTGGTGAAAACCGCATGAAAATCTGTTGCGTAGTTTAAAAGATTTATGCGCACATACATTTTGAGCGACTTCATTTTATACTATGTAATGATGATGATACCACAAAACTTAAATTTCTACTCATATAATTTGGCACTTACCTATCTTATTAAAAAAAAAACTCAAAAATGCATATGCAACAAAAATGTATTTTTGACCGATTATCTCTATCTCTACATATTATAAAGTCCCCCGCGCCATCTGTCTGTCTATTCGCGATAAACTCGAAAACTACTGAACGGATTTTCCTGCGGTTTTCACCAATATACAGAGTATTTCGTGAGGAAGGTTTAAGTATGCAATTTGTCAATGATTTGTGTAAATTGGTTGAAACATAACGATAATTGTTAGAAGTGTCGGAAATAAGTCCAGCCGCCTGGTAGCTTTCATCGAAAACGCTGCACAATCCTTTTGGGATATAACCAGGGCTGGGCAAAATACATGCTTTGCTGTAATTGAAATACAAATTACAAAATACTTTTTCGCATGTATTTAAAATACGAAATACAAAATACTTTCAAGTCATGTATTTGAAATACAAAATACAAAATACAGTATTTTAACCATTTTTTTCTTTCAAATACAAAATACAAATTACAAAATACAAAATACATTTGGTTTTGGTAGAACCTTTGGTTGCAATAAATTGTCATAAATGCCCTTATCTAAGGGTGCGTTTAAATAGAAGCAATGTTGAGCAGAGTGAAACAGAGACGTGCAAAAATTGACCAATCATATTGCTCAAAAGACACATCTCATCTCCGCTTCACTTGTAAAATTTGTGGTAAAGGACTCAGGTGTTAGGTAATATAATAATAATATATTATTATTATAACACGACATTTGTATAGCGCTATTTTGTTTTATTTCTAGTGACCGACCGAAGGTTCGGTTTCGGTTTCGTCAAGGTTCGGTAAAAAAATCTAGTTTCGGCATCAGTTTCGGTTTCGGCAGAAAATCTGCCGAACCTTCGGCCGCACCGAAACTCTGCATTTGTGAATTATCGCGTGCCGTTTGACTGACTTCCGGTGAGTTCGTGGCTCGTGTGTCATCCACCATCATCAACTGAGTTCGCTGGCCGGTCCGGCGTGCTTGTATTGTGAGTTTATGTAATCACAAACTTCAATTATTTTTATTTATTTCATTCTAATTTTAATTTTATTTAACAAGTGTAAATAAAAATTAAAATCTAATCTCCTTCAACGGAAGCGATCTTCTGAATAGTCCCTCCTTTGATGTGCTTGGTGTAAGGCCCTCCGTTCATGGAGATACTTACAATCTTCGTAATTGTGACGAAACCACAAGTACCCTGTTGATATACATACTACTTTTTAATGCTAGTCTCCGTACACGGCGCTATCCGAAATATACTATATAGTCACATGAGAACGGGTCGTTTCTATGACTCATTCTTGAGTTCAACAGCTCGGCTGTGGAACCCGGCCTCTATGTTTCCTCCCTCCTTCCTCTCCCCAAAAAGACCCTCCATACAGCATCTTCAAAGATGACATACGCCCTGAGGGAAATTATTTTTCTCTGGGTCTCTCATGTGGAGTTAATGTAAAAAAATGTTGTGATTGTAAACGCAATTAAAATTATAGTACTCAATTTATGAGGTCCTTACTTTATAGTGAATAAAAGTGTAAAAAATAAGCCGAATTTCAGTAAACAATAGATTTTTAACATGTCTAAAAAAGTTTCGGTTTCGGTTTCGGCCGAAACTGAGAAAGATATCGAATATTCGGTTTCGTTTTCGGTAGAAAATCCTGTTTCGGTCGGACACTAGTTATTTCACTTCAAGTGCGCTCTACTGTAATTAACTTAAAAATAGTTTAGTATTCAGTCAAATTATTCCTATAGTGCTTGATCTAATACTATGACACAAAAATGTACAATACAAAGCAATGACAAGCATTACATAATATGATACAAATATGATAGAAAATGTACAATAACAGTGCTATTATAGCACAGGACGTGTTGCCAACTCTAAATATTAACACACATAACATATAGCTCTGGATTCTAGCGTTTTTAGTCTACGTATTATCTATGTCAGTTTATTTTTCATTATCATTATTAAGATCGCTAAATGTATTTGAAAATGTATTTTGAAGCCATAAGTATTTGAAATACAAATTACAAAATACCTCAGCCCCATGTAATTGAAATACCAATTACAAAATACATTTTTAGGAAGTAATTGAAATACAAATACAAAATACGTATTTGTATTTCAAATACGTATTTCAATTACAAGTATTTCAAATACTGCCCAGCCCTGGATATAACAAAACAATTAATGGTGGGATATTCCTCTTTTATAGATCTACAAAAAAGTCCGCGAAGGCATATATCTATCTTTTACGGATAGCTTACTATACACATTATATCTAAAATGCAATTGATAAGAATAATAAGATAAGAAGATAGAATGCGTATAGTAAAAGATAGATATATGCCATCGCGGACTTTTTTGTAGATCTATAAAAGAGGAATATCCCACCAAGCGTTGTTTTGTTATATCCCAAAAGGATTAGGCAGCGTTTTCGATGAAAGCTACCAGGCGGCTGGAATTTTTCCGACACTTCTAACAATTATCGTTATGTTTCAACCAATTTACACAAATCCTTGACAAATTACATACGTAAACCTTCCTCACGAAACACTCTATCTATTGGTGAAAACCGCATGAAAATCCGTTCAGTAGTTTTCGAGTTTATCGCGAACAGACAGACAGACAGACAGACAGACAGAAAGACGGCGCGGGGGACTTTACTTTATAATATGTAGAGATAAAAAAGGTTTAAAAATAGCCCACCTTAAGTTTTTTTCTAATTAAAATTACGATAACGAAAAAGATAAAAGCACTTACATATTTTATTAGACAATTAAATCTAAATGGATTTATTGTGTTGTGTGTATCATACGTGTGAGTTGACATGTTTGTAAATAATAATGTTTAAAATGTTAGATATATCGCTTGCTGAGGTTTGATTTGTACTCCTGTATTTTTGAGTTTCTTTAAGCAGTAAATACAAAAAAGGATGTGTTAGTTCGTTCAAAATTCAATCAAAAATGTTGGTCTTTTACCTATAGATAGATTTACCTACACATTTTTTTTAAATATTTATTACAGTCAGTTTGAAATAAAGGAAACAAATATATAATTTTTTTAAACTTCAAAACTTTTTATTTTTATTTTCAACTTTATAAAACCTTAAATTGTAATATTTAATTACATGAAGACAATATTAGCGAAACTTCAACCCAAGGCTTCAGGCCCAACTTCATAGTACAAAAAAAAGTGCAAAAATCACTTACTTCGCAATTTTTGCAATAAAATAAAAGCACTTAGAAAAAAAACCAACAACGCTAAAGGCTTTGTACCAGTTCACATAAGGAAAAAGGTTGAAGCAAACGTTTTACGTATGAGAAAAGCTATAGTTTTAGCAGTAAATTACAGAAAAGAGCAAGAAAACACGGCACAAAGTGATAAAGTAAAAAATCTGAAAATGGACAAAAAAATGCCGCAAACCATGTTTTTGGTGATCATACAAAATGTTCGTCATACTATTGCAAGTCGGAGAAGTATACTAATGATCCAAATTTAGTAAGCGATCTTCAAGATTGTGGAACAGGACTGATATTCAACAATTATTGTCGTCTCTAATAGCAAATGCAGAAAGTCTTATTATTAACGTGACAAATAACACTGTGGAGCAATTCAACAACGTTATAGCCAAATTTATAGGCGGAAAAAGAGCAAATTTTACAAAAATGGGATAACTTCAGCAGTTGAGCTTCTTGAGCAGTAACTTCGTGGAATAGTGAAATGACAACCCATTCACGAATACAAAAAAAATCCAAGGCCACAGTCCTGGCAACTACACGAAGCATTTTATTGAAAGAAAACGACGTTCGAAGGAGACAATACAGAGGTGTCGAAAAATAAAACTAAGGTATTACGAAAACACGACAGAAAAGAGAAAAAAAGTTGCAGGGCCTGATGAAAATTATGGTCAATTGGAATTAGATCCAGATATGCCAGCTGAATTATTTGAAACGATAAAGAGGAATTTTTCAAAGAATTATCTCCATCGAATAAGGATGAACTCGAAAGGAATACGGTGGGCCAAAGCAATAATAATTTGTGGACAATTGAAAGGCGTAAGCGGCTTACAGCTTCTAACTTTGGACAAAAATATGTAAGCTACGGCCAAAAACTTCAGTTGCGAGAGTATTAAACTCGCTACTGTACTCGCCATTTAAAGGAAATATGGCCACAAATTATGGGAAAGAAAATGAAAACCAAGCAATTGAGCAATTTACAAAAGAAACAAAATTAGAGGTATTCGCCTGTGGACTATTTATCGATGAAAACAAAAACTTTTTAGCGGCAAGTCCGGATGGCCTTTTTGGCAAGGATTCTATAATTGAAGTGAAATGCCCATATAGTATAGTAAATATGTCACCAGAAGAAGGATTTGAACAAAAAAAATTGATAACTGTAAAATTGAAGACAATGCTTCAACATTAAAACGGAATCACAATTACTTCTACCAAGTACAAGGCCAGTTACACATTACTCGTCGTAAATACTGTTATTTTGTCGTGTGGAGTCCTAAAGGTTTGCCGTATGAAAAAATTGAAAGGGACGATTCAATCTGGCAAAAAATTGAACCACTGTTAGAAAAACTTCTACCACCAATGCCTTTTACCAGAAACAATTGACGGTCGCATATCAAGAAATTTACCGGCGAGAGAAAGATCTAAATCATAAATTGTTTAAAATTCATTGTATAGTGGTAAAAAATTTTGTACAATAAAGTGTTTACAAACAAAAAATTTCAATTAATCACTGAAGGCAATGTAAGCGACTCTCAACTAAAAATTTGAAACAGATTTTTTTTAAAAACATAAACCTCACATTGGAGGCACCGAGGAAAAATAATCGCTCAGGGACTTTGTTGGAAAAGTTGTTGGACATCATTGGAGAAGCTGTGTGGAGGGTATTTTTAGGATAAGGAAGGAAAGGAAGTTTTGGGTAGGGAAAAGGTAGGTAAAAGTATGAAATGATGGTGGAGAGTCCAGCTGTAGAGATCAAAAGATCTTCCTCTTCCAGTTTCTCCCAATCCGGCCCGCCACGCAGTAAGTGGACAAAATTATCCGCCACCAAAACCCATGCAGACCTCATCCGTGAACCCGGGAACCCAGGCTCTGTCACCAAACATAGAGGACCACTTGCGGTGACCAAGTGGCGGGGGTGTTGGTTATCCAATAAATGGTTCCCGGGGCGATGGTACCTAAAACGCCTCCCAAATTGAAAATTTATTATAGTACTTGACATAAAAAAATTTAATTTTGCACAATTTTAGTATGAAAGCTCGGTCAGTATTGGTATACCGCGATGAGTCACTAAACAGAAAAAAAACGAATAAAAAATATCGATTACTCGGGCAAGGACAACACTAGTCTACCGATAAAATTCTTTACATCACTACTTCGCATTATATGTATGTATTTGTCAAAACCCACGTTCCCCGGCCCCCCTCAGGAGAAATGAGCGAAAGGGACACCTGCACGTCGGGCCGAAAATACCTAAATAAAATCTTCGAAATCGATGTTTTGTATTCCCCATTTTTCTTCTCCAAAACTGGACGGATTTAAAAATTTTTTTTCACTAACTGTATTAAAAGAAAATATTCTATGTCGGTACGTTTTGCTTTTTTTCAAAATACATTGTTTAGTTTGTATACTGAACGTTTTTTGACGGCGTTTAAATTAGGCAATTTTATTCATTTTTGGAAGGTCGTAACTTCTATGAGAAGTAAATTATCAAAAAAAAACAAAACGTACCGACACGCTAGTGGTCAATATCTATATTATGTAAAAAAAAATTTTGCTCTAGGGTCAAAATCCAGAGAGATAAACGGGGAATACGTTTGTATAGAAAAGCGCAGCTAGTATTTCCTCTTAATGATGTATATGGCGACGGTGCCGCAAAAGAAAACACAGTGCGTTTTTGGTTCCAACGTTTTCGTTCTGGAAATTTCGACCTGCAGAACAAGCCCCGTGGACGGCCGGAGACCAAAGTTGATAATGAAGAATTGAAGGATATTGTGGAAGCGGATCCATCGCAAACCACGTCCGAGTTAGCTGCAGGCTGCGGTGTTAGTGATAAAACTGTTTTAATCCACTTGAAGCAAATTGGGAAGGTGAAAAAGCCATAAAGGTGGGTACCTCACAAATTGAGTGAAGCAAATCAACAAACGCGCGTTAGAACACTACACCACACACTGCACAACAGACGGCTACCAAATTAGAGGAGCTTCAATTGGAATGTCTAATAATCCACCGTACTCTCCGGACCTTGCCCCAACAGATTACCATTTTTTTCGAAATTTGGATAACTTCTTGCAAGGGAAAAAATTCAACTCCGATGGGGCAGTCAAAACTGTGATTAAATACTTTGATTAAATAAATATATCATATTTAAAAAAAAAATCGACTCTATGTTCCTCCCATACAAAACGCCAATTTCATATGTAAGGACCTTGTTTGTTCCAGAATGCGATTTATCAATTTCGCTTTAAGTAAAATAATTAGTCGTATCATTCGTGTTGTTTTAGTAATTTTAGTTAAACGTATTTTATTCTCTGCAAATAAAATTCTTCCTTGGGTTTTTTCAAGTAAGCTCCCAACCTTTAGAAATAAATGTATTCGGCCTGATATTATATGGGGGCATTTCTTTACCGATAAGGAACAAAGGGTTAATTTCTCAAATTGTTTATTTTTAAGTATTTATGTATACCTGTACATTGCAAATAAGAACCCATAGAAAGGGTTTGCTGACGGTTATTTTATGACCCAAACTAAAGGAAATTAATCTCTTAGGTTTAAAATGTATCTATATTGGTGTGCCCATTTTGGCAACCTTTTAAAAGTAATTTTATTGTTTTATTGGGGGTTAAATTTAAGAATTTGAGATCTGGGAATTTTTAATGTTAGTTTCCCCCATTTCTCCATTTCAGTATTGTATGATGTACTTAATTTTATGGGTGGCCCTTTTGGGCCGACTTTGGCAATTGTTTTATTGCGGGATTTTAAAATCCAGATGTGGGAGCAGTTCAAATATTTTGTCTCACTATTTTGCATCTTTTGTATGATTTTCTTTAAGTATTGTGATTTTGGAACAGAGAGGTCAGTCTTGTTATTGTGGTTGAACTGGGAGATACACGAGGTGTATCTTCAGTTGCGCAGAGGGAAGATAGGCCCTTTGCGTTAGTTTTGCTAGTAGAGTAAAGGTAGAAGGTGCACGCTGTGTGCCTTCACTTGTGTAATTAAATTATACTGAAGCTGGTAGGTACGAGTTATACCTACGGTTCAGTATTGGAAAACTGACAATAGAGAGATCGAAGTAGAGACTTCGATATTTGTCAGTGTGGTGTGGTCGTGGACCACCCGAGTGAGGGTAGATAGACCCTCTTGTAATACTTGTATTTATTACATTAAATAAATTGTGCTGAAGAAGAAGAAAAAATAAAGTGTTTTCCTGCCAACTCCATTCTGTTGTGTTCTCGTACCACGATAGTAGAAATAGACCTAATATTGCTGCTATAAAACAAACATATTGAAATAAAAATTTGTCGATAATCAATAAAAATAATAATAATAATTGGATAATTTATAAAGCGCGGTTTTTGTGAAAAATCAACACTTACATTATAAAGGAAGGACCTCATTAATCGAGTATTTTAATTTTAGTTGCGTTTACAATCGCGAGAAATAACACATAAACTCACAAAACAGTCACGCCGGACCGGCCGGCGAACTCAGTTGATGATGGCGGATGACATGTGCTATAATTCAAGAATGCAGAATTTCGGTGCGCCCGAAGGTTCAGCAGATTTTCTGCCGAAAATAGATTTTTTGCCGAAACTTGCCAAAACCGAAACCGAACCTTCGGTCGGTCACTAATGTAAATCTTGATTTTCAATTTTTATTCCAGCAGGGCTGGGAGGATAGTGCAATCCCAGTCTGTCATATTACATAATACAACTAGAAAAAAAATATTTAAAAAATGAGATAACACGTTAACGTTTAGTATAATTTGACCTACTAAATTGTTTCTACCAAAGAAAGGTTATTATTTCTACCTAGTTTCTTCAAAGTTCAAAGCTTAAAGCTCAAAACTATCATGAAGGTCAAAGCTTGAAGCTGAAGCACGAAGCTTAAAGTTCGAAGCTAAGCTCAAAGCTTATATCTCTAATCTGGAAACTGAGAACTCGAAACTTAAGCCGCGGCATACCCAATTTCTACCGATTTATTACATATGTAACTTAAACACAAGTTTTATAGATCTTAAAATATTATATGTCAATTTGAAAAATAATAGCTAGACATTCCCCACGCCGAAACGCAAATTATACGAAATTCTCTCGATAGAAAAGAATCGCTACTTACGCCACAAAAATTATAATAAAAACGTTTGTTTCAGTTATTTTACAAGTTAGTATGAAAAAATTCACAGTGTTTTTTTAAATGCTGTTTAAAATAACTCCCGCGAGATTTTTGCTCTATTTTAAACGAGTCGTGTTTTATTAAACATTTTCGCAATTTTCGCATCGATTTTGTCGCAGTAAATGTTAGCGCTCTCCTGTAACATTCGTAATTTCGTATCTCTCCATCTTCTTCTTTTCGGGCCCAATTTTGGCTTCAATTTTATCGTTTTAAATATAAGCGCGCTCTCTCCAACATTCGTAATTACATATATCTTCATCTTCTTCTTTTTGAGTGGGTATATGGCGTCTCAAGGCGGTACAGAACCCTAACATTTTTTGTTTGCTCAAAACTCACATTTTAATCATTTCAACAATAAAGTTTTTCAACAATAAAGTTAGCGGTAAGCACCAGATTTTATTTTTCTAGACGATGAATTAATAATTAATTAAATGGAGACAATATAAGCGAAAGTCAGTCGAAAATCTGAGAACAGAAAAATTAGAAAAAGATATTGACACCTCTGGGACTTGAACCCAGGACCTCTTGCTTTCCGGGCAAACGCGCTAACCACTGCGCCACGGTGCCGATATCCAATGCGGTCATTTACTTCGACTAAAAACCGCCCATATTATCTTCATTCTCTTAACGCATATATTATTGGCAACTATCTTTATGTATGATTGCAAGATTCAAACATAAAGATAGTTGCCGAGGTTAACTTAAAATTTAAATTGAAAATTAAAATATCCGTTAAGTACCGGAAATAAAAATATTTTTTCTCACAGTAATTTTGTTGAAATGAAGTATTATTTTAGTAATATGCCACTTGCATGGACTTCATAACGACTTGGAAAAAATCGTGTGGATAGAGTTTTTTACTAAGATTACGAAAATGTTAGTAAAAAGTTTTAGAAATGTACAGTTTTTTTTATTTTTAAATAAATAAATCCATTATTTGGGCTCGTGTCGTCACTACATGAAAATGTCCCATCGCCGAAAATGTTCCTATTAATTTTATAAAATTCCACACTGATTTATTTTTTTATATGGCATCACTTTCAGGCGAATTTTTGAATTCGTTCACTAGATTTATTGTTTGTTCTCTGCGAACTTATCATTTGGTTTGATTTAATTAATTGTACGGGGTTCTCTTCAGAACGTGAAGATGATGTCGGTACATGTTTTAGAGGTATAATGATTATGGTGCTTATTTTAACAAAATAAAATTTTATAATACTCTTATTATTATTACAATTTACAAGTTCAAGTATATTACATTGAATTTAGTAATATAGACGCTGTACATTATAATGATTTATGATCAATACGATGGATCAAGGAAAAAAATATTTATGAGATGTAATATTTTTGTTATGCCTCGTTATTCTCCTGTGCCATTCGTGTGGAAAACGTTATTTTTTTTTAAATGATTTTCGGCTATGTAATTATCGTTTTTTCACACCTATAAAATTATGTCCCGTCTTTCCGGTTTATAAAAAATGGTCTGATTTTTCGGTTTGAAATTTTCAAAAAATCCCCAGGGTTTCAAAAATACGATTAAAAAAAAAAAATACAGAATGTCTTAGAATATTTGCCTAAACCGGAAAAAAATGAAAAAAAATGTGATACAAGTGGCCTATTATGCATATTGAGGTCGAAGTTCTAAATATTTATGTTCACATTTACTTCACATAGGGGGAACCCTCCCCCCTATGTGAAGCTGTAGTTACGCCACTGGGCTGATTTATTTGCCAGCAACGCCCAAACAAGGATATTTTTTTTATACTCCGGATTATCGGTGGGACCCGGGGCGGACCGTCCCCCTCTAGCTACGCTACTGTTGTAGGGGTTTTCAAAGACGTCACGGTGCCGTGTGTGAGAGAGATGCAAGAAACTGATGACTTTTTTTGCTTTGGAGGAAACAGACCTATGTGCATTGTGTATCTCATCTTTGCAGCACTATTGCGACAAGGAATGTATATTTATTGCCATTTTTATGACGTCACGGTACCGTAAGCGTGAAACGTCACGGTTATTTTAAAATCACTCACTGTCTATTTATAGGTTAATACACATATTTTTTTACATTAGCTCCACACAGGAGGCCCTGACGAAAATAATTCCCCTCATGGCATATGTCATCTTTAGTGATGCTGTGTGGAGGGTCTTTTTAGGTAAAGGAAGGGGAAGGAAAGGAAGGAAAAAAGGAAGTAGTGGGAAGAAAAAAGGTATGAGGGGTGGATAGGAATCTGGGAGTCAGTGTGTCCAGGAGTGACGGACATATAAATCAATCCCTTCCACTGCGTGTAAGGCGATGTTCTGAGAGTCCTGCCGGAGAGGTCTTCCTCAACCAGTCTCTCCCGATCCGGCCTGCCACGCAGTTGGTGGGCAGACCTATTCGCCGCCAAGATTCGGACAAACCTTACCCTATGAACCCGGGCACTCCTGCTAGGTCACCAAGCGTAGCGAACCACTTGGGGTGACCTATGGCAGAGGTGTTGGTAATCCAATAAATGATTCCCGGGCGGCGGTACCCCTACCCGCCATCCCAAATATCAGGATTACGTAAAAAAAATATTAATTCTAAAAAGTTTGAGCACCACATAAATGGTTTGGTCGGGATATAATAGACAACATTAAAGGACGACCTATTTCTAATAAACTTGTCGTTTTGTATAATACGATCTACTAATGTGTAATGTCCTGAGGTTCATCTCATGTTCTACCATCAGCTTGGGTGGTCTTAACTTAAATAGGTACTTCTATTCTAGAGTAGGTACCTGCTTCCATTCAGTGGCGTGCGCTGGTTGGTGCTGGACCGTCGACCATTTTTTCCTCCTTTATTTATTAGTGGGTTTTGGAATTAAATTAATATAATAGTCCTTTTTTTAGCTCAAGTGACTGACTGTACTTGAGCTAAAAAAGGGGTCAACCTCGGAATGAAACGGAATAAGCTGAAAATTTGTATAAACCTTTATTTTGGCATTCTAAATATTGTCTCAAAAGTCTCATAAGGTCACATGTGAGCGTCCTTAGTTATTCAAGGTCAAAGCTCGCGAAAATCAGTTTTTGGAAATATTTCGCTTTCTATGCCTCAAATCGTATTTGCATTCATTGCAAAAGTTGTAGAATATAGAATTCTCTACACATTTTGTCTTTAATAATTTTTATACGCTTAACCGTTTTTCAGCCATACATAGTGCAAGGCCAGTCATTGGAATTCAGTCACGAGTTATTTATAGTTTTTTTATTTGTTACAGAAACTATGGTAGAGCAAGTGAATGGTATTGATTTATAAAAAAAGTAAAATTACAAAGCATATAACACTTGTGAAATTACACAGAAAACGGTGACTCGACAGGTTATCTCACTCGATAGTTGACCCCTCGAAATAATAATTATTATAAAATTATAATTTTTTGCACATTTTTTACCAATTACAAACTTAAAATCGACTTCAAAAATGCCGTTAATTTAAATTGGTATGGAATTCATTTACAGTGTCAGTGTTGTCAGCGCGCGGTATTTGGTCCGACGCACGGATCCGAATACTTTTTCCCTCACACGCATAGCGCCGTCTCGTTCGAAGACTTTCGGCTCACCACCCGGACAAGAAAACACCCCATTGGCCGAGCTACCCTCACCCCTCCGTCATCAGCCGGCACTACCCCGCCTCAAAAGGGGATATAACACCGTGCAGGCCTATATGGAGCCAGAGTATCCAGTCTCCCCTCCCCAGTACCGAGTCGAGAGAGCCCTCTGGGTCCTCCTTGGGAATTCAAGTAACAGCGCCCTCGTGGACATTACTTTTAGGGAAACCTTAACCTTCCCCCAATCCTCCCCAGTTCCAAGTCGAGAGAGCCTCTGGGTCCTCCTTGAGAATTCAAGTAACAGCGCCCTCGGGGACATTACTTGTAGGGAAACCTTAACCTTCCTCCGATCCTCCCCAGTACCAAGTCGAGAGAGTCCTCTGGGTCCTCCTTGGGAATTCAAGTAACAGAGCCCTCGGGGACATTAGGTACTTGTCAGGAAAACCTTAACCCAACTAAGAGACCACGGGTCCTCTGTTGAGGTTATTACGCTAAGTGTTTAGCGAGAACGTTAGTGAACATTGTTTACACTCTAAGAGATTTTACTTTGTGCTACAACTTTCCTGTAGGTACTCTGTTTTTACTATAAGCTGTGAACCCTGTATATAAGAGAAATAAACTGACCAACGCTGGAAGACTATTTTCTTATAAATACCCTGTACGCCTGTAAATACAGTAGGTACATAGACAATTAGTAGTTTTATCCTTGTGCATTTTTTTAACATTAGCTCCACACAGGGGGCCCTGAGGAAAATAATTCCCCTCAGGGCCTATGTCATCTTTGTGTGAAGGATATTTTTAGGAAAGGAAGGAGAGGAAGTACTGGGAAGGAATAGGATATGAGAGGTGGGTAGGAATCTCGTCTCCAGGAGTGACTGACGTACGAATCCATACCTCCCACTGCAGAGCAAAGCGATGTTCCGAGAGATTACGGCTGGAGAAGTCAAAGGGACTCCCTCAACCATTCTCTTCCGATCCGGCCTGCCATGCAGTTGGTGGGCAGATGCATCCGCCATCAAGACCCGGACAAACTTTATCCCATGTCCTGGGCACCCCTGCTAAGTCACCAAACGTAGCGAACCATTTGGGGTGTGGGGCCTATGACGGAGTGACGATTTTGTGGTACTTATAACTTTTTTGATTTGAGCAATTTGACAGCCGGCATAGTGCAGCGGTAAGGTGCTCGACTCGCATTCAGAAGGTTGCGGGATCGAATCCCGGCGTGGCAAATAAATTTTATTTGATTGATATTTGCGGCACGTTCCAGAGTGGAAGATACTCTCAGTATCGCCCTGGTGTAAGACCACCATTCAGAATTGAAACGTTGCTTGAAATGGCTTCTGCCATGTTTGGTGACCATATCTGAATTGCCAGGTACTTCCCCACCTTCCTCTTCCCTATCTCCTTCCCCTCCCCACTGCCTTCAGCCTCACAACATACCCCAACTGGGGATGCCATAGTCCCACTGGCTCCAGACGGGAGCAGTTGGGACTCTTGTGCGGTATTCATGTAAAAAAAGGTCGGTTAATCAGTTAATATCAGCCATTTACTGTCTTTGTCAAAGCGTAGAACTAGCTATAATATTTTTAACGCTGAGTTGTCGACAAAAAGAAAACGGTAAAAAAAAATCGAAAAGAAAAGATTTTTGGGAGCTCTATGCGACGTACATAGTTTCATCAGTTTACCGCTTTTACTATGAGTTTCCAGACACCGTGCATAATTATATTATATTCATTTTACTTCCAGATTTAGTGTCCTGGCCCGGGACGGTGTGGTGTTGGTACAAGAGGCCAAAAATAAAAAAAAAGGCTTGAATTTTGTTCATTTGATAGCACTAAGTTCGATAACAATAACAAAAAGCCAAAACAGCAAATATTAATTATGCTTTATTTTGACACTTGTGCTACTTGTACTATTTTTTTTATAGTTCGGGAAGAATTTTTAAGGTTGGCATGTTTCGCAGAAATTGAAATGTAGCATTGTCATCAAATTCCCAGAAGGAGTTATTTTGTTTGTTTTTTTTTCTTACATAGTTCAGGTAGGATTCTAGGGCTGGCTTGTTTTGCAGTACTTAATTGAAATGTAACATTGTCAGTCGGCACCATTTTTTTTTAATAGTTCATTAAGGATTTCTAAGGTTGGCTTGTTATGCAGAAATTGAAATGTAACATTGTCATTGTTTTAACTCCGGGTTCGTTTCACGAACTTTTTAAATAAAAAACTCCGGGTAGACAAACACTTCACTTCAATTCGGGAAGCGAGTATGGGTACCGCCGCCCTGGGAACCATTTATTAGATAACCAACACTTCTGCCATAGGTCACCACAAGTGGTTTGCTATGTTTGTTGATTTAGCAGGTGTGCCCGGGATCGTGGGGGGAGGATTATCCTTTTTCTAACTTTTATCCAGGTCTTGGCGGTGGATGCATTTGCCTATCACCTGCGTGTTGAGGGAGACTTTCGAACTCTCCAGTAGGACTCTCTCAGAACATTGCCTTGCACCGCAATAGATTCACAAGTCCGTCACCCCTTGAGATTCCTACACACCCCTCATACTTTTTTCCTTCCCAGAACTTCATATCCTTCCTTTCCTCAAAAGACCCTCCACACAACATCCCCGAAGATGACATAGGCCCTAATAGGGGTAGCTATTAGCTACCCCTGTTAGGGCCTATGTCATCTTCGTTACATTAGCAACTAGTTAATGTAAAAAAAAAACTTGTGACTTTAAATAACAATGAACTCCGATATCTTATTTAGCAGGCAGTAGGAATTATCTGGACCCCGACCTTGAAGTTACAATAGTATTTATTTAAGTCTCGATCCCTGCATTATCGACACCTAGGTGCCACCTTTGGGTGACCTCTACCTCTCATTCACAAATGAGATGAGAAGCTGGACACCAAAGATTGGGAAAACTGTACTTTTTCTGTACTTACGAGTATATTAAAAAAAAAACCCCAGAAGGTCGATCATGAAAAGAGAAACTTGTCATTTCTTTCAGGACCATCACCATTGTGAAAGAGCACCATTCCGAATCCCAGCATTGTTTGAGGAGTAGATGCCACTGACTTCCGGCAATAATTGCAAATCGCAATACCGTGATGTAAGTTTACCAATTTCTCACTTGTACCACAAATTTTCGGACATCATCTATAAAGACAGGCATTGAATAACATCATAGACATATGAATATTAATAGACCAGAACATAAAGGTGAGGGGAAGAAACCAACTACAGCGGGGCGCAGAGCGGGAAGATGAATTCGATGATATGTGATTCGTCAATAACTCAATCTGAGAGTATATGGGCATCTCGCATTATAATATCACCATTTAGTTCTTAAAAGTAAACTCTGCTCTTTAATGAATAGACCTTTTTACATGGGAGCGCGAATTGCTCGCCGCGAAATGAACAAATTTACAAATTCCAAATACAGCAAAGTAAAGTTCGCCTATTTTCATAGTCCAATATTTTGTTGACGTATTTAGTTAAGACACAATGTTTCATAATTTACTTACCCCACAAAACAGCAACGAGCACACACCATGTGTCTCAAGTGATGGTGTGTGTTACAAAAATGACCATATTATGTGATCTGAATAAGCTTATAATAAAGTAAAATAATGCTTTCCTATGGAATGTAATATGACAATTGGGTTTATTCTCTTTTTCACTTCTATTTTTACACGTTTTCAAAACACAAGCCACTATTTTTGCCGTGTTATTTCGTAAAATGCACCGATGAGTGCTCGACGCTGGCTCGCAGAAGAATGATGACATCACATTTTTTAGATTCACGCGAAGCCATACTCGATCCGTATGGGGAGGGGGAAATAATACGCTTTTATCGCTTAGGGCAGGTCTATTAATATTCATATGTCTATGAACAACATAATGTATACATACCTTATATAGATCAATAAATAAATAAATAAATGTGGATATAGGTTTCAGGAATAAAAAGCACATTAAATAAATAGAGACTATAATTATTCAACAAATTAAACAAGATTAACGATATTAACAAAATTTGTTGGCAATAATAAAATCATAAGTACAAGAGTGGAAGACAAACCATTCAAAAAATAAGGATTGTAAATGATTTTTCTTGGAACAACACATTGAATTAAAACATATTAAATCTATTATAATGCAAAACAATAATGTCATTACTATTATTTTTATCATTGCGGCTCTCACATATTATTTGATGAAGTCGCAAGTGTTATCCATGGAATTTCATTAAAAAACATACATTCTGTCTAAATCTGCCACATAACGGCAGCCCCAGATCTAGGGGGGGGGGGTAAACCGGGGCGCCAAAATCGTAATTTATATGTTTGATTGAAAAAAAACTTATAAAAACACGTTCTATCGATTATTCATTTTATTTTAAAATGCCCAGTTGATTTTTTAACAGATCCGAAGTTGATTTATGAACGTATCCTATGTCGATTTTGAATGCGTGCATAGTGTACGTGATGTCTCCGCCAGGGGAATCCCCGTCGCATCTAGAACTAGGGGCTACACAAGCTGAGCCGAATAAACACGAGCAGTCGAACCTCAAGCAAAGCGACAATCACACTAGCGTTCCCGAGCTAGCAAAAATGGTTTGGAAGAACTTTTACTTGGAAACCCGTTTTTACGGAAATTGGATAACTTCAATAGGTGTCTTGTCATGACTTGTGTTCTTTTAAAAAACAGCTGGAGTGGGCTCTTAAACTCTGGTTCTTCGCGCGAAGCGGCTCCTACTCCTACTCCCAAAGAATCCGGTACAGTACTTGTAGCTGGAATTCGGCGGGCCGAGCCACATTCGGGTGGCGGCACGGCGCGGCGCGGTGCCAGTTCGCACTCCCCAAACCCGTGCGTCACGGTCCGAGCCACATGTGCCAGTCGGGAGTAGGTGGCGCGTTCAAGTTTTTTTGGCTAGGGTGGAACCCGAGCGTCTCGATTCGAGCCATTTGAGTGCTCCGGTTCCGAGGTCCGGTTAGGGTGGAACCCGAGTGTCTCGGTTGCAAACCCAAGCAGGTTGCGCGCTCGAATTCTTTTGCATGCTCGGGCCATTCGCGACTCGTGAGTGGCTCGCGGGACCTGCTCCAAGAACTCAAGTACTTTAAAAAGGAAGTACGTCTCGGAGGCCCCTGGAAAAATGCAGAACTTACCCATCTCTAAATCACACAACTCACGACAGGGGGCGCCACTATCAAGTTTCTGCCCTGGTTTGAAAAAGTCGAAGATCCGGGGGTTCATGACGAGACAGATCGCGTTAAAAAGGGCAGCATTGTAAAAGTTTTTTTAAAATTTATTGTTATTTGTTTATATCGAAATACCAAGAAATTGATTTTAAAATAAAATTAAATAATTTACCGGCTTGGAGCCTTTAAAAAAAAGATAGAAGAAATAATATCAAATTTACAAAATCAAAACTATGGAAGAAGTTTCGCCAAACTTTGTAAGGAAGAGAATGAATAATTAAATAGAAGAAAGTACCACAATTTGATAGAGATATGTTTCTCATTCGAAATGAAACCAAAATAAACAAATTCATATTTCAATTTTAGTCTTATAAAAAATACTTGTAAAGCTTAAATATGTACATATACTTAAAATACTTGGTATCATAAGCAAGTCTTTGAAGCATTTTTCCGATAAATGGACTCTCTTAGAGATTTTATTCTCCTTTGACAATTAAGATTAAAAGTTTACCAATTTGGTTCAGGTATTTATAGACGATAATTGATTGGTCTCTGTGCGTATTGTTATTTGCATTTTTTGAAAGCATAATAATTAATAATTTCCATTTAATACAACACATATATTGACTGACTACTTTAATACATATGCAATCAACACACACTTTATCAGCTGTAAAATAGATAAACACGATCACCTAACATCAAATATTTCTTAAATCTAGAAAATGGTAACTTACAATATTAGAAATATGTATTTTGTATTAAAATTAACATTTATACGATTCCATCCAGTGGGCTTCAGGAAACACATTGTTTCAAATATAAAATACCTGGAAACCTGTTTATGGAAATGAAAATAAGTATAATTTTGTTGATTTATACATTGATGCATAATTTAATAAATTGTGTTATGTAGTACTAGTTTTTTTTCCCAAATTTTTCTATCATGGAGAGAGGTAAGGTGAATTCAGTGGCGGTTCTTCACAGGGGGACAATGGGGACAGTCCCCACCAGTTACACTTAAAACCTACCGAAGGAAAGAACAGTCGATGCTTTGTCTTCACCAAAATGAATGAATTAATTAACATTTGCAGAAATAAAATACAAACAATTATTGCAGATGATTTTAATAAGATACTAAACGCGAACAGCGAACAATGTACGGCGCAAAAAACAGCGGGTCTATTTCTCAGTGTGCAGGATTTACTGCACACTTGGGAGATGACCGAACTATCCCCTTACTTTCCTTGCGTTGTTTCGCGATAGGAATGCAACCGCGCATGCGCAGTCGTAATTCAAATGGGGACAATTCTTTGGATTCTCACTGAATCATTTGTTTGCGCAGTTACGGGCGGGAATCGCCCACGCTGAAATTAGTTCGATAATAATCTTGCAAGATAAAGCTTTATTTTTATTATACTATACTGTTAATTGGCATATATCTACAGATATTTTATATTATTTTGTGTTTAGATATCCGACTAGCATGATTAGACCGTCAAAAATCTTTTTTGAGAAATTTTATATAATATTCTTCGGGTGGTGAGATTACGGTACAGTACCTACGCAAAAAATGTCGATCCCCACCACTAAAGAAGTGCTCGAGCCGCCACTGGGTGAATTTATATACATATTTATAATTTATACGATTTGATTTAAATGGGCAAATTTCATATTATGTAAGATTGGAGTGCAGTTCAGACTTAGAAGAGATCAGATATTGAAAGGAAGGAAGAAATTTTAGATAAGGCTTGATAGAAGAGAGGAGAACTTTGTTTAGAGAAGGTTTAGTTGAATTGTTGAAAAAATGGTTTGGAAGAATTTTCATTTGGAAACCTGTTTTTATGGAAATAGGACGACTTTACTTCACTCTTGTCGTGTGTATTACTTGTGTTCTTTTAAAAAACAACTTAAATCATAGACATATGAATATGAATAGACCTGCCCTAAGCGATAAAAGCGTATTATTTCCCCCTCCCCATACCAATGGAACCGGCTGAGATCGAGTATGGCTTCGCGTGAATCTAAAAAATGTGACGTCATCATTCTTCTGCGAGCCAGCGTCGAGCACTCATCGGTGCATTTTACGAAATAACACGGCAAAAATAGTGGCTTGTGTTTTGAAAATGTGTAAAAATAGAAGTGAAAAAGAGAATAAACCCAATTTTCGTATTACATTATATAGGCAAGCATTATTTTACTTTATTATAAGTTTATTCAGATCACATAATATGGTCGTTTTTGTAACACACACTATCACTCGAGACACATGGCGTGTGCTCGTCGCAGTTTTGTGGGGTAAGTAAATTATGAAACATTTGTAAAAGTGTCTTAACTAAATACGTCAACAAAATATTGGACTATGAAAATAGGCAAACTTTACTTTGCTGTATTTGGAATTTGTAAATTTGTTAATTTCGCGGCGAGCAATTCGCGCTCCCATGTAAAAAGGTCTATTCATTCAAGAGCAGAGTTAACTTTTAAGAAATAAATGGTGATATAATAATGCGAGATGCCCATATACTCTCAGATTGAGTTATTGACGAATCACATATCACCGAATTCATCTTCCTGCTCTGCGCCCCGCTGTAGTTGGTCGCTTCTCCTCACCTTTATGTTCTGGTCTATTAATATTCATATGTCTATGACTTAAATATATTTGAGTAAGGCTTGGATTTATTTTCATTCATTATTATTTGGTTAGCGGCAAAATTTTAATTTTAAATAGAAATACATAGTTTAGTAAGTTTTGGAAGCTCTAATCCAAGAATTTTTGGATATTTAAGTATATTACAGCAGTTCAGCAGTTTTATGCACTTCGGTCAGGGTGTTGCTTTTATTTTTTTGTACAAATATATTTTACAACACCCAAACGAATTAAAAATCTTACCTTAGAATTAAAATTTATAATGTACATAATTATAAAATTTGATGATACAAGTTTATGAGGGTATTTCACCATGCTCTTAGTAGTGGTCGAAAGAACTATTCATAGTATAACAAAAACCCGCAGAGCGATTTTTTGCTGCTAGGCCCTGCAGGCGGCTTTTGATTCGGCTTCACCCAGAGGTGTGAACCTCAGTTCAATTCACCCAAGTAAATTGGTGACTATTTTATAAATCCGATAGGAACTGGTTCCAAAATTAGCCGGTTCCTCAGATCAGCTGGGATCCAGTTACAGCTAGTCACCGGGACAAAGTAACCGCGACAGGTATATAATATATAGATGTGTGATATTATTATTCACAACTGCCAGTTACAATATTAATCATATTATATATCCATATCTGGAGAGATTCTCGAAGTTACAAATCGAGTAGTACTTATGCATGCCAGGGGATGCTCCTCATGCCAGCTGTTAACGTAAGTAGTACCATCTTTTTACATTGCTTCAATTCGGTTCAATTACAAAAGTAGATTTGTAAACAAACTGCACAAACGGAAATGGTTTTGCGTATGGCGCGGCATCAGAGTTGCATTCTTAAATTTCAACCGTATAGACATAAGCCTATAAAATCCGATGTATATTTTCGATTTACGATTTATTGTCCGAGCTTACTATTCGGTACTCGAATCTATAAATAATGCCTTCATTTCGAACAAATTAGCCGAGTTTTCTACCTATTTTGAGTATTTATTTATTTATCAGTAAGTACTTATTTATCACAATGGATAGTTATTTTGACAGCTTAAAAAGGATGGTGAATACCCCCTAAGTACGAAGATAAATAAAAACAAACACAACAAAATAATTTACAATAATAACATTAAAATTAACATTACAGATCTGCACAGCAATTCTATATCTTTTGTGGGATCGTTATCGAGGTAACGGACGTGATCTCCTTATCAGATTTTTATATATTTACTGTCACGTACTTAAATTAGATCATTTTAAACATGAATTCCTGCAAGTATGCATGTTTATTTATTCATATTGTACATTGTACCCAGAAAAATCAAATAAATCACACAAATCTAACAGGATATCATGTCCGTTATCTCGATAATGATCCCACAAAAGATAGAGATTTGTGGGATCGTTATCGAGGTAACGGACGTGATCTCCTATCAGATTTTTATATATTTACTGTCACGTACTTAAATTAGATCATTTTAAACATGAATTCCTGCAAGTATGCATGTTTATTTATTCATATTGTACATTGTACCCAGAAAAATCAAATAAATCACACAAATCTAACAGGATATCATGTCCGTTATCTCGATAATGATCCCACAAAAGATAGAGAATAGCTCGGCTGATGTTTTAGACATAACGAAATAAACATACATTGGACGTTTTATTATACCCTAATAATTTACACTGTGTTTTATCCGTATTTTAACAATAATAAGTTGGCGACATTTTTAAATGTCTCATTAATACGTTTTAAAATGTCACAATAATACATTGATAAAATAATTCAAAGAAGTGTGATCTATAATAGATTAAAAAAAAACTGATTTACCCTTTTACTCTTAGATATAGAGAGGCTAATGAAATTGATGATTTGTTCAAGAGAGAATTGGATATTTTGATCAATTCCAGCAGAAGTAAGGAAACATTGAGATTTCTTTGGGCACACGGACACGCCAACAATAAACATTCAGTTTAAGTCTTCAGTGCATTAATGAGTACGTAGTTTAAGGAGTTTTCAATTCTAAAAGGCAGTGCTTATTTTTAATTTTTATTGTTATTTTTTTATTAATGTCACTTGAATAATAAAATATTATAAGAGATTCAATGCTTAATCGTAATATATAGAGATAATTTAAATAAACGTTTTAATCTACCAGTAAAATCAAATTAAGAAAATTCAGATCTTAGTTTCAGATTTGTTACTTTCAGTTAGGCAACTTGCAAATAAACATGGCGATAACTTTGAATTGTGGTAATGCTTTTATAATTCCCGTGGCAAAAGCACATAAATGCAAAAGCACATAAAAATGATTACTTTTTTCTATGGAGGAAGAAGATGTGCGTACATTGTTTATCTCAATATTATTTAGTGTGTAAGAAAGAGTTGCAGCATTATTGTTTTAAGGAATGTACGTTTATTGCTTCTTTTGTGCCACCACCGTGCCGTAACTGTGGGAATTATAAAAATGCCAATTGACTCCACAATCAATGCCAAGCTATACCCATAAGGGGCCATTCATAAATTACATCACACCTTAAGGGGGGGAGGGGAGCAGAGAAGCGTGACAAGGGGTATAGGGGGGATTATCAGCTTTGTGATGTCACATGCACAAAATGACTGCGACACACGACACACGCGACTGCAACAAAAATATTTTCCCTATCCCATTACGCCCCCTCCGTTGTGTGGTATCCCATCATGCCCCTCCGTCGTGGTATCCCGTTACGCCCCCCCCGTTGTAGTAAATATGACCATGATGATATTACATGTTAGCGAAAAACTTAAAAATATTGCAACTATTATTCTTACATGTAAAATTGATTAAATTGACGTCACGCTAGGGGGGAGGGAGTCTCACACACATGTGACAATGTGTGACGGGTGGGGGGGGGGGGGGTTAAAAAAAGTGAATTTTGTGTGATGTACATAATTTATGGATGGCCCCTAAAGCTTTGTTTTTAAAATGGATGGTTTAGATTCCATTGAAATTACAGCAGTTTTAATAATAGGTAGCATGATGTTTTCGTGTCATTTCCAAAGAAATTAAGTACATATGCACATCAACAAAACCTAGTTTTTGCCTTTTTAAATTTCTTTTGATTCATGTATGTCATGTACTAAGAAGTTATTAAAGAATATATGTAGGTATATGTTTTTTTAATACTCATAAATAAGATCAATGGAAGTCAAGTGGATATTGAATTTCATTTTGTGTGATCTTTATTTAATGATCAACATTATATTAGTACCAATGGATTATGAACACAATAGTTATGAAATAATAATGAAATACTTTACACATCAGTGGTGGCTCATGAATTTTCAGTGTACTATAAGGCTAAGATTGAAAAATATGACATTTTTCGAACTCAACTATTAATAATTATTTATTAATATATATGTAATAATTTTTTATTGCTCCAACAACATCGCCTTTTACTGTATTTTTAATCTTAGCACTATGGAACACTCAAAAGTCACGTACCACCACTGGGACATAATATTATCATTCCTGTTCTGGAAAAAACAATCGACTTGTTATAGTCCATAAGAGTTAACTTTTTTTGCCAGAATAGGGGTGATATAATATACACGGTGTACGGAAACTCATGTTACAAACGGTAAACTAGTATATGCCCCTAGCCACATCATGATCTGCCGCTTAGTGAAATGGCGGCAGATCGTGATGTGCCTGAGGCAAAATCGGTTGCTAGTTAACGTCACCTGCTGAATGCCTTTTATGTTCTAAATATAAGAAAAAAAGTAAAAAAAAAAAAAAATTGAAATACTCAGATTCGTTTTTTCTGGCTGTTGTTTGATTCTTTTTGTGATGTAGATTCACAAGTTTTCCGCGTTTACGAATTTCCAGACCGTGTACACTAAACATGATACTCTTTCAATGCAATTAAATACCTGCATTCAATCCCTAAGTATACCTAAATGTAAAAATACAAAATCTTAAATTATAAGCAGATTAATGAAAAATACATTTTTACAATTTATAACATTCTCTAGTTTCCTTAAAAAAATATTAAACATTGATAAACTTACAAAAAAAATAATCTTTAATCAGGAAAGAATACGTTGGTTTTGCCATGCGATGGAAAACATGATATTTTACAATTAAGTTATATATGTAAGTAAGTAAGATAGTTTGGATGACTTGTTTGTATAAATATAAGACAAAATAATTGTTTCTAAGCACTTGCAAGGGAGTAATTGTAAATAATGTAAGGGACATGTTCAAATATGTAAAAGTACCAAAGCATCTGTATTTACAACGATGCATTTCCAAAGCAGATGATAAGAGACTTGCAAACATTAAGTATCTAGCCGTTAAAAAGTTTTATTTACGTTTTCATAAACACCGAAGGACTTTCGATTACATTACATACACAAACATTGTCTTTTCAAGATCTCGCCGTGAAGAAGATGGGCTATTTACAAATGCATGTTGAGATCTTTCTCAGAGTTCATTGGATTTTACACTAAACGCCAATCAGTGTTCGCTGTTCATTGCGTTTTCACTTTGGAGATGACATCTTCAGAATGGAAGAGGAAAGCAAACTCTGGCTTCTTCTCGGCAAACTTGAAGAATTCCTCTGAAAATAAAAACAAAAAAATGGTTATTAAAGTGGAAAAACTAAATCAACATCTTCTCCAACGTGACCTATTTAGGACAGGCCCCACCACTTGGTCCCTGTCCGCTGCTATTTCAGCAACCTCCGTCCATTGCAAGTCCAGCTTCTAAAGTTGCTTCCCCAACTTAGTCTGAGGCGCTTCTAATTAATTGGACAAAGTCGGTCTTCTGGAAAAATGGCTAAAGCGCCATTCAGCTGTGACATTAAAGATGAACCTACACAACAAGCTGTACTGTTTGTTTTGCTCGTGTTCATCACTGGGAAACTCTAGAAAGCTTGGAAACTCCCAGAGCAAATGAAAAACTGTAGAGAACTTCATTTGATGAACACAAGCACACACAAACAATGTAGCTTATTGTGTAGGTTCATCTTTAACATCACAGTTGTACAACGTTTTATCCATATTTCCTTTCAAGCGTCGATATTACCAAGCAATATGGAACAATTTCGAAAAACATAATTTTGAAAAAAAATAAGTTATTGCGAAAATAGAATCAGCTGATGCACGGCGAAAATTTAGCATCAGCACACAAAGAGTTAAATCATGATTTGTGGGACATGGACATGAGTAAACATATTTTTTGCAATAAATTGTGTCTTAACCTCTCCGCTAGTGAGTTTTGGCTAACATAACAGTATGCGGAGAATGAGTTGTTTTTGGTCCATTTTTTAAATATTTTTTTTATATATTATCATAGATTAACTAATAATGATCTTGTATTTTGGATAAGAACGTCATCGACATCGATCCATGCGAATAAACCAAGGTCGAAAAACAACACATGCATGCAAAAAAACTGTCTTCCTCCTCTGTTCCTTCTCAATATCATCGTGGAACTAAGTAATAGAGTCTAGTAACCTGAAGTGATCCAACCGCGGGCGTCCATGTCCACCTGCTGGAAGGCGGCGGAGCCCTCCTCGTGAGCGAGGGCGGCGCAGCGAGACAGCGCAATGATCACATCATCCTGGCTTAGCCGCCCAACACCCGAGTCATCGTAAATCTAAAATATGAATATTATAATAACAACATATATATAGTATAGAGAGATAGTAAAAAAGGCAGGAACACCTTTAACAAATTTTGAGAAGGTGATTTTTATAAATTAAAATGAGTTGTAAAATTAAAGTTTTCGTTTTAATTTTTGTAAAACCTTAAAAATATGGGATACATGGCGAAATCTAGGTGGATTCACGGGCTTGAAACCACAGTAAGCAGGTTATATTTTTTTGTTTTAATAATTAAAGGTAAGAAACGAATTGAATCGAGTGGACGAATCGAAAACCGAACACTCGGAACAACCGAACACTCCATCGCTCGAGGGCAGAATCTTCTTATTGGAATTGTGTACAATTTTTTAACATATCCTGAAGAAATACAAATAATTTTTTATTACAAAGGTAAGGTAATGGAAAGACAAATAGTCAAGGTGGATTATAAGCGGAAAAAATATAGTTTTTTGAGGAAATAGCAATAGGAAAACAAGAGATGAACGAGAAATTTTAGAATGGTAAAAGGTTCACAACGTTTGTAGAAATGATTTGTGCAATTTTGGTAGTAAACAGGAGACATTTAATGAAAAATTGTTTTAAAAATCACAGTGGCAAACAGACAGTTTAGTAAGGGTCGACCGAGACCGAGAATAAATTAAATTAATTTTCGTTCTCGGCCGAGACCAAGACCGAGAATAAATTAAAATCTCGGCCGAGACCAAGAATAGATAAATTGAGAAAAAAAAAGAAAATGCGGTATTTTTGCATAATATAGTATGTATATTTAAGAATGTAATAATAATTTGTTTTAAATAGTTTTAGTAATCAAAATTGAACAACATGATGTAGCACATAAAAAGGAATTTTTCTGCGTTTTCACCCTTCAAAGAGTGTCCCCTCATGTCGTTTACACTGGTAGGAGGTGCTGATAAACACTTTTTTGCTGCAGGCCTAAGTACTTGATATGGTGACGAATACCAATACTCAAAAATATTTGCATTTCTTTGCAGTCTTGGCTCTCTAAGAAAGCTATCAAGCGCTATTTCTTTCACAGCACTTGAACTGCTTTCGTCACTGGTTATTGACTCATCTCCCTAGTCTATGAAATCATGAGCTGCCCATAAGTTGGATTTATCTGTTGCAGCCATGTTTGATGAGCTCTCTCACGCACTGACACCAAATGACGAATGTGGACGCGCGCGGTAGATATGAATTCCATTATCCTATACCGTACCTACTTACAATGGTCTCGATTACGGCCCAGAATCTCGACGATTTTTCGCCGAGAACAGAGACAGAGTTCTCGGTCGATCCTTACAGTTTAGTCATGACAAAAGTACTTGCCTTAAATGCATAACTTAGTATTTCTGATGTCTGTGCTCCCGGCAGTGACAGGAAGGCAGCGCTCATCAGGTAATCTCTCCAATCCACCTCTCCAGTCGATTTCTGGAAAATAAAACAAATAAATTACTGACATCAACAACCACTGACGTCAACAACCACCATAACACAGAAATATTCCTAGTATTGAGGGCGAAAAATGTGATGTGTTGTATTCCCAGTATTTAATTAAAGCTTCCATAATATTTCTAAACAATCAAATTTTCAAACCAAAAACACAGGGTTTTGCATTACTTCGCATTGTATCTCCTTCTCCTACTGTGCGGCTGGCTACATTTGCAGCCCAGAAAATTTGGGTCTAGCGGACGACTGGCTACAATCGTAGCCACGAAGTGTGGATGACTTTCATCTTTATTTGTAACGTCTATTTGCTGATTAACCGTTTCCCCGCGGCGGCTGACCTAAGTCATTTCATCAAGTGGCTCACACTGCGCGGCGGCTGACTTCAGTCATAAAAATAATATTAGAAATAAAATGTGCCGCGTGGGGGCGCCTGCTTAGGTATATTTTTTTAGCGGTTAAAGGGTTAAAGACCAAAGTCTTTGTCTACCATGTGAAGTCAATGTATCTCACAGAAATCTCTTATCGGAAGATAAGCCACTAACACAGTTGCATTAGAGCTTGCCTGCGTATTGGTCATGTCGTGGTCGCCTAAATGTATTTGACGTGTGTTTATTTATACTTTTGGGTACCCATTATTTTATAATAGTTTCGGGGTGCGCGTCCGTCTGTCACTGGAGGTTGTTTACAACTTGTTCTTATTTTATGTACATTCAGAATTAATAGATATTGTCGTGTTTTGTTTTGTGAAATCAATTTTTTGTTCTCACCATTATTGTTTGAACAATGGAAGACGAAGACATAGAAGATATGTTTAAGACATTAATTCATATTTTTCTATCAGTGCCAATGATGAGTATATATTGTTACGATGCGCTCTACAGGAGTATGACGTCAAAGTCCCGCTGCGCGGCGAATGTAACCCTCGTTCACCCCTTCTTTCCCCCTGCCCGCACGCCTCCTGCGAGAACTCGCGCTCCGCTCAGAACTCTCCGGGCGAATGTTACGACAGCCCGCGCGTGACGCGCGCCCAATTAATCCCGCGAATTTCCGCTTTGGCACCGGCCTTGTAAAAGCCCGAACTTAACGGTAATATAACCGAACCGGTCGCTGGCCCCCCTGTGTTGTGCTCATGGCCCGCCGACCTTGGATTCCCGCTGCTACCTGCGCAGACCTGACCCTGGACCCCCAGCATCCTGATGCTGCCCACGGCCGTGAGTAACGAAGTTCCCTCCTTTAGAATGTGTCCCCATTAGTTCACGCGAACCGTAATATCACCCCCAGGGAGAATGGAGAGAAATTTACGTAGGATACTTTTTAGCCAGGCCCAATTGTTGATTTGTGATTGTTAATTTATGTGGTTGTTGTTGCTAATTGTTGTAATTGTGTACCCCAGACTATACAGTATTGTTTCATCCTAGAAGTCTCTTTCATTTGACGAACCACGTGGGCGAGAGTTGGTCATTAACCATGTACATCCCCCCCCCCACCTTTTTAGCTACCTACGACCCTGGCGAGGAGAGTTTACTGTTCTGCCGAGCGTATTGAGCTGGCCGAGAGCAGAAGGTAGGTGTCCCCTCCTCGGGACGCTCCACAATATGTATGGACAAGAGAGAGGATCTAGACCAGGGGTGGGGAACCATGGGGTGAGGTGTGAGGTGGTTGGTGTATTGGACTACATGTCATGTCACGTTGCCACGTATGGGACAAATATGAGGTGAGGTGTGAGGTGGTTGGTGTATTGGACTACATGTCATGTCACGTTGCCACGTATGGGACAAATATGAGGTGAGGTGTGAGGTGGTTGGTGTATTGGACTACATGTCATGTCACGTATCGTATAGGACAAATGTATGAGGTGGCGAGGCGTGAGGTGTTTATATATTGTATGACATTTTTTATTGTAAATTATTGTTATGTGAATACCGCACAAGAGTCCCAACTGCTCCAAAATGTTTTATTTTTTTATTTTTTTTTAAATATTTTTTTATTGTATATTTTTGTTATATGAATAACGCACAAGAGTTCCAACTGCTCCAATTTTTAAATTATTGTTATGTGTTATGAGAATACCGCACAAAATTCCAACAGCTCCCTAGGGAGGAAAGGTTGAGGGAGTGTTGAGATGAGGTGTAGGGGGTTGCTGAGGGGGAGGGGGTATCAGAGGGGGTGCAGGGGGGGATCAGAGGTGGCGGAGGGGGGGGGGGGATGGAAGGGGGGTGAGAGGGGGGGGGGGGAGGGTGGGAGGGTAGGCCTTTTTTTATATCCATTTTTCGTATTACAAAAATAACAAACACGGGAGGCGGGTAATAACAAACATGGGTACCGCCGCACCGGGAACCATTTATTAGACCTCTGCCATAGGTCACCCCAAGTGGTTCGCTACGTTTGGTGACTTAGCAGGGGTGCCTGGGTTCATGGGGTGAGATTTGTCCCGGCCTAGGAGCCGGATGTTGCATGGCAGGTCGGATCCGGAGAGAGTGGTTGAGAGCCTTTGGCTTCTCCGGCCTTACGCCTTGCACCACTGGAGGGATGGATTACTACGTCCACAGCATCCCTAAAGATGGCATAGGGTCTGAGGGGAATTATTTTCCTCAGGGCCCCCTGTGTGGAGCTGATGTAAAAAACACCTTCCCTGAAATTCTCTACCCTCCCCCCCCTCCGTTAGCGAAAATATTTTGTAACACCTCACCTCAAATGAGGTAGGACACCTCACCACCTCATTTCGATATTTGAGTACCTCATACAAACTCATCCTGATGTCATGTCCTACCCAACACTACAAACCATGTGCTGCAAAATTTGTAATTAGTAGTAAAAGCATACGTGCATTACAAGAGTAATACTAATCAAAGCTGGGGACTCGCATGCAGATTTACTCTTAATATAAAACCAGTTTTTTTTTTCAGAATGAAATGATCAAATTCCAGCTGTGAAATCATTTGCTGACACATTTTAATTGAAACCATTCTCTTACTCAAAGCTATGTGTGTACTGCCAGAATAAAAAAAAAACTGTTTTCATGTTCCGAGTGTAGTTTTCAACCACCGCATACATATTTAATTTAAACCAGTGTTGTGTTCAGAATTATATTCTAATATTAAATAATAATTTGCAGCTTCATCATAGGAAGCCATTCTTATGTACCGAGTGAAGTTTTACATTTGATTTACACACCACATGCTGCTAAATTCTGTGGGGAACTATTATTTAACCTTGTGAAATCTTACGCAGAACCAACCTTAAAACCTACCTCGTGTTCTATACACAATGTAAAAATTCGATACGCAGAGGGATACATTCTCGATTTCCAAGAGCAGTTAAAAATTTCCAGATGCAGAATTCATGTAGGTACTTATTTTTTTAAAGAATAGTCCTCAAATGTGATAATAAAAATAAGCAGCAGTCAGGCCATAATTTCTACCTCCCCCCCCCCCCTCCGGCGCATGAAAATCTGTGCGGCCCGCGGATGATACTACAAACGTCCAAATGGCCCCCGATGCCAAAAAGGTTCCCCACTAGCGATGTGTCAGTTCAGCTGGAATGGGCTCATGTGATCCGCTCCTTTGCGGGAAGCGGTTCCTACTCCCACTCCTTTTTCAAATCGACTACTCCCAGAGAACCCGGCCCAGTCCCAGTACTCTCCGCATCCAAATAAATCCGGCGGTAATCCGGCGGTCCGAGCAACTCAACGCCGAAGCGCGAAAACCGCACTCGAATACAAGTCCCGGGTTCCTTTAAACCCAAGCGCCTTGTTCCAAGCTACGTGAATCGCGACACAATCCATTCATTCCGCCCACTCCCGGACTCGCGCGAACGCCGCGAACATACATTCCTGACTCACCCCGTGGCCGCCGGCTTGCTCCGCGATCCACGGTCCGGCGTCACTCACCATTCCACTCATGAGTCGCGGGTCTCGGTGAGTTCCCGACACTCCCCGCTACCCGCGGCCGGCCAACTATGACACTGCTGGGCGCTGGGCGTTCATTCGATCGCTGTTCGTTGATCGACACACACGTGCGTGACCGCTTCGGCTAGACACGGAATAGTTTTTAATTAGAGCGTCTTATCTGGTATCGTTAATCAACGGGTGACGTGCATTATAAAATAATAGTTTATAGTAAAGCATTACAGCTTATTAATTTACTTATTTAAATTCTCAATAAAAGACCGTGCAGTGTAGATACATTGAATGTACCTACATTGCACGGGTGACGGGTCCTTGTTCTCGTACGGGTCTTGTCCGACTCCGGGGTTCTGAGTTCTCGTGTGGGTTCTACGAGTAGGTCCTGGTTCCGAGTTCTTTGAACCCGTGCGTCCCGTTTCGGTGCGCCGCAACAATACCCAGTGCCCAGTCCGCACCTAAGAACTCGGACCCGGGACCTGCTCCTAGAACTCGTGTACTTTTAAAAGGAAGCAAGTCTCGGAGGCTTCCGGAAAAATGCAGAACTTACCCACCTCTATTCCCCACCCCTGATCTAGACAATCCTTCAGAAATATGTGACGGTGAAATTGAGGATTCAGATTTATTAGAAATTAATCTGACGGCAGAGACATGGGCTTAGCCAGATTTTGATTTAGGGTGGGGCAAAAAATAAAAATGTGGAGTAGGTACCGAAAAAACGTTTCTGTAACATATTCATGCTTCAGGCTCTATGAATACAAAGAATATGAACGATAGAAGGAAAAACCATTCTATGAAGTGCCGCAAAATTTGAAAACGCGACTCGGTCAACAATCCCAGAGATCATGCATCGGCCAGCCAGTGCAGAAATGGTAACCGGTAATACATGAGTTCAACCAAATTATTAATCATGAATGTGAAAATGTAAACGGAATGAAGAAAGCCCGGCAATTGACTTCTTTGAATTATTTCTGAATCGCGATATTGCAAGCGGAGTTGTGGATGAAGCTGTTCAATGCCGATGCAGCGTAATGCGAATGTATGTGTAAGAGGGATGAATTATTTTTGTGTCTAAACAATATATTTGTTTACGTAAAGCCGTTGAGATAAAAAAGTTTTAATATCATGTTGAAAAGTACGTTTAAGATATAGACAAATTATTATTTTCGGGAGAGATGCATTTTTGTAGTATGTTTAAGTTTACTTATTTATTTCTAAATTAAACACTAGTTATATTGTTACTGTTATTTTTTGAACGCATACGTAAAACAATTGCTCGTGTTATACAATTTATTGTTTGATTTCAAATTTTTATATTGCAGAGTACCTAATTAAATTGTGCATAAATAAGTTGTGATCATGAAAATTCACACTGTTTCTAGGGAACAATTAGCAAATATGACCTGACAAAATTCACATTGTTTCTAGGGAATAATTAGCAAATATGACCTGACAAAATTCACATTGTTTCCAGGGAATAATTAGCAAATATGACCTGACAAAATTCACATTGTTTCCAGGGAATAATTAGCAAATACGACCTGACAAAATTCACATTGTTTCTAGGGAACAATTAGCAAAAATGTCCTGACAAAATTCAAACTGTTTCTAGAGAACAATTGGATCGTGTTAAACCATAGTGAACTAACTCACTTTTTGCGGTTTCTGTGTTAAAGTTTCTAGTTAAAGTTAAAGTTTCTAGTTGAAATGAGGGCTCCAAGTCGTTGTCTAGCTCTGCCAGAGAGAACCAATCAGATAAATACTGTATCTCTCTGATTGGAACAATTAGCAAATATGACCCGACAAAATTCACACTGTTTCCAAGGAACAATTAACAAAACTGAACTGACCCAAAACGTAAAGGTTAAGAAACCAGCACTAAAACAGTAAAAATATGAATAAAAATGAGGCTCCGAATTTGTAGAAAGAGTAGAACCTTTCGTGTCATAATAATTAATTATTAATTTCTGACTGACCTCCACAAAGACGTTGAACAGAGCCTGACTGGCGGGGTCCCCCTCGCTGACCCCGAGCCTCTCACAGAACTGTCTCAGGTCCACCCCGGGATCCCCCGCTCCGGCCGTGCCTGCCCAGCGCCCCCCTTTGTCCAGTAGGGAGCACTCCTTGCGAATGGCGTCCAGGCTGCAAGGAGACACAAAAATCATTCAAATTCATAATATTTTTTCAAAGAACAAAGCACCATTCAAATAAGGAATTTATTTTAGCAAATTTAATCAATATAATTGTGGGCACAGCAATTCAACAACTGGTTTAGATATAGGTGGATACTCTGGACACAATGTTCACCAAACTGAGGAGTTCAACTTGGAAAACTCATAGTCATTGGCAAAGTGGAAGGCAGAAGAAGCAGAGGAAAGTCAAAAAAGCTTTGGAGTGACCAAGTGTCACTGGCATCCGGTATGTCGGTGTCCTCAGCTTTCTACGCAGCGCAGTAGCGCGAGGAGTAAAGAAGCCTTGTCCACCATGGAAACTGGAGAAAAACACAAACACAAAAAAAAAAACTTTGCATAAGTATGCTATAGTACGTAATTTCACTAAACAAATAAAAATTTGACCAATGACATTTTAACATTGTAACTAGCACTTAGCACTAGCACTTTTTGCAAATATTTGATTCATATATCAAACGTAGAGATCTGAAAATTAGGCTTTGCGATAATGCGAAATTTGCATTGCCACAAATTTGAAATTTTCGGGCAAATAACGCGAATTTTCGTATTTTTTAAGGCGATTTTGATTTTGAAGTAATATTTTACATTACAAATATTTCTTTGCCTGTTGTTTTGACAAGTTTGAAAAGCACTCAATAAAACTCAGCAAACTTTACATAAAAACGCCGCTTCCAAAGTAATTTGGGAAAAATGGTGTTCTCCACATTTTTGCTGCAAAATACCAAATATTAATACAAATAAACACCGCTTTTCCCAAAAATTTCACATAACAATGCGAATTTTTCATAATGAAAGATATATATATAACACCCCCCCATACACACAAGCCTTGCTTAATTATGGGGGTACATCAAATATTCTACTATGTAATTAATTAATGTATAAAATTTATTTGTAATTTATGTACCTTTATTAGTAATAACTAATTATTAGTAATAAATTTTTTATTAGTAATAACTAATAAAAAAAAAATATCATTGAATTGTCATGAAGAAAATATTATTATTATCATATTTACAGTTTGTGTTTAATTCATAGAACACCATATAAATTTATTTCCAGGAAATGGCTTTGAATGCCCGCTAACAACTAGCAGAACTTAATAATAACATCAATAAAATTAAATGAGTAAGTTTACCCAAGAGCCTTTCTGTTGGTCTGTGCTTCCACAAGAGAGGTGGCGTGAGGAATATTCAGTTGTTTGGCCCGACAAAGCAGCCGGCAGTCATCGTATGTATAATCTGACACCGGGATCCCAAGAGCCCTGAAAAATAGCATTATATTTCTTTTATTTTCCATTTTGCAAACCTAGATTGAGCATGACTATTGCTGAAGGAATAAAGAATTTAACGTCGCTCTGCAGACAAAATTAGATAACAAACAAATGAAAATTTGTTACACATCGATAGCGGAAATTTGAAATGCTGTAAAGACAATTAAATCCAAAAGTGAGTCTTTTTTTTTCTCTTTTGATCTGTGTCGTCCATTGACGTATGATTATTGATCGGAGGTGTCATCGAAATATTTCTAGGAAAATGACGTGCAATTTAAGACGATTTTTTTTTCTTGAAATTTTTTTTTTTTAATTTTACAAAAAATGTTAGGTGTTCTGAAAGATCTATTCAATGCTATTTTATAATAAAAATTCATAATTATTGGTCTACAAAAATAGGAGCAATGATTTTTTTTTAAAATAAAAAACTTTCTCTTCACTCTCTTGAACAATTAACATTTTGACCTTACAGCATTTAAAATTTTCGTGATCGATGTTTTCTGATAAGACAGTACAATTTACATAAACACATTTTGCAAACAAGTAAGTTATTACTAAAATAGTGTCAGGCGGCATATGGCGGGCGATTGGCATTTTACCACTGGCTTTCCAAAGGTTAAGTAAGATTAATTTATTTTACTAAGAATGTTGTCAATTATTGTAATTTAAAACAGAAAAGATAATTTGAGTGTGAAGGTAATTAGAACTCACTTAGCCATGACGTTGCGGACATTGCTAGCGTAAAGCTTAGGGTCTTTGGTTTCAGCCTCACTGGGGTAGTACACCGGCAGGAACTCTATCTCACAGGCAGAATGCACTCTAGTCAAAGTCAGCCACAACAGTTTCAAACTGGAAACATAAAACATAGAATTATTACAAGTTCAAACATACATACAAATATTAACCGGATCTCGGGAATGTCTCATATGCGATCCAACAGCGCCAATCTCCGTACATTAGTTCCACACAGAATTCCCTGAGGAAACAAAATCCCTACTGGGTCTTTGTCATCTTTGGGGGTGCTGTGTGGATTGTTTTTTTAGGGAAAGGAAAGAGAGAAAGTTCTGGGAAGGAAAAAGGTATTAAGGGATGGATAGGAATGAGGGGGTCAATGTGTCTAGGAGTGACGGACATATGAATCCATCTCTCCCACTGCGGTGCACGCCGATGGGTCAAGAGAGTCCGGCTGGAAAGGTATGGGTTAGGTCTCTGCCAATCTGGCCCGTCATGCAGTAGATGGGTAAACGCGTTCGCCGTCAAGACTTAGACAAACCTCACCCTATTAACCATTGTATTGTATCAACGCGTGCCGCATGGTGGGACAGATTGCACTGAAAAGGCAAACATCAAAAATAAGCAGAGGGGGACGCGGAAGAAAGGCCTGGAAATTTAAGGCTACTCAATTCAAACGTTAGTGTCATTGGTACTTGTTACACCGAAACTAAACACCGAAAACTGTGTTAATTTTCACTATACCGAAATATCGGTCCCCAAGAGGATCGGAACATTGTAGCATACCATCGCTTCTACATACATAAAAACATACTTCACAACAATCTACATATCTGCCCTGATGATGGACACTGTAACGATTATAAGATAAAGGGTGAAATGTTATCACGTGTAAAATCCGTGAAGGATCTCGGTGTCTTCTTTGATCCCGAACTGACATTCTCTGGCCATATATCGCAGCTCATTCAGTCTTGCTACAAACTTCTAGGGTTCATCATCAGGTCTTGTAAGCAGTTTGATAACCAAGAAGCTATGCTAGCATTATTCAATGGCATATTGTGAAGCAAACTGGAGTACGCAAGCGATGTTTGGGCACCATACCTCCAGAGGTACATTGACATGTTGGGGCAAATTCAGAAGAAATTCCTCAGGTACGTTTATATCATGCAACACATTGACTTACTTGAGAAAACTGATTCTGTGAGTCTAGAAACTAGGCAGAAAACAAGTCTTGCTATTTTGTCTTTCAAAATTTGGAACAATTTCATCGATAGCCCATTTCTCTTGGGATGCTATGATTTATATGTACCAGACCACTACAGTCGAAGCCGACATCATGACTTATTTAAAGTACCAAACGGCAGAACAGACGTCTTGGCAAAGCATAGCATGACGAGGGGAGTGGTGCTGTTAAATGAACTTGCAAACCATGTGGATGTAAGTGACTATTCTCTATATGCCTTAAAAATATTATTGAAGAGTCACCTGCCCAAATGCTGATATGGTAACTAAATTGTACAGTAATTGGAATAATTCAGTTGTACAATAAAAATAAAAAAAATAAAATGCTGTTCGAAACATTGGTCAAAGAACCCCAAAACTAAATCAAGATCGGTGTTGTTATGCAAAAATATTTACAAATATAGAGTAATTAATTAGTAAAACTGTTTTATGGTTTCAAAACAAAAACAGTGCAAGAAGTGTGCGCACTCAATGACTTTAAAACTGTTTAGCATTTGAGTTGCATTAGTTTCATGTGACAAAAAGTTTCACTTTGAAAGTCTATCGATACCTTTGGCAAGATTAGGTGAAAGTGCCTACCGTTATAAGTCAGGCGAGTTGATTGATTGTCATTGCGAACACAATCAGATACCGTTGGCAAACATTCAAGAAAAACAACCGTGAGGAATGAGCGAATTACAAATCATATAGTTTTATGCTTGTTCCTTGAGCTAGGTAGCTTGTAATTGCTTTATTTGGTACTCGAATTGAATGCTGATTGGGCTGTGATGGGCTGGTCATGTGAAATAGATACCAGCTTGCAGGACACAGAAAACCATGACCAAGTGGGTGTCTTAAGGAAGTGACCCAGGGGCAGACGAAGGAAGAGGTGGTTACTGTGTGGAGGAGGATTGGAGCAAGAAGAGAAGGACAAAGGACTGGAGGGCAATGGCGAGAGACCACAGCCTGTGGAAAACGTTTTTTAGAGGAGGTCAAACCCCTCCCTGAGACGAGACACTCTTGGCCATGAGAATCTTAAATGAAAATATCTTCAATTAAATGAAGACCATATTAGCGAAACTCAATTGAAAAATCTGGAGACAGAAAAATCAGAAAAAGATATTGGCACCTCTGGGACTCGAACCCAGGACTTTCTGCTTTCATAGCAAGAGCTCTACCAACTGAGCTAAGGCGGCGTTCAAATATTACGTAACGCAATTTTTGAAGATTTTTGACCCTCCCTCCCTCCATGTAACGCGCCGTAACGTTTGTTTATGCGTATTTTGTGTTTAAAACACTAATGAATACTGACAACGAAAATAAAATAAAAATGATGTACAACAAAGTCCAGGGATTCCCCGTAAAACATAAACGAAAAGGGTTGCCAACTGGGAAGATTTTAATTCCCTAGTTTTTTATCTAAATAAAAAAAACATGTTACATAATGCGTTATTCGAACCCCCCTCCCGCCCCAGTTACGCACAGTAACGTTTTACAAGACCCCCCCTCCCCCCAAATTGCGTTACGTAATACTTGAACGACCCCTAAGGTATCTATATCCAATTCGGTCACTTTTAACTGTATCATACTTCGACTAAGAACTACCAACATTATTTGTAAGAAATTGAACATTATCCATTGACTATAATGGTTAATCTCCATTGCAATCAAATTGGCAAAAACACTTTTTTTTTTTTAAAACTATCTCACTTAAAATAACGGTACTCGTTAAGCTTTGATTCTCAGCATGTCATATATTTGTGCTTACTTTGGTGACTGTTATATATGACGACTGATCAAACCCAACATAAAATTTTCCAAACGCTGATGGGCAGAGAATTTAGGTTAAAGTGAACGAGGGGTAACTTACGCGCTGGGTCCTTCCCACGTCCAGGTGACAGTGTCCAGGTGGTTGGGATAACGAATTGTCACCGGTTGAACTGGTACTCCTGGATAGAAGCCGCCCGGCTTGAAAGTGATGAGGCAGGAACGATTGGTGCATGTCCCCTCAGGGAAAATGAGAATCTGAAATTACAAATGTTTTATGTATTTATTATTATCTACTTAACAATGCAAAACAAAACAATGACAAAACAGAACAAAACAACAGTTAAAAAAGATGAAATGAAATTAAAATCATAGTACCTAACCTTCCATAAACTTACCTAATCTATTATTTCATTGTGTTCTGTCTTTTATTTTAACGCTGTTCTTTTTTTATCCGGTTACCATACAAAAACTTCAAAAGAAAATAAAGTTTTCTGTACATCAGATTTTTTTTACAATAATTTTACCAAACACTAGTGATTTCCCGGCATGCGTTGCAATGCCACTTAACGAAGAAATTTTTTCTCCCTGCTTGTCCTTTCCCATTCGTCCTGTTATCCTTTCGTCTCCCCTTCCTCTCCTGCGTTCTCTTTTCTTAACACGATCCCACTCCGTCTTCTCCGCCTTCCCTCTTCCTCCCGTGTTCCCCTCCCCCCTCCCGCATTCTCCTCCCTACTCCAATCGCGGGAATGCGCACATCAAATCCCCAAAGTTTCACCGCAATCGGATGAATGGTTAGCAATGCATAATTCCATTATGCCAGAGCTCACTATTGTATACAGGAACCATCGCGGGCATGCGCACATCAAATCCCCAAAGTTTCATCACAATTGGATGAATGGTTTAGCAATGCAAAAAAATACACATACATACAAAGAAGCAAACATATTTTTATTTTTACATACTTGTAGTATATAGATTCCGATGGTCGATTTCAACCCAAAATTCACTCAGCTATGCATAATAATTATCAATGATTTTATACATACTGTCAACATATTGAAAACAAGGAAAGGACTTAACCCTTCTAGATTTGAGATTAAATTACTGATACGGCTAATAAAAAAGATGCCTATGGCCGGCGAATTCTTGAGTATTTCCGCATTCCAATAAAATCAAAATAATTTGAATATTTCTGAATGTATCCAAAAACTGAAAACTGTTTTTAAAAGGCGATTAAATACGCTTTCAAATTGTATTATTAGAAATAAGCATGTTATTTTTTAAATATAAATATTTTGAATGCAAACATTAAAAATTTTCACCTTACATTCATTGTTCTAGTGGAAGTTTGACGTCATAAATCCTAATAATTTATTTTTTTTGCGGATATCTATGAAATTCAAATCGTAGCGTAGTGTTATCTCTTTCTAACACTGCTTAGATCACATTTCTCGGCATGATAGTAAGGGAGATGTAATGATTTTTATGAGACCATACGAGCTGTCCCCTAAAAGGGTCAAATTTACTCTAACGATAATCGGATGTTTGTCCTCTAAATGTGTCAAATTTTCTCAACCGGTTTCACTTTCTTCATTTTTCCGTAGTATTTTTTTTTTTTTTTTTACAGTGAATACCGCACAAGAATCTCAACTGCTCCCGTCTGAAGCCAGTGAGACTATGGCATCCCCAATTGGGGTATGTTGTGAGGCTGAAGGTAGTGGGGAGGGGAAGGAGGTGGGGAAGAGGAAGATTGGGAAGTACCTGGCTATTCAGATCTGGTCACTAAACACGGCTAAAGCCATTTTCAAGCAACGTTTCAATTCTGAATGGTGGTCTTACACCAGGGCGATACTGATAGTATCTTCCACTCTGGAACATGCCGCAAATATACTATATATTATTTTAAATGAATTAATTGTGAAATAACACAAATTAATCAAATAAAATTTATTTGCGCATGCCGGGTTCGAACCCGCGACCTCCGGATTGTGAGTCAAGAGTCTTACCCACTGGACTACGGAGGTCGTCGGATATACAAGCTATTGAATAAATTTAACAGGATGTCGAAAACCTATCTACATATTCTCACTATATTTCAAAATTCTATGAACCAACAAGGGTAAATTCAGAAAAAAATCTTTTTTTGAAATATTGTAAGCGTTTTTCTCTACCTTTCATTCATTTAGTTACACATGGATAAGAGTAGAGGAAGGGAGAGCCACATTTCGTTCAACAAAAGCGCAATCGCATATTGCCAATGCGCACGGTTAGTATGTGGGTCCATTGAGCTTTTAACCTTTCCATACCCATGTTGGAAAGGGTTACCATAAAACGGAACAATTACAAAACAGAAAATGATAATTGGAGTGGACCCCACCACTTTCCCAATATTTTCCGTTGTAAGGAAACATATGGTTTCCTCCTTCATCGCACACGTCAAGACTCTACTTTTTTTTTTGAACAAAGCTACATTTATTTGAATGACTCTAGACCCTCCAATGTCCATGCATACGGGGTTAGTAAGCAATATGCACGTACTTACATTAACATTATACAAAAGATAAATAGAAGTAGTAGCCCGTGGAATAATTCTTCTGAAATAGGTAACATCAAAAAGAGAAAATAGTGTTAGTAAAAGAAAAATAAAAAATAACGGTTATGACCAGTCGAAGAGACCTTCTGTAAATAAAATAAGTAAGGAAAAAACAGTTATATGATTATGTTATAATATAAGTAATTACTATAATAGCAGAAAGAAAATAAAATATATAAAAAGAAAAGCCAGAGAAAGTATTCCATAGACCACCGGGCAGTCCCAATGAGAATGCGTATAGCTATCGGTCCAACCGCAGACGATGCTCGAAGTCCGCGCCCTTTAGCCGGTTCCCCGATTTTGTCTCGAAGAAATGTACTTGGGAGAGAAGGGGAAGTTTGGGAAGTCAGGGGAAGAAAGTGATAAAATAATAAGTTACGTTTTTTTTCTCTTCAAATTTCTGTTCTGTTGTGATTATAGTATATTATGTATCACCTGCGGCCAATCAGGCGAAGTGGCCCTCTCGATGATCTCCCGAATGGTGTTCTGTCGGGAGTTGGGGTCATCTCTCCACACATACACGGGTTGCGTGTAATTTATCAATTCTGTAATCAGTAATATCTCATTTAAAATTGGCCCAATCATTAATCACCAATCAATCATAGAAAACTTGTCACTTATCACTAAATTTAGAAAACACAAAAAATGAGCAATTTTTATAAGGTTGAGACAATACTTTCAGTCGAAGTATGATACAGTTCAATATGACCGAATCTGAAAGGGACACATTAGCTTAATCAGGAGAGCTCCGCACAGGAAAGGCGGAGGTACTGTGTTCGAGCCCTAGATGTAACCATATCCTTTTCTGATTTTTTTCTGTTTTCAGATTTTCGATTCAATTAAAACATAACAACAATTTAAGGTTTTACTCAAAGTTAAAAATAAAATTAAATAGTTTTTTTTTTTTCAATAGTTCTCTTTTTGCGATTAGAAAAAGAATTTTAAAATGTATATGAAGAAGATTTGAAGGAAGAAATACATATTATGTAAATTTGAACACTAAAATTAACAAAGCGAAAAAATATTCTACAATTATCGACGAGTATTTTTAAAAATTATTCTAGATTCTAATTATTTTCGTAAGTATTATAAGGAATCCATTAATAATTTAAATGAAACGAACTGATTTGGTCGATTACTTAAATGATTTATGATTTATGTATGATGATCTTCAATCAAAGCAAAGCAGATTTAATTATATAAATACAAAAAAACATATGCATAATAACAATAACAGAAAAAAAATCGATAAGACAATACACAATGATAAATAGTTATTTTAGCTGAAAAAACTGCTTAGTCTTGCATAGAAATTAATTTAAATGAAAGGAAAGAAATGTGTGTGTTCCCTGAAGTATTTTTTTAAAATATGCGGGGAGGGGGTGGGATTTTTTCCCTTTCTGTAATCTATGAATAATCTGTCAATAAACGAATCTGATAGTATATAGGGAATTCGCGTTATAATATCGTCTGCTTACGAATTGCTAGTACTTTTAACAATGTTGCGCAAATTGCTGGCTGCGTAAAAAAAAATAACTACAAATCCGAAATTGGGTGAACAAAAGTTCGGGCTTGTTTCCAAAATTGAATATTTTGTTACACTATTTAGTTAGACACTTTAAAAAAATGAAATTTAATCAACTCACTCATTTTTAGCACCGCCACGCAACGATTTGAAGGCGGCTTGTTTTTTTTTGTACGTGTTTACAAACATTCAGACGAGCTATTCTATATCTTTTGTGGGAACGAGATAGTTCTCGGCTGAGATCTGCTGTCAGATTTGTGTGATTTTATATGGCTGTTATTCGCTTTTTCTATGGGCCGATGTAAGAATTTCAGGTGTGAGCTGTCACGTATTTTAGTTTAGGTCGTTTTAAACATGAATTCATGCAAGTATGCATGATTATTTATTCATTTAACAGCATTAGAAAATCACACAAATCTGACAAGAGATCTCGCCTGATATCCGTCACGAATGAGATAGATCTCGGCCGAGAACTATACGTTCCCACAAAAGATATAGAATAGCTCATCAGATCCTATGCAGAAGAGTTCCATAATGAACTGCGCTGCAAACCATTGCCTTACTTTAGAGAACTTTACTTTTCTGCGCAGGGTCTTGTTATTTCAATGTGCGCTCTTCGACCGTCAACGTACTACTGATGTCATAATTATTAAAAGCATTCTCGAACCCAAAAATATGGCCAACTGGTTGCCTACAGCTCGTCGAAATGACACCCACGTTTCATGTTAGGGCAAGTCTATCAATTTAAACGTCTATGTTGGGCTCTTTTGACTCGATTACGTTAAATGTCCAGAAAAAATATTACTTTAAATATTAACCTATTAAATCTTCTTCTTCTTCTAATTGGCAGACATTGTTTATGATTATGACACAATGCTAATTCGAGTTGGAGAAAGGTCGACGTAATGTGAAGTCGACGTTTGTTGTTTAACGCACGTGTTTTGTATTATTTTTTGCTTGACCATAGAAGCTACACAAAGTGCAACACGAGTGAAGCTGACACAAATACTTCATAATTTAATAATAAATCGTGTCTGATATTATTCTAAAGATTTGTTAGTTTGCTCATAATTTATAAGTAACTAATATTATAATTTTTTGTTATTATCTTTGCCTGCCTTCATTTTGGCCTCAAATCCAAAATTAAGTTTTGTATGAAACGGGCCACACAAATGTTCCTCTTAAGCCTAATTAATCAAAATGTCCATCTTGAAATATAATCTTAGTATATATTCAAATTTATTCAAGTGAATTAGAAATTGAAACAAAGTTTCTAAACGATATATTATTCAAAATTAATTAGAAAAAACAAATTTAGATTAAACCACTGCAAATTGATTAACCTTTCAAAAAAGAGAAGTTATTAATGATTAAAGTCGCAGAACCTGCAGATAAGCCGCTGTGTGATGGTTTTGTGGAAATATATTTATTTGAAAACATAAATTTTATTAATTGTGATTAACATAATAAGTAGAACGTAATCGTTAATAATCAAGAAGGACAAACTAAATGATAAAAGCTTTAAGTTTTTACAAAATAAAGTTTTTCTTCAATTTCTCTAGTAAAAACGGTGACCCTGCAATTGATCCCCCGACAGTTGGCCACCCGAAATTATAATTGTTATAAAATTACTAGCTGACCCGGCCACGCCCATCTACTGGATGGTTCTCCAACCTTTATAACCACCGCCGTCTTTGAGTTTATCACGAAGAGACGGACAGATGCCGCGGAGGACTTTAATTTATAATGCGTAGAGGTGGTGTGAAAGATTATAATAATGTGCATGAAATGCTTGGGGTAACTAACGTATTTAAGTTAATACGGATTAATACTGTATCCGTCTAAATAACTTTTCAATTACCGCAATGTACATGACCATTTTTTTAGAAGATAGAATGGGTATAGTAAGCTATCCGTAAAAGATAGATATATGCCTTCGCCGACTTTTTTGTAGATCTATAAAAGATGAATATCCCACCATGCATTGTTTTGTTATATCCCAAAAGGATTAGGCAGCGTTTTCGATGAAAGCTACCAGGCGGTTTGACTTTTTCCAAGACTTCTAACAATTATCGTTATGTTTCAACCAATTTACACAAATCCCTGACAAATTACATACCTAAACTTTCCTCACGAAACACTCTATTGGTGAAAACCGCATGAAAATCCGTTCAGTTGTTTTCGAGTTTATCGCGAACAGACAGACAGACGACGCGGGGGACTTTAATTTATAATATGTAGAGAAGATGAAGAGATAGAGATAATTTTTTGTGAATTATTTAATAATTTCAAACCTAAAATCGACTTCAAAAATATCTTTAACAATAAGTTGGCATGGATATCAAATGAATTAATAGTGTCAATATTTTTATACGCTGAAATATGCAGTATATAGACAAGTAGTTTTATCCTTGATGCATTGGAATGTGAATATGTTTTATAATTTTGTTATTCGGCGGTACATCCTCTCTGCACATCCCTTCGAGGGCACTTAATTATATACCGTATACCGTATTTTCCCTAAGTCGACTACATATAGTATACTGGGGACCTGTTCTCAGGGGGAAATCTATGATGGAATCCGAAAAAAAACAATCAAAACGCGTAATAAAGTGACGGTGAGTGAAAAACCAAATATGAAGATAACTTTTTGAAGACTTGTTGAACATAGTATGTTGCAATGGTGGTATTGTAGGTTTTGTTCTACATGTTTCTTCTGTTATGTGAATCCTTAACTGTCACGGGGTGTAGTGTATATAGCAAGTTGGCAGTTGAACCTACTTCCCACGTAGTTATCCATGCTCTCCCTGCGCACGATGACTGAGGACATGCGCGTGGCGTACACAATGCAGCTGTCCAGGAAGGTGGAGTGCGGCGCTACCACCAGGATGGGGGCCTCGTGGCGGCTCACCTGCTTGCCCTTGATCGTGATGGCCATGCCCCCCGCCAGGTAGGACCACTTGCCGATGGTGCACAGGACCGGCCGCATTGCTCTGGGTACAAATGGTCAACAGTTAGACTCCTGTTTTATCCATTTTTTATCAGCTACTGTACTGGAGTTGAACATCCCCGTTCTTCCACCATCACTTGAGTTATATATATCCCCTTTTCATCAATCACCATTGGGAGTTATGGTTCTACAATGCCCACCACCGCAGCTAGATTTTTTAAAATTTTTGTACAATCACCAATAGAGATAAACTTCATTATCCTTTGTTTTTCATTAGTTGAGTTACACTTCCACTTCGTCCAACCTTCAGTTGAGATAGATTATTTAATGTCCTTTTTAATCAACTACACTGGAGTTAAACATCACTTGAGTTATAAATATTTGCATTTTTACCACCACAACTGGAGTTACATTTCGGCTATGTTTAATCACCATGATTTAGATTAGTATTATGTATTTTTTGTTCAACCACCATTAGAGTTCAACTTTTTTCCTCCAACCACTTATATACTTCTGCTTTGTCTTTTTTGTTAAACTAATTAACTATAGTCGTTTTATCCATCTTCACTCCTTTACTGGAGTATCCCGTGCAAATCCATCCACCACGTTCAATTTTAGAAAAAACGAAACTTATTCCTTTGTCTTATTTTCTTTTAATTAAAGGAAAACAATCACTTTGTTTGTAACCACGATTTATTGATTTAATTTTTATTTACCGACCGGTTTCGCTTAATACAAGCATCTTCAGGGTATAAATTAAAACTGATGAAAAAATACATTGTGTGAGCTTATATATATACATACAGACAGAGACAAAACATAATATAAAGTAAGAGTGAGAGAGTGTAATTAACATCCTACATAGTGATAGAGAGAGAGAGACGGGTATATCTAATGAATAATTACATTATATCTACCGGGACAAAACGTCATTTGAACAGGTGATTAAGGAATAAAGTGGCTACGGGTTTTTTTAGTTTATGGGAAATATTCCTAATATCGGACTGTTGGACACATTTAACTGATTATTAAGGATTTGGGTTTTTGTTGAATATTTCCCATAAACTAAAAAAACCCGTAGCCACTTTATTCCTTAATCACCTGTTCAAATGACGTTTTGTCCCGGTAGATATAATGTAATTATTCATTAGATATACCCGTCTCTCTCTCTCTATCACTATGTAGGATGTTAATTACACTCTCTCACTCTTACTTTATATTATGTTTTGTCTCTGTCTGTATGTATATAATATATAAGCTCACACAATGTATTTTTTCATCAGTTTTAATTTATACCCTGAAGATGCTTGTATTAAGCGAAACCGGTCGGTAAATAAAAATTAAATCAATAAATCGTGGTTACAAACAAAGTGATTGTTTTCCTTTAATTAATATGTCAAACCACAAAGTGACTGCTTTCTACCAAAATATTATTTTCTTTTATCCAACCACCAAACAATCCACCATTTTTGACGTTACAACAATCACCTAAAACCAACACCACATTCATTACATGAAGAGCCTGTCGCAGCGAGAATCGCGTAATCTGAACAGGCAACTCCAGAAACTGGAACATTATTATTATTGACTTTCGGGGTTCGGAGTATCCGGTCCTAAGTTTAGCCTTGGAATAAATTCCCACATGAAATAAGATGGATTACAAAAATCCACAACATTCAAAACCTAAAAATAGACCATCCGTTTTTTTTTAAATTTTTTTTAATACAATTTAAATATAATTTAATGATGTTATCCTCAAGTTCTGCAAATATTTTAGTATTTTTTTTTACAGCTGTTTCGGCTAACAAGGCCATTTTCAAACTCTGGTTAACCCACTTTGAGACGACTTATTTATTTTTTATTTGTTTATTTAGCACAATAATATACATCTATATACATAATTTAACAAATTTTGACTGCCCAACTAGGAGTATTATCCCGTTTTAGGACAGTCAAATAATTATGGGTATGAACATGTTGAACATGATTTGTGCAAAAAGAAAGTTATTTATATAGTTATTTATAAGTATTATTATATTTTATATTACACATATAAATAAGTCGTCTCGAAGTGGTTTAACCACAATTTGAAAATGGCATTGCAAGCCGAAACAGCTGTAACAAAAATAGATACGAAAATACTTACAGAACTTGATAATAAGATTATAAAATTTTATTGAAATTTAAATTACAAAAAAAAAAAACGAGTTCTACGAATTAAACCCAAAAACAATCAATAGATCATCTGTGTCTTTTTTAGTTTTAAATTCTTTACAGTTTATTTCACAACCCGGTTACTTCTAAAATTATGTACAAAATTTCGCATGTTTAATCCACGTTCAAAATAGAGATTTTTTAAAATTTTCTATTTTATTTTAGATCCCTTGTGAAGGCTTTTATTTTGATATAAAACTTTCTTCTTTCACAGTTTGATTGAATTTACTACCAGTGCATGCTTTATCACGTTTAGCTAATCAATTATTTGATTGTTATTACGAGCTGCTATGTTACAATAAGCATTCTTCATTGATTATCAAAGTATTTATAATTAATTACCTAGTCATTGAAAAAGACACCTGGTTAATCAATAACACTGAATTCTTTATGCACTAAAGGCGAATGAACACTTTGGTCCAATTTTCTAATTTGATACTGCGCCAAGTCAAAGGGCATCTACATATTACAATATGAAGGTAGAGTATATAGTATATATACCTAGGCTCCCTGATAACAAACGACAATAATACCACAGAGGAGATCCAGAAGCGCATAGTGAACGCAAATCGCTGTTATTTCCGCCTACAAAACCAATTAAAGTCCAGACTGCTGTCCAGAAACACCAAGATATTAGTGTACAAAACACTTATCAGACCAGTACTTACGTACGCAGCTGAGACTTGGGTACTAACTAAGAGGAATGAGCGAGCACTGGACGTTTTTGAAAGAAAAATTTTGAGGCTCATCTTCAGACCGGTTCTAGAAAATGGATTTTGGCGCAGACGCTATAACAATGAGCTCTATACTTTGTTTAAGGAGCTAAACGTCGGAAAATTTATAAAACTGGGAAGACTTCGGTGGCTGGGTCGTGTGGAGAGAATGACCGAGCATCAAGCACCAAAGTCCCTGCTGAAGACCAATAGGGCGAAGGAGCCTGGGAAGACCAAGACTAAGATGGAGCGACAACGTCCTCAAAGACATATCTGTCTTGGAGCTTCTAAACTGGAGAGAGCTGGCACAAAACCAAGATGAGTAGAGGAAGACTCTTGAGGAGGCCAAGACCCACCAGGGGTTGTAGAGCCAATAGTGATGATGATGATGAAGGTAGAGTATATGGGACGCCAGTTATTCCCTTAATTATTTGAATGGGAAGAATTAAGGGGTTTTCGGAGACCTGGATGTAGTTGCCGAAGGGCCTTTCAAAGGGTTAAGTAATATCATATTAATAAATAAGTAATGCTAGAGGACATGGTACAACGATAGATGTACAACAATTAAAACCTCCACCAAATTTACGAAAAATATAATATACACGAAATAAATACATAATGTACAATTCAAGAATAAAAAAATATATCAAATAAATAAATATTGCCTGTAAATAGATTTTATTTTATTACAATAGACTTTATTTAAACTAAAGGTAATAATGAATAAGAAATACAAGTAGAAATATTATGAAATATGAGTAGACATGAGACCAAGATTTTAATAAAATTGTGGTTTTTTTCCACAAAATAAAAACAACTTCACTTTTGAGCTTATATGATCTGAACCGTGAAATTGTTTGTGAAACCCCATGGACCGTATTTGCGATATCCGCTTACGGGCATGCTGTCACCATCACATATAAGAAACACGTGTTTTTGCGTTTATCAGGTTAAATACGTCCGAAAGTTAGCTACACAAAATAAAAACATCAGTTCCAAATATCAAAATTATTCACTCTTTTCACACATATTTGAAATTTTCAGCGGTGTTCCACAGGGGACCCATTTGGGACCAGGTTATTTTCCTTGAATATTAATGACACAATTACTATCTTTGATGGAATTATGCTGCTCTTGTTAATCTCAAAAACCTATGCTGCATTCCCACAATTTTTATTTGGTGATCTTTTATAATATTTTTGCGGCTTTTGAAATAGAAACAAACAGATTTACCGCTACGCATAATACACGATCCGACTCTTTAGAATTTAAATAAAAGCAATGTTTAATATTGACATTGGCGACGACCGAATGTTATTGTTATCCTATGAAGTGGCCTAGCTAGCAGGCTAAAGACTATCATTTATATTCCCATCACGTGAACGAAGAACATCAATTTTCCATAGGAAATTACAAGGCACAACCCTCCTTGTAATCATTCAAATTAATAATGTACTCATCGATGTCGGACGTGAAAACAATCAAGGAATATCAATTTTTATTGATCTATATGTGTATATAATTATAATAATGTATGTCTGTAAATTTTACACCGTAAAAGCCAGTAGAGTAGCGTGCCTTGGAGGGGCCCTGTATCAAAATTAGTTGGGGGGCCCTAATGAAGGATAAAGCTTTCTCACAAAAGAAACAAAAGGCCTCTGTAGCCCGGGGGGCCCGTATCATTGATACGGCTGATACGGCGGTAGCTACGCTACTGGTAAAAACGTTTGACACCAACACAATAACTTACTCAGGAAGGAGTTGAATTCAGTCTGAGATATGGCTTCTTCACATTAAAGCATAATGCATATTATGCACTTAGCGTCATAATTCAATTTGAGAGGCGAGCATGGGTACCGCCACCCGAGAACCATTTATTAGATGACCAATACCCCAGCCATAGGTCGCCCTAAGTGGTCCTCTATGTTTGGTGACTTAATAGGAGTGGCTGGGTTTATAGTGTGAGTTTTGTCCGGGTCTTGGCGGTGGACGAATCTGCCCACCAGCTGCGTGGCAGGCTGGATCGAGAGAGACTCACTGACGGAGACTATCTGACTTTTCCAGCCGGATCCTCTCGAGCCACCGCCTTGCACCGCAAGTGGGAAGGATGGATTCATACGTCCGATTCACACGTTGACCCGAGATTCCTACCCGACTCTCACACATTTTCCAGCTCAGAACTTCCCCTCCTTCCTTTCCTTAAAAATACCCTCCACACAGCATTCCCAAAATGGCACAGGCCCTGAGGGATTTTTTCCTGAAGGATATTTTTTCTCAGGGTCTCCTTGTTGAAGCTAATGTAAAAAAGGTAATATAAAGTTGTAGCTAAGGAAAGTGATATCTAAATCTAACACAAACGAAATATGATTTTATCTGACAGGCACCGATTTATAACTACAAAAGTAATAAAAAATAATAAAACTAAATATAACTGAAGTCACCCATTCATCATTATATAATCATTTATAAAGTTTGAAAGCAATATAATAAGGTTAAAAAAAAGAGGATGTGCTTTAGACCACACGACTGAAGTAAAACTTCACTAACTTATATCTCCCTCTCAACTTCCGTTCGCCTCACCCGATCACACTTTTCATAACGCTCTCGTCACGCATTCACCAGCTTACTCCCCAAGTCAAGCGTGCGTAAAAGCCCGACCGTTCGCCTCGCCCGATCACACTTTTCGTAACGCTCTCGTCACGCATTCACCATATTACTTCCCAAGTCAAGTGTGCGTAAAGGCCCGACCGTTCGCCTTGCCCGATCACACTTTTCGTAACGCTCTCGTCACGCATTCACCAGCTTACTCCCCAAGTCAAGCGTGCGTAAAGAAGTTTTACTTCAAAAAAAGATTTATGGACCTAATTTTATGATTAAATTTGACACTAAACTAGCTGGTTCCCGGCATGCGTTGCTATGCCATTTAATAAAGAAATTGTTTTTCCCTGCGTGTCCTTTCCCATTCTTCCCGTCCCCCTTCCGCCTCCCCTTCTTCTCCCGCGTCCCCTTCCCCTCTCGCGTTTTCACTCCGCCTCCTCCACCTACCCTCTCCCCACTCCACTCCCCCCTTTCCCCGTATCCCCCTCACGAGTTCCCATCCCGCGTTCCATGCATTCATTCCCGGTACATTCAGCTTTCAAACAGCTCGCATGCTACCTATTGCAATTTTTTAATACAAATTTCATAATGCCAGAGCTCACCAGTAGTTATATACAAACCTTGTCCTGACAATAACGAACACAGAAAAAAATGAATTATCCAATTTGGTGCAGTCGTTCGGAAGTTATGCGCGTACATAAATTTAGGCGATTCATTTTTATTTATATAGAAGAAGAAGATAGAAGAAGAAGATAGATAGATAGGTAGAAGATAGATAGATAAAACTAATAAAAAAAATCTTTAAAAAAAAAAACAGTAAAACCAATAAGTTGATTTATAACTGCTTTGAATAGTTTGGGAATGAATGTTCAAGATACCTGCATTGTAGGGCTAGTAGTGACCACTGTAGTAAGGTCGCGAACAATGCACACAACGTACGACGCGCTCGTCATTATTGATTATAGACAGGTCGCGTCACTTCTGACATTGACAACGACGCCCGCCGCGGCGCTATTGTGTCTGAAGGCGCCGCTCAACGCAGCGCCTAGTTTCCACACAGAAACCTACCTATTCTACAAGTGGTTAGTTTGCTTGAGTTTAAACCAAGACGATTGATACATTACTAATATTATAAACGCGGAAGTTTGTATGGATGTATGTGTGTTTGTTACTCTTTCACGCAAAAACTACTAAATGGATTTTAATGAAACTTTACAATAATATAGCTCGTACATCAGAATAACATATATAGGCTATAATTTATAAAGCTAGCTGGGAAGGGGACGCGGGAGGGGAACGGAGACGCACGGAAAAGTGATTCAGGGAGAAACAATGTATTTCTATGAATATGGCATTGCAACGCATGCCGGGAACCAGCTAGTACACTATATAGAGAACTTCAAAATTGCAAATAATTTAACACATTTCGGGTTATACTCTTTGTGCGGTGCTTCGTAGCCTGCCCACTCTTGTCTACTTTAGTTTTCTGAAGGTTTCACTTCTACCGCATGTGAACTGCACACTTGTTGAAGTGTAAACTTCTTTAGCACAGTGGTGTTTGAAACTCGATGAAACGAAAAATAGCGACGCTAAAAAGAGACAAATGGATACATCCATAGGATTCAGCCAGCGAGAGAATGAGATCTATTCTCGGTGCCTCCACTCTTGCCTACTTTAGTTTTCTAAAGGTTTCACTTCTACCGCTTGTGAACTGCACACTTTTAATTTTTTAAATTATTATTTTATTAATTTTTGGAGATCGCTGGCAACGGTTAATATGCACTTTTAAAAGAAAAAACCTTTTGATTCACCTTAATTATATTAAAAGGCAACTATTTGCATTGGGGGAAGTGGAAAATATTTCATTCTAAATTTCGATTACGTAAAATTAAAATTAGCTTTCGTCTTGTGAGATTGTACGCCATTAGCTATTAGCTCATTCGCTGTCACTTTGGTATGTTGGTACTCCTGATACACTTGAATGTATAACGAACGGCTAGAAGATTTTGAAGGTACGGGGCACTTTCTTTTGAATCACAAACCATGTTACACAAACCTAGCGTAGCCGCTAAACTACTTGAAAACTGGGATGTTTTTCTTGCCTTGACGCGAGTAGGCGTTATAAAGGGGCACTTTCTTTTGTATCACAAACCATGTTACACAAACCTAGAATTCCCATAAAGTCTGCTACGCTTTGCTCTACCATCTTTTCGTACAGTAACAAGAATACCAACATAACATAATGACATTTGAAAATAATGTTTGAAAATGGACGGTCTCGTTTCACAGAAAGAAAGCTAATTTTAATTTTACGTAATCGAAATTTAGAATGAAATATTTTCCACTTCCCCCAATGCAAATAGTTGTCCTTTAATGTCATTAAGGTGAATCAAAAGATTTTTTCAAAAAAAGTGCGTATTAACCATTGCCAGCGATCTCAAAAATTTACCATTATTTTTACACTATGACATGTTTTTTCGTTACCCGCCTCACTAAACGATGTCTGTTTTAAGACAAGAAGAGAAAAAACATTTTGTGCCTATAAAATATTTTTATAAAATTGCCAATAAAAAAATATACTATATGAACACACATAATCGCATAAAATCTGCAGAAGCAATTTTTTTGGCAGCATAAACCTAGAAATAACCACGACTATGCTCGTAAAAATGCTTTGAGCATCGGATTTATTACTTCTTCCTAACAATATTTCCAATTATTTTGAACTTTATAGTGTTTCAAATTTAGTTCTTAAAAATCTGGATTGAAAATTTGAATCAATCTTTGAAATTTTGACCTGAGCATCTCAGAAAAAAAAATACAGTCGAATTGAGAACCTCCTCCTTTTTGAAGTCGTTTAAAAATAAACATAAAACATTATTTGATATTTTTGCGTAATTCAAGATACGAGGTTAACGCGAAGAAGCGATTTCAACTACATCGCGACCAGCGTGCAAGAATTCGTGGCCACTCCCAAATTTCAGTTCATTTTATAAAATGCATCGCCCTAACAAGAATCTTAGAACTGTCATCGGTAAAGGACGCTTTAAAAAAAAAAAAAAAAAAAACGTAAGTGAATAAATCTGGGATTCAGCCAATTTATCACACGTGCAATGAACAAGGTTACTGTATTCTTAGACGTGGTGTGATAATCTAATTAGGTTACTTAATAAAAAAAAAACGAGGGCACGGAGAACAAAACACGTTGTATTCTATGAGTCACTCACTCACTGTTCACGGCATTGAGGGTTTTTATTATTACCGTTACGATACACGATTACGGTTCCGTGACGGCACAAAATAGGCAATAAACATTTTAACCAGCCAGCGGCCGAAAATCCACAGTTCGTCGAAAGTTGTTCTTACGATCGTGCAGGGCGGTTATAATGAGAAAGATTAATTATTCTCCGTACCAGCTTCTTAAAATTATAACTCAATATCGATTTTATTTCATTCCAAATTTGCTTTAATTTATACCTACATCTAAAAATGCTGAAAGGCGTGATGATAAAACTATTAAAATTATGCACTTTTTGTAATTATTTTTTGTTTATAAGTTTTTATCATTTTTCAATAATGTCTAAGTTAAATAATAATTTAAAAAAAATCTGAAATATATTAGTCTGTAAGTGCGCAAATAAATACACAAACGGACCAATTTTCGTCAAGAAATACGTGTACGAATATATTTTTTAATGATTTTATTTAAACTAAAATTAAAATTCTAAAACATGCGTTTGCTAGATAATGTATCGATTTATTTTACTGCATGATTATATAATTTGAAATGGGTGTGGTGTAATATCTTTTTTGAAAATTTAACAAATCTGCCAACGACCCATGGTATAACCTTATTATACTAAAAATAAACATTTTTTCTCAAAATTTAAACATGCGAATGCTAGATAAAAGAACAATCTTTCGAAATTCATTTATAATTTTTTGTGGAAAAGAGTCAATACGTCTAAAATCTGATTTAAAAATGACATATTTCTGGTTTTCTCTGGTAATACCCTCTTAACACAATAATTCTGTGCCTGCTCTTTCAAAAGATCAGGCACAGTAATCATTTTCTTGCATCTCTCTCACACACCTACAATACTATTAGCTGTGTCGATGATTTTGAAAGTATGTAATATAGTTACAGGATAATATTGAAGTGTGAGTGATTACAAAAATTTTAAAACGTCAAATGTCAATAATGCGCTGATGGTTTTTCTTTGTTCTTAAACATAAATATATTCTTAGGTTAGAGGTTTATATATTCTTAGGTTACGTGTAAATAGGTTCTTAGACCGGTCAGTGGCGGAGTCGCCATCGCGTTTGGGTCCCACTCGGGCGTCGCGTGTTTCATTCCTCGGCTGTCTAAGTCCTCCATCACGACACAAGCAACATTTTCAGCTTGATGGTAGTAGGAGATTTTCAAACATTGTTGAGTTATTCGTAACCCGAGAATGTTTGTCATTCTTTATAAAAAATACCTAATATAATGCGGCAGCTCTTTTCTACACACTAAATAACAACAGTCTAAAATGAGACAAAAACGGTAAACGTATGTCTGCACCCCCAAAGGAAACATACAATCATTATCTCCCTAACGCGTATAAAGAAAATGAAGAGCAATCCCGTCGCCGTGACCGAGCCGTAATAAGATATACCTGTTTCCTCCAAAGAAAAAAAGTTGTACTTTGGAGGAAACAGTCACACTTATTTTGTGTGTCTCATCTTTTGTCTCACCATTATTTAATGCGTAAGAAAGAGCTGCAGAATTATGGCGATAAGGAACGTATGTTTATTGCCTTTTTTTGCAGTCACGGTACAATAAACGTGGGTCGTCACGGTTATAATATAAGCGCTCATTCCCGTTTTAACGTTATTAATTACGGTAACTACCTACCGTAGGAATGAATATATTTAGGTATCATTGAACGCAATGGCACCATTGATAAAAATAATGCTCATTTGAAAGCAGTCTTATTTGAATATGTATACAGATATCACAAAAGGTGTCAGTATTATATTAAATAAAAATATATTTATCATGGCGAGAACAATACGTTTGTTTTCTACGTACCATTATTCACGGCTTTGACGTATAACAATAGAAAATACGGTATTACCTTAATAGTACAAATATATCGATCGTCCAGATGATTACTCAGACATCTCCAAATACTTTCCGAATGCTGAACATATTTAAAAAACAAATATTTATTAAACGCGTCTTTTTTACATATTAAATATGCATGGCACAAACGGTAGATAACAATTAATAATTATTAGCCTGAAACACTCATCTACATTGGAAAAATCTCCCGAGAAAAGATACATGGAAAAATGTCTTCTTCTTCAATGGCGCTACAGCCCATTTCGAGCCTTGGCCTCCTTCAAAATAAGCCTCCACCGCCCTCTGTCTTCCAATCTGCAACATGGAATAATCCTCTTGCATCCTTCCTGACTTCATCCTCCCATCTCAGTCTAGGTCTGCCCGCCTTTCGTTTACCTCCCGGGTGTCCTGTCAGAACCTTCTTCGGTACTCGTGTGCTTGGCATTCGGTGCACATGTCCGGCCCATCTTAATCTTTGGAGTCTTAAATGGGTGGAGAGTCTGGGAGCTTGGTAAATATCATAGAGCTCATTATTGTGGCGGATTCTCCATGCCTCTCCCTCTCGCACCGCTCCTAAGATTCTTCGAAGTACCTTTCTTTCGAAGATGTCCAGCCGTTCCGCTGACTTTGCTGTCAGTGTTCCCGCCTCACATCCATAGGCCAAGACCGTTCTGATAATTGTTTTATATAAGGTTATTTTGGTTTTCCTATGGACGTTTCGAGATTTGAACACTGGCAGCAACGCAAAGTAAGTTTTGTTAGCGGCTGTAATGCGCTTTCTTACTTCTACTGGGTCTTCATTGTCCTGCAATAAGCAGTAATTGTTGAATGAAACACTAATATATATTGAATTATTTGGCGGGTATTCGATAAGCTGACATAGCTCAATGGTAGAGCACCTGACCGGCAATCAGAATTAAGCGTCGCCGTGCTACCATCGACCACCTCTAACGCCATAAAGCGGAAAAACTTGTTGGAATCAGCAAGACTCTGTAACAAATATGGACATATGAATATATCTGGACCTGCCCTAAGTGATAAAAACGTATTATTTCCCCCTCCCCATGAAGAGAGCGAAGATTTCCTCCTTACGAGAGTGTCGCTTGAATCTAAAAAATGTGACGTCATCATTCTTGTCCTGACCAGCGCGCTGGTCACATCGCACATTTTACGAACAAAAGTGAGAGCTTGTGCTATACATTATACCCTAATATATGTGAACGTAGCGAATGTGGGCGTTTCTCCAATGAGCTAGTCGCTGGTTACAAGGGTAAGTAAATTATGAAAAATTTGTAAAAGTGTCTTAACTAAACACGGCAACAAAATATTCCCGTGTGAAAAAGGGCGAACTTTCCTTTGCCGATTTCGACTACGCAAATATGATAATAACGTGGCGGGCAATTCGCGCTCCCATGTAAAAAGGTCTATTCATTAAAAAGCAGTCTTGCTTTTAAGAACTAAATGGTGATATTATAATGCGAGATGCCTATATACTGTCAGATAGATTTTTTAACGAATCACAGTCATCTTTCCCCTCTTCACCCTCCATAGTTTGGTTTTACCCCTCACCTGTATCTTCTGGTCTATTAAATTTGGAAGTCTATGGTAACAAACAAGAACTAAATGGGCAATGGGCATATTCTATTGGCCAAACTTCCTCTTCTCTATCTCGTTCCCTTCCCCACTTCCATGAGGATAAAAAAGTGCCCAAATTGGACTGCTATAGTCCCACTGGCTCCGGGCCGTTGGGACTCTTAAAAATATTATTGAAAACAATAGTAAAGTGGTGAAGCTAGTTTCATTATGAATGTGTCACGCAAATTGCTATTTTATTCAAATTATTGTTCATAAAAAAATCCCACTCACAGAACCGTAAATCCAAAAGCACGAGAGATTTAATTTGTGAGGCACGATAAAATTTGTTGAGATTCAAATGAACTACGGGGCTAAGCTTCATAGTGTTGTTGACATCCGGTATTAGACGGCTACACCAAAACTAAAAGTAGAACACCACATTAAGATTGACGCTTGACAACATGTTATCACTACTACATACATCAACGCACACTTCAATACAACCTACATATCTGCCCTGACGATGGACACTGTAACGCTATCCGAAACGTTGGCTAAAGAAGGAGGAAGCACAATTTGGTGGGGATGGGTACCGCCACTCCGGAAACCATTTATTGGATAACCAACACCTTTGCTATAGGCCACACCAAGTGGTTCGCTACGTTCGGTGACTTAGCAGGGGTGCCCGGGTACATGGGGTGAGGTTTGTCCGGATCTTGGCGGCAGATGCGTCTGCCCACTAAGTGGCAGGCTGGATCGGGAGAGACTGGTTGAGAAAGACCTTTTGACCCCTCCAACAGGACTCTCTCGGAATATCGCCTTGCACCGCAGTAGGAGGAAAAGATTCATATATCCGTCACTTCTGGACACAATGAACCTCAGATTCCTACCCACCTATTATACTTTTTTCCTTCCCAGTACTTCCTCTCCTTCCTTTCCTAAAAAGACCCTCCACACAGCATCCCAAAAGACGACTTAGGCTCTAACGGGAATTATTTTCCTCAGGGCCTCCTGTGTGGAGCTAATGTAAAAAAACAACAAAAGAGTGCAGTTTACACGCGGTAGAAGCGAAACTTTACCAAAACAATCTCAACCAACACTTGAAAAGTGAGGTCATAATCAAAGCGACCAATGACCGCAGATCTAGCGTAATTTCCCTTTCATATCTCAACCAATAGGAGCCTTTAAAAGTGACATCGTATTCAAAGCGGCCAATGAGCGCAGTTGATGCGTCGAAGGTGCAGTAATCGTCATTTCCGTTTCATCCGAAATCCAAATCACAGCGGGGATACAAAAGTTTCACTTAAAAAATACGGCATTAAAACTCGAAAAAAATAATCACCTTATAACTCCAATAAGTTCACACTGGACAGGTAGGTCACGATGTATCGGACTCCAAAGATACCACGTTTTATAAGGTCGGCTTATAGAAAGTAAATAGTTTGATCTGAGATTCAAACCAGTTGCTGCTTGCTTGTTATTCAGAGAAATGCGAATAGAGAAAACCTGTTTCATCATAATAAATGTTATTTTACATGGATTACGAACCCAAGTCTGCATATTGACATTATTAACCGATCATTGAATCATCATTTAATAGTTGATTTTTTCCTACAATCCAATTAAGTAGAACCTACGAGTACGTAAAAAGAAGAAGCATTTTTTTTTTAATATTCAGTTTACGGTTAAACCAAACAATTATAATATTATAATACTTTCGTCAAACAAATGGTTGAGTATTGGAGAGTTGAGCGCAGAAATAGAAGGATTATGCTAGCCATTCAAGATAGAGTCATTAATACTAAAAACTATAGGAAGCATATAATCAAAGATATAAATCAAATTGATGATTTATGTAGAAAATGTTTGGCTTTCCGGAAACGATAGAACATATTATATCGGGATGTTCTATATTAGCGCCGTCAGAGTATACATTTAGGCACAATCAGGTTTTAAAAATAATCCACCAAAGTTTGGTATTTAAACATAAATTGATTTGACTGCCGTAATATAGTACCATATTATGAATATGAACCAAATTCATTTTTAGAAAATGAATTTTATAAAATATATTATGATAAAACGATACCAACAGACAGTCATAATAGACCTGATATAGTTTTACAAGACAAAATTTTAAAAAATAACTTATATCATTGATGTAGCTATTCCAAATTCACGTAATATTCTAAAATCTGTTTCTGAAAAAATAAGAAAATATACAGATATAGGAAATGAGATTAAAAGAATTTGGCATTCTCAGACTATAAAAATATTACCATTTGTCATTTCGGCTACCTTCTCTCTCATTCAAAATTTAGGCATATTCGGTTTGTCAAAGAATTTATACATAAAAATGCAAAAATCAGTCATTTTAAATACATGTAGGATTACAAAAGATTTCTAAAATATTTATATTGAGGGATCAGTAGGATTTATAGGTCCGATTAGGAGTTCCAAAGAGCCGAACCCTCTGATATGAAAATATCTGGAGTCGGTGAATTATTTCCCCATTTGGTCTCTGGTAGGTTGACATGTTGTTCTTGTATTGTTTTGTATTTATAATACTTATATAGTGCAATTGCGTAGCGTGGATTGACTAGATCAGTGATTCCCAAAGTGGTCCAGGTGGACCCCCAGGGGTCCATGGGAGACTCGACGGGGGTCTACGTTGGCGTGATAATAAAATGGGGGTCCACAAGTTGCATTTGGGGGTCCACGAAAATTTATCTGGTTTCGATAGTAAAGAACAAAAATGTTGGCTTGGCTTTACCTATCAATGTAGGCAGATAATATACTACTCAAAAAAATTAAGGGAGCAAAAAAAATCAAAATTTTTCGGTGATTTTTGACAGGCTGTATTTTGGTGAAAAATTGTCACATTGAGACTTAAAAAAAAGCTTTTTGAAGCTTTAAGATTATAATTTTGGGAGGAATGCAGATCCCGCCAATGTCTGGAAATTAAATAAAAATGCACTTTCTAGATGAGAAAAGCGTGGAAAAGCTGAATAAAACAAAAATTAAGGCGCGCTCGGCAAAATTGAGGGAGATACAACCGTTCAAAGTATTTAAAATTTCACTTCGCGAGTTGATATTGACAGTCCGCCCGCCATTTTGTCATAACCTAATACGCTAAACATGGTTTGTATACAAAAAAAGTGCCCCTTTATAACGCCTACTCACGTCAAGGCAAGAAAAACATCCCAGTTTTCAAGTGGTTTAGCGGCTACGCTAGGTTTGAGTAACATGGTTTGTGATTCTGGCGTACTATTAATTCTGTATTAGGTCTGGGATCCAACATAAGCAATGAAAAAATGGCGAACGGACTGTCAATATCAACTCGCGAAGTGAAATTTTAAATACTTTGAACAGTTGAATCTCCCTCAATTTTGCCGAGCGCGCCTTAATTTATTTTTTATTCATCTTCTCCACACTTTTCTCATCTAAAAAGTGCATTTTTATTAAATTCCCTGACATTGGCGGGATCTGCATTTCACCCATAATTTTCACATTTTAAGCAAATTTTTTTAGGAGCTACGGTTCTCATGCAATCCTAATTTTTTGCTATTTTTTTGGTACACGGGCTTGAAATTTTTTTAGTTAGGCCGGCTTTTGAATCAGATAGCCTTAATATTTAGCAATAATATCATTTTTTTAAACCTCCCTTAATTTTTTTGAGTATATTTAGAAGGTCAGCGACTGTGACTTGTAAAAACTTGCTTATTCGATATTTAATTCTATTAAGGTAGGAAATACAGGACTTCGTTTTTTTTAATGATTTTCATGATTTTTTTTGAATGGAAGAAATGTGCATAATTTATTGAAACTTTGAGGTCATTTTATATATCGTGAATTTATATAATAATATTGTGAATTTTTCGAAGCATTTCCTCGGAAAATATGAAAATATCAGCTGCTATACATCGAACGTCATCATCAGACGTAGCTTTTGTGTGCATTTTGGAGGCCACAGTTTTCATCTCAAATCTATAGGATTTTGAATTTAATTGTGTCTCTTCTATGTATACCTAACTATTCCCAAAAAAAAAGGAAATTAAATTTTTTACCCGTGTGTTAACAGGAAACCTTGATTTTTTGCCATTTTTTTGCAATAAAAAAATACTTTTGACAATGATATTGCTACGAATTTCGGTTCACATAGAGAGTAATTATATAAATAAGGTATCTGCACATTTTTAAAATGTTTGGTTAAAAACTTTCTGAGCTTGAGTGCACACAAATTCCAAAAAGTCGTTAAAAATGCGTTTCAAGTTTACCACGCGGTTCGGCACAAACACCCTCGCAATACCGGAACGAATTGAAATGTTTAGGACGGGTTGTTTCAAAAAAATTTGATGAGTTCATCAAATATTTGAAGTTAATTTTCACATTCTGTGTAAGTTCTACCTATTCAAGTTCTGTTATTACATTATTATAGCCAGTTGCTGCATGAAACCGGAATAATCACAGAACTTGAATAGAACTTACACAGAACGCGAAATATAACTTTAAATATTTGATGAATTCGTAATTTTTTTTTAAACAACCCATCCTAAAACTTTGGGAACATATTCTTTAATAGTTATGCTACCTATTAATGAAATAAAAAAATAAAAACTTTTTTGAGTCATCTACCTACATTTTTTTTTATAAATAGAACACAAGAAAATATACTATTATTCTTTTTATTTATACCACTCCAAATTTAGGGTTGGAACTCAGCCGCTATGCAAATTTTCATCGTTAGATCTAATCTTCACATTTTTTATGAGTTTTGGGAATATAGTAGATATCGAGCAGCAGGGGGTCCACCGAAATCAGTAAAATTTTGAAAGGGGTCTACGAGAAAAATAAGTTTGGGAACCTCTGGACTAGATGATCATTTGAGGAAGTGTGTGAAAGGGTTTAGTTTTTTAGGAAAATTTAACCCGGACATTTAAATCTGGTGTCGTAAAAAAAAGCTGGAAAAATATGCAGTTAGTTCACGGATAATACGGAACGTTCGTGTTGTCGAAGTTTGATGCACGGATAATACGGAATGTTCATTTTTAACTAATAGACAATCAAATATGACATTTGTCGGAGGTACCAATCTTATAAAATAAATTTTCTGAAATAAACTCGCATTTCATCATTATTTTAAAAAACATCCTAGGTTTTGAATGGTTTGTATGGCAAAGCAGGGTTTGTCTAGCGGGTTTGTGTAATTATTCTAAAACATTTCTTTCAATATTCTACTGATATAAATACATGTACAAACTTGTCAATAATGCATTCACTTTGTTTTACGCAAAAATATTTTTTCTATGATTGGCAGCATTGATTAATTGTCTATGAAATGTTAGAATAAAAACGATGAATGAACAATGGCGTTACCGCGTGTGTGAATTAATTTTAACAAAATTAAAATGTTAAATGCACATTTTTTGCATGTCCCGACATAAATACTCACTTTTCGTAATAATAAAGCTAAATCTAACTGTTTGAATAAAAAATATTCCGTATTAACGAGTAAGCGGTTTAACGCATAAATAATAAAAGCTGGTTAGGTATTTAATATGTTTTTTGTTTTTGTTAATGGTGATTCGGCGCTCTCTTTGGATTAGCAGAGACACTGAAATATATTTTTCGAAAAACTGCTAAATTATAATGTCCGGCCACAATGAATCATAGATGGCGCTCCCTTGTCGGTTTGTAGGAATAGTACAGTTAAAATTTATTTAAAAATATTACTGATTTATATAGCTAAAACTTTCCATTATATATAAACTTTCGCGGGCGTACGCATAACAAATCACCAAAGTTTCATCGCAATCGGATGAATGGTATAGGAACGCATACGGGACAAACCAATAAACATTAATTTTGGTATATTAAGATTACAAATAAAGAAAAATCCTAGTTACAATTTAATGTAAAATAATGGTTTTGGGTCATGAATGGTTATTATTAAGTTCTGCAAAAATATTGTACCTTTTGTTTTGATCCAGACTGAAACATATTATATGATTTTACTTTGTGTATTTTTTAGGGTTGTTTCAACGAGTTAGGCCATGAATTTATCAAGTCTAATGAAATATTCATGATAAAATTAATATAGAGTCAGTCAAAGAGATGTGATCAAAATGATTGATCGGTGTATTTAGATTGTTTTTAGCAAGCCTTAAGTTATAAAGAAAGGAGGCACCGTTTTTGTACAGGTACAATTAGATAATGCAATAAAAAGGTTATTAGTGGTTAGTACAACATGCACATGAAAAAAAATTAAGAAAAATTGACATGAAAGAGATTGTAAGAGAACGTGAAACGTGATGTATGTACAAAAAAATCAAAAAACAAACAAAAGCAAGAGCTGCAAAACATTAATAAAGGGATACATATTATTAATAAATAACAGTAGCAGTTTTAAAATACACAAAAAAATAAAGATTAGATAAACATAAAAACATAAACATAGAGTGAAAGTTATTAATGATTAATGAACAATGAAGTCACCATCCGAATAGAAACTTTATGAGAAACATACATAACTTGATCGTCATAATGATAAGTTACCTACTGAGAGTGACAGTGTGATATATTTACGAATAATTTTATACACAAAGGCTTCATAATCAGACATTTGTTAGTTAGATAAGCTCAATAATGACATTTTGTTAAGCTTTCGTTATGAAAACAAAGATTTTTTTACAACAGAAGACCCCAAGGGAAATAGTTCCCTTCAGGGCTAATGTCAATTTTGGGGACTTTGTATGGAGAGTCAATTTAGGAAAGTAAGAAGAGAAAGTTCTGGGAAGGAAAAGTATATGAGGGGTGGGTAGGGATCTGTTATCAATGGGTCCACGAATGACGAACGAATCCATCCTTCCCACTGCGGTGCAAGACGATGTTCCTGCTGGGCGAAATCCTGTCTCCCAGCCTGTTTCACGCAAATTGATAGAAAATCTCATTTACAAAAACAAAACGAAAAAAACAGGCTACAAATGTGTGCAAAATCGTACTAGATTACCTAGATACCTTTTAACAAAATTGCATTATGCATTCGTTCATAATAGATACAAATTATGTCTCGATCAACACGATCTTAATTGAGCTATAAAACGATAACTATTTCCTGTGTACGTTTAGTAGTTAGAAGAATTCAGCAATTAGAGTCTAATAGACGAATGGCTGTCTTTCATTTGTACAATTTTGGAACTTTTACCGTAACGCTAAAAAAAGCCAATGAAACCAGAATAAATTCTGTATTGATAAATTAAATCACGAGAAGTAATGAGTTATGTATTTCTATTTACAGCACAGCTAGCTAATGCAGAGTGATTGGATAATATATTTTAAACTGGAGCACTCTAAAATCGCATAAGAAACTCTAATGGCCAGGCTCTTGTAATGTGACCAAATTAAAACCTGAATAAAAGCAGTCCATATTAAACACAACAAAAAATGCAACTGAACCGTAATAAAAAACAATCTTAGAACAGTTAGCACATCAGTGATTTAGTCATGGAATGCATCACCCGGATCAATCCAATCAATTATTATTTATTTATTTATTTATTTATTTATTTAAGGAACATAAACAGTCTTAATAACATAATATACATAAGAAGATAACAAAAAACAGACCAATTATTAATGTTCACAGATAGGTATTTAGAAACATAAAAGTAACTGAATGTAAACTAGAATATTTAAGAAAAGAATAAAAAACAGGACAAAGCAGCAATAAAAAAATAAAAATATATATATAATACAGGTGTAGATTCAACAAGTGATAAACCTAAATATAAAAACACAACAATAAAATAAATGCTATTATAAATGTAAAGAAAATAGGGTGCAAAACAGGTATTCGGATTGGGACAGGTAAGGGGAGGACAGGGATAAGGGAAAGTTGCCACGCACGTAATTTAAAAAAAAAATTAGGTACAATTAATTTAATCATCATGAATATGTGTTATGTATTATTCGCACGTAGTATGTTATACAATGAAATTCTGTAGCGAAAGTAACTAGCAGTGAATATGTCAGCAAATGTTTCTAAACGTGCAAATTTAATGTTATAGTAGTTACATGTCCTTTGCATAAATTCATTTTGGTTGGAATTTGTGTTGCATCTATCAATGTAGAAAAGGGTATTATGTCTGCTATATCGAGTCGGCGCGTGGAAATTTATTTTATTAAGCAATTCCGGGCAGTCAACTTTCGAGTTAATAATTTTGTACAGGAGCATCTGATCAGCGACAAGCCTCCTGTTGAGCAGTTTCATGATTTGAAAATGGTTCTCGATTTCATCGTAAGAATTGTATACATTGAATGATTTAAAATTGAGGAATTTGAGAAATCGCTCCTGAACTCTTTCTAACCTGTTAACATAAACAATATAGCGCGGGTTCCAAACCTGTGAACAGTATTCTAGGTGAGGACGAACATGTGAATTGTAGAGAATCAGATAAGTCTTGGTGTTTTTGAAAAATTTGCATGTTCTTAGTACAAAGCCTAGACTCTTTGTTGCTTTGGTGACAATGTTATCAACGTGTTTTTCAAAGGTAAGTTTAGAGTCCAAAAGAATCCCGAGGTCACGTATATAATCTTTATTTGTTAACAGCAATCCAGAAATGGAATAATCATGCAGTATTTTCACTCAGAGAATATATAATACACGTACAATACAACATACAACATATAAGAATACACGTACAATATAAAGTCTGTAATAAAAACGTATGCAATCTAGATGAAGATTGCACTGGATTGAACTGCCAAAGCAGTTTGTCAGCAGGTCAATTTAACAATATTAATATAACATTAAACCACAAATATAACAAGAAACCACAATATACAAAATAGATACAGAAGAATAACTTTTAAATAGCTACAATACAAAGGCATAAAATATACAGATAGACAGATATAACACAGGCAAATTACTCTTAGTCATATTTATACATAAGATTAAAAACAATATCAGTATAAAAAGATTTGATCCATTAGCCATTTTTTATTTTTTTTTTTTGAAATCGGTGGTGCAATTTGTTTTGATTTTTATGTTCACTGGCATCTTATTAAATATGGTAAGCATCTTATTGAATATTAGGTTTAAAAAGGCTGTCTGTCAGTGACATTTTTTGACATGAAGTAATGACAAATAATGTGTTGAATTTTAAATGAAAGAAGTACATAAAATTAGCACAAAAAATAATAAATCTATAACGGTAGAAGGGAATAATGAGATCAACTTAATGAACAAAGAAAATAAAACAAAACAAATAATTAATATCTAATAATGAAGTATTTAGAACACAAGGAAAGCTACAGCGTAATACAACGAAAGATGCACAAAAGCAATAAAATTAGCAAAAAAAAATAATAAACCTAAAACGATTGAAGGTGATAACAAGATCAACTTAACGAACAAAGAAAAGAAAAGAAAACAAATAATCGAAGGTAAATGAACTAATTAGAAAACAAGGAAAGCTATAACGTAACACATAATAGGATTATATTAAAACAAAGCAACAAACTGTGAAGAGCAGATACATAATATTATAAGAATAAAAAAAAAACTAAATACAAACACAACACACAACATTTAAAATACTTGAAAAGAACATCAGAAATTCGAAAAGGTTCGAAAAAAATCCTTTGCAGCATGAAAGCTTTGGTTTAACACTGATTGGATTTAAACTATTTTTACTAAATTTTGCCGTAGCTTTGTAATGGTTCATGGTACAACACAAGTTTAGTTTCACAGAAATTCAAATGTAACATAGTCATCAAATGGCCTTTCAGCGCCATTTCGTTTTTTGACAGTCGAAAGGTTCCCGTTAAAATGCTGATTTTGAATCCGTTTCAGCTTTTGAACAAATTGTCATCAATTGAGGACAAGAATCACTTTGTTAAGCTTGTCAGCATTGCAATTTTATAGAAAGCTGAAATGCATTTATCGGCGCTTAATGGAGACCTTTAAAAAAATGACGAAAACGGCGCGGAATGGCCATTTGATGACAATGTTATGTACATTTGAATGTGTCTGTCAACCTGTCCTTATTATTTATTTCGTCAATCTGGTAACCGGGCAAATAACTTTAGTGACAAATCCGAAAACGGATGAAAAATTAAAAAATGGCATGAAAAGTGATGGGAAAAAATAAACCAAAAAAACGTACTTTTTTTTACTATAATTTAACCTGGGTACATCTATTTTCAAATGTGTTTTAAAAAGTTAAAAAAATTAAAGTAAAAGTTTGGTTTGACCGAGGATTGAATATTCTCATAAAGGAACTGTAACTAACGCTACCAACTGAGCGAAATGCCTATCGGGATAAGATATTTATTTCGCAAATTCAGTGCATTAATTTCTTCGTGAGCGTGTGCGCGGGTGCCATCAAAAATTGAAAGAACGAATTGTCATCGACAACGAATCTATCTGACAAATTTCAGCTCGATCGGATATCGAGAAGTGGGTTAATTTCCACTTCCACTTCATTCACACATTCATTCAATCAAAAAAACAAAAATGAAATTCTAACGTAAGGCTTCATCACTGTTAATGACTTTATATTACTTTTAAAAAGTGTTCTGATTTGTCATGTAACGACGATTACACGTAAGGATTGTGACTCACCACTCACCACTCCAATTTCATCAGATGACATGGTTGACAAGGTTCCTCCACTGTTCGCGGTTCTGTACTGCATGGAGAGTTTTTTTAGAAATTTACCTAATTACAAATGGTCGTTTGCGGGGTTCCATGTCAACTCATAATGAAACCAACTCAGACACCCCCCCAAAATGTCATTAAAAGCTATGAAAAAATAATTTTAAAATAGCCGGTAACCCTAACCTAACTTAACCTATTTGACCAATTTTTTTAAAAAAATTTTTATCATCACTCCTAATGACCTTTCTGAGGTGCTTCTGAGTTGGTTTCATTATGAGTTGTCTGGTCACCGTTTGCGGGAGGTCAGATCTTAATAAATGCACTTTCGACAGAGAGCGAAGTCAACTAAATACGTTTGGGAAATGTCAGGAAGGATGAAAAAGGCATGGAAAGCGAAAAATGAAGCATTCAAAGCGTTCTCTGTTTTCTGATGATCTTTTCAAATGGCAATCAAAACAAAACAAACCAATCAGCCACTAACGAGCAAGCAAAAAAGGTGGGCAGTTTTAGCAGACATTCCTACTTCCAAAGAAGGGCAGCGTGGCGGCCTCCGCTTTGCAGACAACGCTCGGCACGCGCGCAAAGCCGAGCACGAGCGCGTCGAAGAAGCTGGAGTGCGGGGCTACGCACAGGACAGGAGCCTCGGCCTGCGTGGTCTGCGTGCCGGTCGTGCGGATGTCGAATCCGCCCGTGTAGAAGATGGCGCGCATCAGGGCGCACACAGGCAGCTTCCTATCCTCGAGAGGAACGGAGAGTTGGATCGGGGTGTTTTGCAAAAATTCAAATGTAACAAATGTTTATTTGACATTTTAAAGATCCCCTCTCCAAGATAGTCAGCCGACATGCAAAACGACACGATAGTTTTGCTTTTCCGCTAACCGAAATTTGTCAAAAAGTTGAACCTAGAATCGACCCCAACGGAGACCTTTCGAATGTCAAATAAAACAATTTGGTGAAAATGTTACATTCGAATTTCTGTAACACTTACTCAGAAGCTCAGATAATAGAAACAAAGGAGATATGGCATAGGAGCCGTTAATATGTTGTCGAGATACGACATAAGTGCACGGAAGATCAAAGCGGCGGAGCCAATGAAAGTTATGCATTTGCTGTGTAATAAGAAGTGTAAGTAAAAACAAAACGGGGCGCAGCTATGCATGCGTACGGATGAACGACGTCAGGGTTACACTGTCTTGTGCGCGCGATTTCATACTAATAAAATGGTTCGTTGCCCGTTTCCCTTGTTTTTATTATCTGTGTTTAAAGGCGTATCGCTGATAGTTGTCGACACGTTTATAACCCACCATGTAACAGAAATAGGGGATGCAGCTGAGCTCTCAACGGCGGGGGACCATACCTAGAAATTGTCTTCTATTCAGTTTATTTAAGAGGGAATAACCAGACAAAACCGGATACAAGTCATTTTTAAGCCAAATTTTAGACGTATTGACTCTTTTCCACAAAAAAATATTAATTGATTTCCAAAGACTTTTCTTTTATCTATTAAAGCTAAGTTTTAAATTTTGAGAAAACATTAAGGTTTTACAATAGGTCATCGGCAGATTTGTTGAATTTTCAAACTAAATTTTGTATTATAAAACACACATTTCAAATCATATAATCACGCAGTAAAATAAATCAATAAGTTATCTGGGAAAGCTACGTTTCAGAATTTAAATTTTAGTTTAAATAAAATCATTAAAAAGTAGATATAAAAATCTTGTCTTAAACGTTAGTTTGTCAATCAAAAAATAATAATTAATATTTGACAAATTTAAGTATTTCCCCAAAAAAAATGTAGACATAATTTGTCTCGACGCCACCTAGCGAGAGATTTAACACTAACAATGTCTCTCTGGCAAAAATAAAGTTGGTAGTTTTCAGGTGAAAAATAAAATAAACAGTAATTGTTGAATGAAATACTAGTACATATTGAATTATTTGGCGGGTACTAGATAATCCGCCGTAGCTCAGTGGTCAGAGCACCTGACCGGCAATCAGAAGGACACGGGTTCAAGTCCCGTTGGCGGCAAGTATCTTTTCTCGGAAGATTTTTCAATGAAGATGAGTGTTTCAGGTTGATAATTATTGCTTATAATAATTGTTATACTTTATTTTATCTATTTATTTACGATCTTACTAACTAATATATTGAAGATTTTTTTTTCATTCTTATAGACATTATTGAAAAATTGTAGGTAAATACTTATGATAAAAAAATAATTACAAAAAGTATATAATTTTAATAGTTTTGTCATCACGCCTTTCAGCACTTTTGAATGTAAGTATAAATTAAAGCAAATTTTGAATAAAATCGATATTGAGTTATTATTTTAAAAAGCTGTTACGGAGAATAGTTAATCTTTCTAATTGGAACCGCCCTGTACGATCGTAAGAACATCTTTCGACGAAATTTGAATTCTCGGTCGCTGGCTGGTTAATGGCCCTTAAGTCGGTTTTGTTAAGGAATGGATAGAGTCACTTAAGTTTGATTGTTACTGACAGTAAAAGGGTTAATTATATCTAAAATAACTTTATATTGAACAAACATTGTTACCCAGGAGTGCATGTATCTACTAAAAAATCATAAACAAGAAACATGACATTATATTTGTATCATTTGTCGTTTGATATTTATATAACTTGGCGATCGAATAATGGAAAGTAGGTGCGTAATACGCGTGCTTGCTTTAAATTGCTTTCTGTCATGAAAACAAATAGTTTATATAAACAACGAAGTCTTTCATGTACTTTATTGAAGTCTGTCCTCGTCTATCCTCTATGTACACGTTCATGTCAAACCTATAAAATAATGACAATAAAATAATATATACTCGTAAAATAACATAATGTAAAACACAGTTATCTACTGGGATATTAAAAGATAACGTGGTATTATGCTAGACCAGTGGTTCTTAACCTTTTTGGAGGTACTGAACCCCGCCAGTTTCATATGCGCATTCCCTGAACTCTTCTTAATTGGAAAGCGGGGCGTGACTAGGGATGCAACGATATATCGGAAAACCGATAAATATCGATATATCGACACCTAAAAATATCGATATCGACGATACGCCGATATCCATATATCAATATTGAAAAACACAATATATCGTATCGAAATATCGGATGAAGATAAGGGTGAATTTGATTTTTGGAAGCACCATAAATCTTTGGCTCACACGCAAACGAAAAGAAAAAAACTGACGGTTACGACGAGCTTACGTAATATCTTTTTGAGCATGTAAACATTCTTGAAACATGGCAAAGGATGCAAGGTGTATATCCCAATCTTTTTAAAGTGGCAATGAGTCATCTACCAGTTGTGGCAACAAGTGTTCCTTCTGAACGTCTTTTTTCAAAGGAGCCACCATAACTCAAAGCAGAAACCAGCTACAATGAAGCAGACTGTCAAAGTTACTACTTTTAAGTTCGATAGCTAGTACAAAATACTGGAATTAAGTAATTATATTTTTTTCGAAAAAAACATATTTTATATACCTATCCAAATATTGTGATTATTTATATAGGTAAGAAAAAAAATTATGTAAATACGTCATAATCGATAAACGTTTGATAAAACTAAAACTACATTGGATTTCTATAAGGTTTAAAAAAAAAAAGAAAAAATATCGATATAACAATATATCAATATCGACTTAATTCGATATATATCGATATTTTTTTAAAACTTGCATCCCTAGGCGTGACATTAGTGACGGCGGATTACCACAAGGGGGGCGTAATGGTATAGGATGGGGCGGGATGGGATAGTGACAATATACTTCGTAATTTTTTTTCGGGGTGTGGCTTGCCTTCCACCGAACCCGTGAAACTGGCTCACCGAAACCCTGGGGTTTGATCGAATTCTGGTTAAGAACCACTGTGCTAGGCTATCAATTCGTAATGAATAATATAATGACTATAGGTGAACGCGGTACTTCTATGAGGTGATTTTATTTTATTTAAGGTATCTAACCATACATTTTAATATTATGAGTCCCGATATAGTTTCCATCTATGGTGATCAGAATGAAAAAAAAAATCATTCGAAAATTAACCGTGCTCTTCATACGTTCAATAATATTTGCCTAAATACTAACATCGATATATTCTCCGAGTCACTGCCCAAATTTAAAAAGAGCATCATGTCAATAACCTAAACTGTTCAATGCGCATCCATATCCTTTCACACATCACCACTTCTCACATCTATAAACATACTCACTCATACACACACACCTACCCACTACGCACACAGGGATGCAAGGTTTTTAAAAATATCGATACATCGATATATATCGAATTAAGTCGATATTGATATATCGGTCTAGCAGGTCGATATATCGATATTTCTTCTTTTTTTTAAAAGCTTATAGAAATGCAATGTAGTTTTAGTTATACGAAACCTTTATCGATTATGTATGTCTGTATGTATCTAATTTTTTTTCTTTTCTATGTGAATAATCACAAATTTTGGATAGGTACATAAAATTATTTAAAAAAAATTATTCCATTATTTTGTACCAGCCATCGAACCTAAAAATAGTAACTTCCGTCTGCTTCCTTTCAGCCGGTTTCTGCTTTGAGTTATAGTGGCTCCTGCCTTTGAAAAAAGACGTTCAGAAGCAACACTTGTTGCCACAATAGGGTATTTTCACAGTTTTTTTTATTATTGAAAAAAATTAAGTAAAAAATTCCGATGATAACGTAATTTTTATTTTATTTTTATGACGACGAATAAATGTTCTATAACGTTTTAAAATACGCCTTTTTAAAATGCCGCCAAAAAGGTGTTTTCGAGCCCAATAACCCTGTGACGTCACAAGTGACTATCATCTGGCGATTGCCGCCGTAAGTGACTCTAGTGAGTTTGTAAGTTGTAGTTGGTGTTATTTATTGACTTCCAGTTTGCTCGATTTATATCGTCATATTTATCATATAGCTTCCTACTTGGGAAACATGTGTAGTTTGGTACACATGGGTACAAATACTATAAGAAATAAGATGTTTAAACGACCCTTTTTAAAGCGAAAAAAAATGTCGACAGTCTACAAATGTTGGGCGTGCGTTTAATGTGTTTGATACCAGTGCCGAAGGGTTCAATAGCGCTAGTTCCTCGGAGCATCTTCTATTGAAATACCGGTAAAACAAGGACACCATTCCCACCTGAAACCTGTGCGCTAAACATTGCAATCCATTTGTTAGAGAGGAAAATCTATCGAATTATCCACCCGTTTCTGCTTTCTGAATTTTTAAGTATTTTGGGGCTCTAGACCAAAGGTGGCTGCCAAATTCAACAGGCGGACTTGCAGTTTGGGCAGGGTCAGCAGTTTTGTACTATTTGCAGTATATGTTGGCCCTGTAATACAATACCAGCTTCTGAGAAGCTAACATGACTCTGGCTTCGATGGAGCCCCCGTGCCTGCTTTTTTGCAGATTTGAATTTAACACTACAATAAAAAACATTCCGTTGTTTATATTCATAATTTAAACGTGGAAACACCATTGTATATCTACACAATAATGACGGCCTCCGTGGTCGAGGGGTAAGGCTAGCAATCCCGACGTTAACAATCATTTATATATGTATATAAAACACATTTTTAATTTTATAATGTATGTTTAAAGAATATATAGAAAATTTATTTATTTTTTATTTTTAAAGCAAGACAAACATTCTCTGGTTACGAATGATCTGATATTATGTGAAAATCTGCTACTATCACCACAGTAATAGGAAAATGTTGCTTGTGTCGGGATGGAGAACCCAAAAGTGATGCCTACTCAGCCACTGACCGGTCTTTGAAGGTCTTTGACTGGTCTTTAAGTTGTTTTGCATTTCACAATTTATTCGTTAAAAATAAAACGTAGTACCTATATATTTGCGGCACGTTCCAGAGTGGACGATACTTTCAGTGTAAGTGTAAGATCACCATTCAGAATTGAAACGTTGCTTCAAAGACTTTAGCCGTGGTTTGTGACCAGCTCTGAATAGCCAGGTACTTCCCCACCTTCCTCTACCGCATATTATTTCCTCCCCACTATCTTCAACCTCAAAAAATATCCCAAATGAGATGCCATAGACTCACTGGCTCCAGATGGTTGGGAGCAGTTGGGACTTTTGTGCGTTATCACTTAAAATAAGGAAATTTGCTTGTAGAATGGCCAAAGTTTTAAAGGTCATTTTATGACAGGGAAGTTACCTATGTGACGAACGACACTTGCTATTGTAGCATCTATTTTAGGCAAGCTGTCGGATTACGCCGTTAAAAAAAACACTGTCAGTCATTACAGCTGGACAATATTATATAAAACTGTAAAAACAACACAAGCATCTTAAATATGAAATAAAACCGTCAATAACCGTGAACAAGTCGAGAACGTTTAGACTTTTGATAGTAACGCGGTGATAAACCTCTGAACGTCGTCACTTGTGACGTCATAATTCGTACACCAATTATGGGCCGTTTACATTTCGTTCCATTTAGGCGTATTTTGAAATCAATAATTATGAGTGAAAATATTAAAATTACACATTTTAAATGCGATAATCATAATCAGAAAAATAATCTTTAAATCTTCCACATGTTTTTAGCGGTATGCCTGGTTTGTGAAAATACCCTATTGGTAGATGACTCATTATCACTTTAAAAAGATTGGGATACATACCTTGCATCTCTTGTCATGTATTGTTTCAAGAATGTTTACTTGAGTATTTATAAGAGCAGAAAGATATAATAATAGCATTTTACCCGATTTTGTGGGTATTTTAATTTGGGCGGGTTTTTCGATATTTTAATACGATATGTTGAGTTTTTCGATATTGATATATCGATATCGGCGTATCGTCGATATCGATAAATATCTATATTTTTAGGGGTCGATATGTCGATATATTTTTAGGGGTCGATACATCGATATTTATCGGTTTTCCGATATATCGTTGCATCCCTACACGCTCATCACCCGATAATTACTAAATATACATACCTACACTACAAAGAAAAATAACATATCATCAAATAAACCACCATGAAATATTACTTAACATCTGTGAATAATCTCATCACTGTAACTATATAAATAAATAAAATAAAACGCCCATTAGATAGAATCCAACATACGACTAACACAATATATTTTATTTTGTTTAAACGTTGTTACAAAACCCTTGCCTTTAGAAGAAAGAACTAAAGAGGTGATCGATATCCAACGTAAAGGGGATTGCTTCGAATCCTAAAGACATAACCGACTAAAAAACTACCACAGATTTGCAGTAAGTATTAAATTACTCAGGCTTCCCAGCTTATTCTTACTTCCCAGGTTAGGTTAGGTTAGTAAAGTAAACAGGTTTAGCAATACGTATTGCCCATCGGCTGTAACTTACAAAGTCTTCTTACAACGTGAGAGAACGAATGATTATTGAGACAAAACGAGCACCAGATTTGTTGCGGAATCTTGATGACCTGAATAATGTACCTAATATTCGGCTAATTTTTGGTCAGTGGCGTTGCCTCTCTCCATACAGACTATTAATGTAATGTTTCTCTCTCTGTAAACCTTTACAGAGATATTTGCATTTATTATAAGAACTGGACCGTATCACAGTACCATGTTATTGGATTAAGAGACTTCGGTTCTTTGAAATCACAGTGACTGTTTATTGTTATTACGCATAATACAAATGTAACAAATATGTCTTAAGATATATAACTCCTTCCTTATAACTTGCAAGCTAGGTTTTGTCTGGCGTCTGGCGAGCTCTCGTAAAATGGAATCATTTGCCCTTCTTTGATCGGCTATGTTCGGCGCATGTTGTAACCGACACCATGTGACCCGAACCCAGCATAAACCACAGAACGATGATTGAACTGAATATTAACTAATATTCTGATATATTACAATAAAAAAAAGGTTTCCATATAAAATTAAACTAGTAGATAGATAGGTATAAGATATTTATTTTTATTTTAACGTGATCTTGCACAAAAGTCCCACATATCAAAGAAATATTACATATCTGAAGGAAACGGGGCTGGGGAAGAATAAGACAAAAATGAAGGTTGAAGAGTACCAGAATATTCAGATCTGGTCTTTAAAAATAGTTTAAGACATTTCAAGCTACACGCAACATTTATATTCAACAATTTTTATCCAAAATGTTAGAAATTAGTGTACAAATAACACAAGATTTAAATTTTGTAGTTGGACGTCAGAAAAACAAAGCTGACCTACAATGACTTATTTGGATAGAAAAAGATGTCGAGAGCTTAGCCCTCAGCCCTCGAGCTTATTTTGTCGAAAAGTCATTAATAATAATTAAAAGCTATTCATTTTGTCATCATAAGTACCTGTCTAGAAATGACATAAATACATCGTCTGTAGGTGGTAACAACCACCGTTTGATAATGCCTTCAGAGGGCGAAACAGCTGTAACTCATAATAATACTTACGAAGCAGAAGCAGAACTGGTTTATAATAAACTGTTTTTACACATTGAATAATAATATTATTAAATGTATAAAATAAATAAAAAAATTCAAATAAATGTAAATATTTATGAACGTATCCGAAAACGAATGTTTTTAAAAGTGTCGAAATTAAGCTGTAAAATTTTGTTGTTAAGGCTCTGCAACCGGGCCCGAAAAGAAGAAGATGGAGAGATACGAAATTACGAATGTTAGAGGAGAGCGCTAACATTTACAGCGACAAAATCGATGCGAAAATTGCGAAAATGTTTAATAAAAAACGACTCGTTTAAAATAGAGCAAAAAACTCGCGGGCATTATCTTAAAAGTATGTAACTTGTAAAATAACTGAAACAAACATGTTAATAATAATTTTTGGGGCATATTTTGCGATTTTTTTCTATCGAGGGAATTTTATATAATTTGCGTTTCGGTGCGGGCAAAGTCTGGATATTATCTTCAAGAATAACATATAGTTTTAAGAGCTTTAAAACTTACCGTGTTTAAGGGAAATATGTAATAAATCGGTACAAATCCGGGTTGCGGGCCATTAAAGAAAATCATTTTAGAAATGTTGAAAATTTGAATGCAAACATAAAAAAGTTTTAAAAATGGTGCCCTCACGTTTTTTCTAATTAAAAATAGTGATATCAGAAAAAAAAAACTAAAAACTCACATATTTTAGTAGACGAATGTATTTAAATATTTAAAACATTTTTGTTACCTCTTTTTTTTGTCATTTCATGTAAAAATAAATAATAAAAAAAATCACACAGTTTAAGAAATTTTTCTCAAATTGTATTCGGAAACTCTGGTGTCGTATGTGTGGACATTTTAAGTCTTCTTTGGTTATCTTTTAGATTTGAAAACAAAGCTTGGCGTTTTCTCTTTCTAATATCGTTTAGATCGTATTTCTCACAATGATAGTAAGGGAGACACAACGATTTCTTTGAGACCTATGAGTATATTGAGTTCTTCCCAAAAGCGAACCAATTAGTCTGAGGAGTTAAACTCTGAATATGAATAAGCCACATCGCTTCAATAGTGTTTTCTTAGAACCAGAGTGGTTTAAAAAAAACATCGAAATACTACCCAAGGTTTCGAAATGAGAAATTTCAGCTAATTATTAAACTTTTTATCTTAAAAAGGAACACGTGGCTTCTTAGAGCAATTAAAAAACACAGCAAATCCCAATAAAAAAGGAAGTGGTTACGCCACTGCCGTGCGGAGGTTGACCATGACTCCCATGAAGAAATCGCCCAATATAACCGGATTATTGCGAACATTAATGAAAGGATACGAGCATTTGGCCATTAAAACAAATTTACTACGCAATTGTCTTACTGACTTACATTCGCTCACGACATGCGAATAAAATCACTTTCATATAAGTTTCATACAAGTACCGCACTGTTACGAGGAAACCCTCCGTTCGATTTCGATATTATGTATATTTTATGAAATTTCTCACACGAAATATACTAGATCAGAGGCGTTATTATTTTTTCAGCACTGGCGGTTTTGAGCATAAAAAACACATGTTTCCGGCCATGTACCGACTACTGACTAGTGATATTCGTGTTCGAACGAATCATAATAATATCTTCGAACGAATCTTCGTAAAACTCGAAATTACTCGAACTAAATGCTGTGTTCATTTTTGTGAAGTTGTGAACTTCTACATCATTTGTCTCTAAGCTCAGAGCAAACTCTCACACAAACCAAAAAACCTCTTTTCAGAGATAATCTATAGTATCAACATTCTGCTAAAATTGCATGTTATGTCTCGGTACCATTGTGCAAACATTTATTTATTTTATATAATGAATAACAGATCACTTTGTATAAACTACTATTTTTAAAACAATATCTACATGTTTCGATAACAATCTAAATATCTTCATCAGGATATGTAAATATAAAGAAAAATAAATGACAAACAAGTATAGACAAATTAGAATAAACTATAACATAGACAAAATATTAAAAAGTAGAGGTGATTAATTACTTACAAATCATAAAAATAGTTATACAAAATTAAATATAAAAATTATTTAAGGAAAAATAAAATTGCATTTAGATAATAAAAAAACTTTTAAGAACAATTAATTAAAATAATTAGTCTAAATCAAAAAATCAATAATTAAAATACATATTATATTACATATCCTGATGAAGATAACATTGTTATCGAAACATGTAGATATTGTTTTAAAAATAGTGGTTTATACAAAGTGATCTGTTATTCATTATATAATTAATGATGCCACAAAGTAATTTTGCGAAGTTTGAAGAAAAAAATTATTTATTTAATTAAATGAAGACAATATTAGCGAAACTCCATCGAAAATCTGGAGACAGAAAAATCAGAAAAAGATATTGGCACCTCTGGAACTCGAACCCAGGAGCTTCTGCTTTCATGGCAACAGCTGTATCAACTGAGCTAAAGTATCTATATCCAATTCGGTCACTTTTAACTGTATCATACTTCGACTAAGAACTACCAACATTATCTTCATTTTCTTAACGCACATATTATTGGCTGCTATCTTTATTTATAATTGCAAGATTCAAACCCGAACTAAATGCTATCTAGATAGTGTCTGGATAAATTTTTATCAATTTTATTTTTAACATGCGACATCTATTGACTTTTCTGCAAGTCTAGGATGAATATTTATTTTTAACTTTATGAGTAAAAAAAAAATTTAATTATGAAGACAATATTAGCGAAACTCAAATTATTTATTCGTTTATTTTGGTTAGTTACCCAAGATAGTTGAATATTTATTTATTCCACATATCTGAAATCATTTATAGCTTGCCATAACTATAAAAATGAACCTGCATCGTTTTGTGATCAGCTAAGAATTTTAAAGTTATGCAGTAGGTAATTATAACTTAAAACGGCATCCAATACCCAGAACGCACCCGACAACTCGGACCCGGGATCTCTTCCCAAAACTCGAGTACTTTTAAAAGGAAACTCGCCTCGGAGTCCTACGGCAAAATGCAAAACTCACCCATCTCTAGTTTGGATCCCATCCAGCAAAATACGTAGAATTACTGGAATGACTTACACACCTCCTGGAACGCCATAAATTGCTCATACCGAACAACTACCGCCAGGGTCGACACCACGAGTTGCTATTATTCCACAAGGCAGAACGGGTGATCTGGCCCAGCACTACAAGAAGTCTCTTGACAGTTTCAACATTAAGCTTGCAGATTTCAAGAGACAATTTTGGCAAAAAGTGTATAATATATTATTGTTATATTTCGTGTATTTACTTTTAAGTTATTTAAATTATTTCATGTGTATTGTAATAGTATTTTACTAAATCTTTAATACACAGTACCAAAAATTATGAACGAATCATGAAAAAATATGTATTCAGAAGTATCGATTCACATCGAAGAATCGAACATCAAACCTATATCACTAGGACCATACATTTGTTCAATCAGCGAATCTAAAAATTATGCTCTATTTTATTAATCCGCTATTCGGTATTCGGTGCCTCTTCCCATATAAAACACAGCCAGATGTTGGATTGAAAAAAATATACACAGACGTTGAGTCAACCATAAAAATATGCCTGTATTTTAAGGGCGATTAACCAGCGGCCGAGAATTCAAATTTCGTCGCAAGACGGTCTTGCGATTGTATCCTTGCAACTGTACAGAGCGGTCCCGATAAGAAAGATTAATTATTCTCCGTAGACCGGACCAGAATTTTTAAATAATAACTCAATATCGATTTTATTTCAATAAAAATTTGCTTTGATATTTACGCATATTAAAATCATGTACTTTTTGTAATTATTTTTTGATCATAAGTATTTATAATTTTTCAATAACGTCTAAGCAAAATAAAAATGTAAAAAAAAACTGATCAGCCAACGACCTACGGTATGACCTTATTATACTAAAAATAAACATTTTTTCTCAAAATGTAAAACATAGCTTTACTAGATAAAAGAACAATCTTTCGAAATCGATTTATACTTTTTTTGTGGAAAAAAGTCAATACGTTTAGAATTTTATTTAAAAATTATATATTTCAGGTAGTATCTGGTTATTCCCTCTTAACCAAAAAGGCGGGGGTTTATTGGATAACCAACACCTCTGCCGTAGGTCACCCCAAGTGGTTGACTACGTTTGGAGACTCAGCAGTGGTGCCCGGGTTCATAAGGGCGAGGTTTGTCCAGGTCTTGGCGGCGAATGCATCTGCCGACCTGCTGCGTCGCGGGCCGGATCAAGAGAGACTGGTTGAGGGAGGCCTTTTGACCTTTGCAGCCGGACTCTCTCGACCCATCGCCTTGCGCCGCAGTTGGAGGGATGGATTCATACGTCCGTCACTCCTGGACACACTGACCCCCAGGTTCCTACCCACCCCTCATATCTTTTCCTTCCCAAAACTATTAGAACTCAGTACCCTTCCCTTCCTTAAAAAAACCCTCCATAAAGTATCCCCTAAGATTGACGGCCGGCGTAGTGCAGCGGTAAGGCGCTTGACTCCCATTCCGAAGGTCGCGGGATCGAATCCCGGCGTGGCAAATACATTTTATCTGATTAATTTGTGTATTTCACAATTTATTCATTTAAAATAATATATATTATATTTGCGGCACGTTCCAGAGTGGAAGATACTCTCAGTATCGCCCTGGTGTAAGACCACCATTCAGAATTGAAATGTTTCTTGAAATGGCTTCTGCCGTGTTTGGTGACCAGATCTGAATAGCCAGGTACTTCCCCACCTTCCTCTTCCCTATCTCCTTCCCCTCCCCACTGCCTTCAGCCTCACAACATACCCCAATTAGGGGATGCCATAGTCCCACTGGCTCCAGACGGGAGCAGTTGGGACTCTTGTGCGGTATTCATGTAAAAAAAAAAAAAATATAGGCCCTGAGGGAAATTAATTCCCTCAGGGTCTCCAGTATGGAGCTAATGCAAAAAAAAACAGTTTTCGTTCAAATTGTGATCGTGCCTGAAACAACCTAACATGACAGAATTAGAATACCCCGAGAAAGTAGTAAATTGTAAAGCGCCCTTGAGGTGATTTTTCACAAAAACGGCGCTGTACAAATTATTCTCATAATTATTATTATTACTAGGTAAGTTGGGTATAATTTGAAATTGCATTTCGGTATTTAGCGCAATTAAATTTAAACGCACCATAATAATTTTATGTATTTATGTGTATACTGAAACTTTTAATTATTTCAAGCAATGTCCGGTTTGGACAAAGATATTGAAATATAAGTAGATGTGCTATCTGCTGTTTTTACTATGTGGGTCTGCGCTTCCGGGTGTCGCCGATATTGTTTACCAATTAACAAATAAACTAAAAGAACAAATAATTAACGAATAAACCAAACGAGCGTTAAACTAAATGAACGAATTCTTTCCTTATTCAAAATATATTGTTAACAAATATTAATGCACATTTTCAAAAAATCAACGAAATGAACAAATTCTTTTTGTATGAAAACTACGCTAATTGGCGCGTAGTCCGGCGACAGTTGCGCGGACACCGTAGCATATCTCTTCTGTATTTGAATATCTTTGGGTTTGGTAAAGTTTTTTAAAAGCATTACATCTATCTATTTTGCAATAATTCGAAAAATAAAATAAATAATTGTATCAATAAACCGTTTGACAAAAAAAACCTGTTATTTTCTTACAACAATCTTTTGAAAGGAACAAGTTTGAAGACATATATGTATACATAAATGGAAAAAGGATTTCATGAAAAAACGCATAATTCCTCTCAACGAAAACAGCTTTCGCCCAGCGGCAGCTCTCTTATATTGCTCCCAAAATGTTCGATTCCGAGTATTGATACCAGGAAATCGAAAACTGATATTCTTTATATCATAAGTGTTCAGAATTGGTTATTTATAAATGGATGGAACCATTAAAAAAACGCCTCACACCATTAAATCAAGTTAATTTGCTTCATGATTAAGGGCCCGCAACCCGGATTTCTACATATTTATTACATATTTCCCTTAAACACGGCAAGTTTTAAAGCTCTTAAAAAAATATATGTTATTCTTGAAGATAATATCTAGACTTTGCCCGCGCCGAAACGCAAATTATATTAAATTCCCCCGATAGAAAAAAATCGCAAAGTATGCTCCAAAAATTATTATAAACACGTTTGTTTCAGTTATTTTACAAGATGTATGAAAAAATTCACAGTGTTTCTTTAAATGCTGTTTAAGATAATGCCCGCAAGAGTTTTGCTCTATTTTAAACGAGCCGTGTTTAATTAAACATTTTCGCTGTCGATTTTGTCGCTGTAAATGTAAGCGCTCTCCTCTAACATTCGTAATTTCGTATCTCTCCATCTTATTCTTTTCGGGCCCGGTTGCAGAGCCTTAAGAGTGTTTAACCAGCCAGCGGACGAAAATCCGCATTTCGTCGAAAGTTGTTCTTACGATCGTGCAGGGCGGTTACAACGAGAAAGATTAATTATTCTCCGTACCAGCTTTTTTAAATTTTAACTCCATATCGAATTTATTTCAATTCAAATTAGCTTTAATTTATACCTTCATCCAAAAATGCTGAAAGGGTGATAATAATACTATTAAAATAATGTACTTTTTGTAGTTATTTTTTTATTATAAGTATTTATCATTTTTCAATAATGTCTAAATTTAATAAGAATGTTAAAAACATCTGAAATATATTAGTTTGTAAGTGCGCAAATAAATACACAAATGGACAAATTTTCGTCAAGAAACACATGTAGGATATTTTTTAATGATTTTATTGAAACTAAAATTAAAATTCTAAAACATGCGTTTGCTAGATAAATGTATTGATTTATTTTACTGCATGATTATATTATTTGAAATGGGTATGGTATAATACAAAATCTTTTTTGAAAATTTAACAAATCTGCCAACGACCTATGGAATAACCTTATTATACTAAAAATTAAAAAAATTTTCTCAAAATTTATTACATGCGAATGCTAGATAAAAGAACAATCTTTCGAAATCCATTTATAATTTTTTGTGGAAAAGAGTCATTACTTCTAAAATCTGATTTGAAAATTACATATTTCTGGTTTTCTCTGGTAATACCCTCTTAATTGTTTCACACAAAATTAAAAAAAAAAAAGTTTTGCTAATTAATATTTATTTTACCGAAATTAACAGTCTACATACAATACAGTTTATTTATATATATGTGCACTCTACAAGAGGGTATATGACATTACACCACCGGAAATATGACATTTTTAAATCAAATACTAAGGACGGGTTGTTTCAAAAAATTTTACGGATTCATCAAATACTTGAAGTTAATTTTCACATCCTGTGTAAGTTCTTTTCAAGTTTTGTTATTATATCATTAAAGCCCGTAAAAATGAAATAATCACACAACTTGAATACAGAACTTACACAGAACGTGAAAATGGACTTCAAATATTTGATGAATCCGTCAAATTTTTTGAAACAACCCTTTCCAAAAGATTTTTTTTCTAGACGTATCTACCAATTTCTACATTTTTAATTTATTTATTTTGAAAAATTATTATTTTACATAGTAAAATAATGTTTTAATTTTGAAAAAAATATGGTTATCTTTATTATAATAAATAAGTTTATACAGTTGGTCGTTGGTAGGTTTATTAAATTTTCGAACAACATTTTGTATACTATATAACACACATTTAAATCACGTAATCATATACTTTTTTTTTTTACGTTAACTCCACGCAGGAGGCCCTGAGGAAAATAATTTCCCTCAGGGCCTATGTCATCTGGGATGCTGTGTGGAGGGTCTTTTTGAGGAGAGGAAGGAATGAACATTGGTCTTGAAGAGACCCATGTTGTAGGAAGGAGGAAACACAGAGGCCGGCAAATCATTCCACAGCCGAGCTGTTGAACACAAGAACGAGTCGAAGAAACGACCCGTTCTCATGTGGCAAATGTCAACCGTGTACAAATGTTGGGCACGCGTCTGGCGTGTTTCCCGACTATTGCACCGGTGCCGAAGGGATCAATGATGCTAGTTCCGCGGAGCATCTTCCATTGTAATACCGGTAGAACAAGGATAGCATTCCCACCCGACGCCTGTGCTCTAAAGATTGCAATCCGTCTGTTAAGATGGGAGAATCTATCAAACGGACCGCCCGTTTCTGCACAGAGTCGAGGGTATTTTTCAGGTATTTTGGAGCTCCAGACCAGAGGTGGCTGCCAAATTCAACCGTGGGGCGCACTTGTGATTTGTACAGGGTTAGCAGTTATTAAAGTATCTGCGGGCCCTGTACAGTACGCCCAGTTTCTGTGAGGCTAACTTTACTAGTAAAATAATTCAACTAATTATTTAGGAAAGCTACTATTCAGAAATTTAATTTTAGTTCGAATAAAATCATTAAAAAAAATACGCGCATGTGTTTTGTGAATCTATTACTATGCAAGATGTTAATGTCATACTTTCTCACTGTTCATTTATTTAATGTTTTGTCTCTTTCTGTAAGTATATACATATAAGCTCACACAATGTATTTTTATCAGTTTAATTTACCCTGATGATGCTTGTGTTAAACGAAACCGCTTGGGATTTTAAAAAAATCGTGGTTACACGTGGTGTTTTATTTCATTAAAAAATGTCAAACCACAAAGTGACTTCTTTCTACCAAAATAGAAAATACTTGAGTTTGTCCATTTATTTACGGTCTTACAAAATAATATATTTCAGATTTTTTAGATATTATTGAATAAATTGTAAATATTATGAACTAAAATAATTACTAAACTAACTAACTAACTAACCATCACGCCGTTTCCCGCAGGGGTAGGCAGAGAGGACGGACCGCCAAACAACTCGGTCTTGGCACACACTCTTTGCCTCACTCACATTCATACATCGTCTCATACATACTCTTCTATTATTCTGACTTTTGACATGGCCCGTCTCAAGTATCTGATTCACTTGATCGTGCCATGTCTTCCTCGGGCGTCCCCGACTTCTTCTACCATTCACATTTGCATCATATATTCTTTTTACACTACTTTCTTCACTCATTCGCTCTACGTGCCCAAACCATCTGAGGGTCCCTTTCTTAATTTTGCTCATTATACTTACATCAGCCTTACATTCTTTGCGGATATCCACATTTCTAACACGATCATACATGGTTTTACCACACATACGTCTCATTTCAACAGCATTCAGTTTACTTTCATCCTTCCTCTGCCAGTTCCATGCCTCACTGCCATACATCAGGGTAGGTACCAGGACTCCATTGTGGACTGCTAGCTTCGCTTTTTTTGACAGTTTTTTATTAGCGCCAACAGCATTCAGTCCTCCATTAATGGAGTTACCGGCATTTACCCTTCTTTCGATATCTCTATCAGCCTTCCCATCTCTCGTAAACATACTACCCAGATAATTACAAAAGTATATAATTTTAACATTTCGCGTTTGAGTATTTTTATTGCTATCTTGAATGTAGGTATATATTAAACCAACTTTTGAATGAAATAAAATCGATATTGAGTTATTAATTAAAAATGCTGGTACGGACAATAATCAAACATTCTCATCGGAACCGCCCTATAGCCCTATACAGATCGCAAAATCATCTTTCGACGAAATTTTGATTCTTCATTGAATTAAACAAAACAATATATTTAACAAATTGACATGTGGGTATATAAGATATACATATATGTATAATCATATACATAAATTTCGACTACCATAATACGGGCATTATGACTAGTGTTTTTTTTTTACATTAGCTCCACACAGGAGACCTCGAGGAAAATAATTCCCCGCAGGGCCTATGTCATCTTTGGGGATGCTGTGAGGAGGGTTTTTTTAAGGAAAGGAAGAATAGGATGTTCTGGGAAGGAAATAAGTTTGAGGGGTGGGTAGGAATCTGGGGGTTAGTGTGGCTAGAGAAGTCAAAGGGACTCCCTTAACCATTCTCTCCCAATCCGGCCTGCCATGCAGCTTGTGGGCAGACGCATCCGCTGCCAAGATCCGGACAAATGTCAGTTTCCGGGGCGGCGGTAGTACCCATACCCGCCTTCCAAATTGAGAAAGGTAGTTGAAAAGCATGTAAAAAAACTGTACAGAAAACTGTTTTTCCTGTTAAGAGGAAATACTAGCTGCGCTTTTCTATACAAACGTATTCCCCGTTTATCTCTCTGGATTTTGACCCTAGAGCAAAATTTTTTTTTACATAATATAGATATTGACCACTAGCGTGTCGGTACGTTTTGTTTTTTTTGATAATTTACTTCTCATAGAAGTTACGACCTTCCAAAAATGAATAAAATTGCCTAATTTAAACGCCGTCAAAAAACGTTCAGTATACAAACTAAACAATGTATTTTGAAAAAAAGCAAAACGTACCGACATAGAATATTTTCTTTTAATACAGTTAGTGAAAAAAAATTTTTAAATCCGTCCAGTTTTGGAGAAGAAAAATGGGGAATACAAAACATCGATTTCGAAGATTTTATTTAGGTATTTTCGGCCCGACGTGCAGGTGTCCCTTTCGCTCATTTCTCCTGAGGGGGGCCGGGGAACGTGGGTTTTGACAAATACATACATATAATGCGAAGTAGTGATGTAAAGAATTTTATCGGTAGACTAGTGTTGTCCTTGCCCGAGTAATCGATATTTTTTATTCGTTTTTTTTCTGTTTAGTGACTCATCGTGGTATACCAATACTGACCGAGCTTTCATACTAAAATTGTGCAAAATTAAATTTTTTTATGTCAAGTACTATAATAAATTTTCAATTTGGGAGGCGTTTTAGGTACCATCGCCCCGGGAACCATTTATTGGATAACCAACACCCCCGCCACTTGGTCACCGCAAGTGGTCCTCTATGTTTGGTGACAGAGCCTGGGTTCCCGGGTTCACGGATGAGGTCTGCATGGGTTTTGGTGGCGGATAATTTTGTCCACTTACTGCGTGGCGGGCCGGATTGGGAGAAACTGGAAGAGGAAGATCTTTTGATCTCTACAGCTGGACTCTCCACCATCATTTCATACTTTTACCTACCTTTTCCCTACCCAAAACTTCCTTTCCTTCCTTATCCTAAAAATACCCTCCACACAGCTTCTCCAATGATGTCCAACAACTTCTCCAACAAAGTCCCTGAGCGATTATTTTTCCTCGGTGCCTCCAATGTGAGGTTTATGTTTTTAAAAAAAATCTGTTTCAAATTTTTAGTTGAGAGTCGCTTACATTGCCTTCAGTGATTAATTGAAATTTTTTGTTTGTAAACACTTTATTGTACAAAATTTTTTACCACTATACAATGAATTTTAAACAATTTATGATTTAGATCTTTCTCTCGCCGGTAAATTTCTTGATATGCGACCGTCAATTGTTTCTGGTAAAAGGCATTGGTGGTAGAAGTTTTTCTAACAGTGGTTCAATTTTTTGCCAGATTGAATCGTCCCTTTCAATTTTTTCATACGGCAAACCTTTAGGACTCCACACGACAAAATAACAGTATTTACGACGAGTAATGTGTAACTGGCCTTGTACTTGGTAGAAGTAATTGTGATTCCGTTTTAATGTTGAAGCATTGTCTTCAATTTTACAGTTATCAATTTTTTTTGTTCAAATCCTTCTTCTGGTGACATATTTACTATACTATATGGGCATTTCACTTCAATTATAGAATCCTTGCCAAAAAGGCCATCCGGACTTGCCGCTAAAAAGTTTTTGTTTTCATCGATAAATAGTCCACAGGCGAATACCTCTAATTTTGTTTCTTTTGTAAATTGCTCAATTGCTTGGTTTTCATTTTCTTTCCCATAATTTGTGGCCATATTTCCTTTAAATGGCGAGTACAGTAGCGAGTTTAATACTCTCGCAACTGAAGTTTTTGGCCGTAGCTTACATATTTTTGTCCAAAGTTAGAAGCTGTAAGCCGCATACGCCTTTCAATTGTCCACAAATTATTATTGCTTTGGCCCACCGTATTCCTTTCGAGTTCATCCTTATTCGATGGAGATAATTCTTTGAAAAATTCCTCTTTATCGTTTCAAATAATTCAGCTGGCATATCTGGATCTAATTCCAATTGACCATAATTTTCATCAGGCCCTGCAACTTTTTTTCTCTTTTCTGTCGTGTTTTCGTAATACCTTAGTTTTATTTTTCGACACCTCTGTATTGTCTCCTTCGAACGTCGTTTTCTTTCAATAAAATGCTTCGTGTAGTTGCCAGGACTGTGGCCTTGGATTTTTTTTGTATTCGTGAATGGGTTGTCATTTCACTATTCCACGAAGTTACTGCTCAAGAAGCTCAACTGCTGAAGTTATCCCATTTTTGTAAAATTTGCTCTTTTTCCGCCTATAAATTTGGCTATAACGTTGTTGAATTGCTCCACAGTGTTATTTGTCACGTTAATAATAAGACTTTCTGCATTTGCTATTAGAGACGACAATAATTGTTGAATATCAGTCCTGTTCCACAATCTTGAAGATCGCTTACTAAATTTGGATCATTAGTATACTTCTCCGACTTGCAATAGTATGACGAACATTTTGTATGATCACCAAAAACATGGTTTGCGGCATTTTTTTGTCCATTTTCAGATTTTTTACTTTATCACTTTGTGCCGTGTTTTCTTGCTCTTTTCTGTAATTTACTGCTCAAACTATAGCTTTTCTCATACGTAAAACGTTTGCTTCAACCTTTTTCCTTATGTGAACTGGTACAAAGCCTTTAGCGTTGTTGGTTTTTTTTCTAAGTGCTTTTATTTTATTGCAAAAATTGCGAAGTAAGTGATTTTTGCACTTTTTTTTGTACTATGAAGTTGGGCCTGAAGCCTTGGGTTGAAGTTTCGCTAATATTGTCTTCATGTAATTAAATATTACAATTTAAGGTTTTATAAAGTTGAAAATAAAAATAAAAAGTTTTGAAGTTTAAAAAAATTATATATTTGTTTCCTTTATTTCAAACTGATTGTAATAAATATTTAAAAAAAATGTGTAGGTAAATCTATCTATAGGTAAAAGACCAACATTTTTGATTGAATTTTGAACGAACTAACACATCCTTTTTTGTATTTACTGCTTAAAGAAACTCAAAAATACAGGAGTACAAATCAAACCTCAGCAAGCGATATATCTAACATTTTAAACATTATTATTTACAAACATGTCAACTCACACGTATGATACACACAACACAATAAATCCATTTAGATTAAATTGTCTAATAAAATATGTAAGTGCTTTTATCTTTTTCGTTATCGTAATTTTAATTAGAAAAAAACTTAAGGTGGGCTATTTTTAAACCTTTTTTATCTCTACATATTATAAAGTAAAGTCCCCCGCGCCGTCTTTCTGTCTGTCTGTCTGTCTGTCTGTCTGTTCGCGATAAACTCGAAAACTACTGAACGGATTTTCATGCGGTTTTCACCAATAGATAGAGTGTTTCGTGAGGAAGGTTTACGTATGTAATTTGTCAAGGATTTGTGTAAATTGGTTGAAACATAACGATAATTGTTAGAAGTGTCGGAAAAATTCCAGCCGCCTGGTAGCTTTCATCGAAAACGCTGCCTAATCCTTTTGGGATATAACAAAACAACGCTTGGTGGGATATTCCTCTTTTATAGATCTACAAAAAAGTCCGCGATGGCATATATCTATCTTTTACTATACGCATTCTATCTTCTTATCTTATTATTCTTATCAATTGAATTTTAGATATAATGTGTATAGTAAGCTATCCGTAAAAGATAGATATATGCCTTCGCGGACTTTTTTGTAGATCTATAAAAGAGGAATATCCCACCATTAATTGTTTTGTTATATCCAGGGCTGGGCAGTATTTGAAATACTTGTAATTGAAATACGTATTTGAAATACAAATACGTATTTTGTATTTGTATTTCAATTACTTCCTAAAAATGTATTTTGTAATTGGTATTTCAATTACATGGGGCTGAGGTATTTTGTAATTTGTATTTCAAATACTTATGGCTTCAAAATACATTTTCAAATACATTTAGCGATCTTAATAATGATAATGAAAAATAAACTGACATAGATAATACGTAGACTAAAAACGCTAGAATCCAGAGCTATATGTTATGTGTGTTAATATTTAGAGTTGGCAACACGTCCTGTGCTATAATAGCACTGTTATTGTACATTTTCTATCATATTTGTATCATATTATGTAATGCTTGTCATTGCTTTGTATTGTACATTTTTGTGTCATAGTATTAGATCAAGCACTATAGGAATAATTTGACTGAATACTAAACTATTTTTAAGTTAATTACAGTAGAGCGCACTTGAAGTGAAATAACTAGTGTCCGACCGAAACAGGATTTTCTACCGAAAACGAAACCGAATATTCGATATCTTTCTCAGTTTCGGCCGAAACCGAAACCGAAACTTTTTTAGACATGTTAAAAATCTATTGTTTACTGAAATTCGGCTTATTTTTTACACTTTTATTCACTATAAAGTAAGGACCTCATAAATTGAGTACTATAATTTTAATTGCGTTTACAATCACAACATTTTTTTACATTAACTCCACATGAGAGACCCAGAGAAAAATAATTTCCCTCAGGGCGTATGTCATCTTTGAAGATGCTGTATGGAGGGTCTTTTTGGGGAGAGGAAGGAGGGAGGAAACATAGAGGCCGGGTTCCACAGCCGAGCTGTTGAACTCAAGAATGAGTCATAGAAACGACCCGTTCTCATGTGACTATATAGTATATTTCGGATAGCGCCGTGTACGGAGACTAGCATTAAAAAGTAGTATGTATATCAACAGGGTACTTGTGGTTTCGTCACAATTACGAAGATTGTAAGTATCTCCATGAACGGAGGGCCTTACACCAAGCACATCAAAGGAGGGACTATTCAGAAGATCGCTTCCGTTGAAGGAGATTAGATTTTAATTTTTATTTACACTTGTTAAATAAAATTAAAATTAGAATGAAATAAATAAAAATAATTGAAGTTTGTGATTACATAAACTCACAATACAAGCACGCCGGACCGGCCAGCGAACTCAGTTGATGATGGTGGATGACACACGAGCCACGAACTCACCGGAAGTCAGTCAAACGGCACGCGATAATTCACAAATGCAGAGTTTCGGTGCGGCCGAAGGTTCGGCAGATTTTCTGCCGAAACCGAAACTGATGCCGAAACTAGATTTTTTTACCGAACCTTGACGAAACCGAAACCGAACCTTCGGTCGGTCACTAGAAATAAAACAAAATAGCGCTATACAAATGTCGTGTTATAATAATAATATATTATTATTATATTACCTAACACCTGAGTCCTTTACCACAAATTTTACAAGTGAAGCGGAGATGAGATGTGTCTTTTGAGCAATATGATTGGTCAATTTTTGCACGTCTCTGTTTCACTCTGCTCAACATTGCTTCTATTTTTTTGTATTTTGTATATTTTGTATTTGAAAGAAAAAAATGGTTAAAATACTGTATTTTGTATTTTGTATTTCAAATACATGACTTGAAAGTATTTTGTATTTCGTATTTTAAATACATGCGAAAAAGTATTTTGTAATTTGTATTTCAATTACAGCAAAGCATGTATTTTGCCCAGCCCTGGTTATATCCCAAAAGGATTGTGCAGCGTTTTCGATGAAAGCTACCAGGCGGCTGGACTTATTTCCGACACTTCTAACAATTATCGTTATGTTTCAACCAATTTACACAAATCATTGACAAATTGCATACTTAAACCTTCCTCACGAAATACTCTGTATATTGGTGAAAACCGCAGGAAAATCCGTTCAGTAGTTTTCGAGTTTATCGCGAATAGACAGACAGATGGCGCGGGGGACTTTATAATATGTAGAGATAGAGATAATCGGTCAAAAATACATTTTTGTTGCATATGCATTTTTGAGTTTTTTTTTTAATAAGATAGGTAAGTGCCAAATTATATGAGTAGAAATTTAAGTTTTGTGGTATCATCATCATTACATAGTATAAAATGAAGTCGCTCAAAATGTATGTGCGCATAAATCTTTTAAACTACGCAACAGATTTTCATGCGGTTTTCACCAATAGATAGAGTGATTTAAGAGGAAGGTTTATGTGTATAATAAATGCTTATTATAGTAGAGAAAAGCCAAGAAATTCAAATATTCAATTTAGGCAAAGGGCAGCGCGCAGCGGGCAGCTGGCGAGCGGATGGTGTGGATTTTATAAAGGTTGGGTAAATGGCGTTGTGTTTCGTTAGCCACAGCAACGTGTGGCCGGGTCTGCTAGTTATTAATAAAATAAAAACAAAATTATATGTTTATTTCGAATTATAAAATTTGAAAGCGTATTTCATCATCTTTCAAAAACAGTTTTTAGTTTTCGGATGCGTTCACAAATATTAAAGTTATTTGGAATTTATTGGAAAGCGGAAATATTTTGACTTTTCGAAAAACAGGCCCGAGGCCTGAGAGGTTAATACTAATTTTCAATAATAACTAATGTATCATAGAGAATAATCATATGTATGTATATAATAATTCGATGTAGTTGGTTTGACTGCATATTTATAAACGCAAATACAGTGAAAACTTTAAAACTACTAACCTACATAGAGTTCTAGTAAAATAATTCGTAATTTGTCGGTAATAAGCGTGAACAGAAGACATTGTTACAATACCTATCGACGATATTTATAAATAACCGACAATAGCAGACCTCGTGCGTTTAAAAATAATGGGCCCTTTTTCTGTCACACCGCAAGGCCGATTCAAAAACTTCATTAGCGACGAAATAAGTCGAAACATGCTTTATCTAAACAGAATATTGGATATGGCGGTATGTGGCGAAAGACGGTAGGCATGAGACGCAAAGGGGGCGAGAGGGTGTACAAGCCAAACACTCACGTGGTCTCACCAACACATCGATAGCTAGTTCTTTTTTGAGCGCGGTGCGATAGCGAGAATTTTTTAAAATACCTACCGTCGAGATTTCTCACCGGTGCTATTACCTCTTAAGCACTTGCATACTGATTACTAACGACTTATGAAGGGACACTGGAGGTGTAGAATCGTTCAAAATAAATAAATTCGTTTAACAAAAAAAATTAGAATCTTATGAGAGCCTTGAAGGAGTAACTATCTGTTACTTATACCAGGGCGGGTAAGTGGTGGATAACCTCCAATGTAAGCTGATGATCATTTTCCAGTTTTACCGTACAAAGAAAATAAGTTAAAGTATACAGAAATTTTCGTTATTTGTTTTAGGGGTGTTATGCCGTGTAGCGCTACCTCCTTTTTTAGCCAACGTTTCGGACATCGTTGCAGTGTCCATCATCAGGGCAGATCATCGATGGTGGACGCTGCAACGATGTCTGAAACGTTGGCTAAAGGGGTCGTCCATTAATCACGTGATGTTTTTTAGCAAATTTTTAACCCCCCCCCCCCTCCGTGGTGATATGTGGTGAGGTTTTAGACTAACCCTCCCCCCCCAAAATTACGTGTATTTTTTTAGTACAAAGTATTTTGAAATTTTCAGAATATCATCACGAAAAATGAAGATACGTGATATCTCATTATACCCCCCCCTGGTGATATTTCGTGATTTTTTCCGAACCCCCCCCCCCCCCACTTTCGAGCCTCACATGATTAATGGACGACCCCAAAGAAGGAGGTAGCGCAACACGGCATAACACCCCAAAAATAAATAACGAAAATACTTTTGGCCGTGAAAATCTTAAAACGTCCTATACAGAAATTGTTAAAGAAATTAAAAATAGCTTACTCGTATACAGAAAAAAGATACGGCGCGCTGCCTTTGAGGTATATCCGTTTTTCAAAGGGCCGATGAAATCTTCCAAAATAAATATCGAGGTCGAGGAGATAAATCTTAAAAGCGACAGTTCCTTTGTCCCCTTTATAGTGATCTAAACTTATTGACATAAAAGTGTAAAGGTGGGTATCAAAGTACACAGTAATAATAGGTTTCTAAGTACATTGGTAGTCAATGACGCATAAGCGTTTTGCAAAGGGGACGTAGTAGAAAGGGATCTGAAAGGAAATGTAGAATACATTATACCAATAGAATAATAATAATGAAAGGGATTTTAGGACAAATAAAATGGTTATTCATTGATTTGTATACGCAAGTCATTCAAACATTACAATACTTTCACAGTGACGATACGATACGATACGATTGTACCACCCAGCCAGGAGCACTCCTGTCCCGGTGAGACCGGTAAAATTTTGATGGTTCTCAAAGTAATATTTAAGTTTTCTTTTAATGGAGTTTATACGATAAGTAATTGGAATAGTGTCTAACATGTATAATTAATTTAATATTTTAATATCTTAGTTCCAGGCGCGTCTAATCTTGTGCATCTTTTATAAGGCAACGGTCCCCATTTGGGGATGTTGTCGGTATTCAAGAGCTATTTCATTTAGATCTGGTCACCAATTACTATACATCAATTTACATTCACTATCAATGCCCAAATATACACCATCTATCACATCCAAACATGCACTATTAAATGCCCAAAAAACACTAATAATGTACAAATACGCACTATCAGTATCCAAATATGCACTATCAATTCTCAAAAAAGCACTAATAATGTACAAATACGCATTATCAATATCCTAATTGCACTATCAATGCCCAAAAGCGTTAATAATGTACAAATACGCACTATCAATATCCTAATACGCCCAAAAAAGCGTTAATAATGTACAAATACGCATTATCAATATCGGCATATGGACTAAAAATGCCCAAAAAAGCACTAATAATGTACAAATACGCACTATCAATATCTTAATATGCACTATCAATGCCTAAAAAAGCGTTAATAATGTACAAATACGCACCATCAATATCGACATACGACTATCAATGCCCAAAAAAGCACTAATAATGTACAACTACTCACTATCAATATCCAAATATGCACTATTAATGTCCAAACATTCACTATCAATTTCCAAACATTCACTATTAATGTACAAACATTCACCAGCAATGTCCAAATATGCGCAAACAATTTTAATTTTTAGAAATTTAATTAAAATTAAATTTGATAATGTTATGTTTACCAAACCTAAACAATATAATGCACTTAAATGAGTCATAGAAATAACGTCATTATAAATCAATTAAGAAAACCCTTACACTTAGTGCAAAGGGAAACCAAAGGGAAAGATTCTGAATCCCACATAATCACTCTCTCAATTAGTCTTTGCAAATTGGATTAACCAGTAATAAATCAATTTAGACACCTTCAAAAATTCACTCTTAAAATATAATAAATAAGTCGTTCGTAAGTGGCTTCACCACAGTTTGAAAATGACCTTACACGTCGAAGCAGCTGTAACTAAAATACATTCTAAAATACTTAATAATGTACTTGATAGTAACATTATCAAATTTAATTTTAATTAAATTTCTAAAAATTAAAATGGAGTAACAATTATTATAAGCAATAATTGTCAGCCTGAAACACTCATTTACATTGAAAAATCTTCCGAGAAAAGATACTTGCCGCCAACGGGACTTGAACCCGTGTCCTTCTGATTGCCGGTCGGATGCTCTGACCACTGAGCTATGGCGGCTTATCAAATACACGGGTTCAAGTCCCGTTGGCGGCAAGTATCTTTTCTCGGAAGATTTTTCAATGTAAATGAGTGTTTCTGGCTGACAATTATTGCTTATAATAATTGATACCCTTTGTGCTATGCATAAAAATCTTGTCTAAACGTTAGTTTATAAATTAAAAAATAATAATTAAAATGGAGTTCTGCGTATTAAACACAAAAACAATTAATATGCGCAAACAATATGCCAACATTAAACAATAAAAACAGTTTTTCTGAATTTTGATTTAACAAGGGAGGGTGGGGGGTGTCGGCAATCGAAATTATCGAGGATAAGAACTGGTTCCTCAAAAAACCGTGGAAACGGTTGGAGAGGGTCAAACATGGCCATCCCAACCACAAATGCTTTTTTCAAAAGGAACCAATTCTAAGGATGGGATAAAATTAAATAGGTTAACTGTCAAGGGGATCGAACACCCGTTTAACAGAGGGTACATTATTGCAAACCCTGATTCAGGAAAGCGACTACTACAAGATATTAGGGAGAATCGATATTAATTTATAAAGGTATACGTTAGGGCAGCGTTTCCCAAAAGGTGTTCCGCGGAACCCTGGGGTTCCGTAGAAGCATCACAAGGGTTCCGCGTTCCATCCGGATTGTTGCAAAGATCATTGCAAGGAAGAAACACAAATACTTTTACAGTAAACGACAAAATCTCTTCTCTTAGAAAGAAACTTGTCTTGTTATTCTATCCAGAAATGTGTTGAACAGAAACACTACCATTTTTTTCTCTCTTTTAAACGAGTTTCTGGAAAAAAAAAGGTTGCATGTAATCTCAGATATTGAAAAATGCATTTACGAACATTTGATGGCCCTCAACAATTCTCTGGAAGAGTATTTTCCTGAAAAAAATCTGCAGGACATTGACTGGGTACAGAATCCATTCCTAGTCCACAGGAAACGTACAGCAACAGAGTACGAGACTTTGACAGATATCAAATGTTCTTCTTCCTTACAACAAAAGTTTAATTCAGAAAAAACTAATCTGGATGAGTTTTGGATTGGACTTAAAAACGAATATCCAGAAGTCATCGAGAAGGCTATCACAGTTTTGTTACCGTTTGTGACCACTTACCGGTGTGAAACTGGTTTTTCGGCTTACGCTTACACAAAAAACAAATACAGAAACAGACTGGATGCAGCTCCAGATCTTCGTATTCAGCTGTCTGACACAAAGCCTGATTTCAATGCTATTTTAACAAAAAAATTAAAAAGATATCACTCTTCACATTAATGTAAGTTTTACACAAAACTTTAGATCTTTCTTTTCAAGGTAAACATGAAAGTATTCAAACTACGAGTTTATCTTTTTCTTATAAAAATAGGGTTCCGCCTAGAAAAGTATGATCGATAAGGGTTCCGAGGCGAAAAAAAATTGGGAAACGCTGCGTTAGGGGAAGTATATTCTACGTATTTTGCGACGTGCTTTGTTGGAAGGCCAGTGTAAATGCGCGAGATAATAAATTTGAAGATGTGATAGAATTTGTGAAGGTCAAATATACTCGTACTTAGAATGGACGCATTTTGCAGACGCAGAAGGTCATGTCCGCTATTCAAGTAATGGTAACAGTACGAGTATATAACAAAGAATTTGTTTGACAATAATACGTTGAAATTTGTAATGTCTTTCAAGTAAGTGCGGACTACCGAATAACTTGCCCATTTAGAAATGTGAAATTACCTTTGTCTATTTTATATCACAATTTTATTCATAGCCTTAGAAAGTAAACCGCCAATTGTCTGGCAAAATTCACAACTATGTATGAAGAAAAAAGAATCTAATTACATAAAATCAAATTGTGTGGAGTTAAGTGGCTCGCATAGGTTCGCGAATATTATTTATATTGAAAGTAAAAAGGTACATATGCTTTGTGATATTATATATTGGGTACGAATCTGGGTTCAATGTGTCCAGAAGTGACGGACGTACGAATCTGTCCCTCCCACTGCGGTGCAAGGCGATTTTCCGAGAGAGCCCTGCTGGAGAGGTCAAAAGGCCTCCCTCAACCAGTCTCTTCCGGTCCGGCCTGCTATGGGCAGACACATCCGACGCCAAGACTCGGACAAACCTCACCCCATGAACCCGAGCATTCCTGCTAAGTCACCTAACATAGTGGTTATTCAATAAATGGCTTACATTAAATACTACTAAATGGGTACATACTCCCATTTCCCAAAATAATTTCTTATGTAAGGTTTGTATGTTACCCTTAAAGCTATCAGTGAACACACAAAAGAAACGTAAAATTAACTAAGAGGGTATAACCAGAGAAAACCGGAATTATGTCGTTTTTAAATCAAATTTTAGACGCATCTTTCCAACAAAAAAATATAAATTGATTTCAAAAGATTGTTCTTTCATCTATGTAGTAAACGCATGTTTTAAATTTTGAGAAAAAATGTTTATTTTTATTATAATAAGGTTATAGTTTTAATAAGTTTTAGCTTTGAAAAAAGTTCCGTGCTTTGAAATATTCCTTCAGCTGTCAAAACACATGACAATAATCACCCTGTCTAAAACTATGAAAGTTAGGTAAGTACTAATTTATTAGAATAAATCTCTTAACCCTTCAGTCTATTTGTTCGGTTTTCGGAATAAATCATATAGTTCTCATAGAAATCGTTGTGTCTCCCTTAATACGCAGGAGATCAACTTCATATTATTCTAGCCGCCCTGTACTCAAGCCTCCTAAGACACACACATATGCCGATGGATATGAGCAAAACAATTATCGTACCAATCCTGAAATCCAATCAGCTGGATGCATCGGTATTAGGAAATTACCGACCGATTTCCTTGGCGACAATGCTTTCGAGACTATTTGAAAAAATCTTATTCGCGCTAGTCAAAGAGAAACTATTTACCCTTGATAACCAATTCGGCTTCAAGAGCGCCTCATCAACCGATATGGCCATTTATGGAGTAAAACAAACAATAGCCTACTACAAAAAAAGAAAAACCACAGTCTATGGGTGTTTTCTTGACTTAAGCAAGGCGTTTGATCGTGTTTCCCATCAATTATTATGGGAAAAACTCATAAAGCGAGATGTTCCAGCAGCAGTGGTCAATATGCTGGCTATTTGGTACGGACAACAGGAAAATCACATTCAATGGGCAGGAGCTTCTTCCAGACCTTTATTCCTTAAGAGCGGAGTCAGGCAAGGGGGAAATATGTCTCCAACTCTATTTAATGTGCACATTAACGACCTCTTACAAGAGTTGAACGATACACGAATCGGCTGTCGTATCTGCGGACAAGGAAGTAACAACATTAATTACGCCGATGACATGGTGCTGCTTGCACCTTCGATTAAAGCGATGAGACGACTTGTGCAAATATGCGAAGAGTACGCAAACTCTCATAACCTGTTGTACAATTCTAAAAAGTCAGTCATCGTCGCTTTCAAACACAATAAGGAGCCATCACATATTCCTCCAATATATCTAGAAGGAAATGAACTGCTTGTGGCCTCACAGGTTAAGTATCTGGGACATATCCTAACCGAAGACATGAAGGATATAGAAGATATGGAACGACACAGAAGAGCAATTAACATACGGGCCGGAATGCTCTCAAGGCGGTTCTACCACTGTAGCGAAGATGTCAGAAAATTACTATTCAAGACATACTGTACTGCCCTGTATACGTCTGAACTGTGGACACAATACCCAGCAGCGCAATGGGACAAACTGAGAGTGTGCTACAATAACGCATACAGGCAACTTATGCAACTGCCGAGGTTCTGCAGTGCCTCCACGATGTTTACCGAGGGGAGGGTGCACTCATTCCCAGCCTTACTTCGCCACCGACTAGCCAGCTTCTGGAGCAGGATACGAACTTCAACCAATATCATTGTCGTGGCTGCATCCGAGTGGCTCAGTTCCCCAATAAATGAGCGATGGATGCAGATGATGAGGCGACCTCCATGATGGACGATCCCAAAATATCTTTTTATCTTCTATTTTTAATTCTGTCTACTTATTATTTATTTTAATTTTATGTTTATTTTTTGTTATTTGTGTGATGAATTTTGTTTTCATTTTATGTTTTAATTAGGTACTTACCTAATATTTAAACTTTTTTTTCTTTTATAGTTGTTTATGTAATATGGCAGACTGGGATTGCACTACCCTTCCAGTCCTGCTGGAATAAAAACTTAAATAAATAAATAATACCACGCATGGTTAGAAATAGATGATGGCCTCAGAAAGAGGAAACACGTGTTGTAATCAAATCTACAAGTTAACCGTAAAATAATTAAAATGTGTGCCCGTATGAATCCAAAGCAATCGACCGCAATTAGAAAAAAAGTTTAGCCGTGGTATCCCGCATTTCTACCGATTTATTACATGTTTTCCTTAAACAAGTTTTAAAGCTCTTAAAAAATATATTTTATTTTTTAAGATAATATCTAGAGATCTAGACGTTCCCCACGCCGAAACGCAAATTATATGAAATTCCATCAATAGAAAAAAATCGCAAAGTTTGTTCCGAAAATTATTATAAACACGTTTTTTTACTTATTTTAGAAGTTATATGTATGAAAAAATTCATAGTGTTTCATTAAATGCTATTTTAGACGTTCCCCACGAGATTTTTGCTCTATTTTATACAACAGTTTTATTAAACATTTTCACAATTTTCGCTCAAATATTATCGTTTTAAATATTCGCTCTCTCTAACACTCCTATTTACATATCTCTCGATCTTCTTCTTTCTGAGCGGGTACACCGCGCCGAATTTTTTATTAATTATTTTTGAAACGACAGAAAAGTGAGTTGACAATGACGTTGAAACAATTGCCTGATAAAATATGTGTCTGTTTTTATTTTGTTTTCGTTTTCAGTAATTTTAATTTAAAAAAAACGTAGAGTGAGCCATTTTTAAAACTTTTTTTATGTTTACCTTCAAAAATTTTGTATTTCAATAGTTATGTTTATTTTGAAAGATAAAATTTGAAAGCGTATTTAATCACCTTTGGAGCCATTTATTTATTACGTAAGACGATTTAGGGGCGGAGGGGGGACCATGTCTTATTTTTTCTTACAAGGGGGTGGGAGGGAGTCTCGACAGTTCTTCCGTAAGATCACAAAAATGCGCAATGTTAAAATTATACTTTGAAAAAGCGCGGGCCACCGCGCGAGTTCCAAAGTTCGCTCGGATGCGTATAGGTAAACGATATCCATTTCCATGCAACGGACCCGCGCAAACGAACCAAACGTGAATTCATTTTTTCCTTTAGATTCTTACATAATAACAGGGGGGAGGGGGTCGGCCTATTCTTATTTTTTCTTATAATAGGGGGGGAGGGGGTCGAAAATTAGCAAAATTCGTCTTACGTAATAAATTAATGGCCCCTTTCCAAAACAGTTTTTAGTTTTCGGATACATTCCGAAATATTCCATTTATTTGAACATTATTGCATAATGGAAATATTTTGACCCTCTGACAAAATACGGTTGTGGCCTGAGGGGTTTAACAAAAGCTATATAACTAAAACCTACCACGATATTATCTCTAAAACTAATTTGATTTTAAACTGATAAAAAGGTTTTCACGCCCACAGTCGCCCATAAGACTGTACTTAAAAATGGGCCGAAATTTCGACATGCGTCTGTGAATCGAAAGTGACGCTAACCGTAAAATATTTAATTTTATTATCCCGCGTACTTTCTAAACATTGGTCATACACCGCTAAAGGGGAAATCTTAGGCCACTATAATTGGACTTAATCAACCTTACTTACTTAGTCAGATTGCCGGAAATAAACCACTCGCAGTAAAATAATAGTACCTACTTAAACCACCGACCAAATTCTTGTAAAAGTATTACGTATTCAAAATACCAAACGAAGAGTCAGATCACGTAAAGAATCAAAATAATATATTAGAATGTGAATGCAATAAGGAAAGCTTGTCAAGACAGAGAGAGATGTGTAGCGGTCCAGCCGTCCTATCGACCTTTCCTTAAGCCTCCGCTACTCGAATTTCTACCAATTTCTTACATATCTCCCCTTAAACATTTGAAGTTTATAAGCTCTTAAAAAAATATATGATATTTTTGAAGATTTTCGCGTTCCACGCCGAAACGCTAAATTATATAAAATTCCCTCGATAGAAAAAAATCGCAAAGTATGCTCCAAAAATTATTACAAATACGTTTTTTTCAATTATTTTACAAGTTATATGTATGAAAAAATTCATAGTGTTTCTTTAAATGCTGTTTTATTTATTTATTTATTATCTATTAACGCCCTTTTACGGGGCTTTTACATTAATTATGAATAATAAGAAATACACAGCATTCATTGTACATAACTGAACTGTCCCAGTAACAATATTTTATATTTGTTTAAACATAAATTGAAGATGTCCACTGACTTGGTATAATTGTTTCCCTCTATTAGTATTCTGGGCAAAGAGGAATAAATATGGTAGTTAATCTTAGAATTTCTGCACTGAAATAAATCCTGACTTCTAGTATTACGTAGTGGAATCCGGAAGCTTATGAATTCTAGCAATACCGGACTATCAACTAAATCATTTAGAATTTTATATAGAAATACCAAGTCAGTGAAAATTCTACTGTCTGACTATTTGAACATATTCATATAATTTAAAATAGTGTTGTAGTTCAACATAATTGCTGAAATATCCATTTTAAAATTTTGAAAACGTAAGAATTTGTTTTGTATTCTTTCAACAGCTTTTACATGTCACCATCATCATCATCACTATTGGCTCTACAACCCCTGGTTGGTCTTGGCCTCCTCAAGAGTCTTCCTCTACTCATCTCGGTTTTGTGCCAGCTCTCTCCAGTTTAGAAGCTCCAAGATAGATATGTCTTTGAGGACGTTGTCGCTTCATCTTAGTCTTGGTCTTCCCAGGCTCCTTCGCCCTATTGTTCTTCAGCAGGGACTTTGGTGCTTGATGCTCGGTCATTCTCTCCACATGACCCAGCCACCGAAGTCTTCCCGTTTTATAAATTTTCCGACGTTTAGCTCCTTAAACAAAGTATAGAGCTCATTGTTATAACGTCTGCGCCAAAATCCATTTTCTAGAACCGGTCCGAAGATGCACCTCAAAATTTTTCTTTCAAAAACGTCCAGTGCTCGCTCATTCCTCTTACTTAGTACCCAAGTCTCAGCTGCGCACGTAAGTACTGGTCTGATAAGTGTTTTGTTCACTAATATCTTGGTGTTTCTGGACAGCAGTCTGGACTTTAATTTGTTTTGTAAGCGGAAATAACAGCGATTTGCATTCACAATGGATCTGGATCTCCTCTGTGGTTTTATTGTCGTTTGTTATCAGGGAGCCTAGGTATGTGAATCTTCGAACCGTTTCGAAATTTTGGTTTCCACATGAGAGAGTTGGGATTTGTTGGGTGCATCCTACGGCCATGTATTTGGTCTTTTGCTGGTTTACTACGAGACCCATATTTTTGGCAGAGCTTTCAAGATTTATGAAGGCGTTACGTAAAGCATCTGGAGTTTTCGCGATTATGTCGATGTCATCAGCGTAAGCCAATAGTTGCACAGAGTTGTCAAATATCGTTGCTCTTATCTCGATGCCTGAGTCACGAACAACTTTATCTAAGGCTATGTTGAATAAGAGGCAGGCCAATCCATCTCCTTGTCTCACCCCGTGGAGCGCTTCAAAGGGCTCGGACAGATCACTGCCAACCCTGACTCTACACGTTACTGGGGACATTGTTAATTTCACCAGATTGATCAGCTTACGCGGTATTCCAAACTCACTCATTACATTGTACAATGCATTCCTATTTATGCTATCGTACGCGGCCTTGAAGTCTACAAAGAGATGATGTGTTTCGACATTGTGTTCTAGCTTCTAGCTTGTATATGTATGTATACTATAATGTGGATTCCAAACGGGAGAATTGTACTCAAGTTGACTTCTAACATAGGCAAAGTATAACAGTTTAATACACTTTATATTGTTATATTTAACACCCCCGAGATTTTTGCTCTATTATTAACTACTAGGCACCCTTTTAATTTGGGAGGCGGGAATGGGTACCGCCGCCCCGGGAACCTTTATTGGATAACCAACACCTCTGCCATAGGTCACCCCAAGTGGTTCGCTACGTTTGGTGATTTAGCAGGGGTTTGTCTAGGTCTTGGAGGCGGATGACCAGGACATACTGAACCCAAGATTCCTACCCACCCCTTAAACCCCTTTCCTTCCCAGAACTCTCCTTTCCTTCCTATCCTTAAAAAAACCCTCCACACAGCGTCATAGGTGAGCATAAAGATGACATAGACCCTGAGGGAAATTATGTTCCTCAGGGCCTCCTGTGTGGAGTTCATAAAAAAAAGGCACACCAGTCCTTTGACCCTAACTCTTTTCTACGGTAGCGGAGCTTAAACAAATTGGTAATTTTAAAGTTAGGCACTTTATAGCTTAGTAAAGAGCCCTTCAACAGAACTTAATCTATATAAAAGTTTCTACATGCATATCCGTTGTAATTTATCCCACCTTCTCGTAAACGACCCATGTAACAAGAAAGGGACGTTACAACGTAGCTCCCAGTAGCAGAAAATAGCAGCTTTAAGAGGGTATTACCAGAGAAAACCAGAAATGTGTCATTTTTAAATCAGATTTTAGACGTATTGACTCTTTTCCACAAAAAATTATAAATGGATTTCGAAAGATTGTTCTTTTATCTACCATTCGCATGTTTTAAATTTTGAGAAAAAATGTTTATTTTTAGTATAATAAGGTTATACCATAGGTCGTTGGCAGATTTGTTAATTTTTCAAAAAAGATTTTGTATTAAAACACACCCATTTCAAATCAAATAATCATGCAGTAAAATAAATCAATACATTATCTGGGTATCGCATGTTTTAGAATTTTAATTTTAGTTTAAATAAAATCAATAAAAAATATATTTGTACATGTGTTTCTTGTCGAAAATTGGTCCGTTTGTGTATTTATTTGCGAACTTACAAACTAATATATTTCAGATTTTTTTAACATTCCTATTTAACTTAGATATTATTGAAAAATGATAAATATTTATAATAAAAAAGTAATTACAAAAATAGTTTTATCATCACGCCTTTCAGCATTTTTAAATGTAGGTATAAATTAAAGCAAATTTGGAATGAAATAAAATCGATATTGAGTTATAATTTTAAAAAGCTGGTACGGAGAATAATTAATCTTTCTCATTGTAACCGCCCTGCACGATCGTAAGAACAACTTTCGACAAAATGTGGATTTTCGGACGCTGGCTGGTTAAACGCTCTTAAACATTTCCTTAAAGTACAGCTATGAGATCTTCTATTAAAAATCGTTAAAAAAATGTAAAATTGACTAAATCTATGTTGCTCGCCAGAATTTTTAAAATACTATATTACTAGCACGTGTGGAAAATTTAAATAAACCATTCATAAAAAGCACACATACTGAAACAAGAAAAACTTGTATATTTTAATCTTATTCGCAATCAAAATATGAAACTATTATTGAATCATTTTATTGAAAATTATGGAAATCTCATCATCACGAATTTGAATATATATTGGGCATCACGATTTACGATTTCTAATCCACATAACTACTAAATTATCTAACATTATGGAAAGTAAAAAACGTGCCCAGTTTTACAGCAAGATTTTTTTAAACAATCTAATTTTGGATATGATTTTAGATTTTCACGGCCAAAAGTATTTTTGTTATTTGTTTTTGGGGTATTATGCCGTGTTGCGCTACCTCCTCCTTTAGCCAACGTTTCGGACAGCGTTACAGTGTCCATCATCAGGGCAGATGTGAAAATGTGTATGTGTAAGCACACATTTCACCACTAACATTTACACATCTGCCCTGATGATGGACACTGTAACGCTGTCCGAAACGTTGGCTAAAAGAGGAGGTAGCGCAACACGGCATAACACCCCAAAAACAAATAACAAAAATACTTTTGGCCGTGAAAATGTGTATGTGTAAGCACACATTTCACCGCTAACATTTACACATCTGCCCTGATGATGGACACTGTAACGCTGTCCGAAACGTTGGCTAAAGGAGAAGGTAGCGCAACACGGCATAAAACCCCAAAAACAAATAACAAAAATCTAACTTTGTTTGATTTATATTTACTAAACTATTATTCTAACTGAAACCAAATAACCAAACCACCGCAAAGAATAAAAAATCAGAGTGTACAATTCACAAGCGGTAGAAATAAAACCTTCAGAAAACTAAAGTACACGAGAGTCGGGAGACTACCGTACCGCACAAAGAGGAGACCGATTATACTATCTCATTCTCTCGCAGGCAAAATCCCACAGATGAATGTGTTTTTGTCTCTTTTTAGTGTCGCTATTTTACGTTTCATTGAGTTTCAAACCACAACGGTGCTAAAGAAGTTTTCACTTCAACATTTTAAGTACCTATTGTATGCATTATTTTTGTAGAAACCTAGAAAAATTGCTTGTCAAATTACTGCTAAAAAAATTACGTAAGGTTTTTTTTACATTAACTCCACACAGGATGCCCTGAGGAAAATAAATTCCATCAGGGCCAGTGTCATGTTTGTGGATGCTGTGTGGAGGGTTTTTTAGAGGAGAGGTAGGAGTGAACATGGATATTGAAGAGACCCATGTTGAAGGAGGGAGGAAACACAGAGGTCGGCAAATTGTTCGACAGCCAACTCAAGAATGAGTCGTAGACACGACCCGTTCTCATGTGACATATGTCAACCGTGTACATTAAGTTGGGCGCGTATTTGGTGTGCTTCACAAACGTGTATGTTTGTACTCTAATTTCCGGCGAAATAGTGGCAATACATTCCCATTGGGAATATATGGCGAGCGATATGCCGAAATACGCCAAGCCAAATGATCTGTTATCTTCTATAGCTAAGTCTGTTGGCCCCAGAAAACAAATTTGACCGGTTAAATAACGATAATTTAATTATTTTGCCTTTAATAATGAGCCTCACTGGTATTTTTTGTTTTGCCACCGCAGGGCCGGATCTACGAAATCTGGCGCCCTGTGCAGTAGGTACCGATGGCGCCCCCCCCCCCCTACATTTTTATTTTGATTAAAAATTCGTTAACCCCAATTTTTTTATTTTTCTATTTAATTATTATTTTTTTTACACTAATTTATCAAATAAAATCAAGACATATAAAGGTGTAACTTTTCCAAGTGACCTGGCGGTAGCTCTCACACTCGTTTTTTTTTTAAAGAGAGGATCGCCAGGAGCACTATACTCTCTGAATCTATTGGGTAAACATAAATTATGGTGCTATTTTAATTATTTTAGGAAAAACTCTTTGCAAGTTATGCTTTAAAATAATACAACGAATTGTTTGTTTGTGCCCGTACCATGATTTAAAATATAGGTTACGAGACAATGCGGGTGGTTTCGCTGAACTAGGTCCATTATACATTCTTGATATTTACTGCGTTTATGTACCTATATACCCAACGCGAATATTAGAAAAAGCAAATACATATACGTTCTCATGGCAACGTACAACACAAGAATAGCATCTACTAGCTTCTGACAGGCAGCTTCGACGAGAGACAGTGAGCAGTGATAATAAGAATATAACCTCAAATTTGTACCTTGCATTTCCCCTGTGTTGAGCGAACAAACACTAAACACTGACGTATGGTATCAACGGCTTACGAACAAAAATGCCGCGCTGTGATTGGTTATTGAATTTGGATCGCACCTATTCGTCGTAAAACACGGTAAAAGATATATGTAAAAATAGAACTTACGTTTAAACTAAATACATGGAATTTGTAAAAAAATTCTGTAACTGACTATAAATTCGTAAGCCGTTGATACCAACCAGATGCGTGCGCATTCTGTTTCTTTGGAAAGTGTTGCTAGAGCGTAATAATTATTTCGTACTATGGGTAATTTTTAAACGATTCAGGGAATATTATAACTAAATTTTAATACAATATTTATTTTCTCACGGCGCCCCTTCGGAGTTGGCGCCAGGTTTTTGCACGTTTTTGAACGTATGGCAGATCCGGCGCTGTGCCACCGCCATCCGGATACTAAGTCATTATATATGTCTGGCCATGTTGTAGGTAGCTTGCAAACAAGTGGTTAAAATGGGTGCTTGGGTCCAAGTGGTTAAAATGGGTGTGTAAAGGGGATGGGATATATTTTCGAAATCTAATGCAAATAACGACCATTTTTTTTTGTTTTGAGGGTAAAGGTCCCCTCCCCACTACCTTCAGCCTCACAACATCCCAATTGGGGATGCCATAGTCTCACTGGCTCCAGACGGGAGCAGTTGAGATTCTTGTGCGGTATTCACTGTAAAAAAAAAAAAAAGGGAGCAAAGTTTAATCAATCTTGGAATAAAACTACATTAGAAGTAACCAAATATGGAATAGTACCCCTAATATGGAATACCAGCATTTCTCGTGAACAAAAAAGTCTTAGAAGCAATAAACAGTGATCATCTATCTCTTTCGGTCGAGCGAGTGCTGTGTCCGCGGTGAGATGGTATTATTTTCTGAAGATACTCGAGGATCGAATGGCTCATGTGCAGATTCTGGGCACATAATGATTGCACTGGTATAGACTTCGACATCTGGATTTGGGGCCGTTCAAGTATTACGTAACGCACTTGGGGGGGGAGGGGGGGTCTGGTGAAACGTTACGGCGCGTTACGGGGGGGGGGGGGTTCGAAGGACGCGTTACGTAACATGTTTTTATTTATTTAAATAAAAAAAAAACTAAGGAATTGAAATCTTCCAAATTGGCAAGCCTTTTAGTTTATGTTGTACGGGGAATTTCTCGACTGTATTGTGCGTAATTTTTATTTTATTTTCGTTGTCAGTATTCGTTAGTGTTTTAAACACGAAATACGCAAAAACACAATTTGCTGTAGTCAGTGTCGTTATTGTAAGTTTTTAGGACAACGTATAATTGTGACTTTCAGGTAAAAATTGTTACTTGGGCGTTACGTAACGCTTAGGGGGGGGGGGGGGGGGGGGGTTGAACAGGAAAAAGTTACGGCGCGTTACATGGGGGGGGAGGGGGGGTCTAAAATCTTCAAAAATTGCGTTACGTAATACTTGAACGCTCCCTTTGTGATTATTGTAATTCGTTTTTATATATGACCAAAGTTCGTAAAGCATCTCGTAGAAGTTAAGGTTGATTTTTGATGTTGTTTTTTGTAGCGTTGCATATTTGGGGTACTAATTTAATAATTAGATACCTTTACTGTTGCTTTTCTTATTGAGATTATAGTACTTTAATCAACAAATATACAAGACTGTTACTACGTAAAGCGCAAAGTATGACCGATTGCAATTACGATTAAAACTTTTTGATTACATTATTTGTTTTTTTTATGCGTAAAAAACCAAACGGTATTTCATATTTGGTTACTTTCATCTACTTACAGTACATCCATACTAATATTATAAATGCGAAAGTGCGTGTGTTTGTTTCTTACGCTTTCACGCTTAAACCACTAAACCGATTTTAAAAATTCTTTCACCAATAGAAAGCTACATTATCAGCGAGTAACATAGGCTGTATACAGGATGTCCGGGGGTAAAGTGCATTAACTTCGGGAGATGATTCTACATGATGGTAGGAGTAAATAAGATTAACAACTTTTTCCGAAATTCCAACATTTTTTTCCCATACAAAAAGACGTACCTCCTAAAAATCCTTAGTGTGAGGTACGATCTTACTTGCTGAGCGCCTGCCGGGCGCTCGACTTGATTATGATTGGCCCGTATCGTCCCAGCGGAATTTAATAAATCTGGCCGCACACGCCGGACTAATTTTATCTTTTTACCTCAAAACTACCCCTAAAAGTTGGAATATCGAAAAAAGTTATTTATCTTTTTTACTTGTACTATCATGTAGAATCACCTCCCGAAGTTAATGCACTTTACCCCCGGACACCCTGTATAATGGTAAGGGGTCGTCCATTAATCACGTGAGGCTCGAAAGGGGGGGCGGGGGTCGGAAAAAATCACGAAATATCACGACGGGAGGGGGGTAAAATGAGATATCACGTGCATTTATTTTTCGTGATAATATTCTGAAAATTTCAAAATACTTTGTATTAAAAAAAAATACACGTGATTTCGGGGGGGGGGGGGTTAGTCTAAAATCTCACCATATATCACCAGGGGGGGGGGGGGTTAAAAAGTTGCTAAAAAACATCACGTGATTAATGGACGACCCCTAAGCTCTGGCGTTATGAAATTTGTGTAAATGAAAACGTGTGTATTTCATATATTTTAGCGGCAGGGAGGAAAGGCAGGGGGAAAGTGTGGTTCGCGGTGAGTGAGGAGATGAGGGAGGGGGAAGGCGGGGAAGTTGGAAGGAAACGGGGACGCACGGGAAAGGACATGCAGATTTCTTTGAATGGCATTGCAGGGTAACTATTTTGCATATAAATTAAACCCGGCGCGGCGTCCGCCCGCCCACCACAATCTTCTTAATATAGATATGTTCAAGTATTGCAATCAATTCCCCTTTCAATCACAATACATTTCACGTCAAAAATATGTTATTTACATCTTTAATCGGATAATAAATCTGTCCAAAGTTAAGGGCCTACACTCTTTCACAGCTTCCGACATCCGGTCAGGTAGGTACAACCTATTAACCCTACTTTCTAAGACTCTCCTAAAAAAAATTAGCATAGCCCAATTTCTAACTGAATTTTAGTCCATTAAAAACAGCAATCAAAGTTACGTTCACAGTATTTAACGAGGAGAAATGAACAGTTCCGTAGTTTCAAAACTATTATGTTGAATTCGACCGTAACCGTAAAAATGACACCGGATAATAGAATAGATCAGGGTTTCCCAAACTGTGTTCCGCGGAACCTGAATAGGGGTTCCGCAACAATTTGTCCGAAGAATTTGATTTAATTTAATAAACTTATATTCATATTTAAACACTACTGATATTATTATTTACAAACTGCTATAATTAAAAAAAAATGTTAAACCTAGTATTTACAAACAAAGAAACAACTTAAAATTACTTTACGGGTCTGAGGGCCTACTTTCAATTAAAGGGCTTCTCTGGTACACTATAATTACGGATAATTCGGGAGAAAGCGCGTATAAAAAGTTATTGGTGCATAGCCACACAACAAGATTTACCGAAAACAAAGGCCTAAAAATACCACGAATATCAAATAATTATGGTAGCAGAACGCTCGAATATATGATACCTTTGATTAACAAATTGAATCAAAACATTAATTTAAAAAATAATGAGGAACCCTGCCCTAAACTGACAAAAAAGTGGTTAATAAATGAACAGCACATTTATCTATCCTAAATCTTATATTAGGTATTAATACTGTAACTTAAGCTAATGTGTGTTATGTAATAATATTAAATGGTAGAACCTACAGATAAGCTGATCTGTCACAGCTTTATGGGACTAAACACATCTTTTATTGTATTAGATGTAATTATATTCAATTTAATAAATAATAAATAAAATAAAAAAAATTCAAAGGAAATTATTTTTTGTATAAATATTTCACAGTAGATGTTAAGTTAGGTACTAAACTTTTCCAGTTAGAGAAACTAAGCTTTATGGAAGTTGAAAGAGCTGTTTATGCTGTTATCGCAGTAAATCTTCATTTTAAATAAAAAAAATAATAATTTCTCTGAAATTTATTACTGTGCTGTATGATAACAGTCAATAATGTGAACATCTGAGCGATTTGGAAATAACAACAACGGGATAACTGTTTTGCATGTGTTTCACGAAATTTGTGTTCCCAACGAACCAATTCAATTTTTTTCTAAATCGATTTTACCTGAAAGTAAAATAATGAAAAAATCAATCAGTCTTACTACATCCTTGTTAGCAATTAGTCGAACTATAAACACGCATGGTGTTAGTGAAAAAATCGTGTGAGATTAGTTTGAGGAAATTATTATTAATTAAATTATTAATCAAATATCAAACGTCTAAAGGAGAACACATACTTTTTTTGGTTTTTATTTATTTATTTTTATTTATAACATTACATTTGATACATTTGTATGGCAAAAATAACATAATAATAACATTGAAAAATAACTATAAAATGTGTACAAGTGTTATTATTTCTTGTGGGTCGATATTAGTTCCTAGCTAGGCAGATTGCCCGTTCTAAGAAACCAAATGCTGGTGAGAATGCAAAAAAAAAAAAAAATTTAACAAAATGTTCATTTTAATTTTTTAAATTAAATATACATTAATAAAGATGCCAGAAAATTTATTCTGTAACAAAAAAAAGAAAAAGAAAAGAAAAATGTTTTTATTTTTTTTATTTAAATAATATACGTACTAAATTTTCACTAAATGTGCCGTTAATAGGCCGTGTAAAATGTTAAGTGACATTATTTAATAGTTTTTCAGATTCCACCCTACCTAAGCCAATCAACCATTTTGTTATTATTGAACTGACGTGGGACATTTTGCAAGCTTTAATATTTAATTCTAGGGGAATTTTATTATATATTTTTGGTCCAAGATATGTACATGTTTTTGATACTTTGCCGTATTGCTCCCTGGGACCACAAGATCCTTTTATAGGTTTATATTCCATTTTTTGTTTATACACTAAATAAATAATGTTTTCAATATATATATTCTTTAATTTTTTACTATTAGGAATTACCCAACCTCAAAAATAAGCCAAGTGTTCCGTTAAATTTACGGCTTTGCAAAGTGTTCCATTGCAGAAAAAGTTTGGGAAACCCTGGAACAGATGAAATAAAACCACGTGGTTTTTCTATTAAAAGATCTACAAAATTTATTGCTACTTTTTATAGTATCTTGTTCTTAAATTCTTATATCAAATTTACACGCTGTTTCACACGCGTGATTTAATGACTAGTAATAAAAACATAAATGTGAATTTAATAATGTTATTGTTTATCGGCCAAGCGTGGAGCCGTATTTCCCCAACTTCCTCTTCCCAATCTCCTTCCCTTCCCCACTACCTTCAGTCCATAACTAAAGACCGGATTATATGAAACAAAAACAGCCCAAAATATGCATGTAAATATGCAATAAAAATAGCTAAAATATGCACGAAAATCCATAAAAAGGGCCAAAATATGCAATATGAAATAATACAGGAAGTCGTATTTATAAATACTTTTTTATTTTAGTAAGCTATTAGTTCTCAAGGATAACAATCATATTTTCGAAAATATCAATTACAAAATGTATTTAACAATGAAATTTACAATTTACCTTTAAAAACGTATATGACTAAGTAGGTACCTACTAAATGTTCTGTAAACAAATTGTGTCTTCGATCGCTCAATATATTTTTGTAAGCGGAAATGGTGCGTTCTACGTCTACTGATGTGACTGGACAGAATTTACATTTGGGTGCGATTTTTGAACTTATTGTGCCGGGCAAAATTTCACCTGCCCGTTTGATGAAGCTATTAATTTGGCATAAGGGTTATTGTTCAGTAAGTTTTCAAACTTTTATTTGAGTTTAGTAGGAATAGGTTTGGCAACGAGGAATTCATAAGGCGAATTTTATTTATAACCTGAATAGATTCATTCAACGGCAATCCCTGAATTTCAAGCGTTTTTATACTAAGGCGAAGAGGATCAGTTCGCTTGCCGCGCGCTTAGCTATCTGACTTTTATAGTTTCACTATGTGAGGCACCTGAACGATGAACGAGATCGAGCGTAAATATGCAAGATCTCAAATTTTTATGCAACTACTGCTGTAAAGGGTCTAAATATGCAATTGCATATGCAAATATGCATTTGCATATAATCCGGTCTTTACTCATAACATACCCAAATTGGGGAAGCCATATGGGGATGGCTCCAGAAGGTAGCAGTTGGGACTCTTGCGCGGTATTCACATAAAAATGGCTTTAACCGTGTTGGGGTCAGATCTGAAAAGCCAGGTACTACCCCGTCTCCTTCCTCACCCCACTATAGGTGATAATAAAAGGAGACTGGACAATCCTTGTAGGGGCGTGTAAATAGCCCCAGACACTAGGAAATACTACCCTATGTAAATTAATGAAAGATGAACTCTTCCCTATGTGACACAAAACAGATTATACAGCAATTCCAAAATCCTCAGTGAAAACAAAACAAATACTCACTCAGAGAATGCAGCTCTCCACAGGATGTCCAGACAAACGACACTAGTTTCCTTCGTATATTGATTTTGCCAAGGCGGTATTGTACAATCTCAACAGATGTTTATCACAAGAAGGAAGTTCAAACAATGAATATGAATTTTGCACATTAATCGTACGTGCCAAAACCTCACAACAATAATTCAATTATGGGTTAATGATTTGATTAGGACTGACATCTATTGGCTTTCACCAACACTCACGTCGGAAGTAATTGCTTGCTCCGCAGAGGTAAGAAAATGCATGAATATAATGAATTTCAATGTCACATAAGTAAATTCAATATAATAAACCACCATAGATGGCGCCACCATGGTCCCATAAAATAAATTATTAATTTAAATGAGACTAATGCCCAAATGTATTTAAATATATTTTATGGCGCGTATCCAATCCTAGAGTTGTCTCGCTTTCATGCCGTCTCTCTCATACAAGACTTCAGTCGCACGTCGCACGTACATTACACTAATTTTATTTTACATTAACTCTAAACAGGAGGCCCTAAGGAAAAAAAAACTCAGGGCCTATGCCAACTTTGTGCCAAATGGAGGGTCTTTTTAAGGAAAGGAAGGAGTGGAAGTTCTGGGAAAAAAAGGTATGAGGGGTGGGGAGGAATCTGGGGGTCTGTGTGTCTAGGAGTTAAGGACTTGTGAATCCATCCCAAGGCAATGTTCCGAGAGAGTCCTGCTGGACAGGTCACCCTCAGCTAATCTGTCCCGATCCGGCCCGCCAAACAGTAGGTGAGTAAACGCATTCGCCGCCAAAACCTAGACAAACCTCACCCCATGAAACTGGGCACCCCAGCTAAGTCACCAAGAAGCGAACTACCTGGGGCCAATGACGTTATACAAATAAATAGACTCGCCATAGTCTCATATACTCATAATATAATGTGGAAAGTAAGGAACACTCTTTTGTTTTCAGCGATTTTCAGTATCATTTCTTAATTCAAAAGTTTATTCCTGTGTGATAAAGATAGACAATCAAATAATGTGTGTGTATGAATGACATGGATATATGAGCGGGCGGCGTATTGCTTGTCACTTTTTGATGGAATGTTCGCTGTCAGGAGACAGCTTGAGGCCCACTAGAATAAAAGGTCCGGCTGCCGAAGTTTGATATGTCGAGTTATACAATAATTACAATAGGGCAACGACAGTTTTCAAATGGTGGCGATTGTCATCAATACTTGTTAGAACTACTGATTTATGTGTTGTTTTACCGCAATCAAACAAATAAACAGAGTGTTTAGGCTGATTAGTCTGCTTTAAAACAGTGAAGTTTACTTAGCAACAGAAATTTGGCTGTTGCGCGTCCAGACCCTTTACTTTAGTAGGACTTAAATTTTTTCTAATGACGTGTAAAACCGCGAGCGGGAAACATGAATATTAATTGTAATATTTATAATAGTCGATAATATTAAGTAATTTGCGTGTACTTACACATGAAATGTTATTCATTCGCCTTTACTATTATTTGCCGAATAATTGAAACATTTTCTCATCACACAGGAGTGCATTTTGGCACTTTTTAAATGCAATTTACTTACTGGTAAGACGCAACCTTACTCGACGATATAACCTTACTCGAAGTACTAGATATAGAGACCGGTACCGGTCTTGCCTTTGTCTTCCCACTTTGAGATTTCTACCCCTCGTCTAATAGTATGTAACGTCATAAGCTGGGATGACCTATAGTGTCAGGGGTGTTGGTTATCCAATAAATGGTTCCCGTGGCGGCGGTACCCATACCCGCCAAATTGTCCCACTCCTCGTATGAAAATGCCACTTATTTCATTTTCAAAAAGTAAAAAACTAAACGTGAATGAATTTATAAATATATATTATTTAAATCAAAGACTATATTTAGACTGTTTACCCAATTTCAATTTTTTTGTCATTAGCTTCACACAGGAGACCCTGTGGAAAAAAACCCTTGGGGCCTATGTCATCTTTGAGGATGCTGTGTGAAGGGTTTTTAAGGAAAGGAAGGACAGGAATGGGAAGGAAAAAGGTATAAATGGTAGGTAGGAATAGGGGGGTCAGTGTGTCCAGGAGTTTGTTTTTTTTTACATGAGCTCCACACAGGAGGCCCTGAGGAACATAATTTCCCTCAGGCAGGGCCTATGTCATCTTTGTGCTCACCTATGATGCTGTGTAAAGGGTTTTTTTAAGGAAAGGAAGGAGAGGAGACTTCTGGGAAGTAAAAGGGTTTAAGGGGTGGGTAGGAATCTTGGGTTCAGTATGTCCTGGTCATCCGCCTCCAAGACCTAGACAAACCTCACCCCATGAACCCGGGCACCCCTGCTAAATCACCAAACGTAGCGAACCACTTGGGGTGACTTATGGCAGAGGTGTTGGTTATCCAATAAAGGTTCCCGAGGCGGCGGTACCCATTCCCGCCTCCCAAATTAAAAAGGAGTGACGGACGAATGAATCGGTTGGAGATAAAAAGGTCTCCCTCAACCAGTCTCTCCCGATCCGGGTGAGTATGTGGGCAGACGCATCCACCGCCAAGACCTAAGACAAACCTCACCCCATGAACCCGGGCACCTTCGCGAAAACAACTTCAGCTACAAAAAGTTCTAATTAATTAAGAAATTTTATTAATTAATAACTACAGTTAGAACTACATAAAAATGTTTCAATTAATTAAGCTCACTATATACATAAGGATCGTTGATAACACGCAAAGCTTTTAAAAAACATCATTAGAAATATTTTGGCGATTAACTTCGAGAAACTAGGGCAAACAAATAAATATGTAGGTTTATTGGACACATTCCTAAACATTTATACCAAATTCTAGTTCAGGAGCTTCAACTGTATCTACATCATATGTGTTTAATTGTTACAACTACGCAAATGAAAGGTACTAAGGTTCGGCCTAGTTACTAAACGCACCGCCAAGAGATACCGACAGGTGTGTTTATAGATGAACACATTTTCTGTAGGCGCGTGATTGTGCCTCACCCCTCAGGCCTCGCGCCTATTTTGTTGGAAGGTCAAAATATTTCGGCTTTGCAACAAATCCAAATTAATGGAATATTTCTGACCGAATCTGAAAACTAAAAACTGTTTTGTAAGGTGGTGAAACACGCTTTCAAATTTTATATTTCGAAATAAAAACATTTTGAATGCAAACTTAAAAAGTTAACGTTAAAAAAGTTAACGTTTAAAAGTTAATAAAAATGGCTGACCTTACGTTTTTTCTAACTAAAATTAGGTACAACGAAAAATTAAAAAAATACGCAATTTTTATATACATATACTACAAAGCTTTTATATATATACCACAATTAGATAAATGTTTTATAAAAGTTATCATCACCCCACTTTTTTGTAATTTCCTGTAAAAAAAAAAATAATAAAAAAATCACAAAATTTAATTATTTTTTCAAATATTGTGGTCTGAAAATATGGTTTCATAAAGGTTAAGAACATTTTAATTCTTTTGTGGTTAACTTTTAGATTTTAATTTACAGCGTGGTGTTTTCTCTTTCCAATATCGTTTAGATATGTAAGGGAGACAACCATTTCTATGAAACCCACATCAGTTGTTCGGAAAAGCGAACAAATTGGTCTAAGGGCTCAATACGGAAATTGTATTTTCCTACAGAGGTAGTCATGCTATGTTATACACAAAAGCACGCATTAAAATTAGTGTCCGACCGAAACAGGACTTTCTACCAAAACCGAATCTTCGGTATATGTCTCTTGAAACCGATACTTTTTTAGACATGTTAATATCTATGGTTTACTGAAATTTGGTTTATTTTTTACACTTATACAGACAGTTAAATGAAATAAAAAATTATAATTGAAGTATGTGAAAAAAATATTTTTTTTTATATTACTGCTATAAAAGAAACAAAAATTAACAAAATATGTTAACTACTTCGTGGAACAAAAATTTGGCAATAATCAACACTTACATTGTACATACTCATTAACTGTGTATTTTAATCACAACATTCTTATTACACGTTTTTAAAGAATTAAAAAAACAATAATTGAAGAATGTGAAAAATAATGATTTACATTTTTGATATTACTGCTATAAAACAAACTAAAGTTTTAAAAAATAACACAAACACTCTCAACACAATCAGGCCGGACCGGCCGGCGAACTCTGCTGATGTAGTGTCGAGTACCTCATACAAGAGGCACCTCAAATGTCCCATACAAACACGTAAAATGTCCCCCCACCTCACAATATGTATTTGTACCAACACTTTTTCTTTGTATTACTACAAATATGAAGGGGGGACAAATATGAAGGAGGGACAAACATGAGGTATGAGGTGGTTTGTTTTGTTGGACAACATTCATGTCATGTAAGGGACAAATATGAGGTGAGGTGTGAGGTGGTTGGTGTATTGGACTACATATCATTTCACGTTGTCACGTATGGGACAAATATGAGGTGAGGTGTGAGGTGGTTGATGTATAAAACTACATGTCATGTCACGCATAGTTTGGGACAAATGTATGAGGTGGTGAGGCGTGAAGTGTTTGTATATTCTATGATATTTTTGTATTAGAACCGTGAGGTGGTGATGGGGTAAGCCAATTCATATATTGTGAATACCGCAGAAGCGTCCCAACTGCTCCGAAATTTTTATTTGTTTATTTTTTTATTCTAAATTATTGTTAAGTGAATACCGCACAAGAGTACCAACTGCTAAATAATAAATGTGAATTCACAAAACAATAATTTATGAGCACAAGAGTCCCAACTGCTCCAAAAAAATTATTTTTTTATTGTAAATTATTGTTATTTGAATACACCTAACAATAATTTATGAGCACAAGAGTCCCAACTGCTTAAATTTTTTTTTTTATTCTAAATATTTTTTATTGTAAATTATGTATTGATAAGTGAATACCGCACAACAGTACCAACCGTGCCAAAAAAAAATTGTTTTAAATTATTTTTATTTTAAATTATTGTTATATGTTATGTAAATACCGCACAAGAGTCCCAACAGCTCCCAAGGGAGGGAGGATGAGGCAGTGTTGAGATGAGGTGGAGGGGGTTGCTGAGGAGGAGGAGGGATAAGAGGGGAGGTGCAGGGGGGGGGGGATCAGAGGGGGGGTGAAGGGAGGGGATCAGAGGTGGTGAAGTTGGGGTAGGCCTTTTTTATATCCATTTTTCGTTTTCACAAGCGCAGAGTTTCGGTGCGGTCGAAGATTTGTCAGATTTCTGCCGAAACCGAAACAGATGCCAAAACTAGATTTTTTTGCCGAAACTTGCCGAAACCGAACCTTCGGTCGGTCACTAATTAAAATATGAAAAATAATTACCACAGACATTCGATAGCAAATGAAAGCGATCAAAATTAACCACAAAAGTGTGGTTTGCGACAGCCATTTTCAAATGATTACATAAATACAATGACGTGTTTGTCAATAATTAGTAATATAATCACTGATATACGTGATAATTAAATAAATCATAAAAAAAACTCCATAAACAATTTTGACGTAACCTTTCCATTATGGTGGTTGGAAATTTTCGGACGCTTTAATTAAATTAAATTTACACAACTGATAAACTACCATTTACCCTATATTAAAATCATACTTAAAAGAATTCAATTTAATCTTCTCTTTCGTATATGCGCGAGTTAAATTATTTTAGAGCAAAGCATTTAACAAGAAATGCATTAAAGTATTAAGATGAATTAATTGTTTGCGCCTGTACATACGCAATATGAATATGAATAAACAATTTTGTCCATAAAAAAACTCAAATCTTTCAAGTAAGACTAACAAATATTGTATCGGTGATTCAATTCAATATTGTATTTATTAGAGTTTGTTTATGAACAAAACTTCTTATTTATATGCATGTTGCGTATGTGGGGCGCAAACAATTAATTCATCTTAATATTTTAAACTTTTAAAGCATAACTCGTAAAAAGAGTTTTTCTCTAAAATTATTAAACTCGCGCCATCTATGCAAGAGTGGATTATGAATTCTTTTAAGTTTCACCTTAACGGTTTTTTGTCAGTTGTATAAAATTTAAAACACGTTTATTAGTAAGGCTCTAAATAGTTTTGTGATTTTCGAAATGAATTTTTACAAAGACATTAAATAAGATGCGATGTTATCTTAGGGCAGTTTTTCTTCCAATATAGACGCCCCCCTTGGTGAGATAAATTTGGACCACTTCGTATATTCTTTTCAAGTAATGTGAGATTTTGCTGGACCGCCCTCCCTTTTGAGGTAACGTTATTAATGTATGCCCCCTTAGTCAACAGCACTGGAAAGGAAAGCGTTTGTTTTATCCAATGGGAACCATTTTTAATTAGTACCAACATATTTTTGGTCACAAAATTGCCATCGATAATATTTGGTTGTCTAATAAATAATTGGATTAAAAAAATAAAGAAGAATCAAACGTGATTTTTTAATACCTACACATTTTATGGGCACCATTTCCGATGAACAGAATCTTGACCATCGACAGTTTAATATATTTATCGATGTTAGGCAACGAAGCACATCGAGTCAGGGGTAGGGTTTGATTAGGTTATGTACATAAGTAATGAAATAGTGGAAAGACATCTGATAAAGTCAATATTCCGACTTCAGACGGTTTTTGAGGTTTAACTATCAATGAATTTTGTGATCTAATAATTGTAGTATTGGCGGAAAATCCGTAAGTTATAAATTTAGTGACCATTAAAAACATTCATTTCGGTTGTGAGCCTCTGTGTAACTCCGGTTCAAAGAACTACAGAAATTAGAGGTTTTCTTTTGGAGAATCAAGACAAGCGACAAAGTACCTACGTATAATACAAGGTGTCCGGAAACTCGTAGTACAAGCGGGAAACTGGAGAATCCACATCACATTTGGAGTCGATTTTGTGGTTAAACTTTTTTTGATTTGGGCTTTCGTTTTCGAGTAAATCGGGTCCGAAGTTGGAATTATTTTGGTTAAATTTGAAAAAAATTTTCACTAGGGGGTTGATCTCAGCTGTGTAATATCTTATAAAATGCAACGAAGGGTAAACGGGGCTCAAAATTTTTTTTAACCCTTTAGTTGCCGAAAAAATGGAAAAATAGAAAAAAAAAAATATTAAAATCGAAACTATTAGATCGAAAAAAATAAGTTTTTTGGGTTCTCTACGTGATGTAGATTCACCAGTTTCCCGCTTGTACTACGAGTTTCCGGACACGTTGTATAATATTTTTAACAGAAATTTATTTTCTTCTTCAAACTTTGCAAATTTATTTTGTGGCATCATTTTCATATAATGAATAGCTTATTACTTTGTATAAAACCACTATATTTAAAACAATATCAACATGTTTCGACAACAATGTTGTCTTCATCAGGATATGTTACTATGATAAATGAAAAACAAGTATAGACTTACTTACTTACTTGTTTTTCATTTATCATAGTAACATATCCTGATGAAGACAACATTGTTGTCGAAACATGTTGATATTGTTTTAAATATAGTGGTTTTATACAAAGTAATAAGTTATTCATTATATGAAATTTATTTTAATTGCAATTTTCAAAATTGTAAAAATTGCAGGGAAAGCAATGGTTACAGTTTTTTTTACTCTTGTAAGTGCAATTTGAAAACAACACTCTAACGCTGAACGACTGGAACATAATCGAATCCGGTCCCGGCGTACTGCTATTCTCGTGATAATAACACGTTTGTAATTAGTACGCAATAGCACCTCTATGACTATCCCGTGATTTTCTGGGTCATGGGATCGATATTTTTATGGAATCTATGAATTATATTTTCTGTCCAACTTTTGGTGTACTGTTTTTTGTGGTAAAAGGCAAATTCATTGTTATTAGTATAAAAACAAAAAAAAGGTAATAATAAACATTTAATAAAGCAAGAGCCAAAAATGTTGTTGCCAGGTTTTAACCTCGTTGGTAAACTGAAGGTATTATTCAAGTACCTATGTACACAAATAAATTAGAGAATGGAAGAAACAAATTTATGGTAATAGATTTAAACCTCGGCAGTAAACTGTCGGTAATAATTGCTGGTCACGCAAAGTGAACTTTCTATAAGTGTGGTAATACCATTCATTAGCAGAGCGGTAAAAGTAAATTGACGGGAAAAGGAAAAACAAAGGGACAACCGTGAAGTGTGTCGCACAGTACAATAAAATAAATCTACATCAGATCTGTTATGTAGACCTTTTGTAGATAGATATTGCCCATATTGATCCGATTTTTAAAGCTCAGAAACTAATAATAAAGATTATATTAAAACTACCGATCACAAGCAGTTCGGATGAAATCTTCAGGAGAATTTGTGTCTTGAACATTAGGCAACTTTATGCCAAGAACATACTAGCATACCTCTTCAAACACAGAACTACATTTGAAAATGTCCAAACTGCTCGAGATCTAGAACCAAAGGGCATAATCTCTAACTATCCCATTTGCTGAAACAACTGTTGTTTGGCTAAAGAAATTTTAGATACGTTGCAACAAAACTATACAATGCACTGCCACTGGTCATTAGATAAAACGCAATGTATCTTAAATATAAATCTGACACCAAGTTCTGGATTACCAGCCAGAATAGATCCAACATAAAAGATATTATCAAAAACTTATAAGTATGTAATTTTTCAATGGTACGTTGATGATTATTTGTTACTTTAAATGTAATATTGTGTTATTATTTGCATTTTTCTTGTATGTGTTAATATTTTTATTATAAACTGCTTAAGTTTTAAGTTTTAAAGTTTTAAGGGGAACGTATGCGCGGCCAATTTCTGCACGTCTCATACAAATGTTAGATTTGGATTTGAGATCAAAATACCACCAAACTGAAAAATTATTATTGTAATCAAAAGGTATATCAAATATCTAGTTAGGATGTGAGCTACTTTATTTATTTTTGCTTTAAATTAAAAGATATATATAGGCCATTAAAGATTTTAATGTTTCGGGATTTTGGAGGCGATTTGGGTAATTATTTGTGAGTAAATGAAAAACAATAAAAAAAATATTTTACTATATTTATCATAGAAATATGATGAAATATAAAATAAAAAATATAAAAAAATTAATTTTGATGGGTGTAAATTAAAAATACAAATTACCTATTTACGGCGGAATAAAAAATAGCCTTTTATATATTAAAATTACTACCCAAAACATGCATTTTTAAGATTTCTTTGATTATTAATTTTATTTTTCATTATATTTTTAAAATAAATATAGTAAAATAATTTTTTTGATTTTTTTTTTACTCACAAATTATTGCCTAATTAGCGTCCAAAATAATGAAACACTAAAATCTTTAATGTCCTATATTTTATAATTTAAAGCAAAAATAAATAAAGTAGCTCACATCCTAACTAGATATTTGATATACCTTTTGATTACAATAATAATTTTTCAGTTTGGTTGGGTATTTTTATCTCAAATCCAAATCTAACATTTGTATGAAACGTGCAGAAATGGGCCGCGCATGCGTTCCTCTTAAAGCACCTGCTCTCAACACAGGTTTTCCTACTGAGACGGGCATAGGACATCATAAATTGTAAGTCTAGAATTAATAAAGATGAGTAAAAATATACATATTGAATTAAATGGATAATGTTATACTCGTATACTGTCCGTCGAGGCTAAAATTTAAAACAATTTGATAAAAAGAATTAAAGGAATGTGAAAGTGTGAGTAGGTCGCGCAATATAGTTGACTCCAACAACACGATTGTGTGTTTTGATGCATCAAAAAAACCGGGCTGCGCGGCGTTTGGTCCATACAAATATAGCATAAAGCAACTTGTAATCTTGGCGACCCTCGAGCTTATTTGGAGTTTTCCTAAACAAATTTCAAGTAATTCAATCTTTGGGATAAAAGTTCATTAAAAGCAGTGTATACGATTATCGAATTGGAATATTTGAAAAGTTATACGTACCAAGGTATTGAGTTATTTTTACTACATAAAAATTATATTTTTATCATTCGCAATGGAAATTCCCTTTCCGTAGACGACAAGCAAGTTTGAAACATGCTATATGAAAGCAATGCATCTGTGTAAGTACTGTGTTCAACTCTGTATTTAAATTTAACGCGGTATTAACAACTCGTTTTTCAGTCCATTCCTCGTTGGCGTTTCAATCCATTTTTCCTTCACAGAACTTCCTCTCCTTCCTTTCCTTATAAGGAGCCATCCATAAATTACGTCACACGAATTTCATGTTTTTTTAACCCTCCTCCCGTCCCTGTCACACATCGTCACATTTGTGAGACCCCCTCCCCCTTAGTGTGACGTCACATATTTTACAATTTTACTTCAAAAACAATAAAAAACAGTAGAAGTGAAAATAATCAAAACATGTGACGTCACAGAGCTGATGAACTCCCCAAACCCCTCGTCAACAATATCACACTTCTCTACTCCCCTCCCTCCCTTTAAGGTGTGACGTAATTTATGAAAGGCCCCTAAGACTCTCCACACAACATCCCCAAAGATGACATAGGCCCCGAGGGATATTATTTTCCTCCTGTTTGGAGCTAATCAAAAAAAAGTAAAGTAACCAGTTAAAAATACGAAATCTCGACCGCGGAAAGGTTTGTTGTAAAGCAGTATTTTGGACTAAGAAATCTTCCTCGGGTTATCCAATCTAACTATTGGAGAATGAGTAGTTATATTGAAACCAAATTATTTATTATTTTATTATTATGGACCTGCCGCTGAGAGCTCTCTTTCTGTTATATATATAAATACGAGACGCATATGAAAAAGAAAGGGAGAGATTACAATGAAGTTATCAGCAGTACGCCTTATACACACATATTTCGTAACATGTTCATTATTTTTCCTGTACACAAACAAACTTTTACATATTACCACCAGTATTAAGTTAATATTTTCAAAATATTAAAAAATCCACCACCATTTCAACATGCCATGGTGCATTAATAAGTGAACAATTTACAGTATTACTTTACATACACAAATGTAAGACAACATGTTCTGAAATTTCAGGTAATATACTACAATATGACATAAACAATAATTTTATGTACGAGTATGTTCCTAGCAAAACACGATAAAAATTAAAAAAAAAAAAACAGTGAAATAAATTGATGCATAGGAATACTAATTTAATTAATTAGTAAATGCATTTTTTTCACAAATTGAGATTTGAAAGTTATCTTTATGTAATAAAAAAAGTACTAAATTAAACGTGATGGAAAAAAAAACTAGGTTATAAAGGTTACGTTATGTTAGGTTGGGGTTATTACTTTTTTTTTTTTACATTAAATAATATTATTATATAATTTATAAAGAACAGTGTTTTTATAAACAACTGTGCAAAAAAAAGTTCTGCTGTGTAGTTTATATATAAACTGTTTTTTTTTTAAATAAATTAAATGTTAATAATATTGAACATATAACAATAAATAATAAAATAAATATTCGCTAAGAAAATATTTATTTCAGAGCAGCATTTTAGTTTTTTGTAAAGGTAGGTTGCAGCGTATTTTTCGCAAAAAAACTCGATTTTGATTTTAGGCCAAATTACCAAATCAAACTGAATAATTTTTTCCAGTAGCTTATAATTACTATCAACTCACAAAAAAATGTGAAAGTTGCTTTGAAAATCACGAAAAATATTTATAACACGAATAAATAAAAAAAGCTAGCGTACGAAATACGTGTTGTTTAAAAAATATGACATATTATATTCGTTCGTTGATTGAGTATTTTGGCTTCCAGTGCAAAATTAAGTTTTGTTTGAAAATGGTCGCGCAGCCGTTTCTATTAATTCTGCTGGTTTAAACATTAGACCGTTTTGTTCTGTAAAACCTGGACCTTTGCTTTGTGAGAATCTACTAATTAAGGTGGTATATTGAGTAAATTAATTTTAAAGGAGAAATGTTTGTATATCATTCAAGTTTCTTACCTTCTCCAGCCTGTCATGGGTCGACTTCTGAGGTCCTCTTCGCTAAGGCCGTAGAGGCCGATGCAAGCCAGGAACCAAGCAGTCACCAGAAGGTAACATATTACCATCACTCTGAATGGTAAAAGAACCACGGTGAAGATTGCAGTCTGAAAAGGAAGGAAAAGGTTAGGTTAGGTTGGGTAACCACACGCACTAAAATGTCGCCAAATTCGTTCAACCTATAAAATATCTATACTTCCCAGGTAATAGTCCAGTAAAGGAAGGAGTTGTAGAGTGCGTGAGCAGGAACCTAAGCGATTCTTTCAGGACTTGTTTAGGGTGCTTAGGGTGTGAACATACTAAAAGTCCTGACGTCTAGGTGGTGAGCTAGGGGGGGGAGGGGGGGGGGGGGGGAAGGTCCCGATTTTCGGGTTTCCGTGTATATCTCAAAAACGGTGCGTCGCAGAGGAAAACTTTTTTAGAATAAGTAAAAGCTCATAAAATTATCTACAACTTTTATTCTATACGTAATTTTGGAAATCGAAGCCGTTTTTGAGTTATACGCTCCACAAATGTCAATATTTTCGAAAAAAATCATTTTACCTCAAATTTTTCATCAAACATTCCTTCGTATCGTCTAAAATATTCATCCAAGAAAGAAATGCGTTTGAAAAAAGTTGTAGATAATTTAATTACCTTTTAGAATATATATACATATCTAAATAAATCTCCAACCAGTAAATATTTACAGCAATTTTAAGTTTTTTCGTAAAATGTCATTTTCAGAAAAAGCTGTTTTTTCTTACCAAATTATTAAGACGGGTTTTTTCTTCATGGGAATTTCCTTATTAATTTTTGCACGCAAGAAAGCAGGTAAATTGTTCTCGAACAGATGATTAGTGGAATTCATTTTATAATCATTATTATTGTGATGGGTGATTAGGTTAGTCGTCGGAGATGCTACAATAACATGCTACGATGCTGTTCGAGTTGGTGAAAAGGCAATGAATGCGATAGTGGGCTTGAAATTCTCAGACATCAAGTTGTCCCGCAAAGATCGGGCATTCCCAATGTCTTCTGTCAGCTCGTCGATAAAAATTCACGATGAAAAGGTTGCAGTTGACCCAACATTGCTGTTTCAGCGGATGTGTATAAGTAAACTCGCGCCCTTGAGATGATTCAGCGCCCTTGAGATGATTTTTCATGAAAACGGCGCTTTATAAATCAGCCAAATATTATTATTATTAAACGATCAGATAAGGATTCGATGAAATTTTTTGAGTATGAGTTGGCCCCATTTCCCTTGGCACTGTTCTCAATAACATCAAGTTACACTCTCAACTTTATATGGATTCACGTTTTCATATCCTCTTTGGACGTGAGGGTCCTGACAAACGTTGTTTATCCATGGCATCGTCATTCTCAGTGGTGGATGGTTCTTGCTGAAAGGGCTCTACATCGTCTTCATCGTCGCCCTCGGCAACAGGCACGCTATTGAGGCATCTCCCTTGGCAGTGAAGGCACGCTGCAGAACAGGTCAGCATTGCTTTTAGGCATCCACATTTGCCAATTGCACAATCCTTGGTGCAGCGGCAAAATATCATTTTCAAAAGGACCATGTTTCCACCCCCATTCTTCAGGGGCAGCTCAATCCCGAGCCACTGCTGAACTTGGTGGTATGTCCGCCGGGAATGCTGTTTAGCTGCACTCTCTGTTGGAGGGAGGGAGCTGATGTCAGACTTCATATTTGCCACGGACCTTTGTGAACGACTGGAAGCGGTACTGGTTAAGGGAGGTCTGTCTTTTTGGCGCCGCATACCATTTCAGGAAGCATTTATTTACAGCCTCTTCAACCTCGTCGTGAGTAGAGGAGGGGTTGTAAAAGATCATTGCCGCTTGCTTGATCATTTCTGACTCCAAGTACAATTTTGAAAAGCCCACCTTGCTTCTCCTGAAAGTTGCAGACGTTGTATCGCATCCGGTAAATGAATGTAAAAATATGATGTATTCAAATCCACGATGCTGCATCTCTTGGGTGGACAGTGCCATTGTTTTGGTTTTCCCTCGTCAGGGTTTCAGCAGCAGAATATCTTAGGCGGGAGGAGTGGAAGCAATCAAAAGGACACTGAGGTGAACACCCTCACTAAAGATAGCCACTGAGTTGTGAAAGGATAGTTCCACAGCAGTCTTCACGATAAGGACGTCAGCATCATCGGTGGCCTGAAGAATCTGTATCCCATTCTCCCGAAACTTTGTCTGTAGTAATGAGATGAAGTTACTTTTGTTGGTAGGATTGGATAAAAAATCTTCCTGTTTAACGGGTATTGATTTGTTACATGTCAAATTGATGTTGGCTGACCTTCTCAGTCTGTATCGTCGCATCTGTTCTTGTAATTTCGTACTATTGACTGGATTTGCGTACCCATCAAATACCACAGTGCGAGTCATACCAGGATAGTGGTGGTTGACATAAGTGATATAACGATCACAAATTGCGGCAACGGAGGCATCTTTTTGTCAAATTACTCTGTATAGTAGAAATCCTCCGTCCACAACTATGTTCATCTGAGACAGTAGAACAGTTTTTTTGGTAGGCTCGAATAAGCTATACAGAACAGATTTAGTTGTCTTTCGCATCCCACTTTCATTGAACAGTGCCAAGGGAAATGGGGCCAACTCACACTCAAAGAATTTCATCAAATCCTTTCATCGTGAATTTTTATCGACGAGCTGACAGAAGACATTGGGAATGCCCGATCTTTGCGGGACAACTTGATGTATGAGAATGTCAAGCCCACTATAGCATTCATTGCCTTTTCACCAACTCGAACAGCATCGTAGCACGTTATTGTAGCATCTCCGACGACTAACCTAATAATAATGATTATAAAATGAATTCCACTAATCATCTGTTCGAGAACAACTTACCTGCTTTCTTGCGTGCAACAATTAATAAGGAATTTCCCATGAAGATAAAACCCATCTTAACATTTTGGTAAGAAAAAACAGCTTTTTCTGAAAATGACGACATTTTACAAAAAAACTTAAAATTGCTGTAAATATTTACTGGTTGGAGATTTATGTAGATATGTATACATATTCTAAAAGGTAATTAAATTATCTACAACTTTTTTTAAATGAATTTCTTTCTTGGATCAATATTTTAGACGATATGAAGGAATGTTTGACGAAAAATGTGAGGTAAAATGTTTTTTTTTGAAAATATTGACATTTGTGGAGCGTATAACTCCAAAACGGCTTCGATTTCCAAAATTACGCATAGAATAAAAGTTGTAGATAATTTTATGAGCTTTTACTTATTCTTAAAAAGTTTTCCTCTGCGACGCACCGTTTTTGAGATATAAACGGAAACCCGAATATCGGGACCTTCCCCCCCCCCCCTCCCCCCCCTAGCTCACCACCTAGACGTCAGGACTTTTAGTATGTTCACACCCTAAGCACCCTAAACAAGTCCTGAAAGAATCGCTTAGGTTCCTGCTCACGCACTCTACACCTCCTTTTGGACCATTCGTTTACTGGACTATAAGTAAAGGACGTTGTACATTTTCTGCCTGTACTGATACATAAAACAATATATGTAGCATCCCGTTCATTGGTCAAATTATTGTACATTTAGTTTCATATCAGTGATCGATGGATGAACCGGGGGATGCAATTTTAGCTATACGAGGGGAGGTTTTTAAGTTCGCGGAATGGGAAGGTTAGAGATAAGTGGGGGTGTCGTTGAATTAGATACTAATTGAACAACTCATTATAAGTATAAACACCGGGTTTTATCGTAATTAGGTCATTAGTCTTTGAGCTATCGCCGACCAAACATGTCAATCGGGAAGAAATTGTGAAATATGGAGAAGATCGAGTTCCGCGCTGTTATAAAGTTCCTTACCAAGCAAGGAAAATCATTTCTGACCATAGCGAAAGAGATGTCATCCGTTTACGGGGACTCTTGTCCAAGTAAAACTATAGTTTACTAGTGGCATACCCTCTTTAAACAAGGCAAGGGTCACTTGAAGACGACCCACGGCCAGGAAGGCCGATCGAGGCCACCACTCCGGAAATTATTCAAAAAGTCGAAAAATTAATATTAGTAGATGCCCGACTAAAGAAGAAACAGCTTTTGCAGAAATAGTTGGAGTATCAGATACAACCATTTTCAAAATTCTCCATGGCCATCTTGGCATGACTAAAGTCAGTCCAAGATGGATGCCGGGAATGCTTGCCGCCTCAAAAACAACAGCGTGTGGAGGTTTCTCGTGCATTTTCGGACCTCTGTAGGGAAGACAAAGGTCGAGTGTTGCGATGGCTGCCCTGCAGAAGGTGGGCTTTGATATTTTGTCAAACCCACTTCACAGTCCTGACCTGACTCCCAGAGATTATTACTCATTTCCAAAACTTGAAAAAATAACTTCGTGGGAGAAAGTTTTCAAATGATGAAGAAGTGAAGGATGTAATTTTGGCGTATTTTATAGACAAAGTCTTTTTTTTTTGGGTATACATAAGTTGATTGAAAGATCCAAAAAATGTATTAGGGTAGCAGGTGAATATATTAAAAAGATTTTTATTTCCACTCCTTACCCTCCTTTCCGCGAACTTAAAAACCCTCCCTCGTAAGTTTTCTTTGTTTTTTTTTTTTTTTGTTTTATTAATTTCAATAACAAGGTTTGTACATGTATGTATGATGTATATAATAAGTATAGATTCATTTTTTTTTCACAGACCTCCTCACTAGGATTTCCTGTTCTGAGGTGGCCTGTAGTTTTTTTAAAATATTTGTATTTGGTTATGGATTGTCTTTATATCGTCTTCATGATGTTTGTAATTTTATTATCACTTTGATCTCTCAGCCATATTTTTACTTTTGTTTTAAATATATTCATTTCCTTTATATTTTTGATTTGATCTGGTAGAGCATTGTATAATTTTATAGCATGGAATTTATTATTTCTCTGTCCAAAAGATGTGTTCAAACTAGTTGTTATAATGGTTTGACTAGTTTGTAGTTAGAAATAAGATTATAGAAATATAGCATAAGTTTGTACAGCGTAATGGCGCTAAATAAATTATCCAAATATTATTATTTATAATGTACATCGCATTATGTACAATGACGTCACATTTCTGACGTTCACAGCGTTTATCTATGATACTAATATTCAATTCAATTTGGGGGGAGGTATGTGAACCGCCGTGAACTATTTATTGAATAACTAACACCAACACCACTGCCATAGGTCACCCCAAGTGGTTCGCTACGTTTGGTGATTTAGCAGGGGTGCCCGGGTTAATGGGGGAGGTTTGTCTAGCTCTTAACGGCGGATACGACTGCCCACCAGCGGCATGGCAGGCCGGATCGTGAGGTAATGGTTGAGGGAAATCTTTTGACCTCTCCAGCCGGACTCTCTCGACCTATCACCTTGCACCGCAGTGGGAGGAATACATTAATACTTCCGTCACTCCTGGACACACTGAACCCCAGATTCCTGCCCACCTCTCATACCCTTTTCCTTCCTTCCCTCTTCTTCCTTTCCCTAAAAAGGTTCCTCCACACAGCGTCCCCAAAGATGACAGAGGCCACGAGGAAATTGAGTGTAAAGCTAATGTAAAAAAAATAATCTGTATGGTGACTGGACATTTCAACAACATGCTACTTCATCACATTAGAAAAGCCATTAAAAATAATGAAAGAAAAAGATTAAATATATTAGGTTAGGTTATGGGCTATTTTTCAATTTATTTTTTTCATAGCTTTTCAAAGGGGTGTTGAAATGCCACTTCGTTGGGTTGTGGTGGAACCAATGTGTATAGCGTCAATTTTGTGAAAAATAACCTCAGAGCCGAACCGTAGCGTTTAGGTTTGCTGTTTTTTCTCGAATAACCATAAATGTGCAATAAAACTTATACATACTCGTATATTGAAAATGAAAGATTTTTACTCCATATAAATATAAAAATTCGAGTGCAGTTTACACGCGGAAGAAGCGAAACTTTACCAAAAAAATCTCAACCAATACTTGAAAAGTGAGGTCATAATCAAAGCGACCAATGAGCGCAGACCTAGCGTAATTTCAGTTTCATATCTCACCAAATAGGAGCCTTTAAAAGTGACATCATAAAATTAAAATGGCCAATGAGCGCAGTTGATGCTTCGCAGGTGCAGTAATCGTCATTTCCGTTTTATCCGAAATTCAAATCACAATGGGGCTATAGAAGTTTCACTTCAATAACACGTATATTTTTTTAAATTTCTGACCTATAATCATAATATTACAACGAGTTGTTACCGCATTGCATGACCTAGGTGACGTGACTACGTTAAAAAAAAATTCCACGTAAATAAAACTGCAAAGCCATTTCTACCAAAATGGAAATGTTTCATACACAATGCAAACATGGGAAATGAAAGCCATTTGGATCGCTTTGTATCACGTAGAATGCCTGGAAAAAACTTGAATAAATGAATAGTTAAGAGGAAGCCACATGCCAAAAATGTGTATATTCATGCATATCCCAAAAAAAATAAAAACGATTCGCCATGACTGTACACGCTGACGACGTCCACTCCACTCGGCTCGACACTAGAACGCTCACTGAAAGCAGAGGCGCTCGTGCGATCGTCAGCGCCGACAGCTACGCGGCGCCGACGCGCGACGCGTACGGCCGCGTAGCCATCAGCGCTGACCACCCTGCGCGCTGATAGCTACGCGTCATTCAAAAACGCTACCTAGAAGTTCATATATCTCGACCATCAGCGCCAACGGTGCGCGTGCGGTCGGCGTAAGACTAAATTCAGCCTAAGGGTTGCTATTTTATTTGACGTGAACTGTAATTTGTTCGTTAGCTGCCTGAAGTCGTGCTCGGGAACAATGACAAGTTACCGACATTTTCGATAAAACCTATATTGATCGACCATGCTGGGTACCCAGGTCTTAATGATCTGGCGTTGGGAAGTACGGTTCCACAACAACTCAACAAAGTGGCATTTTTATGAAAGTTTTTGGCAAAGTTATGATTTTTACCCTTAACCTAACCTAACGTAACCTATTTGACCAATTTTAATTTTTTTTCTTTACTTTTAATAACTTTTCAAAGGAGGTATTGAAGTTGCACGATTCTGAGTTGTCCGGTCACCGTGAAGTACATACAATACTGTACCGATCTTCTTTCCCATCTCTTATACCTCACAACATACACAAATTTGGTGGGGATACCGTAGTCCCACAGGCTCCAGACGGTTGGGAGCAGTTGGGACTCTTGTGCGGTATTCGCATAAATAATGTAGTACAAAATGTAGAACTCTAGTAATAAAAACAAAAATAGATTGAGTAAAAATTCAAACATAGCGCGCGATTAATTTTATTTTTGTTTTTCATTTTTTGAGACAACAAAAGAGATTAATCGATACAATATTTTCATCGATATCACTGGGCTTAAACTACATTCAACTCGGATTAAATTATATCCCTTGTATATTTATTACTAGCTTTTGCCCCCGGCTTCGCTCGCATGGTGTTAGGGGGGTTTCCACTCCGCCTCTTCCACCTTCCTGTCCCCACTCCACTCCTCCCCTCCCCCCACCCCCCTTCCCCACTCTCTTCCCTTTTCATCACCTTCCCCTTTCCTCTTCCCCCCCCCCTCACCGCCCCCTCGATACCGTTACATTCATTTTTCAAACAGCTCGCGTGTCACCTATTGCAATTTTTATACAAATTTCATAATGCCAGAGCTCTGAGCTATAGCCTATATGTTATTCTGATGTATAAGCTATATTATTGTAAAGTTTCATTAAAATCCAGTCAGTAGTTTTTACGTATGGTTTTTTTTACGTATAGGTCTAAGAGCGATGTCGACAGCCGTATACACCAGGCTAGGCTTGCTTTCAATAAAAGGTCGAAAATAATTGAATCAAATAATATAGACCTAAAGCTGAGAATACTCCTCATCAAGACCTATGTATGGAGTATCTTGATGTACGGCTGCGAAACATGGTGCCTATCCAAAAGAGATAAACGGAGACTAGAGGCTTTTGAGATGTGGTCCTATAGAAGACTATTAGGAATTTCCTGGAGAGACCACATTACAAATGAGGAGGTTCTCCAAAGAATCGAAGGAGGAAGGCACCTGCTCAGGACCTTGTCCGAAAGGCGTGCAAGATGGATCGGCCATGTAATACGACAAGAAGGCCTCTTGCATTCCATAATGGAGGGTATGACCGAGGGGACAAACTCTAGGGGACGCCCACGCCGAGAGTACCTGGAGGACCTGCTGGTGGACGTGCGCTGCTTATCATATGCAGACCTCAAAAGAGCCGCACAAGACAGGGAAGAATGGAAGAGGAAACTAAAGGAAATTGCTGCAAACCAATCCCAGGATTGAAACCAGAGAGAGAGTTTTTACGTGAAAGAGTAACAAACATACATACATCCACACAAACTTTCGCCTTTATAATATTAGTAGGATGTTCAAACGAATTCCCGGTAAGCGTTGCAATGCCATTTAAGATGAATATATACGTGAAATCCTATTTAGATACTATTTTGATTAATCTTTACGACGAATCGGCTTACAGTATGAACATAAAAAAATATGCTACGGATAAATTGAAGCTTTAACTACTTTATCTATGTATTGGAATTGCAATAAAATTATTATTTACGTAACAAAAAATATAAGCGTAAACCACTAAAAAAAATGTTTTCTCATGACTTAACTATGAAGTAATGTAAGTAACAATTTTTAAAAAATACCCCTTTACGGCTAAGACTATTTTTGACTTTATCTATGTTCTAACTTTTTTTCGTTCTTATAAAATTATGCACAAAATAAATAAAAACCACTTTTTCGCTTACTAGCCTCGTGCAAAAAGACGCTCGATTTTAAAATTTTGCAGGCATGAGATTCGACATATTTCTAGCGTTTATATTCCTCTTAAATTGGAATTGTTTCCTTGACCCTCTCCCTACTCGCGTTCCCCTGCACTTCCCCCCCCCCCCCCCCGTCTTCAGCTTACACCCGTCCGGCGAACCTCCCCTCCCTCGTTTCCCTCCCCACCTCCCGCGTTTACTTTCCACCTTCCCCCATCCCTCGTCTTCCGCGAACCCCACTCCTCCTTCGTTCCCCTCCGCCCCTCCCGCATTCCCCTTCCCTCCCTGCCGCTACACTACATGAAATGCACTCATTTTTCAAACAACTTAAGAGCAATTAATTGCAATATTTTATACAAATTTCATAACGCCAGAGCTCACCAAATACATAGAAACAAAACAGCACACCGAAGTTTCATTGCAATCGGATGAATAGAATAAGAAATAATTTCATAACGCCAGAGGTCACTATTATACACAGAAACCATCGCGGGCAAGCCCACATCCCCAAAGTTTCATCTCAATCGGATGAATGATTTAGCAACGCATAAGGAACAAACAAAGAAACATTAATTTTTAGACGTTTAGATAATTTAAAAAATCGTATGGTTAAATTTTATATTTATACGCCTATAAATAATCACTGAGAAGACTTCGGTGGCTGGATCATGTGGAGAGAATGACCGAGCATCAAGCACCAAAGTCCCTGCTGAACTCAAGACCAATAGGGCGAAGGAGCCTGGGAAGACCACCATTAAGATGACAGTGGCGGAACTAGCTTTGGCGCCAGGGGGGGGGGGGTCACGTAGTGCCAGGGGGGGGGGGGTCACATAGCGCCAGGGGGGAGGGTCACATAGTCGTGGTTAAGTCACAAGAAGTTATAATTTAATTTTGATAATAATAGATACAAGTAAAAAGTAGGTAGGTAATTTTAATAATAATAGATATAAAAAATATATAAAAACATTATGTTTAACGATTTTAATTAGCGGTCCACCTAGGTCCTGGACCCAGCCCAGGGGGGGGGGTCATGACCCCCATGACCCCCCCCTGGATCCGCCCTTGTAAGATGAAGTGACAATGTCCTCAAAGACATATCTATCTTGAAGCTTCTAAACTGGAGAGAGCTGGCACAACACCGAGATGAGTGGAGGAAGACTCTTGAGGAGGCTAAGACCCACCAGGGGTTGTAGATCCAAGACTGATGATGATGATGATGAAATAATCGGTGACCCTCTTTTAAAAATACTTTTTCCGTTTCATTAATTTTCCAACAAAAATACAATGGATACTTAATTTCAAACAGTCACACGTCAATAATCATGACTCATCACTCACCATATTGAAAATTCTACCCATTGTTGATCGATTCAGATTTAAAAAAAAAATTGTTCATGCCCGTTGCAATTATTGCACGCATCTTATCGGTCAGTGCATTGGTATGGATTATGGATGGTTTCGCAAAAATACCTCAGCACTTTGCATAATTCATTGTTCCGAGCGTAACAATTGATAGCATTTATTGCAGTTTGATAAAATGCATAGCTAATTTATAGATATTAATGGGCGTGTATTCGAGTGGAAAAAAAAAAAAAAAAAACATAAAACTTGGAGGCGATAAACGTTTTTTACACCACTTTTTATGAGTTCATAAGTTTAATCATCTCATTCATTCTTCCTCGGGCGTCGTCCTCGACTTCTTCTACTATTCACAATTGGCGTAAAAGAAATTTTAGAAAAATTAAAGCGATTTAATTTTAATATTTAATTTGACAATTCGTGGTGGAATTCCATTATAATGTTATAATAAAACACATATAAAACTTATTTACACTTAATTTATTTTTTACCGTGACCGTTTAATCTGTTAAAGCCATCTTCAGACTGATACAAATAATTATTAATCAACAATTTGTATACATAACATATGGGGGAGGGGGAGGGGGGTAATCTACGAGAATTTTATTCAATTTATGTGGTTTTTCCACATTTGTTGTAATGTCGTCTTTACAAATAACTAAAAATCCAATCGTCAAATTATGGCAACCTACCATTGAAGATGTTTTTTTTTTATTTGTACCAGTCTGAAGATGGCTTTAACAGGTTGAAACCGGTTACGGTAAAAATAAATTAAGTGGAAATAAGTTTTATATACATATGTTTTGTAATATTATTGTTTTTTTAGTACAATAACAATTTGAAAACAAATAAATCGATAAGGTATATAATGTACCTCGTATGTGAACGATGTTTCAGTAAAGTACACCCGCGAGATATTGATCTATTGGCAGCAACTTTGAACAGTGCTTCATTGTATTCAATCACAAAAAGAACCGATACTTCGGATAAAGCACGTAGCCTACCATTGAGATACGTCACAGCAGAGATCCGGCCAACCAGAGCGTGAGGTAAAACTAATGTGACCAAACGTTTCGTTTCCACCGGGACAGTCCCGATTTCACGCAGCGTGTCCCGGTGTCCCCGAACACAGCTTCAGAACCCCAAAATGACCCCTTTTCGAAAAGAAAGCGTTATGCACCTACACAAACAAACCGGTAATCTTGAAATACCTACATAAAAACATAAAACAGCTAACCCTAATATGACATGACAAAAAACATTACTATGTTGTCAATTTTGTTGTATGGAAGTGTGAGGCTTCCAAAACGAATAAGATAAGAAATTTAATTTAATTTATTAAGATGAATATATACGTGAAATCCTATTTAGATACTATTTTGATTAATCTTTACGACGAATCGACTTACAGTATGAACATCAAAAAATATGCTACGGATAAATCGAAGCTTTTACTAGCTTTTCTATGTATTGGAATTACAATAAAATTATTATTTACAAAAATAAGCGTAGACTTAACTATGAAGCAATGTAAGAAACAATTAAAAAATACACCTTTATGGCTGTGGCGGTTACTTAACCCGCCCCGTGAAATTTACCGCTGCGCCACTGGGCCTCCACAGAATTCGCTGGAAGCCCACACAACGAACTACCTACCTACGGCCGATACTGCATCTACCTACAGCGGAATGATAATTCCGCCACCTGCGCGAAAGAGCTAGAACGTCTGGCTGTACCAAACAAGTGCCCGCAGAAGGTTCGAGCGATTTCTCACCTTTGCGTGAATTCACGCATTACCTACCGGGAGACTAATTACTTGCCACGGGTATATAAGCTGCGCTCGCTTGCTCGGAGCCAGTCAGTATCAGTTCAACAGTCGGTCAATATTTCAACAAGTAACAGATCGCACAAGTGCTCCTGCATGGCACACATCCAGGGCAGCTTCCCGAGGTCCATCACCACGTCTCAGCTACAAGGCCCATCGTGCCTTCAGCTCCTGAGAACAGCTACATCCCGCGACTTATAAGGTTTGACGCCACCTTCAGCCAAGGGATCAGCTCACCACTTTATGGCACCCCGAAGCCCACCGTGCTTCGCTGCCATGGAACACGCTCCGCCTCGCCAGGACTACCTGCTGGTGGCTCAGCTCACCGAGCCACACACCGTTCATCTCCGCGACTTCAAAGCGTCGAGCAACGGCCTGGAAGATAGGTCATCTCCACCGCCATGGTGTCGAGCAACTCGCTGACCTTCACCACACCATCTCCACCGCACGCCTGCAGCATCTCATCTACGGCACCCTGCATTACATCTTGTTACCGCTTCACGACTCGCTTCACTTCGACTTGACGCCTTTTATTTCTCGTTCTGTCTCCCGCTCCCTCATGGCTAAGACTATTTTAGAGGTTTTCCATGTTCTAACATTTTTTCGTTCTTATAAAATTATGCACAAAATAAATAAAAACCACTTTTTCGCTTACTAGCCACGTGCAAAAAGACGCTCAAGTTTAAAATTTTGCAGGCATGAGATTCGAAATATTTCTAGCGTTTATATTCCTCTTAAGCCGCCGCTATTCGAATTTCTACCAAGTTTTTACATTTTTTTTTTTACATGTTCATATTCAAATATGTTTATACCACTCTTCCATGGAAGCGTTAGCTTGTGTCTGGAAGAGTAGTGTACATTTTTAAATGCTATATTTAAGTTCTTAAATTACAATGTGAATGTAAAAAACAATAAGTTGTAAGTTCGGTGATATGTAATTATAAGTATTTATCTACTATCAAAACAATTTTACTATTTGGATAATGTATCTAGAATTATTGTAATCAGTTGCTAAAAACAATACAAAATTTAACTTATTTGAAGAACGGAGAATCACTTGGAAACTGAGTTATAAGTAGTTATTTTTAAGATTAGATTAGTCGGAAACTTTTTTTTTTGAGATTATCTTAAAAATATTTTTTAACAGTGTTTATTAATTGGATTTTATCATTAATTTTTCTAATATATAAATCAATATATCTCATAATATAATATAATATATCTCCCTTAAATATTTAAGCTTTTAAAAATACATATTTTTAAATCAATATCTATACATTCCCCACGCCGAAATGCAAATTATATGAAAGCGTTTCAAAAAATTTCCCTCGATTGAAAAAAATGGCAAAATATGCTCCGAAAATTATTATAAACACGTTTGTTTCAGTTATTTTGCAAGTTACATGTATGAAAAAATTCACAGTGTTTCTTTGAATGTTGTTTTAGACAACCCCCAAGATTTTTGCTCTACTTTAAACGAGTCGTGTTTTATTAAACATTTTCACAATTTTAGCTTCAATTTAATCGTTTTAAATATTAGCGCGCTTTCTCCAACATTCGTAAATACATATCTCTCCATTTTCTTCTTTTTGAGCGGGGATATTGCGCTTTAAGGGGCTAGAATTCAAATAATCCATGCGCTTGATAGCTGCCAGACGAGTTGTGATCTAGCCTCCCACATACAAAATAAAGTAAATCACCTATATAGTAAATCACCTTTTATTTCGGTTATTGGTAAAAAATATCTCTTCAAATTTTGAACAAGTTCTAGAATTCCAATCGTCGGCGTCGCGTCGACGCGATTGGTAGCTGAAAGATGAATTGTAATTAGCCTCTTTTGTACAAATTGAGGCGAGATTTTTCGCAAAAACAGCGCTGTATAAGTTGTTCAAATTTATTACGATTATTAAGGGCCCGCAACCCGGATTTGCACCGATTCATTACATATTTCCCTTAAACACGGTAAGTTTTAAAGCTCTTAAAAAAAAAATGTTATTCTTGAAGATAATATCTAGACTTTGCCCGCGCCGAAACGCAAATTATATAAAATTCCCTCGATGGAAAAAAATCGCAAAGAATGCTCCAAAAATTATTATTAACACGTTTGTTTCAGTTATTTTACAAGTTATGTGTATGAAAAAATTCACAGTGTATCTTTAAATGCTGTTTAAGATAATGCCCGCGAGATTTTTGCTCTATTTTAAACGAGTCGTGTTTTATTAAACATTTTCGCAATTTTCGCATCGATTTTGTCGCAGTAAATGTTAGCGCTCTCTTCTAACATTCGTAATTTCGTATCTCTCCATCTTTTTCTTTTCGGGTCCGGTTGCAGAGCCTTAAGTTGGTACCTACCGTTTTTCGGTGTCCCGGTTTGAGAGAAAAATAAATGGTCACATTAGGTATAACCTACCTACTGCCTACACTGCCAGTGCCTACCCACTGAGATAGGAAGGAAGGAAGTAACGGTTTATCCAGGTGGGAATAACAACGGTTTTTATCAGCTTTTTGACTCACACGGAGAAAGGTGAGAAGCTTGGAATAGTTGATTTGTTTTGACCGGGTTAGGTCATTATACCTTTGGCGGGGACTCCATAAATGTTAGTGCAGTCATAAAACATATATTGATAACTTTGTTTTTAAATACAATGACGATAGATCACTCAAGAAGTCGGAACCAACCACGGAAAAACTGAAGAAGTGTCTGGCTTTAGAAAGCAATTTTTTTCTTGCAAGAAAGTAGCAATGAGTAGGAATGAGGAAGAAACGTAAATTACCTTAGTAAATGAACTTGGCATGCTTGTGATTATATCTGTTCAAATTCATCTGTACTTACGGTAACTAAATTGGATACCGCGAAATGTAAACAAGTCTTCGTAAACAAATTTTATTTATTTATTTTATTTATAACATTACATTTGATACATTTGTATGGCAAAAATAACATAATAATAACATTGAAAAATAACTATAAAATGTGTACAAGTGTTATTATGTCTTGTGGGTCGATATTAGTTCCTAGCTAGGCAGATTGCCCGTTCTAAGGAACCAAATGCTGGTGAGAATGCAAAAAATATATATATTTTTTTAACAAAATGTTCATTTTAATTTTTTAAATTAAATATACATTAATAAAGATGCCAGAAAATTTATTCTGCAAAAAAAAAGAAAAAGAAAAGAACGTATATTATTTAAATAAAAAAAGTTTTTATTTTTTTTATTTAAATAATATACGTACTAATTTTTTTTTACTAAATGTGCCGTTAATAGGCCGTGTAAGTACAAGTATACTTTGTATCCTGACAAAGAAACCGTTGGTTTTGAACATGTTGATAATTTATATTAAAAAAGTGGTTTTATTAAAGTTTATTATTTAAATTTAAAATAGTTTAAACTTTCCGCAACTGACACCACAGAATCACACTATAACCCGTAAAAAGACAAGGTGCTAGATGTATTCAAAAGGTTATATAAATATATGAAGAGTGAAAATTCAAAAACGTCAAATGTCTATGCGCTGATTGTTTTGCTTTTGTTCTTAAACATATAATGCTGCCCCTCTTTCTTACACACTAAATGAAAATAGTCGAAAATGAGACAAATGGTGAACGTATGTCTGCACCCCTTCAAAGGCAAAATGAAATAAATATAATAAATCTCCCTCACACGTATAAAGAAAATGAAACGCAAATCCCATAAGTAAGTGGAAAAGTAAGAAAATCACAAAAAATGTAAATACGTACACAACGCCATCTCTGATACTGACAAAAACAAACACGGACAGTTGGAAACGCAAATCCCATAAGTAAGTGGAAAAGTAAGAAAATCACAAAAAATGTAAATACGTACACAACGCCATCTCTGATACTGACAAAAACAAACACGGACAGTTGCACATCGATAATTGCTTCATTGTGTAATTTTTAATTTAATAAAAAAACCGAATTTAATTCAGCTAATAAGTTAACCCAACAGTTATCGATTCTGAGGCGGTACGAAGTTCGCCGGGTCAGCTAGTATAACAATATAAAAGTATATTTTAAGTCGTTAAAACAGTGTATACAATATGAACATCTCGTACTTGTACTTATCATTAGTACCTACACTGCAAAACCGTTATGTTGTTAACCGAACCGTGAGATGTTAACCTGTAAAATCTCACTTTCTAATGAAGTACGTTGCTATTGCTATTAGTATGACATTTCACTCGCGTGCCGAGGAAGGTGGGCAAACCAAACGATCAAGGAACTCGAAACCGTCCGATTACAAAATTATTCTACGAGTATCATCTGATGATGAATTTCCATAAATATATTCAACAGACATCACGCGAAATCCGACATATATATAACTGTATGTATAACTTTAGATTTTCCATCCGCAGCAAAGGTTTTTGATCTCGTAAATATATTCGTTTATTTTTAACGAATATTGGTGAAACTCGACTTGAATCTATGTCACTGTTTCAAAAGATTTTGGATGTTTTTAAAAGAATTTTCACCGTAAAATGAATCAATTATACAATGTTAATTTCATCATGGTCGTTTCTGAAGAAGGGAAAAGAGAGGTTCAAAATTGATCGAAGGGTTCAAACGAATGAATCGATTCAATCCCAAACATGAATGGTGAGATTGAAATAGGTCTTTATGCCCCCTAGTGAGTTAAGTAGGTCCTCTTAATTTGACTTTTTTTTTTTTTTTTACATTAACACCACACAGGAGGCCCTGAGGAAAATAATTTCCCTCAGGGCCTATGTCATCTTTGTAGATGCTGTGTGGAGGGTCTCTTTGAGGAAAGGAAGGAGTGACTACACTTAATCAGGAGTTCGCAACGGTCGAGCTCCGAATTTACAATTTTAAAAATTAGGGCGCTTATATTTCGCCGATCCTGAAGTGTGAGTGTTTTTAATGCGTTCATTATAAAAAGTTGCCTTAATTTGTGCTAAGGGGGTATTTAAATAACTTAAAAATAATAAATTGTAGAAACTTTCGCTAAATTCGTTCGAAATCTTTAATGTGAATTTTATGGTAAGGTGACCAAATAACGGAATTATACTCTAATTGGCTACGAACTAATGAAAACAAATAAATTTTTCATCACAGGAGGTTAATTAAAGTTTTTAATAGTTATCACTAAACATCCTAATGTTTTCATACTGTTGTTTGTAATGTGATTTATGTGGTGTACAAATTCTAGTTTTTCATCAAATATAACTCAGTCTCTTATTTTAGTTAACACCTCTAGTTGCATACGGTATATCGCATAATTGAATAGTATTAAAAAAATGATAAATAAACTCCAATTTACCTACGGCGCAAATGTCCTGCCCTGACGGGAACAAGTTTCAGATACCTGGGAACCGGGAGTTATAGCCGAATATCCAATGAAAGCTTTGGAACCAGGAGTTATAGACAAATACCCAGGAGTTATAGCCAAAAAACAAAAGCTGCGGAACCAGGAATTAACCCTATAAAAACCCCTGTGAACTTAATAAAAGAGACAGGACTACAGAATTTCAAGCGAATAAGATGAACATGGGAGATAGCACGATAATCTTTAAATAAAATTCAAAATTATTATCGGTGCTTCTAGCTCATAATACAACTTACATATTATTCTTTTCAATCCGTTAATTTTAACAGATGTTACACCATGTAAATATTTAAGTATTCACTGTCAAATATTTTCTAATTTACCTGACGTAACAAATTGTATAATTCTCAGTGATGGAAATGAACTCAGTCGAGGCTATTAAATTTTGATTGCTTATTGGGTTTGTAGTCACCAATATTTTAACTATTTTCGATTTCTCCGCAGTCAGTAGACAACAGAGAAATGAAACACAAATAAATAGAAATAATTTTTGTTTCATTCTGTTCGTGATCATAAACCTGTTCATGTTTTAAGCATAAATCATGATAGAGAGTTCATACAATGATTTCAAAAGAAGGCACCTATATTTTATTTGACACAAAGGGTATGGCCATTTCAACATCGTCTTCCGCTGATTGTTGTGACCAACTGAATAAATTAAAAGTACAAAGTCATTTCCAAATAAATTTTGATAAAATTTTGTGGTATTTTTTACATTTATTTTTATGGTTAGTTTTTCATAGGGTAGGTGGAGATTTTCAGGACTAGAGTGCTTGCCATGGTACTTACAATGTCAATTGAATTAGAAAAAAAATGCACCCCATTTTCCAAGCCATAAAAAAACTATGATAACCTCCCTTATGAATTACGCTGTACCATCAACCAATCAGAACAAATAAATAAAATTAAACAATTTTTCAAAAAAAAAACTTACAGTAAAAAGTAAATATTTTATACAAAACATATTATAACTTACAACTTAAGCGAGAATCGTGGCTCCCTTATCGGGCACAAGAGCTCCCCTTAGTATACATGACCAAAAACGACCTTTAATGTAATATTTTGTAAAATATATTTGTGTACATGCAACTCATATTTTTAATATCACAATAAAAATAAAAATTACGGAGCTGCGTAAACATACGAATGATAACTGTCAAGTTGACAGATCCAGTACAAAGCAATTATATTTAGCGGCAGCTATCTAATTCATCTGACCCCTTCTCAAATTTAATTAAGTTGTTTAGAAAATAATCGGAAAACATTAAAATTTTTGTGCCTGAATTTCACCAAATAAAACCAAACAATGCAATTTCGCGCTGTTTTTTTTCCGGTAGGAATCAAAATGGGCGGTGTTCAACGAATTTGGAATTGAGAGTTAAATCTTACGCCGTCCGCATAAAGACTATTTGCATTTTGTATCAGTTAACGCCCAGCGGCCCAGCTACCGTGGTGAATGGACGTCCCTAGTCTCTACGACGCTTGGTTCCGTGAAATCGATTTTAAATATCCTTAAATTTAAACAATGCGCAATAAATAAGTTAATGTTTTTTACAGGCCTTTACGAAATCATTCAGTAAAAAAACAACTCAGAAATACCTTCTTCAATCTTTCCAAAAAAGTCTTCTCTTGAAATCCCTCCCAAAAAGAGGCGGGGCCCTTTCTATGTCGAAATTTTCAAAGACTAGTGGATCACCTTCCTGTGACTAGTAGGTTTCGTTAGTAAAAAATACGCTTAAAATTGGGGTCCCCGGGCGGTCACCGCGCCCGTGGACATGTCAAACATAATTTGGCAAATAAATAAATACTACCACGTGAAAGTGAGAATTTGTTCCAATAACCTGTATTTAGCGGCATGCTAAACGTTTATAGTTTATTCATATAACACACGATGCGAAAAAACTTGTTTTTGAGAAAAAACGAAAGTTATTTGAAATAAAACGTATAAAAATCGGCAAACCGGAGGTCATCAGATGAACCTGTAATAATAATTGGAGATTTATCTAAAATGTATGTAAATGTTACTTATTAGAATAAAAACGCATGAAATTTATGTAACATAATTTAAATAACCTTTACTTTCAGTTTTGGCGCTCTCGTAGGCTGCTTTTTCATAAATTAATAGTTGTATTTTTTTATGTTAACTCTGCACAGGAGGCTCCGAGAAAAATAATTTCTCTCAAGGCCTATGTCATCTTTGGAGATGCTGTGTGGAGGGTCTTTTTGAGGAGAGGAAGGAGTAAACATGGATCTTGAAGAGACCCTTTCTTTTGTAAATTTTTGTAAGTATGTTAAAATATTACGAGAGGAAAATTATATAGCAATATCTAGAAGAAAACATAATATAAGCGTTAGACGTGTATCACACACAGCTATAAAAGAAAAAAAGATTATTTGGCTTGGCTTATTCGGCTTGGTTTCGGCACCGGTGCATAGTCGGGAAACACGCCAAACGCGTGCCCAATATTTGTAAACGGTTGACATTTGTCACATGAGAACGGGTCGTTTCTTCAACTCGTTCTAGTGATCAACAGCTCGGCTGTGGAATGATTTGCCGGCCTCTGTGTTTCCTCCTTCCTACAACATGGATCTCTTCAAGACCAATGTTCATTCCTTCCTCTCCTCAAAAAGACCCTCCACAAAGCATCCCAGATGACATAGGCTCTGAGGGATATTATTTTCCTTAGGGCCTCCTGTGTGGAGTTAATATAAAAAAGGTACCCGGCTATTCAAATCTGTTAATCATACACTGCTAATGCAATTTCAGGTAACGTTTCGATTCTAATTCTAGAGAGATACTGAGAGTATATAACCTTAACCACCCTACATTACTTTAATTAATTAATTGTTTACTTGAACGGTGATATCTAGTATCATCAAATTCCACACATTTTCATATCTGAAATTTTAACGTCAACGCCACTTTTTCAACTGTGACAACTAAATGTACCAATATTGTTCTATAAGAACTACATTTATGTGTTGAAATTTTACGGAAAATAACATGGCTCCGGGAACTTTTAATTAGTTTTTTACTTTCTTTTTTGTAAACTTTTGATAAGTGTATCGAATTATCGACGAATGCACGAAGCTAGTTTTTGCTTAACGTGATTTCAAGGAAAAAGTTTTTGGACCATCGAAGCTATCTGTGATAGCCAGCAGACCAGCGTGGAGTCACGTAGACCAAGCGATGGAGTCAAAGCCAAAACGTGGTACGTAGCCAAGCCATCGGGTCTGGTAACAGACTTTTAGGCAGACAGAGTTTTCTGGACAAAATGTTAGCCAAGAGAAGTATTGCTAGGAGCAAAAAGCAATGATTTCATCATCAAGAAGGCTAAGGCACTGAAGAACTGTTTTGCTATCGAAGAAAAAAACAAGAAAGGAAGAAGTAAGAAATAAAGAAAGAAGCAAGAAATAAGTACAATGAAATGGAAAGGGAATTTAAAACAGACATTGAAGAAGAAGATAACACTAATAATCTAAACGAAAATATGAAAGACAGCAAGACACGGAAAAATAAAAACTGAATCGAACCCAGAGCCTCTCATCTTACCGGGAAAGGCGCCTCTACTAATTCGTCCACTGCCACGTTCCATCGAACCGTCATATTTGTCAATACCATATATCAAATTTTTGAATTGACAATATTATCTTTAACTATTTTTTTCCATTCTATGGGCAACTACCTTTTTCATTGGAAACAATCGTTCTAAGAACGGGTTTGTAACCTTTCATTGATGGGAATAACCTTCAAAAATAAAAGGGAGTTCTTATAAAAAAAGCAAATAAATATAGCATTTTCTGCGAGGTAAATTTCTTGAAATAAAAGCGTACGTAAATGAAAATCTGCATTATGCATTGCGAATTGCTAATAAAACGGATCTAAAATAGAATTTGGCAGCAATGCCGAAGATATATTAAAACAATTGCGGCCTAAAATATGGTGAATAAAGCGCGGTAAATAAAATTCTTCACTAAACTCTGTTGAATGCAATTATAGATAATTTGGATTATTCATTAAAATAAATGGACATAAATAGGGCACAATTATTACAACACCCCAAATGCTGCCTGGTTCAGGTTAGCATTTGGGGTGTTGTAATAATTGTGCCCTATTTACGTCCATTTATTTTAATGAATAATCCAAATGCTGTAATATTGATAACTTTTGGATTTAGTCAATACAGGATTGATATATGGTTTTATTGATCGTCCATTCTAGAGTACCCTGGACGATTGAATAATAATAATTGGACAATTCTAGCTTTCAATCTGCTAATATGTAATCTGGAATTGTTTGGTGGTACAATCTATAATCGCAGACCCAACCAGATGTTTCTTCCTACTTCTTGTTCCACGAACTGAGAGAAAATAATCGTGAATCATGGCCTGCTATTTCTGCAATATTGTCATGGAAATACAGTGACAGTTATTTTGATCACGTATGGTCAGTCATTTTTGTGGTTTTGTCTGACATAGTCACCCAAAGGTTATAAGAAATACTTGTAAAAATTATGGGTGATTTCTAACATTCCATCCACCACACTAGCTCACATTCTTAGGCTTAACTGTGATAGATTTTTTTTAGCTTTGCTTACGAATCTATTAGCATTATGCAATTATCCTATGGAGAATAATATCAAGGATCGGCATTGGGCGTTCACTATTATGATAGGTCACGTTTTTATGATCAAGTTATCCGAGGCTGGGTTTCTATTACGTGGTTGTAGATGCCTGAGGTAGGTTTAGGTTAGGTTTTTATGAGTATGGCTAAGCTAGGTTAAATTTAGGCATAACCTAACTTAACCATGGAGAGATATAACCTAACTTAATCATAGAGAGATACATTAACCTAACCTAACCCAACAATAAAAGTTTCACAAAACTAACAAACCTACCTCAGGCATCTACAACCAAGTAATAGAAACACAGCCTCGGATAACCTAATCATAAAACCGTGACCTATCATAATAGTGAACGCCCAACGCCGAGTCTTGATATAATTCTCCATGGCGTAATTACATAGGTACTACTAATAAATTCGTAAGCAAAGCTAAAAAAAAATCTCACAGTTAACCCTAAGAATGTGAGCTAGTGTGGTGGATGGAATGTTAGAAATCACCCATAATTTTACAAATATTTCTTATAACCTTTGGGTGACTGTCAGACAAAACCACAAAAATGACTGACCACACGTGACCAAAATAACTGTCACTGTGTTTCCATGACAATATTGCAAAAATAGAAAGCCATGATTCACGATTATTTTCTCCCAGTTCGTGGAACAAGAAGTAGGAAGAAACATCTGGTTGGGTCTGCGATTATAGATTGTACCACCAAACCCCAGACACCAGATTACATATTAGCAGATTAAAAACCAGAATTGTCCAATTATTATTATTCAATCGTCCAGGGTACTCTAGCATGGATGATCGATAAAACCATATATCAATCCTGTATTGACTAAATCCAAAAGTTATCAATATTACAGCATTTGGAATCCGTATTAGAGTACACATGAAAATTCCCTTGAGCGTATCCAACATAAATTCTTACGTCACATTAATTTTAAATTGGAAATATCCATTGAAAACATTAATTACTTCTCCCCGTTACATCTACTGGGACTTGACACATTAAAAGAAAGAAGAATTTGTTCTGACTTATTTTATTTATTTAAAATTGTTAATAACTTGTTGAACTCCCCTGAACTTCTTTCATTAATATGTTTTCATGTACCGAGTAGATCAGTTTGTCACAAATTACCTTACCGTTGTAACAATACAGGATTTAATGCTGAATTATATTCCATAATAAATCGCCTGCATATACTTGGTAATAACTAATAACATTAACAAGTAACATTATTTAATTAAAGATGTTTTCAGTTGGATTATAATCAAATATACTTTGGATTTTTATATTCTTCATCAATGCTTACTTATGGAATTTTTGAATTTATTCTTATTACGTACTTTACATTATTAGTAATTTATTTAGTTCAAAACAACTTGTATACATGTATAATATGAGATTTTCTTTTTCTTCATATTTGTATTTATAATAGCTTACTATTTGTTCTTTATGCTGTCACTTCAATGTTTACTTTATATTTTTTTGTCATATGAATGTTTTTTTCTTAACTGTGTATATTCTGTATCCATTTCAAATTATTGAATTCCTGTGTAAAAGCCGTTAATCGGCGTTAATTCATAATAAATAAATATTTCAAATATTTGCGATCATGGTTAACAATTGGTAAGAGGTATTCCGACCGACCGACGATTGATATCTTTTAGCCCGGTCTCCTTAGTATCAGATAAGTTTCGGATAATTAACTAACTAACCATCACGCCGTTTCCCTGCAGGGGTAGGCAGAGAGGACGGACCGCCAAACAACTCGGTATTAGCACACACTCCTTGCCTCGTTCACATCCATACATCATCTTATACATGCACTTCTATTATTCGGACTCTTAACATAGCCCAAGTATCTGATTGGTCGTGTCATGTCTTCCTCAGGCGTCCCCGACTTCTTCTACCATTCACATTTGCGTCAGAATTCTCCTTACAATACTTTCCTCTTTCTTTCGCTCTACATGCCCAAACCATCCGAGCGTCCCTTTTTTAATCTTACTCATTACATTACCATTACGCTTACCCTTGCATTCTTTGCGGATCTCCACGTTTTCACACGATCGTACATGGTTCTACCACACATCTCAGGGATCTCATTTCTATAGCATTCAGTATACTTTCATCCTTTCTCTGCCAGTTCCATGCCTCTCTGCCGTACATCAGGGTAGGTACCAGCACTCCACTGTGGACGGCTAGCTTCGCTTCTTTGGACAGTTTCGGAAAACTGTCTATAAGCATTTATTTGGATAATGTCGTTAGTTATATAAAATTACTGGCTTATTGAATCAACGAAGCTTTTAGAGTAGAAAGAAGTCGTCCACGGGATTCATAGACTTATATGTATAATTGGCGACCAATTTATTCGGTTCGATTTTTGAGACACTAAAGTGGTTGAAATAAGAATAAAGGACCTGATTAACTAATTAACTTCCGTTTAGTGTTTCGTGAGGAAGGTTTAGGTGTGTAATTTGTCAAGGATTTGTATAAATTGGTTGAAACATAACGATAATTGTTAGAAGAGTCGGAAAAAGTCAAGCCGCCTGGTAGCTTTCATTGAAAACGCTGCCTAATCCTTTTGGGATATAACAAAACAATGCATGGTGGGATATTCCTCTTTTATAGATGTACAAAAAAGTCCGTGAAGGCATATATCTATCTTTTACGGATAGCTTACTATACCCATTCTAACATCTAAAAAAATGTTCACGTACTTCGCGGTAATTGAAAAGTTATTTAGACGGATACAGTATTAATCCTTATTAAATTAAATACGTTAGTTACCCCAAGCATTTCATGCACATTATTATAATCTTTCACACCATCTCTACGTATTATAAATTAAAGTCCTCCGCGGCATCTGTCTGTCTCTTCGCGATAAACTCAAAGACGGCGGTGGTTATAAAGGTTGGATAACCATCCAGTAGATGACGTTGTGTTTTATTAGCCACAGCAACGCGTGGCCGGGTCAGCTGGTTGTTAATATTTTTACGTAATTGATATTTTTACGTAATGCGAATTCGTGGACAGATCCTCCAGTGTTGTCAGCGTTATCGATTCCTTTTTATTCCGTCAATATCGGTTCGGCTATCAACGGTGAAGCTGTGCTACTGATATCGACATAAAATCATCAGAAGTTACGCCTGTCGATCCGGTATTGTAAAGTTTATCGATTTCACCGCAGTTAGAGCTCCAGATGGGTTAGCCTAGCTTATGGTCAGTTCCTTTATGAGAAAAATTGAATTTTTTAATCCTCCGTGACTCGCTCTTTCGGCTGGTGAAAGTAGCATGGTGATTATGTATTAATCACCAACAGATGGTGAGATATTATGCTGTGACTTTGGCTATTTTAAAAATAAAGAAACATTAAACATTTTATTTTATTTTATTAATTCAGGCAATTATTGGACTACATTTTTGCTGCCTGGTTCCAAAATGCCGAATCTTCCAATAAGTGACACAGGGAAGAAATAAACTAAAAAATTTATTATTAATGTTAGGCCCTTTTTTCAAATAACATCAAAAGGTCTTTGTGAGCACAGAAATGTGTTGTGGGCGTATTCGTGCGCAGGTGTTAACTCATTTTTATTTCTGATGATATTGATTGGAATCTTAGTTACTCGATACAATTTAAATTTGAAACTCGTAAACGTGGTACATAACAAATGGAAACCATGTCACCAGCAATAATTTATTAATAAATTTTTAAATAGAGAAAATGTGCATGTACGGCAGTTATCATTAATAACAATTGTCAATTGAATGTCTAAAAAATATAAGACTTAAATAATCATTTGTACATTGATGCGCCGCAGGCAGTACTATTCTGTTAAAATATAGCAATAAATAATAGGCGTCCTTGAGGTCATTATACAAAAAACGGTACAATAAAACAAAAAAGTATTAACTATTTTTTAAAAATAGAACTATTTTTTAAAAATAGTAAAATTAGAAAAATTGAATTGTTCCACAAAGGGGGCCCTGGAAAAAAATCTTTTAGGGCCTATGTCATAATTGGGGATGTAGTGTTTTTAGGAAAGGAAGGGAAGAAGTTCTGGGAAGGAAAAAATTATTTCTCTCCCGATTCGGTTTGCCACGCAGTCGGTGGGCAGACGCATCCGCCGCCAAGACACGGAAAAACTCAAGGTGACCAATGGCAGAGGTGTTGGTAATCCAATAAACGGTTCCCTAGGAGGCGATACCCATACCCGCCTCCCAAATTGAATCTATTTGGCTTTCTTGACTAAAAGAACCCTTCGGGCTTCGAGAATATTCTGTCGGAGGGTCAAAATCAAGTTCAACTTATTGTCGTTTCATGTAAAAACAATTAATAAAAAAATTAAAAATTTTCATTAGTTTTTTTTTCAAATTGCGGTCGGAGGCTTTGGTTTCATATAGGGTGTACATTTTAATTGTTTTGCAGTAAACTTTTAGATTTTAATATAAAGCGTTGTATTTTCTCTTCCTAACACCGTTTGGATCACAACCTTTAGTCATTATAGTAAGGGAGACACAACGATTTCTAAGAGACCTATATGAGTTGTGCATAAAACCGAACAAAATGAGGGGTTTAAATGCAGCATTAAATAATGATCGTCCTTGAGGTAATAAAAAAATAAAAAAATGACGGAATACAAAACATTCAAAAGATCATTATTATTATTTAATTAATTTAAATATCTTTTCCGCTCGCAGGTCCCAGTTTGGCAACCACTGCTTTCATCTCACGTATAAAATTAAAAAAAAAATGATAATGATATATTATACTTCGCACAAATCCCCACTCCAAGACCCCTTCAATCCCCTAGCTCAGTGGTCATCGCATGAGAGTTAATGCAAGAAATACGACGACAGACGTCAAGCGAGGCGGTGGAGATTGTGTAGTTCCACCCAGCTACTCTACCCACTACGGTACTTTACTCACAGCAGCGGTTGTTGAGGAAATGAGCCGCGGAGAAAGTTCGACACAGATTGTCGCGACCTCTAAAAACAGGGTTACCAAAATTGTTAAATATTAAAAAAAATATATATATATATTTTGTTGAAGTGAAAACTTCATTAGCACGCTGTGATTTGAAACTCGATGAAATATAAAACGGCGACATTAAAAAGAGACAAACACATACATCTACAGGATTTAGCGCGCGAGAGAATGAGATAGTATAATTGGTCTCCTCTTTGTGCGGTGCTTCGTAGTCTCCCCACTCTTGTTTAATTTAGTTTTTTGAAGGTTTCACTTCTACCGCGTGTGAATAGCGCACTGATTTTTATTTTTTTGATAGGTGATATCCGTGGTAACGTGTACAGGTGTGCAAGTAAAAAAAGTCAAAAAGTGTTGCAGTTATCGCATATAAACTAAAAAAGTGTATTTGCGCTTTGCTTCAGAGTGGAAGATCGCATTAGTGTGAATTGAAAAAAATTACGTGAAATGATTTTCCTATATTTCGTTACTAGACCTGAATAGCAAGGTAGATTCTATTAAACCTTCCTCTTGATTTTATATTTGCCCTCTCCCTTTGCAACATTCGCTTATAGTGGAGCAGTGGACAAGATGTTTTACTTTTTTTTTGTAAATCATTTTATTAGTACATCTTTGGGAAGAAGTACTAATAAAAAATGTATTAATAAATAAATGTATATGCGAGTATTTAAGAAAAAAAATAATAAATATAAAAATATCGTAATAGCACGTACCCGAAGGATTTTAACCAGCGATTCCTGAGCATATTTGTTGTAAAAACATTGGTCATTCTGCTCTCCGACGATAGTTTTTTTTTTCATTAAAAACACTAAAAATATTTTTCCATCACACTTCGCAACTGAGTAGTCAGGAGAGTAGCGCGTTTATAGCCTAGCGGTTAACTTGATAAGCGTTGCGTCTCGTTTTAGCAGTACGGCAACACACCAAACAGCAAGCGTATCACTTAAAAGTTGGTTATATGTATATCATTAGATAAGTATTACATGAAAACGTTAATTAGTGTACTTTCGGTAACTTCTCATCGTTCTCTAAGATAACCGCAGATCGCTAACGTACAAACAATACTTGACGTCGAATATATAAAGAACACTTAGTTATTATGAACTGTTATTTATTCGTTGGCGATTTGCAATAATGCTAAGGACGATGAGAAATTAACGAAAGTTATCGATACAATCCTTATCGATCGACCGTGCTAGGGGTTCGGAGACGTGAGTAAATTCGGTAATTTATATCGTTCTCGTATTTCGAAAAGAATTATCAACATAAACATCTTGTTTTGAAAAGTTTTTTCACAATGTAAATTAGATAATCAATTTTATTTATTTGGTTACTTAATTTTTTATTTATTTGAATGAAAACTTGTAGCACGTAAACAAAATGAAGTAACAATTATACATTGTGAATAAAACTCTTCAAAATAAAATGTCCAGAAATTGTTAAATAGTTAAGGCCCAAGAAGTAAAAAAAAAAAACAGTAAGCTGAATATATATTTTTTTTTTACATGAGCCCCACACAAGAGGCCCTGAGGAAAATAATTTCAGGAGGGTTTTTTTTAAGGAAAGGAAGGAGAGGAGAGTTCTGGGAAGGAAAAGGGTTTAAGGGGTGGGTAGGAATCTGGGATTCAGTATGTCCTGGTCATCCGCCTCCAAAACCCAGACAAACCTCACCCCATGAACCCGGGCACCCCTGCAAAATCACCAAACGTAGCGAACCACTTCGGGTGACCAATGGCAGAGGTGTTGGTTATCCAATAAAGGTTCCCGGGCGGCGCGGCGGTACCCATTCCCGCCTCCCAAATTACAAGATTATTTTCTATGATCAAAAATTACAATGATGTTTAAACTTCAGAAAGTGAAAAACGAAATCCAAAAATAATCGTCCTTGCATTAAATTTCACAATGAAAACAGGTGCATCTGAAAATAGTTAGAATTTTTACCTTCTGCAGTTTCCAAACACTAACGGACTGACTGCCAAGTGCATTGACCGAGTTCAATAATACTGTACACCGCTACTGGGTGTGTTGGCGCAACCTTGGCATTGGTCCCCCCCTCTTCCCCTCGCCTAACAACTGCAAGTTGAGCTATGCCGGAAACTCGAATCGCGATGCGAATCTTATCGAGACGATCCGAAAGGTAGACTTAGGAGTGATGTTCACGCAACTTTTGCAACTTATTTAAATAGATACAAATTATGTTCACAATTTTTTATGTGGAATAGAATATTCACATTTTGGAAAGTGGGTGTACACACACCCGAAAAGATTTTGTTTCCAAACAACACTTCTTTGCATTCGTATTTAACAACTAAAAATCAGTGTCGCACCACAAAAATGCAAATAGAAAATAAAGATTTTTATATAAAAAGTTCAGTTATAAAAATCAAATCAAATCCTTAATATTTTCTTAGATTTTTAAAGAAATATTCATAAGACTTGTGAGTTAGGTCCTATCTAAGATTTTCATCAATTATTATCATTCCGAGATATTTTATGCTTTTTTTTTTAATTTCTATTGCATTCGTGCAATTTTAGTTCTAGTGATTTTATTGGTTGGATCCACGAATTCATTGAAAATGTTACATCGCACATCCCATAGAAGAGTCTGTAAAAGTTTGTTTTTTTGTGGCAGAAGAACTTCAATGAAAACAATATTCCTTCAATGGCGAATTCCGACTTATTTATTATCTTATAAGCACATGTTACAATAATAACTTTTTTCCGACCCGACAAGGCACTAAAAACTGGTCATCAGACCATTTACTAGTTAATTCTAGCTGTTTCTAAGGGATAAGAGCGCCTTTACCTAAAGAACTCATTATTTATAGCATAAAAACCTCACACAAACAAAAATAAACATGGCGAATGACAAACCACTATAATAACGTGTTATACAGAAATCTGCTTTATCGACTATCATTTCAATCAGTGTAGCCATCAATTATATAATTATCATCATAGACAGGGAAGAGTGGAAGAAACGAATAGATGAAATTGCTGCAAACCAATCCCAGGATTGAAACCAGAGAGAGAGAGAGCCATCAATTGCAAGTAGGGAATCTGCAATAATAAACAAGCTTCGAAATGTTACGCTAGAGTTCATTAACCTTCGCTTTTTAAACAGAGTCGTAAGTCAAAATTCTTAGTTTTATAAAAAAAAATGTTTATCTCTGAATAGTAAAGTGATTGTGATTATCTATGCCCCACGAAAACCGTATTAGATCACTCTATATTCGCGAGATATCGTTAGTGTCTCTTTTCAGCGGGACCGCTTGTTTCATCCATTTTCTTTTTGTTTCGCTCTCCTGTAAAATTTACTTTTTTGACTGATGCACTCGAGCGACAGACCAATTTAAAACTTTTCCTCGGATTGCTAGTGATTTTTTGGTGATCATTTTGAATATTTTCCGCAAAAAAAAATCATACCTCCGCATTTTAATATGGAGACACATAAACCGAATAAAGTGCTATATATCCGATGAATTCACCTATATTTAAATAATCATCCCATATTTTTAGGATTTATAAAAAAAACTATTAAAAAAATCATAAAAATTATAAACGGAAATATTCTCTATATATTATTCGCTAGAAAAGCGTAGGACTTTGAATTTTGTGTCAAAATTAAAATTTTCTATGAAGTTGGTCTAATTCATGATCACATATACAAATACGAGTATATGTAAGAAAACTGAATTTTTATACGTTGTTAAGTGTTAAAATTTTTCTGGGTAGAGAAATATCAATATTTCATTACAATAAAGTGGAATTTTTAACGTATCTACTCATTAAAAATAACTGCAAAACGTCAGACAGATGCATTCGTGATCTTTAATCCACAATACCAATTAACTCGATTATTGCTTTAATTATTGAAAATAATCCATTTTCAAAGACATCTGAATCGGTACAATCTACTACGCAGTAACTTTACGAAAGCCACCCGAAAAATTTTGTATTCCAAATTATCACTGTATTTTTAAGACTCACGGTATTTAAACACGTTAAATACATTGAAAATCCAGTCATTATTACACTGGTATGCAAATATATTAGAAAAAATTACTAATACATGATGAAAAATGACATTTCATATGCGAGCATTCTGACAGCGACCTCGAATTTTTTGTTTATTGAGTTTTTGTAAAGATGAATATTCCGAAAAAAACAAAGGACAGTGACATCTTTTAATTATTATCAGAAGTAGGCTTTTCCAGATTTCTTAAAACGTCAAGTTTATACCACGGGAATATTAAAAAATATTTTTTTTTTTAAAGAATCGATCGAAAATTTGCCAAAATTGGCAGCAAAGCAATCCGAGGAATTTTAAATAGTGCTTTATTGTGGCAAAAAGCGCTCCAGTTATTAGGTTATGACCCTATTCTATAGATGTGCGATATATTTAGTCTAACTAATATTATTACCTATTTTACTTACTTTGAAACATTTATTTTCCTTCTTTACCGCATGTTTTGTAGGCTCATTGAATATAGTAAAATAAATAGTATTAGTTAGTAGTACTTTTACCTTAATTTCACTCGACTCGACAGAGGAAAGTATTAACGGATAGACTTTATTTTATTTTATATTAAGGTATACTTAGGTATAAGAGAAAAATTGAAGTAGTTCATTACATACCTAGAACAACCGAGTACAATAAATTGAATAAAACCACAGTAGAAATGAAAGATCACTGTAGTCACGTATTTGAAAAAAAATTACATAGTAAGAAGATAAAAAGTTTACATCAAAATCCAAGTACTCTTCACGATATAAAATAAAACGAGAAAGTCAAATACGGCGTGATCTGAACTGTGACTACGTAAAATACTTCATAACTATAACACTACCATTCGCCTATCGAAGCCTTTCATACTCTTACTTATCCTAGGTGAAAGCCTAAATAAAATATAAGAGAAAAGTGATTATTTTATTCACACACCAAATCATCCTCGAAATGTTATCTAATAGTAGATAATTATAGACACTTAGTTACCTGCATTTTTTTCTACAATAATTCCACACAACAGACACCGAGGAAAACAATTTCCTCGGGGCCTATGTCATCTTTGGGGATGCTGTGTGGAGTTTATTTACGTTTGCTTTAAATTATAAGATATAGGCCATTACAGATTTTAGTGTTTCATGATTTTAGAGACAACTTGGGCAATTATTTGTGAGAAAACGAAAAACATTTAGAAAAACAATTTTACTATGTTTATTTCAAAAATAAATCTTGAAAGCTCTGCCAAAAATATGGGTCTCGTAGTAAACGAGCAAAAGACCAAATACATGGCCGTAGGATGCACCCAACAAATCCCAACTCTCGCATGTGGAAACCAAAATTTCGAAACGGTACCAAGATTCACATACCGAGGCTCCCTGATAACAAACGACAAGAATACCACATAGGAGATCCAGAAGCGCATAGTGAACGCAAATCGCTGTTATTTCCGCCTACAAAACCAATTAAAGTCCAGACTGCTGTCCAGAAACATGAAGATATTAGTGTACAAAACACTTATTAGACCAGTACTTACGTACGCAGCTGAGACTCGGGTACTAACTAAGAGGAATGAGCGAGCACTGGATGTTTTTGAAAGAAAAATTTTGAGGCGCATCTTCGGACCGGTTCTAGAGAATGGATTTTGGCGCAGACGTTATACCAATGAGCTCTGTACTTTGTTTAAGGAGCTAAACGTCGCAAAATTTATAAAACTGGGAAGACTTCGGTGGCTGGGTCATGTGGAGAGAATGACCGAGCATCAAGCATCAAAGTCCCTGCTGAACTCAAGACCAATAGGGCGAAGGAGCCTGGGAAGACCAAGACTAAGATGGAGCGACAACGTCCTCAAAGACATATCCATCTTGGAGCTTCTAAACTGGAGAGAGCTGGCACAAAACCGAGATGAGTGGAGGAAGACTCTTGAGGAGGCCAAGACCCACCAGGGGTTGTGTTGTTATTGGTTGTAGACCAATAGTGATGATGACTACGTTTATTTTAAAAATATTATGAAAAATAAAATAAAACATCGTTAAAAATGCTTTTTATGGGGCAATAATTTTAATATAAAAACGACAAATTTTTGTTCCGCTGTAAATAGGTAATTTAAATTTTATTCCCATCAAAATGATTACTTTTATTACTTTTTATTTTACAATTTATCATATTTTTATGATAACTATAGTAAAGGTAAGACCACACTAAGCCCACGCAACGCCACGCCACGCGGGTTGACGTCACCATTTCCATATCTGGACTGCTTACCATCCACACATTTTCTATGGAAACGGGTGCTTTAGAATCAGACTAGCTCCACGCAACGCAAACCGACGCCCCCTACGCGACGTTGATCTGCCACAGCCAGATCGGCGTGGGCCATGTGGAAGGTGGAGGGGGTATGGTCACGCCTACTGCGAGATGATTTTACATCTTTTTGGTGTTATCTGAGCATCTAACGTTGTTTCGCTATATCTATGGTTGTTTTTTGACAGATATTTTTCAAAAATGGATGACGAACAGTTTATTGAAGCTTTTAGACGGCACGAAGTTATTTATAAAATCAAATTACAGGATTATAGAGATTCTGCATACGCAGTGCAGCTTAGGAAGAAATTTCAGCCATTTATGGCATGATTTTCAATATTATACCCCTATAATGAATGTCAATCAAACTTTAGATCTTTCTCTGGTCCCAATTGACTTTCGAAGATGTGTGTTTTCTTTTTTTATGTCATATTCAATAATTCAATTATGCTGTGAAGCTCTTCAAATACCACTTTACTCATACGGAAGTACATGAAGAATCGTCCGTCATCAGATTCTAGTTCCTTTACTAAAGTATGGAACTCTCCAAACATTTGTCTTTGTTTGTTAATGTTGTGGACCCAAATACTTCTCACTTTTTTTCTTTTTACGAGAATATTGATTTAACAATAATAATCGTAGCAAATCATCTTCAAATTCACTTTCAAGATATGGCAAAGCTGTCATCTGCTAAGAGAATCACATAAACATAACCTAAAAAATAAATGTCAAATGTGTCAAATCAAACGCGCCTGCGCACAACCAGAGACTCCTTGTCACGTGGTCACAGCGACGCGTACGTACGTCTGGCCAGTGTGAACGGTACAGGAACGTTGCGTGGCGTTGCGTCTGCTCAGTATGATCCTTGCTTAAATTATTTTTTTTTTAAGTTTTTCATTTACTCACAAATAATTGCCCGAATTGCCTCTAAAATCATGAAACATTAAAACTTCAATTACCTATATCTTAAAATTTAAATATTTTTTCAGTTTGGGTGGGTAATTTGATCTCAAATCCAAAATTAAGATTTATATGAAACGGGCCGAAACCGGCCGCGAGAACGTTCTTCTTTTACCCGTTACCCGAATTTCTACCGATTTCTTGCAAACCTCCCTTAAACGTTTGAAGTTTTTAAGCTCTTAAAAAAATATATGTAATTTTTGAAGATACCTAATATCCAGACATTAGTCGCGCCGAAACGCGAATTACATAAAATTCCGTCGATAGAAAAAAATCGCAAAGTATGCTCCAAAAATTATTATAAACACGTTTGTTTCAGTTATTTTACAAGTTATATGTATGAAAAAATTCACAGTGTTTCTTTAAATGCTGTTTAAGACAACCCTCGCGAGATTTTTGCTCTATTTTAAATGAGTCGTGTTTCATTAAACATTTTCACAATTTTCGCACCGATTTTATCACTTTAAATACTAGCACTCTCCTCTAACATTCATAATTTCATATCTTTCCATTTTCTTCTTTTGGTGCGCGGTTGCGAGGCCTTAATATTGTTATGTAGAAGATTTCGTCAGTGTTTGTTCTTACAGGGTTCTTAAGGGAATTATGAAATAATTTTCATGATTTGATTCACCGTGCCATATCTTCCTAGGGCGTACCCACGGACATATGAATATATCTGGACCTGCCCTAAGTAATAAAAACGTATTATTTCCCCCTCCACATGGCGCCGGCTGTAGCTCCTCCTTGGAACCGGCTCGCTCCATGGGGAGGGGATATAGCCTCGCTTGAATCTAAAATGTGTGACGTCATCATTCTTGCCGTGAACAGCGAGAAGCTGACATCCATACATTTAACGAAATAACGGCAGCTTGTGCTATACAATATATCTACGTATCAATATGCACATAGCGAATGTGGGCGGTACTCCAATTTGCTCGTCGCTGGTTACAGGGGTAAGTAAATTATGAAACATTTGTAAAAGTGTTTTAACTAAACACGGCGAGAAAATATTGATATGTGTATTGGCGCGAGTCTTTTTGGGGCGAGCATTTGGCCTTAGCAAATAAGTTTTGAACGTGGCAAGCAATTCGCGCTCCCATGTAAAAAGGTCTATTCATTCAAAGCAGATTTTGCTTTTAAGAACTAAATGGTGATATAAGATATTGTAATGCGAGATGCCTATATACTGTCAGATTGATTGTTCAACGAATGACAGTCATCTTTCCCCTCTTCGCTCTCCATAGTTTGGTTTTACCCCTCATCTGTAACTGCTTGTCTATCCATTTGGATGTCTATGGGCGTACCCGACTTCATTCAACCTCACATTCTACAAACTGGAGATGTCGTTGTTCCGCTTGCAAGATAAAACAGAATAATGACGAAACAGAATATAAAAAAAGAAAAGATAAGTGAAAAAACCCAACCTTCACTATTATTTTACCACGTTCTGTTTAGTTCCATTACAACTCAACAATTGGCATTTCAACATTCCTTTGAAGAGTCATTAAAAGTTATGAAAAAAATTCAGAGTGTGCAATTCACACGCGGTAGAAGCGAAACCTTCAGAAAACTTAAGTAGACAAGAGTGGGTAGGCTACGAAGCACCGCACAAAGAGGAGACCGATAATACTATCTCAATCTCTCACAGACTAAATCCTATAGATATGTGTTCGTCACTTTTTAGTGTCTCTATTTTTAGTTTCATCGAGTTTCAAATCACAACGATGCAACATAAAAAAGTGTAAAATTATCAAGAAAAATAGCCCATAACCTAATCTAAAGTGACCCATTAAAACAATAAAAAAATTATCACTTTTAATTACTTTTCCAAATGAGTTGATGAAGTTGCACAATATTGAGTTGTAGGGTCACCGTTCTGTTTTGTCACCGTTCTGTTTCATCCCTTTACCAATAGTCCTAATAACGGTTCTGGGCAGTTGAGACTGCGGTTGTGCGGTACCAACCGCATTTTTAATATCAAAGATCCGGTTCTGAAACGGAGAATGACGAGGAAGAATTCAACGGTTTATTTCCGGCTTCACAGACCACCACAAGTTTTTTTAATTATTTTTTCACGCCTTGTTTGAAACAGCGGGGGTATTCCCACCCAACTAAAAAAATGATTAATAATTTTTTTATAATTAAACAATTAGTTCAAAAGATTCTGATAATAAGTCGTATAGTGTGAATCTCAGTCTTTTCGAATTGCAATACGAATCCACTTTATGTCTTAGTTTTTACTCTAAACCAGTGGTTTTCAACCTATGGTACGCGTACCCCTAGCCATAGCTAGATACACTTCTGCCGTAGGTCATCCCAAGTGTTTCGCTACGTTTAGTGACTAGGCCGGATCGGGAGAGAATGGTTGAGGGAGTCCCTTTGACTTCTCCAACCGTACCTACTCTCTCGGAACATCGCCTTGCACCACAGTGGTAGGGATGGATTCACAAGTCCGTCGCTCTTGGACACACTGACCCCCAGATTCCTAATCACACCTAATACCCTTTTCCTTCCCAGAACTTCCTCTCCTTCCTTTCCTAAAAAGGGGCCATCCATAAATTACGTCACACCTTAAGAGAGGGGGGAGGGGAGTAGAAAAGTGTGACATTGTGTGACAAGGATATGAAGGGGTCATTAGCTCTGTAATGTCACATGAAAAAATCTAAATCTAAAAATCACAAGTAAAATTGCAAAATATGTGACGTCACACTAGGGGGGGGGGGGGGAGTCTCAGAAACGTGACGATGTATAACATGGACGGGGGGGATCAAAAATCATGAAATTTGTGTGACGTAATTCATGGATGGCCCCAAAGATTACATAGGCCCTGAGGGGAATTAATTACTCTCATGTAAAAAAAAAACAACAGGATATGTATAATCCGAATAGCAAATAGAATATTAGATATTATAACCCGCAACACAGTGAGAAGAGTGTCGAAACGGAAACGACCGGAGTGTTACAAGTTTTACCTTTTGCGTGGCTTCATGGTTTGGCAGTTAGTTATTCTTCGGTTGCATGGCGATACCGCAAGTTATGCCAGAGATATGATGAAGTCTGTTCTGTTTCACTGGGTATACAAGCTACCAGCCACACCAGCCACCAGCAACAGGTAGCGGTTACCCAAGAAACCACGATAACTCGTTACTGGCGATTGGTATATTCAAGATAGTTGTAAGACAGAACCGTGCCGAAACAGAACAGAACATTGCTTAAAAAACTTTTTGGGACCGACTCTGTTCTTACTGTATATTAACAACTTTTGCAACCTTGAAATTCAGAGACACATTGTTAGCTTTACAGACGATACTGTCTTATCGTTCGAAGACAATAATTGGTCAGCAGTATAGCTGAAAAAATATTAACTTCATTAAAAATGGGTAGATACCAACACGCTAACCCATAACACGAAGAAAACAAAATATGTCACTTCAACCATCAATACTACAGGCCAACCTAATGATGATTACTCCACAAAAATACATAGCTGTACGAATTCCAATGAATGTAGTGAGTGCCCCAGTATAGAGCGCACAGATGAAATACCTCGGCCTCACCATTGACCCATACCTCAAATGGAATCTACACACTCAGAACATTGCAAATAAAATTAGAAAAACAATACACTTTTTCAGAAACATAAAGAACTTTCTTAACTTACAACTCCTAAAAACGATTTATTTTGCAATCACCCAATCTTTCATTGAGTATGGTATCATTGCATGGGGAGGGGGCACTTCATCAGCTCTAGATCCTCTCGAAATGGCGCAGAAAACAATTATAAAAATTATTCTCAAACTTCCTCTAACTGCAAACAGTGAACTAATATTCAAAATAATGAGAGTATTTGATGTTCGACAGATCTATGTAAAAACTATCCTCATACATCTCTTTAAAAACAAACACGTGCTTTACGAAAAAAAACTGTTTTACACGTAATTCGAATAAAGACATATTGCAAGTTCCAGCATTCTTCCACCTTTGGTCGACGTAGCTTTAGATACTTGGCCACAAAAATATTCAACATGCTCCCAGAAAACATCAAACTGAGTCAAACACAGAAAGAGTTTAAAAAATATGTTAAAATTTGGATATATTCTTATTATCGAGCCTGTACTGGTGCCCTCACCCAAACGCCTTGTCATTGAAAGTTGTTATTGTAGTAATAACCTTGCAGTTTTTGTATTGTGTATATGCAAACAAAAATGTTAACTAAAATAAAGTTTTGCTGCATAGAAACCTACATTACACATTTATTTATTTATTTATTTATTTATTTAAAAGCCATAGCATGGCTTTTACATTGAAGTGAGTACATGGTATTATAAGTATACAGTGGTACACAGGAGATTATCAATAATAACAAAGTAGAAATGAACATTTAACAAAGTAGCAAGTATTTAGGTGAAGGATACTATTAGGTATGTGTTACTAAACTACTGTTACTATACAAAAAAAAAATAATATCAATGTTATAATAAACGAGAACATAAAATTTAGATAGGATTATTTAGAATAAAAAAGATGTACCTAAACGAAGGGGACTTGTCAAAAAGTTGTCAACAGTATTTATAAGCACTAAATAGAGTAAATTTGCATTGAGTTTATTGTTACCTTCAAAGTTATCTTTGTTTGAAATTATTAAGCAGGTATTGCTAATTAGCTAACTGTTTCAGGGCTGTCAGTTAAATATTTAATAATAGTTTTTAATAAAATAATACAAAATCATTTTTAATAAAATAATACATTTAAAAGGTATCTCTCTTCAGTCTGTTAGTAAAGATATCTGAAGTAAGTACCTAGTTGAGAATCTATAGTAAAATATTTATTTATTATGAATTTCCCGCCCGGCTGGGCTTTTACACGTTATTTTTTTTATTTATTACAAAGAACATCTAAGTTAAGCACAACAGAATCAAAGCAAAATCAAAAACAAAATCAAAAGCAAAATATTAGACAAAATCAAAAACAACATCTAAAGCAAAAACAAAGTAAAAAACGAAATAACATCGAAACTAAATACTCCGCCATGCAAGATGGAAAAATGTAATACTAGGAAGATTACAATTTATTTATTTATTTATTTATTTATCTATAAAAAGTATGTTTGTATTACATTATTCGATGCCTGTCTCACTAGGGTATACCTGTGTTGAGACAGGCGTAGAGGTACATAAATGAGTATCATACATAAGAATATTTAATTACAACATAAGAATATTTAAGGTAAGATACATACTGATTTATACAATTCATGCAGAAAGATGATTAAGATTGAGTGTTAATATCATAAAGAGAGCATTATATAGGTGAAGAAAGAACAATACATTGGTAAGGTCTCGTAGGTCGATGCTGAGCTACGTAGTTTGTTCGGTTAATTAAATTAAATTTGATGTTCTTCTTTTCAATATAAATTGGGAATTGACTTGTTTATATTTGGTGAATGGTGTGTTGAATATGTCAACAACATCTTTATAGTCATTACCCAAATTTTGTATGCGGCGAGCGGGGGTATACAACTGTGATTCTGTGTTGGAGTTATCACAATAGAACGGTAGATATTGCCTCGATGTTGGTTTACGAGGTATATGAAAAGAAATCAAGTATAATAGTTCATGGCTATCAATTATTGAATTTATGATTTTATATAAACATGTTAGGTCATTAACTATTCTACGTTCAGATAATTTTAATAAATTGAGTTGGCATAGTAGATAATCACAGTTGACACAATCCCTTGTAATACCCATTCTAAAATTAATAAATCTTAAGAATTTATTTTGGATTCTTTCTATCGTGAGCGAATGACTAGCGTAACTAGGTGCCCATACTGTAAAGTTGTACTCAATTTGACTCCTAACCAAAGACATGTACAATTTTTTAAAGGTTTGAATATTTTTAAATTGACTGCAAATTCTTATTACAAATCCCAACATTTTCAAAGCTTTATTTGATGTAATTTCAATATGGTTAATAAAATTCAGTTTTTGATCAAAGTTTACACCCAAATCATTCACCTCGGTTACAGCTGATAGCATTAGGGAACGTACCCATACTACGTGACCAACTTTTTGCAATTTTTAACCCCCCCCCCCCCCCCCCCCCCGGTGACCAAAATCCTAAGCAACTCGCCGCTCATTTGTATGGAGCGTGACATTTTGAAGACCCCCCCCCCCCTAAATGTGTCACGTAGTATGGGTACGTTCCCTTACATCATTGATGGAGTATTCGTAAATTATTGGATTTTTTATTCTATGAAATCTCATAATTAGACATTTACTTATATTTAGTTGTAGATAGTTCTCTTGGCACCAAACAAAAAGTTTAAACAAGTTATTTGACAATGTTTGGCAGTCATTGATATTTCTTATGGCTTTGAATATTTTCATATCGTCCGCAAACATTAAAACTTGGACATCGTTAAAAATAGAAAGAACATCATTCACAAATATCAAAAATAAAATTGGTCCCAAATGTGATCCTTGGGGAACACCGCTGGTAGCAATAAATTTATATGAAGTAAAACCATCAATTTTAACGGCCAATTGCCTGTTACTTAAATAACTGTTAAACCACATGTATAAATACCCTGTTATTCCTAATTTATGTAGCTTTTTTAACAGCAAGTCATGGTTAACACTGTCGAATGCTTTGCTGAAATCAGTATAGACTGAATCAACTTGCAACTTCTTAGACATGGATTCGGATATAAAGTTTTGGTAAATTAAAAGATTGGACAAAGTAGATTTTCCAGAAGTGAAACCATGTTGGTTAGGTGAAATTACTGGCTTGATACAGTGAATGATTTTATTTAAAATAAGTTTCTCAAACAATTTTGGAATAGTTGATAAAAGGCAGATCGGTCTGTAATTGCTCACCTCATTTTTGTCTCCTTTTTTAAATATCGGGGTGAGGAAACTGTATTTCCATTTTTCAGGAAAGTGTCCTGTTTGTAATGACTGGTTGAAAAGAAAATGTAGTGGATATGCAAGAGTGGTAGCGGAATTCTTTAAGAAAACAGGTGGGATATTATCAGAACCACCGCTCTTACTTTGATCCAGTTGTTTTAGCGGAGTCAGTACATCTTTATATTCAATTATTACATTGGCTAAATTTAAGTTATGATCTGGGGAAAAACTAGGCGAGTAATCGTTGACTATTATTGAGTCACGGACATATACACTTTTAAAGAAGTCGGCAAATAGGTTAGCTACGTTTTGAGAGTCGTTGGCTATTTTTCTTTCATAGCACATATTGGAGGGTATGCTAATATCATCATTTTTCAAAGACTTTGTGTAATTCCAAAATTGTTTTGTGTCTCCTTTAATTGACATTTCTACCTTATTTTTGTAATTGTTGTAACAAATTTTTGACATATTTTTGCAATCTTTTCTTATTTTACTGAACTCAATATAATTTGGTAGGGATCTCTCTTCTTTATATTTTATGTGTAAAACTTTTTTTTAGCTGTTAATTGGATTAATTCCTTATTAAACCATTTTGGATGCATTGATTCTTTGAATTTAATTAAAGGTATACAGTCTATGATAATGGCATTTATTTTATGATAAAATGATTCTATATTATGGATCATATTGTTTTCCTTGAGAAACGACCAATCTACCTTGCTGAGATGATCATTAATTTCAGTGTAATTAGCATTTTTGAAATTAAAACTAGAACTTGTGAGTTTATAACTTTTTTTTGCATTGTTTGGAATAATTACTGACAGTGGAGGATGGTGGTTATCTATGGGAAGGATAGACTCTAATGCTTTTCTAACTTTTATGTCCTCTTCATTTGAAAAAACAAGATCTAGGACGCGATTACTCGAATTATGTACATTATTAAATTGGGTGAGATTTAGAAATATTGACATATCAATGATTTCTCTTTCGCATAATGTTACTGATTGGTAATTAGTACAGTTGAAATTACAATTTGGAAGGTTGTAATCTCCAAAAATTAAGAATTTATGTTTTTTATGTTTTGATTTTAAAAGTTCGACATCTTCGGAATGATTTTTATATATAGATAAATTAGCTGACGGAGGAATGTACACGCAACCAATGATGTAATTTTGATTTTTACCATTTACCATAATGAAAATTTGTTCGACATCACTATATTTGGTTTTCAACATTTTTGAAGACATTTTATTGGAGACTGCTAAAAGAACTCCTCCACCTCTGGATCTGGAACTGGTCTTGATATAAAAAAATAGATAAAATTTGCTATAAATAATATACATAAAATTCTGCCTCAATACAGGTTCACCTAGTGAGGCAGGCTATGCTCTACGCACAACTAAAATTATTGTATAATTATGCTACTTCTACATATATAACCGTTCTCACATTACATTCTGTTTGTTAATTTTTTTGTACTGATGTAATCTATTTGTAAACTACATTGAACATGTACTTTTTAGTTATAATGTTGCCAATTTCATTGAATGAAGATAAAGAATTAAATGTGAAGAAAAAAAAAACAAATAACAAACATAAATTAACCTAACATATCTATATGGAAAAAAGCGTACATTTGAAAAGGAATGACATATCAACAAAATATATGGTACTACTTTATGAAATAGTTTACATTTATATATATATATATATATATATATATATATTTTTTACAATGAATACCGCACAAGAATCTCAACTGCTCCCGTCTGGAGCCAGCGAGACTATGGCATCCCCAATTGGGGTAAGTTGTGAGGCTGAAGGAAGTGGGGAGGGGAAGGAGGTGGGGAGAGGAAGGTTGGGAAGTACCTGGCTATTCAGATCTGGTCACCAAACACGGCTAAAGCCATTTTCAAGCAACGTTTCAATTCTGAATGGTGGTCTTACACCAGGGCGATACTGATAGTATCTTCCACCCTGGAACATGCCGCAAATATACTTAAAATATTTTAAATTAATTAATTGTGAAATAACACAAATTAATCAAATAAAATTTATTTGCGCATGCCGGGTTCGAACCCGCGACCTCCGGATTGTGAGTCAAGAGTCTTCCCCACTGGACTACGGAGGTCGGAGACTACGGATTACGAGTTTACGAGGTACATTTCTGTTATTATAATTAAGGATAACTACGGCAGATAATGTTAAAATGTTGTGTGGTCGGTCTTGCTTTTTGGATGTGAGACATGGACTTTGAAAGTAAATACCAGGAACAGGTTAGAAGCTTTTGAAATGTGGCTTCACCGGAGAATGCTCAAAGTCCCATGGACCGACATGATCACTAACAGAGAAATTCTCAGGCGACTAGAGCAGATAGAGAATTATTCACATTAGTAAAAGTCAGGAAAATTTCATATCTGGGTCATATACTTCGAGGGGAGAAATATCACTTGCTCCAATTAATATTAATGGGCAAGATAGAGGGTCGCCGAAGGCCTGGTAGGAGACAAAAAATGTCTTGGCTGCGAAATGTACGAGAGTAGATCGGAATTTGAAGTGTGGAGGAGCTATTCCGGGCAGCGCAGGATATCGCCAAAGTCGTGAGGACCGGCTACGGCACACGAAGAAGAAGATAATTAAGGATATTAAAAAAAAGTACATATGTATAGTTAATATAGTTACATCGTAATCATGATGAACAAAAATAATATTACGGCGGATAAAATCAGAGCATTAAAGGATTTTATTAGTGAGATTTTTAGGTGGAAATAGGGGAAGAAGTTTTTTGGTAATGATTTCTCTAAAATATTTTTTGATAGAGTACAATAATTGTTTTTTTTTTTCATTAAAGCTTTTGATTTCTTCTGGTAATTTATTAAATAAACACTTTTAATGGTGATGGGCGATTTTCAGACATGAATGATTATTTATTTTTTTCTGTTATAATTTGAATAAATTTTTCACAAATAGGTTTTTAAATGTTGGAACTTTGAATTCTTCGAATATGCGTTCGAATATTGATTCGAAACATCATTTGAATTCTTAAATGTTTCGAAAACGAAAGCATCGATTATCCCCTTCTCTACTTAATGCAAACTGTGGTTACGACAGGCAAACCACGAAATTCCTGACCTTTCATTTTAACCGTTTCGGAACTCTGCTTTTCATGAAGCCTGATCTGTCAATCAGATAATGTCTTAATATTCGTTTTGGATCCGTATATTGTCGGTCATCAATCACATTTTGATAGAACACTACGTAAAATGATCAGTTAAAACTTTATTGAAATTGTTCAAGAATGGTTGTTGCGGAAATATTTTTATGAATAAAAATGTGGATAAATGTAATAAGTAATAAGTAATTTTCCCTTTAAAAATTGTATTAAAAATTTAGAACATGTTGAGCACTCTTCAATTTTACGTACTGCTAAATACTTACTGATATCTATGGTCACAACTGAAGAATGAATTTTGATATTCTGTTACTCGCAAATCGCAAATAACTGACATGAGAATGGTTTTTCTCCAGTGAGTTAGTGTGTTACTATTTAAATTAGATTTTTGTGAACATGAATAGTTACAGTAGGAACAAAAGAGTGAGTCAGTATGTGCCTCTTAGACTGGAATTTTCTGAAAATGAATAGCTACAGTCGGGACACGAGAATGGTTCTCTACACTGTGAGTCAGTATGTGACTATTTAAATTAGACTTTTGTGAACATGGATAGTTACAGTTGGAACAAGAGAGTGATTTATCTCCACTGTGTGTCAGCATGTGCCTCTTTAACTGGAATTTTGTGAATATGAATAGCTGCAGTCGGGACACGAAAATGGTTTTCTACACTGTGAGTCAGTATATGACTATTTAAATTAGACTTTTGTGAACAAGCATAGTAACAGTTTGAACAAGAGAATGTTTTTTCTCCCCTGATGTGACTATTTAAATTAGACTTTTGTGAACAAGCATAGTAACAGTTTGAACAAGAGAATGGTTTTTCTCCACTGATGTGACTATTTAAATTAGACTTGTGTGAACAAGCATAGTAACAGTTTGAACAAGAGAATGGTTTTTCTCCACTGATGTGACTATTTAAATTAGACTTTTGTGAACAAGCATAGTAACAGTTTGAACAAGAGAATGGTTTTTCTCCACTGATGTGAGTATTTAAATTAGACTTTTGTGAACAAGCATAGTAACAGTTTGAACAAGAGAATGGTTTTTCTCCACTGACGTGAGTATTTAAATTAGACTTTTGTGAACAAGCATAGTAACAGTTTGAACAAGAGAATGGTTTTTCTCCACTGACGTGAGTATTTAAATTAGACTTTTGTGAACAAGCATAGTAACAGTTTGAACAAGAGAATGGTTTTTCTTCACTGATGTGACTATTTAAATTAGACTTTTGTGAACAAGCATAGTAACAATTCGTGTAATTATAGGAACTTTAATTTTCTAACACATCTAAGACATAAAACGAGAGGAACGGTGGTAGTGAATGAATTTTCTAAAATAGTTGATGTATTTAATTATTTTTTAAATAACCTTAAAACTTTTTGTACACATACATTCCTAAATGCTAAAATAATAATAAATCTTGTACTGTAAATGAATCTATTAATCTGTAGCATGTACAATAAAAAAAATTAAAAAAGCCATTACCGCCTACATATTAACTTCATTGTCTAAATGGTTTGAGGTGTCTTCCGGATAATATAAGATTTGAAGAAATGAATACGACTACAAAATTATTTCAATTTGGGAGGCGGGAATGGGTACCGCCGCCCCGGGAACCTTTATTGGATAACCAACACCCCTGCCATAGGTCACCCCAAGTGGTTCGCTACGTTTGGTGATTTAGCAGGGGTGCCCGGGTTCATGGGGTGAGGTTTGTCTAGGTCTTGGAGGCGGATGACCAGGACATATTGAACCCCAGATTCCTACCCACCCCTTACACCCTTTTCCTTCCCAGAACTCTCCTCTCCTTCCTTTCCTTAAAAAAAACCCTCCACACAGCATCCTCAAAGATGACATAGGCCCTGAGGGAAATTATTTTCCTCAGGGCCTCCTGTGTGGAGCTCATGTAAAAAAAAAAAAAAAAATATTTATTAAATTAATAAGAATCTCGTGCTGGGTTCGATATTTTGATACGAGATAAACAGCCGACTCACCGCCGCGTCGAGCAATGCTACTTTTTTGGTACCAACTCACAACATTCACCTTTCACTTCGCCTCGATACGAGAAACATCACCTCAACCACTTGGCCACACGCTCCGCAACAACAATCCCACCAACAAGACGCAAGAAGAACAAACAAAAAAGGAAAATGAATTAAATACAGTTGAAATAGTACATACCTTCCTACTTTAATCATCGGTAATTATTTTGGTGTTTTTTTTTTTTACATTAACTCCACACAGCCCATGTCATCTAAGATGCTGTCTGGAGGGTCTTTTTGAGGAGAGGAAGGAATGAACATTGGTCTTGAAGAGACCCATGTTGTAGGAAGGAGGAAACACAAAGGCCGGCAAATCGTTCTACAGCCGACCTGTTGAACACAAGAACGAGCCGAAAAAGCGACCCGTTCCCATGTGACCAATGTCAACCGTGTACATATGTTGGGTACGCTTTTGGCGTGTTTCCCGACTATGCACCGGTACTAGTTCCTCGGAGCATCTTCCATTGAACTACCGGTAGAAGAATGATAGCATTCCCACCCGAAGCCTGTGCTCTAAAGATTGCAATCTGTCTGTTAAATTAGGAGAATCTATCAGACGGAACGCCCGTTTCTGCACAGAGTCGAGGGTTTTTTTTTAGGTATTTTGGGGGGGCTCCAGACCAGAGGTGGCTGCCAAATTCAACCGTGGGGCGCACTTGTGATTTGTACAGGGTTAGCAGTTGTGTACTATTAAAGTATTTGCTGGCCCTGTAAAGTACGCCCAGTTTTTGAGAGGCTAACTTAACTCTGGCTTCGATGGAGCTCCCATATCTGAGCTGGTCACTTAGAGTTACACCAAGCATATCAATGGAGGGCCTGTTCGGAAGATTGCTTCCATTGAAGGAGACTAGATTTTCATTTCGATGCCTTTTAGACGTAATCAGACATGATTGGGTATTTGAAACATTAAATTCAACGAGATTATTTTTACCCCAAGAGAAAACACTCTCGAGGTAACCGTCCAGTCTTTGCTTCAAAGACCCCCGAGCCGTTGGAATTTGTGAGCCCTTTGGGGGCTTGTCAAACAAAAAGCTATCATGGACTGTACTGTCATCCGCGAACAATGAATTGGTGCACATGTCAAAAGGAATGTGATAGACCTTAAGATCGTTCATTGAGCTCAGCGAAGTCCAGTTTGAAGGTCCGGTAGTACGAGTTCAAAAAGAATAAGAATGGGAGATATGTAAATACGAATACGAATGTTAAAGGGAGCGCGCTAATATTAAAACGATAATAATTAAGTGAAAATTGTGAAAATGTTTAACAAAACAAGACTCGTTTGCACAAATAAAAGCCCCTCTATTACAGACATTACGAAATGGTATGGGCTTTGTAAAAACGATGCCTGTGATCAGTAGAGTATGTTGTGAGGTTGAATGGAGTGGACGGGGAAGGAGAACGGGAAGAGGAAGGCGGTGAAGTACCTGGCTATTCAAATCTACTCATGAATTTCAAGCAAATTTTTTAATACGAATGGCGGTCTTTCACCAGGGCGATACTGAATGTATTAAGAGGGTGTAACCAAAAATATGTCATTTTAAAATCAGATTTTAGACGATTAATTTAAGATAAATCAATTTGGGAGGCGGCAATGGGTACCGCCGCCCCGGGTACCTTTATTGGATAACCAACAACTCTGCCATAGGTCACTCCAAGTGGTTTGCTACGTTTGGTGATTTAGCAGGGGTGCCCGGGTTCATGGGGTGAGGTTTGACTAGGTCTTAGAAGCGGATGACCAGGACACACTGAACCCCAGATTCCTACCCACCCCTTAAACCCTTTTCCTTCCCAGAACTCTCCTCTCCTCCCTTTCCTTAAAAATAACCCTCCACACAGCATCCCCAAAGATGACATAGGTCCTAAGGGAAATTATTTTCCCCAGGGCCTCCTGTGTGGAGCTCATGTAAAAAAAAAGACGTATTGACTCTTTCCCACAAAAAATTATAAACTGATTTCGAAAGATTTTATCTTTTAGACATCATAGAAAAATGATAAATACTTATGATCAAAAAATAATTACAAAAAGTACATAATTTTATCATCGCGCCTTTCAGTATTTTTGGATGTAGGTATAAATTAAAGCAATTTTGGATTGAAATAAAATCGATATTGAGTTATATGTTTAAAAAGCTGGTACGGAGAATAATTAATCTTTCTCATTTGAACCGCCCTGTACGATCATAAGAACAACTTTCGACGAAATGTGGACTTTCGGCCGCTGGCTGGTTAAACGCTCTTAACCACCGTAACAATGATGTAGGTACTTACCTAAAATTCAAATAAACGTAATAAAAGAAAGTACAGAATTATGTCGTAGAGAACTTTGGGAGAGTTTCACCTAGTTGAAATGTCCAACAATGTACCTACTTACGACAATATTATATTACACATTTTCCAATTACAAACCCATGGACTGTGTATTTTTAGCCACAGCACGATGCGCGACGCAAGGAAATGGAAGAAGTAAGACGGTATTCAGAAGATGAAGTATGGATAATAGTGGGAAAGTGTGGATTGTGTGGGTAATATAAATATATGTTTGTGTGTGTGTGTGTGTGTGCAGTTGGGTCTTCTCCGGCCTTAAAACAGAAATATTTCAAAAACATTTGCTTACACTTTTTTTGTTTTTGTCCAGATTCCGTCTCCTCCGTTTGTTAAACATGGTTGAAACATTGGGGGGAAGTGGGTTCCAATTATTCATATATGATTTCATAGTATTGTATACAACAAATGTGTAAATTGGGAAAAATAAACGAAAAAAAAGTGCGCGTGGTCACACACATTTTGTCTAGTTGTTCTGTGGTGAAGGCGTGTCTACGCACTGAACACTTCATGTTTCGTAAGTAATAACGTAGATGTCAAGATGAGTTCTGACGAGAAAGAAATGCTACATCAGGGAGAAAACACAGATTTCATAAATATTTTAATAGAAAGATTTCTGGCTACTATCGATTATTACACGACCTAAATGCACCATTTAAGAATTTTGACTTCGCAAATAATTACGTAGGCCTCAAAGAACGTGGATTTCTGATGGGGAAGAGTTTCTTGCGGTTTTAGCGATAAGATTGTGGTTGCTACATGTAAGTATCAAAACTAAGATTTCAAGTTAGACCGTTCTACTTCGACATTTTATTAGGTATTTATTTGTCAGGAATTAATAATAGAATACCGATTTGGAATGGGCAATTTCTTCCGTGTCTCTGAAACCGATTTTGAATACCATATGTGCAAGGAAAAATTCACCAAAATACGAATTGGCATTACAATAATATTCATGGCTACTAGTAGCATTCGTACAAGACTACTTACTAGTAGCATTCATGGCTACTAGTAGCATTCGTACAAGACCTAAATGTAGGTACTATTTAAGAATTTCAAAACGTATTATCATAAATTGACAGGATGGCCACAAAAAACGGATTTCAAAATTCCCTGATAATTCCAGATTTTCCAGGGCAGTTTCTACATTTTTCCCTGATATGTTTAATTTGGTGACCAGACAACTCAGAAGCACCTCAGAAAGGTCAAGAGTGATGATAAAAAATCTATAAAAAATGGTTAAATAGGTTAAGTTAGGTTAGGGTTACCGGCTATTTTAAAATTATTTTTTCATAGCTTTTAATGACCTTTCTGAGGTGTTTCTGAGTTGGTTTCATTCTGAGTTGGCATGGAACCGTTTAATTTGATATAAAGGGATATCGTTCGTTAGATAAATAATAAAGGGAATTCCGTCATCTATAGCATTTATTATTTCTTTGCATCACAATAATCTATTAAAAACAAAATATTTGTTACAAATTTATGATATTTCGCCTGAAGACTTCTTTCAAGCTTTTGAAACGGTAGATAGAGATATAATCATTTAAAAAACTATCTAAAAATAGAATAAATGGAAAGGCATTGAAACGGTTCAAGGATTATTTAACTAATAAATATCAAACCACAAAAGTGGGTGAGACAATCTCCGAACCAATGAAGATTACATTGGGAGTACCACAAGGGTTTGTTCTCGGACCTATTCTTTTTATAATGTACATTAGTGATATGGTAAAAGTATATGGTAAAAGTATGGCAGACGACGCATTGATATATATAGCAGGAGAATATTATGAACTCATAATGAATCATTTAAATGAAGACCTACATAATATATCAATATGGCTGAAGAAAAATAAACTAAAATTGAATGTAAACAAAACTAAATCTATGAAAATTGGAAAACGAGTAACGCAAACAAAAAAAGACATATTGATAGACGGTGAAGTTTTGAAAGAAGTATTTGAAATTAAAAAAATAAATACCGCAATAAAACAATAATAAAACAACTTTGGGATTTCACAAATCGCAAAACAACGAATTTAGTTTTATTTTTGGAATTCCCTGATATTCTAAAAAAAAATTTTTAATTCCCTGACATTTCCCTGATAATTCCAGGTTCGGTAAAATTCCCTGATAATTCCAGGTTTTCCAGGTCTGTGGCCACCCTGAATTGATACATAGGTTTATTGGGCCCTCTACATGTAAATTAATAGACTTAATTTATAAGTGAGTTCACGATAGAAATAATCATCCATTACGACAGTATTTATTAAACTTTATTAATTATTATTTTTAATTGTAAAACTAACTTTTTTAAGACAAGATTTTTTATGCATAGCACAAAGGGTAACAATTATTATAAGCAATAATTATCAGCCTGAAACACTCATCCACATTGAAAAATCTTCCGAGAAAAGATACATGACGCCAACGGGACTTGAACCCGTGTCCTCTCGATTGCCGGTCGATTGCTCTGACCACTGAGCTATGGCGGCTTATCTGACAAGTTTAAGTATTTCCCCAATAAATGAAGACATAATTTGTCTCGACGCCACCTAGCGAGGGATTTAACACTTACAATGTTTCTCTCGCAAAAATAAAGTTGGTTGTTTTCAGGTGGAAAAAATATAATAAGCAGTAATTGTTGAAGAAACACTAGCATATATTGAATCATTTGGCGGGTACAAGATAAGCCGCCATAGCTCAGTGGTCAGAGCAATCGACCGGCAATCGAGAGGACACGGGTTCAAGTCCCGTTGGCGTCATGTATCTTTTCTCGGAAGATTTTTCAATGTGGATGAGTGTTTCAGGCTGATAATTATTGCTTATAATAATTTATTAAACTCATGAAAGGGCATAGGCCCCCTTGGTGAGATAAATTTGCGCCACTTCCTATATTCTTTTCAAGTAACGTGAGATTTTGTTGTACCCCCTCCCCCCCCCCTTTGAGCTCACGTAATTAAACTACGCCCCTTAATTATTAGGCTCGCGCAGTTGACAACCTTAAAAACTCGTTCGATTTATTCTCCGTTTTATCCGGGAAGACGATGTTTTCCACCGGTCACAGAAAACACAAACATTGCGTCTGAAAACAAGTATTTATGTATAAACATTGACAATGTTTATACTAACGTATAAGCAAATGTTTATGTCGGAGGCCGCGGGAGACCGGACTACAGATTCATAATACTTAGGTAACGGTATCATTATGATTATAACAAAGATAAATAAATTATTAAGATCTAACATTCATTCACTTTTGCATATTTACGAGTAGCTAATTATTACTGATATTATTTTTGTTACAATTTTTGTAATTTAAATCATCCATGTATATAAATTTTTGGGCATAATGCCTGTTTTATGTACTTAAATAAAAAATAAATAAATACCAGTGAAAGTAAATAATGTCCCTTCTGCATTTCAACGTGGTATAAACACTATAATGTGGTAGGTACCTACTAAAAAAAGCACACGGATAATTTGACGAAGGTACCAACGGATCGATAGAGCAAACATTGCAGTCGGTGGGGTCGCTACTCCCAACTGCAGATATTGGGTATACCAGGGCAAAATAAATTCCCAGACCAGTTAACAATTCAAATTTTTTGCAACCGAATATTCTTATATAATACTAGCTGGTCCCGGCAGCGTATTTACAATCCCTACCGCGTTTCAGTCGCTTTAAATTTTCCATATCAAAATTTAAATATTTAGAAATAAAATTATTAATTTCTAATATACACATTGGAAAGATTATTTTATCTAGATTTTAGAACAATTTTTGTTTTTGCAAAGTGATAAAAAATTATCAATAGAGAGGTGTATTTACAATATTTGGGAATAATATTAAAATTTAAATATTTAGAAATAAAATTATTAATTTCTAATATACAAATCAGAAAGATATTTTATCTAGATTTTAGAACAATTTTTGTTTTTGCAATGTGATAAAAAATAACCAATATAGAGGTATATTTAAAATGTAAATTGTCGTTACCGCGACTGAATCGGTATAGGTTTTGTAAATACGCGTCCCGACATGCGTTGCTATGCCATTTGATAAAGAAATTGTTTCTCCCTGAGTGTCCTTTCCCATTCGTCCCGTTCCCCTTCCGCCTCCCCTTTTTTTCTCCCGTTCCCACTCCGTCACCTCCACCTTTCCTCCCCCATCTCTCCCTCCCTCCCGCTTTCCATAGCAATAGCCGATTCCTCGCGTGCCACCAATAGCAATTTTAATAATGCCAGAGATCTCCGGAAGTTGAAAAACGAACACACAAAAAAAAGAATTATCCAATTTGGTACAGTCGTTCGAAAATTATGCGCTTAGCAACACATTCAGCGATTCATTTTAATATACTTACTAGCTGACCCGGCCATGCATTGCTGTGGCTTATAAAACACAACGTCATCTACGGGATGGTTATCCAACCTTTATAACCACCGCCGTCTTTGAGTTTATCGCGAAGAGACAGACAGATGCCGCGGAGGACTTTAATTTATAATACGTATAGATGGTGTGAAAGATTATAATAATGTGCATGAAATGCTTGGGGTAACTAACGTATTTAAGTTAATAAGGATTAATATTGTATCCGTCTAAATAACTTTCCAATTATCCCATTGTAGGTGACCATTTTTTTAGAAGATAGAATGGGTATAGTAAGCTATCCGTAAAAGATTGATGTATGCCATCGCGGACTTTTATGTAGATCTATAAAAGAGGAATATCCCACCATGCATTGTTTTGTTATATCCCAAAACAAGGGCGGATCTAGGATTTTTTTCTGGGGGGGGGGCACAAGGGGCGGAAGGGCAAAAAAATCTACAATTACTGTTAAGATTTTTTTCTGGGGGGGGGGGCACAAGAGGCGGACGGGCAATAAAATCAACAATTACTTTTAGAAAAAAACTTGAAGTACATACTTCAAGTTTATTTCTACAACTTCAAGTATGTTTGGGAAGGTTTATGATAGTGTCAAAACAATAGAAAAATTAAATGTTTAAAATAAAGACAGTTTTTGCTTCTAATTAGGAATCTCCACAGTACACAAAAATACCATCGGGGGGGGGGGGGGGGGCCCGTGCCCCCGTGCCCCCCCCCCCCCCGAAATCCGCCCTTGTCCCAAAAGGATTAGGCAGCGTTTTCGATGAAAGCTACCAGGCGGCTTAACTTTTTCCGACACTTCTAACAATTATCGTTATATTTCAACCAATTTACACAAATCCTTGACAAATTACATACCTAAACCTTCCTCATGAAACACTCTATTGGTGAAAACCGCATGAAAATCCGTTCAGTAGTTTTCGAGTTTATCGCGAACAGACAGACAGACGACGCGGGGGACTATAATTTATAATATGTAGAGACGTAGAGATAGAGAAGAAGAGATGTAGAGATGTATAAGATAATGCATGGTTAAAAAAATATTAATAAAATTGAATAAAACAAATGCTTCTAATTATACTGAATAATTTAATCAATCAATAATTCACCTTAAGAGCGCTGCCGGTCGCTGCGAACATTTATGAATAGGTATTTTAAAAAATCTCTTTTATTTCACTCTCTGACAGTAGTCAGAATCGCGCTATAGATGTGTGAGTGAATGCAGGCCTTGTGTGTGTGGGCTACGCGCTTCACCCGTGTCGAATTATTATTTCTGCCGACCACGCATGTTCCAATCTGCAAATGTGTAGAGACAAGACCGCTCGCAGGGGCGTCCTATTGTAAGCGTCCTATGAATATGCTATTATAGCTACTTATCGTTGTTGCGCGCACACAATAAATATCCTGTGGGTATTTTAGAATATTAGGATACATAATAAAAAAAAACCGAAAAAAAAAAATTGGGGACCCATATTTTTATTTATTTTCATTAATTGTAGTTATTTTTGATACCATGTTTGGGTGAAAACAAGTGGGCTTAATATACATTTTTTTATTAAAACCGACAATTTTTTCTTAAATTTTGCATTCAGGATTTTTGTGCGCACTTTTTATGCACATATGATATTTTGTGTAGCAAACGTAGGAAAGGCAACTTGACCTTTCTCATAGGACCCATATCCCTCAGGCCTCGGGCATATTTTTTCATAAGGTCGAAATATTTCCGCTTTGCAATAAAATCCAAATAAATGGAATATTTCTGATAGTATCCGAAAACTAAAAATTGTTTTTGAAAGGCGATGAAATACGCTTTTAAATTTTGAAATCCGAAATAAACCTTTGCTTTTCGAATATAAAAATTTTGAACGCACACATAATTTTTTTTAAAATGACTCATCTTACGTTTTTTCTAACTAAAATTACTGATAACGAAAAAAATAAAAACACGTACATATTTATTACACACATGTATTGTTAACATTTCCGTCACCTCACTTTTTTATTGTTTCATGTAAAAATAATTAATAGATACAAAATTCCATAAGTTTCATAAACTTTGGTTTTATAAAGGTGTACAATTCCATTATTTTGTGCTTAACTTTTGAATTTGAATATAAAGTTTGATATTTTCTCTTTCTCTTTCGAACACCGTTTAAAACTTATTTCTCAACATAATAGTAAGGGAGACACAAGATCGATATGAGTTGTTCCCAAAGCTAACAAATAGCCGAGGGGGGGGGGGGGGGGTTAAATTTGGATTTGTGACCAAAACACCCAAATAAATTGAAAATGTATTTTTTTAGCAAAAGGTAGAGAAAATATCTTGTGCTGATAAATATGTTTTATTTTATTTATTTTTGTTTCAAATTACGAAATATTGGTCTTAAAAAAATGAATTTCGTATGATTTTGGATGCAACTTAATTTTTTGGTAATTTTTTGACAGTTCAATAGAAATATTAAAAAAATATTTTTGCTTTACCTACTGAGTTAATATTGAAGAAAATATATATATTTTAATATTTAATATAGATGTATAATTGTACAGTGGAGTTATATAAATTACATATGGTGTACATACATAGGATACGGTTACATACTAAAATATTGTGCACTTGGGAGAAATTCGAAAAATCTAAATAAAATAGAGGTGAATATAGATTAATAATAAATAGAAAGAATGAGAAAAACAGGTAATTATTTAGTTAATTATTCCTGATGAAGTTTGAGTTTCAGTTTATTGATGTCTTTGGTTTTTTTTATTTCAATGGGAAGGTTGTTGAAAAACTTTATTCCTAAATAGATGTAATTGTTTTGCATTAGTTTGGTATTAAATTTTGGTATTTTGATGTTATCTTCATATCTTTTTGATTTTAGTTTAAAATTTTTTGATGATATTATCTTTGTAAATTTGGGTAATTGCATTTTTCTTGAAGATATTCTCTACTCGAGGCACCGTGAAATCTGCGAAAAGCGTTTCTGTTGGATAAGTGGAGGGTTTCTTTAGGATTACTTTAATGATTAGTTTCTGGATTACTTTGATCGGGGTTAGAATATTGTTGTATGACCCCCCCCCATGCAATAATTCCATATTGAATTAATGACTGGATTAGTGCATAGTATACTCTTTTTAGATTGTTGAGATTATTATTATTTTTTTATATGAGCTCCACACAGGAGGCCCTGAGGAAAATAATTTCTCTGAGGGCCTAGGTCATCTTTGGGGATGCTGTGTGTATATTATTAAAAAAACATTTCTTTGGGTAATTTTAATTTATGTGCGACAAATTTGAGTTAAAAAAATAATACGAATTCTTGCACACAAAAAGACTTTTTTTCTCATTTTAATTTTATAGTTTTATATTTTTTTTATATTTCTGTAGTATATAGGGATTTAATTTTATAATTTTATATTTTTTTATATTTCTGTAGTATATGTAGTATATTTTTTTAAATAATTACCATTAATTACAAGTAATGGTCAGAGTTGCCTCTAAAATGATTAAAAAGATGAATTTTTGAAAAATGGGATATATTTGTCAGATTATTTAGGAAACCGTGGTGAATCAAATGGTGTAAACAAAAAAAAATTTGGTCGAAAACCTCACATGGGATATTTTGTGAATGCAACGACGATATTTTCTCAAGAGTTTTGAGAATAAATATATATATATATATATATTTTTTTTATACGTTATTAATTTATCAAAAAAAAACATTCTTGCATCTATTTATTATATACTTGATGTGGAAAATAACATAGTTACTATATTAAGCCAAATAATGTATATGCGGATATACAATTGGATATATGCATAATAATAATTATACCATAATAAAAAGTCATACAGCTTCATATGTGCTAGAGCTACAAAACTACACTACTTGGATGTTTTTGACCACAAATGTTTAAAAAACTGGCGTAAAAGTACTAATGACGTGTGAGCCCATAGAAGGGTTCTCGAGAAACACAGAAATGCATTGATTGAAATTGCACAAACGAATTGGTTATGGCGACCCAGCTTGAAATGCTGCAAATGGGTCCAATCTTTGTGGCGTCATTTTTAGTAAAATGAGAACAAATAACTTTGTAAAAACAGCTTTATGTAATCAATATTATCAACATATTTCGAAAACAGAGTATTCTCTTCGTCAGGATAAGATTAATATTAAAAGACAAACAAGTATAGGCATATGAGAATTATAGACAAAATATTAAAGGGAGAGGTGATTAATTACTTAAAAATATCACAAAATGCAATTATACATATAAAATGAAATATAAAAATTATTTTTAAGTTAAATACCCTTATAGTATAGCAAAGTCATTGGAGAAGCTGTGTAGAGGATATTTTTAATGAAAGGAAGGAGAGGAATTTCTGGGTAGGTAAAAGTATGAAATGATGGTGGAGAGAGTCCGGCTGTAGAGATCAAAAGATCTCCCACTTCCAGTTTCTCCCAATCCGGCCCGCCACGCAGTAAGTGGACAAAATCATCCGCCACCAAAACCCATGCAGACCTTACCCGTGAACCCGGGAACCCATGCTCAGTCACCAAACATAGCGGACCACTTGGGGTGACCAAGTGGCGGGGGTGTTGGTATCCAATAAATGGTTCCCGGGGCGATGGTACCTATAACGCCTCCCAAATTAAAAATTTATTATAGTACTTGACATAAACAATTTTAATTTTGCACAATTTTAGTATGAAAGCTCGGTCAGTATTGGTATACCGCGATGAGTCACTGAACAGAAAAAAAAACGAATAAAAAATATCGATTACTCGGGCAAGGACAACACTAGTCTACCGATAAAATTCGTTACATCACTACTTCGCTTTATATGTATTTGTCAACACCCTCGTTCCCCGGCCCCCCCAGGAGAACTGAGCGAAAGGGACACCTGCACGTCGGGCCGAAAATACCTAAATAAAATCTTCGAAATCGATGTTTTGTATTCCCCATTTTTCTTCTCCAAAACTGGACCGATTTTAAATTTTTTTTTCACTAACTGTATTAAAAGAAAATATTCTATGTCGGTACGTTTTGCTTTTTTTCAAAATACATTGTTTAGTTTGTATACTGAACGTTTTTTGACGGCGTTTAAATTAGGCAATTTTATTCATTTTTGGAAGGTCCTAACTTCTATAAGAAGTAAATTATCAAAAAAAGCAAAACGTACCGACACGCTAGTGGTCGATATCTATATTATGTAAAAAAAAATTTTGCTCTAGGGTCAAAATCCAGAGAGATAAACGGGGAATACGTTTGTATGGAAAAACGCAGCTAGTATTTCCTCTTAATTACTGTAAAAGTCAACTATTTGCATTCGGGGCGATGGAAAATACTGCATTCAAAATTAAAATAAATTATTGTATATGGCTGTCATCCAATTCAATTTGGGAGCCAACATTAACCAACATCTCTGCCATATGTCACCCCAAATGGTTCGCTACGTTTGGCGATTTAGCAGGGGTGCCCGAATTCATGATTCCCGATGAGGATTGTCAGGATTTGGCTGCAGGCAGGGTTTTTTTTTTTACATGAGCTCCTCACAGGAGGCCCTGAGGAAAATAATTTCCCTCAGGGCCTATGTCATCTTTGGGGATGCTGTGTGGAGGGTTTTTTAAGGAAAGGAAGGAGAGGACGAGTTCTGGGAAGGAAAAGGGTTTAAGGGGTGGGTAGGAATCTGGAGTTTAGTGTGTCTTGGCCATCCACCTCCAAGACCTAGACAAACCTCACCCCATGAACCCGGGCACCCCTGCTAAATCACCAAACGTAGCGAACCACTTGAGACAATTCTTATTTTTTTAATTTTTTAATTTTATTTATTTATTATAGATACAAAAGAAAGTACAAATTATAATTTGAAAAGCTTTGCCTGTCCAACTAGGAAAGTTTCCCGTTCCAGGACAGACAAATTGACATGTATTAATATTATTCCTGAAATGTAGATACATAATTACATAACAAATACAAAAAAAATCATTTTTCTCTGAAACTAAGCTGTGTAATAAAGAAAATGTATATAATATATATAAATATAAGTACACATACATTTTTTTGTGACAAAGTAGAAAAGGTAATCTGGTAGTATATATTATAATCGGATTTACCGAATTAACCTGGTAATATTTCATACATTCAGATTTACAGAGTATGAGATAAGTAAGTTAATGGTATTGAAAAGTTTAACATATACCTGATAGCATGATGGAGGAATTGCAAAAGATTTACAACATAAATATATGAAATTACGTTAGGCTATGTGTTTAGTATTTTGAACGGAGGCGTCTACTAATATCTACAGGAATTCCAAAAACTGAAAAATCGAACTAATATCTATGAGAATCAAAGTGTTGACGAATATCTACAGCTCAAACTGTTGATTAATATCTATGAGAACCAAAGTGTTGACGAATATCTACAGCACTGGCAGAGGTTGGATTTGCAATTATGTATAGCATATTGGAATAACGTAATATTTCGTATGCAGTTTAAAAAACTTAATTTATGTTAGTATGTATGTAAAAATCCCTAATATCGGACTATTGGACACATTTAGCTGATTAATCCAACCTACGCTCTGTAGATATTAGTCAACACTCTGAAGTTCGTAGATATTAGTTCAACATATGAGCTGTAGATATTCGTCAGACATACAGGCTGTAGATATTAGTATCTGGAGTCGTTTGAACTATTAATACATAGTACACTTATAGGAGGAACAGTAGTAGACAAAGTATTCGAGTAGACCTTTCACCGCAATGGGAAAAAACTAAATATTATAATAATATTATATGGCTACCTTCCCAATAAACAGCGTTGTATTATGTGACGTACAGCGTTTATTTTGTCTATTAATTCCCACATATTATATTTGTTATCGTTATCAATATAAACGACTATAATGAGTAACAAAGGAAATATCCACCGTAATGCTAGATTGCGAAGAATCCCGCATGTATTATATTGTTTTTGTGTTCGGAAAGTAAACAATGAACATGCGACTTTTATCGCTAAGTATATATATGTACCTACTTTAACAAATAGAGATCACATAAAGAAATTAACACACAATAGAAAATCATAAATAGACCTATTTTCAATATCTTCTTGCAATAATTTCACATTTCCTTATGAGAAATTATTATAGCATTAAATAAATCTGTAACACAATATACGAACGACCATAATTAATTTTATTAAAATTCCTACATTTCTTTTTAAATTTCCCCGCTATTTTTTAGTTTTTACAATGGACACACTTTTAGGTGACAAAATCACGAATTCTGCTGTTTCAGAAATTATGCTTCAGCTAGTATTAAATAAATACAAAATTATATATATGTATATATTTTTTTCAGTTTTTTTTTACATTAACTCCACACAGGAGGCCCTGAGAAAAATAATTTCCCCTCAAGGCCTATGTCACCTTTGGGGATGCTATGTGGAGGGTCTTTTTAGGGAAATGAAGGAGAGGAAGTTCTGGGAAGGAAAAATGTATGAAGGGTGGGTAGGAATCCGGGGGTCAGTGTGTCCGGGAGTGACAAACGAATGTATCTATCCATCCCACTGTGGTGCACGGCAATGTTCCGCGAGTAACCTGCTGGAGAGGTCAAAAGATCTCCCTCAACAAGTCCCTCCTGACCCGGCCTGCCATGCAGTTGGTAGGCAGACGCATCCGCCACCAAGATCCAAACAAACCTAACCCCATGAACCTGGGCACCCTTGCTAAGTCACCAAACGTAGCCAACCACTTGGGGTCTTTGCAAATTCACTTTGTGGTGTCATTTTTAATTAAATTAAAAGAAATCACTTTGTAAAAACCAAACCTTTGAAACCTTTGCTTTTGAATCTTGTAGATAATTTTGATTAAATAAGTGGTGTTTTACAAAGTGATTTGTTTTCATTTAAGTAACAAAATTATATATTGTACACATTATTATTGTTAATAACTCCATAAAAAGAAGACAAAACATCAAAAATATTTTTATGTTTAATCAATTTTTAGGTACTTAATAAAAATTTTATTGTCATTTGTCAATTTTATTTCAAATGTATTTTAGAACCACGGAGGTTCCCCCAACCAAAAATAGTGTATTTTCAATTATAAAAAATGCATTCATTGTTTTGAATTTTTCATATATTACTTACATAAAAATTATGTATTGATTCTGAATTGCGTACCTACACCATTTTTTTAAAACATTATTTTTTATAATTCAAAACTTTTATTTATTGCCAGCCGTAGTAATTGCTTATGTAAAGTATATAAGTATATACCCAAAATAAGTTCCTTCTAAATAATGCCTGGTAATAGATAATAATATACCTAACATATTTGTATCTTTTATAGATTAAAGAACAAATTAAAAAAACGAAAATTAAAAAACCTTTTTTGTTTAGCAAGTTAAAAAATCAATTATTTTGTATTTCAAGTACTGCGTTACAACATCCTTTCTTCTTTGTATTCATGATGTAGGTACTCGTATGTACGTTTAGATGATAAATTGATAATATTACATAATAAAAAATAAAAAAATTCATATCATCCAATATGTAGATCTGAATTTAATGTAATCTTTTAGTTTAATTTTCATCCACTTCGCGAACTAACGAAATATGTGAAATTTTGCACACATGATAAAAATTATTACAATGCATACATACAATTGTCATACAATAACGAAAATTAACCAATATTAATATTTACTTCGCTTTACTGGTACGTGCTTTGTTTTTTTGTGCTTTTCAATCAAACAAATAAATTACGATTTTGGCCGCCCCCTAAAACTGCCGCCCGGTTGCTCCCCCCCCCCCCCCCCTTCGCAGATCCGATAATGATTCTCATCGTAACTGATTTACAAACAAATCTCATCTGGAAAAACTATTGTACAACAAATAACGGTAAATTTTGGGGATCGCTGGCAACGGTTAATACGCACTTTTTTTTTGAAAAAATCTTTTGATTCACCTTAATTACATTAAAAGACAACTATTTGCATTGGGGGAAGTGGAAAATATTTTTGTGTAACATGGTTTGTGATACAAAAGAAAGTGCGCCTTTATAACGCCTACTCGCGTCAAGGCAAGAAAAACATCCCAGTTTTCAAGTAGTTTAGCGGCTACGCTAGGTTTGTGTAACATGGTTTGTGATTCTGGCGTACAATCTCACAAGACGAAAGCTAATTTTAATTTTACGTAATGAAATTTAGAATGAAATATTTTCCACTTCCCCCAATGCAAATAGTTGCCTTTTAATATAATTAAGGTGAATCGAAAGGTTTTTTTTTAAAAAAAGTGCATATTAACCGTTGCCAGCGATCCCCAAAAATTAATCAAAAAACAAAACATTATTGTAAGTGTAGGTACCTACCGTTTAATCATACGTTCGTAATGTTATAATATTGTAATTCTAATCTACACTATTTACAGGATGTAAAATATAGTGAATCAAAACAATCATACGATGTAGGTACTTAGGAAAATCACGCCATTTCACGTGGGAGAGGAAAATCATATGTTTTCCGTTCGGCTATATTTGGTGCTGCGTCAAAACGCGAAAGCAAAATAAAGATGTGACGAGTAAAACGAAATTATTACGAAAAAGTCACTCAACTGCTGCCTTATAATGATGCATTATACGAATAATGGGGGTAATTTACTTTCATACACTCTATTTTGCTCTGTTCAATAAGAGAAATTCTTTCGCTACCTACTTGGAATATTTTTGTTTATCTGTCAAATGGCTTTGTTGTGCGTACAATATGAAATTTTGACATAAACACGAAAACGTCAATACTGGAAACAGCAACCAGAAAGAAATTATAAAATTGATAGGTATTATTTTTACCTTAATTTTGTCGAATGTTGTATCCAGTTCAACATTGTGTACAAACGGATTCAATATTTCGGCACGAATATCGTCCGCGGCCATCGAGCCGCGATTTCCGTGCATTTTTCCTTTCATTTCGTCGTGAAATCGGGAGCACTTCACACTTTAAACACCAGTATTATTTATAATAAACGTTAAATCAATTCAGAGAAACATCATAATTTCGAAAAATAACAAAGTCGACCTCGATTTCAAAAAAGTGCGCGCCGCGCGTAGTATACACTTCCATACTGGCGCGCAAACACCAGCGTGCAAACTTGACAGAAAGAGAAATCGGAATAAACCTGACATCGGGATCAATTACTGTACGGGCAGGGTTGCCAATGCTTATGTTCCAAAATACCCGCAATAAATGTTCAAATTCCCCAAATTGGGGAGAACAAAACAACGAATTCCCCGCATTTTCCCCACAAGATCCCCACAAGCTTCTATAAAAATCAGCATTATTTATTTATTTATTATATTATTTTATTTTACTCGTAACATTAACAGGATTAAAACATATTATAACATTTATTTATTTTGTTTGCTGTCTCGCCAACAGAATACTTCACATATAATTATTAAGTACATTAGTTTACAATTTAAATATGGTTAAAGTGACAATTCCAAAGGCGAGCACACCATTCATCTCAACATTCTTAGTATATTATAATATGTAATAATAACCTGTATTACAAGTACGTTCATAAAACAAGGAGGATCAAATATAGAAAATACATACATTCACACTTTTGTGTAAATGTACGCACATATACATACATATGTATGCATACGTGTGCACACTCTACACACACATACATACACACATGCACATACATATACACTAACACACATTATAGCTCTAAGTGAGGAGATCGTCTGGGATATTATGTAAGTATTCAATATTATGTGAGTATAGGTTCCTTCTGAAGGTAGTAATTGCATTTGAAAATACAACCAAGTCTTCATGTTTGCAGTATTTATTGTATAATCGAGTCAGTCTTGAGGTTGGTTTGATAAAACTTCTATTAATATGGTAAGTGTCAATCCAAAAGGTTTTAAGGTTTTTCGTGAATTTCGTCATTATATATTAAGATTTAATTAATTGAAAATTAATACATGTTGTTTATGATTTAAAACAAAGAGATCATATCTGAAATTTGTCTTCTTTTCGCGAGTGAGACTTATCTAAAGTGAGTAAATCTTTCAGCATAGTTATCTAGATTCCGATGTACTTCAGATTTATAAGCTAGTGTTCTTAGGGTTTTTTTTGGAACAGACTCCACTTTACGGCATGAATTGCATAGTGTGGGGACTAAATCCGCACTTGATACTTCTTACATTTGATTAATATATTATTCTGAAGCTACCGAGGTTCTTGAATGATTTGGTGATTCTAGTGATAAAACCGAGCATTCTAATGGCCTGTTTGACAATGAGTTAGTAATGGTTTCTGAATGTTAGCTTCGAGTCATGTAGGAATTCCCAAATCACTCTGATGGAGTCTACCCGTTTCAAATTTTACGGACATTTTTCGTGAACGAGGTGATATTACATTTAGTAGCCATCAAAGCTACAACAGTATCTGTATAAAGACGATTTCTACTTTCTGTATTCAAATTTTTAAGTATACTGATTCTCCTCTCAACGTAAGCGTTCGAAAACGGTAACACGAGAAATAACTATTTAGTTAGACTGAAAGGACCGAGAGACGGATTCCAATACGTCAATTTTGGAGTTCTGGTCCCGAACTTCAGGAATCCCCCCACTATTGTTGATAAAAATAAATTCTACAGTGCTGCCATAAAATATCTACGAAATCTTCCATCGAACATATTTTTTCAATATACTTGGATAATCAAGAAATGCCCAGAATTCCCGCATTTGCCCACAAAAAGCTTCTCCCCTCAAAATACTTAATTCTTCAAGCATCTTAAAAATTCCCCGTGATATGGGGAATTCTCCGCAAAGTGGCAACTATAACGGAAACACCCGAAGTTTTTGTTGGTGTGGCCATGCGGAAATAACATCAACATCTCGATTCTTCATGAAATCTTATTATTGCTTCTTTATTCGTCGTAATATATTACCTAAATTATAAAGAATATAATGGATAACCACAAAGTTATAGCTTCATTCAAAAATATAAAGAATGTATTTAAAAATCAAATTATATAAAATTAAAAATACTCAGAAAAGAAAAAAGATGTTGCGACTGCGAATTTTTTATACTGGTAGCACTAAAATCATGCATGTTTTTTGTTTTGATATTGACAGTGGTATTAGTTCATTTATGTTGACAGTTGTTGTTGACATGTGGGATATTGGACGTTTGATGTCATTATTTGTGGTGCACGATGGATTCAAAAGTTCAAAAATGCATATTAGATTACTTTACATACCTCGAAAATGCATATAATACATTAAAAAACACCATGTCAGATTGTCATAAAGTAACAATCAAGTTGTTTTCATTGATGGAGAGACAGAAGAAGCTTCAGAAGTGAGTGAGAGTGAAATGTCGTGAATGATTTCTTATAATTAACAACTTTACTCTTTTCCTGACTTGCATATTGGAATAACGGTCTTTTTACGATAATACATATAGAAATTTTCAAAATAAATAAGTTAAATGAAGTTTGTAACCACATTTAATGATCGTAACGAAAATTTGAATAAGATTCGAGTGTTTTTTTCAGTTTTGTTGAAATAATTCTAGTATATTTCGCATTGATTCTTTCATTATTTATGCATTGGGGTGAAATGCAGATCCTGCCACAGTTTGGAAATTTAATAAAAAGGCACTTTCTAGATGAGAAAAGTGTGGAGAAGCTGAATAAAAAAAAATTAAGGCGCGCTCGGCAAAATTGAGGGAGATACAGCCGTATAAAGTATAAATAAAATTTCACTTCGTGAACCGATACTACGACACTCCGCCCGTCATTTTGGCACTGTTATGTTGGTATCCCAGACCTACAAACAAGAGCCAGATACGATTGTAGCCGACTTCGTGGGATAAATAATAAGGCGCGTAATTATGAAAAACAGAATTAATAATATAATGTAAACGAACCTCTAATCAGGTACTGGAATGGAGACTAACCATTAAAATCCTGGGATGTTTTTTAAAAGAAAGATAATATACACAAGCCCGCTACACAAACCCTGCGTAGCCAAACAAACCATTCAAAAACGTAGGCTGTTTTTTGAAGTTAAGATAACATACACAAGCCCACTACACAAACCCTGCATAGCCAAACAAACCATTCAAAAACTTAGGCTGTTTTTTAAAGTAAAGATAACATACACAAGCCCGCTAGACAAATTTCATAATTACGCACCTCACCAGTTATCCCACGAAGTCGGCTACAATCGTATTTAGCTCGTCTTTGTATCAGGGATACCAACAGTGACGAAATGCCCGCCGGCACCCGCCGGGCTGTCATAGTGTCGGTTCGCGATGTGAAATTTTATATAACGCAATTGAAAATTAATTACTTATTAATTTTTTTTTTCTTTTGCTTTCCGCGCGGTGAAAACATGGTTTTTTGCAAAAAACAAACTGTGGCAGGATCTGCATTCCTCCCATGTATTGAACTGCGTACTCGTTAATACGGAATATCTTTTATTCAAACAGTTAGTTTTAGCTTTATTATTATGAAAAGTGAGTATTTATGTCGGGGGAGACAAAAAAACATGCAAAAAATATGCATTTAACGTTTTAATTTTGTTAAAATTCATTCACTTACGCGTAAATGCCATTTTTATATTTATCGTTTTTATTTAACATTTCTTAGACAATCAATCAATGCTGCCAATCATAGGAAAAATATTATTACCATATAAAACAAAAATTTATTCACGTTATTGAGTGAATGCATTATTGACAAGTTTTACCTGTATTTATAACAGCAGAACATGGAAAGAAATGGATATGGTTTTAGATTTTCACGGCCAAAAGTATTTTTGTTATTTATTTTTGGGGCGTTATGCTGTGTTGCGCTACCTCCTCCTTTAGCCAAAGTTTCAGACAGCGTTACAGATTGGAAATCGATGTGTTACATTATGGATGTGATGTGTGATGCCACATCTGCCCTGATGATCGACACTGTAACGCTGTCCGAAACGTTGGCTAAAGGAGGAGGTAGCGCAACACGGCATAACACCCCAAAAATAAATAACGAAAATGGAAAGAAATGTATCAGAATAATTACACATACCCGCTAGACAAACAAACCATTCAAAACCTCGGATGTATGTATATCTAAATTATGATGACATGCAGCTTTCGTAATGATTCCATCTAGTTACTTTGGGGGTCGTCCACTAATCACGTGAGGCTCGAAAGGGGGGGGGGGGGTTCGGAAAAAATCACGAAATATCACCAGGGGAGGGGGGGGGGGGTAAAATGAGATATCACGTGTATTTATTTTTCGTGATAATATTCTGAAACTTTGAAAATACTTTGCACTAAAAAATACACGTGATTTTGGGAGGGGGGGGTAGTCTAAAACCTCACCACATATCACCACGGCGGGGGGTTAAAAGTTGCTAAAAAACATCACGTGATTAATGGACGACCCCTTGTTGTTTTTATTTTTACGAGAATTTATTTTATAAGATTGGTACTTCCGCCAAATGTCATATTTGATTGTATATTAGTTAAAAAAGGAATATTCCGTGTTATCCGTGCATCAAACTTCGACAATACAAACGTTGCGTATTATCCGTGAGGTGGACTGTATGCATATTTGCCCAATTCTAGTGTTTTTCATATTGATTCTTTCTTTCAGAACAAACATTATCGACACACCTTTGGAGAAATTTGACAATATTATAGAGCTGTTAACGTTCCAGATCAATCAACAAATAAATTTGCAGTTATCGGAGTTACAAAAGCACAGGTCATTATAATTATTATAAACAATTAATTGTTTTAAATTTTACAGGTTTTGAAATTCTGCTTGTTTAAAAGTTACATTAAACACAAATTAATGCTAAAACAAATTATGTTGATTGATTTTTGGTATATGCATCTATAATATAAATAATATCGAACATCCAGTTTATTGGTCAGACATTTTTAAATGTTAAGTTTTGAAATAATGAGGAAAGCAATATTCGAATGCTCACCACAAATAAAATAATATTTACACATGCCTGTATTTTACATTTTAAATTTGCTGTAAAAAACACCGGAAGCCATAACGGTCCGGTATATTAGTATGACATTTTGAAATATCCTACTAGTGACCAGTGGCGGCTAGTGCTCATAAAAATGGGTGGTGCGCTAAAATAATTTTTTTTTAGGATGAGGGGAGGTGAGTGCAATCCCACACATCCCATAGAGATATCCCATAAAACTTGGACCTACCTACTCTAATTAAAATAAATTCAATTATGAAAAAATCATACCTATTTGTAAATTAGGTCGATCCTCCATTGTCTCTGGGTGAATGCAATACATTGTTAAAGAAGAGAAAAAGAGTTATAAAATATATATCGATCCAAAAGTAAAGTCGCCGCGATTGTAAATTCAAATTCAATAACAGCTCATTCCTTAATTTAAACTTATCCAGAAAATAGTATGGAGATACTCTGGCACGAAAATCGAAAAAAAAATCAGTTTATCACACATCCGAAAGTCTTCCTAACGCTCCGAAACTCGAATGAATATATACTGTCATAACAAATGTTCGCATTGTTTATATTGTAACGCTGTCGTTGGTCGATGCTGAGTAAAACATTGAATGAAAAAGAGTAGACATTAAAATAAAGACACGATATGGATAATAATATGACACAAACGTCTCCCCGTTTAACATGCTACAGAACGAATCGTTCCTTTTGATGTGGTGGAAATTTTTCGAGCGCCGTCCTCAATTTCGTAAAATTTTCAAAGCATTCAACCTACCTACGATTTTGGCTCAGTAAAGAATTATGGAAGAACTCTTGCAAATCCTGTGATCGATTTGCAAAATGAACCACCACGCTGAATATAGTCACACAACGATCTGCTTTGTTACGCGCGCAGTCCTGCAGGCACCTACAGGTATTATGATGTACGCATTATAACCGAGTGTATTTTGTGATGAGGCGTGTCGGAAATAAGTATGTTTTTTTCTGGCGCTCGGGAATTTTTAGATTACCAGAAATTTTGTTCAACGTTAACATTTTGTTTAATTCACTACAAGTGTTTCTACGTTATAATTGATTTGGTGGTGTTTATGAGTAATCTGAGTATTGTTGCAGATAGAGGGTACACTTTTACATATAATTGCATACTAAACTCAAATTTAGATTTTTCGGAGATGTCTGACTCATCAACTGGACGATCGATATGAACTACTTAGCTGATCCACATCCACCATTAGACGTCTTTCCTGCCTCGATGGCTGTAAGAATTTTAAATCATGTCTGACCAAAGCTCAATAATGTTTTGGTATATTTAAATAAATTTTGTAAAAGCATACGATTTGCTAAATTATTATTCTATATTTTAGATATAAATCTATTTTTAGGTAAATTACATTTGGCCAGAGGCATTTAAAACTGCATTTAAAAAAAATTCAATAATAAATATACATTTTAATCTATTTATAAGTAGGGCCCGGATTAATATGTAAATACATATTTTTAATTTGCACGATTTTCGGTCTCGTATGTTTTCTCTACCTAGATTATCATGTACATATTGTGAAAAACTAATTTTTATTTTCCATATTTTTCCATATTTCATGTTTAAGTCCATATTTTACAAAAAATATCACAATTATCCATATTTTCGATTTTCATATCATAAAGCATGAGTTAGTTCACAAAATTGATATAATTTAATAATTTTATGTGTTTGCATTCTCGCCACCACACGCCGCGCGTGTTTTATTTCTCTCACATATTATTCGTCGTAATTTGATTTTTGATTCTCTTCCTCTACTTGCTTCCAGTTGCTTGCGCGTCTTTTTATTTTTACGTACTCAAGTCACCTACTACTACTGTCTAGGTACCTATCAGTTTAATTTCAAAATGCCCAAGGATAAACAACCTTTGCGTATCAAGTAAAGTATATTTTAGACAAAAATAAAGGATTTGACACCCCAAAAACAATTAAAAAAGTTCTGAGCGGAAGCTTTGAGGGTACTGCAGTCGTGCCTTACACAATTTCGGAACTAGGCTTCTTTAAATACGCTCCCATTACATAACGTGACGTGGAAAGCTCTTTCAGCCAATATAAGGCTATATTTAGACCAAATCGACAAAGTTTTAATTTCGATAATTTAAAAAAGCATGTGATTGTGTACTGCAATCAATTCAATAAGACAGATTTAGAGGAAGATGAATAAAACCTATTTTTTTAATTTGAATTACCTGAACATTTCGCAATCTTTTTATAATTTTTTTAATGTAACTGTTACTGCATAGTAATTTTTCACAATAAACAATGTTTAATATGAAAGATGTTCTTATTTTATACTCCATATTTTTTCCATATTTTACATTTTTTAGTCCATATTATATGTACATATTTTGAATTTTTGAATACATATTTATCCGAGCCCTATTTATAAGCATTCAAATTGGGAGGCGGATATGGATACAGCCGTTCTGGAAACCATTTATTGGATAACCAACACCCCTGCCATAAGTCATCCTAAATGGTTTGCGGCGTTTGGTGATTTAGCAGGTTCATGGGGTGAGGTTTGTCTATTTCTTAGTGGCGAATGCTTTTGCCCACCTACTGCGCGGCGGGCCGGATCGGAGAGATTGGTTGAGGAAGACCTAACCTAGATTTCTCCAGCTGGACTCTCTCGATCCATCGGCTTACATCGCAATGGGAGGGAGGAATTCATATGTCCCTCACTCCTGAACACATTGACCCCCAGATTCCTACCCATCTCTTAAACCCTTTTCTTTCCCAGAACTTCCTCTCTTTCCTTCCCCTAAAAATACCCTCCACACAGCATCCCCAAAGACGACATAGGCCCCGAGGGAAAGTGTTTTCCCCAGGGCCTCCTGTGTGGAGCTATTGTAAAAAATAAACGATTTCACTGCCCATTGAATAATTTAATAATTTGTTAAGAACTAAGTAATCTTTACATGTTTTAATTTTTCAGCCTCGCCTTGTATGAAATCCACCAAAACCTTGAAAGAAAAAGAGCCAACTTAGAAAAAGGCTGCGAAGAATTGGATTTCAAAGAGCAATCATCCTTGATGAATGGTTCCGCATTTCAGCCCAGACTGTCCGACCTTTTAGAATTCTCACAAGATGGCGTTGTCTTCTCCCTCGGGGTCTGTGCTCAAATCAAATATGTTATAGCTGCAATAATGCTGAATGAAAACCAGTGCAATTCCTCCTTTTTCTTAGCCGAATCCTTCAAGCTTGATGAGTTAACGGAAAAACGGGTCAAAGAGATATTAATGTTGACACAATTTTGTAATAAAAATGAAATTCTCTCATAAATTATGTGTTTTTTCTTAATCTTGAGTTCTTCCACTCTAATTGTCCTAAAAAACCAGACTCCTTCATTCCTCGCGGCCCTGCACTGGATGGAGAGCCACAGATACTGACATTCTAGACGCCTGTGTCAGTTCAATACATCAGTGATCTTCCTCTGCTTCTCTTGCCTTCTACTTTGTCAGTGACCATGAGTCTCTCACTGTTTCAGTTCTCAAGTTGCTTGCAACGGTATGGAGACTATTGACAGTTGGTTTTGGAAGCCTAGCTCTTCTACAATATCAATAATATTTATTGTAACAAAGCTAAGTAAGTATATGTTTTAAAGTAACATAGTGCAGAAAATAGATTTTTTGAAATTACAGATGTGGATTTTTTTAATGCAACAGATTTTAATTTAACAAATTTTACCAAGCAGGTTGTGTGTGCTTTGATTTGCTAGAAAAAGAAATTAACCCGGCGTTCGCACAATTTGACCCGCGCCATTTTAAAATTAGCTTATTTCTTAGAATTTTTGTGCGACGTTGCCATACTTCTCAGTAGCTGGAGCTAACAATCTCCCCTGCCTGCCCTGATGTGCCGAAATACGCCACCCCACGCGTATATCCATGTCTGAAAGCTCTTTTAAGCCTTTTGCCCTCCAATATCAACAGGGCATTACAGAAAGATTCAAAGTAAGTTGGAGGAGAGGGCGGGAGAAATGATTTGGAAATGCTGCTGAACAAGCGATTAGGGTATTAAAAAAAAAAAAACGAGTGTGCTTTAGACCACACGACTGAAATAAACTTTACTAACTTTTATTTATTTATTTACGGACAATTAGTCCAATTAAGAGGGCATTACCAGAGAAAACCAGAAATATGTCATTTTCAAAACAGATTTTAGACGTATTGACTCTTTTACACAAAAAATTATAAATGGATTTGTTCTTTGATCTAGCATTCGTATGTAATAAATTTTGAGAATTTTTTAAAATTTTTAGTATAATAAGGTTATTCCATAGGTCGTTGGCAGATTTGTTAAATTTTCAAAAAAGTTTTTGTAGTATACCACACCCATTTCAAATAATGTAATCATGCAGTAAAATAAATCAATACATTATCTAGCAAACGTATGTTTTAGAATTTTAATTTTAGTTTCAATAAAATCATTAAAAAATATGTACGTACATGTGTTTCTTGACGAAAATTGGTCCATTTGTGTATTTATTTGCGCACTTACAAACTAATGTATTTCAGATTTTTTTAACATTCTTATTAAATTTAGACATTGAAAAATGATAAATACTTATAATCAAAAAATAACTACAAAAAGTACATTATTTTAATAGTTTTATCATCACGCCTTTCAGCATTTTTGGATGAAGGTATAAATTAAAGCTAATTTGGATTGAAATAAATTCGATATTGAGTTATAATTTAAAAAAGCTGGTACGGAGAATAATTAATCTTTCTCATTGTAACCGCCCTGCACGATCGTAAGAACAACTTTCGACGAAATGTGGATTTTCGTCCGTTGGCTGGTTAGACGCTCTTAACAATATATCAATAACACGAATAGAAAAAAAAGAGAGATCACAATGAAAGGAGATTACATATAGATGAAGAGCATTGACAAAATACATATTTAATATAAAAGTACATAGAGGAGATAACCACAAGTAGCTTGAAGATGGATTCAAAAAGACTTTAAAAAACCACATTGCGTAACGACTGCCGAAAGTCATTTAGGCTTACACCAAAAAATTCAATGCTTTGATTTGTGTTGACTAGTCTCGACATTCTGGATAAAGGAGAATGATATCCATAATTAGTAGAATGTTGATTGAGGAACAGCAATTCATTATTTCGGAGTCTACGGGAAGGAATGTTGAACTGGATGAGTTGTAACAAAGCGGGTGTGTCAGTAATACTGTTGATAATTTTGAAAATGCATATTAGATCAGAGTCCTTTCTATGTTTTTCTAAAGAGGAAATGTTTAAAGTTTGTTCAATTTCATCATACGAGTAATCTCCTCTTTCAAGTCCTAACCTCCAAGCAATTCCTCGTAGGAAGCGATGTTGTACAGTTTCGATGTAACAAATGTGGACAGCATAAAAAGGAGACCAAATGACACCAGCATATTCAAGGTGAGGGCGGACCAGCGAACAGTAAAGAGTTTTAAGTGTATTTATATGTTTAAAGTCAGAGGTAATTCTATGAATGAAGCCGAGTAGTTTAAGTGATTTGTTTACGATGTTATTAATGTGATCCCGGAAAGAAAGTTTACAATCCAGAGTCACCCCAAGGTCCTTAATAGATGTGACAGTAGAGAGACAAACATTATTTAGTTTATAATCAAACTGAATAGGTTTTTTGGTTCTATAAAAGGACAAAATTTTGCATTTATCAACATTAAGTTCCATGCAGTTAATTTTGCACCAATCATTAAATGAATCAATATCAAGTTGAAAAAGTAAACTATCAAGATGGGATTTAATTATCTTAAGAATCTTATTGTCATCGGCAAAAAGCCAAAAACGTGTGTGAGAAAAAACTTTAATAATATCGTTAATAAAAATGTTAAAAAGAAGCGGGGCCAAAGCTCCTTGCGGAACGCCGGAAGTTACATCAATGTTAAAGGATTCAAAGTTATTTATTTTAACCATTTGTTTTCTATTACTCAAGTAAGAGTGAAAGAATGATAACAATGGGTCTCTAATGCCTATAGCATAAAGTTTGGCCATGAGAATACGGTGATTAACTTTGTCGAAGGCTTTGGAGAAGTCAGTGTAGAGGACATCAACCTGAGTGTTGTCTTCTAAGGCTTTAAGAATGATATTTATAAAGGACAGTAAATTAGTTGTAGATTTCGCCGATCTAAATCCATGCTGTTCCTCGATCAGAACGTTTTTGAAAATAGGAGTGATTTTCTTTGTAATTATCGACTCAAATATTTTTGGAATATTAGATATAATTGATATTGGTCTGTAATTTCCAATATTTGACTTGTTTCCAGACTTAAAAATGGGTCGAACTTATGGGGGAGGTGGGAGGGATGAGCGGGGAAAAAGGGGGGTGGGAAAAAGGACGGGGAAAAAGAACAGTTGTCAAGGCACGTTCCCACCGGATATTGGAGACCGGCGCCTTGACACTGTCTTATGATTCTCAGCGTTGGTCTCCGCACTAAATTCATCGAGCTTTTCAATCATTTTAACAGATTGAAACCCAACAAAATAGCGTGAAAACTTAGGGCTTGTACACATAAACATGATATGATGTCGCATCGTGCTACGATACAGCATCGTACCAAATGCACGTTCTACAAATCTCCTCGCTCGACTCAAGCGATAGCTAAAAATTCCTGGACCCAGGAAAGCAAAGAATTTTTAACTAACGCTTGAGTGGAGCGAGGAGATTTGTAGAATGTGCATTCGGTACGATGCCGCATCGTAGCACGATGCATGTGCACGAGTCCATAAACGCAAAGAATGTTGGGAAAGGCCGAAGGTATCTAAATAAAAAGCCACAATCACAAAGTTTTATTGGAGATAACGATACATAAATATATATAACGTAAGTAAAATCTGATAAATATTTTCAAGTCTTGATCTTCTCTCAGGCCAGGAATGAACGTCACACAACGCAGTCGACATCGGAAGCATACCGCACAGTTCTGGAAAGACGAGACGATGGGCAAGGCGTGGCGAGGTGAGGCGAGACGAGGCTGTCTGTCAGGCGGGAGGTCACTGAAACTAGAAATGTATATGTAAAAAAACGTGACAGGTGAAAGAAAAATTAGAGTGTGCAATTCACACGCAGTAGAAGTGAACCCTTCAGAAAACTAAAGTAGACAAGTGTGGGGAGGCTACGAAGCACCGCACAAAGAGGAGACCGATTGAATAATCAATAGAATTATCTCATTCTCTTGCAGGCTAAATCCTGGTGTAACACCATTCAGAATTGAAATGTTACTTGAAATGGCTTTAGCCGTGTTTCGTGACTAGATCTGAATAGCCAGGTACATTTTCACATCTTCTTCCCCACCCCGCTACCTTCAGCTTCACAACATACCAAAAATGAGGATGCCATAGTCTCACTGGCTCCAGACGGTTGGGAGCAGTTGGGACTCTTGTGTAGCGTTCAGATAAAGTAAGTTATATAATACATATGCAAGTAGGAACCTTTAGCGGTTTTTTGCCAAGCCGACTGCATGTCGTATTTTGTTATTACCGCATGCTCCTTCAGAGAGTCAGAATTATTGTTAGTAGGTAAAGATATTTGTAAAGCGGATTGGACTCCTGATGGATTAGACACCTTGATTTCTACCCATCCCTCATAGCTTTTTACTTCCCAGAACTTCTTATCCTTCCCTTCCTTAAAAAGACCCTCCACACAGCATCCCCTGTAATGACATAGGTGCTGAAGGAAATTATTTTTCTCGGGGCCTCCTATGTGGAGATAATGTAAATCAAAGTGATTTAGCGAACAAATTTTTTTTTTTAAATGTAACGACTGATCAGCATTTAAAATTTCATAGCATACAAAAAAATACGATTTAGACATAAAAACAAATATTATTTTTCATTAAAAAGAATACTAATAGTTTGTAATTGGTTGGTAAGAGGTTTGCAGTATTTTGTTATTTTTTTTAATTACAAAAGGTATATTTTTAAAATTATTTTGGTTTTATTTAAAGTACAAAACTTTAAACTAATTATTCAACTACCTATTAAGCATGACAATATGTTAAATATACACTTTCAAACTTTAGTATGCCTTAAGACTTAGGTCAATTAAGATTAACTTTCTAGGGTTAAGTAACTCCCGACAAAAAAAAAGTGCTGATGACCTTGAAACGCCTGAACAGATTTTCATGAATTGTAGCTAAGAACCATCTCAATCGCGTCAGCTTTCAAACAACAAAAAAACGCATCACAATCGGTCCATTCGTTTAGGAGCTACCGTGCCACAGACCAACACACAGACGTCATAAACGTCAAACTTATAACACCCGTCCGTTTTGCGTCGGGGGTTAAAAATAAGTGGCTCGAAATAAATGTGGGGTTTTAAAAATTGGAATCAGCAAAGTCGGTAGCGCGGTTAATTCCGATCACTGAGGAGGAAGCTTCAAACCTCCGACACACCAAATTATTGTATTTTTTTTTAAAGTTTATTAATAGTAAAAAAAAAAGCTTTGATTTTGTTTTTTTTTTTCTTTGGTTCTGTTTTTTAAAGTGTGAATAGGTAGATTATCTCCAATGAGGTATATTGTGATGTTGAAGGGGTGGGGGAGGACAGGAGATGATAAAGATGAGGGTAAGTGTAAGGATGTGCCTGGCTTTTCAGATATGGTCACCAAACATGACAAAAGCAAATCAGAATCATTTAAAAACAATCAAAATATTGTACTCGCGACTACGGAACAATGTCATCCCCAATTGGGGTATGTTGTGAGACTGAAAGAAAGGGGAAGGGAAGTAGAGGAGGAGAGGAAGATTGGAAAATAGCTGGCAATTCAGAACTGGTCACCAAACACGGCTAACGCGCAATGCGGGTTTCACGGCGTAAATTTTCTCTGAAATTTGCATATTTTTTTTTACAAAAATGAGTGTATTTCAGATAGTTTAGCAGCAGCAAGGGAAGGGGGGAGGAAGAGGGGAATCCAGGAGGGGGGAGGGGAACGAAGGAGGGAGGGTGGACGATGAAGGAGGAAGGCAGGAAGAAGGTGGTTGGGGAACGCGGGGGAAAGGGGACGTGGAAGAAGAACGGAGGTGGGAATGGGACGCATGGGAAAGGGTACGCACGGAAAAACAATTTCTTTCTTTATGTGGTATTGCAACGCTTGCCGGGTACTCGCTAGTAAATATTAAATAATATTAAAAATCACCCTGTTCAGAACTGACATAATATTGATGTGATTTTGGATGTGTTTAGTGACTAGAGCTGGATTCTATGAATACTTTTAATTAACTCTAAGAAAAAATATATTGGAGGTGTTAAACATCAATATTATATTGCTGGCTATGATGGTTGAGATACTTATCTGATCATGGCATAAAAAAGGTTTTGAGGAAACATTTTTTATGAGGTTTTGCGAATTGTTTGTTGCGTGGGATGAGGAGGAAGCAGAGAGATATTCTATTTAGAGCAGTGATGAGTAACCTGTGGCGTGCGGCCCGCGAGCGCATTTCGTGTGGCCCGAGAACCCATTTCCATTTTGTGTGATCCGCGAGCCCATTTCCACTTCGTGTGGCCCGCAAGCCCATTGCCATTTCGTGGGATCCGCGAGCCTATTTCCATTTCGTGTGGCCTGCGAGCTCATTTCCATTTCGTGTGGCCCGCGAGCCCATTTCCATTCCGTGTGGCCCGCGAGCCCATTTCCACTTCGTGTGGCCAGCAAGCTCATTGCCATTTCGTGTGACCCGCGAGCCCATTTCCATTTCGTGTGGCCCGCGAGCCCATTTCGTGTGTGTATGTACTTGTTGACCATTCATACTTCCCACTGGGCTAAATAAAATATCAAAAAGTTTGCGGTAAAGAGTATTCAACGGTTTCTGTTGTTTTGCAATAGGGTTTACCGAAAAACTTCAGTCTTTCTTTAATGTTTTGAATCAGTCGCTTAAAATAATAAGATTTTTTTTACATATTCTTCTAAGAATCTTCAAGAGGACACTGGTTGGTATTTTGTCCATACAAACGTAATCCCCAATTTCCTCTCTGGATTTTGACCCTACTACAATCGACTAGTAGCTTGTCGGTACGTTTTACTTTTTTTTGAAAAGTTACATCTTATAGGAGTTAGGACAGGACCATCCAAAAATCCATCATCAACAGACATTCAGTGTACAAACTAGACAATGTATTTATTACAAGCAAAACGAACAGACATATAGTATTTTTATCTAATACAGTTAGTAAAAAAAATCTTAAACATCAGTCCAGTTTTGGAGGAGAAAAATGGGGAATATTAACCTCGATTTTGACTATTTTACTTAGGTATTATCAGTCTGAGGTACAGTTGTCCCTTTCGCTCAGTATTCGGAGGTGTAAAAGCGACAGTGACAGCAACAGTTTGGTAAAATACCTATATTTCAAATATCTCGGCGACCGGGTTTCCTCATAAGTTTAGAAAAAAAAATCATCTTCAGCAGAATCATCTTAGGTATTATTGATTCGTTTGTTCTTCTTCTTCTATTTCAGAATTATAAAAATTGACAGCACTTATTGGTTTGACCTTGAGATATAATATTTTAGCCTGCGGCGCCTTCTTTTCGATTTCTATAATTGTTTTGTTTAAAAAATTCCCCCTGCGGTTCGCGGAAAAATTGAAAATGTATAAATCGGCCCTCCGGCTAAAAAGGTTGATCATCACTGATGTAGAGGATACCTATCCCCACCAACTTGTTCGGGTAACATAACAGTGGCGTCTTGTGAACGCGATATTTATTTTTTTATGCTTTTGTATTTATTAAGCATGAATTAAATTTTTATCTAAAAAATATAAAAACAGTTTTCAGCTCTTTCGGCTCTAGCAGTTTCACACTCCGAGGACATTTTCAAACTATTTTTGATAACAAAACTGATGTGCGCTAACGTGTTGTCATCATTTTCCTCAGGAAAATACTTGAAACAAACCACGAAACTTATACCTACTGCGCGCTGCCCGCAGTTTTCATACAAATCTTAATTTTGGAATTGAGATCTAAATATCCAACAGACCTGAAAAATAGAACAGAAAATAAAATATCGTTAAAAATGCTTTTTTTGGATAATAATTTTAATACATAAACGACTAAATTTTGCACTGACGTAAAAAGCTAATTTAAATTTAAACCCCCTCAAAATGATTTCTTTTTTAAATTTTTATTTTTCATTTCATCAAATATAATAGAATTATTTTTTAAATGTTTTTCATTTACTCACAAGTAATTAATTGCCCAAGTTGCCTCTAAAATCCAGAAACATTAATATCTTTAATGGCCTATATCTTATAATTTAAAGAAAAAATAAATTAAGTGGCTCATACCTATCTTTTGATTACTAAAATATTTTTTGAGTTTGGTTGATTATTTTGATCTTAAATAAAGATTTTTATGAAACGGGCCGCGCACCTTAAGGCTCTGCAACCGGGATCAAAAAGAAGAAGATGGAGAGATACGAAATGACGAATGTTGGAGGAGTTTTATTTGATTAATTGGTGTTATATCACAATTAATTCATTTAAAATAATATATAGTATATTTGCGGCATGTTCCAGAGTGGAAGATACTATCAGTATCGCCCTGGTGTAAGACCACCATTCAGAATTGAAACGTTGCTTAAAAGTGGCTTTAGCCGTGTTTGGTGACCAGATCTGAATAGCCAGGTACTTCCCAACCTTCCTCTTCCCCACCTCTCCTTCCCCACCTCCTTCCCCTCCCCACTACCTTCAGCCTCACAACATACCCCAATTGGGGATGCCATAGTCTCACTGGCTCCAGACGGGTGCAGTTGAGATTCTTGTGCGGTATTCACTGTAAAAAAAAAAAAGGAGAGCGCTAACATTTACAGCGACAAAATCGATGCGAAAATTGCGAAAATGTTTAATAAAACACGACTCGTTTAAAATAGAGCAAAAATCTCGCGGGCATTATCTTAAACAGCATTTAAAGAAACACTGTGAATTTTTTCATACATATAACTTGTAAAATAACTGAAACAAACGTGTTTATAATAATTTTTGGAGCATACCTCGTTATTTTTTTCCATCGAGGGAATTTTATGTAATTTGCGTTTCGGCGCGGGCAAAGTCTAGATATTATCTTCAAGAATAACATATATTTTTTTAAGAGCTTTAAAACTTACCGTGTTTAAGGGAAATATGTAATAAATCGGTACAAATCCGGGTTGCGGGCCCTTAATACGTGGTTTTTCCTACAGTTCTTACAGGGAATTGGCCCACGGTTGAATTTGGCAGCCAACTCTGGTCTGGAGCTCCAAAATACCTGAAAAATACCCTCGACTCTGTGCAGAAACGGGCGGTCCGTTTGATAGATTCTCCCATCTTAACAAACGGATTGCAATCTTTAGAGCACAGGCGTCGGGGGGTATGCTATCCTTGTTCTACCGGTATTACAATGGAAGATGCTCCGAGGAACTAGCATCATTGATCCCTTCGGCACCGGTGCATAGTCGGGAAACACGCCAAACGCATGCCCAACGTTTGTACACAGTTGACATTTGTCACATGAGAACGGGTCGTTTCTTCGACTCGTTCTTGTGTTCAACAGCTCGGCTGTGGAATGATTTGCTGGCCTCTGTGTTTCCTCCTTCCTACAACATGGGTCTCTTCAAGACCAATGTTCATTCCTTCCTCTCCTCAAAAAGACCCTCCACACAGCATCCCAGATGACATAGGCCCTGAGGGAAATTATTTTCCTCAGGGCCTCCTGTGTGGAGTTAATGTAAAAAACAGGGAGCGAATCTTTTGGGTGAAAACGTAGGGACGTACCTAAATGAATAATAATCAAAATATCATGTTCATATTCGGCGGTTGATTTAAGATGTGTGCGTTGTAAAATATCATGTTCATATTCGGCGGTTGATTTAAGATGCGTGCGTTGTAAAATATCATGTTCATATTCGGCGGTTGATTTAAGATGCGTGCGTTGTAAAATATCATGTTCATATTCGGCGGTTGATTTAAGATGCGTGCGTTGTAAAATATCATGTTCATATTCGGCGGTTGATTTAAGATGCGTGCGTTGTAAAATATCATGTTCATATTCGGCGGTTGATTTAAGATGTGTGCGTTGTAAAATATCATGTTCATATTCGGCGGTTGATTTAAGATGCGTGCGTTGTAAAATATCATGTTCATATTCGGCGGTTGATTTAAGATGTGTGCGTTGTAAAATATCATGTTCATATTCGGCGGTTGATTTAAGATGCGTGCGTTGTAAAACCACTTACCTACGACGATGCCCATAATACAAATGTGAAGCTCCGAAAATAATTCAAAACAATGCATTGTTTGGATAAGGTAACGACATAATATGAATTAGATAAGTTTAAAATCAAGGTCCGACATTCGTTACACAACAATGGTTGATGGAAAGGTATGTTCTGCTCTTAGCGAATCCCCATCAATGAGATGTTACATTTGTAGCGCATCACCGAAAGAGATTAACGATATCAACAAATCTTTAAATAAACCAGTTGATGCTAGTAGGTACCAGTTTGGCTTGTCACCACTTCATTCGTGGATAAGATTTTTCGAAAATTTCATCCATGTTGCATATAGAATTGAAATAAAGAAATGGCAGATTATTTTAGGCGAAGACAAGGTTCGTTTAGCACAGAGAAAAAAAATGTATCCAAATTCAATTCAGAAAAAGATTGGGATTAATCGTTGATAATTATCTTTTTCTATTTGTCTGTGCCTTGTTCGCTTTCATATTTTCGTTTAGATTATTATTGTTATCTTCTTCTTCAAAGATAAAAATACATTTAAGTAAGTAGTATATTTTCTTTTTTCGTTTTGGTACGCCTCTGTCTTATGAAATATAGATGCGCCGGCGCATTTTCATCTCCGGTACTATTGATCTGGCCTTCAGCTATAATTGGTCCATTCATAAATTAAGTCACGCGATTTTTTTTTCTAACACAAGTAAAGCGAAAAAAGGTTCATAACGTTATAAAATTCTATTTAAACCCTCGTCCATATTTAATATGGACGAGGGTTTAAATAGAATTAAGACAAGAAATTTATTTCAAGGGTTGTTGATATTTTATGACGACGTGAGCCAAAAAATTGCTTCTTGTTTGCAATATTTTTTTTCAATATTACTGTAGGTGAAATTGTTTTAGAAAGTTTTCCTCGAGATTTGCAAAAGGACCTCCATTCCCTTTTATAAAATCAATAATGACCATCTAACTTACTCGTAAATACCATTATTTTTTAATGTTATAGTTAGTTTTTAAAGTAAGCGGGCTACAGACATTCAGTTTTAACTGTACAGTTTAACTGTACAGTCGAACTGTACAGATAAATCGATAGGTGTGTAGGACAAAAGTTGAACTGTACAGTTTAACTGAGATCTAATCAAAATACGAATAGATAAATCTGTACAGTTATAACTGTACAGTTAAAACTGACAGTGTGTAGTCTAAAACTGTACAGTTTCGTCAGTTTTGTCACAGTTTCTTTTAATACTATTTATTATTATTACTTATTTACAAATTTCTCTTTTAATACAAATAATACATTTAATTTTAATTTCTCTTTTATTTTTCTTTTAATATACTCAGTTTCTTTTAAGATCTCGTAGTTTTACTTGAATGTGTGTAGGCTGTGTGGACCTACGATTTATCTGTACAGTTCGACTGTACAGTTAAAACAGACCTTTCAGTTTTTATCAACAATGGCCTCCATAGACGACCCCTTAGCCGTTACAGGGCTAATGATGTATTAAAAGAAACTGAGTATATTAAAAGAAAAATAAAAGAGAAATTAAAATTAAATGAATTATTTGTATTAAAAGAGAAATTTGTATTAATTTAATGAGCGTATTAAAAGAAACTGTGACAAAACTGACGAAATTGTACAGTTTTCGACTACACACTGTCAGTTTTAACTGTACAGTTCTAACTGTACAGATTTATCTATTCGTATTTTGATTAGATCTCAGTTAAGAGTCGGTTCTCCCAAATCAGAATTTGCGATTCGGTTATTTGTACAATTTACACTTTGAAATCTTCCCTGCAGAGGTTCCATCGTCCCATTATAAATTCCCGTAAATCCCATAAATTAATGTTTTGCATTAGCGCCATCTGTTAACATGACTGTAAACTAACAAGATTTCTACTTTTGTCCTACACACCTAACGATTTATCTGTACAGTTCGACTGTACAGTTAAACTGTACAGTTAAAACTGAAGGTCTGTAGCCCGCTGAGAGCTACCGCACCAAATCTTTGGTTGCCTGTATGACGTCAACAGTCACAAAAAGCCAACATTTTATTTCGGACCTCAATCACATTTTTTTCAGTTGCCCTATAAACAATTCGGTGACCGGACAACCATAATTAACTTAATTCAACACCTTCTCTGAGAAGTCATTAAAATTGATAAAAAAATTTGTAATTTAAAAACGTTAGGTTAGGTCAACGATACTCAACCTTTTTCTCTTCGGGCCACATACATGTATTTGTAAAGTTACGCGGGCCGCAACACTATACTGAAAAAAAAAATTATCAACCCCCCCCAACAAAGAAATATTCTTCTTCCCATTTGTCTTGAAGCACTCTCTTTTCATCGGACATTTTGCGATTGCATTGTGAAGACATTCCCGCCGTTTTTGTGAAAATTCACCTAATTATGCGTTTTTAAATTATATCAAAACAGTACTTTATACGACAGCAAGAAATGCTGTTAAAATTAGTAGGTAACTGACTAACCAGTGACATTAACCAGTTTTTATGTATTATAATTGATGCGGTTGTTTCTAGAAGTGGCACTTTTATTTATAAATTATGTGCGTACTTGTGTGTCAAATATTTGTTTTTGGGAATAAATATAGCGTGTGTAAATAGCAACACATCTGCCCTGATGATGGACATTGTAACGTGGCTTAAGAGGGAGGTTGCGCAACATGTCATAACATCCCAAAAACAAATAATTAAAAAAACCTTTTGGCCGTGATAATCTAAACAACGTATCTTACTCTTGTACCAGATTATGTGGACCATAATGACAATCCTTTTCGGGTGTCACTATCTGTGCGTCAAAGTCAAAACGAATCTCAAGATATACGAAATTTAGAATGATAGTTTTTTAAATCAAGTTCCTGATGGTAAAGTGGTTAGGGCCGCACAAAAAAGCTTGGCGGGCCGCAGGTTGAGTATGGTTGGGTTAGGTTATGGTCTTTTAATGACTTTTCAAAAATGTATTGAGTTGATTCTGAGGGCATGAAATCAAAAAAATTGACATCTTGTATTGTGAGTGTTAAGTGTATTTTTTGTATTATTATTATGTAATGTAGATAGGTTCGTCTTTTTACTGTCAAATTTGTATATATTTGCCTAAAATTACACTTACAAACATTACTTATAAACTCAATCATTTGACACTGGCTAGACCACTCTTTTGGGGTGAAAAACCATTAAAAAAAGGCACTGTACTATGTATGACGGCGTCGAGAGTTTTGAAGAACACTGAAGTAAAAATGTCAGCATAAACACTGGGTAAAATGTCAGCATCTCATCACTACTGATGTTAAATTCTACCTAAGTGCAAAAATACACCCGTGAACGCATCTGGTAAACAATTTATCAGTTTATTAACTAATTTTATTAATTTATTTATCAATTTATCAAAACTTGCATTACTTTGAAAACAAACAAAGCATCGTATTACGTCTAAACAACATCGGTCTCTTCACAGCCCAGGTTCACTTCTTACTTTCCACAAAAAGAACCTCCACACGGCATCCCCAAAGATGAAAATATTTTCCTCAGGGCCTCCTGTGTGGGGTAAATTTAACCTTCCAGTAGTCGCACCCTTCCGCCGAACATTAGTAGTCGTGCGCGGTCGGTGATTCCGCAACTTGATTTAGAAGACGATTGAATATTTCATGATATTGTATAAAACATCTAATAAAAAAGTCTTTTATCTATATAAATAATAAATAAAAAAAATGAATTGCTAATTGGATACATTTTAAGATTTTCAGGGGCCAAAAGTATTTTCGTTATTTGTTTTTATGGTGTTATGTCGTGTTGCGCTACCTCCTTCTTTAGCCAAAGAGCTCCAAAAACAAATAACGAGAATTGCTAATTATTTTTAATTTGTACGTAATTGTTTAAGTCTCTGAAATCTCATTTTTTAGACATCTGACACAAAACAACGCTATAAATCAACATAATAACGAAACAAGATAAAATGTTATTATTTGCGTACAAAGTATTTGCGTAAAATAAAACTAAGGTAAAAATATACAAATATCATGAAATGCTGACCCAGCTCTCAATATTATTCAAGAGATTTTTCAGGTCCACAACCAGTCGCACGCGGAATCTGAGACCGCAAATATAAACAAAAGAACACTTGCGTTTCCGACGAATGTCACTGGGGTACCTACTGAGGGAACGTATCTCACCTCCCGAGAATTTTATTTTATTTTTTTAAAATTATTATTGTACAACTGAATAATTCCAATTACAGTACAATTTAGTTACGGTATCAGCATTTTGGCCAGTGACTTCAATAAATTTTTAAGGCATATAAAAAACAGCCACTTTAATCCAAATGGTTAGCAATTTCATTCAACAGCACCACTCCCTCGTCATGCTATGCTTTGCCAAGGCTTCTGTTCTGCCGTTCGGTACTTTAAAAAAGTCATGATGTCGACTTCGGCTGTACTGGTGGATATAAATCATAGAACCCCAAGAGAAATGGGCTATCGATGAAATTGTTCCAAATTTTGAATGATAGAATAACAAGACTTGCTTTCCGCCTAGTTTCTAGACTCACAGAATCAGTTTCCTCAAGAAAAATCAGTTTCTTCCTTTTCTTTTTTCCATATCACGGAAGCGCAATTGTCCATTGTTTATATTTATATTGTTTATAGTTTATTGCGTACAATCAGTAAAATAAGTTCGCTGCGGACTCACAGACCGCGCGCGACCGCTGAAAGGTTAAAAAAAATCGTAACCCGAAAATGTTTGAATGAAATAAAAAATAAATAAATAAATAGATGAATAAAATTTCATTATATCTTCATTTTAATTTTCAGGTGCCTTATAAAGAAATATTTAAAAAAATAAGATAACTAAGTATTTTGAGAACGTCTGCCAAAATCTAATCCATTATTATAGTTAACCCATTCATTGTTACTATTTCAAACGACAAAGTGAATAGATGTTTGCTTCACCACACATTGTTACTTGACAAAAGCTTACAAACCTTCAGAGATAAAATGAATCAACCAAAAGCTCTAAAGGTGCGTATGCACACACGAGCCGAACTACTAATAAAGGAAAGAAACGAAGCAACCGAAAGCGTCGTTTGTGTTTACGCAGCATTACACAGAAATGTACCACCTTTTTTTCTTTAACGTTGGGCATAAATTTTCCATTTTAAAATAACTGATTCAAATTTATTCTATTAAATTAGTAATTTGAATATTTTTTCAGAAGACATGATTGAGTTTGTATTGATTCGAGATATCGGGAATTAAAATAATACTTAATTGTGACTCCAGTTCAATTAACGCTAGAACTTTGGCTTTGAATTTAAGTAAAAGTTTTCAAAATTAGACGTGTTTGTTTGGAGAATTAAGACAAGCGATAAAGTACCTACCTACCCAATAAAATATGTTTAACACAAAGTTAATTTAATTGTCTTTTTCAAAATTATAACTGATTTATTTATTTTATTGTTTTTTTTCATATGAACATCAAAAACGTCACAGGAGACCAAAATTTCTTCTAAATTTTTTCTCCAAATAATGTCAGGAATCACTGGCAAAAGAAAGTCATGTAACTGTCCCTGTAACTGTAAATGTCCCCGTGTATTATTTTTTTATTTTTTTATTAATCAAACACATATTTTCGTAATTTAAGTTTAAATTTGTTTTTTTTTTCTAATTTTTTTTTCCCTTGTAATTCACCAACCATCTTAATTGCCGTGCTTCAACCTAAAAGATTTATAAACCTGTCTCTCCGTTACATGAGAAATAGGGACAGATTACACGGAACTAAAATATATACACCTTTATCTTTCACATGTGTACAGAATAGAAATAGTCGATACCTGAAATAGGTCACTACGTTTCCAGTTACCGGAGCTCGGGAAAAGAGATTAGGTTTCTCAAAAATTCCAAACATTTTGTTGCTTTTTACAATTCATCCCAGAGGAAGTGCCCTAATAATACAGAGAGAGAAAACAAATAAATGATTTATTAGTATCGCGTAGTTGCGCTCTTCTCTTGCAATCGCGCATCCCTTTTTAGACGGAGACTAGATTAGTTTCATAGAATATGTTCTTTTTAAAACTACGTTGACAACTTTCAATATCTAATAAACAGTCAACCTGCTGCATAAGTGTACAGCTAACGAGTGTAAAGGTGTTTCGAATAAAAAAAATCAGGAATACCATTTTACAGAGAACTATTCCTGTCAAACATTTTTCAATTTATTTTATCATTCAGAAATGTTTTAGCACACGACATTTACGTATGTTCATCATCATTACCATCTTATTCCCCTTATCCTATTCGGGTCGGGGACCCACTGCATCGACAAGGCTCCTCCATACGTCCCTATCTTGTGCTGATTGTTCGGCCTCCGTCCATGGCAGACCCATCCTCTCCTCACACAGTTTCTGGAGTTGCCTCGCACAACTGTGTCTGGGGCGGCCCACTGGACGTCTACCCTCTGTAATCGCACTCGGTATTTTCCTCGGAATTCGGTCATCGGACATTCTTAGTATATGCCCAAGTCACCTCTGTTGCGATTTTCCTATGAAGAGTAGCAGTGGTTCGATGTTGAAGAAGATCTTATATGATCCCATTTCGTAATCCCTTTTTATGTATGTTATTAATTAATATCGATTTCACCTAGGACCTTATACTTTATGACAAAAAAACAGTGTGAAATTGTATATATTTTAACATTTAAATGGGTCGCCGTCATACAAATATTTGCACAGACATTCACAGACATTACACAAGGACTTGCAAGGAAATAAGATTAAACAAAAGGGACAAAACGAATACGCAAAACAGTCTGCTGTACAAAGGAATTAAGTTATATAACACACTACCAGAAACTCTTAAGTCCTCACCAATTGAAAAGTTCAAGATGGATTCTAGGAGCTACATAAAACAAAAACAAAAAATTTTGTGATTTCAAAAAATTTTGTGAATTTAAAATATTATAATTAAAAAAAACTGCAATATGAAATATTATAATCAATTAGAAATTTGTAAACTTAAATGTACAAATTACTAAAATAAAATTCAAAAAAAAAAAAAAAAAAACAAATATTTGCACTGATCAATAATATCACAGAGACCCCAGCGAAAACGCCGTGCGGCCCGTATTTTGGTTAGCGATATATTTTTAATTACGAATATATCATTGATAATATTTAATATGACACCTTGATATTTACATTCTCTTAATTCATTTTTGTACGGATATTTTAATAGAATGCTTTATTTGTATGCTAAGTACTCTCTTCAAAGGGAATAACCAGACACAATCATTAATATATGTCATTTTTAAATCAAATTTTAGACTCTTTTCTACAAACAAATATAAATTGATTTAGAAAGATTGTTATTTTATCCTGTAATATACGAGTAGTGTATGTTTATTTTTATTATAATACTTAAGGTTATACAGTTGGTCGTTGTAATTTGTTAAACTTCCAAATAAAATATTGTACAACACACGTATCAAGTCATATAATCATACAGTAAAATAAATTATCTAGGAAGTGAGATATGATTTTAGATTTTCACGGCCAAAAATTTTATGGTTATTTCCTTTTGGGGAATTATGCCGTGTTGCGCTACCTCCTCCTTTAGCCAACGTTTCGGACAGCGTTACAGTGTCCATCATCAGGGCAGATGTGTAAATGTTAGAGATGAAATGTGTGCTTAAGTACTTCGAAGCAATACCGTGTCGCCAGCACCAATCCACTGCGGGCTGGCATTACAGTATACTTCAAGATGGTTTTTTGCATTTACCTTTGGTGTAGCCGTCAATTACCGGATACCAAGAACTATTGAGCTTAGCTCCGTCGTCTCTATTAATGTTAATAGGATTTTTATGAAATTTCAATTGCCTCTGTAATTAAGCGTGCTCTATAGGTTTTGGGTCTTCCCAGGACTTCAGGAACAAATCCGAAGTAATGGCCGGTTTCAATTAAATGCTCGGCGATTGCCGATTTGTCAGGGTGGCCAAGTTTACATGCTCGAAAGTGTTCCGATATCCTTTTGGAGATCATCCGCTCTGTCTGGCCAACATAGACCTTATCACATCCGGAACAGCTGAGTTTGTATACTCCATCTGTTTCCAGAGGAAACTTGGTCTTTGCAGACCTCAGTAGGTCTTGTATTTTGGTCGTGGTTCCGAAGACAGTCTTGATGCTTTCTTTCCTCAACAGTCTGGCAATTCTGTCTGTCACATTGTGAACATAAGGTAGGAAAGCACAGCCTTTAGACTCTTGTTCAATTCTGTCTTCGTTTGGTGTAGATTTGGCTCTTATTATTTGCCTTGTCTGCCTTGCCGGGTAACCGTTACGCTCCAGTGCATCGGTGAGCTTAGTAAGTTCCACTCCGATTTTTGTTTCTTCACATATTCTGGTCGCTCGGGTTACCAGCGTATGGATAAGTCCTCTCTTCTGCGCTGGGTGGTGATGCGAATCAGCATGTAGATACCGATTCGTATGAGTTGGTTTCCTATACACTGTGTGTCCTAGGCTACCATCTTCTTTTCGCATCACTTCCACATCTAGAAAAGGCAGGATTTTGTTTTTATTTTCCAACTCCATTGTGAACTTAATTTTACTGTGAAGTGAGTTAAGATGGTCTAGGAATTCATTCAGTTTCTCTATTCCATGAGGCCAAATGGCGAAAACATCATCGACATAACGCCACCATACCTTGGGAACAGCCGAAGCTGTGTCAAGTGCCACTTCTTCAAACTTCTCCATAAAGAAGTTAGCTAGAACTGGCGACAACGGACTGCCCATCGCAACTCCTTCCACTTGCTCAAAAAGCTCACCCTGAAATGCAAAATATCCTGTTTTGAGACAGTGTTCAAAAAGTTTGCAAATGTGGAATATGAGGAAGACATTTGCAAAGACATGTGACGTCACCGTAAAGTCATTGTATGGGAATGTATGATATGACACAAGCCATCGTATTAATTTATTCGTTTATTTACATACTGTTTATAGAGATTTAGTTGTTGTGTTTAATGAAACATTATTTAGGCCTAAATAATTTTTAAAAAATAAAGGTTTCTCTTATTAGTTTATCTCTATTATTGAAAATATTCAAAAACTACTGCACATAAAAAATAGTAATGCTATTTCTAAGGAGAATACTTCGAACAACGGAATTCAAAATGGCGGCAGTAGATCAGCTGATTGCCCGATCCTAAACTAATTTTTCAGGAGTGATGACGTCACACGATTCAACATACATACGGTGATTTTCGGGGGGTCTTGTCTAAAATTGAAACTTTAACAATTATTTTAACTATTAAAACCTCTAATAAAAATAAAAATGCAGTTATTTAAGTTAGAAGGTTAGACTGGAGTTCTCTATTGCAAGGGTTTTGCAATTTGAATTCTCAGCCGCTCGCTGGTTAATTGGTTTTTGCAATTAATCTAATATTTTTCTTCACTTTTGATAAATATTCCAAAGGAATTGGTGCCAAAAATAGTCGCTCACTCAGAGAAATAATATCAACGATTCCAGTGACAGCAAAAGAACTGATTGCTTGTAACCGGTTCAGGAATGTCGACCATCTCTAATACACAATTTGCACTATATTATGTTGAATAAATCTTATCCCCTTTCCCTCCATAATTACTGTAGTTTGGAAGCTTATCTAATAAAATAATACGCACAGTTCGTAATTACCAATTTATCATTACCATAAACACACAGATATTTATAATCTCTCTTCCCGCCTACGTTCCAGAAAAGCAGTCTTAGTGTGGACAGAATTTGGTCGTTTACCCCTGTTTTTAAGTTATAAAAAAATAAACATTTGTGGAGGGTTTTTTTAAGGAAAGGAAGGAGAGGAGAGTTCTGGGAAGGAAAAGGGTTTAAGGGGTGGGTAGGAATCTGGGGTTCAGTACGTCCTGGTCATCCGCCTCCAAGACCCAGACAAACCTCAACCCGGGCACCCCTGCTAAATCACCAAACTTAGCGAACCATTTGGGGTGACCTATGGCAGAGGTGTTGGTTATCCAATAAAGATTCCCGGGGCGGCGGTACCCATTCCCGCCTCCCAAATTGATTGTTATTTAAGATAATATATCTGTACATTTGTAGAGCCGGAACGGTAAATAAATGAAATTCCCTCCATAGAAAAAAATCAGAGTGTGCAATTCGCACACGGTAGAAGTGAAACCTTCAGAAAACGGAAGTAGACAAGAGTGGGGAGACTATGAAGCACTGCACAAAGAGGATGCCGATAATACTGTCTCATTCTCACGCAGGTTAAATCCTATAGATGTTTGCGTTTGTCTCTTTTCAGTGTTATTTTTCGTTTCATCGAGTTTCAAATCACAACTGTGCTAATTCAAAAATCGCAAAGTATGCTACAAAAATTATTAAAAACACTTGTTGTTCTGTTATTTAACATATTAGGGAACGTACCCATACTACGTGACACTTTTAGGGGGGGGGGGGGTCTTCAAAAGGTCACGCTCCATACAAATGAGCGGCGGGTTGCTTAGGATTTTGGTCACCGGGGGGGGGGGGGGGGGGGGGTTAAAAATTGCAAAAAGTTGGTCACGTAGTTTGGGTACGTTCCCTTATGGGTACGAAAAATTCACAGTGTATCTTTAAATGCAACATAAGCAAATAACGAGAGATTTTTCTGCTATGTTAAATGTGTCGTGTTTTATTAAACTTTTTCACAATTTTCACTTTCATAGTTTTAATTATAGTTTTTAGTATTAGCGCGCTCCCTCTAACATTAGCATTTACATATTTCCCCCTCTTCTTTTTGAACGCTTATTACCGGGCCTTAGCGTTTAAATTTGAATAATTGACACGAATTATTAAACATTATGTACTAGATGGTTTATGGATGGGTGCGTGATTTTAATTTAATCCGTACAATTATGAAAGTTCACTGATCCATTAGTTTTCGAAATTGGAACGGACAAGTATACATCGTATACATCATAATTTTGATACAAGCGATTAAATGGTTACCTACCTACCAAAATTATTTGGTATTCAAGCTAAAACGGTTCATTTATTCCAATCCAATTCTCTTTCATTATTCAAAATTGCAACTGATCAGAAAATGGTTCTTTATTTATGTGTATTCCTTTTATTCAAATATTTCACAGATGCTTAGATGAATTAATAGAGTCAAGATACTCTATTAATTAACGTTGAAGCGTGCAAATATCAGCGCTGTTATGTAATCTCCCCAATCCATCGAAGGCTCTATATAACCCAATTGAGCTAGACACTTAATTGAACTTCCTGCCGAGGAAGGATTCTTTCCACGTGCTTTCCTTTTTAACAGAATCATTTTATTTGAAACAAGTTTATGTAAGGCTGTGAAATAATGTAGAATTAGATTGGAACAAGAAGGGGCGGTCATAAAATACAAGTGGCAAGCGAAGGAAAGAATTGGCTGCGTTATTTTTAAACACATATTGAGAAAACAATTATTTTTTAATGTTGTTTCCAAAAAAGTATTATTACGACCGTAATTTCGCATCCTTCAAAACCATTTATGTAATTAATTGAAAGAGCTTTACCCTATCTAAAATGATGGCGCTTTTCCGACTTGTGGTCACCAAAAATAGATTTGGCACATGGTTGGGGAAAATGGGTAAACTTTGTTAAATCTTTCAACGCAAAGGTAAAGAGACATCCGTCCGTTTCCGTCCTTTAGGACCTATCCGTTAAAACAATTAATATAACTGTTAGTGTAATATTATTGAGTAGGTAAAATAAAAATAAAAAACGAGTACACTTTAGACTACACGACTGAAGTAAAACTTCACTAACTTATATTTCAGTCTCAACTTTCGTTCGCCTCGCCCGATCATGCTTTTCATAACGCTCTCGTCACGCATTCACCAGCTTACGCGCCAAGTCAAGCGTGCGTAAAGAAGTTTTACCACAAAAATGTAACAATATTGTTCTATCAATACCGATATACATAATATGTACTCGTATTTTTTATTATAAATTAATGAGTAAAACCACAAATTATAATATTTAATCATTGAAGAAAATATATGATTGATTACTAGCTGACCCGACGAACTTCGTACCGCCTCAGAATCAATGACTGTTGAATTAAATTAAATTTTTTTATTAAGTTAATAATTACGCAATGAAGCAATTATCGATGCCCAACTGTCCGTGTTTTGTTTTTGTCGGTATCAGAGAAGGCGTTGTGTGCGGATTTATATTTTTCGTGATTTTCTTACTTTTAAGCGGGAACGGGTGTCGCTGCCCGGGAACCATTTATAGGATAACCAACACCTCTGCCATAGGTCACCCCAAGTGGTTCGCTACGTCTGGTGATTTAGCAGGGGTGCAAGGGGTGACTTTTGTGCGGATCTTGGCGGCGGATGCGTCTGCCCACCTGCTGCGTGGCGGGCCGGATCGAGAGAGACTGGTTGAGGGAGGCCTTTTGACCTTTTCAGCCGGATTCTATCGACCAATGGGTCGAAAAAGTCCGGCTGGAAAAATCCAGGTAAAAGGTCAATTCCAGTCAAGTCAATGACCTTGCACCGCAGTTGGAGGGATGGATTCACTCCCGGATACACTGACCTCCAGATTTCTACTCACCCCTCACGCCTTTTTCCTTCCCAGAACATCCTATCCTACCCTTCCTTAAAAAACCCTTCACACAGCGTCCCCTAAGATGACATAGGTCCTGAGTGGAGCTTACGTAAAAAAAATGCGTTTCCTTTCAGAGATTTATTATTATTGTATTTTTCCTTTGGAGGGGTGCAGAGACGTACGTTCACCGTTTGTCTCATTTTCCACTATTGACATTTAGTGTGTAAGAAAGAGGCGCAGCATTATATGATTAAGAACAAAATAAAAACAATCAGCGCATTGACATTTGATGTTTTTTAATATTTGGAATTCACGCACAGTTAAATATTATACCTTATTGCTGCAGTTCTTTCAAAATATGATAATTCGTTCCATACAAAATGTATGAAAAAATTAATTTTCTTTATAACTGTGATATATGCAATTATATCCATATAGTAATTCGGAAACGTTCGGGTCCGCCGAACGTTGCCGAAAGGGCTTACGAGCCGGGACAGCGCGCTAGTCTGTGGCGGCTGCCAGATCCATTCTAACTTCCGTTATAATCAGTCGCTACCGAGACAAATAATATACTACTTATTGAATCTATTGTACATTACAATAAAGGACGAAGAACTTACGTTTATCTCTTAGTTATTATTGTGTGGCTAGTAAGGCCACAATAAAAGAACATCACAACAACTTTCTTTTTCGTGAATTTTTGAGATGTTTTAATAGTTATTCTGTTATCCGGGGCGGAGCCAAATCCAACAAAGCAAAGATCATCAAAATCGGTCCAGCCGATCTCAAGTTATAAATAGTGTAACTAACCCGACTTTGTTTTATATATTAAGATTTACCCATAATAATTCAAGTATAATAATAATAATAATAATAAATTTGGTCAACTTATATAGCGCCGTTTTTGCGAAAAATCGCCTCAAAAGCGCTAATAATCTAGCGCTAGTAATCAGTAAGAAAGTTCTTTGGTAAATTTAATAAACTACTATACTTTTTGTGATATGTAAATTGTTTGTGTTTGATTTTTATATGTACCGCCCCATCCTATAATGCCGTATTGTATAATTGATTGACAGAAAGCGAAGTATGTGGTTCTAAGTAATTTTTCGTTTAAAATATCTCTTAAACATCTAAATATATATGTTAGTTTCCTTATTCTGTTGTTCAGAATATTCATGTGTGGAGACCATTTTAAACGCTGGTCTATTGTTATGCCCAGGTACTTAAACATATCTCTAGGTACTTAACATATCTCTATAGTTTATCATATCTAGTTTATCATATCTCTAGGTACTTAACATATCTCTATAGTTTGGAAAGAAAGTGTAGAAATTAAATAAATTGGAACTAAACGTTTTCATTACTATGGCAGCATTGAATTATATGACGTTTCCTATGGCTGTCATGTTATCGCATGTTTCGGTTGTTTATTGTCTTAAATCTGAGTAGAAGATCGCTGATTTGATAATATTTTTATTCATTGTTTGCCTGAATTTAATTAACATGAATAAACCATTACATAGTGATGCAAGAGGGGTTATATTCTGCGTTTTTCAACGCTGCCTAGCCGAGTGTCACGCGAAGAAGATTCTGTCTGATTTAGAAGATGTTTACAAACGAACTGCAGAAATGACTGGTACGTAGTATAGTTTGCTTAATAAATTTCATTAGTATTACAAGATTTATGCCAATTTTCGAGCGATAATAACCATTACAATCTGATTTGAGGTTATGTTAAAAAAATCGAATTTTACATTTCGATTTTACAGTTAATATGCGGCGACAGGAAAAAGGGAATAACTCAATAAAAAAAAATATGTAACTTCTTTAAACTCGTAGAAAAGTTACTTTTTTTTCGTTTTCTCTTTTTTCTTTCTAAGTGAATATTATCTAGTATATATACCTTCTATAATAATAATTTTAATGATGTTTTTCACACAAAGGTAAATCTGAAACAATGGTAAGACGAATCGTCAAGGAAGGGGAAAAGGCAGATGGAAAATTTGAAACACCGGGAAAACGGAAAATGGGCATAATAATAATAATATGTAATAGCATAAGTGCTGATGATAGATTGGAAAAATTGTTGCAAACACGTGATGAAAATTGAGGCAGAATATTATGCACGAGGCAGTACTATATATGATGATATCGATGAACTGCGTTTAGATGAAGATGAAGATGCGGAAGAAGAAGAATCACACGAGGACAAAGACAATAATTACATGTCGGGTGTTGAATTAACAGACTTAAATTTTTAAGTACCTACGTTTTTATATTGAAATAAACGCCCACTTAAAACTTGTTTTGTTTTATTTTGCTTCTATTAACTTACATTTTTTGTGCAAATTTTTTGAAAATACGAATACGCTATGAAATATGCATTTTGCCAGAAGTGTTTTTTTTAAAACATACATTCTTTGTCTTATGAGCCATCTTGGTGTTGCCATTTAAAACTAGAAAACGATCGCAGCGCCATCATTTATTTTCTACACTTAATTGCCAAACTGTACCTAGCGTTTTAATGCATCTTAATAATTAAATGTATAATTCAAAGTAATTATATAAACCATCATAACCTGTTATATTATTTAATTATTTAAAAAAATTTTTTTCTTTCATCATTGGTACCAACTTACAAATAAGGTACCACTTAAAAAAGTGTCAGTTTCATTGGAAACGAAGTTTATTTCCTATAACTTGATTTGAACGAGGTTTATTCTCAACTTGAAATGTATTTTACTTTTAATTTACCTACCATTAAACATTTTCAACGTGCCTTATTAAGTTAAGTTATTTACATATTTATATTATATAAATATATTTTTCAAATTTCATTGGATTTATTTCCTGTAATATGTAGACATCTTCTCAACTTGAAATAAATTTTACTTTTTATTTACCTACCGTTAAACATTTTCAACGTGCTACCGTTAAACATTTTACTACCGTTAAACATTTTAAGTTAAGTTATTTACATAATTAAATTATATAAATAGTAAGTACGTATTGTTGATTTATTATTTGCACAACTACATATGTCTTTCTGTTTTCTATTTATTGCTAATTTACAAGCTCACTAGAGCTGTCTTTTTCATGTGTAGTTACACCTGATACTACGTTACATTAGGGAACGTACCCATACTACGTGACCAATTTTTTGCAATTTTTTGCAATTTTTAACCCCCCCCCCCCCCCCGGTGACCAAAATCCTAAGCAAACCGCCGCTCATTTGTACCAAGCGTGACATTTTGAAGACCCCCCCCCCCCGAAGAGGTCACGTAGTATGGGTACGTTCCCTTATGTAAAAGCCGAAACGCGTTAATATTATAAAGAAATAAATAATTAAATAAGCGACTCTTTCTGACTTTTCTGTTTCTTCTATTATTCCGACTTTTCACATGGCCCGACTCAAGTATCTGATTCACTTGGTCGTGCCATGTCTTCCTCGAGCGTCCCCGACTTCTTCTACCATTCACATTTGCGTCATATATTCTCCTTACCCTCCTTTCCTCGTTCATTCTCTCTACATGCCCAAACCATCTTAGCGTCCCTTTCTTAATCTTACTCATTATGCTTACGTCAGCCAATCATTCTTCGCTGATCTCCACATTTTTCACACGATCGTCCATGGTTTTACCACACATACGCCTCTGGGATCTCATCTCTACAGCATTCGGTCTACTTTCATCCTTCCTCTGCCAGTTCCATGCCTTACTGCCATACATCAGGCTAGGTACCAGCACTCCATTATGGACGGCTAACTTCGCTTCTTTAGACAGTTTTTTGTTGGCGCCAACGGCGTTCAGTCCTCCATTAATAGAGTTACCTACATTTACCCTTCTTTCGATATCTCTGTCAGCCCTCCCATCTCTTGTAAACACACTTCCCTAGTACACAAACTCATCCACCTGCTCCAAATACTCATCATTCATAACTATGTTGCACATTGTTTTCATACTCTCTCTTTCAAATACCATGACTTTAGACTTATTTACATTCATCATTAACTCATTCTTCGTACATACTTCGTTCATCCTAGACACGAGAGACTGTAGATCTTCCATACTGTCAGAAATTAGCACCGCATCATCAGCATACAACAGGCAACATACTTTCAGATTACTCAATTTCGCGGCCAATCCCATCTCTTTTAATTCTTGCATACGATTATCCATGTATAGATTGAATAACCACGGTGACATTACGCAGCCTTGTTTAACGCCTTTTGTGATGTCAAACCATCCCGTAAAATCACCGTTCACCCTAATATATGCAACGCTTCCCTCATACAGAGACGCAATTGCCTGTATGAGATTCGTACTCACTCCATACTTGGACAACACCCTCCATAGCTTTTTCCTGTCAACTCGGTCGTATGCTTTTTGTAGATCTCCAAAGGCACAGAAAAGTTTCTGGTTTTTTGCACTTCTCGGTAAGCATACGCAATGAGAAGATCTGGTCCATGCACCCCCTTCCACTCATAAAAGCTCCTTACACATCCCGTATTTTATCCTTTGTTTCCATGCGTACCCTTTCAATCAGTATTCTGCCATACAGCTTGCCGACTGAACTAAGCAGGCTAATAGCCCTATGATTTCCACAATCAATACGTGACCCTTTACCTTTGAATAATGGCATGATTACAGCCCCTCTCCAATCTAATGGCGTGTAACCCTCCTCTAAACACTGGTTAAAAAGTCTGCACAACCATTTGAGAATAATATGGCTATCTCCTTTAAAGTATTCGGCAGTAATACTGTCGAAACCCACAGACATTTAATTGATCTTCTTAATTCATCCATGCTGATTTTGGTAACATTCACTCCATCATCGTTCATAACCGATTCACCGCAGGAATCACTGTCACCCGGGCTACTTTCAAAGACTTTCTCGAAGTATTTCATCCATCTCTCTTTAATTTCTTCCTCATTCGTCAACATTTGTCCATCTTTTGATTTTATCACTTTCATGCTTCCGTTCTCTGGACCACTCCGGGACTTTTTGAGTTCCTTCCAAAACAGTTTGATGTTTTCTTGAAAGTGGTTTGTCATTTTGATTCCCTCTTCCTCTTCCAGGCGTTTCTTTAGTTCTTTTACTCCATATATTTCGTTTAATAAGTTTTTTTTCAATTTGGGAGGCCGGAATAGGTACCGCCGCCCCGGGAACCTTTATTGGACTACCAACACATCTTCCATAGGTCACCCCAAGTGGTTCGCTACGTTTGGTGATTAAGCAGGGGTGCCCGGGTTCATGGGCTGAGATTTGTCTAGGTCTTGGAGGCGGATGACTAGGACACACTGAACCCCAGTTTCCTGCCCACCCCTCAAACCCTTTTCCTTCCCAAAACTCTCTTCTCCTTTCCTTCCTTAAAAAAACCCTCCACACAGCATCCCTAAAGATGACATAGGCCCTGAGGGAAATTATTTTCCTCAGGGCCTCCTGTGTGGAGCTCATGTAAAAAAAGGTTTACGTTTTATGTTTAATATGTTTAAAAGAAAGCTTACAAAAACTGTCTCACAAGCATACAATTCCCAAGCTAATAGTATATATTTTTATACTATTAACGTCCTCATACAACATATACATACAGAATTAGAATTATAAAGGAACATACTGTAAGGGTAGAACCTTTCACGAGCTGGGTTTTCGTCAAAGGTTTCTAGAGTGTTCGTACCAACTCTATACATTATAATACAACCGTATAAGGAAGGCGGCATTCAAAACTTCTACCGACCAGTGCCGCCCACGTTGAAATGGTTTCTCCCTATTGTAAGTTCCGGAGGGGGTACGTGCCCAGAATTCAAGCCACAACCACCCTTAGTTCGTTATACATTGTGCTGGTACTACGTTTCATTCCGCGACAAAATACCCCCGACAAAATATCCTACGGAAAAAACATCCTCCACCATCCTACTAAAACCTAACCTAACCTAATTTTGCAGGTGGTCTATATTTTGTTTTTCCCATTTTACTACTTTTGAAAATTAATTTAATGTCTTTACAGAATATCTGTATTATTCTTTTCCCATTTTTTTGTTAGTTTAGTTTAGGTTCACAATTTGGGAGGCAGGTATGGGTACCGCCGCCCCGGGAACCATTTATTGGACAACCAACACCCCTGCCAGAGGTCACCCCAAGTGGTTCGCTACGATTGGTGACTTAGCAGGGATGCCCGGGTTCATGGGATAAGGTTTGTCTAGGTCTTGGTGGCGGATACGTTTGCCCAACCTCTGCGTGGCGAGCTGGATCGGAAGAGACTGATTGAGGGGGGCCTTTTGACCTCTCCAGCCGGATTCTCCCGACCCTTCGCCTTGCACCGCAGTGTGAGGAATAGATTCATACGTCCGTCACTCCTGGCCATTGTTTTCTCTAGGAAACTAATTTTAAAACGAATCGTCGACGCCAGGCGCAATTTAGGCCGTCACTTAAAAAAAATATTATGTCCATGGGCGAGGTGTAAGGCTCTCGACTAGCAATCTGGAGGTGGCTGGTTCAAATCCCTGCGTGCGCAAGTAAAATTTATTTTATTACTTTGTGTTATTTCTCCATTTAATAATAAATAGTATGCATGCGGCACGTTCCAGAGTGGAAGATACCTTCAATATCGCCCTGGTGTAAGACTAACATTTAGAATTAAAACGTTGCTTGATATAGCTTTAACCGTGTTTAGTGACCGTTTCTGAATAGCCAGGTACTTTCTCACCATCCTCCATATCCCTCCCCACCCTACCGCCTTCAGCCTCACAATACACCCCAATTGGGGATGCCATAGTCTCACTGGCTCTCTGTATTTCTAACCAGTAGTTCTGTGAACAGTGGACCTCACATAATGTTGACTATATCTCTACATATTATAAAGTAAAGTCCCCCGCGCCGTCTGTCTGTCTGTTTGCGATAAACTCGAAAACTACTGAACGGATTTTCATGCGGTTTTCACAAATAGATAGAGTGTTTCGTGAGGAAGGTTTAGGTATGTAATTTGTCAAGGATTTGTGTAAATTGGTTGAAACATAACGATAATTGTTAGAAGTGTCGGAAAAAAGTCCAGCCGCCTGGTAGCTTTCATCGAAAACGCTGCCTAATCCTTTTGGGATATAACAAAACAATTAATGGTGGGATATTCCTCTTTTATAAATCTACAAAAAGAAGAAGCCCGAGAAGGCATATATCTATCTTTTACGGATAGCTTACTATACACATTATATCTTCTTATCTTTTTATTCTTATCAATTGCTGTTCGTTTGTCTCGCTAAAACTCGAGAGCGGCTGGGCCGATTTAGGTGATTTTGGTTTTGAAATGTTTGTCGTAGTCCAGGGAAGGTTTAAACGGTGAGATAATATGAAAAAATTGTGAGGAAGATAGTAAAAACAAAAATTTCATTTTCTCATGTAAACAGTTCTACTGTTCTACCTACTTTCAGAAGCACAGCGTAATCTAGAATTGGAATGCAAAAAAAAATAATAATTCCGATTGTCATATTTCAGTCGCTGTCAAACGTTACCTGTCATTCTGTTACCATTTAAAATCTTCTATCATCAGTTTGTCAGTGCGTGAGAACTTTATTTACTGTTTTAATATGCCAAGGAAAAGACGAGCTGACATAGATCGTCGAAGTCAATCAAATGGGCGACGAGCTACGAGTACCTCACGTGCAAACCGCACTGATGATCTCTTCGCGACGAACTCAAAGACGGCGGTGGTTACAAAGGTTGGATTTTACAAAGTGTTTTATTAGCCACAGCAACGCGTGGCCGGGTCAGCTAGTTATGTTATAAAAAAATGACGGGGTTAAACTTTGTCTTTTTCCGGTTGATTTTTAAATGCATCTATTTGAAATTCGATTTTATTTTCTTAAATGAATACAAATCTTGGAAGTGGAAATTAACTCACTTCCCGACATCAGATCGAGCTGAAACTTGACAGATAGACCCATTTTCGATGACAATGCATTCTGTGGCACACGCATTCACAGGCTCACATACGCATTTCTCTGAGATTGGTTTCATCCAAATACCTATTAGAGTATCTGGTCCCTTAAGCCTCGATGACACAGGGCGAGTTTACAAGCTACTTTCTACTGAGTTTAAAAGCGGATAAATCGGCGAGTGAGATTGTCATGATGACACACAAAACTGTCCACTCGTTTAGTAGCGTAGGAAACTGAGGTCGCTGCTAGCGCCAGTAACAAGAATAACGACGCCTGCGTGAACTAATTCTGTAATGTTTGACAGTTGAAATCAGCTGTTAATTGGCAGACATCTTGAAAAATATAAATAGACCAATCACTAGCAAGCGCGTACCGAGTAAAGTTGACGACCTTTCAACTTTTTTCGTAGATTGTCAACAATCTGCTAGTTAGCAAGTAACACGATGGCACTGAGCGAGTTTACTAACAGATAGTGAATTTCCCAGATAGTAGCTTGTAAACTCACTCTGTGTCATCGAGTCTTTTCCTTGACCCGCATCACAAGCTGCCCAATCGAGTGGCGTAATTCCCCTGTTTTTATACTGTGTATTCTTGCGATCTCATAAAAAAAATCATGTGTGCAGTTCACACGCGGTAGAAATGAAATCTTCAGAAAACTAAACTACGAGAAAGTGAGACGGATGCAGAGTATCAGGAGTTCGATAATTGTAGGGTTTATTTATATATTCACAAAGACATTTTATTCTACAAAGCATCGCACAAGGACGACACCGATTAGTTTATCTCATTCTCTCGCAGGCTAAATCCAATACATCTATGTTTTTGTTTCTTTTTAATGTCGCTCGTTTCCTTTTCATCGAGTTTCAAATCAAATCACAACGTTGCCAAAGAAGTTTTTGTAAATACGCAGTTAGTCCACCTCACGGATAATACGGAACGTTCGTGATGTCGAAGTTCGATGCACTAATAATACGGAATATTCCCTTTTAACTATGACATTTGTCGGAAGTACCAATCTTATAAAATAAATTCTCGTCAAAATAAAAACAAAAAAGGACCTACTTCGAATTATTGGCTTGAGGTTCGATATACATCCCAGGTTTTGAATGGTTTGTTTGGCAAATCAGGGTTTGTCAACGGGTATGTGTAATTATTCTATTACATTTCTTTCCATGTTCCGCTGTTATAAATACAGGACAAACTTGTCAATAATACATTCACTTATTGACGTGAATAAATTATTATTTTACATGGCAATAATATTTTTTCTATGATTGACAGCATTGATTGATTGTCTATGAAATGTTAAACAATAACTATATCGAACGTGTCATAGGAATACGTGTGCATTGACTTGGACTTGGACTTGGATATTCTTTATTGACAGAGTTCCTAAACAATGAGTTTACTGACTCTAGCATATTTACAATGGATTTTTTTTATTAAACTTTGCGTGGAAGGATTTTATTTTTGGTGGTGAGAAATGAAACTTAAACTATACTGCGACTTGATGCAGGAATTATTATAAATTATATATTTTTTTAGTATTATTATTATTATTTAAAATATGTACTTAATTGCCTACTCCTTGCGGAGGATTACTTTAGGTCTTTTGTGTTTTGTAATTTCATTCTCGCTATATTGGGCGAGAGAGTTAATGGTCGGATTTTCATGTCCGGCTAGGCCGGCGTAGAATTTTTCCGATTGGGAAACAATTAAATCCTTTATCAGAGGAATGTTTGTGTCTTTATGTAGAGTGTTAACCCTGATCCACTTCGGCGCATTCAACGCTAATCGAATGGCTTTGTTTTGCAGGGTTTGTAATTTTTTTAATTGAGTGTCAGCTGCATGACCCCAAACGGGAGCAGCGTATGTAAAGCCCGTCCTAATGGTCGTCTTGTAGATGAGTAGTTTGTTGTCTGCTGATAATTTACTATTTCTACCTAGCATAGGGTAGAGTGTTGACATTGATTTATTAGCTGATTTTACTTTCTCATTTATGTGTTTAGCCCACGTTAATTTGGAATCTAGAGTTACTCCGAGGTATTTAATTGATTTTTCCCATGGGACCTGTTCCCCAAATAATATAATATTCGGGGGCTGTTTGGGTTTTCTTCGTGAAAAAACTGTAGCGGCACTTTTGGTTGGATTAATTGAAATTCTCCATTTTTTACAAAACTCTTCGAATAGAGTGGCTTGGAGCTGTACGCGGCTTGTAGCAGTGGTCGCGACAGTAGAACTCGAGATAACATTGGTATCATCGGCGAATTGTGAAATTTTTACGTTATGGTTCATCGGTGGGGGAATATCGCTAGAATAGACGTTAAATAGTTTAGGGGATAGTGAACCGCCTTGGGGGACACCGGCTGCTAGTGGACGTTCTGATGATAGAATTTCGTCTAGTTTTACTCTAAAAGTACGATCTGTGAGGTAGCTATGTACCATTTTAATATATGAGATGGGGAAGCCCATTTGATGCATTTTATATACTAACCCTTCATGCCATACTCTATCGAATGCTTGGCGTATGTCAAATGTGAGGATCACTGTGTGTTTGTTTATATTAAAGCCTTCAGTAATGATCTCTACTACGCGGAGAAGTTGATGAGTTGAAGAATGACCAGTTCGGAAGCCGTGTTGGAAATCTGGCAAAATTTTATTTTCATGAATAAATGATTCTAATCGAACGAGGATGATTTTCTCAAGAACTTTGCCTAAGCAAGGAAGGAGACTAATTGGGCGATGGTTCGCGGCTAGTAGTGGGTCTTTGCCCGGTTTAGGTATTAGGATAACATTTGCTTGTTTAAATGCTTTAGGAAAGCAACTGAGTCGTAGTGACGCATTGTAGATGGCAGTTAAGGCGCAGATGCCTTTTAAAGGAAGGCATTTTAAAACTTTATTAGATATGCCATCTGGTCCCGCCGCTTTTTTATTCTTAAGAGAGTTAATTATTCTTTTAATTTCATTAGGTGTTGAGAATTTGATTGGCAAGTCAGATTCTGTATTTAAAATTGATGCTACTTTTGAATCCACCATTGAAACGAAGGATGGGTCATCGTGATCAGTTATTGGGGTGAATTGAGCTTCAAGGCTGTCTGCAAAGGCTTCTGCCTTGTCTGCAGTAGAGTATACTTCTCCGTTTGGGCCTTGAAGGGGGGATATTCTGGTTTTTGGTTTTCTGAGCGTTTTTGATAGTTTCCAGTAAGCTGCTCTGTCATTTTCGAGGGAAGATATGAACTCGTGCCAGCGTTCATTGCGGAATTCGCTAAGGGCATCTCTTACTTCGCGGGATAAGCGGTTATAGTGCATTTTTACTATAGGATTGCAAGTTTTTTGCCATTCTTTACGGATTAAATTTTTCTCCCTAATAAGATCTTTAATCTCTTCGGGGATACCATGTCGTCCGGTGTCATTTGGAATTTCAACGGATGCCTCGTTGATGCATGATTTAATTTATTGTACGTGTGCATTGAACGAGTGCGCGAAAGCATATGACAACCCTGGAAATTCAAGATTGGAATTTACGCTGTCACAGAGTACCGTGCCGCGAGCACGACAATCTGAGTGCTGCTATTGGCTAGCGGAATAGTGCATGTGGTGCCCCTTCCAAATGATTTGTCTACAACGCAATTATGTCCTTTAACTAACTAATCAATTAAAAACATTAATGAAATTGATAATGAATACGTGCGGCAGCCTCATTGGACTGGAAAACACATCTAAATAACCACCTAATACTTCCACAAGGGAGTCTAGACAGCAATGATCAACGCCAAGGAATTGGCTGTCTATTTACGTCACCCCCACCATGCGACCAGCCGAGCCACTATTGGTCAATTCTGAACAAAGGAAAAATCTGAATCGTAAATATTTACGACAGCGAATTCATGTTCCAAAAAATTTGGAGCTCAATTTCGAGAAATTGGGAATAATTTGGATCAAGAAATAAACATCATCACCTAAAAATGAGTATATGCTACAAAAACAACCCAAAAACTGACGTCTATCAGTGATTGTTGCACTTTAAGAAAAATATTTACTGTTTAAAATTGTACCTTATATCACATATGTATACTTGTACCTTTTCTTGTAAACACAATAAAAATGATGTGAGGCTTTGGTATCCTAAGTTGGTAAGATCATGGCAAAAACTATCACACATTATTTTGACACAGCTGACTTCCAATCGTAGCGACCAGGGAAATTACCTAAAACAAGTACCTTAGAAAAATTAAGGAGGTTCTGTCCCCCAAAAGTCCGACCTGAGTTTGCCCTATAAAAATAGAAGTCAAACCGGTAGGAAGTCAGTTCAAAACTATCAGCCAAGAAGAAAGATACCAACTCAAGATACCAACAGTCTCCAAGTTCAAACCTCTTTTCAAGTGTTTTAATCAGTCTTAGATTCAGTTTACCTCCCCCAGTATCCCAGTAACCTAAAAACCCCAGTCTCCCACAGTCTCCAAAGTGAAAATATTTATTTTAATCCAGTACTCAAATCAGTTTTGCCATTATACCTAGAAGAATTTTTTGTCAAAGTAGTAAATTCATTTAAAAGACCAGTGGCGTTCCAAAATCCACTGGCGTACGAAACTCCATTGGCGTGTCATTGTGGCCAGCTCCCTATTATATTTAGTTTATGTACAAACGTCTAGTACAATAACGATAAATATAAAAATGGCGTTACCGCGTAAGTGAATTAATTTTAAGAAAATTAAAATGTTAAATGCTTATTTTTGCATGTTTTTTTGTCTCCCCCGTCATGAATACTTACTTTTCATAATAATAAAGCTAAATCTAACTGTTTGAATAAAAAATATTCCATATTAACGAATTCTTCTTCTTCTTGTGCCTTGTCCGTTCAACGGACGTTGGCTATCATGTTGGCTATGCGGACTTTGTTTACTGCGGCCCGGAACAGCTCTACGGTAGACTGGCCAAACCACTGTCTCAGGTTTTTCAGCCATGAGGTTCTCCCCAGGGCCCCGTCTTCCAGCAATCTTTCCCTGCATTATGAGATGCAGGATCTCATACTTCTCTGGATGTCTCATCACGTGTCCAAGATATTGAAGTTTTCGGATTTTTATGGTTTTAATTACTTCCTTTCTTTATTCATCCGAACCATAACATCTTCATTTGTGACCCTGTCCATCCAGCTTATTTTAAGTATTCTTCTATAGATCCACATCTCGAATGCCTCAAGTTGCCTAATTAATTCTTCAGTAAGCGTCCATGCTTCCATTCCATAAAATAATATTGAAAACACGTAGCATCTGACCAATCGCATTTGTAACAGACGTATCAAGCCTTTACAAGACTGTAAAATAGAAGCACCGGTTTTGTGCACGCACGCCTTCCACTAGCTCACGCTGATGATGGTGATTGTAGTAGCTGGCCTCCCTACATCCAGGGGTAATGGTCCTGGATGCGCCTAGTTTCTGCCTGAGCGGTGCCTTGGCAGTGCCCAAAGTCAGGGCCGACTGCAGCGGTAGGCACCGAGTTCCCGTTCAGGCAGAACTTCGGCAGGAGGCAGCAGCTGGCAGCAGGTCGCAGACTTCCAGAGGTAGGTGTCTGGACCACTTGTGGAGTAAATAAAAGACTTGTTGACTGTTGAAGAATAACTGATTTATTACCGAAAGTGGCCGGTCTTTTATACCCGATTTCCGGGTGTAAACCGGTCACGTGGTACAATTTTAGGGTGGGAGGTTTTACCTAGCCCTTTGTGTATATAAGGTGTGCCTTTCTGTGGGCCACCTATTTTGGCAATCACTTGTTTGAAAGTGGTCGTCTAAAATTGGTTTCTTAAATTAATTATACAGGTCATGTTAAAGTATATACAATGTTTTCCTTAAAATTAAAGTGGTTCTACGGATATTCTCTATCCGTAGAATTTTTGGTTGCTGAGTTTAGGGTGATTTTAAGAAAGTTTGACATTTGGTCGGTAGGTATTTACATTTTAACAAGGAATCTGAAGTGTTACAATGAAGTTAATATTTTTCCCAGGTCCCCCGTAAGCCTGGCTATCGAAACCTTTTGGTTCCGTCGCCTTACGAGGTCCTGGGATTTTAAAAATGGAGAAAAAGTGATTTGATGCAAAGGTCTCGAAAATCTGCGCAAATGCTGATAGCGTTGGCAGTTTAAGAGTTACAAGGTTGATTTATGTTTCTTTAAATGCCCCGTAGGACTCTGTACTGAAACGTCTTAGTTTCAGCGTCCTACGGAGTGTGTACATGAAGTTATGTTACAAAATGATGATATTGTAAGCAAGATGAGGGCCTTTATGGGGCCGCCAAACTGGTTTTTTGGCTTTGGAGCCGGGAAAAATGGCCCTGAAGGCGAAATAATAACGATGCTAGAATGTCTCCCGGTGGCAACTTGTTTGACAAAAGATCGTTGCTGCCGGCACGGTATTACCGAGTTTAGTGGCCAGAGCGTAGGGCCCTTGAAAGGGCCGCAATTAAAAATAGAGAGCAGCCCGCTTGGCGGAGCCGGTCTTCCTGCCGTGCCATAACAGTAGAACGGCAAGGGAGGGAAGGCAGTCCGCTTGGCGGAGTAGCCGCTTCCTGCCGGGCCATAACCGAAGAACGGAAAGGGAGGAAGGGCAGTCTACTTGATGGAGCAGCCGCTTCCTTAAGCCTAAGGCCCTTGTTGGGGCCGCCGCAGAGCGGCAGCCTGCTACTCTGCTCCAAGGAGCCGGAGATGTCGGCGTCCAGGGAGCCGGAGATAATATCCCTTTGTGGGGCTAAATGTAAGGTTGCCTTGGTTGCCTTCGCGGGCTTGTGTAAGGTTGCCTTCGTGGGGCTTGTGTAAGGTTGCCTTGGTTGCCTTCGTGGGGCTTGGTGGGCTTCGTGGGCTAAATATTTGCCTTCGTGGGCTAAATATTTGTCCTCGTGGGCCTCGTGAGCTAAATAATAACAATTTGTAATACAAAGGGAGGCAAAGCAGCCTGCTTGGGGAAGCCGACTGAGAGCTCAAAAATGATGGCCCTTGTGGGGGCCGCCGTAAAAGGGAGGCAAAGTAGCCTGGTCGCCTTGGAGTCGGAAATATAACAATAATTTGTAAAAAATGTCTCCCGGTGGCAACCTGGCACGCAAGCTTTATTTGGTTGCACCGGGGCATTGTACACAACGAATGCATGAAAATTATAAAATTAAAAATTAGAACGATGGTGCGCAACACGTCCGTTACAGCATTCGTAATCCAAGGTTGAGATCATGACTGCAGAACATTTTTTTCATGCGGATAAAGGTTGCACGAGCTTGCTCAATGCGGCATTTGATTTCAATTGAAGGATCCCATCTATCATTTACATTGCAGCCCAAGTATACAATACTTTGTACCTTCTCCAGTTTTGTTCCAGCAATATAAATATGTTCATCCAATGCGTTATTTTTGCTTATGAGCATGTATTATTAACGAATAAGCGGTTTTCACTTGTAAAGTTTTCACTTGCAAAATTGCACTCTTTTTAGGGTGAATTGCCAATTAAAAAAATAAGGTTAAGGATTATTCCTTATTCCCGGAATAAAGAACTCCATTGAAAAATATTATGGCTTTAAAGAAATATGTTCATATAGACCAATAAAAGCTGATTCTGAATATTATATAAGTTTTATTTAATAATATAAAACGCAAAAAAAAAATATTAAAAAGTCCATTTTTAATCGGGTCGTAAAAATACGCCGTCAAGTTGGTCATGTCATTCGACGTGTCGTGACGTCACCGTAAAGTCATTGTATGGGAATGTATGATATGACAAAAGCCATCGTATTAATTTATTCGTTTATTTACATACTGTTTATAGAGATTTAGTTGTTGTGTTTATTGAAACATCATTTAGGCCTAAATAATGTTTCAAAAATAAAGCAATCTCTTATTAGTTTATCTCTATCATTGAAAATATTCAAAAGCTACTGCACAGACAAAATAGTAATGCTTCTTCTAGGGAGAATACTTCGAACAACGGAATTTTAAATGGTGGTAGTTGATCAGCTGATTGCCCGATTCTATAGTAATTTTTCAGGAGTGATGACGTCACACGATTCACCATACATACGGTGGTTTTCGGGGATCTTGAAAAATTAAAACTTTGACAATTATTTTAACTATTAAAACTAACTCTAAAAATAAAAATGCAGTTATTTAAGTTAGAAGGTCATTATTCCTAAAAAAAAATGGACTGGAGTTCTCTATTGTTCATCAGGTTACCTATTTATCGATTATCCAGTATTTTGATGATTTCCCTATCTATCCACATTTCAAAGGCTTATTCTTTCATTATTACAACTCTTACTTAAAATAATGTAAAATCGAAGGAAAGTGATACGACTGACTGAAGAAGCTTCAATAACATCACAGTGTGAATTCGTCCTTCAAAGTTACAATTTTCTTCCTTGGTTGCAATTCCTATTCCAACATTATTAGCATAGTAAGTCGTACGTTCCGGCACCCCAAGTAAAGGGGAAGTTGGCAATATCCCTAGGGATGGGATGGATGAACTCAGGGGGTGAACATTGACCTAGTTTTGCCATTTCAATAGCGGTTACTTTTCGCGCCCAAATCTTACCGGAAAATCATTTTTTAGGGGTCGATCGATCGAGGTCCCTAATGAGGAAGATGTATTTAATTAATATCAGGGATCTTATTAAGAACACCGACATAACCGAGGTTTTATTGACTGAACGAATTCTGTTTTAACTCGACTGTTTTACATTTCGTTCGTTTTACGTTTCACTTTCCGATTTAGCATGGTGAGCGTTTTAATGTTTTGGTAAAGATTGTCTTTTGAAATGTGAAAACGTCGGGTTTATTTGGACTTTTTTTATTCGCAATTTTTCAGTATTATGGGAGGTACCTAACAGCCTGAAAAAAATGCTGAAAATTCACAACACATCTGCCCTGTTGATGGACACGGTAACGCTGTCCGAAACGTTGGCTAAATAAGGAAGTAGCGCAATACGGCGTAGCACCCCAAAACAAATAACTAAAATACTTTTGGCCGTGAACATTTAAAAACGTATCTGCCTGAAAAAGTATATGGGGGTGTGCTGGACCTCGTCCCTGATTCATCTTCAGTTACATTATTAATTTTGCAGATCCTTCTCAAATCTATCTGCGCCTCCCCCAATGACATGTGCAGGCTCGAGGTTTGATCAGACGACCTTGACTGAACTTTGTCCTGCCTCTGATTACCCAAAGCTTAATTTTCTTTTAGTCTTCGGGTATTTTACCCCAAATATTCAGTTAACATTCTTTGAGACTTCACTGTACTTTGTCCTGCCTCTGACTACCCAAAGCTTAATTTTCTTTTAGTCTTCGGGTATTTTACCCCAAATATTCAGTTAACATTCTTTGAGACTTCACTGTACTTTGTCCTGCCTCTGACTACCCAAAGCTTAATTTTCTTTTAGTCTTCGGGTATTTTACCCCAAATATTCAGTTAACATTCTTTGAGACTTCACTGAGATGTGCAGGCTTGAGGTTTGATCAGACGACCTTGACTGTACTTTGTCCTGCCTCTGACTACCCAAAGCTTAATTTTCTTTTAGTCTTCGGGTATTTTACCCCAAATATTCAGTTAACATTCTTTGAGACTTCACTGTACTTTGTCCTGCCTCTGACTACCCAAAGCTTAATTTTCTTTTAGTCTTCGGGTATTTTACCCCAAATATTCAGTTAACATTCTTTGAGACTTCACTGAGTTGGCTAAGGAACACGGAAGCTAAGCGTAGTTTATGGTCAGACCGAAAGCCATTTACATTTTTTTGTTGGTACTTGCCAATTGATTTGAGATTTATTGTATTACTTATGTTCTCTATTTTACGCAGGTGTCTGCAGGTTTTTACAGACGCAATGCCGCCTCATGGAGCCTCATGAATGAGTTTTTCTTTTGCCCTGTTTAATTTCCTATTTTTTTGTATTTTGTTTTTCCTATTAAACACTTGCATACTGCTTACTAACAACGTATGCAAGGACACTGGAGGTCTAAATTCATTCAAAATAAATAAATGTAGCTTCGTTTAACAAAAAAAAATAGAATTTTGCGAGAGCCTTGAAGGAGTAACCATCTGTTACTTATACCAGGGCGGGTAAGAGGTGGATAACCTCCACTGCCTGAAAAAAGTTTGAAGACAAAATTAAAAATTATTGAGATAGATCATTATATATTGACGTCCCGAGCACGGTCCCGAGTCCCGGTCGCCGTTAACCTAACCGATATTGTCAGGGTATACATAAAAAATCGATACACGCTGGCAACACTGAATGTATTTTCTATGAATTTACCGCCAAACGCCAAGCAATTAAGTAATAATATCAACAAATTGGCAATGTTGAATTGATATACTAACCTAAATATGCATTGGTAGTCCGCATTTACTTTTTGACAATAAAAAGTAGTTAATTAGCGAATGAGGTCTTTATTCATATTTCAACTATTTTCGTTTCCCAGAGATCGAACGGAATAAATTATTAATTAAGTGAATTGATCTCGTATACGACTTCTTTTATTTCTATGGACTTCTTTAGGGTCAGTAATTTTGCACTAAGAATGACATTATTCAAAAATATGTGTATACTGATAATGAACCGAAACTTAACTGATACTGTGGAATCGTCGATCGGAATTGTCTGTTAACAATCGTAGACCGTGCTCGCAAATATATGTGTATACTGATAATTAACCGAAACTTAACTGATACTGTGGAATCGTCGATCGGAATTGTCTGTTAACAATCGTAGACCGTGCTCGCAAATATATGTGTATACTGATAATTAACCGAAACTTAACTGATACTGTGGAATCGTCGATCGGAATTGTCTGTTAACAATCGTAGACCGTGCTCGCAAATATATGTGTATACTGATAATTAACCGAAACTTAACTGATACTGTGGAATCGTCGATCGGAATTGTCTGTTAACAATCGTAGACCGTGCTCGCAAATATATGTGTATACTGATAATTAACCGAAACTTAACTGATACTGTGGAATCGTCGATCGGAATTGTCTGTTAACAATCGTAGACCGTGCTCGCAAATATATGTGTATACTGATAATTAACCGAAACTTAACTGATACTGTGGAATCGTCGATCGGAATTGTCTGTTAACAATCGTAGACCGTGCTCGCAAATATATGTGTATACTGATAATTAACCGAAACTTAACTGATACTGTGGAATCGTCGATCGGAATTGTCTGTTAACAATCGTAGACCGTGCTCGCAAATATTGATAACTGATCAGTGATTTGGTCGTATTGATATAGGTTTCATCGATCGACCATGCCTAAATATTTTGACTTTATGAAGTGAAAACTTCTTTAGCACCGTTGTGATTTAAAACTCGATGAAACGAAAAAGCGACACTAAAAAGAGACAAACACATACATTTATACGATTGAGCCTGCGAATAATCGGTCTCTTCTTTGTGCGGTGCTTCGTAGCTTCCCCACTCTTGTCTACTTTTTTTCACCTTTCCCGCGTGTGAACTGCACACTTGTTTTTTATAAAGTAATAACCATATGCAATAGAAACAAGGAAGATGGGCCATAAACCATTATTAGCATAAAACTGCGATCACAAAAGTGTCGCTAACATCCTTCACCCATGCCTGCTACTGCAAATGACATCCGTGCACAGTGGCGCCCCGACTTTATTTAATAAAACCATAACTTTCAATGAGCGCTTTGTGATGTAATGGTATAAAAAAGGCAATAAACATACTGTCCTCATCACAATAATGCTGCAGCTCCTTAAAAAGATGAGATACACAATGTATGTAGGTCTGTTTCCTCCAAAGGAATAAAACCCTTTTCTTGAATCTCTCTCACTCACGTCACTATGCTATTAGCCGTGACGATAATTTTGAATTTTTGGAATACAGTTAGTTACAAGTATAATATTTAAGTTTGAGTGAATTCCAAAAATTAAAAAACGTCAAATTTCAATGCGCTGATGGTTTTGCTTGTGTTCTTAAACATATAATGCTGCAACTCTTTTTCACACACTAAATAACAACAGTCGAAAATGAGACAAACGGTGAACGTATGTCTGCACCCTCCCCAAGGAAACATACAATTATTATGATACATCTCCCTCATAATGTAAAAAGTATAAAGAAAATGAAACACAAGGAAAAAGTATTACTTTGGAGGAAACAGTCATACGCATTTTTGAAGTAAAACTTCTTTATGCACGCTCGACTTAGGGGGTAAGCTAATGAATGCGTTACGAAAAGTGGTGATCGTTACGAAAAATGTCATGCGAACGGTAATCGATGCGAACGGTGATCGATTGCTAGGCGAACGGTCGGGCCTTTACGCACGCTTGACTTGGGGAATGATAAGGGTAAGGATAAGGATGGTCACCCCAAGGTCGTAGGTCACCCCAAGGTCGTAGGTTACCCCAAGGCAGTAAGTCACCCCATGGTCATATTTCACCCCAATGTCGTATGCTAGTTTGATAACATAGCAGGGATACCTGGGTTCGTTGGGCGAGTAGTTGGGCGTTGGGCGAGGCTTGCAGTTTCACTTCAGTCGTGTGATCTAAAGCTAAATCACAATCGTTTTTTTGTGTTTCATCTTTTGTCTCACCATTATTTAATGTGTAAGAAAGAGCCGCAGCATTATAGCGATAAGGAACGTATGTGTATTGCCTTTTTTCGCCGTCACGTACCGTAACCGTTAATGGTAATGACAACTATAAAAGCGCTCATACAATCTTCCTTACGTAGAATTATTTTTTAATTTTTCTTAAATTCCTTCAAATAACTTTGGATTAGACTCTACCGTGGCTATATTTCTCTTTCCGTTTAAATGACTCATCCTGTTCGTTTTCACATTACGGTATCGATTTAGTGTCAGCCTCATTTTTCAGTTCTTTGTGCAAATCCTACCATGAACACAATGTCATTAATTTACCCGATGTTGGGTCGGAAAAACATCCTACTTCCTGCGGGGTGGGATTATACTATTTTGTGAAGTTGGATATGTTAAGAGGGAATAACCAGACATAACCGGAATTATGTCATTTTTAAATCAAATTTTAGACGTATTGACTCGATTTCACAAAAAATAAAATTGATTTCGAAAGATTGTTCTTTTATCTAGTAAAGCTATATTTTAAATTTTAGCGTAGGTCGTTGGCAGATTTGTTAAATTTTCAAAGAAAATTTTGTATTACATACATTTCAAATCATGTAATCATGCAGAAATAAATCAATAAATTATTCGGGCTGCTTTTCAGAATTTTAACTTTAGTTCAAATAAAATCATAAAAAAAGATCCGCACCCTTGTTTTGAGACGAAAATACCGCAGTTTGTCTATTTATTTACGGTCTTACAAACTAATATATTAAAAAAATTACATTCTTATTTTGCTTAGACATTCTAATTATAAATACTTGTGATAAAAAAATAATTACAAAAAGTACATAATTTTAATAGTTTTATCATCACGAGTTTGAGCATTTTTGAATGTAGGTATTTAGCAAAGCAAATTTTGAATGAAATAAAATGGATATTGAGGTATTATGTTAAAACGCTGGTATCGAGAATAATTAACCTTTCTCATCGGAACCACCCTGTACAGTTGCAAGAGTATGATCGCAAGATCATCGTTCGACGAAATTAAAATTCTCGACGGCTGGTTAACGGCTCTGACTGAAATGCTTTTACGTAGGTAGAAACATTTAAATATTTTAGGTATATTTTTTATGTTTTCATTCAAACATATTTCGAGGTAAGAGGGGACTGAGGGCCGGTGTAAAAACTAGTTCGAAAAACTTTTTTGAAACTTTCGATAATATACACAAATACATTCAAAGGTATCATCTTTAAAATGATTTGCATTTATCTACCCACTAATAATCTTCAGTTATCAAATTAAAAAGTGGAATTTTGAAAGAAATTAGTTTTCAGGAGTTAAAATGTGGAAATTCTTGTCATCGAGTTTCTAATCACGACGGTGCTAAAAAGGTTTTCAATTCAAAAAGTTAAACTATTATTTGCCTGATAAAACCTGGTAAACGACCCTTAAAATATTTATCTTTGGTTCTTAAAATCAACCAAAATGGCTCGTTCGTAAGGGTTTTCCAGATTTCATGATTTTATTAACACATAAACACATTTCGTCAAGACCATTTAGGATGAGTGGGCAGTTTTACGAGCGAATAGAAATAATGTGGGCAATGATGTATGGTACTTTGGGAAAAAAATGTTTAGAAACGGCTATACCATGCGTTATGCACCCTATTATTATAATGTTTCTAGTTGAGTTTGGTTGGTTATAATATGTCGGGCGTATTTCACCATCCTCCTCCTATATTATCAATACGATAACGTACACTTTCGATTAATTGAACACGATTTATTTAGTTAAAAAGTCGGGGTTTACTATTCAGTACCCGAGCCTTCGAATAGCCGAGTTTTGTACCTGTTGCGCGTATTTATTTGTTAATTTATTAATATTCGTTATCGTATGGATAACCCATCAGGACAGGGCCGTATTTATACTTTTCATGCGTATAGGCCACTTCATTTGCGCCGCCCCTTCCTCCTTCTTAGAAGTTGCCACCTATCATAATCACTCACTTGTAGGCTTTTAGATGACACACAATTTTCAAATAAATATTCAAGTAGGTATTTAAAAATGAAATAAACGAATGAATTAGTCATAAAGTAACATGAAACAAGAATTACAATTTTTTACCAGATTTTTTTAATTGACAAAATCATCTATAATATCTTCATAGTTTATAGTTTTCATTAAGTCTAATTCTATGCATCGAAGCGCCAAAGAGTTAAGTTTTTCTTGGGTCAATGAAGACCTTTTGTAATTCTTCACACGCTTTAAACAGGAAAAACTCCTTTCTCCAGAACAATTTGTGGCCGGAGTGCAAATGCGACGCGGAGAGCTATATCCAAGTTCGAGTAAACGTTGCACAGAGATTGTTTTCTCGAAAACTTAAAAACATTCAGTAATGATGTAGATTCAGGTTTCTCTGTCGTCTTATTAGAGGAAATGTAACCGCGAAAGTTTACACATTCCTGAACTAAATCTTTTTCCAAATCATTGTAATTTTATTGCTCAAGAGACTGAGCTTTTTCTGAGTGTTGACAGTTCACCCATTCTATACGTATAGAATGGGTGTTATTTTAAAGCTCTAAAGAAATAATTGTTATTTTTAAGATAATATGAAATTCCCTCGATAGGAAAAAAATTGTAATGTACGCTCCGAAAATTATTGTAAACACGTTTTTTCATTTATTTCACAAGTTATACGTATGAAAAATTTCACAGCGTTTCTTTAAATGCTATTTTAGACATTCCCCATGAGATATTTGCTCTATTATAAACGAGTCGTGTTTTATCAAATATTTTCACAATTTTCGTTTAAATATTATCGTTTTTAATATTAGCGAGCTCTCTCTATCATTCGTATTTAGATATCTCTCCTTCTTCTTCTTTTTGAGGTCTTAAGCCGCCGCTACCCGAATTTCTACCGATTTCTTACATATCTTCCTTAAACACGCGACGGAATCAAGCGATACGCGCGCTGTTTCGTGTGTTACTGTTAGAACGCTTATCATGCGACCGGCCGCTATGCTATACCGGACCACTCGGTTGCGACGTGTGATGGAAAAATATTTTTATTGTTTTCAATTGAGAAAAAAAATCATCGGACAGAAAAAGTACATGAACATTTTTTACTACAAATGTGCTCAGGAATCGCTGGTTTAAATCCTTCGGGTACGTGCTGTAACACCCAGTTTAACATACATCTTAAAATTATTGACGTGAGTTTGGAAGAGTCAGCGCTCAAATGAGTGTGCAGAGTGACAGGTCAGGTGTGTGTTGTTTATAAAGTTAATAACATTGTGTACAGTAAGATAGAAATATATTTTATAAATCTTGGCTGGAATTTTTAATTACTTCCCCTGATATATCAAGGATATCACAAATTTCTAACATTTGACATCTGAAAATGTTTTAAAATTGTGTTTCATCCCTTTCTTTACCACCCAGTGACATGTGCACGACGTTAACATATAAAAATCAATGCTTTAACCAAGCAACAAGGAGATCCAACAATGCTTTAACTTAGGAACGGGGAGATCCAACAATGCTTTAACTATGCAATAGGGAGATTCAACAATGCTTTAACTAAGCAACATAGAAATCCAACAATGCCATAGGGAGATTCAACAATGCTTTAACTAAGCAATATAGAGATCAACAATGCTTTAACTAAGCAACAGAAAGATCCAATAATGCTTTAACTAAGCAACATAGAGATCCAACAATGATTTAACTAAGCAACAGAGTGATCCAATAATGCTTTAACTAAGCAACATAGAGATCCAACAATGATTTAACTAAGCAACAGAGTGATCCAATAATGCTTTAACTAAGCAACACAGAAATCCAAGAATGCTGTAGGGAGATTCAACAATGCTTTAACTAAGCAACATAGAGATCAACAATGATTTAACTAAGCAACAGAGAGATCCAACAATGCTTTAACTAAGCAACAGAGATATACAACAATGCTTTAACGAACAAAAGAAAGATACCTCAGATATTCTTGCGGTTCATTTTGAACTGATTTGCAAAAAACAGTCTAAAGATGTTTTTGATTAGTTTGATAATACTTTTCCTATTTTTGGCGCCGTAATTTACTTGAGCCGTACTTATGTGCGGTGTCGATCTTACACTACCGAGGTATAAAATAAATATAATATATCTTCACCAGAATGACTTAATCTTATAACTTTACCAATCATGTAAGAACGATTTCCACGAAATACAATACACAGCTATCTCCGCACTACTTAAGAAACTTGATGCCAATATTATATAACAGTGGTCGGCATTTAGTTTTGGTGGCGGGCCGTATGAATATGTTAATTTTTTTGGAGGGTCACTCCACCGTCGACGTCACTCATGTGTGTCAGTGCGCTTGTGACCGCCCGTCTGATCGCCCGCCGTCATCGTACTTCGTGTCGTGCCGAGCAGCATCGTAAAGCGCAAAGGTTCCCAATCTTATCTGAAGTATATTTTTCTTCAACGCTTCCCTCCCCTCCCCCCTCTGCATGAGACAGAAAATTCAGAAAAAGCGCCTCAGGCAATTTTTTTTGCCTGTTTTGAAATATCACAGCCGATCGGTTGGTAGCATGGTATTTATTGGTTCCCACTTGAACATTGCTGGCTCGATCCTCTACTAGTTTTTTTTTTACATTACCTCCATCTTTGGGGATGCTGTGTGGTGGTTCTTTTTAAGGAAAGGAAGGATATGAAGTTCTGGGAAGGAAAAAAGTAAGAGTGGTGGGTAGGAATCTAGGGTTTAGGGTGTCCACGTCATCCGCCGCCAAATCCAGACCAAACTCATCCCATGAACCTGGGCACTCCTGCTAAGTCACCAAACGTAGCGAACCACTTGGGGTGACTTATGGCAGAGGTGTTGGTTACCCAATAATTGATTCCCGGGGCGGCGGTCCCCATTCCTGTCTCCCAAATCGAAATCAGTCCTCCACTTTAAAGAAGCCACATTTTCCATTTAAAATGTTGGAAGTGGGTGGTTTGGTGGTGGAGAATTTTTTATACGTTATATGATAGCACTTACGGAAAAAGGATTTTTTTCAAGTGGTCATTACACATTTTGAAATATCACGACCAACCAGTTAGTAGCGTTGTATATAGTTATTGAATCCCACTCGTTTCTCGTTCATAAAACTTACATTTATATTTTCTCTCGAGTCTTCGCTATAGAGTCCAAGTTGTACTTGAGAGGAGTAGCAGGAGATATGAAATGGAATCATATAATAAACTTGACGATCCAAACATTGAACCACTACTACTCTTCATAGAAAAATCGCAAATGAGGTGGATTGGGCACGTACTAAGAATGTCTGATGACCGAATTCCGAGGAAGATACTGAGTGCGATTCCAGAAGGTAGACGCGCAGTGGGCCGCCCAGTCACAATTGGGCGAGGCAACTCCAGAAACTGTGTGAGGAGAGGTTGGGGCTGCAATGGACGGAGGACGTATGGAGGAGCCTCGTCGATGCAGTGGGTCCCCGACCCGAATAGGATAGGGGAAAGAAGACGATTATGATGATATTTTCTTCACAAGAAATAGATATGACAAAACAATATATGATTGTGACCGATGGGGGAAGGAGACCCTCCCTAAGTCCATCGCGGGTCACATCTGGCCCGCGGGCCTCCAATTGCCGATCGCTGTTATTATACCTATACAGACACATTAGCGGCTATTCTATGATGACGTCAGCAGACGGATCGATACCACGGTTTGGCTGATCCAGTAAACTATGTATATATACATCGTATTATCTCCTTAGTCTGTGGGATATTTTTGGGTAAAAATCTACAAAGTCTTTGTTCAGACGGTCATAAGAGAAACGAACTACATCATATATGTTCTCGCTTCGATTTATTATTATAAATTTGGATAGGTAAAAGTCAATGTAAATATTTTTTATTTCTATTTTTGATACTGACAATTCGTGGTGAAATTTCATTATAATAATGTAATAAAGGCTTTGTTACTGTAACGGACGTGTTGCACACCCTCTTTTCTAATTTTTATTCTTACAATTTCTTTATGTCTTTATGTACAATGCCCCGGTGCAACCAAATAAAGCTTGCGTGCCAGGTTGCCACCGGGAGACATTTTTATTTATTTATTTATTTATTTATTTATTTTCGGGAAATCGACAGTTTACATTTTTTTTCCGCCTCAAACTAACAAATTGTCATTATTTTTCCGCCTCCTTTTTATTTATTGTTTGCGGCCCCATGAAGGGCCGTTATCATGGCCCGGAGCAACCAGTTTGCGGCCCCATGAAGGGCCGTCATCCTGGCCCGGAGCAACCAGTTTGCGGCCCCATGAAGGGCCGTCATCCTGGCCCGGAGCAAAAGTTTGCGGCCCCGGTCAGGGCCTGTATTGCGGCTTCGCTGCCAAAGAAGAGCAAGTCTGCTATGGCTGCCTTGCCTCCCCTTTATTTTTGCGGCCCTAAAAAGGGCCATTTTTTCGGCTCCACCGCCAGGAGCAACAAGGGTTTGCCCAGACCGGCTTCGCCGCCAAGGAAGAGCAAGTCTGCTCTGGCAACCTTGCCTCCTTTTTCACTAGGAAGAGAGTCTGCTTGCCACCAACAGGCAAGCAGGCTGCTCCTCCTCCTCCGCCAAGAAGACGGACGGCCTTTTCGCCTCCTCCTCCTCCGCCAAGAAGACGGACGGCCTTTTCGCCTCCTCCTCCTCCGCCAAGAAGACGGACGGCCTTTTCGCCTCCTCCTCCTCCGCCAAGAAGACGGACGGCCTTTTCGCCTCCTCCTCCTCCGCCAGGAAGACGGACGACCTTGCCTAATTTTTTATTATTACTTAGCCCGCGAAGCCTACAAGGCCCACAAAGGCAAACATAAAGCCCACAAGGGCAAATCTAAAGCCCTACAAGGCACCCAGAAGAAGCCAACCGGAGTCACTCCTTGGCCGGCTACGCTGCTAGGGACAACAAGAGCCCGCATTCTTCAATATTGCGGCCCCAACAAGGGCCATTATTTAGCCACCAAGGAGGCCAGAATCCCCTCCACATTTTTTATAAAACAATGTCCGATCGCCGTCGGGTTCAATTAACCCAATAAATATGTCGATTTTTTCAAAAATAAAATATAAGTTATTCTTCAACATTCAAACAAGTCTTTTATTTACTCCACAAGTGGTCCAGACACCTACCTCTGGAAGTCTGCGACCTGCTGCCAGCTGCTGCCTCCTGCCGAAGTTCTGCCTGAACGGGAACTCGGTGCCTACCGCTGCAGTCGACCCTGACTCTGGGCACTGCAAGGCACCGCTCAGGCAGAAACGAGGCGCATCCAGGGCCATACCACTGGATGTAGGGAGGCCAGCCCTACTACAATCACCATCATCAGCGTGAGCTAGTGGAAGGCGTGCACAAGACCGGTGCCCCTTATTTTACAGTCTTGTAAAGACCTGATACGTCTGTTACAAGTGGTCCTTCGAGCCGGATCAGCTGCACGCCTGACACGCCACGCCTGATGCCACGTCACGCCTGAGATCCCTTGCCTGACGCCACGCTGGACGCTGCGCCAGACGCTACGCCAGACGCTACGCCTGACGCCACGCCTGATGCCATGCCTCATGCCAGGACTGACGCCACGCCTCATGCCAGGACTGACGCCACGCCCCATGTCAGGGCTGATGCCACGCCTGATGCCATGGCCCATGTCAGGGCCGATGCCACGCCTGATGCCACATCACGCCTGATGCCATGCATACACAAGCTCTTGACACGCCTTGCTCTACAACTGAGATGGCGCGCTCCACAGAAAAGAGCCACCACGAGCAAGCACTGCCCTCCACATCTATTGAGGACATGGTGCGACGACTACGACGAGAGCTGCGCCGTCAGCAGCAACTTATTGACATGCTGACGGAAACCCTGCAACCACAACAGCATGGAGCAAAAGGGCCGGCACAAAAAAGTGCGACGGGGCCCGCTCTACCTCATCCTACAGGACTGACGCAGCGTGGAGCAAAAGGGCCGGCACAAAAAAGTGCGACGGGGCCCGCTCTACCTCATCCTGCAGGAGTGACACCGCGTGGAGCAAAAGGGCCGGCACAAAAAAGTGCGACAGGGCCCGCTCTACCGCATGCTGCTACAGGGTTGCCACAACACGACGCTTCAGGGTTGGCACGCGATAGCCAAGCCCCGCAGCCAAGCAGCCATGACTCAACATGGATGCAGCCTCGTCGTGCTTCAGGGTTGGCACGTGATAGCCAAGCCCCGCAGCCAAGCAGCCATGGACAACCACCATGGATGCAGCCTCGTCATGCTTCAGGGTTGGCACGCGATAGCCAAGCCCCGCAGCCAAGCAGCCATGACTCAACATGGATGCAGCCTCATCATGCTTCAGGGCCGGCACGAGATAGCCGAGCCCCGCAGCCAAGCAACCAAGGCAGTCCAAGATGGATGCCGCCTGGACCTTCCGGCCCCGTACCGCCCGCACCTCTGGTGGACCATGGGCCGCGTACCGCCGTACGTGAGATGCCCGTTGGACCTGTGCCTCTGGTGGACCAGAGGTACGCCTTACCGGCGCAGCTAGGGCCTGAAGACCCTCCGCCGCCGCCCCCTCACTACAAAGGGGATCCAACATGGATACAACCTGGTCCTGCCGGCCCCGTACCGCCCGCACCTCTGGTGGACCAGAGGCCGCGTACCGCCGTACGAGAGATGCCTGTCGGACCTGTGCCTCTGGTGAACCAGAGGTACGCCTCGCCGGCGCAGCTAGGACCTGAAGGCCCTCCGCCGCCGCCCCTCAACTATGGCAGCAGTCCCCGACGGATGCCGCCTGGACCTTCCGGCCCCGTACCGCCCGCACCTCTGGTGGACCAGAGGCCGCGTACCGCCGTACGTGAGATGCCCGTTGGACCGGTGCCTCTGGTAGACCAGAGGTACGCCTCGCTGACGCAGCCAGGGCCTGGAGCCCCCCTGCCGCAGCCCCTCAACTACTATGGCAGCAGTCCCCGATGGATGCCGCCTGGACCTTCCGGCCCCGTACCGCCCGCACCTCTGGTGGACCAGAGGCCGCGTACCGCCGTACGAGAGATGCCTGTCGGACCTGTGCCTCTGGTGGACCAGAGGTACGCCTCACCGGCGCAGCCAGGGCCTGAGAGCCCTCCGCCGCCGCCCCCTCATCACAATGAGGGTCAAGGATGGATGCAGCATGGACCTTCCGGCCCCGTACCGCCCGCACCTCTGGTGGACCAGAGGCCGCGTACCGCCGTACGAAAGACGCCCGTTGGACCTGTACCTCTGGTGGACCAGAGGTACGCCTTGCCGGCGCAGCCAGGGCCTGGAGGCCCCCTGCCGCCGCCCCCTTACTACAACGTTGAGGGACCATCATCACACGCCCAGTGGACACCACCTGGGCCATCACAGCCAGTACCGCTGCACAAACAGCAGTACCGACTACCAGCAGCAGCAGCAGCTCCTGCCCAACCTGGTCCTGCCGGCCCCGTACCGCCCGTACCTCCGCTCGAACAGAGGTACCGAGAAGCCGTACGTGAAGAGCCTGCCGAACCTGTACTTCTGGTGGACCAGAGGTATGCACCACCAGCAGCAGCAGAGCCTGCCCAAGCTGGTGCAGTCCTGGAGCCAACCGAACGCTCAGTTCCGGACCAAGGAGAACCTTGGCGACTCCAGGGAATTTGGATGCAGCCTGGACCATCCGGCCCCGTGCCGCCCGTACCTCTGCTCGACAAGAGGCAACGTGAAGCCGCACCGGAGAAGCCCGTTGGACCATATGCATCACTGGCGCAGCTAGGGCCTGAAGACCTTCCGCCGCCGCCCCCTTCCTACAACCCAGGAAGAGCCAGTTTTGCGGCCCCGAGAAGGGCCAGTATCGTGACACCGGACCTTGCCGGATCCGCACCGCTGCCGGAGCAGTTGTATTCACTGCCGCCTGGACCTTCTGGCCCCGGACCGCCCCTACCTCTGCTTTATCAGAGGCAGCCAGCCGACCAGCAGAGAGCATCTGCCGGATCCGCACCGCTGCCGGAGCAGTGGGATTTGTTGCCGTCTGGATCTCCTCGCCCCGGACCGCCCCTACCCCTGCTCTATCAGAGGCAGCCAGCCGACCAGCAGAGAGCATCTGCCGGATCCGCACCGCTGCCGGAGCAGTGGGATTTGTTGCCACCTGGACCTTCTGGCCCCGGGCCGCCCTCACCCGGGCTCCACCGGACAGCCAGCTCTGCACAGTCAGCCGATCAGCAGAGAGCACCTGCTGCATCCGTACCTCTGCGCGAACAGAGATACCAAGCACTGGCCCAGATAGATGACCAACCACATTCCGCTGTCATAACAGTGGTTCTCCTTATCGGCGCAGCAACGACGAGCCCGCCCTGCCCCGGCAGTATCACTACCACATTCGTGATACCTGTTATCGGCGCAGCGAAGACGAGCCCGCCCTGCCCCAGCAATGCCACCATCAAAGAAGTGGCGCTCTTCACACGGGGGGAGCCAATCAACCCCAGCAAAAAGAAAAATTTGATGGCTGTCATGGACCCCGTGATGCTCCACATCAGCCGACCACACGGCCGAGTCCTGGACGACACCCCCGCCGCAGATGGCCGAGAGAGGACAGCCCGAATCCAGACGAGCCCCGCAGTCTACACCCGACCTGCCGTGACGCCCGCTGGGATCCTGTTGTTCCCGCCTATGCAGCTTCGCCTACTCATCGTTCGACACGTCCTGATGACTAGTGCAGACAAGCAGCACGGGGGGAGTGTAACGGACGTGTTGCACACCCTCTTTTCTAATTTTTATTCTTACAATTTCTTTATGTCTTTATGTACAATGCCCCGGTGCAACCAAATAAAGCTTGCGTGCCAGGTTGCCACCGGGAGACATTTTCTAACAAATTGTCATTATTTTTCCGCCTCCTTTTTATTTATTGTTTGCGGCCCCATGAAGGGCCGTTATCATGGCCCGGAGCAACCAGTTTGCGGCCCCATGAAGGGCCGTCATCCTGGCCCGGAGCAACCAGTTTGCGGCCCCATGAAGGGCCGTCATCCTGGCCCGGAGCAAAAGTTTGCGGCCCCGGTCAGGGCCTGTATTGCGGCTTCGCTGCCAAAGAAGAGCAAGTCTGCTATGGCTGCCTTGCCTCCCCTTTATTTTTGCGGCCCTAAAAAGGGCCATTTTTTCGGCTCCACCGCCAGGAGCAACAAGGGTTTGCCCAGACCGGCTTCGCCGCCAAGGAAGAGCAAGTCTGCTCTGGCAACCTTGCCTCCTTTTTCACTAGGAAGAGAGTCTGCTTGCCACCAACAGGCAAGCAGGCTGCTCCTCCTCCTCCGCCAAGAAGACGGACGGCCTTTTCGCCTCCTCGTCCTCCGCCAAGAAGACGGACGGCCTTTTCGCCTCCTCCTCCTCCGCCAAGAAGACGGATGGCCTTTTCGCCTCCTCCTCCTCCGCCAAGAAGACGGACGGCCTTTTCGCCTCCTCCTCCTCCGCCAAGAAGACGGACGGCCTTTTCGCCTCCTCCTCCTCCGCCAGGAAGACGGACGACCTTGCCTAATTTTTTATTATTACTTAGCCCGCGAAGCCTACAAGGCCCACAAAGGCAAACATAAAGCCCACAAGGGCAAATCTAAAGCCCTACAAGGCACCCAGAAGAAGCCAACCGGAGTCACTCCTTGGCCGGCTACGCTGCTAGGGACAACAAGAGCCCGCATTCTTCAATATTGCGGCCCCAACAAGGGCCATTATTTAGCCACCAAGGAGGCCAGAATCCCCTCCACATTTTTTATAAAACAATGTCCGATCGCCGTCGGGTTCAATTAACCCAATAAATATGTCGATTTTTTCAAAAATAAAATATAAGTTATTCTTCAACATTCAAACAAGTCTTTTATTTACTCCACAAGTGGTCCAGACACCTACCTCTGGAAGTCTGCGACCTGCTGCCAGCTGCTGCCTCCTGCCGAAGTTCTGCCTGAACGGGAACTCGGTGCCTACCGCTGCAGTCGACCCTGACTCTGGGCACTGCAAGGCACCGCTCAGGCAGAAACGAGGCGCATCCAGGGCCATACCACTGGATGTAGGGAGGCCAGCCAACAAATATCACCATCATCAGCGTGAGCTAGTGGAAGGCGTGCACAAGACCGGTGCCCCTTATTTTACAGTCTTGTAAAGACCTGATACGTCTGTTACAGTTACAATGTTCAGGCTTATTTCCACTTAATTTATTACTCAAGATTACTTAAGAATGACCATTTATTGGATAACCAACACCTCTCCCATAGGTCACCCCAAGTGTCTTGCTACGTTTGGTGACTTAGCCAGGGTGCCCGGGATCATGAGGTGAAGTTTGTCCTGGTCTTGGCAGCGGATGCGTCTGCCCATCTGCTGCATGGCAGGCCGGATCGGGAGAGAATGGTTGAGGAATATCACCTTGCACCACAGTGGTAGGGATGGATTCATAAGTCCGTCACTCCTTGACACACTGACCCTTAGATTCATACCCACCCCTAACACCCATTTCCTTCCCAGAATTTTCTCTCATTCCTTTCCTAAAAAGATCCTCTACACAGCATCTCCAAAGACGATACAGGCCCTGAGGGGAATTATTTTTCTCAGGGTCTCCTGTGTGAAGCTAATGTAAAAAAAAATAAGTAATGTATTCCCTCAATAACAATACTATATATGAAATTTTTTTTTAAACTTCCTCCCAGCATCCCCAAAGACGACAATCTACGAGAGAAATTATTTCCCTCGGGGCCTTCTGTGTGGGTTAAATGTATGAAAATCAAAGTAAAAGCAAACACGTAATTTTTAAATGAAATTTAATATTTTCTTTGAACCTGTGGCCTGGCCTAAGCTCGTCGCCGAGAATTTAATCTCTCTACCACAGCCTTTAAAAGATACCCTTTCATGAAAATGCAACATTTTCCCATAAATTTAAATTATTTAAAATCTGGCTTAATATTATTAAATGAAAAACGTTTTTCCAGCGAATCTCCAACTCGATTATTAAAAGGATAACTTTTCCCATTGAAAAAGTTTCAGAACACATTACGTAATCACTGAAATCGTAATTAACCCCTCGGTGCGGGTGATAAAGAACTTGTCTCTTTTCTCGTTGAGGACATTTTACACCCCGACCAGTTAGTGAAGAAAGTTGGGAATTTTATAGAAGGGAGTTTAAAGTTACGAGGTGATTCAGCCACGATGTTTGAGACGAGAAGGTTTTTAAGACGGATGACGTAATTACGTTAATGTACGTTTTCAAATTGCTCAGATGTGACACGGGGATAAAGGCACAGAAGACAAAATCAAAAGAGGTTTGATCTGCGTGTACATATTATTTCAAAGTAAAATTATACATTTTTTACATTACCTCCACACAGGAGGCCCTGAAATTTTTTAGGATAAAACGAAAAGAATATCATAAGAAATAGTACACCTTTTAAAATAATATCAAATGAAGTGTTTGATGAAAAAAATACACGGATACTAGGAACATACGCTGTATTATATCACTGACCAAACCAAAGCCATTCAAAATTTTTGGATTTCCTCGAAAGTTGGTGTACTAAAAACATGAAAAATCAGGATATGTTTTATGTAACCGGTGACTTTAACATTGACATGAAAGCCAAAAATACATGCAGTAATCGACTCCAAAGTTTAGAGAATAATCTAGGACTGAAACAACTTGTGACCAAACCAACTAGAATATCAAATACATCAGCAACCATTATTGATTTAGTTATAACAAATAATTTTTACTTGAATGTTAATGTTGATGATACTCCAAAAATATCAGACCACGAAAATATTTTAACAATATTTGAAACGAGTGTAATTAAAAATGAATCAAGGGAAATTACATAAAGAGATAAAAGGAAATAAAATGAAAAAAAAAATTTTGAAACTTTTCAAAATAGTATTTGCTCAAATTACCGAATCAAATCAGCTAAATGACAAAGCAGAGAACTTCGTCAATATTTTGACTACAGCAGTCAATAAAATTATGCCAATAAAAAGGGTTAAGTTTAAAATACGAATAAATGGTATTCAAAACCATTGCACAATCTCCAGCAACAAAGAGATAATGCATATAAAGCGACAAAATTGGAACCATCAGACGAATAATGGAATGCATATAAAAAGTTCGTAATATTTATTCCAAACAAATTAAACAACAAAAAAGCGATTATTATCAGCAAAAATTAGAAACACAACAGAATGAACCAAGAAAACTTTGGATAACACTTAAAGAAATCATAAAGGGCAAACAAAAAGAAATTGTAAAGTCAATTGATTTTCCAGGTGGAACTGAAAAAGAAGTAGAGAAGTTAGCGACTAAATTTAATAAGCATTTTATTTCGAGCATAGATCTTATAATTGAAAGTATTCCACAAGATCCAGAGAACCAACTAGACGAACCTATTTGCACCGATGAAGAATTTAAGTTTAAAAATATAGATTTACCGTACTTGAAGAGGGTGCTGAGTAATATGAAGTCGAAGGAATCCCCAGATGGTATTACAATAAATATAATCAAAGACTCTATAAATATTATTGGCGAATCGATGGTGAATTATTATCAATGAATCTTTGAATAGTGGAGTGTTCCCCAAAACTTGGAAGATATCTGTAACAACTCCCATTCCAAAAATTGATAACCCAAAAAAATTTGACGACTTTAGGCCGATCAATTGTTTACCCAAATATGAATAAATACTGGAATACATTGTAAAGGAGCAATTAAAATGTTCTTGTGAAACATTTATTTCTAAAAATAAATGTTCTTGTGAAACCGCTATTAACTATGCAATAGATGAGTGGAAAAATTTTAGAGATAAAAAAAGTAAAATTATTGCAGTATTTCTAGACTTAAAGCGGGCATCTGAAACAATCTACTGAGATAGATTAATAAAAAAATTAAGTAAAATTGGAATTAATGGTAAAGAAAATAAGTGGCTTGTTGATTACCTATCAGAAAGAACACAAGTAACGAAATATGGTGGTATAACATCTGAACCACATAGTACTAACAAAGGCATTCCGCAGGGTCCTGTCTTAGGTCCATTGTTGTTCTTTATATACATGAATGATATTATCAAAGTGTTAAAACGTTGGGGAATTAAACTATTTGCTGATGATACGTTGTTATACATAGCCAGGAAAATTTACAGGACGCCATTGAAAGAAAGCAGATTGATTTAAATTATGTAACGCTTTGGCTAAATAAAAACGAACCCAAATTGAATGTTACGAAAACTAAGTTTTAACTGTGTATAACCTAGGTGGAAACGAGCAGGCAATACTAAAAATTGATAACGAAAGCACGGAAAAGGTTAGCAGTATTAAATATCTGGGTGTGATATTGGATGATAAATTAAAATTCGACGAACACTTAGAATACATAACAAAGAAAATTGCAAAAAAAGTTGGATTCTTAAAAAGGATCAGAAATAACTTAGATCTCAAGACAACGCGCCTTGTTTACAATTCTATTGTAACTCCGCATATTGTTCTAGTGTTTTATTCCCATGTAACGAAGCCCAAGATAATAAACTACAGGTTGTACAAAATAGGGGGTGAGGATGATTTTAAGATGCAACATTTTTACTAGAGTTAAAATTATGTTACAAAATTTAAATATGATGACAACAAAACAACATACATATAATATACAATGAATTAACAATGATATACAAACTTAAAAATAATATGCTCCCAAATTATCTTCAGAGTAATATTATGTTTCAAGAAAATGTTCACAATTATCCTTCGAGAAGACGCGGAGACTTTAGGCTTCCTAAAACTAAACTTTCGTGCACACAAAATTGCGCGTTTTATATAGGGCAAAAACTTTATAACAGCCTGCCGAATGCCGTAAAGGAAGCCTCAAGTCTTAGCACTTTTCGTAGGATATGTGCATTATATGTAAAGAATGTTTTTTGATTTATAACAATCTTATCAATATTATTTTATTCACACAGTTATCTGTTTTCCTTGAAATGTTTTTTTTATGTAGTAATCTTTTTTTCCCTCTTAAAATGTATTTGTAAAAATGTAACTGTATCTCTAAATTGTATTTGTATATATTTTCTTACTAGATGAATGAAAAAATTTGAAACGACTAAAGCCATTTTAAGTAATGTTTCGACTCAGAATGGTGGTCCACCACCATCAGAGCGATACTGACAGTCTCTAGGTACAACTTTGAACAAGTCCATAACTCCTTTTAACTTTAACTCCAATGGGTCAATGAAATTAAGAATTTGTTCAAGATAGAATTTTAAAATTTCATTATGTTAGATCAACTTCACGATATTAAAAAATATATATTTCGAGTTAAATATTACATTTTACGTATTTACTAATATGTAAAATGTTGTATTTCATTGTTTATAATATTGTAACTATTTTTACAGTAAGCATATAGCAACTTTTTTAAATACACTCATATTTCCTTCATTCTTCAGACTTTCAGTCTTTCATCGTGTATTTTTAGTCCTCTATTATACTCTGTTTTTCTCATACGCGGCAATCTGGTTATATTTGCAATTCAATTTTCATAATCATGTACATGTTTTTAAGTAAGATAAAAATGACCTTATTTCGTAGGACATGCCTAAAATACGATTCTATCCGTTAATCTCTTCAGTGGAACAAAGAATGTTCTCTCTTTATAACACTTGTATAATACAGGATGTCCGGTGGCAGAATTAGGATTTACAACTTAAATAAAAAATAAACTGCTTAGGATATACATTTATTTCAATGACTGTTACAAAGAGGAGAAGTGCGGATTTTTTTTCTTAAAAATTATTTCGTCTAAATGTAGACCATCACGTCGGACACACTCTTGGAATCTGGCCTCAGTATTTCGTGCCACTCGCTGGAAAAGTGACATCGGGATACCATTAACTTCGCGAATGATATTTTTCTTTTAGTGCAGAGATGGTCGCGGGGTCGGTTTTATACACTTTACTTTTGAGGTACCCCCACAGAAAAAGTTCATAGGAGTGAGATCTGGCGACCTGGGTGGCCAGGGGATGTCACCGAAACAGCTAATCATTTTTTAGGGAACAAATCACGAAGTAGCGCCATCGTCTCTCTAGCAGTGTGAGGCGTGGCGCCATCTTGCTGGAACCATGTGTGTGAATTGGAAGCAGGATGTTCTCCTATTTTTGGCAAAAAATAATCGTAAGCATGCCCCGATAAGAAACCCCGGTCACAGTTAATGGATTGCCATCGACGATTTTCAAAAAAATAAGGTCCGATTATTCCACTGCTAGACAATGCACACCAAACTGTCACTTTGGGACTGGGAAGTGGCTGTTGATGTTTTAATCGTGGGTTCTGTCCTTTAGGTGACCAATAACGACAATTCTGCTTATTTACACTTCAATTTAAATGAAAATGGGCTTCATCACTCCAAAAGATAGTGTTTACCATAAGAAATCGCTCTAACATTGCCTCGCAGGAAATTTTACGTAAATTGTTATTATTAGATTTAAGCGCTTGCACAATTTGAATCTTAAAAGAATGAAATTTAAGGTCCTTCTTCAACATTTCGAGCACAATAGTTTTTGGAAGCCCTAGGATAGCCGCTCTCTTGCGCACGGACTGACGCGGATTATCGCGCAAACTGTTCGTGACGAGTTCGATGTTTTCATTTGTTCTCGACGCCCTCCTGGGCCCCGGCCGTGAGTCGTTTGCCGCCGAACATGTTGCCCGGAACCTCCGGGCACATGATCGAATCAAATCTTCACTTGGGGCATCACGTAAACGTCGAATACTGTAACGCGTACTAAATCTTCGACGCGCAATTGCACACGAATCGTTAGCCTTGAAATAGGTTTCGATTACGAACGCACGTCGCTCTCCAGTCCACTGCGACATCGTGACTGAACGTGACTATATAATCCGCACGAACGACAAAGCTAACACGGCCCCTCCCCGCTCGTCCGCTTAGCCGTTACAGAGAAATTCGAAATTTAAAACCTAATTCTGCCACCAGACACCCTGTATAATATGCTAAGACACGTATTAGAAAAACCTCATCTAAATATTATGTTTTATGTGAAATTATTATAATACCTACTATTAAATGTACAGCCACTATTTTCAAAGGCAGTCAGAACTCTGGAACGGTGAACTCTGGCGTCATAAAAATCACAGTCTTTATGCAACAATATGCATCTTCCTCTAAATATGTTCCCTCGTTCCTAGTATCTAAGTACCTGACCCTATCTGCCTAAGTGTGTGATATTTACAACAATAAATTATTATACAATCAATATAATGCCCGTGCAATGATCACAATACTGATCTCTCAGTATACAGGGTGTCCGGGGGTAAAGTGCATTAACTTCGGGAGGTGATTCTACATGATGGTAGGAGTAAAAAAGATTAACAACTTTTTCCGAAATTCCAATGTTTTTTACCCACACAAAATGACGTACCTACTAAAAATCCTTAGTGTGAGGTACGATCTTACTTGCTGAGAGTCTGCCGGGCGCCCGACTCGATTGTGATTGGCCGTAAGAGCGGAAAATAATAAATCTGGCCGCACACACCGGACTAATTTTATCTTTTTACCTCAAAACAACCCCTAAACGTTGGAATTTCGAAAAAAGTTATTTATCTTTTTTACTTGTACTATCATGTAGAATCACCTCCCGAAGTTAATGCACTTTTCCCCCGGACACCCTGTATACATATTTTTTTACATTAACTCCACACAGGAGGCCCTGAGGAAAAAATCCTTCAGGGCCTAAGGATGGAGGAAACACAGAGGTCGGCAAATCATTTCGTAGCCGAGCTGTTGAACTCAAGAACGAATCGTAGAAGAACTACTAAAAAATCCTATGCAATGATCATCGTAGTGATCTTTCAATGCATTTAACATCGACTCTCTTATGTGCTTGTGCAGTGATTACCGCCAGATGTGTCTTTCAAGATCATAATATCGATTCACCATAATACAATATCAGAATACAAGGACATGTAAAAGAAGTCAATATGCAATGATCAACAGTAATCTTTCAGTGCATTTATTACGAATCTGTTAAAGGAGGGGTAAGGTTTTAAAATCTTTTTTTATTATTATTTGTTTCTGAATGTTTAACATGTCGAGAATATTGTATCAAAATTTCAAGTAAATCGGGCTAAAGAAAATACGGCGTTTCAAGCGACCGGCCCTCATGCTCGATTCAAGTATATTTTAGAATATAAAAAACTATAAATCGACTTTCTCACAAAAATTTTTTTGAAGTTCGTGAACATCATAACTCAAAATTTACTTGACCGATCCTCTTGAAATTTTGTACACTATTTCTACATATAAATCAACAGGTAATCAGAAAGAGTTTTTTTTACAATTTTTTCCATTTTATAATAGCAAATTCGCCGAAATTTTTTAGCAAAAACGCATTTTTACTTCAACATGCTGAAAAAAAAAACTCTTCCTGATTACCTTTTAAATGCATTATTAACTGTGCAAGCATATGTATATATTCATGTACGTAGGTGTGTATATGTTATATGTGTGTGTGTGTGTGTGTATGTTTATGTGTATATGAATGTACGTATACACGTGCATCCATACACCTGTGTATACATGCACCTGTATATACATGCACGTATGCACGCACACATATAAAAATAAATATAAGATTTAAAATATTGATACGTATATTTTCACAATCTTATCCTTACGCACTTATTTTTCTCTTTTCTTTCTTTTATTATAACTTCACCAATTTTCAACATCATTACATACTAGTACCATGTGTTTACACTAGACTTCACTCAAAGTAACTATCCTTCATTGGTCACCATGAAACAGGCAGCCGCCTAGTATGGTGATTTAACGTATTTAATCTACGTAAATGTCCAATATATGTAACATGTATTTTATAAATAAAATAAACGCATTTCAACTTTTTTGTTTGACCTGACACCATGTTATATTGTGGTGTAATAAGAACACGATTAATAATTGTAATCTGTTTAATAAACCGTTTGACAATCGTATCGCAAGCTGCTCACCGCCCGGGCTTGCGGAGCAAAGACAATCATAAGAACTAGACATAGCATAGACAAGGGATAGTTGATATAGTGTTACTATATTCAACACAGATGATCCGGTAACGAGTTATGATGTTCACCGCATGACATCTTTTTTTCGAGGCGCCTCCGGAGATTCGCTCTCACGGACTTCTTTATTGATATTTTAATTGAATTTTTTTTGAAAGATACCTTAGGTATCATACTATAACATGTATATGAAATAAATAAACAAAAATTATTCATATCTCCAAAAAAAAGAAAATATGCCTTTTTTCGCCTTTAAACCCCCCCCCCCCCCCTTAAATGCTTGTGCAGTGGTGAAAAATTATCAGTCCTTACATTTATCCCATGTTTATCAACCCCCACATATTTGTTTAATTTGAAAAGTTTATAATTATTGATTAGAGTCCATCGAAATAAAATACAAATTGATTTGGAGAGAATATGCGACTACACACTACACTCTACACACAGGGTATGTACACAGAGTATGTATTTCTAGACGCCATCAACATTTCCACAACGATCTTTAAAGCATAAATCCTTGAAATGTACATTTTTTTGAGTTCAAAAATAAAAATAAAATAGTGGTAAAAATGTACTGATACCTTAACAATACGAGTTGATTCTTGCAAAGTTTTTCACCGAAATATAAATAAATCTGAAATTGAAATATCATCATCATCATCATCACACTTGGCTCTACAACCCCTGATGGGTCTTGGCCTCCTCAAGAGTTTTCGTCCACTAATCACGGTTTTGTGCCAGCTCTCTCCAGTTTACAATCTCCAAGAGGACGTTGTCGCTCCATCTTAAACTTGGTCTTTCCAGACTCCTTCGCCCTGTCGGTCTGAAATTGAAATATACCTTCTAGAAATCAGATCCTGGATGACGCAGGATGGTAAGTATGCAGTAACACGAACAATCAATAAAATTTTATTACTTTTTTATTAGAAGTCCGTAAAAGAGTCCCATTTGCCAAAAAACGGTAGGGCTATTTATTGCCCCCCCCCCCCCTCCCCCATCCCACTCGTATTGTGAAAGGTTTGAGGAAAGGGAATGAGAAATGACAAGAAAGGCTGCGAAAGCCAGCCTCAATAAAATGACTAAATCATTTCAAAGAGCGACCGCTTTAAGAACGGCTGCGCGGCCTTTTTCATACAAAACGTAAATTTGGATTTGAGGCCAAAAAATTTTACTTGGCCAAACTGAATAGTTTTTTTTAATAAAAAGGTTTAGCAAATTCCGAGTGCGGATTACCACTTTATTTATTTGCGTTTCATATTATAAAATATAGACCATTAAATAAATCTTTTTTCCACAATTTTAGAGGCAACTTTGACAATTATTTGTGAGTTAGAAAAATATTATTGCTTTACCTGCTGTATAAGTATAAGTATAAATAAAAAAATATATATTTGTAAAGCACTTTTACGGGTTTAAATTTAAATTACAACGACCAATTAACAGCTGGAATACAAATTTTTGGTAAATTAATTTGAAATTTCAACCCAAAACAGGGACGTACTTGACATACTTTAACCAGTGATTTCTGACATTATTTGGAGTAAAAAATGTAGATGAAATTTTGGTCCCCGGTGACTTTTTTATGTTTCTACAAAAACATAAATAAATTATAGTTGTTGGACAGTTGGAGACGGGGTAAGAGGTTGGTCGTTTACTCGGCGGAGTGACCAGTGACGACACGTGGAAGAATTTTTTTTGTTTGAATTTGATGAAATAAATTTAGAAAAAAGAAAAGTCACCAAAGACCAAAATTTCATTTACATTTTTTACTCCAAATAATGTCAGGAATAATAAATGTCAAATAACGTCCCTTAACACCCTGTATATTTCATTATACCTGCATAATAAGTTGGGCAAGATTTTAAAAAAAAAAAATTACCATTATCTCATACAAAAATGTCCAAGTTGCCTCTAAAATCATGAAAAATTAAATTATTTAATAACCAGTATTTTATAATAAATAAAGTAGCACAAATCCGTACTAGATATTTACAACACCTTTTGATTCAATAAAGAAATATTCTGTTTGGTTGGGTATTTATTTTTAGGTATATACAATATATACATACATCAATAATTTTAATAAATTAAATGTTATCATTTTCGCAATTCCACATAACGGGAATATTTTGATAAAAATAATTATGTATTTAAAATATTAGTCCATTTGAGTGTAATTTTCACCCCAAATGTAAAAAAGGGTTACCAATATCGAAACATTTTTTAATTAAATATAACCTCTGGGGAATTACATCCTGATTAATGGATAGAAAACTAACTAATCCCTGAAATATTCCGGATTGCTATTTCTTTCTTCTCCACTTACATTTGTACACATGAACCGCTGTACTTATGAGTTAATATTTTGCATATTCCTAATAATAATTATTATTCCTACCTGCTCCTGTGTCACAAGTCCTGTGTCACAAACCGCCAACCGTGATTTGATTCTGAGATTTCTTTCATGTATTTATTTTTTTTATTTTTTTTTTATTTATCAAAAGTATAGAATACAGAATATAGTATATTATATAAAGCATTGTACTCCCAGGAGTTAATAAACTCATTGCGGGAATGATACGCATTACATGAAACATATAGCTGTATGTATTAAATGGACATATGATGGGGACATACACAACATTATTATTTCAGAAAGTCATTAATAACATGAAGTTTGAGCATGTTAGTTTCGGTCTTTTTACCTTGACTTGCACATTTGATCTCGTTGGGTAGTTGATTATATTTTGTGTGAGCTATGTATTCTAGGGATCTTAGTCCATATTTTGTTGATTTGATTTTTGGTATATGAAGTTTGTTGTGATTTCTTGTGTTGTGTTGGTGTACGTCGCAATTGTAATATAGTGTAGTGTTGGAATGTGCCGAGTGTTGAATTACTTGTAATATAGTTTTCGTTATTTCAAAAGTGGGAATGGTATTAAAAGGAAGTATTTGGGTGTTTCTGTAGATGTCTTTGACATGTGTATCCCAAGGTAATTGCATCACTTTTATTGCGTCTAAAATTCTAGACTATTCTAGACTATCTACTAATATCGACTTTTTTCTACAAAAAACATATAAGTGGATTTCGAAAGATTGTTGGTTTCATAGTGCTTTCCCACAAACGAAGTATTGAAATCCGTAAGTCTAAACTTAAACTTTAGGTCGCACAGTTTACACCCGCGCTGTGCAAGCGGGTTCTCCACAGAGCGTCGGACCATCCCTTTGTTGTTTTATCTAGTAAAGTTATATTTTAAATTTAGAAAAAATAAGTTTATTTTTATGAGGCGTAATGAGGCGTACCAGGCACACTTCTCTTTTTCATATAGAATCCAATAACACTAATGCAGCGAGTAACTCACCAATTACTCGCGCAATCATAACTTATACCCACTATGAAAAATTACTACACTTAGACATTTTTCATGATTCCTTGCAAACATACAAAACTAATTTATTAAATTTCTTGGCGTGATATAATTGTTTTAAAATTATTTACACTTAACTTTTCATTAAACTTTAATCAGTCAATTACAATTAGTGAGCACATAATTCTTGATTTTAAAATGTCTCCTTATTCCCCCCCCCCCCTCTATTTCTTCCTTTTTATTATTATTACTCATTCATTCAATAATTAAGTTACTAGACCGGTTCATATCTCAGGCATAATTACCAAATGACATTCTATGGACTTACGTAATAGGTACATAAGGGAACGTACCCATACTACGTGACACGTTTAGGGGGGGGGGGGGGTCTTCAAAATGTCACGCTCCATACAAATGAGCGGCGGGTTGCTTAGGATTTTGGTCACCGGGGGGGGAGGGCGGGGGGGGGGGGGGTAAAAATTGCAAAAAGTTGGTCACGTATTTGGTACGTTCCCTAACCATGTAATAATTTAATTTAACATACTTCTAATCTGTATTATAATGTACTGTGTATGTCTTAATAATAAAATAAACATTATGATAAGGATATACTATTGGTCTTTGGCAGATTTATTAAATTTTCGAACCCAATATTGCATTATTTAACACAAATTTAAAAATGTATAATTATACAGTGAAATAAATTATTAATTATCTGGGAAAGCTACTTTTCAGAATTTTAATTTTGGGTAAAATAAAATCATAATTAGAAAAATGAAACAATTCAACTTTTGTATAAACCACTTATAATGTATAATGCGTAAATCCTACCGGTTTCAGAACAAACGTCCCTTCTTCAGGGAAAGCTTATACTAATTTGACAGTTTCGAACAATGTTTTATTATGGTAAGGGTGGAGCCGTTTCTAGTTATTAATGTAGATTGGGTGGGTAGGGGAACAAATCCATGATTGGGCTATAAGACAATATTTTTTGTTTGTTGATAATAGATTCCTTATTTTTAAGGGATTTTTTAATTTCCAAGGCTTCTAAGTTATCTAAACGTTTTCGTTTATGATTAATATGAAGAATATTTATCCCTGTATTTTTTTCAAAACTATGATATGCTACTTTTCAATGATATGGTTAGCGAACTCAGAAAAATTATTATTATTAAGACACCTTAAATGTTCTTTGATTCTGATTTCAAAATTACGAGTTGTTTTTCCTATATAAAATGAGGGACAATCATTGCATTTGAGTTTATATATTCCGGAATTAGTCAATTTATGATCTTTATCTTTAGTATTTCTCAAAAAATTACCGATATTATTTCTTGTGTAAAAAGCTGGTTTAATATTAGAAGGGAGATTTTTGCAACATTGAACTGAAAAATTATTAATATACAAAATTTTACGCCATTCTTTATCCTTACATCCTTACATCCTTACATAGTATAAAATGAAGTCGCTCAAAATGTATGTGCGCGTTAATCTTTTAAACTACGCAACGGATTTTCATACGGTTTTCACCAATAGATAGAGTGATTGAAGAGGAATGTTTATATGTATGAAGTCGCTCAAAATGTATGTGCGCGTTAATCTTTTAAACTACGCAACGGATTTTCATACGGTTTTCACCAATAGATAGAGTGATTGAAGAGGAATGTTTATATGTATAATACATGTAAATTATATTAGAGAAAAGCCGATAAATTCAAAGAAAACATATTTTTGTGCGATTTAAAACGGCTGGCGTGCCGTACTATAGTCACTTTTGAAATTCGTTCTACGGAAGAAATTGGAAAATAGATGTCTTAGAGTAAGTAGGTATTTGATTTTCCCTTTTCAAATATCCAGTGTTGCATTGGAAGCATTGTATAATTAGTGGCGAGTTAATTAGTTTATATGTATAATATACGCTTATTATAGTAGAGAAAAGCCGAGAAATGCAAATATTCAATTCAGGCAGCGGGCAGCGGGCATCTGGCAAGCGGGTGGTATGGATTTTATGAAGGTTGGGTAATGGCGTTGTGTTTCGTTAGCCACAGCAACGTGTGGCCGGATCTGCTAGTCATTAATATTATTAGAATCGTATAGATATTTATTTTTTGAAATTTTGCTAAGTTTTTTTTTATGTAGGATGTTATCAATTAATTTTGGTTCATATCCGTTATTTATAGCAATTGGTTTTATTATAGAAAGTTCAGAAATTATTATTAGACATTGGGACATTTACATAATTATTTAAAATACCTATATTATATTTCAATATCAATAGATAATGGTAGAAATTATACGTAGAAAGTTCTGTTGGACTAAAAATTGTATTAAAAAATGGCTGAGAATATTTTATGATGCCAGAGCTAACCTTTGAGGAGTTGTGACTGCTTATTAGATTTCAGTTAGATAGCTTGCCAGCTTTGGAATCTTTCAGCTAACTGCTTTTAAAAGTATCGAACTTTTCGATACCGAGAACTAATAATTCATTATTACCTACTTATTACTATTATTTTTATGGATTCGGTCAGTTTCGCAAAGTTTATGAGTTGGGGAGCATCACGGACATATGAATATATCTGGACCTGCCCTAAGTGATAAAAACGTATTATTTCCCCCTCGCCATGGAACCGGCTGGAGCTCCTCCTTGGCGCCAGTTCGCCCCATGTGGAGGGGATAGAGAATCGCTTGAATCTAAAATGTGTGACGTCATCATTCTTGCCGTGGGCAGCGCGAAGCTAACATCTATACATTTAACGAAAAAATAACACGCCAAAACAGTAGCTTGTGCTATACAACATACCTACATATCAGTGTGCACATAAATGTGGGCGGTTCCTTAGTGTGCTCGTCGCTGGTTACAGGGGTAAGTAAATTATGAAACATTTGTAAAAGTGTCTTAACTAAACACAGCAAAAAAATATTGCTATGTGAAAACGGGCGAATCTTTTTGGGGTGTACATTTGGCCTACGCAAATATTTTATTATCGTGGCAAGCAATTCGCGCTCCCATGTAAAAAGGTCTATTCATTCAAAGCAGATTTTGCTTTTAAGAACTAAATGATGATATTATAATGCGAGATGCCTATATACTGTCAGATTAATTTTTCAACCAATGACAGTCATCTTCCCCTCTTCGTACCGCCATAGTTGATTTTTCCCCTCACCTGTTATTTCTGGTCTATTGAATTTGGATGTCTATGGGGAGCATCGTACACAGTAAAACCGTACACAGCTGGTAACACCGTACACAGCCGGTAACACCGTACACAGCGAGTAATGGGCTTTGGACACGAGCAAGCGGCTTGACGGCAAGCACTTAATTTTGTTGTCTATTGATGTCTATTGTTGTCTATGCAAAAGCCGCTTGAGCAAGCAAGAGGCATTGTCATAGTACTCCTTCGAATAAGCCTTGAGCATTCACATGAAATATTTCCGTTGATATTTTGTAATAATAAAAGTTATGTAATATGAATTAATAAAGAAATGAAAATTATTTATTTCCTTCTTCTCTATATGTTCGCAAGATCTAAACAATGCACATTTAAATAAGTCATTAGTAGTCACGTCATTATTAAACAATTTAAAAAAAACATTACCGTTTGATTCGGGGAAAACAGATTTCAAAATACCTACAGAATAGAGAATCAATTGTCACATTTATTTTCATATTATAATTAATATAATTATAATATAATTATATATATAATATAATTTATTTTCATATTATAATTAATATATATATATTATAATTAATTATAATTTACAGTCAATCGGTTTAATCAGTAATAAATCATTTTGGGCTTCATGGAAATTGAAATTGGGCGGGGTAAACAGAATTATACAAAAAAAAATCTCAACGTGGCCTAACCACAGTTTGAAAATGGCCTTGAATGCCGAAACAGCAGTAACAAACAGACCTTAAAAATAAAATTATTAAATTTGATTTACAAACGCCTGTCTCGACGTAGGTATATCCCAGTGAGCTAGGCATCGATAAACCCAAAGTAAACATACTTTATATAGATAAATAACTTGAACCCTTCTACATTTGAGATTAAATTACTGATACCGCTAATAAAAAAAGATGTCTATGGCCGGCGAATTCTTGAGTATTTCCGCATTCCAATAAAATCAAAATAATTTGAATATTTCTGAACGGTTCCATGCCAACTCAGAATGAAACCAACTCAGAAACATCTCAGAAAGGTCATTAAAAGCTATGAATTTTTTTATTTTAAAATAGCCGGTAACCCTAACCTAACTTAACCTTGTTATGAAAATATATAATATTCACATAATAATTGTAATCAGGTACTGATTACTAATTTCATTATTGTCGATGGGTTTTTTTATGACAGCCATATATCGGCGCGAATAGGTAAAAAAAGATTATTATTGCGGGCCGCATCACTTGCCTAGTTGGGGCAGACCCAGTGGGAACGTCACAGTGCCTAGTTTGAAACGATGTGAGTTTCTTTTTATTTAAAGTCGAGCGCAACAATTGTTCTTTTAATATTGATCGAGGCATCTTATCCTGGAAAATGTCGGTAATCCTTTAGTGGCCAATTCGAGTAAAATACGGGTAATCGTGAATTAAAATCGCACCCGAAGTTGAAAACGCGCGTCGATGTGCACCCGGAAGTGGTTTTCCGTATCGGGAATAATCGAAGCGAACGGCCGGCGATCCTCGCTCGCTTTGAACTTGTTTAATGGCGGGAACAAGCTGTGACACTTATTTAATCGGATGAAAACCGTATTTGAGGGAAGAACCCTCCTTTACTTACTTTGCCGCGCATGCCGTGGAACTAGCGAACGGATGGATGGACACCGGTGGTGATTGGTGAGGATCTGGATGATCCTCGGCCGTGGTTTGACCGAGAGACGGGGCTGGCAGGCTGGCCGCCCGCGCTGCAGCAGACACGGACCCGTGGAGGAAGGCGTCCCCATCCCTCCGCAGAAAACTAGCTAGGTAGCTTAGGTAGTACAAAACGGTCTATGATGGGGGTAAGTTTGTTGTATTATATGTAAGCCTCTTAATGAAATAGATGTATTGGTCATTTCGGAAGAACTTGTCTTTCATTTGAGTAGACCTATTTGTGAATAAGCACCATATGCCCACCTCTGAGGACGAGTACTCAGGCCACCGCAGAGTTCAGCATACCCTGTCGTCCGACAGGGTTTGGCGTCCTAAAGTTTCCCCAGGAAACTAATCTGACCACTGTGATGGTTGACACTGTACGAATCTCAATCTTACCATGCACCTACTTAACAAGCGGTGTATAAGGCATCTACCACTTGCCTCACAAAGTAGGTACATTACACACAGTAGTATTGCATTTTAGATGCCATTAATCTCATTCTAAAGCACCCTAACAGAAGTAGCAGATTGCTACTTATCAACCTATTTAACCATAAATATTTTCCATCTTAATGACCTTTCTGAGGTGCTTCTGAGTTGGTTTCATTCTGAGTTGTCCGGTCACCTTCTGAACGTATCCAAAAACTGAAACTGTTTTTGAAAGGCGATTAAATACGCTTTCAAATTGTATTATTAGAACTAAGCATGTTATTTTTGAAATATTAAAATTTTGAACGCAAACATAAAAAATTTTCACCTTACATTGTTCTGGTGGAAGTTTTCTCGTCATAAATCCGAATAATTTTTTTTGCGGATATCTATGGAATTCAAATCGTAGCATAGTGTTATCTCTTTCTAACACTGCTTAGATCACATTTCTCGTCATGATAGTAAAGGAGATGTAATGATTTTTATGAGACCGTACGAGCTGTCCCCTAAAAGGGTCAAATTTACTCTAACGATAATTAGATGTTTGTCCCCTAAATGTGTCAAATTTTCTCAACCGGTTAAAAAAATTAAATACGAATAAAAAAATAGATGGAGTTCCACGAATTAAACACAAAAAATTAATACTTATTTTACATTAATTTTATCTAATTTATGTAATTGTTTTAAATGATACCTAATATTTAATTTCACAAATTATTGTAATTTTTGTCTATAGATACATATTTGTCTATTCTCAAAAAAATATAAAATCGAATCAAGCATGTGGCTAGCACGTAGATTATGACGCATTACGTAGTAAACATGACGGCCGTGGTAGTGCAGCGGTAAGGGAACGTACCCATACTACGTGACACATTTAGGGGGGGGGGTCCTCAAAATGTCACGCTTGGTACAAATGAGCGGCGGCGGGCTTAGGTTTTTGGTCACCGGGGGGGGATTAAAAATTGCAAAAAGTTGGTCACGTAGTATGGGTACGTTCCCTAAAACTCTTGACTCGCGCACCGAAGGTCGCGGGATCGAATCCCGGCGTGGCAAATAAATTTTATTTGATTAATTTGTGTTATTTTCACAATTTATTCATTTGAAATAATATATTGTATATTTGCGGCACGTTCCAGAGTGGAAGATACTCTCAGTATCGCCCTGGTGTAAGACCACCATTCAGAATTGAAACGTTGCTTGAAATGGCATTAGCCGTGTTTGGTGACCAGATCTGAATAGCCAGGTACTTCCCCACCTTCCTCTTCCCTATCTCCTTCCCCTCCCCACTACCTTCAGCCTCACAGCATACCCCAATTGGGGATGCCATAGTCTCACTGGCTTCAGACGGGAGCAGTTGGGACTCTTGTGCGGTATTCATATTAAAAAAAAAAAAAATGCTTGGCCCAAGCAAAAAACTACGTGCTTGGTCAAGCCGCTTGATCGTGTCCGAAGCTCTTAACATCGAATACAGCTGGTAACAAGGCACAGAGTGGGTAACATGGTACGCAGCGGGTAACACCGTACGTAGTGAGTAACAGAGTGCAACGTACTTACCTTACAAGAGCTCACCTATAATTTCCACTGTGAAAAGGGTTCGTACAGACTCCCCCCCCCCTCCCCCTAATAAAAGCGCACGCATCCCACTTCGTATCGATACAAAGCTAGGCGGAACTCCCCTGACAGGGGTGTATTGGTGAGATTTAATCATTTAAAAAAACAATTAAGGATATAAGTTACACAGGGTGAAGGAGATACGTGATTGAGCATCTCATGGTTTCAAAATCTATTATGAGACTGGTGCTAGTACAGTTCCACTACGTTGTTGCAAATCGCATGAATACATCTGTTTGAATTGGCAACAATATTATAATAGTTACCAAGGTTGCCAGTTTGACGCCAAACTATTGATACTGTTCATAAAATTTACGAAATTTGTAGGGGAATTGGTTTTTTTTGTTGATTTACCCAAATTGGCATACTTTTGTTGATCACATTATCGCATACCAGACGAAAGCCGACGATGTCAGACGTCGGCACATGAAAGCCGACATGAGAGAGCAACAGAAGAAGAACATATAATTTTCATGTTCCCTTATACAGGGCATTAAGGGATGTACTTGACTTACTTTAACCAGTGATTCCGGATGAAATTTTGGTCTCCGTCTCCGGTGACTTCTTTTGATTTTTTTTACCAATTTTGTTCTTTAAAACCTTTTTAATTTCTTTCTTCCACACGTCACCACTGGTCTCTCAGCCGAGTAACCGCTAACCCCACATCCGACCCTAACCGTCCAATACCTACTGTTTTTAGTTGAAAAAAAAAATTAAAAATCTCGCCAGAGAAAAATCACAAAATTTTTATCTCCATTTTTTACTACAAATAATGTCAGGAATCATTGGTTAAAGTAAATCAAGTACGTCCCTTAACACCCTGAGTCAAAGCATGTCAAGTTATCACGACCGCGGTGGGTAGGTATCAATTTTTTATTTAAAAAAATTATATTTGACACCCGCAGACCTTTTATGTCTGAAATTTCCACAGAATGAAGAAGTTCCTTCCATGCAAATTTGAATGGAAACCAACGTTCCATTTAGCCAATTTAGTACGCGCTCTGTCTCACTTAAACTCGCCTGACATCGTAGATCTCTGCCCGATTTGGACTTCGTAATCATGGTGAAGCACAGTTTAGTATTGGGAACATAAAGCCCGATTGGCGAAATATTTGGATTTCGAAACACGTCCACAAGGCATTTCTCGTGTTATTCTTCATTATATGGAAATTTCCAACTAATTTAAGCTCCGTTTTGAAATCTGTATCAGCACATATAATAAAACTCAATCTTTCATACTGAAAATTATGCTACGAACTAAAATAAGCTCTCCTGGTTGAACATCAATTTTCTACGACAAAATAAGATATGACGTCATATTACTAATTTCATATTTCAAGTTTGTGGGTTGTTAAGTAAGAAAAAAATACGAAAAGCAATCTTCATACACCGGTGCAGTACAGCTGTTTTTCACAGGAACACCGTCCAAGAGTCCCTTCTATTCATGTAGTGTATAATGCTAGGTACATATATAAACAGGAGAGAAAAACTGCGATCCGAACGCTCCTTGCGGTTTCTTCGTTTTCTTTCCCATAATTCGTGGTTCGACTCGCGTTTTTTTCTCCTGTTTATAAACAGCACGCGATAAATAGATGCGTTCAATGCATTATAACATACCATAAATTTTCACGGATCAAAAGGTCTAGCATGTTCGATCGATAATACCCTATATCACTACGATATTGTCCAAATCCGTCATCTAAAGTCAGTTATCAATATTTGCGATCACGGTCAGCAATCGGTAAGAGATATTCCGACTAACGATTGATAAATTTTAGCATGGACTCCATAGTATCATACCATCTATGCCATACATACATTAGATTTGAAATAAGTCGTATTATTCTATAGTCGTATTGTGCGATCCATAGACTTAAATAATCCAACTAAGACGCGATCAATTGATGACGTTCGATTTTTGAGAAACTTAAGTGGTTGAAATATGACTAAAGACCTGATTAACTTCCGTTTAGTGTCAGACAGTAAAAGCGGACTGCCAATGCACATTTATGTTAGTATTTCAAATTAACATTGTAATGCTTAAAAAATAGTATAAGCTTAGTAAATAAAGAATTATCCACGTTGGTCGCCATTGTAATGCTTAATAAATAGTACAAAATTTTAATAAACCATTGATAGTTGAAATAAAAAGAATTGTGGCAAAACAATTAAATTATATTATTCAATAATAACGAAACCAGAACATGGGGCGCTAATTCATAAACAAAATAATATTATTCTAATATTTTAAACTCAGGGTCGTGTTTAGCCTAAAAGAAACTAAATAGTTAGAGACTAATAAAATCGATTAGCTTGTCGCGTTTAAAATAAAATCAAATATTTTTAAAAATATCATCACGATGTGAAAATTACTACAAGTATGCGCCAGTTCAAATTGAACTGAATATTATATGGTAAATCAATTTTAAAAAATTAAACTCAAAACTAAACGAAGTCTTAGCTCACAGGTAAACATTAATTCACCGAAGTACGTGTCTTCCCTCGTCGAAACAAACGTCCAGACTCTCTAACTTCCTATTCGGAACTCTTTGAAAAATTTGCTTGCCCATCAGGATTCTATTTGTTCTAATTTATCTTTTCAATTAGGAATTAAAAATCAACTCGAATTAATGTGTAGCAACCGACTTAATGACTGGGTGCTTACTTAGCATTATAATTTCAAACTGTTACAACAGTATCAAATTATTTATTAATATTTTTACGTAATTGATTGGCGTTTGGCGTTTTGGAATGTGAATTCGTAGACAGGATTCATCAGTGTTGCCAGCGTACATCGACTACTTATTTATTCAATATCAACGCTAGGGACATCAATAGATACTAAATTTTGAAAATGTAACATTGTATGTAGGCACGCACAATAAAACCTCCCACGTAATGTGGTATCGATTGGCGTAGCATCCCTTGCACCGGCCCGCGTCTCAGTCAGACGGCACAAGCAGTGAGAAAAGCGCGGGCTTTCAGTCGATCCCCGTCCGCCATTACGCGGATACGCGCCCTCTCTCGCCCGCCGCTCGAATTTCAAATTTACATTATTACACATCAATTATTTTTAAAATACAACCATTAGGCGAGTGAATTTAAAAGTATTCAGACAGGCAGCGTGTCCGCGTGGGTAACCCGATTTACACATAAAGGGTGAGTCAACATCTCAATGTCGTATTTATTCAGTGTAATTAGGAAGGTTATATAACAGGTCAATGATTTGACAAATATAATACGTAATAAAGTCCACAAAATGAACTTTAATATGTTAAAGATCATTACGTAATAAATAAACCTTTGTTTTGGGGTTTTGAACGTTATTTTTCTTTGTTTGATAACTTTACAGCAACAGGGTTGTATATAGAATATAGATAATCTAGTCTTTAGGTAACTACCCTCCGTTTAACTATGGATATATATTAAAACACAAGTTTATCTGTTTAAGAACGTTAGTATCTACCTACTATGAAAAGTTCTTAGAAAATGTAACCCTACATTTAATTACTTTCAAAATATTTTTTTTTACAATAATTCCACAAATGAGGCCTCGAGGAAAATAATTTCCCTTGGGGCCCATGTCATCATTGAGGGTCTTTTTGAGGAGAGGAAGGAGTGAATATAGGTCTTTAAGAGACGCATGTTGTAGTAGGTAGGGAACACAGAGGAAACAATCGTTCCACAACCGAGCTGTTGAACTCAAGAACGAGTCGTTCTCATGTGACAAATTTTAACCAATGTACAAATGTTAGGCGTGCGTTTGGCGTGATTCCCAACTATGCACCGGTGCCGAAGGGATCAATGACGCTAGTTCTTAGGAGCATCTTCCATTGAAATACCTGTAGAACAAGGACAGCACTGACGATTTTGCTCTAAAGTTTACAATCCGTTTGTTAAGATAGTGGAATCGATCAAACGGATCGCCCGTTCCTACCCAGAATCAAGGGTTGTTTTTGGGTTTATTAAAATGGGTCTTGTTAATAAAAAAAACGTTTATCTTGCTTTCCTCATAATTCGGAAATACTTTTTTTAACGTGAGTATTGCACAAGAGTCGCAACTGGTCCCAACCGTCTGGAACCGGTCAGATTACGGCATCCCCTGTTGGGGAACGTTGTGAGGCTAAAGGTTTTGGGGAGGGGAAGTACCTGGTTATTCAAATCTAGTCACCAAACACGGTTAAATCTAATTCAAGCTACGTTTCGATTCTAAATCGTGGTTTTCACCGGGGCGATACTGACAGCTACTAATGAGTATAACATACATGTTACACATTCATTATTTTTAAATATTGCTGGAGCCTGAGTATCTCAGGCTTCAAGTATCTAGCGCTATAAACGTAAGATTAAGCTGAAAGTGTTCGCACGATAAAAATAATTACACCCTCTAAAAACTCTACCCTTTCTAACCTAAGACCCCCTTAGAAGCCGATTCAACCCTTAATAATTCGATTCATTGAATTCAGAGGAAGGGTGAAAGTAGAGTGAAAATAAGATCCCCGAGGTGTACGTGCGGTAAAATCAAGCACAACCGTATTACAAATGTGAAGATCCGGAAACAATGCAGAATAAGATGAAGGGAAAGAAGCATGGTTTATTAGACATGTAAAGCGGACGAACGAAGTAAGGAGTGTACAAGAAAAATATATCACGTGAAAGTGAATGGTTAAATGGGTGTTGTATTTTCATCTTATATTTGGTTGTTAGTGATAAAGTAAAGATGCTAACTTTGATAGATCGAAATCGGCGAACAAATGTGTGATTAGCTTTTCGATGGTTTGAAGAATAGGTATTTTACCAAACCGTCACTGTCGTTCATAACTCCCCCAAATTCTGAGTAATTTTCATGTACACAACTGCACGTCAGACTGATAATACCGAAATAAAATCACCAAAATCGAGGTTTTGTGTTCCCCATTTTTCTCCTTCAAAATTAGACCAATTTTTAAGATTTTTTTTCTAACTGTGTTAGAAGAAAATACTATATATCTGTATTTTTTGTTGTTTTTTTAACCCATTTTCTAGATTGTATACTGAACGTCTGTTGATGGCGTTCAATTTTACCAGTTCCAGTAAAGGCACTGGCATACTTGTGTGGTGTGGTGTGTCGTGACTACAAATTAACCAATCATCGTCGTCGCTTGTCGACACGCCACAACCTACAAATATGTCTCTAACCATAATAAATGTATGAAACCGATGTGCTTCTGGCGCGCCACGACACACCACACCACACAAGTGTGTTTCCGCCTTTAGAAGTAACTTATCAAAAAAAGCAAAACGTGTCAAAATCCAGAGAGCAAATTAAGAAAAGTTTGTTTATGTAAAACTCCGACCGGCTTCAACTTAATAAGGAAGAAAAAGTCAAATAATTTCAATATAAATTAATGAAAATGTATGCATTGCTCTCATAGATTTTATCAGTACCATCCTGGTGAAAGAATGCCTTAAGCGTCGATGACACAGGGCGAGATTACAAGCTACTATCTACTAAGTTTAAAAGCGGGTAAATCGGCGAGTGAGATTGTCATGATGACACACAAAACTGTCCACTCGCTCAGAAGCGTAGGAAACTGAGGACGCTGCTAGCGCCGGTAACAAGAATAACGACGCCTGCGTGAACTAATTCTTCAGATGTTTGACAGTCGAAATCAGCTGTTTATCGGAAGCCATGTTGGAAACATAAATAAACCAATCACGAGCAAGCGAAGCAAGCGTGTAGGCGAGTAAAGTTGACGACCTTTCAACTTTTTTTCGTAGATTGTCAACAATCTGCTAGTCACTCTTGATTAGCAAGTAACACGATGACACTGGGCGAGTTTACTAACAGATAGTGAATTTCCCAGATAGTAGCTTAAAAAACTCGCCCTGTGTCATCGACGCTTTAGAATCGAAATGTAGCTTGAAGTGGCTTAAGCCGTGTTTATTGACGGGCCAGTTACTTGACAACCTTACTTTCCATCCCCACATCCTTCCTTCCCCCCAAATTGGGGATGCCAAGTATCACAGAGTGGTGGATACTTTTAGAATTACTTTGGTGACAGATCACCATTCAAAATCAACCATTAAAAAAAAAGTGAATAGCTCACGAAAATCCCAGCTGCCCTCGTCTGGAACCATTGAGACTATGGCATCCCCAATTGGAGTATGTTGTGGGGCTGAAGGTAGTGGGGAGAGGAAGGAGATAGGAAATATTAAGGTGGGGAACTGCTCGGCTATTCAGATCTGATCACCAAACATGGCTAAAGCCATTTCAAGCAAAGTAATTCTGAATGGTGGTCTTACACAAAGGCGATACTGAGAGCATCTTCCACTCTGGAACGCGCCGCAAATATACTATATATTATTTTTAAACTATTTAATTGTGAAATAACACAAATTAATCACATAAAAATTATTTGCGCACGCAGAAATTCGATCCCGCGATCTTTGGATTGCGAGTCAAGAGCCTTACTCCTCGACCACGGGGGCCGTTTATGTCATGTTTAATTCATGTTTATTGACTAGCTACATTACAACCTTCCAGTTCCTAATTGGGGACACCTCGCTACGGGCAGTTGAGACTCTTGTCAGGATATCAAATCAGCAAGACATAATTTGAACGAAATTTTTAATGGTTTTTGATCTCTCGTAAAACAGTATCTATTTTTTGGGAAAGTTAACATACTTTTCATAAACGTGCTAGGAATTAAGCTCATGTTATTAATTTCCGATCGTTATCAGGATTTGTAGAAAACCATAAGAGATTGAAATGATATGAAATACGCACACGAATCGTAATTAAATGGAAGAATTTTTCATATACACAACTTTATAGTTGAAACATGAAGCACCTTCGTAGAAAAATGGCTGTAAAAGTCAAGTCTTAAGTCTCACCTTTATATGGACTTCTTTTACCGGTCGGTCATAAAGCAAAAGGGGATAGTAAAAAAGGAATAAAAGCTTCAAAGCGTGCAAAGTCTTTTGACTTAATCTGTTAAAGTTCCAGGGTAAGGAAAATATACTGGAAAATGTAAATGACATTTCATTTAAATGCTGATTGCACCGGTTGTTTATTTTCGCAGACAGGTGGAAAAAATGTTTAATTGAGTTCATATTTAATCTTTTTTTTAAAGAAAGCTCCACACGGGAGTGCCTGGATACTGTGTGGAGGGTCTTTTTAAGGAAAGGAAAGAGAGGAAGTTATGGGAAGGAAAAAAGAATGAGGGTTGGGTAGAAATACGGGGGTTAGTGTCCAGGAGTGACCGACGTATGAATCCATCCCTCCAATTGCGGTGCAAAGCGAGGGGTTGAGAGCTGGAGAAGTCAAAAGGCTTCCTTCAACCAGTTTTTTTTTAGATCTGGCCCACCACGCAACAAGTGGGCAGACGCATCTACCGCCAAGACCCGGACTTCACTCGCACGATCGTGACATTTTCGTACAAACCAAAATTAATTTGTTCATAATAATTACTTTTAAATTTAAATAAAACCAACTTAAGAGTGCAAAATTAAGATTAATTGTGGATTAATGCGAAAATAAATAAACAAAATTGTGTGCAGTTCACACGCGGTGGAAGTGAATACTTCAGAAAACTAAAGTAGACAAGAGTGGGGAGACTACGATACACCGCACAAAAAAAGAGTCCGATTATTCTATCTCATTCCTTCGCTGGGTAAATCCTATAGATGGTTGACTCTTTTTAGTGTACCTTTTTCGTTTCATCGTGTTTCAAATCACAACGGTGCTAAAGAAGTTTTCACTTCTAAAACTTAAATAAAACCAATGTATGAGTGCAAAATCAAGATTCATTATGGATGAATACGAAAATAAATAAAAACTGCTTGGATTTAGTGTGATGTCAATTAAAACAGTGTTTATTTCGTGGGTAGTTTTACAATTTTCACAAAAAAATTTCGATCTGTAACATTTTTTTTTATTTCGAGCGTATATTGACAAGTGTCAACGCTCGAATACTTTCCTTGTCTAGCATTGCTGTCTGAGACGAGGGATTCTATTGGCCAGAGGTTCACAGCATCCCGCCGGGTCGTGTGTGATCGCAAAATGTTAAGTTTACCCGCCGAGGTGTCCCGCGTAACTTCAGGTCTCCGGAGAGAGAAAATACTCGTGAATCTTTTGGTATAAAGTGACGAGTAATTAAGGGATAATTATTGTCCTTTGGAGTTAGATATTATTGGAATAATAACGACAAAGCTACTGTTATAGTTTGTACGTTTAGTTACTACTGTTTTTACGATTATTGAACTGTCTACTTGTGTAAATTGATTATACCCACCCAATAATTGTGTTTACAGAAGAAAAGCGTGGATTGATTTAATTTAAATACACCGCTATAGTTCGACTTTTACAATTTTCAATATTATCAAATACTGCCGTCATATCTCGTATCTGATTCTGGCAGATTCACAGGCTTGTATTAACTTTGGGTGTGCTCATACTCATTCTTGTTGTGACTTTCTTTTTTCATTCTGGAGTTCTGAAAGCGCTTCACCGACCTCCAAACAAAATTTTCCAAAAATCCAAAGGCCTTTTATTAGCATTATTTTCGGCGTCTTGACGGTGTAGCAACAAAGAATTTACCATTACGAAGTCCAAAAAGTATTTATTTATTTATTTTTTATATATTCAATAATATTATTATATGTTCAACATAAACAAGTTCTGCTACTGATTATACGCGTGATAGCTATTTCGCCTTCTGAAGGCATTATTAAACTGTGGATAGCCCACTCATAACAATAATAATAATAATTTTATTTTAGTAATTTGTACATTTAAGTTTAAAAATTTCTAATTAATTATAATATTTCATATTCACTATATTTTTTCAAGTTTTATGTAATAATAATAAGCAGCGCTCTTGAGGCGATTTTTCGCAAAAACAGCGCTATATAAGTTATCCAAATATAATAATAATAATAATAAACATTATATTTGTAAAGCGCAGTTTTGTGACATTTCACTTCAAGTGCGCTTAACTATAATAAATTTAAAAATAATCTTACAGTGCTCCTTATAATATTGAGAAAATAATAAAAGAATATACATAGTATTTACAAAACAATGACAGAAGAACAAAATTAACAAAGATAGTGCTGTTATAGCACACACGGGACAATAATAATAATAGACAATAGCGGTGCTATTGTAACACAGGACAAAACAAGAACTTTAAAACTAAAATATAATATACTAATAAAAAGGCAGTTTGCATTTAGAAATGAGAGATATTCTGACATAAATTCGGATACGAAACATAAAATAAAAATACAATTATGAGGAAACCGAAACCAAACAATTACGGGAAGCTTGAGAACATGGCTTATTATTATTACGTATATTGAAAAGATGTTAGGAGTAGCTCCTACAATACATCTTGAACTTCTTGGATTCTCCCTGCATGTCCTTTCCCGTGCGTCCTCTATCCCTTCCACCTTCCCCGCCTTCCCCCTGCCTTTCCACCCGCCGCTAAAATTTACGAAATACACATTTTAAAAATTTCATTACGTCAGAGCTTACCAATATACATAGCCTATATGTTATTCTGATGTATGAGCTATATTATTGTAAAGTTTCATTTAAATCCATTCGGTAGCTTACGCGTGAAAGAGTAACAAACACACATACATCCATACAATCTTTCACGTCTATAATATTAGTAAGATGAGATTAGTAAGATTACCCATTAAAAGTTTCAGCAATGACTGCATTTCTTAAATTCGACTGAAAGTGGTTTAATGAGGATATAAAAAATATGTATACACATGCAGATAAAACACACATAAATACTTAAGTATAATATATTAGAATCGCTAGAAGCTGGTAATAAAATGGTAAAATTGGATATGGCAAACGATCTTTTAGCAAGATAAATGGCGCCTGGCTCGGGCTCCATTATGTTCTCGTATTTTAACCATATACTGTCTGTTTTGCTTAGTTTCAGTCCATTACACATTAATAACGCCAGTTCACGTAATAACGCGTAGATTCCTACATTATGAGAATGAATTGGGACATTAACTTTTACAAAAAATATTGCCAAACTCTCGCCACGCACACGTTTGCAATATGTACTAACACAGACACGTGAAAAAACACAGTATATTAAGCAGCGGTATTCCGAATTTCCACTGTTTTATAACATATTTTTCTTTTTTATCTTAAGTTTTTACGTTTCTAAAAAAAAACATGTTATTTTTTAAGATAATATCTATATATTTGCCACGCCGAAGCGATAATCATATGAAATTCCCTCCAAGAATGCTCCATAAATTAATATAATATACCTACGTGTTTTTTCTGTTTTTTTACAAGTTACGTATATGAAAATATCCACGGTGTTTCTTTAAATTCTAATTAAGACAATTCCAACGAGAGTTTTGCTCTATTTTAAACGAATCGTGTTTTATTAAACATTATTATTGTTTTTAATATTAGCGCACTCCCTCTAACAATCGTATTTACATATCTCCTCTTGTTATTCTCTTTGTGCGTTTAATCCCGAGCTTTAATGTTGTAGAATTTGTGTAGCTTAACGTATTTATAAAATATTTGATAATGAGGCCGTATCTGAGGTCCGAATATTTCCACTTGTGAGTGAAAAATATTCTTTACCTAAAAGCGTAATCCTACTTAATATTATAAAGGCGAAAGTTTGTATGGATGTATGTATGTTTGTTGTTACTCTTTCACGCAAAAAATACAGAATGGACTTCAAAAATTCTTTCACTAATAGAAAGCTACATTATTTGAGAGTAATACAAGCTGTATTAATTGGTAAGCTCTGGCGTTCTGAATAAGCTCCGTCATTATGAAATTATTTATTCTACGTTTTTTGTCCAGACGAAAAGTCAAAACAAATCATTGCTTGGTAACTATAAGTAATTTTTTTTTTTTTTTTTACAGTGAATACCGCACAAGAATCTCAACTGCTCCCGTCTGGAGCCAGTGAGACTATGGCATCCCCAATTGGGGTATGTTGTGAGGCTGAAGGTAGTGGGGAGGGGAAGGAGGTGGGGAAGAGGAAGGTTGGGAAGTACCTGGCTATTCAGATCTGGTCACTAAACACGGCTAAAGCCATTTTCAAGCAACGTTTCAATTCTGAATGGTGGTCTTACACCAGGGCGATACTAATAGTATCTTCCACTCTGGAACATGCCGCAAATATACTATATATTATTTTAAATGAATTAATTGTGAAATAACACAAATTAATCAAATAAAATTTATTTGCGCATGCCGGGTTCGAACCCGCGACCTCCGGAATGTGAGTCAAGAGTCTTAGCCACTGGACTACGGAGGTCGTATTTGACCTAGTAATTATTTGACGTGTGCTGATATTTTGTTATTTGTTTAGGTTTCTAGATATGGAGATCCCTTTGATAGTTAAAATTCAAATATGTATAAAATACTAATCTATACTAATATTGTAAATGCGAAATCGCGTGTGTTTGATTGTTACGCTTTAATAGGTGGCACGCGAGCTGTTTGAAAAATGAATGTAACGGCTATGGGGGTGGGAAGGGGGGAGGGAGTGGAGTGGGGATAGAGAAGGTGGAGGAGGCGGAGTGGGAACCCCGCTAATACTACGCGAGCGAAGCCGGGGGCAAAAGCTAGTATAGAATAAACCATTAAAAACCGTTTGGCGTTTAAGAAATTATTAATCGAATGAATGTTGAGAAATAGGGGAATATTGCCAAACGGTGACCAGACAACTCAAAATGAAACCAACTCAGAAGCACCTCAGAAAGGTCATTAAGAGTGATGATAAAAAAATATAAAAAATTGGTTAAATAGGCTAAGTTAGGTTAGGGTTACCAGCAATTTTAAAATTATTTTTTCATAGCTTTTAATGACCTTTCTGACGTGTTTCTGAGTTGGTTTCAATCTGAGTTGACATGGAACCCTGCCAAACAATGAATATTCGAGGATGCTTTAAAAGAAAATTGTGAAACCGCACAATAGTCCCATCTGCTTTCGACCATCTGGAGCCAGTGAGACCATGGCATTCCCAATTGGGGCATGTTGTGAGGCTGAAGGTAGTGGGGAAGAGAAGAAGATGAGGAATAAGAAGATGGGAAAGTTCCAGGTTATTGAGATCTGGTCATCAAGCAACGTTACAATTCTGAATGGTAGTCTTACACCAGGGCTATATTGAAAGAATCTTCCATTCTGGAACGTGCCGCATATGTACAATATATTATTTTAAATTGTGTAAATTATGAAATGACACAAATTAATCAAATAAAATTTTCTTGTCCACATAAGGATTAATCGAAAAACTTACCCCTCGACCACCGAGGCAGGTAACGAAAAATTTGACCATATTTGAATTCCTACCATCTACCACCACTGTAAGCGAAAAAAACGACTTTAGGGTGAATTGCCTAATTAAAAAAAATAACCTTGAATTCCTCAAATTCGTTAAATATTTCCACAGTATTTAACACTTCCCAATTCTTTCTAATTAACTTATTTATTTCTATTTCGCAGCCGAAAATCTTAAATGTTATTTTTTTTATTACGTAACAAAGGTGGTTTAATCAATCGTTTTATTAAAATACAAAAAGCCACTTTGCTACTTACCAAAAAATTAAATTAAAAAAGTTTATTTATTTATTTAGTATGGTACAATCATTTACATTTTACAACATAATTGATAATGTTTATCATACTGGGTGACTTACCTGTGCTGAGGCCCCAATTTTACAATACAAAATTCAATAAGACGAAGTAACAAATAAATTATAATCGGTAATAAAAAAAATCGGCTTATATTATGAGTTACTATTGTGTATAAAGATGTGTATTTTATAATGGTATTATATTATTATTACCAGTATAATAAGAAAAACACACTCAAAAAACGAATTACAGAGCGTAATTCACAACGGCGAGCGAAAGCTCCATCGCGAACGGCTGCCACGCCGAGACTAAGCGTCGCAGAGATTTATTGGTTATAAACCGCAATTTTCTTCGCACCAATCTTTAAAACTTCTCGGAAAATACTGGGTTGGATTAGTGTGGGTAGCTACTCGTTCCTCCCGTAATCCACAAAATCTCTTCCCACGCATGTCAATTCATCACTCTCTCACTTCTGACGCCACCATTGTCGTATAAAGACTGTATACAGGTACCACAACCAAGCAATTCAAAACACTGAACGGATAAAACTTCAAGAAGTGATGACTAATGACGCCAGTTTACTTAAATGTGGTATGTAAGTACCGCTCAAGAGTTCTAACTGCTCCCGCCCTTCTAGAACAAGTGAGATTATGGCATCACTTATAAGGAATTTTCAAGTTTTCGTTTTGTTTTTTATTCACGAAAAAAAATACGATAATGAAGGTATTTTAATTTTATTTTTATGTTGACGAATAAATTTTCTACGACGTTTTAAAATGTGCCATTTTCGATTTGACACCAAAACGACATGTCCGTTATTGTTCGTGAATTTGGCAGCATTGACGTCACGCCGGGCAGCGTATTTACAACCCCTACCGCGTTTCAGTCGCTTTAAATTTTCAATATCAAAATTTAAATATTTGGAAATAAAATTATTAATTTCTAATATACACATTGGAAAGATTATTTTATCTAGATTTTAGAACAATTTTTTTTTTGCAAAGTGATAAAAATTATCAATATATAGGTGTATTTACAATATATGGGAATGATATTAAAATTTAAATATTTAGAAATAAAATTATTATTTTCTAATATACACATCAGAAAGATTATTTTATCTATATTTTAGAACAATTTTTTTTTTGCAATGTGATAAAAAATAACCAATATAGAATATTTAAAATGTAAATGGTCGTTACCGCGACTGAATCGGTATAGGTTTTGTAAATACGCCGCCGGGCAACGGTAGTGATAGCCGTCTTGCCAGTCAGTGGCATTTTCTATGTCATAATGACGTTGAAGCCAGTTGGAACGGTTTCGGAATATGCGGTTTTTAAAATCAATAATTATAAATTAAAAAATATTAAAACGACACATTTTTAGTACAATGATCAGAATCAGAAAAATAAACTTTAAATCTTCCACACATTTGTTAAAATACGCATTTGGGTATGTTATGAGGCTCAAAGTAATACAGATGCCAAAGTAAGTACCTGGCTATTCAGGTATGGTCACAGGTGTCACAAACATTCTTCAGGTGCGTAGGTAGGTACCGTAATATTGAAAAAAAAAATGCGAATGAGAAAGTTCAAATAAACACGACGATTAACTACTAAACCATTAAAATGGCTACCGTATTGGAAAGGAAACGGAACTTAAAAACAAATTTATAGATAAAAATGCAAAAAGTCGAGTTAATTAATGTTAAAACATGACTTCGTTACGCCCAGTTAATTAACTAACTAACCATCACGCCGTTTGGTTAGGCAGAGAGGACGGACCGCAAAATAACTCGGTCTTGGCACACACTCTTTGCCTCACTCACATTCATACAACGTCTCATATATACTCTTCTAATATTCTGACTTTTGATACGGCCCGACTCAAGTATCTGATTCCCTTGAACGTGCAACTTCTTCCTCGATTTCTTCTACCATTTACATTATTTTGCGTCATATATTATTCTTTCACTACACGCCCAAACCATCTGATGGTCCCTTTCTTAATCTTACTCATCATGCTTACATCACCCTTACATTCTTTGAGGATATTTACATTTCTTACGAGATTATACACGGTTTTACCACACATGCGCCTCAGGGATCTCATTTCAACAGCTTACTTTCATCCTTCCTCTGCCAGTTCCATGCCTCACTGCCATACATCAGGGTATAGGTACCAGGACTCCTGGAAAATGGACTGTGGAAATGATGGTTAAACTAGAATCAATAACAATAGGCCACTTGCATCACATTTTTTAAATTTTTTTCCGGTTTAGGCAAATATTCTAAGATTTTTGTATTTTTTATTTTTTTTAATCGTATTTGTGAAACCCTGGGGATTTTTTGAAAATTTCAATCCGAAAAATCAGACCATTTTTTATAAACCGGAAAGACGGGACATTATTTTATAGGTGTGAAAAAACGATAATTGCATTGCCGAAAATCATTTTAAAAAAAGAACGTTTTCCACACGAATGGCACAGGAGAATAACGAGGAATACCAAAAATATTACATCTCATAAATATTTTTTTCCTTGATCCATCTTATTGATCATAAATAATTATAATGTACAGCGTCTATATTACTAAATTCAATGTAATATTCTTGTACTTATGTAATTTAATTTTGTTAAAATCAGCACTATAATCATTATACCTCTAAAACACGTACCGACATCATCTTCATGTTCTGAAGAGAACCCCGTACATCATTAAATGTATGGGGTTCTCTTCAGAACATCTGTCAAAAAGTGAAACCAAATGATCAGTTCGCAGAGAACAAACAATAAATCTAGTGAATGAAATCAAAAATTCGCCTGAAATCAAAGTGATGCCATATAAAAAAATAAATCAGTCTGGAATTTTACAAAATTAATAGGAACATTTTTGGAGACGGGACATTTTCATGTAGTGACGTCACGAGCCCAAATAATGGATTTATTTATTTAAAAATAAAAAAAAAACTGTACATTTCTAAACAATTTTACTAACATTTTCTTAATCTTAGTAAAAAGATCTATCCACATGATTTTTTCCAAGTCGTCATGAAATCCATGCAATTTGCCTATTCGTGAGCATATAACTCATAATTTCAAAATTTCTCTTCATCTCTCCGCGTACTTTCTTTATTTTTATTAGTATTACTCATAATAAAGGACTCCAGTGAAAAATATTATGACTTTAAAAAAACAAATTTTAGTGGTGACGTCACTGTTCGATGTGTCGTGACATCACCGTAAAGTCATTGTATGGGAATGTATAACACGACACAAGCCATCGTATTAATTTATTCGTTTTTTACATACTGTTTATAGAGATTTAGTTGTTGTGTTTATTGAAACATTATTTAGGCCTAAATAATGTTTAAAAAATAAAGGTATATCTGTAATCTCTATTATTGAAAATATTCAAAAACTACTGCACAAAAAAAATCGTAATGCTATTTCTAGGGAGAATACTTCGAACAACGGAATTCAAAATGGCGGCAGTTGATCAGCTGATTGCCAAGATCCCATACTAATTTTTCAGGAGTGATGACGTCACACGATTCATCATACATACGGTGGTTTTCGGGGGGCCTTGAAAAATTAAAACTTTGACAATTACTTTAACTATTAAAACTAACTCTAAAAATAAAAATAAAAATGCAGTTATTTAAGTTAGAAGGTTATTATTATTCATTAAAAAAATGGACTGGAGTTCTCTATTCATTAGTTAAGTTTTAAAAACCGTTCCCATCTCAGACGAAATTACCTACTGATATTCCATGGATTTACGTAAAAGATACTATCTACTATAACCATGTAATAATTTAATTTAAAATAACTTGTGTCATAATGTACTGCGTATGTCTTAATAAACAAATAAATATTAAGTTAGTTAAACCTCCAAGGCTTTAATCCACGCCTTCCCCTATTTCACGCGTTTACTCCTCTCTAAAAGCACCCACCAACAATATTAAAATACACATGCCTCCTTTCATATCCCTACATTTATATAACTTACTTACATATTCATCCATACGATCCATACATTTATATGTATTGTAACACATTCCCCTCTACAGAAGTATCAGGCTGGGTCGTCAACACGATCTATTTTTTTACTAATTTTAAATAATAATAATAATAATTTTTATTTTAGTATTTTGTACATTTAAGTTTACAAATTTCTAATTGATTAAAATATTTCTTCTACTATATTTTTTCAAGTTTTATGTAGCTCCTACAATACATCTTGAACTTTCCAATTGGTGTGGACTTTAAAGTTTCTGGTAGTGTGTTATGCAACTTCATTCCCTTGTACAGTAGACTGTTCTGCGTATTCGCTTTGTCCTTTTTTTGTAGCCTAATTTCCTTGCACGTCCTTGTGTTATATCTGTGAATGTCTTTATTGTATATAATTTTATTTGAGAAGTATTTTGGTAACGTGTTGTTCAATATTTTGTGGATAAATACCATCGTGTTCAAGGTCAGCATCTGTTTCACGGTCAACCAATTTAGTTCCTTTAACATTTTAATTATTTTTGAAAATCTGTTTCGTCGAAGAATTATTCTCATTGCCCTGTTTTGGAGAATTTGTAACTTATTTTGTTCTCTTTCGTTACATAGGAAAAGTATACTTGAGCAGTAGTTGAAGTGTGGAGCAATAATTGAATTGTATATGGTGATTGCAGTTTTTCTAGAAATTTTTGGCCGAATCCTTCCAAAAAAAGATATCTTTTTGCCAATTTTCTTTTGGGTGTATTCAGCATGTCTATTGAAGTTTAGTTTGGAATATAATATAACTCCTAAGTATTTCATTTCAGTAACATTTTCAATAATTTTAAATTACAAACTTTTATCAATTCTTGCATACAATTATTAATCTACGCATGAATTTGTATGCAAGAATTGAAAGAGGTGGGATTGGGCGCGAAATTGAGTAATCTGAAAGTATGTTGCCTGTTGTATGCTGATGATGCGGTGCTGATAAGATCTACAGTCTCTCGTGTCTAGGATAAACGAAGCATGTATGAAGAATGAGTTAATGATGTAAGTAAGTCTAAATTCATGGTGTTTGAAAGAGAGAGCACGAAATCAGAATGCAATATAGTTGTGTATGATGAATACTTGGAGCAGGTGGATGAGTTTATGTATCTGGGTAGTATGTTTACGAGAGATGAGATATTGAAAGAAGGGTGAATGCCGGTAACTCCATTAATGGTGGACAGAATGCCGTTGGCGCTAATAAAAAATTGTCAAAAGAAGCGAAGCTAGCAGTCCACAATGGAGTCCTGGTACCTACCCTGATGTATGGTAGTGAGGTATGGAACTGGCAGAGGAAGGATGAAAGTAAACTGAATGCTGTTGAAATGAGATCCCTGAGGCGTATGTGGAAACCATGTATGATCGTGTGAGAAATGTGAATATCCGCAATGAATGTAAGATTAAGAAAGGGATCCTCAGAAGGTTTGGGCAAGTAGAGAGAATGGACGAAGAATGTAGTGTAAGAAAAATATATGACTGTGAATGTGAATGGTAGAAGAAGTCGGGGAAGCCCGAGGGAGACATCGCACGATCAAGTGAATCAGATACTTGAGTTGGGCCATGTCAAAAGTCAGAATAATAGAAGAGTATGTATGAGACGATGTATGCATGTGAGTGAGGCAAAAAGTGTGTGCCAAGACCGAGTTGTTTGGCGGTCCGTCCTACCTGCCTTCCCTGCGGGGAAACAGCGTGATGGTTAGTTAATTAGCTATTATCAAATTCTGTGGTAGGTTTTTTTGTTCTTAATCCAAGGCTTGAATATTGAGAGCAATAAAATTTTGCGACAACTTGTAAAATAGTCACATCTTTTAATGACGGCCCACCCTAATACGAGGTGACTTGTTTAATATTCCCATTTATATAATATTACACAGTAGATCAAATTCATAGTCAACTTTTTAAGAAAATTAAAAAAAAACTATACATTAGACTGTCCACCCTAACACACATATCTTGTGTCATATTCCCACACACATATTACATTATCCTTGTTCATATTCCCGTATGGTTTCAGGAATATTTCAACTTTAAAAATTTTGTATACATCCTTAGTACGTAGTCAAGTCGAATATAACTCCTCGATCTGGTCCCCCCATTTTAAAATACATTCAGATTCAATCGAAAAAATTCAACACAAATTCTTAAGACACATTAATTTTAAACTCGGTATTCCCATTGAAAACATAAATTATAATTACTTGATGAAAGAATTAAATTTATAAAGACTCTCAGATCGAAGAATTATATCCGACTTAATATTTATGTTCAAAATTATAAATGGTAGCATAGACAGTCCTGATTTAAATAAGCTCATTGAATTTCATATTCCCACGAGAACCACTCGTTCTAAAATCCTTTTTAAATGTAACAATAATCGGACTGAGTATACGAAACACTCACTTTTACCTAGGTTACATGAAGTTACTAATAGATATGCAGATGTGATAGATCTATTAAACTGCACGGAACATGGGTACAAGAAGGCTATGCTATCATATTTTTTAAAATCACTATTAATTTTATTTGTATTATAGATTTTTGCATGTAAAGGTATCTCTGTTGTCACTTCCCAATGTATCGTCACAACTAACTGTTATACATACACTGTTTTATCATTACTGATATTTTGAATATGAATTTGTGACATGTAATTAGTGTTTATGGCATACTTATGCCGTTTGTATTAAATAAATAATATATTAACTTCATAATTCAACTGTTAAAACTATCCAAAAAAGATATTTACATTTTTAATTCAGATTTCTTGTTCAAATTCAAAGATACTTACTTACACAAAGTACACCAAGCTCTTAATTTAACTAAGTTCAAATTTTAAAGCAATTAAAAAAAACTTTATGTTGACGACCCACTATTAAGTCTATTTATATTACTCTATCCACATACTTCAAAGACAATCCAAAAACCTTCAGAAAACTAAAGTAGACAAGCGTGGGGAGACTACGAAGCAATTTTTATCTATCAGTGTGATATTTTTGTCGTCGAATTCCGGTATTTACATTTCAACCTTTACATTTGGTCATCTTATTAGTATTTGTGTCGCTAGCATGGACGCCCGCAGGGAGGGCTAGGGGGGGCACTTGCCCCCCCTGGATTAATTGAAAATAGTCAAATATTGTTACTTTTATTTTAAATCACTTTGTGTTAGCATAAAGAAAGTGTGGAGAGACAGAACGTTGGCCGTTGGATGTTTTCAAACAGCTCACGCACCACCTATTGCAATTTTTTATACAAAATTTCATAATTCCAGAGCTCACCAAATAATAACGAACACAAAAAACAATTATCCAATTTGGTGCATTCGTTCGGAAGTTGTGCGCGTACATACATTTCGGCGATTCATTTTTATACAAATTTCATAATGCCAGAGCTCACCAGTAGTTTTATAAAAACCTTGTCCTGACAATAACGAACACAACAAAAATAGAATTATCCAATTTAGTGCAGTCGTTCGGAAGTTATGCGGGAACATATATTTCGGTGATTCATTTTTATTAAAGATAGATTTATGTTGTAATATTTTTTATACACATATATTATTGTGTTCATAAAAAAATTATTACTACAGTATACCCTTCATTACTGCAGTGTACTGTCCGTTCGTTCACCATACAAATACGCCACAGTAAATTAAAAACATTAAAACATTACTAAAAATATATGGCCCCCCCCCTAGAAAATTTTCTGCGGGCGCCCATGGTCGCTAGTTGTCGCTTTCTTTTGTGTTTTCTTTTCCCTTTTCATTTTGGAGTGATTTGAAGATTGGATATAGATTTTACATAAACAAAAATTATACTTTTTTTATTTCGTAGGATTCGATCCTTGGTCCGCTGAATGTCCGTAGAGGTTCGTCAGGCGCTTTATACCACACCAGGGGTCGACAGTTTGTCAAGTGTGAAGAGCCAATTTGTCAAAAAACAGGATAACAAATGTATTAAAGAGCCATATTATAACGGGACGGGGGTGGGAGGGGGGGAGTTTAGTTCCAGATAAGTTAACTTTAAACCTTAAACCAACCTTGTGTTCCGAAAGTTCCGAAACCATTCTCATACTTCAGAAGACTCGTTCAATAAATCAAGCGTTCCATGAGCTGAGTTGGTAACACTGATGCTGATCGAGTCAAAGTTCGTTCGGCGGCTCCATCTCATAAGACTGGTTGAGTAGAGGTGAAATTGCAATTGATGTCTGAAGAGCCGCAGCCACAAATTCCGACCCCTGCACTACACCAAAGGAGACTTAACCCGTCTGCTTGGTTCAATATATTCGCACCTTACAATCCGGAAGCCTCAGTTTCACGCGAAAATTCTGAAACCGTCACTTTGGATCGAGATTGTACAATATCTATGCAAGATAGCTTTCATATTTCAAAGACAATAAGAAGCATTATTTTGTCCTCTTTGTGGTTAAAAGAAAAAATACATATGTTTGATTGAGAGGAAGAGAGGTACATAGTTTTAAAATGTAAGGTCACTCGGGACGTTTTTGGTCTTATGAAAGTACAATGCGATTACGTGTTTTGGGATGTATTTATTCCTAAACAGCAGACGGGTTAAGCGGGATTTATCGTATTATATTGGATCCGAGTACCCGTGAATTAAATATTTTATTGCTATCTAATTCTCTCGCAGGCTAAATCCTATAGATGAATGTGTTTCACTCTTTTTTAGTGTCGCTCGATTCCGTTTCATAGAGTTTCAAATCACAACGATGCTAAAGAAGTTTTCAATTCAAAAACATCCGTATATTGACGGCCCATCCTAACATGGATGCCTTGTTTCATATCTCCCATGTTCCATAAGATGTTATATATATCTTACCTTGCTCGTATTCCACCACATATGCCTGGTTCATATTATTTCCAGTGGTATATGTAGATGTCGGCGGTGATTGATGACACAACACCGCCAGAACCTCCCCCTTCTCTACTTGTTCATACGGAAACATCAACCATTTTCCAGTCTGAAAATCTCTTTGAAAATAAACACCCGGTTCGGTTGTGCGACGGATTTTGTCTTGTCAACTTTTTATTTGGCATTTTCATTTAATATTCTTTTGAAATGGTCTCATTCGAGTTGGTTTCTAGCAGATTTAAAATGTTACACCAACAGGTGTAGAATATGTTTGGCAAAAGATCGCTGAGATTTTTGATTTTACGGAATCAATAAGTAAATTCTTCTGTAATAGTACTCGTATTTTATTTTTGATATTTTACAAATTATAAATTACTAACTGAAGTCCCTAGCGATGCCTGGGCTTTACACAGAGTTGTTTTCGAAATCAAATGTAGACAGTGACCTTCCTCTTGTTCTGAAGGTCACATGTGCAAAATTTCATCAACCTCGGCATGAAACAGTAGATTTACATACAAATCAAATCCATTCCACTTGTTTGCCAACCCGCTCGTCCACCACGTACAGACACACTTTACACAAAACCTTGACAAAGTAAACCTTCACCTTTTAACCTAAACCTTCCTCATGAATCACTCTATCTATTGGTGAAAAGTGCAAGAAAATCCGTTCTGTAGTTTTTGAGTTTTTCGCGAACAGACAGACTGACAGACAGACGTGGCGGAGGACTTTAATTTATAATATGTAGAGATTTTATTGAATACAGTCACTCACGTAAATAAAACATCTCCGTGAATTTTCCATATTTTCCACGGTGAATAGTTTATTCGCTTCAAGTAAAATACCTTCTCCGAATACCCGATATCCTCGATCGGGCTTTACATTCGCCTGAAATCCGGGGAATAAATTCCGTTCCCGATTGAACAAAGAACACTTCAGCGACGACTGTAATAAAGTCCTAGAATTTTGGAGCTACGAAGAACGGAGGAAGACGGATAGAGGAAACAGAAAGGCGGGAATAATCTCTACACTTCACACAAACGACACGCTCTAATTTACACACAGCTTTTATTTTTTTATAGTCCCGTGAAAAATTACAGGATAGTCATAGAGACGCTGTTGCGTAGTAATATCTCATCAAAACGTGTTATTATTATCCGGATTCGGTTGTTGGTTAGAGCGTTGGAGATCAAATTGAAGGTCAAATTGGACTAATTAGGTGCTTTTAGTATTCTTACGTTTACGGAACGGCGCGGTACAAAAAAGGCAATAAACATACGTTTCTTATCACAATAATGCTGCTGCAGCTCTGTCTTATTACACATAAAATAATGGTGAGACAAAAGATGATACACACACTGCATGTCTGCTTCCTCCAAAGTACTACTTTTTTCCTTCGGAGAAACAGACATACGTGCATTGTGTATTTCATCTTTTGTCTCGCCATTATTAAAATGTAAGAAAGAGCTGCATCATTATTGTGGTAAGGAAAGTATGTTTATTGCCTTTTTATTTATTATTATTATTTTTTTTTTCAGGTTCTCCATAAAACAGTTATACACCAAATTATTACGGAGAAGATTACAAAATATAAGAGAAAAAAAAGGCCAAGGGGGCAGTTTCACTTTGTTGAGACATATATGTCAAAAGATAGTTACTGAACTCTCTATAGGTAACATTGAAGATGTCAATGCTCAATGCAGAATCGTTAAGCAGTTGAATTGCTCTATTTAATGGGGCATTCTGAAAGGAAGAAGTTATCGCTTTCGGAGCATGAAAAAGTGTGTGGGATCTCCCACGAGTATACGCGTTAGGGACATATAGGTTAATCTCCTTCAACATAGGTGGATTCAGTACAATACCGGAGATCAGCTTAAAAAAATGTTTTTTCTATTTCTAGGATATGTTTTTGTTCAGAGGGTGCCCAAATAATGGAGTATTGCAATTCCATTAGTAAATGATCTCAAATTACGAAGAACAAATCAGAGCATTTTGTTGGCGCGTTGCATTGCCGTTCCATAATCGTGGGAATACAACAAATGCATGAATTCGTGTTTAAAACGACTTAAACTAAAATACGTGACAGCTCACAGCTGAAATTCTGACATTGGCCCATAGAAAAAGCAAATAACAGCCATATTATATCACACAAATCTCACAGCAGATCTCGGCCGAGAACTACTATACGAGCTATTCTATATCTTTAGTTGGAACTACCGTTCCAACTAAAGATATAGAATAGCTCGTCTGAAGAAGCTGCGGTTGTAGCGAAATCCGGTCGGCATTAAGAATATAAACATAAAAGTGCTATTTACTAACATTGTTTTATTTTAAATTATAATTTCACGTCGCAAACTATCTGCTTCATATGAATAAAAAGTAATTTAATTGTTTAAGTAAACCTAATAAAGCAAAAAAATTATGGTTTAGGTAGATTCTCTCGCAAGTTTTTTCTTCATACTCAGATGTGTCCTATTTTAAAGGCCAATATAAAAACCAAACTTTGCGGATGATTTTGATTGATGGGTTATATCAGGATTGAGGCAAGAAAATTTAAAGAAAAATATGTAAAAAAGTTTTGTGATTGATTGGTGGCTAGATTGTAATATTATTATGTGATGTGGAAATAATATAACTTGATTAATTTGGGAAAAAATGCAGAAATAAATAAAGTAATATTTATCTTATTACAAAATGTATTGTATTTATATGCCTACTGTTGAACTAAGCAATGGGGGTAAGGGTAAGATGATGATAGTTTGGGAAGCCTTAGGAAGACATGGCATATTATCATATAAATTAAATTTGACGGCCTCCGTTGTCGAGGAATAAGGCTCTTGACTCACAATCCAAAGGCCGCGTGACCGAATGTGCGCAAATAAATTTATATCTCGGTAATAAATCGGTATTTAATTATTATTATATGTTTTTAAAATTGATAAACTAACTTTTAAGACAAGATTTTTGTGCATAGCACAAAGGGTAACAATTATTATAAGCAATAATTATCAGCCTGAAACACTCATCTACATTGAAAAAATCTTCCGAGAAAAGATACTTGCCGCCAACGGGACTTGAACCCGTGTCCTTCTGATTGTCGGTCAGGTGTTTGTCTCGACGCCACCTAGCGAGAGATTTAACACTGACAATGTCTCTCTCACAAAAAATAAAGTTGGTTGTTTTCAGGTGGAAAAAATGTAATAAACAGTAATTGTTGAATGAAACACTAGTATACCTATATTGAATTATTTGGCGGGTATTAGATAAGCCGCCATAGCTCAGTGGTCAGAGCACCTGACCGGCAATCAGAAGGACACGGGTTCAAGTCCCGTTGGCGGCATGTATCTTTTCTCGGAAGATTCTTTCAATGTAGATGAGTGTTTCAGGCTGATAATTATTGCTTATAATAATTGTTAAATCGGTATCTGTCTCAGTTTCGGCCGAAATCGAAACCGAAACTTTTTTAGACATGTAAAAAATCTATTGTTTACTGAAATTTGGCTTATTTTTTTACACAGTTAACTCGTGTTAAATGAAATTTAAAAAAAAAAAAAAAACAATATTTAAAGTATGTGAAAAAAAGATTTTCTTAATACATGTTTTTTAATTAACAAAATCATGTTAACTACTTCTTGGAACAAAAATTCGTCAATAATCAACACTTAGGTACACTATAATGGAAGGACCTTAGTGAGTATTTTAATTGTAATTGCGTTTACAATCACTGCATTCTTATTGCACATGTTAAATGAAATAAAAAAACTATTTTGAAGTATGTAAAAAAAAAATTATTTGTTTTTTTTTAAAAACAAACAAAAATTATGAAATTAACAAACGTGTTAACTGTATGTAACAAACATTATGCGCGAGAAATAACACACAACCTCATAACATAATCACGCCGGCCCGGCCGGTGAAATCAGCTGATGATGGCGGGTGACACACGAGTCACGAACTCATCCGAAGTCAGCCGAATGATGCGCGATAATTCACGAACGCTGAGTTTCGGTGCGACCGAAGTTTCGGCAGATTTTCTGCTGAAACCGAAACTGATGCCGAAACTAGATTTTTTTGCCGAACCTTCGGTCGGTCACTAGTTATTTAACAAATTAATTGATTTAAAATTATATATTTGCGGCAAGTTCCAGATTGGAAGATAGTCTCAGTATTGCCCTGGTGTAAGAACAACATTCAGAATTGAAACGTTGCTTGAAATGGCTTTAGCCGTATTTGGTGACCAGATCTGAATAGCTGTGTACTCCCCACCTTCCTCTTTCCCCATTTCATTCCCGTCTCCGCTACCTTCAGCCTCACAACATACCACAATTTCGGGATGGCACGGTCTTACTGGCGGCTCCAGACGTGAGCAGTTCGGATTCTTGTGCGGTGCTAATATTAAAAAAAAAATCACATTTCCCAGAGGAGGTACCAAAAAGTCCAAATTAGAAAGCTTACTTTTAGCTTTACTTAGTTTAAATTTAACTTTATATAGCTTAATTTTACAATTAAGGATAACAGTGGCGTTAAATTACCCATCTATCGAAATCTTTTTGGGATAGCAAGTGATATTGAAAATGTGGTAGTGTTTTACGAATTTCAGAATGACCTTGGGCTAAAAATCTGACGTTTCCTTTTTGTTCGATTTTGTGAAGAAGGAGACGATAAATGTGATAAATTGCTTCCACGAGAAAGAAGGTTCATCAATTTCCCTTCGTATTCAAAAATATGCCGAATATTTCCCGGGAAAATAGCCGACATTCTCGCCTACGCAGAATTCTTAAATTTCCCATTGCTATGCGATTCTTGGGGTAGTTTTCAATGGGAACCCAGGAAACAGGGTAAATAATGAATCTGTATGTTTGATTTGATATATTATAATAAAACTAATATAAAACTTTATTCCACTTAATTTTATTCGACCGTAACCGGTTTCAGCTCGTCAAAGCCATCTTCAGACTGGTACAAATATTTCCTAGTCTACGGTTTATATACACAACATATTGGGGAGGGGGAGAGGGGTGGTCTACAAGGATTTTAATCAATTACAATAATTATATTTGCTAAGTCATTTTAGACTATCGAATTTCTAAATATTTTGGTAATTCCAGTAAGCTAATTACATTGGGTTTGCAGCTCACTTCAGGTTTTTCCCTAATCATCACCGGTTACAGTCGAATAAAATTAAGTGGAATAAAGTTTTATATTCGTTTTATTATAATATATTATAATGGAATTCCACCATGAATTATCACTCTCAAAAATAGAAATATTTGATTTGATATTTCATGGTTTGTGCTCAGAATGAGAGTGTTCACGTCCATAAAAATGGATTTTTAAACAGTTTAGCAAAGATTACTTAGTGTTTTTTTTTAATCAGTAAATGTAATAAACTGTGGAAGGTATAACAAAAGAAAAGCTTCGACGTTGAGAAACGCGTGAGCGACGGTTTGCTAGAGAGTCGAGGAAAGCAACAATACGCTTATAAATCAACTGGCGTTTCTGAGTGGGGTTTACCACTTTGGAGGCGTTGAGATTAATCCGAGCATATGGTTTATGTGAAATGATGGCACTTTATTTGGCTATTTGTGTTCGCGTTTTTGGCATATTTGGCAAACATTTCTCATGTAAAGACAGTATATTTGAAAACATATTTACCTTATTTGGCACTTCGTTTGGCTATTTCTATTCGCGTATTTGGCATTTTTGGCAAGATAGTGCGCGTTTTCGTCCCACAAAAAAAATGTCCGGCAAAATATCCTGCGACAAAATATCCCAGATACAAAATGTATCTCCACTTTCCACTAGGCTGAATTCTTATAACTATTTTTGAACGATAATTTATAGTATTTTTTAATGTAGCTTTAACTTTGTGGTTATCCATTATTTATTTATTTTAATTTTTAATTTTTTTTTATTTTTTATTTTTTATTTTTTTTTTTTTTGTTTAATTTTTTTGTTTATTTTTTTTTTTTATTTTATTTATTTTATTTTTTTTACATGAGCTCCACACAGGAGGCCCTGAGGAAAATAATTTCCCTCAGGGCCTATGTCATCTTTGAGGTGCCGTGTGGAGGTTTTTTTTAAGGAAAGGAAGGAGAGGAGAGTTCTGGGAAGGAAAAGGGTTTAAGGGGTGGGTAGGAATCTGTGGTTCAGCATGTCTTGGTCATCCGCCTCCAAGACCTAGACAAACCTCACCCCATGAACCCGGGCACCCCTGCTAAATCACCAAACGTAGCGAACCACTTGGGGTGACCTATGGCAGAGGTGTTGGTTATCCAATAAAGGTTCCCGGGGCGGCGGTACCCATTCCCGCCTCCCAAATTGATGGTGTCAGAAGTGGGATTATAGAAAAATGAAACAATTCAACTTTGTATAAACCACTTATATAATGCGTAAATCCGACCGGTTTCGGAACAAACGTTCCTTCTTCAGGGAAGAAGGTTAAGAATTAGCTTTTATAACGTTTGTTCCGAAACCGGTCGGATTTACGCATTATAGAAGTGATTTATACAAAGTTGAATTGTTTCATTTTTCGATAATTTAATGTCTTTACAGGATGTCTGTATTATTTTTGTCCCATTTTACTATTTTTGAACAATGATTTATTGTCTTTACAGGATGTTTATTAATTATTTTTCATCCCGCGATAAAACATCGCCCGTCAAAATACCCTACGGACAAAAAATCCCCCAACAAAATATCTACTAAAATCTAACCTAACCTAACAAAAAATGGACAAAACTAATACAAACATCAGGATGTTCAGGATTGACAAAAAATGGACAAAACTAATACAAACATCCTGATGTTTGTATTAGTTTTGTCCATTTTTTGTTAGGTTAGGTTAGATTTTAGTAGATATTTTGTTGGGGGATTTTTTGTCCGTAGGGTATTTTGACGGGCGATGTTTTATCGCGGGGTGAAAACTAATTAATAAACTAAATAATCGCCATGAAAGGACGGGAGCTGATATATTTTTCGAATTCATTTTTTCGAAATCAATTGTTAGAAATCAATTGTTAGAAATCAATTGTTAGATTTCCAGTTTTCCGAAAGACTAATTTTTCGAATTTGTTAATCAACTTTTTAAATATATATTTCACTTGCTTGTGACTAACGAGATACTGTTAAGTTAGGTTAGGCTAGGTTAGGTTAGGTTCGTTGATATTGTCCATCCTATAATAAAATACTGTACGTACTGTGTGCATTCTTATATTTATTCAAAAAACTAGTGTTTCGGTCAAATGATGTTCGAAAAATATGTTTTCGAAAAATTGATTTCGAAAATTTGCAAATCGGTCAATTTACCTAGACCCCGGATAACGTGGTGTCACCCCAAGAATTAACAATCCTCAAACAAAATTTTGGATCCTATCTAATATTGAAGAAAATAATTTAGGTACAATAATTGGCGACGCTAGTAATTCGAGAAACAACAGAAAAATTGGGTAATCCCCAACCGACCGAGCCATATAGCTACGAAAATATAAATAACAGACAGTGCTGATTGTAAAATATTTTTGTGGCAATAATCTACCTTTGTAAGTTTTTTTACGGTCAGGTGTCACACCCCATCGGCAGCACCCTGTGCGGTCCGCCTCCATCACTGATTATACCGCCCTGAAGAAGCTGCTGATGTAGCGAAACCTGACCGGTATTAAGTATATAAAAAATAAACTAAGTTATTATTTTATTTTTTAATTAAATTACGTGTAAATGATTTTAAAGCATCTTATATGACTTATTTACTTATTCCAAAATCTGTTTTGTATTAAGAACTTTAGTTGGAGGACTTCTAAAATCATCGAATTATTTGCAATTGATATAATTCTAAGCCAACATCTTGCAGCCAGTTTCCAAATTCTTAGGTGCACTCTTTTCACTTTGTAAAACAAGCCTCCACATATTCTTGCATTTTGTGATTGATAGTTTATCCAATTTTTCAAGATTTCTTTTGGCAGAGTTGCGAAAAAGTGTACTACCATGTACCACTTCTTATAAGATACGTAAATTTCCTTATTTGACGATTTATTTGACGATTCCCCCCTTTGACCCCCGATACTTCGATATAGTGTATACCGCTTTGCAGTCAGTTTAGGGAAAATACGGTATACTTACTTCTACAAAATATAACTAAATGTCCCCGAATAACAAATTAAACATATTTTTAATCAAATACATCTAAACTAACATACAAGAACAAAAAAATCTATACAATAAACAAATTCGATTGACATCCACGCCAACTTATTATCAACCCATAAGTCCTCAGGCGTTATTTGTCGGAGGAGCAAAATTTTTCCATATCGCAATAAAATCGAAATAAATGGAAGATTTATGAACGTATCCGAAAACTAAAAATTGTTTTTGAAAGGTTATAATAAACGCTTTCAAATTTTATAATTTAAAATAAACATAAAAATTTTGCAAGCATACTTTAAAAAGTTTAAAAAAGGGCTCATCTTTTTATCTAACAAAAATTACTGATAACGAAAAAAAATAATAACACCCATACATATTTCACAAGGCAAATGTATTAAAAACATTATAGGTAACTCACCTTTATGTCCTTTCACCAAAAAATAATTATTAAAAAATTCCCTTCAAATAATTTTTTTTTCAAATTGCGGTTGGAAACTTTGTTTTAGGGTATATTGTAATTATTTCTCGATTAACTTTTAGATATATATGGTTATATATGTTTTGTCTTTCTAACACCGTTTAAATCATATTTCTAACCATCATAGTAAGAGAGATACATTGATTTCTATGAGACCTATATCCGAAAACTGAATAAATTAGACTGAGGAGTTAAAAGCGTTTTTGAAGTTTATAATATAAAGATATATTTTTTTAATAATTATAATTCGGTGGGGGGATGGGGGGGGAGGGTGTTTGGAGATCAACTGTCGGATCACAAATTTCGACTGTGTTACGAATGTTGCCTAACTGCCAGGAGCACATATCAGACATAATAATGTAGAAACTTCTTCATACTGGTTCACGCGGAGAGAACTTTCGAACAAAGTGCTTTCCGGTCCAATACTCTAAGTAGTCGAGCTTTACACTTAGCGCTTTAATATGAAGTGGGTTATCTGCTTCTAAATTGGTGTCAGGAACACTGCCTTCATTCATCTTGAAGCCTTAATTAGGCACTTGAGTTTGAACTGTGGACTATCGCAGCCCGATAACTTAATGTTCATAATACGAACTTTTACCCCGTTATTCGTTTTATTTACTGAAAGCAAAAAATTAGACCGCGTACGAAAATATGCATTTAGGTGTGTCTATTTTTGAAATAAACACTGAAGAAATAATTCTTTATACGTGTTTTATAATTACGTAAGTTTTTTTTGGGTACACTGCAAACTTATTTTGTTATACTTAGTTTTAACCACGTTTGTTGTTTATAAAAAAAACCGACGTAATGCTCACTTCCTCAGGGTTTACTTAAAACAAAAAAACAGTGTTTTTTTTAATTTATTTTAGTTTTTAGTAAGCCCTTGGGAAGTGAGCACTGCTTACGAAGCATGTCGTCTTTTTATAAACAATTAACATGGTTAAAACTAAGTAATCTATTAATTTTGAATATATATGAAGGTACACGGATTTCAGAATTTTTTCCTCACTATCCATAGATATAAAAATTATTATTGAAAAAATCATTGATAAAAATTGGAGGTTTATCGTTTACTGATTTCTGGTATAACTGACATTGCGCGCTATTTTGTTAGATTTTATCTAGCACTTCAGGAGGTAACCCAATTTTATATTATGAAAGGTGTCTAATTATGTTTAATGTCAGACCGAATTTTAGTCTTCCAGTTTTTTTAAATGTAAGTTTTCAGTTTATTTTGACAATGTTTAAGTTTTATGTAAATTTTTAAAATTACACTAAAATGTTATATTTTTTGTACACAGTGTACTACGATTTGTCATTTTACTGAATTGTGCCCATCGAGTTTATGTTCTTTCAAATGAAAGTAGCAATTACTTTTAAAGGATTGAAAACAACTTTCAAACAACTCTCTCACATTTCAAGTATCAAATGTGTTCCACCACTGCCAGTTTTAATTTGGGGTTAAGGCGCTTAGGCCCCAAATACGGCAATGATATAAATTATCTGTCAAAAGAGAAATTCGATTTTTGAAAATATGTTATTTATTTTTCTAGAAGTCAGATAAAATGATTGGAATTATATGGGCTCACCCAAAGATATTCAAATACAAAATAAATATCCTATGATGTCCGCGCAAGTGTCGTCGGACTACGACCTAATTAGGGTAGTTTGCATACGAAAAGAATTTATTCATTTCGTTGATTTTTTTAAGGTGGTATTGGTTAAAAATATAGTTTGAATACGGAAAGAATTCGTTCATTTAGTTTATTTGTTAATTTGTAAACAATATCGGCGACATCCGGAAGCGCAGTCCCACCTAGTAAAAATTGGAGATAGCACATCTATTATATTTCAATATCTTTGGGTTCACCATACAAGACCACAAAATAGTTTTATCGATATCTCGACTGGGATGAAAATATAATCACAATATAAGAAGGTAAAGCAAGTATGCAAATAATATAACATTAATACCAGTAGAAAATATATCTTTTATTCAAGTCTAAAAACGGTCTAAATTACAAAACAAATGCAGCAACTAATTCGCCAAATAACCGTGCTCTTCACACATTCAATAATACTTGCCTATACTCCAACACAGACATTTTCTTGGATTCACTGTCCAAATTTAAAAGAAACATCATGTCAATGATATAAACTGTTTAATGTGCATACATATCGCTTCACAGATTATTATTATTATTATTTTTTTTTTAAATTGTACAACAGATTTTTATCCAATTACTGTACAATTTTCTCATTTTGACAGTCTTAACACCTAGGAAGATGATTATTATACAAAAAAATCTTAAGGCTATCTAAAGAAGAGTCATATATATCTAGTGTTTCCGATATTTCGTTCAATAGCACCATTCCTCTTGTCATGCTATGCTGTGCTAGAACATCTGTTCTGCCGTATGGTATTTTGAACAAGTCGTGTCGACAACTACGGCTGAAATTTTCAGGCACGTATAAGCCATAACATTCTAAGAGGAATGGGCTGTCAATACGATTATGGATTATGTTAAAACTAAGAATTGCAAGATTTGCATAACGTCTAGTTTCCAAGCTAAATCTATCTGTTGCCTCAAGTAATTCCATATGGTGCATGAATCTCGGGTACGTTCCATTCATCCGCATATAGACATATCTAAGGAACTTTTTCTGAATTTGTAGCATATTAATATATTTCGCTTGGTGCGGAGTCCACACACCACTGGCATACTCCAGCTTATTTCTTATGACTCCATCAAACATGGCTATCATTGCATCTGGGTCATCAAATTGCTTACATATTCTGATGATAAAACCCATTACTTCTTATACCCACAAACATACTCACACACCCACACACTACACACTACCTACACCTGCAAATCACGCGGTGTAGGTAGTGTGTAGTGTATGGGTTAACTAATTATTATACATTCCCCAAGTAAGACATTACAAAGAAACATATCATAGGTACCCACTATGAAATATAACTTTAACTTCCTTTCCAACATGGCTTTGTAGCTAAAAGATCCACAAATACTAATTTACTCGAGTATATGGACTTTCTATGTAAATCGGTGAATAATAAAACACAGGTTGATGCCGTGTACACCGATTTCAGTAAGGCCTTTGACAAAGTTAGTCACTATATCTTAATGAATAAACTGGATAAAATCGGCATTCACGGAAATCTACTTCGTTGGTTAGAATCATATTTATCACATAGAAGTCAATTAGTTACTGTCAACGGTTTTAACTCTTCCCCAATATTAGTTACGTCGGGCGTACCACAAGGATCTCACCTTGGACCCTTACTTTTCTTAATCTTTATTAACGACCTTACATACAAACTCCGCTGTAATTTTTCTCTATATGCTGATGACCTCAAATTATATAAAGCAATTAAATCTATGAAAGATTGTGAACTCTTACAACAAGACCTTAACACAATATCTACCTGGTGTGTTGACAATGAAATGGAACTGAATATAGCTAAGTGCAAAGTTATAAATTTCACGAAGAACACCAACAAAACTCTATATTCATATAGCATATGTGGTCACAATCTAGAAACAGTTGAATCAATAAAAGATTTAGGAATTATATTTGACAACAAACTAACATTCAATCAACACATTGAATACATTGTGTGTAAATCAAATAATTTACTTGGTTTTATTGTAAGATCAACCAAACTGTTTAAGAATTCTAACAGTCTAATAATTCTATTCAATTCCTTAATCCGAAGTGTTCTTGAGTACGGGTCAACAGTCTGGAATCCACATTATATTACACAGATATCTAGACTCGAATCAGTCCAAAGAACATTTACACGGATTTTGTCTTACCGATCAGGTGTCTATCATCTTCTAGACGGGTACGAACAAAGACTTAGACATTTCAAATTAGAAAGTCTGGTTAAAAGACGAAACATAAATGACCTCTTAATGCTATATAAAATTGTGAATAATCGTGTAGACAGTAACTTAGTCAACCAAATCAAGTTATACGCCAGGCCAAAATCTACCAGAAACCTAAACACATTCTGGACTGAAATCTTTACTAATAATACTGGATACTTTAATCCTATGTCCAGAATATGTCGATCATACAATGATCTTGTCAAGATACACACTTTTATAGATATTTTTCTAAACAATGTAACATGTTTCAAAAAATATCTCCACGATTTGTGCACCTAAAAAAAAAAAAAAAATAATAATAATTTATTTGTTGTTTTATTACATCTCAGGAAATACTTCATAAATATTGTATACTTATAATGTATTTCAATTTTGTATTTAGTTTTTTTTGTTTTTAAAGTTATGTATAAATAATATTTGCATTGTTTTTCATGTGTTTGCTTCTGTAAATATTCAAATGTGATTACTGCAGACACTTTTATATAGTCTAGGGATATTTATATTTGCATTTTAATTTATTATATTTAACCCACAAAAATGTTTATAAATATCCTGTTTGTGTCTCAAATAAATAAAAAAAAATAAAAAAAAACTGTACTGTTTGTTTCCATAAAATAATATATGTACATAAAATTAAATTCAAATAAAGTCTAACATTTTACCAATTATTTATCCAAACAGGAAATCTATACATTAAAAAATGAAGTCAAACTTTCCATTAATTTTTTTGCAATTTGCGTGTACATTGGCATGAGAATATCTCGATAAACGTCAGGCTTCGCACATATTTGTACCAGTCACAATTTATAAGAGGGATGACAGGGGATGACCCTTGTGACTTGACAGCCCTCCCCCTTTTACAGCCCTCAGAAGACTTCGAAACTTCAACCGTCAACAGATCACTCAAGCCAGACTGGCCTTTGTTCCGTAGAATGCCACGTATCAGGGGATGTGGATTACAATTCATATTTGGAATTCACGTTTACGTGGTTTAAATACAGAATATTATTTTTTTTTTTAATCGAGATTTGGTAAGAATGAAAGATGTTCATTTTAATTTAACAGTTGTTAACACCGTGACAGCAAAAAGGGGCAATAAACATACGTTCCTTATCAACACAAATCTGCAGCTCTTTCGTACACATTAAATAATAGGGAAACAAAATGTAATGTAAATTCCTTGTTAACTGTATTTCAACTCCCAATAATTCTTATTTGATTATATGTATTTATGTTTTAATATGTAATCTATGTGCTCGATTATTTACACGTGTGCGATTGCCCGTGTGAATGTATGTGCGCGTATGCGTGTATGTGTGTATGAACATAACTGTGTTTATGTATGTACATATATGTAAATGTATATGTGTATAAGTTAATGTATATATATATGTACCCGCCTCGGAACAGACTTAGTCTAGTGAGGCGGGCTACTAACTTGTTTGTATATGATTATTGTTACAATAAACGCCCGGGTTGCCGGCATCAAAAAAAAAAAAAAAAAAGATCAGACTGTCTGTTTCCTCCAAATTTTTTCCTTTGGAGGAAACATACATGTCTTATTATGGCTCAGTTACGGCGACGAGAATTGCATTTCATTTTCTTTATACGTGTGGGGGAGATAAAGATCGCATGTTTCTTTTGGAGGGGTGCAGACTTACGTTTACCGTTTGTCTCATTTTCGACTGTTATTATTTGGTGTGTAAGTAAGAGCTGCAGTATTATATGTTTAAGTACAAGGGAGACGTCACCTCTATTACGCTTTATACCTATAACGTAACGTGGAAACAAAAAAAAAGTTTTCTTAATGGAAGAGTTCCGACTGCACGTAATTCGCAGGCATTCCCAATTATTTTGGTATTGTAAGAATGAAGGGGGGGGGGGAATTCTCAGGATTCTCCGACAAAATAATTTCCATCAGGCTTTATGTAATCTTAGGAGATGCTGTGTGGAGGTTATTTCAAGGGAAAAGAAAGAGAGAGAGTTATAAGAAGGGAAAAGGTAGTCAGCGTGTTTAGGAGTGACTGACAAATGAATCCGTCCTTCCAAAGTGGAGACGCACCCCCTCTAAGACTCAGACAAACCTCGCCCCATGAACCCCGGGTACCTCTGCTATGTTATCAAACGTAGCGAATCACTTGGGGTGACCTACGGCTGATGTGTTGGTTATCTAATATCCGTCCTCGGTACCCATACCCAACTTCAAAATTAAACATATTATATAAAAACCCATTTTCTCCACCATTTTGGCTTCGTATAAGTCCATTACTTTTCCCGACAATTTGTGTTCACGTACACTGGGACAAAATATATCACACAAAAAGGTTCACCTAAATAAATAAATTAATAAATCCGGCTATTCTATAGACCAGTTATTTCAAAGTTTCACCCCCATGGAAAGTTGCGTTGATCTAAAAGTTTCACAAAAACATATATCTATTCCTGATCACAAGAGTGGATTTTTCAAAAATGACTTGATTCCAAATAAATTAATGAATTTTGACACCCGTCGCGCAAAATTTATGACAACATCAGACAACAGCATTTCAAAGATTTCACACTGATATATTTTTACAAAGTGTTTTCTTTTCTTAGAGTGTTATTACTAACAGGTAAAAATAAACGAGTGGTAGGTATATTTTTATATTATCATTTACGAGTTTAATAAAAGCGTAATAATTACCGAATAAAATTGGCCGGAGTTTTTCTGATTGCGATTCCATTTCAGAAATTCATTAATTATACTTAAAAGGGAAATGTTTCGAGAGATACGGGACTTAAATAACATTTTCAGCAATTTAAAATCTCCCGAACAATACCTACTGCGAGACGTCTTTATTAGAGACGACTGTGTCCTTCGAACAAACGAAGAAAATAAAAGGATTTTGTAATTTTACGATTCTGGATAGATAAAATCTACTTTATACGTTACGGCCGCCAACACAACCAAACAATCATTTTAATTTGTGATATTCCAACTTACAATCTTCTTTAAGGATTTTTATTTAAAGAAAGACAAACATTACCAGGTTACGAATAACCTGACAATATTTGATAATTTTCTACTACCGCCACAATAAGCGGAAAATGTTGCTAGTGTCGTGATGGAGGACTTAGCCAGCCGAGGAATTGAAACACGAAGCCCGGGTGGGACCCAAAGGTGATGCCAACTCGGCCACATATATATTTTAATTTGTGATATTGTAACTTACAATCTTCTTTATGGATTGGATCTATAATTTAATTTGTGGTATTCTAACTTACGATGTTCTTTAGGGATTTTTTTTACATGAGCTCCACCCAGGAGGGTGGAGCCTTGAGGAAAATAATTTCCCTCAGGGACTATGTCATCTTTGGGGATGCTGCGCGGAGGGTTTTTTTTTAAGAAAAGGAAGGAGAGGAGAGTTCTGGAAAGGAAAAGGGTTTAAGGGGTGGCTAGGAATCTGGGGTTCAGTGTATCCTGGTCATCCGCCTCCAAGACCTAGACGAACCTCACCCAATGAACCCGGGCACCCCTGCTAAATCACCAAACGTAGCGAACCACTTGAGGTGACCCATATCAGTGGTGTTGGTTATCCAATAATGGTTCCCGGGGCGGCGGGACCCATTACCTCCTCCCAAATTTTGCAAATGCATCTATATTTTAATTTGTGATATTCCAACTTACTATCTTCTTTACGGAACGCAACTTTTTTTGTGATTTTCTAACTTACAATCTTCTTCATAGAACACATCTATATTTTTTAAATAATCAGTAACGTTGTCCCAATAGAGTCCCAATGAGTCAGTGAGTTCTTTTTATATTCAACTAAAAATGAAATAAATTTTTAAATAATTTTTTTGGTATCGAAGAACACAGGGTTTTAATTTAAAGTTCAGTTGTCTCACAGAAATTCATGGATGACAAAGTCATCAAATGGCCATTCATAATTATGATGTTAAGTTTGTTAGTTAATCACAATTTGATAGAAAGCTGAAACGCATCTAAAGTCGGCGTTTAACTGGACCTTTTAAATTTCAAATAAATAAAAATGACGTTGAATAGCCATATGATGACAATGTTACATTTGAGTTTCTGACAAACATCTGGGCCTAACATTTTGTTAAATTTTTCCTTTAACTAGAACGGTGAACACGGCATAATCTTTTTAGATTGTATTTTATTTATTGATCCTTTTTTTAAATTGTTCATGTACAAAATATTACATTACATTACGGGTTATACTCGTGTAATATTCCATAATTTGTTGCGCTTTGTGTGTACATTTGTGTGTACATTTAGCATATAGTGCCAAAAGTCTTGTAAACTCTCAGTAGGTTTCAAATACGTCGAATTTGCCATATACCGTATTCAGAGAGCGGGTCGATCTCTCCACGGGTGAATTCCTACTTCCCGGCGTTATCCGGATTTTTCGCAGAGTTTTTCGATAGATATCGTATGTAGACAATAAACTGTGACCTTGCTCTTGTTTGAAGGTCAAGTATGAAAAACGTAATCAATCTCGGAATAAAACGGTAGATTCGCATACAAATTAAATCCAAGCGACCAGCCTGGTGTCACGGTCACGCTGCCGCACGCCTGCCACAGACACTTTATCACCATCACATAAATATAGATTAACTAGCTGACCCGGCCACGCGTTGCTGTGGCTAACTAAACACAACGCCATCAATTGGATGGTTATTCAACCTTTATAACCACCGCCATCTTTGAGTTTATCGCGAAGAGACAAACAGACAGACTTTAATTTATAATAGTAGATATGGTACGAAAGATTATAATAATGTGCATGAAATGCTTGAGGTAACTAACGTATTTAAGCTCATAACGATTAATACTGTATCCATCTAACTTTTCAATTGCCGCATTGTACGTGACCATTTTATAGAAGATAGAATGGGTATAGTAAGCTATCCGTAAAAGATAGATATATGCCATCGCGGACTTTTTTGTAGATCTAAAAAAGAGGAATATCCCACCATGCATTGCTTTGTTATTGTTATATCTCAAAGGGATTAGGCAATGTTTTTGATGAAAGCTCCCAGGCGGCTTGACTTTTTCCGACACTTCTAACAATTATCGTTATGTTTCAACCAATTTTAACAAATCCTCGACAAATTATATACCTAAATCTTCCTCACGAATCACTCTATCTATTGGTGAAAACTGCATGAAAATCCGTTCAGTAGTTTTCAGTTTATCGCGAACAAACAGACAGACAGACAGACGACGTGGAGGACTTTAATTTATAATATGTAGAGATTTATGGGTTAACCATTATCGCAAACCGTTTTCAGCTTGGAATCTCATTTCAAAAGACAGGACGCCATACTGTTTTATTATTTATTAGAAAACATCAAATACAAATGACTAATTTATTATAACTTATGTAGGTACCTACTACATCTCTTGCTTAATTTCTTATTCTCCAACTATCTTAATTCTACCAATTGACGTAGACTTTATGGTTTCCGGCAGCGCATTATAATATTTCAACCCTTTGTGGAGTAATCTAGAAGTTATGTAATAATATAAACCATAAAGTTATTTTAATGCCCGGACCACACGAGCCTAGTATTTCAAGCCAGGATAACAAGCTACGCTAGTAACCTAGTAACTCTAGCTACTTTTAATTTAGTTTTTAGAACTAGCTTTGTTTTTAACCTATAAACCTGGTGAGGGAGCAAAGGAAGCTTTTTTTAGATTAATTACGTTTGCTTTTTACAAGCTCATTTACATTAATATAACATTTGTCAATGCGGTTCAAAATAGTAATAAAACTCTGGTAAAGTCGGCTCGTAACTGGAAAGACTGGAAAGTATTATAGATTTATGGAAACCGCCATGATTCTCAAGCTTTGTTTAACTGTAAAGAGTAATTTTTAAATCTCTCAACGTTACCTACCCTCGGTATTTATTAAGTACATGTATGTTAACGAATTTTAATCCGAAACGTAATGCAAAGAGAACCGGGTGTGACCAGCCCGCCAGGCTGTTATATTTCCACTCATAAAATCTGTTGTATTAGGTCTTATAGACTATAGACTACCATTTTCACCAACTGAAACCACCGCGTCGAAAGGTTCGGCCGTCCGACCGCCCTTTCCTGAAATCAAGCCCATTGTTCGTTACCTTCCCTCATGTTTTCTTTAAAAGGTAGGCATGTTGGATGTACGTGTAGACGGCTTAAGCCGTAGCCAGCCAAATAGATTTTACAAGTTTATACTTAGAAATTCCAATATAAATTAAGCGTAGGTACTAAAATTACTTTTAACAACGTGACAGTTTAATGTTTTTCGGGAATGGTAAATTTAGCGTCATTCTGCAGATTGTGGTGAATTTAACATCAAAGGTGTTTTAGTTATGTAATGAGTTCGTTTATTCGTTAAAATATAATATGAATGCCTTACTCTAAACTTAAGTCTACAGCTACACAATACTCGGCGCAACCTGGGTTCCGATTAAAAAAAATAATGCCTTACGTGCATTAATTTGCAACCCGTATTTTGATTTTTGGTATACTGGCAAATAGAGCTCTGGGTCAAAAATATGAATCCATAGCATGTCGAGTAATTTTATTTTTTTTCATTGTTACTTTAATAGTATAACCGCTTTTTGAAGTAAAACTTCTTTGCGCGCGCTTGACTTGGGGAGTAAGCTGGTGAAGGCTACCCCCATTTCGACCGATTTCTTACATATCTGCCTTAAACATTTGAAGTTTTTGAGCTCTTAAAAAAATTTATGTTATTTTTTAAGATAATGTCTAAACGCGTTCCACGCCGAATCGCAACTTATATAAAATTCCCTCGAAAGAAAAAAATCGCAAAGTATACTTCGAAAATTATTATAAACACGTTTGTTTCAATTATTTTACAAGTTAAAGTTGTGAAAAAATTCACAATGTTTTATTTAAATGATACTTAAGATACATTCCACGAGATTTTTGCTCTATTTTAAACGAGTCGTGTTATATTAAACATTTTTTAATAAATGTTTAATATTTAAATGTTAGCGCGCTCCTCTAATATCCGTGATTTCATATCTCTCCATCGTCTTCTTTTTGAGCCCGGTTGCGGCGTCTGAATGCGTGACGAGAGCGTTACGACAAGTGTGATCGGGCGAGGCGAACGTTCGGGCCTTTACGCACTCTTGACTTAGGGAGTAAGCTGGTGAATGCGTGACGAGAGCATTATGAAAAGCCTTAAATATATGGTAATGTCAAATATACAGTGATTTTAAATATCGTTTCACGGCATCTATTTCATTCTATTGAACAAACTTCGCAATATAAAATATGGGTTCAATCGATATTCCTGAAGCCACGATTGTATTATTCAAGCGTAAGTCAACTTTCTCTGTATAGTTTTGTTATCACTTCTCATCTAGCTATCACTTCCAAAGTTTCTCCCAGTCCCTGAGGAATTTCGAAGTGCTGTGATAATAAGCAACCATTTTAGAAACGTAAGCACTAAAAGGACTCAGAATATCGAATAGAATTGTAGTAATTAAGTTTGTTCGGCTTTACTTCTAATTTAATATGATAAAGAATATTATTTGTCATGGATCAAATTTTGAAACAAATGTCTGTGAATAGTTTTGTTTTTTTTTACATTAATTCCACCCGAGGAAAAAAACCCTCAGGTGGATAGTATTTTTAGGGAAATAAAGGAAAAGAGGTTCTGAGGAGGAAAAAGGAATGAGGGGTGGGTAGGATTCTGGGGGTCAATACGTCCCGGAGTGACAAATGTATGAATCTATCCCTCCCACTGCGGTGCAAGTGGGTCGAGAGAGTCCGGCTGGATAGGTCTTGGTTAGGTCTCTCATCCAGTCTCTCCCGCTCTGACCCGCCACGCGGTATGTGGGTAAACGCATTCACAGTCAAGACCTACACAAACCTCAACCCATGAACCCTGGCACCCATGCTAAATCACCAAACGTAGCTCCGTATAGGAGCCCCCGAGGAAAATAATTCCCCTCAGGGCCTATGCCATCATCAGCATCCCGCTGTGTGGAGGGTCTTTTTAGGAAAGGAAGGAGAGGGAGCTCTGGCATGGAAATAGGTACGGGGAGTGTGTAGGAATCTGGGGGTCAGTGTGTCCCAGTGTAGTGCAAGGAGATGTTCTGGTACAGTCCTGCTGGAGAGGTCGAAAGGACTCCCTCCACCAGTCACTCTCGATTCATCCTACCACACATTTGATTGACATACGCATCCGTCTCCAAGATCCGAATAAACCTCCTCCCATGAATCCGGGCAACCGTGCTAAGTCTCCAAACGCAGCGAACCATTTGGAGAGACCTTTGGCAGAGGTGTTGGTTATCCAATAGATGATTCCCGGAGTTGCGCCTCCCAAATTGAAAAAGACCAGTGGTAAATTTAAACCTTTTTGTGTTTGAGTTACCTACAGCTTGCTACTGTCTGGAGATAGTAAGACTAAAGGCATTTCCAATTGGGGTATGTTGTGAGGCTGCAGGTGGCGCGGAAGGGAAGGAGATAGGGAAGAGGAAGGCTATTCAGATCTGGTCACAAAACATGGCTAAAATCATTTCAAGCAACGTATTGATTATGGATGGCGGTCTTTCGCCAGGACAATACTGAGAGTATCTTCCACTCTGAAATCTATCTCTTTCACACCGTTAAACATATATTTCAAAGCTACGTACACTTTTTTTTTTTATTTCGGTAAAACTTTAGAATGGCGCAAAAAATTCATCAATCCGACTATAAAAAAATGTTACACGAAACGTTCGGATTAAATATAAATAAATCTCTTTAATAACACGCTTATCAGAAAATAGGATTACTAACAGGATTACGAGACCGTAAGCGTGAAATGTTACTTTCATTTAAAATAGTCGATGTTAAGAGATGGGGGAGGGATTTGGCACGTGGTAAACATAAATTTGTTAAAATTCTAACGGTAAGGAAAAAGGATAGCCATTGCGTGAAAACTTTAATTAAAAATTTGTTAACCCCTCAGGCTAATTTGTTCGGTTTTCGGAGCAACTCATTTAGGTCTCATGGAAAGCGTTGTATCTCCCTTACTATCGTGGTAGAAATACGATCCAAACGGTGTTAGAAAGAGAAACCACCACACTTTACATTCAAATCTAAAAGTTAACCGCAAAATAATTAAAATTTACAACTTTATGAATCCAAGGTTTTCGACCACAATTTAAAAAAAAAAAAAAAAAATTCCGAATTTTTTATTAATTATTATTCCATGAAATGACAAAAAAGCGAATTACGATAACGTTTATAATACATTTGCCTCATAAAATATGTGTGCGTTTATATATATTTTTTGGTATCGTATATATAATTTTAGTTAGAAAAAATCAAGGTAAGCCAATTTAAAAACTTTTTATGTCTGAATTAAAAATTCATGTTTATTTCGAATTACAAAATTTGAAAGCGTATTTTATCACATTTCAAAAACAGTTTTTAGTTTTCGTATGCGTTCAGAAATATTCCATTTATTTGGATTTTATTGCTAAGCGGAAATATTTTGACCTTCCGAAATTAGGCCCGAGACCTGATGGGTTAATATTAATCAAATCAATCTGGGAATAAAACTGTAGATTTTTATTAAAAAAAAACAAATCCACACAGCCCGATACAGACACTCTGCTTTGAATAGATAGAAATCCACGGACGTAGGAATATATGGACCTGCCCTAAGTAATAAAAGCGTATTATTTCCCCCTCCCCATAACGGTTCCATGGAACCGCCTGGGCTTACGAGAGCCGCCTCCCTTGAATCTAAAAACGTGACGTCATCATTCTTGTTCTGACCAGCGCCGAAGTCACATAGTACATTTTACGAAATAACAAGGCAAAAATGGTAGCTTGTGCTATGAAAACGTGTAAAAATAGAAGTGAAAAGGAGAATAAACCAAATTGTCGTATTACATTCCATAGGGAAGCATTATTTTACTTTATTTTAAGCTTATTCGAATTATATTATTATATTATCAGTTTTGTAACATATACTATCATGAACGTGTTTACACACAGCCGTAATATGCGTGGGATGGCGTATTTCAGCATATCGCTCGCCATATATTCCGATTGGGAATGTACGGCGAGCGATATGCCGAAATACGCCATCCCACGCATATTACAGTTGTGTGTGTGAACACGTGTTAACGCTCAGAGGGCGTGTTCACACACAGCTGCGACGTAAAACACACAGCCATTTGCAAAAGAATCAGGGGTGTGCCTTCGCCTTTTGCGCTCTGCTAAAATATCTAATCGTATCATTTGGAACGTCTATCTTTTCATGTGTTATTTCTTGCTGGAAATCCGTGGTATTAATAAAGGATAATAAACCAATAATTTTTAAATTTATCACACTTTAAGGGCCTTATTACTAAACGAGTTTTGAATTTTACGCAACTCATAAACGTGGAATAAAGTATGGTTTTTTTTTATTAGGCGTTATTGTATATTTTGCTTTCTTAATTATGTACTCCATCGTGGTATGTTTAGAAGTAAAATGTAGATACAGTGAGCATGTTTGGAATGAAAAATGTATGTGACATTTTGCTGTCCGATGATATTTTTTATCAATCAAAATTTAAAATAAAATATTTTTCTAACGCACGTCGCCACCGATTATATTATCTTTGGATCACACTGTCACGTCTCAGCGGACCACGTGTTAGGTAAGCGCGTTGTTTCGTATTTACGGTATTGCTGAGTGCTGGAACGAGAATGAGTGCTCACGGCCATCATCACAGTCAACAGATTAATACCTTCTTACTATGTTGGCTCATCTTTTTAATATATTCAGCTGTTATTATTGTACTGTTTTTAGCATCGATAATATAACTCCTGTACATGTTATGTTGTTTTCTCTTAAGCTGTGCTGTTATTTTTGTACGTTATTTAAACCTCTGTAAGTTGTTTATTGAATGCTGTTCTCACAAATATAATGTTATCCTTAACCCTTTTTGTCTTTTTCTTTTCACTTCTTCCATTGTCCATAGACAATGTAAGAAATAATTTAATGGAAGTTATATATATTATATAAATATTATTTCTTTAAACAATATTATGCATAGTCTGAGAATACTGTTACTGTGTCGGTGTAGGTATATAATACTGTTTTACTAAGTTTCTGCTGATATATGCTTAAATGTAGCTAAACAAAAAATATTATACCCAAAAAATAAATAAAAAGCACCTTCGTCGTCAAAATATTCCAATTAATACCCCACTCCTGGCTACGCACGATCCGATTTGCAGAACCCAGATAAGTCGGGAGGTTTAGGGGGGAGGGGGGAAGTTGTTGCCTATACACAATGCGTCGATGTGGTGGTGAGAAGTACCTATCTATGTAAATCTGGTCACTAAACACGCCTAAAGCCATTTCAAGCAGTTGGGGCGATACTAAGAGTATCTACAAAAAGGAGCAAATAATAATGTAACTGCTACGTGCTACGTATTATTGTAATTAAATAACATGTGAAATAATTTAGGTAAAATAATTTTAATTAAAAGAGATAATTACATTATTTTTATTAACTAGCAGACCCGGCCACACGTTGCTGTGGCTAACGAAACACAACGCCATTACCCAACCTTTATAAAATCCTCACCACCCGCTTGCCTGCTGCCCGCTGCCTGAATTGAATATTTGAATTTCTCGGCTTTTCTCTACTATAATAAGCATGTAATATACACATAAACCTTTCTCTTGAATCACTCTATCTATTGGTGAAAACCGCATGAAAATCCGTTGCGTATTTTAAAAGATCAATGCGCACATACATTTTGAGTGACTTCATTTTATACTATGTAATTATATAGCAACAGAGCGGTTGTGATAACCCTAAAATCTGTCAACCATCACGAATGTGGGCGGTTCTCAAATGTGCTCGTCGCTGGTTACAGGGGTAAGTAAATTATGGAACATTTGTAAAAGTGTCTTAACTAAATACGGCAACCAAATAGTTGTCTGTGAAAAGATGCGAACTTTACTTTGCTTATTCAGACTTCGCAAATATGTTAATAACGTAGCGAGCAATTCGCGCTCCCACATAAAAAGGTCTATTCATTAAAAAGCAGATGTTATTTTTAAGAACTAAATGGCGATATTATAATGCGAGATGCCTATACACTGTCAGATTAATTTTTCAACCAATCACAGTCATCTTCCCCTCTTCGTACCGCCATAGTTGATTTTTCCCCTCACCTGTTATTTCTGGTCTATTGAATTTGGATGTCTATGTAGAAATCAATAGATTTGTGTATAAATCTTCGACGGGTCGTTTACATTTTCAATTTATTTGCATTCCTTCCAAGCCATAGATTTTTATGCATGTAATCGTTTGATATTCGATATATTAGACCACGTGTACAATACATTACACGTGTCTCGTTTATTTAGCAGTGGGGTGCCTAAACTTTTCTACCAGCTTTCTGAAATATGGATATCTGATAATCCGATTCAAAGTGCCATAGTCCCACACTCTCCAGACGGTTAGGAGCAGTTTTTTTTTTACATTAGCTCCACACAGGAGGCCCTGATAGGCCTACGTTATATTAGGGGGTGCTGTGTGAAGGGTCTTTTTAAGAAAAGGAAGGGCGGGGCGTGAGGGGCGGATAGGAATCTGGGGCTCAATGTGTCCAGGAGTGTCGGACGTATGAATCAATCCCTCCAACTGCGGCGCAAGGTTTTGGGTCGAGAGAGTCCGCGTGGAAAGGTCAAAAGGCCTCAAACAGTCTCTATCGATCGGGCCCGCCACGCAGCAGGTGGGCAGATGCATCCGCCAACAAGACCTGAAAAACTTCAGCCTATGAACCCGGGCACGCCTGCTAAGTCACCAAATGTAGCGAACCACTTGGGATGACCTATGGCAGGGGTGTTGGTTATGCACTAAATGGTTCTCGGGCGTCGGTACCCACACCCGCCTCCCTTGCGCGGTATTCACATTAAAAATAATTTGATTAAAAGTTTTTTTTATATCATCTCAGTGGTTAAGTGGGCATCGCGTTTTGGTCCCACCCAAGCGTTCCGTGTTCGATTCCTGGGCTGGATAAGTCCCCCATCCCCCATCACGACTAAAGCAACATTTTCGGCTTAATGTAGTGTAGGATTTTCAAATATTTTCGCGTTTTTCGTAATCCGGGAATGTTTGTCTTTCTTTAAAAAAAAAGCATATTATCGAGGCTTCTGACTCACACAATATTGTCATTTTTGCCTCGTCTGTTTTTAAATTATTGTATTATCATTTTAATATCTAATGTTCTTTACAAGGTATTTAGTCATTTTACATAAAGATTAACTTTCAAATATTTTCCAGTTTACATGATCTAATAAATTTCATTATTCTCGATATGGCATGAAACTTGGTTGAGGAAACTCTGTTAAGGGGGCATTACCAGAGAAAACCGGAAAAACGTCATTTTCAAAAAAGTTTTTAGACGTATTGACTCTTTTCCACAAAAAATTATCAATGGATTTCGAAAGATTGTTCTTTTATCTAGCATTCGTATGTAATAAATTTTGAGAAATTTTAAAAATTTTAATTATAATAAGGTTATTCCGTAGGTCGTTGGCAGATTTGTTCAATTTTCAAAAAAGTTTTTGTATTATACCACACCCATTTCAAATAATATAATTATGCAGTAAAATAAATCAATATACTCGTATTATCTAGCAAACGTATGTTTTAGAATTTTAATTTTAGTTTCTATAAAATCATTAAAAAATATGTACGTACATGTGTTTCTTGGCAAAAATTGGTCCGTTTGTGTATTTATTTGCGCACTTACAAACTAATATATTTCAGATTTTTTTAACATTCTTATTAAATTTAGACATTATTGAAAAATGATAAATACTTATAATCAAAAAATAACTACAAAAAGTACATTATTTTAAAAGTTTTATCATCACGCCTTTCAGCATTTTTGGATGAAGGTATAAATTAAAGCTAATTTGAATTGAAATAAATTCGATATTGAGTTATGATTTAAAAAAGCTGGTACGGAGAATAATTAATCTTTCTCATTGTAACCGCCCTGCACGATCGTAAGAACAACTTTCGATGAAATGTGGATTTTCGTCCGCTGGCTGGTTAAACGCTCTTAAATTCTGAACTTAATAATGTGCGCTCGACATCTTCAATTTGTTCACATATCGAGCACATTGGAGAATCAGAGAGGCCTACCAAACACAATATTCTTTCCGTTAGTGCATGTTCAGATCTTAATATAAAAATGATTCTCATTTCGAATCTTTTCAAATTTACCTCAGTGAACCATCGTTTTGGAGCTTTCTGTACTATTTTCCCTTATTGGTGGACAACGTTTCAAAATGATTATTCCACATATTATTATTACACATGGAATTTATTTTTGGCAGTAGGTAATCTTCAGCATCCGGCGTCCAGTCGTACATGATTCCATTCACACATGTTTCCAACAAATCTGCCTCTTCATTTCCATGTATTCCTACATGAGATGGAATCCATTGTAAACATATGGACACACCTTTCTGCTGTAGCCGCCTTATTTGTTCTACAATGTTGTCGGCTATTTTCCTACAGGCAACTCCTTTCGAAATACTTGTAATATGTTGAAGCGCACTTTTAAAATCACTTAATATTACAATTTGATTCCACTTATGTTTAATTGCATATTCCTTGATTGCTATCAATTCTGCCTTCATAATAGTGCAATTTTAATTCAATTTTATTTGATAGGAAACATTATTTTGCATTGAAATGAAAGCTGCTCCAGCTTGGTCTGATTTTTTTGATCCATCGGTGATGGTTAAAAGTACTGCACATAGATGACGCCACTTTCGTTAGCGGCTCGCACGCGGATGTTTCCAGCAGGTCGGTTTAAGCCCAAAATGATCGTAGTTTGGTATCGCTTCTCGGCCTGTTGGCTAAGATCAAAGTGTAGTATCTGTTCTTATCAGCTTAATATCTGATAGTTCCCGCAATGCGGGACCAGTATATTAAACTGATTTTTGTAATGTGACGGGATGTTCGGGGCTTGCTCCACTCCTGTCGCGGGTTGGCCCGGCATTGCAGTGCCGCCGGGATCGGCCCATCTTACGATTTCATGGCGTGGAGAACGAACCAACTCATAAGTTCGGTTCTCGGTCTCGGTTCGCCTTTAGGTGACGTACTTCATTCACTTCATGTCGTGCTTCGTTCATTCCTCGTTGTGTTGTTCGAAATTTCGAATCGATTGTTGACACCGCGGTTCCAATTACGGAATATCATAAAAACCGGTTCGGAAAAAAAACAGAGTGTGCAGTTCGCACGCGGTAGAAGTGCAACCTCCAGAAAACTAAAGTAGACAAGAGTGGGGAGACTACGAAGCACTTTTTTTCAATGTGAAGGATGATTTTTGTCGTCGAATTCCAGTGCATCTTTTTCTATACATTTGGTCATCTTATTCGTATTTGTGGTGTCTTCTTCGGAGTCGTTACATCTCTTTTTCTTTTGACTGTTCATTTTAGAGTGGTTTTAAGATTGGATAGTGATTGTGCAAAAATAGAAATACTTTTTTTGGATTTCGTAGGATTCGACCCCTGGTCGGCTAAATGTCTGCAAAAAATCGTCAGGCGTTTTATAGTATACCACTCCACTAAAGGGGACCTGAGTGGAACCGTTGATTTATCATATTATTTAGGAAACGAGTACCCGTGAATAAAATAAATTGTTTATTACTATCTCATTTTCTCGCAAGCTAAACCTTATAGATGTATGTGTTTGAATCTTTTTAGTGTTGCTTGCTTCCGTTTCATCGAGTTTCAAATCACAACGGTGTTTAAGAAGTTTTCACTTCAAAACTTTGACCACCCCAGAAATAAAGTACAATTTTCACGACTTTCCTAAGTCCTAAAATACAGACTTGGAGATAAACACTCCGAAGTTTATTTCCGGTGATATTCCATTTTTCTGTTTGCTCTGCGATGATATTGAAGAAGCCTTATTGGCTATAGGGGGAAATATAAAAACGTTCCCAGGAACGATTTCCCGTCTCAGGGATTAAGTGTGTTTTCTCAGAGCCTTACCGGAAATTATTATCAGTTTATTCCGTCGAAAAATCAATACCCCAGAAAGGTATTTTGGAAACCGACCAGACTTACAAACATTTTTATGATTAATTTGTTTATTTTTGTATCTTTATTTCTCACTGAAAATGTTTTTTTTTAATTTTGGAAAATACAGTTGTATGTTTTGGTTAGTATATAAGAAAAAAGTTTTTTTTTTACATGAATACCGCACAAGAATCCCAACTGCTCCCGTCTGGAGCCAGTGAGACTCATCCCCAATTGGGGTATGTTGTGAGGTTGAAGGTAGTGGGGAGGGGAAGGAGATCGGGAAGAGGAAGGTGGGGAAGTACCTGGCTATTCAGATCTGGTCACCAAACACGGCTAAAGCCATTTCAGGCAACGTTTCAATTCTGAATGGTGGTCTTACACCAGGGCGATACTGAGAGTATCTTCCACTCTGGAACGTGCCGCAAATATACTATATATTATTTAAAATGAATAAATTGTGAAATACACAAATTAATCAAATAAAATTTATTTGCGACGCCGGAATTCGATTCCGCGACCTTCGGAATGCGAGTCAAGCGCCTTACCACTGCACTACGCCGGCCGTCATGGGTAGGAATCTGGGGGTCGGTGTGTCCTGGAGTGACAGACGTATAAATCCATCATTCACTGCGGTTCGAGGCGATGTTTTGAGAGAGTCCTAGTGGACAGTCTCTCGCGATCCGGCCTGCCACGCAGCTGGTGAGTAGACACATCCACCGCTAAGTCCAGGCAAACCTCACCCTTTGAACCCTGGCGCCCCTGCTAAATCACCAGTGACATATGGTAGTGGTGTTAGTTATCCGTAAATGGTTCCTAGTGCGGCGGTAAACATACCCGCCCCCCAAATTGAATCTGAATCTTAAGTATCAGGTTATGAAGAAGAAAATCGGACAATCGTTTACACCCTTTAATAGTCCCTTTTTCTTTATTTCAGCTCTCTCTATTTCATACTAGACGCCATGCTCACGGTCGTTAGTATAGATATTCCAGAAGATAAAAATTACTCAACGAAATGAGGCCACGAACTCTTCAACTTCCGTATCTAGAATCTAAAATGGCTCCCAAAACTAAATTTTTAATAACTTATGCATGAAAATCACAGTCGTATATTTCCCAGAAATTGCAAACGCTATCTTTATTGCGAAAATTGTCACAGCCTTCTTTTTACAGTATACAATAGTTACCGTAAATGAAAGTATTCGTATCTTGGTTGTGGATTTATCAAAGGAAAATTCTTCTACGAGTAGGAACTATATTCACTGTCTTCCGTCTCCCGGTGCATAGCCAGAAAATATGACAATAGTTTCTCGAGTTGTATACTTTTGTCATTTATAGTGTTTCCTACCTATCACCATTTAATACACAGCCACAACTTTACCTATTATGGGTTTTATGGATCCCTAAGCCGTAAATGTGGTAAAATCATGTTTGACCATGTTACAAATGTGAAGATCCGAAAATAATGCAAGGCTGAAGAAAGTGTATTAAGAAATATTAAGAAAGGAACGTTTAGATTGTTTGGACTTATTTGATCGTGGAGTGTTTGACCGGAGAAAGGAGATATGATGCGAAATTTAATGGTGAAAAAAAATGTGTTCGCCCCAAGAAGACATGGCACAACAAAGTGAATCGAATGCTTGAGTCGGGTCATGTCAAAAGAAATGTCAGGTTGTTCAACAGCAAAAGTTGCTGTTGGGACATATTTTAATGTGATTGAAGCAAAGCGTGGGAACCAATGTAATGAATCGTGTGTCGGTTTATCCTCTCTTCCTACCCAGTGGCGGCTCGAGCACGTTTTTAGTGGTGGGGATCGATATTTTTTTTTACGTACTGTACCGCAATCTTACCACCCGTAGAATATAATATAAAATTTCTCAAAAAAATATTTTATGGTCTAATCATGCCAGTCGGATATCTAAACACAAAATAATATAAAATATCCAAAGATATATGCCAACTTACAATATAGTATAATAAAAATAAAGCTTTATCTTGCAAGATTATTTTTTTTTTTTTTTTTTTTATTATTTGTTTATCTTAGAATTGCTACATATTATAATTTTACTGGTCTTCCATTAAAAGCCTTAGCTTGTGGATGGAAGAAGAGTTGACATTTCATATATTATGTACAAATACAGTCACGTGTACAGTTAATACAATGCAGTTAATACAGTTAATACATTTCATATAAGTACAATCACTATTTACTATAGTCATGTATTTCAATATATATATATATATATATATATATATATGTAGATATCAAACTAATTTGAACGCGAGCGATTCCCGCCCGAAACTTCGCAAACAAATGTTTCTGTGGGGATCCAAAGAATTGTCCCCGCGGGTATTTGAATTCACATACGACTGCGCATGCGCAGTTGCATACGATAGCGAAACAACGCAAGGAAAGTATGCGGATACTTCGGATCGTCCCCCAAGTGCGCATTAGATTCTGCGCACTGAGAAATTGACCCGCTATTTTGTGCTCCGTACATTGTTCGCTGTACGCGCATAGGGTCTTATTAAAATCATCCGGAATAATTATTTGTATTTTATTTCTGCAAATGTTAATTACTTTTATGTTTAAAGAATTCATTCATTTTGGTGAAGACAACGCATCGACTGTTATTTCCTTTTCCTTTAGTAGGTTTTGAGTGTAGCTGGCGGGGACCGACCCCATTGTCCCCCTGTGAAGAACCGCCACTGTTCCTACCACTGCGAGGAAATGGAGTTATGGTTAATTACCAGCAAACGCCAAAGCAACTGTTAGGAATCAAAATCAAGACCCGGTAAAAAAAACTTGCTGTTGACTTGTGAAACGAAATAAAAATGCTCTCAGAAATGCCACCTCCAAGGCAAATCTCAAGTAGCACTTTATATTCTAACTGCTTATTGCCTCACCTCCACAACTAATTTTCTTTTCTACCGAGTGTAAATCTATACAATTAAGTGGAAACCGCTGTAATTCTGTATTCCGATAAATAGAAATAAATTAGGATCTTAGTTAAAAATAGGTAAACAAAAAACTCGCCAATGTTTTTGGGCACTTAAATGCCCTCTCGAGAAAAAATAACAAAATGCGTTTGGTGTCGGGAAACTGCGGCTTCACTGTAGGTGTTTGAGGGTACTGCAGAGTTAAGCCAAACCCTATGCCACACACTAGAAGGACCAGTCCCAAAAATTAGGTCAACTGCTATGTTTATATGGGACGATTAAGATGTATGCATTCGCCAAACCCGATGGACAGTGGAGGTTATCCACCACTTACCCGCCCTGGTATAAGTAACAGATGGTTACTCCTTCAAGGCTCTCGCAAGATTCTATTTTTTTTGTTAAACGAAGCTACATTTATTTATTTTGAACGAATCTAGACCTCCAGTGTCCCTGCATACGTTGTTAGAAAGCGGTATGCAAGTGCTTAACAGGAAAATAAAACATAATACAATAAATCAGGTTAGTAATACAAGCAAAATAATATTTAAAGCAAAATAAAACTCATTCAAGAAGCTCATGAGGCAGCATTGCATCATGTGAAAAACCCTGGAAGCACCTGTATAAATAGATAGAGAACATACGATAAACAATTAAGTCTCAAATCATTTGGCAAGTACCGATAAAAACGTAAATTGCATTCAGCCTGATATAAACCACACCCAGCATCCGTATCCCTTAGCCAACCACCCAGTGAAGCCTCAAAGAAAGTTAGTTGAATAATAGAGGTAAAATACCTGAAGACTTAAAGAAAAATTCAGCGTTGAGTGATCGAAAGCCTGACAAAGGAAAGTACCCGATGGACAATATTAGTCAACGGTCCAGATCTGGGCTTTTGGAACATAAGATAAGCCTAGATTAGGGTATAGGAAACAAGGACTCATCCATCGCTGTCTGCAGGTTCTGAATTCTTCACATTACAATATGAATATTTAAATAATATATTGAAATATAAATTCACAAATTTCTTCCACAGTCGTTGTCATGGTATAAATAATCCGCTCTGTTTCAGATATTAATTTGCACTGACAACTGAGCTTCAATGAGCATACTGTCACCTTTTATAAAGTTAGTTATTTTTTCTTGCAACAATTATATCGGTCATGGTGACATTTAAGAATGGGTAGATTTGGTAGATGGGAAAATTGCAGGATGTTATTGACATTTTCTTTTCACTAAGTCTTTGCAAATGAATACTTACCAATCCCACACATGAACAGCATCAATTATTTTGGACACGGTGTTATTATTGATTAATATTAAAAAAAAACGTATCAATAAAGTGGACGATTAAACTTCAATTACAACTGGATAAGCAGAACGGAGCAATGGAAACAGTACCCACCCATCCCAAATTAACATTTCCAGTGGAGTAAATACTATTTTCACGATAATCCCATTTGTTTTCGGTGATAAAACCGGTCCCGCATGGGTGAGATTTTTAGCCACGCAACAGTTTCCTCGATTTCCATAAACCTGAATAAAACCATTCCCTATGCGGCCGGCTAAGGGTGGTGAGTGGCAAAAGATATCCTTTGTGGTTTTGTGTACGATCCGCTGACGGCCTGTTAGGAAGTTCAGCCATGTTTTCAATAAAAGTACTTAAATATTGTTTCTGAAAAGGCAGCTCTCTTATTGCTCCGAGGTGCGATTGCTTCTTCCAGACCTTTAATAATATGTGAAATTCCGTAGCTTTTTGTTGAAACCAGAAAAAAACTGCACATTTAAAGACCTTTCGTGTTAAATGTATTGGTCTAAAACATTGATTGTTAACCTTGTTGGAGGTACTGACCCCCACCAGTTTTATGTGCATTCACCGAACCCTCCTTAACTGGAAAAATAAAATACGATTTTTTCAAATTCAAAACACAGGTACATATTTATATATCAAAACATGGGTACATATATAAATATGTACCTTTGTTTTGAATTTGAAAAAATCGTATTTTATTTTTCCAATTAATTTTTTTTTTTTACGTTATCTCCACCCAGGAGGCCCTGAGGAAAATAATGTCCCTCAGGGCCTATGTCATCTGGGATGCTGTGTGGAGGGTCTTTTTGAGGAGAGGAAGGAATGAACATTGATCTTGAAGAGACCCATGTTGTAGGAAGGAGGAAACACAGAGGCCGGCAAATCATTCCACAGCCGAGCTGTTGAACACAAGAACGAGTCGAAGAAACGACCCGTTCTCATGTGGCAAATGTCAACCGTGTACAAATGTTGGGCACGCGTTTGGCGTGTTTCCCGACTATGAACCGGTGCCGAAGGGATCAATGATGCTAGTTCCTCGGAGCATCTTCCATTGTAATACCGGTAGAACAAGGATAGCATTCCCACCCGACGCCTGTGCTCTAAAGATTGCAATCATAACCAACACCTCTGCCACAGATCACCCCAAGTGGTTCGCTACGTTTGGTGATTTAGCAGGGGTGCCCGGGTTCATGGGGTGAGGTTTGTCTAGGTCTTGGAGGCGGATGACCAGGACATACTGAACCCCAGATTCCTACCCACCCCTTAAACCCTTTTCCTTCCCAGAACTCTCCTCTCCTTCCTTTCCTTAAAAAAACCCTACACACAGCATCCCCAAAGATGACATAGGCCCTGAGGAAAATTATTTTCCTCAGGGCCTCCTGTGTGGAGCTCATGTAAAAAAAAAAAAAAAAATCCGTCTGTTAAGATGGGAGAATCTATCAAGCGGACCGTCCGTTTCTGCACAAAGTCGAGGGTATTTTTCAGGTATTTTGGAGCTCCAGACCAGAGGTGGCTGCCAAATTCAACCGTGGGGCGCACTTGTGATTTGTACAGGGTTAGCAGTTGTGTACTATTAAAGTATCTGCGGGCCCTGTACAGTACGCCCAGTTTCTGTGAGGCTAACTTTACTTTTAGATTAATTAATAATTAATTACGGATCGGTGAATGCATATGAAACTGATGGGGTGGATGTATAAACATAGGTGCACAAAATGAACAAAACCATTAAAACATGATTTTCACACAAAAACAAAAACATGATAATGAATATTACTGCGTGTCTTGACCTCCGCCGAACCCGCGAGACTGACTCACCGAACCCCTGGGGTTCGATCGAACCCAGGTTAAGAACCACTGGTCTAAAACGATTTCCAATGTTGATTTTTTTCATAAGGTTTATTTCCCAAGGGAATAATAAATCATATTTATTTGACTGACATATATAATCCTTTTCTACAGTGAACTAGTAATTCATCCATAAATCGATTTTCACCATTTCTATAGAGCTAACGTCAAAGTGTTGGTAAAATAATTAGAATTTTACAAGAAAATAGCTAAGTTTATCTATTATTTTAAAATCGTGTTCTTTATGTGAAAATGAATAAGTCCTATTCTGGAGCCAGTAGAACTATGTCATCCCCGTGTTTGGGTTTTATTGTGAAGCTGAAGGAAGTAAGTGAGAGAAAGGTGAAGGGGAATGACAGGAAAGTACTTGAATACCTAGATCTATTGACTAAACATCTACATTCAGATTGTCAATAACTTCATTTCATGATCGGGTAGTGGACTTTTTTATATTGTAAAACACTTTTTGATATGGAGTCGTTTTATTTACAATCACTTTTGAATTACAACAATGAAATTAACACTTTTTAATAATCTGGCCCGGCCCCCCGCCTTGGGGTTTTAAGGGAACTGTACCCTAGGTATCGTTTAATGCGAGAGAGATAGTTTTTAGAACAACACCCTTTTTATACTACTAAAAAATAGAAATTACCCGGAGATAAGCTATCCAAAAAACCAACAATAAATGAAATAACCAACCGTAGTACACTACTGGTAACGTGGCATATTCTCGCCAGCCAGTGCCAATAACTAGATACAATAAAATTACATAGATGTCTCTAGTGTTCACTATTTCTTAATAACCTGATCAAGATTAAATCAATGATACATTAACTACAGCAATCATCTCATATATGTCTCCAATAGCATTCTTAACACAGATTACTAGCCACGATAGTTACATTTAACAAAGACAAAAATATAAAACTATTAAAAGTTTTAAATGATTAAAACTAATACCGAGTGGTTTTGACCGTTATTCACGACCTTGAAGTTTTATCGCCCTCTCTCGGTCCAGATCCAAGAAGCTTGCTGATGTGCTACAGAGGTCGTCGGTTTAACAAATAAACGAAATGAGATAACGTAAGCAACTCTCTTTAAAAAATCAGCAAATCTACAATTCCAGAAGGATTTATAACAGGAGGTCGTTGATTGCTTTCCAACGGTTAATAAAAGTACACCCTCGATTGCGTCGAGGGTTTTTTTTAAATCTATCGTGCCATTTTATTTGACGCCACAAAAAAGCGAAGAGAAATTCCTATATTCCCACTTTGAATTTCAATGTCCCGACGCTCGATGGTCGGCTGGAGAAATGTTGGGACTGAAAAACAAGGTATAAATTTGTCGTTGGCACAAGCTGTGCTGGAATACCACCCCACCTCGAATGGAATATTATTATTAAGGATAAATCTGGCAACCCTCGTAGGGTTACTAGGCGTTTGGATTTCTGCGGTATTGTCCCGATTTAGAAGAATTTGTGATCTCGATTCAGACACATATTTTCCCCAAAGAAGATATAAGCCCTGAAGGCAGTTGTTTTTGTTTTCTTTGTGCTTAGAATTAGTGAAAAAAGTGATAAATTCCTGATTGGCACAGATAGTTCAAAAAACGCACAGAGCGAATCGTTCCACGCCTTTTTTTAAACTAATAGTACCTATCCATAATCTATTTTTTAAAGTGAAAACTTCTTTAGCGCCGTTATGATTTGAAACTCGATGTAGCGGAAACGAGCGACACTAAAAAGAGACAAAAATATACATCTACAGCAGCGGTTCTTAAAACCTTTTTGGAGGTACTGAAACCCCACCAGTTTCACATGCGCATTCACCGAACCCTTCTTAATTGGAAAGCGGGGCGTGACGTCAGTGACGGCGGATTACTACAAGGGGTGGCGTAATGGGATAGGATGGGGGTCGTGATCACCACAACGGGGAAGTTTCGCAATGGGATAAGATGGGGCGGGATGGGATAGTGACAATATTCTTCGGAATTTTTTTTCGGGTGTGTGTCTTGCCTTCCACCGAACCCTGAGACTGGCTCACCGAACCCAGGTTAATAACCACTGATCTATAGGATTTAGCCTGCGAGTGAATGAGATAGAATGAAACCTTACCAACGTACACAATACAGCATAGTACCTAGGTACCTACGAAGCGTTGCACTCTGTCAAGCTGTCTTTTATACTGATAAAACAACGTTTTAATAAATTCGCCGGAAGACAAAACAGAATCGTTATAAAAAGCAACGAAAGTTTTACAAGCGGTAGTGCTCTCCAGTGATTTTTTAACATTTTGGCATTGTTTTCTTTATTACAAACTTTAAATTTCACTGTTTCCCTAACCGAGGTGTTTGTACAACGGTCTACAAATTCACAATCAATATGAGCTCACTTTTTAAGGCTCATATTGATTGTGAATTTGTGATACCTCTTGTTTACATATTGCAACTAATTTTTGAAGTGAAAACTTCTTCAGCACCGTTGAAACTTGATGAAACGAAAAAGCGACACTAAAAAGAGAAAAACACATACATCTACATCTACAGGATTTAGCTTGCGATAGAATGAGATAGGATAATCGGTCTCCTCTTTGTGTAGTGCTTTGTACCCTCCCTACTCTTGTCTACATTAGTTTTCTGAAGATTTCACTTCTACCGCGCGTGAACTGCATACTTTTAATTTTTTATCTTACTACGCATGTTTTATATTGATGCCAAGCTGCGATTAATCGATGTTCTTGAAATGGACGGGAACGGCAAAAACAAATTGTAATATTTTAATTAAATGAAGATAATAAATGAACAACAATATAAGCGAAACTCAATCGAAAATCTGGAAACAGAAAAATCAGAAAAAGATATTGACACCTCTGGGACTCGAACCCAGGACCTCTTGCTCTCCGGGCAAATGCAGTGTTTTTTTCTGTCTCCAGATTTTCGATTGAGTCTCGCTTATATTGTCTTTATTTCATAAAAATATTACAATTTGATGTTTTACTCACAAAGTTAAAATAAAATAAAAAATATTCACCTTAGACTTGCAGAAAAGTGAATAGATGTCCCATATTAAATAAAATGGATAAAGATTTATCCAGACACTATCTAGAGAGCATTTAGTTTGGGTTTCAATCTTGCAATCATACATAAAGATAGCAGCCAATAATATATGCGTTAAGAAAAATGAAGATAAAGTGGGTGGTTCTTAGTCGAAGTATGGATACAGTTAAAAATGACCAAATTTGATATCGACACCTTGGCGCAGTGGTTAGCGCGTTTGCCCGAAAAGCAAAGAGGTCCTAGGTTCGAGTCCCAGAGGTGCCAATAACTTTTTCAGATTTTTCTATTTCCAGATTTTTGATTGAGTTTCGCTTATATTGTCTTCATTTAATTAAAGTTTTTTACACTAATCCCGATATCTACAAATATCCTGCAACCCTGACAGCTGGTGGCGTTTTATTGTCTGTATTTCTTTCCTCATCTGTTCTGAGATTGGATTCGTAACACTCGAGTCAGATACTCGTAACTTCTAGCCCCGTATTTTTTTCTCATTTTCACACTATTAGGTGATTACGATAAATAAGAATGGGTATTCTAATTTCCATAAGCTCTTAGCCCATTTAAAATTTATTTTGTAATAATATTGTTAATAATATTATGAACACACTTTACTTTATTTAGTTTACCTTAGTATAAACATTAAAGTACATTTTTATTATCAACTAATGTAGGTATTTGATATACCTACGAGACACATTTTTCAATACTTTTGAAGATGCTGTAATTTCAGTTTGAAAGCGGAGTAGGCGTATATAATAAAACAGATTCGTTTAATCTCTAGTGCTGTTGGTTTTTAATATAAAATATCGTTTTGCCATTTATTTCGCGAAGTAGGCATCGTGTAAGATTCCTGGAATCTGTAAATGTGTATCCATAAGTAAATAATAAAAAAAATTATAAGACAGAAAACTGGTAATTATGTTGATTTTAAAAATGTCAAATATAAAATAGATCCCAACTTGAAAAAAGCGAAAATTCTTAACTTTTGGCTAAATCTAAGACTTCAAAATACCAGGGCATATAATTTTCTATCTACATAGGTAGTTATGTAAAGAAGAGTGTCCTGATGTGGGTTTTTCTTTTAAATAAATCTACAGTTTTATTCGGAGATTGGTGAAATTTTGTCAATTGACCTTCAAACCAGAAGAAAGGTCACTACTTATATGAGATTTTGAAAAAACACCCCCATCTGCTTTCCCTACCCCAAACAGCAAAATGTTGATTTTTCTTGATGCAATTTTGCACAGTGGATTGAAAGTCAAAAATAATAAGAGGAAAATTACTTTCTACGTCTGATTTCGAAAACTTTGCAATATTTATATATATCTACATACATAACCATGCAGCTGGTATAGAGTCGTCGCTGAATATTAGATTTAGTGAAAATATAAGCGTTTAAAATAAACACATCTCTTGACTTTTATGGTTTCCTAATTTATTTTAACCAAATATGTACCTGAAAAATTTAGAAAAATTTATTTAGAAATTAATTTAATTTAGAGTTTGAAAAAATAATTACAACCATTTTAACCATTAATAGGTATGTATCTGGAAATACCATTTAATTTAGAGTTTGAAAAACAATTACAAAAAAATTACCATTTTAATCATTAATATGTACTTGGAAATACCATTTAATTTAGAATTTGAAAAACAATTACAACCATTTTAATCATTACAACGTACCTGGAAATACCAGTTAATTTAGAGTTTGAAAGACAATTACAACCATTTTAACTATTAATACATACCTGAAAGTACCATTTAATTTAGAGTTTGAAAGACATTTACAACCATTTTAACCATTAATAGGTACATACCTGAAAGTACCATTTAATTTAGTGTTTGAAAAACAATTAAATAATATAAGGAAAATATTAAAATACATGTGTACATTTATTTCTTGTTTTTCAGTGGCATTGTGATGTAAATAGCTGAAAAAATAACTTCAATTATTAACGGCAATTTGTCCAAATACTGGAATTGTCGGGGGTTCTTATAGATTTTTCCAAGAATATTAATGACAAAACCTTGAGAATCGCGAATAACAAAAGAAAATTTGTCTTTTGGCCGCCTTCTAACAGAAATAAGTATGTTACTCTGTTCATCAGGCCCGGACTGGCCAGGTCCGCAGGTCCGCGATCGCGGAGGGCCCCAGGCGCGAGGGGGCCCCGAAGGGGCCCCACAAAACGCACAAAAAAGTTTTTGTCTTGTTAGTAGTTATTTTGTGTTCTTGGTAATGTTTGTTTACATTTTTGAAAAAAAAAATACATTTTCCAAAAGTAGAACATGTCCAACAACTGTTTATATCTCGCCGTGTATACGAAAGCTTTATACGATCCACTGTCATCCGCATCGTGACGTGTGTCGTGTGTCCACCGTCCAGCAGACAACTCATAAATGAACTAATATCGACAACTGCACCGCGATGTCCTAAAAGATCAGCTGATCACTCAGTAGGGCCGCGCAAGTGCATCGTCCTTCCCCTCCCCCCTTTCCTACATTTATAATAACATCCACCCCACACTATTGTTTTCAAGCCACTACAAGTCGATTTTATGCGATGAGGTTTGCTAAATTTACAGCGCAGTTTTTTTGTTGTTATTTAATTTAATGTTAAATAATTTTTTTTGTTTAGAGTTGAGTTGTGGTACATTATTTGATTAATTCATATTACAAACGGAACAAAAACAATGAAGAGAACTTACAAGAGTGGTTTTCAAAAAAGAGAGGAAAATAAGAAAAAGAAAAAGAAGATTTCCAGTGTGGCAGTTCAATTTTTACGTGGTTAAAACCATCAAGCTCTACCTCAGAGATAAACGATGACACGACTGTAGGTAAGGTCATCAAAATTTTAGATTATTATTTTTATTATGGGTTGTAATTTTTTGAAATTTAGTTATATTTAATCTACATTTTTACGCACGTACTAAGAACTTAACAATATTAGCTTTTGCTTTTTTTACTTTAAAGGTTTTTACTAATAAGGCTAATTAATTATAATTTAAACAAAATAAACTGTATAAAAAACTTTCTCACATTGGGGATAAATTCACAATAGAAATGTGTTAAGGCCTACGTCATTAGGAGGTACTTTATGCAAAACATGAATAGTAGTTTGTCGGTTTATTCATCAATGGTCAAAATATAATTATTACGAGCAATGTTTTAAATTAATTATATTGTAACTACAATTAGTTATGATTTTGAAAATCATAATTAATTCTAGTTACAGAATGGTATAGTAAAGGGGATTCCCTAACTTCTTCTTGTACAGATTATCCATCGTCTCTTGTCGGCGAATGAAGCTCCAATTCTGATTCAGAAGATGATGAAGAAAATCAGGAGACCTGTGATGCAGCTAAACAACAACTTAGGTGTTTCATTTGTCCATACGAAAGTGACCCAATCACGATTATAAAAGCTTTCATGGAAAAACATCCTAATCAAGTTGTAGAAGGAAAAAGTACAAAATTTCCATTTGAGCCTTCTAAACTTTATTACCGACATTTGCCAAGTGGTGAAAAAATACACCGAAAATGGTTATCATATTCAATTCAGCTGAATAAAGTGTACTGTTCGTGCTGTGTGGCTTTTGGAGATAAAGGACACAGAGACTCTACCTACATTACTGGTTATGATGTTTCTTCAAAAAATGTGTATAAATCAGTAGAAATACACGAAAACTCTACCCATCATGAACTTGCTGCGAAAGCAGCTTTTCAGAAAGTCAAAAGGGCTACGATATTTCAAATCTCATGAATACCAACCAAACTAAACAGCAAGAAAGTGAAATTCAAACTAGAAGATTGGTCATCCAATAGATAGACATAGTTTTGTTTATAGGAAGGCAAGGCATTGCCTACAGAGGTGACAAAGCAGAAGCAGCCTACGCTCTTGATTCTTTACAAAATCATGGTAATTTCCTTGAACTGGTCATGTTGGTGGCTAATTATGATGTAATTTTGCAAAGCCATGTAAAAAAATGTATCAAAGACTGCAAAAAGCACAGAATAAAAATAAAGGACAAAAGAGAAGCCACAGGAAAGCAATCTAAAAAGCCCATTGGACGAGGATCAATGTTGACTTTGTTATCAAAGACTTTCATTAACAAGTTAATCAAGATAATAAGCTCGATGGGTCGAAACATTATTTTGAACGACCTCCAGGATAGCATCATCTACAGCTGCTGTTCCAATTGCTGTCATGGTCCAATTGGAAATATGCGTCCGCTATGTCGTTCAAGGAAAAGTGTATGAAAGACTTTTAGAGATTGCAGTTGTTAATGACTCAAGTGGAGTTGCGTTGTACGAGCTTATAAAATTTAATTTATCTGAGTATAGAATTGCAACGTCAAATATCATTGCTTGCTAATAAAATCCTGCCCTTTATTTTGAACTCCGTTATGATTATTGGCAGTTCTATAGCATGTGTTTAGTAGTGTTGTGGTATCCTAAAACTACTGTGAATTTCTTATTTCAATAAATAATAAAGTCAACAAAAGTCGAAAATCATAATATTCGTATAAAAACCTATCTGAATTTCTTCTTCTTTATAGGGGCCAATAAAGCGTAGAAACGCGTTTTCATTGTTTTCAAGCATCTAATTTTCAAAAAATTTCCGGGAGGCCCCCGGATCCCCCGTTTTCTAAAGCCCCGCCCCCCCCACCCTACGTTAGGGGGCCCCTTTACAGGTTTAAGCGGAGGGCCCCAAATGGTCCCAGTCCGGGCCTGCTGTTCATCCAAAAGCGTCAAAAATTTCTCCATTTTTGAAAAATTCTTGAGGCGTTCAAATTTTTTACATATTTGCCCACCACTTGCGCTTCTAAAGTTTCAAACGGATTCCTCTATCTCCTGGGCCCTACTGGCAGTCCAGCTCTAAATATGTACACTACTTTACAATACCTAACTGTTAATGCGTTGTATTCTTCGACCGAGGTATACTTGGTCGGAGGTTGTATTTAAGAGGGCACTACCAGAGAAAGCCGGAAATACGTCATTTTCAAAAAAGTTTTTAGACGTATTGACTCTTTTCCACAAAAAATTATAAATGGATTTCGAAAGATTGTTCTTTTATCTAGCATTCGTATGTAATACATTTTTAGAATTTTTTTTAATTTTTAGTATAATAAGGTTATTCCATAGGTCGTTGGCAGATTTGTTAAATTTTCAAAAAAGTTTTTGTATTATACCACACCCATTTCAAATAATGTAATCATGCAGTAAAATAAATCAATACATTATCTAGCAGAGTTATGTATTAGAATTTTAATTTTAGTTTCAATAAAATCATTAAAAAATATGTACGTACATGTGTTTCTTGACGAAAATTGGTCCATTTGTGTATTTATTTGCGCACTTACAAACTAATATATTTCAGATTTTTTTAACATTCTTATTAAATTTAGACATTATTGAAAAATGATAAATACTTATAATCAAAAAATAACTACAAAAAGTACACTATTTTAATAGTTTTATCATCACGCCTTTCAGCATTTTTGGATGAAGGTATAAATTAAAGCTAATTTGGATTGAAATAAATTCAATATTGAGTTATAATTTAAAAAAGCTGGTACGGAGAATAATTAATCTTTCTCATTGTAACCGCCCTGCACGATCGGAAGAACAACTTTCGACGAAATGTGGATTTTCGTCCGCTGGCTGGTTAAACGCTCTTAACATTTTAAAGCTCTAAGTACATAATTAAAATTACAGAGTGCTTTCCTGAAAGTGGGTAAGCGTAGGTCTCTTCACCTTAGTTGGGTTCATACTTACATATATACTTATAGTAGGTTCAATACCTATATCATCCTATATGTACAGTTTATCAAATAAGAGTAGAAAACACAGGAGGGCGCCACTGTTGTTCAATTGGCAATACTAAAAATATAATCATGGTCATCTAAAGCTGTATAACCTACATTTTTATTAAAAATTAAAAAGGCATAAAAAAGAAGAAAAAAAAAATTTCTTTCCACTGATCTCAAAATTAGAATTGCGTATAGGTATATTATTATTATATCTTTGCAATTTTGTGTTAACGTAATGAAGAATAACGATATTGTAATAAAATATAAAGCACACTTTAGAAATTGTTCACATTTAGTTAATATTAGCTTAAGTACCTACTAGCGTTGTCCAGGCTTTAGATCGTGTCTCTAATTTTAGATCTGAAAATATTTAACTCATTCAGATCTAAAAGTAGTGTAATACTCAACATTAATGATTTTTCATTTCTACCTACTGTTAAATTCAAATTTATGTTAAATTAAATGAAAGTTAATCATTTGTAAAAAACAATTTAATCAAATTTATGTCATTAAGTATGTAACTTAACAACAGTGCTTCTTTGATATATATTTTTTTAAGAACAAAAAAATGTATTTTTAATTGTGTTTACAGTGTTCTGTATTTTCAGTGTCATTGCACTAAAAGAATATTTGACAGGTAAATTGGTGTTGCAAGCCTACAAATGTTGTAGTTCCATTTTTTATATTTTCTACTCTTATTTGACAGACTCTATATATGTAAGCAATATATGCAATATATACAGCGTCTTTTGTAAACCTCTTAGGCTAATTTGTTCGCTTTTCGGAACAATAAATTTAGGTCTCATAGAAATCGTTGTGCCTCCCTTACTGTCACAGTGTGAATATGATATATTATACGGTGTTAGAAAGAGAAAAAAACACGCTTTATATTCAAATCTGAAAACTAAATATAAAGGAAGTAAAATCAACACCATTATGGAATCAAAATACCGATTCACAATTTGAAAAAAATTTAGGATATATTGGAAATTTTTTATTCATTCTTTTTATAAGGATCGACTAAAAAGTGAGGGGACAATAGCTTTTATTTGTCTAATAAAATAGGTATGTGTTTTTATTTATAAGTAATTTTAATTGGAAAAAACGCGAGTTGAGCCAATTTTAAAACTTTTTTTTATGTATGCATTCAAAAATTATTTCGAATTGTAAATTGTGAAAGCGTATTTCATACGTATCTAATATGATTCAAATTAACTGAATTTACATTAAGGCTATAAAAAACAAAAAAAATTTGCAAGTTTATATATTATATTACTAGCTGGTACCCGGCATGCGTTGCAATGCCATTCAAAGAAATAAATTGATTCTCCCTGCATATCCTTTCCCGTGCGTCCCCGTTCCCTTCCACCTTCCCCGGCTTCCCCTTCCCTCGTCTCTTTTCTCCCCGCGAACCCCACCTTCCCCTGCCTTTTCTCCCTGCTGTTAAAATATATGAAATACACATATTTCCATTTATACTATTTTCATAACGCCAGAGCTTACTTATATACATCCTATGTAACTCGCTGATAATGTAGCTTTCTATTGGTGAAAGAATTTTTAAAATCGGTTTAGTGGTTTAGGCGTGAAAGCGTAACAAAAAAAACACATCACTTTTGCATTTATAATATTAGTATGGATATTAGGGAATGCAATCTCGACTCGAGACCGCAAATTCGAAATTTTAATTCGAAAGATTAGAAATTACAATCTTGCGAGATCTCGGAATTTTCGGGATCTCGTTAATTAAAAGAAAATATTATTTGAAAGACTCCCCCATTCAATGATTTTGTGGCAATTTTGTGGATTGACTCGCGAGATCTCGGAATTTTCGGGATCTCGTTAATTAAAAGAAAATATTATTTGAAAGACTCCCCCATTCAATGATTTTGTGGCAATTTTGTGGATTTTTTTTTCATAAGTTTTTTTATTCCAGTAAAAAAGAAAATAACATTTTCACTTACTTAACTAGAATATTGAATTATGTATTTTTTACATTGTATTACATAGTTTTTACATTACATGGTTTTTACATTTCATAACCTTAGATTACATTAGATTGCAATACTGACATTGACATGATATTATATTACCATACGATATTATTCACTATCACTACTTTGTTTTTTGTGAATAAACATGAACAATTTTTTTTTGAATTTGCACACACTTTTTTCGTTTTTGATATCATCTGGAAGGCAATTATATAAATTGCCCCCCTCGTAACTAATTGATTGCTTACCGTAGTTAGTATGAATGGTGTTTAAACGTATGTTATCGTGTTGTCGTGTAAAATGTTTGTGTACTTGGGACGTTTTAATGAATTCTGTGTTTGTATGTATGAGTTTATTATTTATTTTGTGTATAAGGACACACATATTGTACTCGTATAGTTTTCTTAATGTTAGCAGTTTTGTTTCTAAATATATTTTTTTTGTGGATGTTTTGTATTCGTAGTGAAATAGTTTTTTGATTATCTTATTTTGAATTACCTGTAATTCATTGATGTATGTTTCATACGCATTTCCCCAGATGTCAAACTTTTTTTTAATCTAATTGGTAATAGATATGATAACCGGCTAAAAACGCTAATTAAGGGTGTGATTTTATCTTTTACATTTTGAATGTGTTGTTTAAAAGTTAAATGCTTATCGATGCACAGCCCAAGATATTTTTCCTGTTTCAGGATTTGCAAATCGTTATTTTCAATTTTTAATGGTACATGTGGAGGAATTATTTTACGGTTTGAACTTAAAATCATGTATCCTGTTTTTTTTTTATATTGACATCATATGGACGTGTAAACCTTTTGTAGACCCGGATGTGGTTTTCAGAACAGCTTTACATAACTTGCATTGAGCAGTCAAATTATTAACTGCTTTCTTGAAGTATCTCCATACCGGTAAATGACTGCTAAACTCAACATACACTTGATCTGGATTATTTTTCGACATTTTAAGGTATTAACAACGTAAGAATCCAAAAATTATGTTTATTTAACTCACATAAACAATAAAAAATTCGTAATTTAAGAAAAAGAATGACCATAACTGCACAACTAAAACAAATAAATGGCTGCCTGCACGCACGCAAGTATCTCTTTCTCACTCACTCGACACAGTTTTATATTATCAAAAATATTTGAATAGCTTTTTCGTAAGTAAATTCTTTTGGTGCTATTAAAAAAATTGCTACTTCTGCGTATTGGGATTCCGACAGTTCATTCCTCGACAGTTGGCCCCCGGAAGTGGGGCCAACTGTCGGGACCATAGACATGGTCGGGACATAAATATGGTATACCTTCTTCTTCTTCTTCTTCCTCTTCAATGGCGCTACAGCCCATTTCGAGCATTGACCTCCTTCAAAATAAGCCTCCACCGCCCTCTGTGGTATAAATATGGTATACCTACTTTCACAAAATACAACTAAGTGTCTCCGACGGAGGTGTGCAGAGAGAATGGACCGCCAAAAACATGTTCTTGGCACACACTCCTTGCTACAATCACTTGATCGTGCCATCTCTTCCTCGGACGTCCCCGACTTCTTTTATCTAGGAAATTCTAACAAACAAGTCAGCAGTTTGAGCATCCTTATTGGATGCTTAGAACTTAAAGCTACGACTATTTTGAAGGAGCACATATTAAAGTTCGGTTAGTTTGAAGTTTAGTTCATTTAAAGTTCACGTAGTCCAATAATTATTGCAGTCGGTGTTCTAAATTGTGGATGGGTCCTCCAACAAAAGTTTCTCCTAGACAAAGTAAATGGATTAACTCTCTCGCCTTTGAAGATCCCTTGTTGAAGCTCAGAGAACTGCTAAACTTTGCCATAGGTCAGAAGATTGCAGTGTAAAGACTGGAATAAACTAACTTCCGTAAATACTGGTTGGCGAGGCGAAGCTAAAAATGTGCATTCACTATTTTAGATTGATCTTCACTACAAAATCGGATTGCATAAAAATGCTCTTTGGATAAATTGAAAATAACACAATCATATAACTGTTTTTTCCTCAATAAGCGTCGATGACACGTGGCGAGTTTACAAGCTATTATCTGGGAAATTCACTATCTGTTAGTAAACTCGCCCAGTGTCATCGTGTTACTAACTAACTAGCTGCGACTAGCAGATTGTTGACAATCTACGAAAAAAAGTTGAAAGGTCGTCAACTTTACTCGCCACACGCTTGCTCCGCTTGCTCGTGATTGGTTTATTTATGTTTCCAACATGGCTTCCGATAAACAGCTGATTTCGACTGTCAAACATCTGAAGAATTAGTTCACGCAGGCGTCGTTATTCTTGTTACAGGCGCTAGTAGCGGCCTCAGTTTCCTACGTTTCTGAGCGAGTGGACAGTTTGGTGTGTCATCATGACAATCTCACTCGCCGATTTATCCGCTTTTAAACTTAGTAGATAGTAGCTTGTAAACTCGCCGTGTGTCATCGAGCCTTTACTTATTCTATATTCAGAAGGTTTCCTCGACTGGTCATAGCCGTTATTTTTCTTTTTCTTTTACTAACACTATTATCTCTTTTTGATGTTACCTATTTCAGAAGAATTATTCCACGGGCTGCTACTTCTATTTATCTTTTGTATAATGTTAATGTAAGTACTTGCGTACTGCTTACTAACCCCGTATGCATGGACATTGGAGGGTCTAGAGTCGTTCAAATAAATGTAGCTTCGTTAAAAAAAAATGTAGAGCCTTGACGTGTGCGGTGAAGGAGGAAACCATATGTTTCTTCCTTATAACGCCGCGCCGTTGGGAAAGTGGTGGGGTCACCTGCAATTTAAGCATTTTCTGTTGTTTCGTTTTTTGCTCTGTAAATTAATCACATGAGATCAAATTCTTCCCAGCTCACATAGGTCTCATATACATCATTGTATCTCCCTTACCGTCATGGTAAGAAATATGATCTAAACGGTGTTAAAAAGAGAAAACTCCACGCTTTATATTCAAATCTTGAAATCAACCAAAGAAATTTCAAATGTGGACTATAAAACCAAAGTTTCAGATAGGAATTTGAGAAAAATGTTTAAAATTTTGAGAATTTTTTATTAATCATTTTTTTACGCAATGAAAAAAACGAGAGGTGATAATAACGTTTATAATACATTTTAGATAGAAAAACGTAGGTTCAGCCATTTTAAAAACTTTTTTATTTTTGTACTAAAAATTTTCAACAAAAATTATATTTTTATTTCTAATAATGATATTGGTAACGTATTTCATCAAATTTCAAAAACAGTTTTTAGTTATTGGATATGTTTAGAAATATTTCATTTGTTTGGATTTTAATACAAAGCGGAAATATGTTGATGTTCTAAAAAATACGCCCAATATACGAGGGATTAAGATGAAATTTTGGTTTTGATTTATTAAATAGGAGAATATTGCAGACATCTGTTTTAAACGCGAAGTCCACTTTTTTTTTAGGGAGAAAATACAGATACAGATTTCTATTAACAAGAATATACAAACAATAGCCGGAGAACTCACCTGCTGCCAAACTATTTCTCACGAATTGACTTACAGCAGATAAAAGTATAAACCAATAATCAAGGAATATACATAAGAATATTATTTTACAAATATAAAGATGACAGAAATGTGCAATATCCTTATAAGAGTTTTCAAATTATTTATGGAAAAAATTTAGATGGTATGAGAAAAAAAAATTATATATAGATAAAAAATAATGTCATACAGAAATTAAAAAAAGAAGAGTACTTAAAATTATAAACGAATTGTGTGTCTAAGTTGGTGTACTTTGTAGGAAAACAGTCTTCAATTTTCTACTAAAAGTACTGCGTGTGTCAAAAAAATAAGTCAGAATCCTTGAGATTTTGATTAAACGATGCGCACATTCTTCTGATAGGATCCCTGACACCAGCATTTGAACGCGTCCAGCTAATGTGGAATAAATCGTTAAGCCTTGTCACTCTGGGTGGTATTTTGAAGTTTATTAGTTTCAGTAGGTCGGTACAGTCAATAACGTTGTTGCAGATTTTATATAGAGTCATGAGGTCAAGGAATGTTCGCCGGTTAATTAGAGTGGAGACGTTATAATTCGAGAGCATATTTATGTACCCCCGTTTAGGTGCGCTCATTCTGTAATTGAGGTATTGCAGAAATTTCTTTTGAATACTTTCAATGTTGTCTTTATATACACCGTATAGTGGTGTCCACATGGAGGTGCAGTATTCAAGTTGAGAACGGACCAGCGTGTAGTAAAGTAGAAGATAAGTTACAGGTTTTTGACAAATGACAAATCCAAGCATGCGGTAAGCTTTATACACAATATTCTCAATTTGCGCATCGGAATGGAGTTTAGAATCAAAAAGTACGCCTAGATCTTTTATAAAGTAAACGCGCTCGAGTAAATAGTTACCAATACAATAATTGTGTATAATAGCGTTGTGATTTTTAGTGCACCTTATTTGTTTACATTTGTTGTAACTTAGGTAAATTTTGTTTTCATTGCAAAATGCTTCGAACCTTACTAAATCGCTTTGGATGAGCAGACAATCGTTTAAATTCCTAACAATTCCTAACTATTTTTATATCATCGGCGTACTAAAGGAATAAACAAAGCATGAAACATTTAGTAACAGTGTTAATAAAAAGTATAAATAACAGTGGACCCAGGATTGACCCCTGTGGCACGCCAGAAGTAACTGGTTACCACGTCCTATGTCCTCGTAATGATAAAGCTTGCTGTCCTTTTGTCAAATATTAGACAAACCAACGTAATAAGTTTCCCCTAATTCCGTTGAACATACTTTTTTTAATAAGAATAAGGTGGTCAACCTTGTCGAAAGCTTTTTTGAAATCGCAGTATATGCATCTACCTGGTGGCCTCGATCCATGCTAGTGATTAAGAAATTTGAGTAAATTAGTAAATTAATTATGATAGATTTGCCCTTCACAAACCCAGAACTACTAGAATAAAAGAAACATGTCGTTAAAATCAAAATTATTTTTACAAGTTATAGAAATAAGTCATTTCAAAGAATAATATTTCACCTTTTTTTCTCCCACGCTCTGTAGAGTTGTATGATTTACGTGTGGCGAGTGTCGCGAGCGAATCGGCGGCTGTAACTAATTTAAGGTGTGTTTTGAATTGCACAACAACCCTCAACTTTCTCCAACATTCCCTGCGGTATATTTATTGCCCTGGGAGCGGGTGGAAGGAGCTTGGGGCAGGTTACATCGCAGCAAAGTAGCGATGGGCAATGGGATAATCGAGATAACCTCCATTCATTTCACTCACCATTAGCGCGATTTCACTTAACTGTCAATTGGAGGGGACCCCACCACTTTCCCAACGGCGTTATAAGGAAACATATGGTTTCCTCCTTCACCGCACACGTCAAGACTCTATTTTTTTTTTAACGAAGCTACATTTATTTGAACGACTTTAGACCCTCCAATGTCCATGCATACGGGGTTAGTAAGCAGTATGCAAGTACTTACATTAACATTATACAAAAGATAAATAAAAGTAGCAGCCCGTGGAATGATTCTTCTGAAATCTATAGAGAAAAATATATACAGATAAAGGTGTTAGTAAATAAAGAAAAATAAGAGCTGCGCCCGGTTGAGGAGACCTAGTTAAGATATATAACGAAAAAGTAACAGTAATAATATAATGCAAGTATTTGCAAAAATAACTGAGAGAAGAAAAGGCATAAAAATAAAATATCTATACAGAGAAGGTATTCCACAAACCACCAGGCAGTCCCAATGACAATGTGTATGGCTATCGGCCCAACCGCAGACGAAACCCGGAGTCCGCGCCCTTTAGCCGACTCACCGATTTTGCCACGAAGAAATATATGTGGGAAAGAAGAGGAAGTTTTTGAAGACTCGGGGAAAAGATCAGCGTCGGATTGTCGGAGGGGGGGCGGAAGGACGTCGAGACCACGCGGCTGTTCCTCAGGTCTACCCATATCATTGGGGGAGGCGCGGGCGCACTTAACTGTCAATACATATATTATACAAACATTTTCGATATTTAACGATATATAACGAGAACGACAAAAATAAATTAAAAATAAGAGGCCCCAATGGCCAAATGGTTAAGACCCGGCTTTATTACACTACTTACTACCGATTTATTACACAATTTCCTTAAATCAGGGTTTCCCAACCAGTGGTCCACTAGTGGCCCGCAAGAGGGTAGAAGATGGTTCGCGATGGTCCGCCGGTCAATAAAAGAGCCAGCGCGCGGACGGTCCCTGGTCGAGAAGTCTGAATAAAAAAATTGGGACAATATTCAGTTTATCATTATTGTGCCTTGTGGTCAGTGCCCATTATAATATTCCGTTTCGCCCCACCCCATCCTACCCCGTTCTACCCCCTTCGTTGTGGTAAATATTCTGCTAGAACTCATTCTTCCCTATCCCATTACACCCCTCCCGTTGTGCTATCCGTCCCGGGTGCTACCCATGCTAGCCTACGCCACTGACCACAAGCAGTGGCTTAGGCTAGCATGGGTGGCACCAGGGACGGATAGGGCGGATAACTAGGTGTCACCCCCCCCCCCCCCCCATTAAACACATATTTCGACTACATAAAAAATGGGGGGGGGTGGCTAGAGAATTGTGGTCTTGTAGGTGGTCAAACCCCCTCGCTACGCCACTGCTTATGGTCCCTGTCGAAAAAATAATCGTACAAGTGGTCCCGAGTCAGAAAAAGGTTGGGAACCACTGCCTTAAATACTTTAAGTTTTAATGCTCTTAAAAAATATATGTTTTTTTATGATAGTATCTACACATTCCCCAAGCGGAAACAGCAATAAATATTAAATTCCCTTGATTGAAAAAACTCGCAAAGTGTGCTCCTACAATTATTATAAACACGTTTTTTTACATGTATGAAAAAAATCACATTGTTTCTTTAAATGCCATTTTATACAACCCCCACGAAATTTTTGCTCTACTTTAAACGGACCGTGTTTTATTAAGCATCTTCACAATTTTCGCCTAAGGGCCCGCAACCCGGATTTGTATCGATTTATTACATATTTCCCTTAAACACGGTAAGTTTTAAAGCTCTCAAAAAGTATATGTTATTCTTGAAGATAATATCTAGACTTTGCCCGCACCGAAACGCAAATTATATAAAATTCCCTCGATAGAAAAAAATCGCAAAGTATGCTCCAAAAATTATTATTAACACGTTTGTTTCAGTTATTTTATGTACAAGTTATATGTATGAAAAAATGCACAGTGTTTCTTTAAATGCTGTTTAGGATAATGCCCGTGAGATTTTTGCTCTATTTTAAACGAGTCGTGTTTTATTAAACATTTTCGCAATTTTCGCATCGATTTTGTCGCTGTAAATATTAGCGCTCTCCTCTAACATTCGTAATTTCGTATTTCTCCATCTCCTTCTTTTCGGGCCCGGTTGCAGAGCCTTAAATACTATCGTTTTTAATATTAGCGCGCTCTCTGTAACATTCGTATTAATATATTTCTCCATATTCTTCTTTTTGAGCGGGTACACGGGGCGTTTGTCCGGTAAGACAATTCGAGTCCCGGTTGCGACCGTTTTTCGTTCAGATTTATTAGTATTATCTTCTTCAATGTAATTTTTTAATTGAAACTTCTTTAGCACTTGAAACTCGGTGAAACGGAAGCGAGCAACACTAAAAACGCATACATTTATAGCACAGGCTCTCAACATGGGCGATAACGCCCCCTTGGGAGCGTTTCAAACCTTTAGGGGGGCGGTAGAAGACCATGAGAAAATTGGGGCGCGTTTCAGTCTTTCAGGGGGGTGGTAAGAGACCCAGAGAAATCGAGAAACACCCCGTCCTATCTTGCCCCATCCCATCCCATCCTATTAGGGGCCATCCACCCACAACAATATTTTCCCTATCCCATTACGCCCACTCCGTTGTGGTATTCCGTTACGTCCCCTCCGTTGTGGCAAATGTAACCTTGTCGTGGTATCCCATTATGTCCCCTTTGTCGTGATCAATTGCTGTTTCGGATTCACGAGTTAGGGGGCGCTGGAAATAAAAATATTCTCAAAGTGGCCGTTGGCGAAAAAAGGTTGAGAATCTATGATCTATAGGATTTAGCCTGCGAAAGAATGAGATAGCAATAAAATATTCATTTATTTCGGGTACCAATGTCAAACGACATAAAACGATAAATCCACAGTCCCACGCAAATCTTTGGTCTGGTGGTATAAAGCACCTGACAAACCTAGCGGTCAGATTCGTTCAGCGGACCAAGGGTTGAATCCTACGAAATTAAAAAAATATATATTTTCATTATTTTAAAATCTTCAAACCACTCCAAAATGAACGGGCCAAGAAAACACAAAAGGAAGCGACTCCGAAGAAGAAAACACAAATACTAATAAGATGACCAAATGTATAGGAAAAGTTGCACTGAAATTCGAAGACAAAAAAATATGGAAAAAATCATCCTTCCCATTAATAAAAAAAGTGCTTCGTAGTCTTGATTTCACTTTAGTTTTTTTAAGGTTTCACTTCTACAGCGTGTGAAATGCACACTTTGATTTTTTTTATTATGTGTAAAAAATACCATCACAGACTTATTCCCGTAAATTCTGAAAAATCACACTTTACGCCATTTATTTCAACACAATATTTATTTGTACTCTGCGAAAATCTGGGTATAATAATAGAACAAAATCCAAACACTCTGGCTTTACTGTATAAATGAATAAACTCAATACCAACTGAACAGTATTGACTTTAAAATATATCGATTTGATATTATTACTTTTTAGGGATATAAAACGTAATACCCAAAAACAGCTCTCTGGCACGTTCAAGTTTTTCATTGTTATATCAATATCATTGCTGCCCAATTAAATTCTCAGAGTAAATAAGTATTTTCGCTAATTTTCATTGCCCCTTTTCCAAATTTAAGAAATATTCAGTTAAAAGTTTTATAAAACATTTTCAGAGAACGTGATCGGGCGTTCTTTTCATGTTTTTGTTCGCGTTTAAGCACGATATATTTTTTTTACTTTGACAAGAGAGAAATGCTTTGGAACTCTTAAATAGGAAGTTATTTCGACTTTGAGAACATTTTTTAAAGTATGAACTGTTTAAATTTAAATGATAAATATGTATATCGATAGTAAAAGAATTTCTGGTTTAGATATTTATGAAACCGGTGAAACAACGATGGATATTTATACCAGTGATGTGTAATTTCTTTGTTTTCGAAGGACCTTTGTATGATATGTGTTCTTTGCGGAACCACGAATAAGAAGAAAATATGTCACAAGGAAGGAGGAGGTATTGAAGTACCTTGTATTTGAAGCCCAATTATTATCTTATTTCCAGTAAATTTTATGGTAACTAGTAGCGACGCGCGACGGCGGGAAGCGGAATTGTAATAGTTTATGTCTCTGAAGGAAGCGGCGAGTGAACTTGAGTAATTCAGCGGTAATACGGTGGTAATATAGCGGTAAATGCGCACTATTGGCGGTAGCGGAGATCAAACTTGAACTGACAATGCGGGTATACACAGAAACAGGTAGAAAGGATTTAGGGATATGCAACAAGTACAGCAAGTTTATCGTATGATTTATAAATGTAGGTGTGTGTAAATGAGATGTGTTCTGTGTAAATAGCCCAACCAGTCTGATTTTTCCACCAATCTTCCTATGCAGTTATTTTAATAAGCCAGGTACGCCTCATGCGTATTAACATATGTCTGGTAATGTTGTAGGTAGCTTGAAAACAAGCTTATGGGCCCGAGTGGTTAACGAACGTCCTGTTGATTTAGTCTTAAATGAGAGAGATAGCCTGAAAGCGATTCAAGTATGGATAGGCACGTTCCAGAGTGGAAGATACTCTTAGTATCGCCCTGGTGTAAGACCACCATTCAGAATTGAAACGTTGCATGAAATGGCTTTAGCCGTGTTTTGTGACCAGATCTGAATAGCCAGGTACTTCCCCACCTTCCTTTTCCCCATCTCCTTCCCCTCCCCAACTCCCCACTACCTTCAGCCTCACAACATACCCCAATTGATGATGCCATAGTCTCACTGGCTCCAGACGGGAGCAGTTGGGACCATTGTGCGGTGTCCATATATATAAAAAAAAGGAAATATATATAAAGGGTTTGTGTGGTTGTCCGATCTCTTTTCATTATTACCTGTCATCCGATATTGTGTTAATTACAGTCTCTTGACAATTTTTTATATATTTTTTTAAATTTTAAAACAAACATTCCCGGGTTACGATTGACAATTTTCGAAAATCTTCTACTACCACTACAGTAAGCAGAAAGAAATTATTGCTTGTAGTGATGGAAGATTTAGCCAGCCGATAGATTGAACAGATGGTGGGTGGAATCCAAACGCGATGCCAACTCGGCCACTCCAATGTCACAGTAAAACCTTTATGCGGAGGGCTAAAATAAAAGCAAAACATTAGGTTAATTTTCTAGTATAAAATACATAAAAGACCGGTCCGGCGAGTTGGCATCGCAATTCCTCGGTTTGCTCAGTTCTCCATCACGACACAAGCAATATTTTCCACTTACTGTGGTGGGCAAGAGGGCTTACAGCTTGAAGGCAAGCAGTCTGTAATTGCCGAAATGCAATAAAGTAACAAAAATCAAATTAGCGCGAGCAACTACGCTAACTAAGATTTTCATTTATACTACGCTAATGCCAAGTTGAATGCATCACCAAAGTTTGATGAATGCACATATTTTGTCATTTATCAAACTCTATTTCACAATGACATGCACTAACTGCGACTTTTCAAAGGAGCCTCCCTTTCACGCGGCTGTATTACATTTTGAACTGAAGACTCTCTATGTAATGTGTTAATGCCGGTAATGAGGGAGGAAAATACTGTTGCCTGATTTTCACATCGCAGTCTTTGACACTAAAATGTTGTTGTAATAATTTCACGTCGCAGTCGCAATTTTATAATTTCACGTCGCAGTCTTTCACGCTAAAATACTGTTACCTGATTTTGACGTCACTGCCTTTGAAACTAACAAAATCCTTAATGGTGGTTTCACGTTCAGTTACATTCTCGAGTTTAGAGTTCATTTTAATTCTTTGTTCCATTTTCTATATTTTATAGCAAGTCTGAAAATTTTATCAAAATATTCGAGTTCAAGTTGGATAGGTAATTAATTGTAATAAAATTTAAAGATTGCGCTCAATTTTATAATTAAATACATTACGTAGAAATACGACGAGCTGTAAAATGCCGTTCAATTTTGTTGGCGGTTTGTGCACGAATGAACATTAGCGCGAGCCGCGCCTGGTTCGAAGACAGCTTCTTGATATTTTCATACTAAGTTGAGCACCATGTATAAAACAGTATACAACCATTTTTTTCGTTACTTATTTTTGGGATTATGCCTTGGTTACGCCGTGTTGCACTACCTCCTTATTTAGCCAACGTTTCGGACAGCGTTATACTGTCCATCATCAGGGCAGATGGTGTACAAAAGCACTCACTTCACCACTAGCAGTCAAACATCTGCCTTGATAATGGATACTGTAATGCTGTCCGAAACGTTGGCTAAAGAAGGAGGTGGCGCAACACGGCATAACACTCCAAAAATAAATAACGAAAATACTTTTGGCGGTGAAAATCTAAAATCATATAGTACGTAACCACTTCATTATTTTCGTTTCGTTTGCTGGGTGTTTCTATTACTCAGCATTTTGAACCCCAGTAATCCATCCCGTAAGTTTACTAAAACATCTGCTTAATTCTGTAGACGTCGCCAAAGGTGAATCCAGTTCAAAAAGGTTAAGTCCTATGATTTAAGGGATGATTCTAAAGTCTCGGGAATGTTATTTGAGATTTAGGTAGGCGGCGCTGTCTGGGCACGTTCATGGATTTTTCATCAACCAATAATAATAATAATAATGAATGTGCGATTTTCCGTCTGCAAAATTCTCTTTTACGCCCACGATGTTTGTGCAAAAATAATAGCGATTTTTGTGGAGGGATTATATTTTTTGAAGTGAAACTTCTTTAGCGCCGTTAATGATTTGAAATTCGGATGAAATGGAACTGCGTCAGTAAAATTTATTGTTTGGCGGGTCCTCGGTTCTAATTAGAGATGAAACGGATAGTTGTTTGGCCGGATACCGGATATCCGGCGAGCTTCGAGGCCGGATGGCCGGATATCCGGCGGCCGGATATTCAGCCCATTGTCTCGTTGCATGTCTTGACGAGTTTAACGCCACACAGGTGCTTGCTCAAATCGCTTGTTGCCTGCGAACGCTGAAAATTTTGTATTTATTCACCATAATTTACCACTTGCCAATTTTGAGTATTAATTCAAAATATTCTCTTTGATAAGAAGAAGAACAAAGGGTATATTATGGTGCTTCAATGTCAGTATTTAATCATTTCAATAATATCTGGGTTTTTTACGATTTTTAGTTCACTATAATGGTGATTGTGATTAGTTAATCATGTTAATTTAAGTTTTCGCAACTCTGCGAGGTTTTCGTAAGTTTTTACTAAAAGTTTTTAGTTTAGATATTTACTATTTAAGAGGTAATAGCACCGGTGAGAAATCTCGACGGTAGGTATTTTAAAAAATTCTCGCTATCGCACCGCGCTCAAAAAAGAACTAGCTATCGATGTGTTGGTGAGACCACGTGAGTGTTTGGCTTGTACACCCTCTCGCCCCCTCTGCGTCTCATGCCTACCGTCTTTCGCCTCATACCGCCATATCCAATATTCTGTTTAGATAAAGCATGTTTCGACTTATTTCGTCGCTAATGAAGTTTTTGAATCGGCCTTGCGGTGTGACAGAAAAAGGGCCCATTATTTTTAAACGCACGAGGTCTGCTATTGTCGGTTATTTATAAATATCGTCGATAGGTATTGTAACAATGTCTTCTGTTCACGCTTATTACCGACAAATTACGAATTATTTTACTAGAACTCTATGTAGGTTAGTAGTTTTAAAGTTTTCACTGTATTTGCGTTTATAAATATGCAGTCAAACCAACTACATCGAATTATTATATACATACATATGATTATTCTCTATGATACATTAGTTATTATTGAAAATTAGTATTAACCTCTCAGGCCTCGGGCCTGTTTTTCGAAAAGTCAAAATATTTCCGCTTTCCAATAAATTCCAAATAACTTTAATATTTGTGAACGCATCCGAAAACTAAAAACTGTTTTTGAAAGATGATGAAATACGCTTTCAAATTTTATAATTCGAAATAAACATATAATTTTGTTTTTATTTTATTAATAACTAGCAGACCCGGCCACACGTTGCTGTGGCTAACGAAACACAACGCCATTTACCCAACCTTTATAAAATCCACACCATCCGCTCGCCAGCTGCCCGCTGCGCGCTGCCCTTTGCCTAAATTGAATATTTGAATTTCTTGGCTTTTCTCTACTATAATAAGCATTTATTATACACATAAACCTTCCTCTTAAATCACTCTATCTATTGGTGAAAACCGCATGAAAATCTGTTGCGTAGTTTAAAAGATTTATGCGCACATACATTTTGAGCGACTTCATTTTATACTATGTAATGATAATGATGATACCACAAAACTTAAATTTCTACTCATATAATTTGGCACTTACCTATCTTATTAAAAAAAAAACTCAAAAATGCATATGCAACAAAAATGTATTTTTGACCGATTATCTCTATCTCTACATATTATAAAGTCCCCCGCGCCGTCTGTCTGTCTATTCGCGATAAACTCGAAAACTACTGAACGGATTTTCCTGCGGTTTTCACCAATATACAGAGTATTTCGTGAGGAAGGTTTAAGTATGCAATTTGTCAATGATTTGTGTAAATTGGTTGAAACATAACGATAATTGTTAGAAGTGTCGGAAATAAGTCCAGCCGCCTGGTAGCTTTCATCGAAAACGCTGCACAATCCTTTTGGGATATAACAAAACAATTAATGGTGGGATATTCCTCTTTTATAGATCTACAAAAAAGTCCGCGAAGGCATATATCTATCTTTTACGGATAGCTTACTATACACATTATATCTAAAATGCAATTGATAAGAATAATAAGATAAGAAGATAGAATGCGTATAGTAAAAGATAGATATATGCCATCGCGGACTTTTTTGTAGATCTATAAAAGAGGAATATCCCACCAAGCGTTGTTTTGTTATATCCCAAAAGGATTAGGCAGCGTTTTCGATGAAAGCTACCAGGCGGCTGGAATTTTTCCGACACTTCTAACAATTATCGTTATGTTTCAACCAATTTACACAAATCCTTGACAAATTACATACGTAAACCTTCCTCACGAAACACTCTATCTATTGGTGAAAACCGCATGAAAATCCGTTCAGTAGTTTTCGAGTTTATCGCGAACAGACAGACAGACAGACAGACAGACAGAAAGACGGCGCGGGGGACTTTACTTTATAATATGTAGAGATAAAAAAGGTTTAAAAATAGCCCACCTTAAGTTTTTTTCTAATTAAAATTACGATAACGAAAAAGATAAAAGCACTTACATATTTTATTAGACAATTAAATCTAAATGGATTTATTGTGTTGTGTGTATCATACGTGTGAGTTGACATGTTTGTAAATAATAATGTTTAAAATGTTAGATATATCGCTTGCTGAGGTTTGATTTGTACTCCTGTATTTTTGAGTTTCTTTAAGCAGTAAATACAAAAAAGGATGTGTTAGTTCGTTCAAAATTCAATCAAAAATGTTGGTCTTTTACCTATAGATAGATTTACCTACACATTTTTTTAAAATATTTATTACAGTCAGTTTGAAATAAAGGAAACAAATATATAATTTTTTTAAACTTCAAAACTTTTTATTTTTATTTTCAACTTTATAAAACCTTAAATTGTAATATTTAATTACATGAAGACAATATTAGCGAAACTTCAACCCAAGGCTTCAGGCCCAACTTCATAGTACAAAAAAAAAGTGCAAAAATCACTTACTTCGCAATTTTTGCAATAAAATAAAAGCACTTAGAAAAAAAACCAACAACGCTAAAGGCTTTGTACCAGTTCACATAAGGAAAAAGGTTGAAGCAAACGTTTTACGTATGAGAAAAGCTATAGTTTGAGCAGTAAATTACAGAAAAGAGCAAGAAAACACGGCACAAAGTGATAAAGTAAAAAATCTGAAAATGGACAAAAAAATGCCGCAAACCATGTTTTTGGTGATCATACAAAATGTTCGTCATACTATTGCAAGTCGGAGAAGTATACTAATGATCCAAATTTAGTAAGCGATCTTCAAGATTGTGGAACAGGACTGATATTCAACAATTATTGTCGTCTCTAATAGCAAATGCAGAAAGTCTTATTATTAACGTGACAAATAACACTGTGGAGCAATTCAACAACGTTATAGCCAAATTTATAGGCGGAAAAAGAGCAAATTTTACAAAAATGGGATAACTTCAGCAGTTGAGCTTCTTGAGCAGTAACTTCGTGGAATAGTGAAATGACAACCCATTCACGAATACAAAAAAAATCCAAGGCCACAGTCCTGGCAACTACACGAAGCATTTTATTGAAAGAAAACGACGTTCGAAGGAGACAATACAGAGGTGTCGAAAAATAAAACTAAGGTATTACGAAAACACGACAGAAAAGAGAAAAAAAGTTACAGGGCCTGATGAAAATTATGGTCAATTGGAATTAGATCCAGATATGCCAGCTGAATTATTTGAAACGATAAAGAGGAATTTTTCAAAGAATTATCTCCATCGAATAAGGATGAACTCGAAAGGAATACGGTGGGCCAAAGCAATAATAATTTGTGGACAATTGAAAGGCGTAAGCGGCTTACAGCTTCTAACTTTGGACAAAAATATGTAAGCTACGGCCAAAAACTTCAGTTGCGAGAGTATTAAACTCGCTACTGTACTCGCCATTTAAAGGAAATATGGCCACAAATTATGGGAAAGAAAATGAAAACCAAGCAATTGAGCAATTTACAAAAGAAACAAAATTAGAGGTATTCGCCTGTGGACTATTTATCGATGAAAACAAAAACTTTTTAGCGGCAAGTCCGGATGGCCTTTTTGGCAAGGATTCTATAATTGAAGTGAAATGCCCATATAGTATAGTAAATATGTCACCAGAAGAAGGATTTGAACAAAAAAAATTGATAACTGTAAAATTGAAGACAATGCTTCAACATTAAAACGGAATCACAATTACTTCTACCAAGTACAAGGCCAGTTACACATTACTCGTCGTAAATACTGTTATTTTGTCGTGTGGAGTCCTAAAGGTTTGCCGTATGAAAAAATTGAAAGGGACGATTCAATCTGGCAAAAAATTGAACCACTGTTAGAAAAACTTTTACCAGAAACAATTGACGGTCGCATATCAAGAAATTTACCGGCGAGAGAAAGATCTAAATCATAAATTGTTTAAAATTCATTGTATAGTGGTAAAAAATTTTGTACAATAAAGTGTTTACAAACAAAAAATTTCAATTAATCACTGAAGGCAATGTAAGCGACTCTCAACAAAAAATTTGAAACAGATTTTTTTTAAAAACATAAACCTCACATTGGAGGCACCGAGGAAAAATAATCGCTCAGGGACTTTGTTGGAGAAGTTGTTGGACATCATTGGAGAAGCTGTGTGGAGGGTATTTTTAGGATAAGGAAGGAAAGGAAGTTTTGGGTAGGGAAAAGGTAGGTAAAAGTATGAAATGATGGTGGAGAGTCCAGCTGTAGAGATCAAAAGATCTTCCTCTTCCAGTTTCTCCCAATCCGGCCCGCCACGCAGTAAGTGGACAAAATTATCCGCCACCAAAACCCATGCAGACCTCATCCGTGAACCCGGGAACCCAGGCTCTGTCACCAAACATAGAGGACCACTTGCGGTGACCAAGTGGCGGGGGTGTTGGTTATCCAATAAATGGTTCCCGGGGCGATGGTACCTAAAACGCCTCCCAAATTGAAAATTTATTATAGTACTTGACATAAAAAAATTTAATTTTGCACAATTTTAGTATGAAAGCTCGGTCAGTATTGGTATACCGCGATGAGTCACTAAACAGAAAAAAAACGAATAAAAAATATCGATTACTCGGGCAAGGACAACACTAGTCTACCGATAAAATTCTTTACATCACTACTTCGCATTATATGTATGTATTTGTCAAAACCCACGTTCCCCGGCCCCCCTCAGGAGAAATGAGCGAAAGGGACACCTGCACGTCGGGCCGAAAATACCTAAATAAAATCTTCGAAATCGATGTTTTGTATTCCCCATTTTTCTTCTCCAAAACTGGACGGATTTAAAAAATTTTTTTTACTAACTGTATTAAAAGAAAATATTCTATGTCGGTACGTTTTGCTTTTTTTCAAAATACATTGTTTAGTTTGTATACTGAACGTTTTTTGACGGCGTTTAAATTAGGCAATTTTATTCATTTTTGGAAGGTCGTAACTTCTATGAGAAGTAAATTATCAAAAAAAAACAAAACGTACCGACACGCTAGTGGTCAATATCTATATTATGTAAAAAAAAATTTTGCTCTAGGGTCAAAATCCAGAGAGATAAACGGGGAATACGTTTGTATAGAAAAGCGCAGCTAGTATTTCCTCTTAATGTATATCATTAGAGTGAATATCTCACAAGAAAATTTTAGTTGTTTGGGAGGCCTTATGTCTTTTTTTAACTTTTTCGACTTTAAATAAAAGCCGTCATAATTATAAGCCATTTTATTGTTATTTACCTAACAATTGCATTTTATAATTGGAAATTGTCGTAGTTTTTGAATATCCGGTATCCGGCCGGATAGTAAATTTAGGCCGATAGGCCGGATACCGGATAGTTACCGGATATCCATTTCATCTCTAGTTCTAATATAATGCGGTAAATTAGCGCAGCGGGTAAGGCGCTTGACAAGTCTCAGCTGCCAGAGAGACAGACATCAAGCGAACGGATGTTCGAATCCTGCCAAATCCAAAAAAATAAACGTTTTTATTTTTGTAAAATCAATATCCAATCTTCAAACCACTTTAAAATAACTAGGCAAAATAAAAGAAAGCGACATCTAGCAACTTTCTAGTTTCACTTCTACTGCGTGTGAATTGCATACTCTGATTTTTTTTACATGAAACCTTATATTATACTAGCTGACCCGACAAACGTTGTTCTGCCATATGAATTATTTCTAGTGAATATTTTGGTTGTTAAATAAAAAAAAATAACGAATGTATTATAATTGTACGTACAGTAAGTGTGTGGGGATGGGATCTATTACAGAAAAAAGAATTAAGCGCTGTAGACGATGACCGCCGATAAAAACAAAAAACACCAATAAAGTAGGCAAATGAAATAAAGAAAATCAATATGAATTTCAAAGAGCAATTGAGTGTACGATATTCTTTGTCAGTCCGTCTTTAGCCAACACAAATAAGCTCGATGGTTTGCCCACGCGAGAACATGATGCCGAATGAAATGTCAAAATGACGCGACGCTTCTCGTGAATGTTTTGCGCATGTGTGGATGAAAGTTCGATGAGGCGGACGTAGCGCCATATGTCATTCAACAATATAAATAATTTCCTTCTGTTTGAAATACGAAAGACGGTTAATTTTGTTCGTACAAAATACTAAAATTGCAATTAAAAAATGGGAGGGAGAGAAAGAAGAGGGTTCAAATTTGAAGTTATAGGTATTTTTTGATGCCAAATTAAAAAAAAATACAAAATAATTTTTTGTCAAAAAAATAGTTTTTTTCTGGATAGGTACACCCTAACCACCTAGCGGTATGAAATATAAACCTATTCTCATACCAACCAAATATACATAAAAAAAAATTCATACAAATCGGTCAAGCCGTTTCAGAGGAGTGCGACCACGAACACCGTGTCACGAGATTTTTCTATATAAGATTGTATATCTAAGATAGAGGGTCGCCGAGAGTGGACCGGCATTAGAAGTGAGGAGGAGTTATTCCGGGCAGCTTAAGACAGAGATACATTTTCAAGAGTGATTGCCAACATCGGGGGGACCTGATACGGCACACAAAGAAGAAGATCTAATTTATTAACTGTTATGTTATTCAAGTTCATTATGGATGCTTGTTACCACGCTATGTGAGTTTGTTTATTTTTACTTCAAATAGTATCATTTCTTTACCCTATTTATGGCATTAGGTACTCCCCAATTCAAACGCAAAAATATTTTCTCTATCGAGTTGGGTTGTTGGGTAGATTGTTAAAAATAAATTACTTTAGTGTAATTGGTTTTGAAAACCGTGTTTCTTTTTAAAATCGGTTAAATCCATGTATTTTAATACAAAAAAAATCTTTAAGAGGGGAGAAAGGGGGATAAACGTAGTTTTCCGAAATCTCATGAAGACAATGACCTTAATCTTGTTTTATATATCAGCAAACATAAGAAATATCAAAATATACCAGAAACAACTGCAGATTTGTATGAAGATAAAGCCACGCGGCACACCGCCCGCATGCCCGCCACAGTAACTAATTTCTTCATATAGGTACATACTCGTAGGTACCTAATTAGAATAGATACATAGATTTGCGGCCCGTTCCAGAGTAGAAGATACTTCTAGTATGAAATCGCCTGGTGAAAGACCACCATTCTGAATGAAATGTTGCTTGAAATGACTTTAGCCGTGTTTGGTGAACAGATCTGATTAGCCACGTACTTTCCCACCTTTTTACTCTCGTATCCTCCCCCCCCCACACCGTTCATTCTCACAAAGTACCCCAATTGGGGAAGGCATAGTCTCACTGACGGTTGGGACAAAATTGAAATAAAATAAAATCGGTATCATACATTATTTTCCTTTTCTCAACCGCGCCGATAGGAGGTGACTAATTGAATAAATCAGTGTGGAATGCCGGTATTATAATGGAAGGAAAGGTCGCACTAAGCCGCCATCTATGAATAATGCAAGAAAGGTTTCCCCGGCCCGGCTGGCGGCTGGTTGTAACTCGTGACCCTGACAACAGGGGTTTAATTCAATGTCAATTTGTTCCGCTACCTATTTTAAAGCGGCCCTGCTTTAGTTTCACTGCCTTTGCAATAAATATAGACAGGCGGGTTAAGCAAAACGTTTTTAATTTATCATTGAAGAAGAAGATAATTAATTAAGAAGATACGACGTTTTTATTTTATCATTGAATAAGAAGGTAATTAATTAAGAAGATAAGATGTATTTATTTTATCATTATTATTAAGATTTTCAATTTGGGAGGCAGGAATGGGTACCGCCGCCCCGGAAACCTTATTGGATAACCAACACCTCTGCCATAGGTCACCACAAGTGGTTCACTACGTTTGGTGATTTAGCAGGGTGGCCGGGTTCATGGGGTGAGGTTTGTCTAGGTCTTGGAGGCGGATGACTGGGACACACTGATCCCCAGATTCCTACCCACCCCTTAAACCCCTTTCCTTCCCAGAACTCTCCTCTCCTTCCTTTCCTTAAAAACCCTCCACACAGCATCCCAAAGATGACATAGGCCCTGAGAGAAATTATTTTCCTCAGGATCTCCTGTGTGGAGCTCGTGTAAAAAAATAGCGTACCTAATTAATTAAGATATTTAGACGTTTTTATTTTACCATTAAAGAAGAAGATACAAAATTAATTAAGATAAGACGTTTTTATTTTATCATTAAACGAGAAAATAATTAATTAAGAAGAAAAGATGTTTTTATTAATTGGAATATGATAATTTATTAAGAAGATAAGACTTTTTTATTTTATCATTGAAGAAGAAGGTAATTAATTAAGAAGATAATACTTTTTTATTTTATCATTGAAGAAGAAGGTAATTAATTACGAAGATAAGACGTTTTTATTTTACCATTAAAAAAGAAGATACCTAATTAATTAAGACGAAATGTTTTTATTTTAACATTAAAGAAGAAGATAATTAATTAAGAAGATAAGACGTTTTTATTCATTGGAATATGATAATTAATTAAGAAGATAAAACGTTTTCATTTTATCATTGAAGAAGAAGATATAATAAGTAAGTATATAAGACGTTTTTATTTTATTTACATTTCGTAACCCTGCAGACGTAGAGATATTTATAGCAAGAATATCTAACAAGCAATTAATCGCAAGAAAAAACATTAAATTTTATTTCTTTTCTCTTTATTTTTTTTACATTAGCTCCACCACAGCAGACCCTGGGGAAATAATTCCCCTCAAGGCCTACGTCATATTTGGGGATGCTTTGTGGAGATTCTTTTGAGGAAAGTAAGGAGAGGAAGTTCTGAGAGGTGTTAATTCACCAAAGATGTTGGTTATCCAATAAATGATTCCTGGGGCGGCGGTACCCATACCGGCCTCCCAAATAATAGAAATTTACTCCACCACATCAAAAATATAAGTACCTACCTACTTTTTTAAAAGAAAAATTGTTATCAGTTAGATGTATTTTTTTGGATGTATTTTAAAAAAAATAATTAAATCCCTCTGAGTTTTATTTTATTGCTAGAAATATTTAATTTATACTACCTGACATTAAAATACAACGTACATACACTTGTTCATAGACTCACCTTTCCCGAACTAACTAACATATCCTTTGATGGTGCAGTGTGGAGGGTCAATTGAATCAACTTAATCCAATTAATTGTTGGCAATATCGTACTAATAAGCAAAATTAATATATTTAACACCTTCGCGAAAGCGAACTACCAGAGATATCAACCTAATTGGGGTAGATGATTTTTATGTAAGTATTAAAAATAATTAGAAATTTAACGTTTTTTTGATATTTTTTTAATAAAACAGTAAGCAGTTCGTATGTCTCAATTTCTCAATCTCTCAATATTAATATTTCTCATAATTAAGATTTTCTTTATTTCAATTTATTTCATTTTCCTTCTTTAGGATAAAAAATACATGACATTTTTTCACTCTATATTTAACTTTAAAAATATCAAAAAATGAATATGTCCGTTACTTTAAAGAAATACATTGAATTGAGAAAATGAATGGTTGGTGTTTTTTGTCTAAAGCTACGTCTACAGCGCCCCATTCCTCTTTCTGTCATAGATCCCATCACCACACACTTACAATACTTTCGTTATTTTTTATAACAACCAAAATATTCACTAGACATAATTTATATGGCAGAAGAATGTTTGCCGGGTCAGCTAGTATCTTATAAAGCGGACCGTTACAGTATGAACTGTTGTTGACCCAAAAAACACTTTTTGTATTTTTTTTTTTTTACATGAGCTCCACACAGGAGGCCCTGAGGAAAGCAATTTCCCTCAGGGCCTATGTCATCTTTGGGGATGCTGTGTGGAGGGTTTTTTTAAGGAAAGGAAGGGGAGGAGAGTTCTGGGAAGGAAAAGGGTTTAAGGGGTGGGTAGGAATCTGGGGTTCAGTGTGTCTTGGTCATCCGCCTCCAAGACCTAGACAAACCTCACCCCATGAACCCGGGCACCCCTGCTAAATCACCAAACGTAGCGAACCACTTGGGGTGACCTATGGCAGAGGTGTTGGTTATCCAATAAAGGTTCCCGGGGTGGCGGTACCCATTCCCGCCTCCCAAATTGTATTGTGTGTATCGATGCGTATATAAGTAATTAATGAAAAAAAGGTAACCGGATAAAACAGAACAGTGACAACAGAACATAATAAAGCAATAGGTTAGGTTTGTTGTTTCTTTGTTATTTTTCTTCCCTTTCTTCAATGCTGTTTTGGCATGCAACCAAAAAAGACTGGAATAAAAAAATATCACTTCTTTCCAGATAAAAATGGCGCGACAGGTTGATCGACCCACCTCCAGCCTGACGTAATCTCGGCAAGCGTGTCCCCATCCCTTTCCCACACATCACCCGAAGAGTGAATAGGAGTTGCGCACCATGGCGAACACGGCGCACCTCATGCGCAGGCAGAGCAGCCGCGACCTCTACGCGCAGAAGTCGCAGGACAAGCTCGAGATGAAGGAACTGAGAGGAAGACTTGTGAGAATGGAGAGTGGAGTTAATAGGGTAAGATTTTATGTTGGCAACACAGAATTTTCTAGTATCTTTTTTTAAAGAAATAAAAGCATTCCTGGGTTACGAATAACCTTGTTAACTGCACACAGGACGCCACGAGGAAAATAATTCATTCATTTCCCTCAGAGCCTGTCATATTTTGGGAAGGAAAGGAGTATAAGGGGTGGGTAGGAATCTGGGGTCGGTATGTCCCGGAGTGACAGACATATGAATTATTTATTACTCTCACTCCGGTGCAAGGCGATGCGATGGGTTGAAAGAGGCCGGTAGGTTTGAAGAGGTCAATAGATCTCTCTCAATTCCGTCTTTACCCTAAGGGCAAGCGGGGCTAGAGCCCCAAAACTCTTAGTATAGAAGTATTGAGTGCTTTTAGTATTATCGAGATGGTTCACGATTACGGTACTGTGACTAATAATACTTTATCCTAATAATGCTGCACCTCTTTCAAAAGATGAGATACACAATATACGTAGGTCTGTTTCCTCCAAAGGAAAAGAGTAATTTTTTCTTGCATCTCTCTTACACCATGACGTCTCCATAGACCCCTACAATACTACTAGCTGTGACGATAATTTTTAAAGTATGGAAAATAGTTACAAGGATAATATTGAAGTGTTAGTGTTGCGCCAATGGTTTTGCTTTTGTTCTTAAACGTATAATGCTGCAGCTCTTTCTTACACACTAAATAACAGCAGTCGAAAATGAGACAAATGGTGAAAAGTATGTCTGCACCCCCCCAAAGGAAACATACAATCATTTTCATACATCTCCCTCAAATGTATAAATAAGAATCTGAAAGGAAAAAAGGAGTAGGTACTTTGGAGAAACACGTATATTGCGTGTCTCATCTTTTGTCTCCCCATTATTTAATGTGTAAGAAAGAGCTACAGCATTATTAGGATAAAGAATGTGAGTTTTTTTTTTTAAATTCCGTCACGGTACCGTAATCATGAATTGTCATGGGGGGCCTCCAAACCCATTGCAAAAGTGAAACCGGGAAGTAACTATGTTCTTACATAATTACTAGTTGGTTGCATAATATGTATCACTGAAGACGTAAACGGAAAGACATCTGTTGTAAGCGATCAGTTTACCCGAAATCAGATAAATTTGATCTTAGTTCGAGATTTTGAAAATGTCGAAATGTAATCAATCTAATTGGATGTCTGGGGCCCTAGAAGTCGAAAAGTCTTAAAATGTAAATTGACAACATCAGTTTCTTTCATATCGCTATTGATAACATTTCTAGGGATTATAATATATTCAGTGTTTAATATCGTACTAATATCTAGAATTTTGACATGAAATTATAAAAGTATAAGCCATCCATTGTACAAAGATGACCCTTTTCTGTTGACTGTTTGATTAAGGTAGCTATTTGCCAACAATTTCATTTTGAGACAAAGGTCCGGTACAAATTTATTATTTTTTTTAAATCTGACCCTTGACATTTTCAACTTTTCCAGTCGATAAAATATGGTGCTACAAATGCTGCTTTCGAAGACACCGAGCAACCATCAACCACAACAACTACGAGACTCGAACCAATCCCGGATCCGGTCACGAAGATGGGCTCAGGAGATGGTAAAGGAGTCTTCAAGCCTGAAGGTGCGGAAGAAGACAGAGAATCTTGGGACAGCAAGTTAACATTCTTACTGGCAACCGTTGGATATGCCGTTGGACTTGGAAATGTTTGGAGGTTTCCCTACCTCGCTCAAAAGAATGGAGGTGGAGCATTTCTTATACCGTATTTTGTGATGCTAGCTATTGAGGGCATTCCAATATTCTACCTCGAGTTAGCTATTGGTCAACGCTTGAGGAAAGGAGCTATCGGTGTCTGGCACCAGGTGTCTCCGTACCTTGGTGGGATAGGCATCAGCAGCGCCGTGGTTTCCTTCAACGTGGCACTGTACTATAACACAATCATCGCCTGGTGCCTGTTCTACTTTGTGCAGAGCTTCCAGTCTGAACTGCCATGGTCTGAATGCCCGAACAAGTACTTTCCAAATGGGTCCTACATAGCTGAACCAGAATGCACTGTAAGTATCATTAATATTTTATCTATTTACGAGTAAATAATGTTCTGTTTGACTATCGGATAAACTAGAACAGTAACAAAACAGAATGTGATAAAAGAGTAGGCTTGGTTAAGTTAGGTTGGGTGTACTTTGACTTTTCTTCAATGTTCGATTTTGTCATGGAGCCATTCTTTAACACTATGGTACACGCATCTCTAAAACGTTCATGAGTGCTCGCGTGGGCTTCACTTGTAGCCCATTTTAAATTGAAATGTACTGAAAGATAATCGCTTATTTTTTAAATAAAACACATTTATTATAATAAATGACATTTAATAAGTAAACCGAAATAAAAAAAAATACATCTTCTCATTCTTAAACTTAAAATATTAACAAAACTTCAGACTTCTCAAAAAATCACTTAATTTTTACTTATTTGAGATCAATCAACTTTTGGTTTAATTCTTACATTTTTATCAAACTTTTTTTTTAAATTTTCATTACACGAAGGACAAATAAAAATTTGGTGATCATTCATAAGGACAAATTAAAATTTGGTGATCATTACATATACGCCTAAAGTTCATTGCACACTTGTGTGGTGTGGTGTGTCGTGGCGCGCCAGAAGCACATCGGTTTCACACATTTATTATGGTTAGAGACATATTTGTAGGTTGTGGCGTGTCGACAAGCGACGACGATGATTGGTTAATTTGTAGTCACGACACACCACACCACACAAGTGTGTTTCCGCCATTATACAGTTTTCCTTGTGTTTCCTTGTGTTCCGCCAGTGCACGCGTGGGCTACATACGTAGCCCAACAACTTTAAATCGTTATTTTTCACACATGCGCCAGCGTCGATCGCTCACGACACACTGAATGCGTCGAGCAACAACCAATGGAAGCTTAGCTAGAGACTCGAAGTTAAATCACGCGATTTCACGAAGTTACGAACAAAAACAATACCCTGGGCTACATATGTAGCCCACGCGTGTACTCTAGTGTTAAAGCACCAGTGGGCTAATTTTCAGTGCTGAGGGCTGGTGTGATTGGACATTAATTTTTGAGGATTTTATCTCAGATTTCACGTCTATTTACCTGCACCAAGGTGTAGTGGACCTATTTTTTTTTGTTGATAAAAAAGTATTGCTAGTCCTTATTTTCATCATTTTCTTTAGGAGACTTTTTCTATCTATTCTATGTGTTGTTTGTTTTTTTATATAAGTCTTTTATAATGAATTTTTAACAATTGTGATTTTAAATGACCAAATAACAATTAAGGTATTTATTACCACTTCAATATTAATTCAAAATAATAATATACCATTATCGAGAAATTCTGCCTAAGACATTGACAAATTACACAGATTATCCCAGATGATTAAAACTAATTCCCGGTTGCCGAATTGTAGACGTTCAATATTCCTTTGCAGCATATTTCGGTTAATATGAATCATCCATCACATAATACTTAATCCTGAAAAGCTTTTGTCTTGTAACTTATTTATGAGTCCTTTACTGCGAACTTTTTTTTATTCTCAAGCAACAATATTTACCAAGTGTAAAGTACAATTATTAATTTAATTTTCAGGTAAGCAGTCCCACTCAATATTTCTGGTACCGTACGACACTCATGGTTTCTGAGGATATCAACACGCCTGAAGCATTCAACTGGAAAATAGCCATCGCTCTGATAATAGCCTGGATCCTCGTTTACATGTGCATGATAAAGGGAATAGCTTCATCAGGAAAAGTGGTCTACGTAACTGCAACTTTTCCCTATATCGTCCTGGTTATATTCTTCTTCAGGGGTATTACTCTGAAAGGCATGTCTGATGGCTTGTTACACTTCATCACCCCGAGTTGGGGCAAAATTTTAGATCCAGTCGTTTGGTTAGAAGCCGGCACGCAAATCTTCTTTTCCCTCGGTCTTGCGTTCGGAGGCCTGATAGCGTTTTCTTCGTACAATCCTGTGAATAACAATTGCTACAGAGATGCCATAATGGTATCAATGACAAATTGCCTAACGTCAATGTTTGCGGGTGTGGTTGTGTTCTCGATTATTGGCTTTAAGGCGACGATGGTGCATGAAAAATGCCTCGAGACGAGGAATGCAACTCTCGTGGCAACCCTAGGAATAGGATACGATCCAATGAATTTGCCTGCAGAGGGATCAATAGTGAATATAACCAATACAGCGGGAGGAATTGATGCAATCATCATGCCCATGCTCAAGGAATGCAATCTTCAAAAAGAGTTAGACAATGTAAGTATTTTTATCAATTTACATTTTTTTACATTATCTCCACACAGGGGGCTTTGAGGAAAAAAATTCCTTCACGGCCTGTGTCGTCTTTAGGGATGCTGTGTGGGGGGTCTTTTTAGGGAAATGAAGGAGAAGAAGTTTTGGGAAGGTAATGGGTATTGGTAGGAATCTGGGGGTCAATGTGTTCAGGAGTGACAAACGTATGAGTCCATCCCTCCTATTGCGGTGTAAGGTGATGGGTCGAGAGAGTACGCCTGGAGTGGTCAAAAAGTCTGCTTCGATCGGCCTCAATCGATCTGGCCCGTTGGCAGTTGGTGGGCAGACCATCCGCCGTCAAGATCTGAACATCCCTGCTAAATCACCAAAGGTGGCAAACGACTTAGGCTGACCTATGGCAGGAGTGTTGGTTATCCAATAAATGGTTCCCGGGGCGTCGGTAACAATGCCCGCCTCCCAAATTGTTGACAAATGTTAATAGATAAGGGGGCGTTCAAGTATTACGTAATGCAATTTTCGAAGATTTTTGACCCCCCCTCCCTCCCTAAACCTTATGGTTGGGCGTACAAGATGGCCGCGACAATCTCCTCCGCAAAGCGGGTGCGCGTGCGTGTGCCAAATTTAAATAAGGTTCACTAAATAACTGCTCAAAGGGAAGGTTAAAAGGGGATGCCAAAAACTCACCAAACTGCACTTCATATGGTCCGTTCAGGTTCTTATAGTCCACTTTAGGCCGCTGGTTTAGTCTAAAGGGTTCACAATACACAACACGGCATTCTCCACAGCCGCGGCGAGATAACTTAAATTAATGTGGCGGGCGGTTTCACGCAAATACATATGGCTTAACAATACACAATATCAGCGGGCAAAACAAATCACGATGAATTCACACGAGGTGCCGGCAAACCATACACACTTCGTGAGGCGAGGAAAAAAACAATCATACACTTCGTGAGGCGGGAACAACAATTACTTCGTAAGGCGGGAACGACAATTACTTCGTAAGGCGGGAACGACAATGAACTTCCGCGCAGTTACAGGCGGTTCACAGTTTTTGTGTGTGACAATAATTTAGGTACAAGTAAAGCGAACAAAGCTGTTTGTCACTGCACCTTGTTTTTGGCATTTTATAGGTAATGGAAATAAGGGAAAGGAAAGGGAACAAAGCAGTTATTCAGCTTCTTATCATAGATAAATGATTTTAATTGAAACTGGCGCCACCATCCCCCCCGCCTTTAAAGGGTCCCTTTCTAAACCGCACTGTGATAGCACTATCGCAAATAAACAAATATAACCAAATACTTAACCTAAATTTCCTAAGCTATGTTTAACTAAATCTAACAAATAATAACTCATTATTGAGTCGGCAAAGGGTAAAGCCTCACGACAGGCCGAATATATGTTCCCGACGCTGTTTTAACGCGAGCAACACGAATTACTTCATCCTTTGCGGGGAAAACTTCGACAATTACCCCTAGCGGCCAATGCAATGGAGGAGCGTTTTCGGTCCCCACAATTACTACTAAACCGACCTTGACAGGGTTAGCGGGAGTATTCCATTTGGGACGTACTTGCAAGGTATGCAAATAATCCAACCTCCAACGTTTCCAGAACGATTGAATCAATTTATCGAGCAAGTCATGACGCGATAGAAGGTTCAAATTATCCTCCTCGATGGTCATGGCTGGCAGGTGTTTCAGCGGGGTAGTCGTTAAGAAATGAGCGGGGGTTAACGCGAGAATTTCAGATGGGTCTGAAGAGAGCGTCCTACATAATGGCCTTGTATTTAGAATGTTTTCTACCTGCGCGAGCACTGTAGTTGTCTCCTCGAAAGACAGAATCTGATCTCCTATTACGCGAAAAAGATGAGTCTTCATACTTTTGATATTTGCCTCCCAATTTCCACCAAAATGTGGCGCGATTGGCGCGTTTAGATGTCAATTTATTCTATTATTGGCCAAAACACTTGCGAATTCTTCACCAAAATGTGAAGATGTGGAAAATGCGTGCAATTCATTTAACTTTCGTTTAGCTCCTACAAAGTTAGTTCCGTTGTCTGAATATAAATTTGACACGGGACCACGGCGGGAAAGAAAGCGTTTAAATGCATTCAGGAAACATTCGGTACTTAAACTTGACGCTAATTCAAGGTGTATCGCTCTCGTTGTTAAACACACAAATAAGCAAATATATGCCTTTTGAGAACGAATTCCACGTCCACGTGACATGGTTACCTTTAAAGGCCCGGCAAAGTCTATGCCGACGTGCGTAAATGGCTTTACAGATGGAGTGACACGACAATCCTTATGGTCGGCCATTAAAGGTGCGATTGTTTTAGGGTGTAGCCGAAAACATGAATTGCACTTATGTACGCGATTTCTAATTAAACTACGGGCCGATAGAATCCAATATTTCTGCCTCAAAATGGACATTAATAATGCGGGACCCGAGTGGCAATGAATTTGATGATAATGATCAACCAATAAATTCAAAATGTGATCTTTTCGTGGAAGGACTATGGGGTGTTTTTGATCATAATCTAAATCCGAATTAACTAATCGACCCCCTAACCTTATAAGTCCGTCTTGCAAAAACGGCCTCAAACGTTGAAATACGGGTTTACACGTTTTTCCTTGTTGAAGATTTATGTACTCACGGGGGAAATAAGCCAATTGTGTTTCACGAAATACTCTGAGTTCTGCAAACTCTAAGTCCGATCCACTTATGTGTCTTCGATACGGCAACACCTTAAGAAATCTAAATACATAAACCAAACAACGTAATAATTTATTCCACGAAGAAAAGCGTTTGGACAAGGTGAGTATTTCATACTCCTCTAAACTAGAAGTCAATGATGATGTAGTCTTTAGTTCGGGTAGCGATGTAGTCTTTAGTTCGGGCGGTTGCGTCACCATGGTGACGTCATAAGCGGTAATGGGCCACTGCTCTGGCCTTAATTTCAGCCATGGTGGACCATGAAACCATAGCGGGTGATCCAAAATCTGATTGGGAGTAAGCCCACGCGACAGACAATCAGCGGGATTGTCTGTACCTGAAATATGATAGAAACAGTTAGCCGATAATTCAGCTTGAATTTCAGTGACTCTATTGGCCACAAATGTTCCCCATCTATGAGGAGACGAATGAATCCAACAGAGTGCAACAGTGGAATCAGTAAATGCGATAACCTTATCAATTTTCACGCGTTTTTCTAACGTTTCTATTACCTTATGCATTAACCTTGCCAATATTAGTGCAGCGCAGAGTTCTAATCGTGCAAGAGAAACGATTTTCATCGGAGACACCTTTGATTTTGCACAAGCAACATGTACTGAATTGGCATCTTCATTTTGTATATGAAAATACACTATTCCACCGTAAGCCTTCTCACTCGCATCTGCGAAACCCACAATGGTTACAATAGTTTTAGAAGTGATGCCAACATGACGCGGAATTTGTATTTTATTTAGTGACGATAGTTCCTCACAGAATCGCGTCCATATCCTCACAATATCTGCAGGAGGTTCATCATCCCAATCACATTTTCAAATCCATAATTGCTTTATTAAGAGCTTTGCATATAGGACAACAGGCGCGATGAAACCCATAATGTCCCATATTTTGGCGACACAAGACAATATATTTCTCTTCGTACAAGTTGTTTTAGGTGTAGAAGTGACAAACGAAAAAAAATCGGAATTTGGTGACCAGTATAATCCTAATACCTTATGCTTACACTCTTCATCAAATTCCTTTATCGATGACAAGCGGTGTGAATCTGGAATGGATTCCAAAACATTTTCCGAATTACTGGTCCACTTAACAAGGTCAAACTGGCCAGTTTTCAATAATGCGATTAACTGCGATGACGTTTCCTTTGCACTCTCCTCAGTTTCCAAACTGAACACAAAGTCATCCATGTATAAATAATCGTCGATGATTTTCTTTGCCTCGGGAAAAGCTTCTCCTTCATCGGATGCTAATTGTCTGATCGTGCGTAAAGCCTGAAATGGACTGGATGTAAGTCCAAAACAAACACAGTTAAACTCATAGGTATTTATATTCTCGCTTGGCGAGAAGCGATATAGTATCCGTTGATATTTCCTATCATTTTCCTGCATTCCTATACACAAAAACATTTTGCGTATATCAGCTGAGAGTGCAATTGGAAACACGCGAAAATTCATGACAATATTAAATAAATCCCCCTGTAAATTTTCCCCACTATATAAAATATTATTTAATGATATTGAAGTGCTTGTTTTCGCACTAGCGTCTAGGACTATTCTCAAACTTGTGGTAATTTTATCTTCCCTCACTACTCCGTGGTGTGGTATTATATAATATGGCGTTTGATCCTTCTTATTTGGAATGACAGGAGACAAGTACTCCTTCTCTAAATATTCATGAATAATATTGTTATAGGCTTCTCTCAATTTAGGAGAGGCTTCCAATTTGCGTTTGAGGCACAAAAAACGTTTCTTTGCCATTGCAAACGAATCCCCAAGTGCTGAAGCATTTCGTTTAAATGGTAAGGCTACAATATACCTTCCACTTACAGGATCTCGTGATGTAGTTCTTTTATATATCTCTTCACATTCACGATCCTCAGGACTTTTAATAGACAGTACATTTATCTCCTCTAATTCCCAAAATCTTTTGAGACAAATATCCTCTGGTTCGTCCATCATAGCACAACAAGATACGGTAGCATTCCCCTCAACCCGGGTTGGTGCTGCCCCCAAAATAACGTATCCTAAAACCGTTTCTAAAGCGTGCAAATTATGCCTATGCGAAGGGTCCTTGACCCTTTTTGACAACAGGAGATGCGGGAAGAGCTGAGCTCCTATCAACATATCAATTTCTCCTGGTTCTCCAAACGATCCGTCTGCCAAGGGTAAGTTATTCAAGTATGACAATGAAGGTACGTCCACTTTGGCAGTAGGTAAACATTCTGTCACCTTGTCCACTATCAACGAAGTTACATTGTAATTTATTGCCCGATTAAAACGAGAATAAATTTTGGTATTAATCGAACCTCTAATGGGTTTTGAAGACCCTCCAATTCCCTTAACTGTGGAACAAGACGGGCGTTGATATTCAAAGAAACCCAATTTTCTACAACAATCACGAGTAATGAAATTGCTTTGTGATGCACTATCTAATAAACATCTAATAACATGTTCATTACCTTGCGAGTCCATAATACCTACTTGTGCGGTAGCCAACAAAACTGTACAATGTGCGTTGTAATTATAAGGCCGAACAGTTGAAAACGTACATAAAGCCACATCAGGATTCGAGCTGCCTTCCTTTGGATCAATTGTTTGATCAGCGGTCTGGTTTTCCTTTCTATGGGCGTTCCAAGAATCTGACTGCCTTCTGCGTGACTCACCCTGTTCCTCAAAATGTAACATCGTATGATGAAATTTGTTATTACATTTATGACAACTTTCGTTTGAATTGCAAGCTCTAGCCCTATGTTTATCACTAAGGCATCTAAAACAAAATCCTTTACCCTTGACAAAGTTGAATCTTTCTTTAATACTTAATTTTTTAAATTTCTGACATTTATACAAATGTCCGTGCGGTTTTTTACAAAGTAAACATTTAATAAACGGCCGATTTTCGGTTGTATCCAAATCGCTACCAGCGCTTAAAAATGCTTGCGTAGATTTTTGTGATCTCTTTGACGTCTCAATGTGTGCAGACGATTTCCTTGTTGAGCCTGTTCGCTGCAAGATTTTGATTTGCTCACGAACAAATTTTACTAGATCTTCAAACGAGGGAAAATCCGTTTCACGATAAATTCTTTCGAAATCCTTCACGGAATCCAAATCAAGTTTTTTCAATGCAATATGAAGAAAAATGAAGTCACACAAATTTTCCAAATTTACATTTTTGACTGCAGCCACCGCAGACGCAAAATTATCAACAAACGATTCCAAATTATTGATATTAGCTTCTGAAAACGACTTGAAATTCAAAATTTGATCAAGGTAAGCGGAAGAGATAACGCGTTTATCATTATATTTCTCAATTAAAGAATCAAATATTATGTCGTAGTTTTCAGGTGACAACACAATACCCGAAAATGTTGTTTGTACTTACTTGTTTACTAATTTTCCCCAATAAATAATACAATTTTTCCGAATTTGAAAGGGACTCATTATTGTGCACTGTATTCACAAAACTAGAATAAAAAATTGGCCAGCTCTTAAGATCTCCACTAAAAAACACCAAATCAACCGCCGGGAGTTTTGGTTTTTTACAATTTTTGATTTGTAAGTCTAATTGCGGTTTCCTTTCTTGAATCAACAAAAGTGCGCGTTTTATTTTACAGTACATGTCTTCAAATTCTAACCAACTTTCAAATTTTGGGGTGTAATCTGGATCAATTTCCAAATTAATGACATTAATTTGCTGATGTGTTTCTTCATATTTATTTCTAGTCGAATCCAACGTATCAATTAGCGATAAAAATTCCTCTTGAATATTTGCGTCTGAAATCCCCTTTGAAAGTTCAAACAATTTTTTAATACGTCCGTTTAATGCCTCTCGCTGAGACGTCATCAATTTCAATTTCTTTTCCTTTGCAGATGCCATAATGCAATAATAAATAATCTATCAAAAAAAGAAGAATTAAATTATATCTATTTATTTTAAAACTATTCGGTACGCGCAGGTTAACACCTAGCTCCGTAATAGCAAGGTTAACAACTACTTTATTCAGTGCCGGGCGCCGGCGCTGTGCGACAACAATAATTAATTACGTTCAAATTTGGTACGGGGCGAAATGCCTGGCGTACCAATTACAAATAATAATAACTTATTCAGCGCCGGCCGATCTTCAAGTATTGCAACACGGCGACAATAATTCCGGGCCAGCGTAGCGTACCTATTCGCTAAAATTGTAGCCGAAATTAAATACAATAGCGGTTAAGTACAATGTACCTACTAACTAACAACTTAGTACAAATGCAATACGGGCACTCTGAATACAAATACGGTTCGCGCAGAGATTTATTATTATTTATTATAGCGTCACAAATATATCTACGAATTTGGTTATATCTATTTATTTTCAAGGCCATCAATATACACGAACAAATTAAAGGCATCCGGGCTCGAAATTAGGACCAATGGTTGGGCGTACAAGATGGCCGCGACAATCTCCTCCGCAAAGCGGGCGCGCGTGCGTGTGCCAAATTTAAATAAGGTTCACTAAATAACTGCTCAAAGGGAAGGTTAAAAGGGGATGCCAAAAACTCACCAAACTGCACTTCATATGGTCCGTTCAGGTTCTTATAGTCCACTTTAGGCCGCTGGTTTAGTCTAAAGGGTTCACAATACACAACACGGCATTCTCCACAGCCGCGGCGAGATAACTTAAATTAATGTGGCGGGCGGTTTCACGCAAATACATATGGCTTAACAATACACAATATCAGCGGGCAAAACAAATCACGATGAATTCACACGAGGTGCCGGCAAACCATACACACTTCGTGAGGCGAGGAAAAAAACAATCATACACTTCGTGAGGCGGGAACAACAATTACTTCGTAAGGCGGGAACGACAATGAACTTCCGCGCAGTTACAGGCGGTTCACAGTTTTTGTGTGTGACAATAATTTAGGTACAAGTAAAGCGAACAAAGCTGTTTGTCACTGCACCTTGTTTTTGGCATTTTATAGGTAATGGAAATAAGGGAAAGGAAAGGGAACAAAGCAGTTATTCAGCTTCTTATCATAGATAAATGATTTTAATTGAAACTGGCGCCACCACCTTACGTAACGCTCAAGCGACAATTTTTACCTGAAAGTCATAATTAAGTTGCGCATAGTACTGGAAAGTCGCTTAAATACATTTTTTCTTGTTTTAATCGCGTTTGCAGTAATAAATAATACAAAGAGATTTTGAGAACGAAAAGGGTTGCCAACTTGGAAGATTTTAATTCCCTAGTTTTTTTATCTAAATAAAGAAAAACACATTACGTAACGCGTTGTTCGAACCCCCCCTCGTAACGCACAGTAACGTTTCACAAGACCCATCCTCCCCCCCAAGTGCGTTATGTAATACTTGAACGGCCCCTAAGAGATTATGAATGTATAATTTAATATAATATTTTCTTATTGTAATTTAAAAACAGATGGGAAAAAATTACAACAATGTGTGTGTCAGAAGTCTCAAATATACACGGCAGAAAAAAAATTACATTTTCATTTATGTCAAGAGATGTCACTCATCCAAGGGCTCTTCTTACCGGCATTTCTTTTTATATAATGTCACATTAATAAATTTCTTCCATTTAATTACACCAAACGTAGACAAGTGATATTTTCACTGCAAAACTGATTAATGGAATGAACGATTTGCAGCATAAAGACTATGTAGCCCTAACCTAACTTTTTAATTTTCAGTCAGCTGCCGGCACCGGTCTCGCCTTCATCATATTCACGGAAGCTATCAACCAGTTTCCCGGCGCTCAGTTCTGGTCCGTCCTGTTCTTCCTCATGCTGTTTACCCTGGGCATAGATTCCCAGTTTGGTACCCTGGAGGGAGTGGTGACTTCCATAGTAGACATGAAACTGTTCCCTAACTTACGGAAGGAGTACCTCACAGGAGGAATATGCTTGGCTTGCTGCCTCATCTCTATGGGATTTGCACATGGAGCAGGGAGCTATGTGTTTCTGCTGTTTGACATGTACAGTGGGAACTTCCCACTTCTCATCATCGCTTTCTTTGAGTGCATCGGAGTATCTTATGTCTATGGTCTTAAACGGTGAGTTATTTTTCAATGATTTTGTCAGTCTTAACCATAAAGCTGAAAATCTGTTAGTTTGTCGTTTGTCTCAACAAAGATCAATGAAACTATTTTCAGCAAGCTACGCATAAAGTTTTGAAATATGTATTCATTTGACTGTCAATAGATAAAACAAGAGGTCATATTGTTTGATCCTTTTTGAAGTGAATACTTTACACCGTTGTGATTTGAAACTCGATGAAACGGAAACGAGCGACACTAAAAAGAGACAAACACATACATCTATAGGATTTAGCCTGTGAGAGAATGTAGACTAATCGGTGTCCTCTTTGTGCGGTGTTTCATAGTCTATCGGCTTCCTCTTTGTGCGGTGCTTCGTAGAATAAAATGTAAAATAATTTATAAATTTGGTAACAATATTATTATAAATAAACCCTACAATTACCCTACTCCTGATTCTTTACATTTATCTCATTATCTCGAAGTTTAGTTTTCTGAAGGTTTCACTTCTACCGCATGTAAACTGCACACTGATTTTTTTTTGAAATGTGTAAAAATGAAAGATTTTTAAAACTGAGTTTTTTTTACATTAGCTCCACACAGGAGGCCCTGAAGAAAATAATTTCCCTCAGGGCCTATGTCACCGTAGAGGATGCTGTGTGGAGGGTTTTTTTAAGGAAAGGAAGGAGAGGAAGTTCTCGGAAGGAAATAGATATAAAGGGTGGGCAGGAATCTGGGGGTCAGTGTGTCCAGGAGTGACGGAAGTATAAATCTATCCCACCCACTGCCAGTGTTAAGGCAATGGGTCGACGGATTCTGGCTGAAGAGGTCAACGAACCTCTCTCGATCACCCCGCCACGCACCAGGTGGGCAGACGTATCGGCCGCCAAGACCTGGATAAAGCTCACCCCACGAACCCAGGCACCCCTGCCTATTCTATGTCGATTGTTAACTATTAATGTATTAAACAGAAACGATCATTTTCAATGTTTAACAGCCTTAAATTAGTTCAAAAGTTTTTCTATGGTAACTGAATAAAACAGAAATAAAATCAGATTTTTAAAAATAGGTTAGGTTATATTAGAAGATTTAAAAAAAAAAAAAAAAATCACTTTTCTTCAATGATCTATTTTGTATGTTCGTATATCGTTCAATTTAATCAGTTATTCAATACCATTTTCAGGTTTTCTGACGACATCGAGCTGATGACAGGCCAGCGGCCAGGGCTGTACTGGCAGATCTGCTGGAAGTACCTGTCCCCACTGGCCATGCTGAGCATCCTGGTGGCCTCCTTCGTGGAGATCGCCAACGAGGGCTCGGGCTACCAGGCCTGGGTGGGCGCCACTGGGCAGTCGGAGCGCCGGCCCTGGCCCACGTGGGCCATCTGCCTCATCTCCGTGCTGGTGCTCGCCTCCGTGCTGTGGATCCCAGTTGTAGCTATTGCTAGGTGAGACAATTCAATCAGCCAAATCATCTAACATACTAATTCAGAATGTGTATGCACTGGTTCAATGTTTTTTTTTAGAATGTAAGCATTTTGAAAATTGGAACTGATTATGTCAAGAATTCAGACAAGCGATAAATGATAATGTGTAATATAATATTTTAACAGAAAATAATTTTAATTGTCATTTTCAAAATTGGAACTGATGTGTCAAGAATTCAGACATAATTTGATAACTTACATAATTTACTGACTCTCATGCTCGCATGCGGCTCGCGGGCCATATCTTTGACACCCTTGGTTTAGAGCATATCTAACTATGATAGTAAGGAAGACACAACAATTTCTATGAGACCTAAGTGAGTTATTCCAAAAAGTGAACAAATTAGCATGAGGGGTTAGGAGTCGTCCATTAATCACGTGAGGCTCGAAAGGGGGGGGGGGGTTCGGAAAAAATCACGAAACATCACGAGGGGCGGGGTATAATGAGATATCAAATAATATATATAAATTTCAAAATACTTTGTACTAAAAAAATTACATGTGATTTTGGGGGGAGGGGGTAGTCTAAAACCTCACCACATATCACCAAGGGGGGGGGTTAAAAAGTTGCTAAAAAACATTATGTGATTAATGGACGACCCCTTAAGAGATATTAGGAACTACAACAACACCATAGAGAATTCAAATTAGAAGATGTCAAAGAATATAGAATTTTCATGGGATTGAGAGCAGTTTGATTCTTTGTTTGAAATTATAACTCCTAAAATTCACTGACTGACTCGACTGACCGAGTGAAGAACGAATGAGTTGAATGTGCAAGTGGAGGGGGTACTTACTCAGCTGAGTCATTTGGCCTTGCTTCGATGCACTGTCTCGCTACTAGGATGAGTACTGATCACATTAGTTGAGTACTCGGCCGAATGCACTGTCTCGGCTGAGCACTCGACAGGTGTAATCCGGTCTCAAGCAAGTACCTACCAATTTTATTAGGCTTACTTGTGCGGGTCATTTTTAAAAATGGAACCATAAAAGTCAAGTTACATCTCTTGATTTTTCACATGTAATAACTACTATGTAATATAAATACATACAGTGCCGGATTAACCCATAAGCATATAATTGCTTCAGGCATCACGTCTTGGGGGGCACCAGAAACAGCACCAAAAAAATTTGCTAGCACATGAAAGGTTTTAAATTGACCAGAGCGTTGATGTTCAGGGCCATAACCAAGGGCAGCTGGTCACACAGTGTGTTGGTGTGCAGCACTGGCAAATTATAATATTTAAATTTACTTACTGAAGACTATAAAAACTCTAATTTAAATCTACAGAATCTCCAATTTAATCATTTTAAAATATTAGTTACCTATATAATGCTACGAATATTATCAGGGAGAACGCTTTTAATCTCCCATAGTGCGGCTGCCGAACGCCTTCGTATCGGCCACGTTGGTGTGCATTCGCTTCGCAAACGAACCAAATCATGTTTTTGTATGGGATATTTAAAACATCGAAAGCGCGTTGATTTCGCTATTTGTATCAGAATTTGGCTCGGATCGGTGTGCCACCCACCCAACATAATCCGATCCTTGCTGAAGTTTACCGATTGACCATGAACCATGACCCGAGGTGACACGAATACAATCGAATTTCAGCGAAGATCATAGATCAGTTATGCTAAAAATGTTGGACCTAAAAACTATTTTCCGCAAATTTAATGACCGAAGAAGTCGCAAGACGCATTTCAATAAATACATAAAAAATGCTTTTGTTTTTATTGTATGTAATACCTAGGTACTCCACGTATCTCTTTCGTCCTTCATACATATTTTAAAGTCAGTAATGATCTATCTCGTTGTATTAAATACGTAATTTTTTTAAAGGCCGATACTAGTTTACTTATTGATAGGGGGGCCCACAGGCGTGGATTGCTTATGGCATCAAGTAGTCTTAATCCGGCACTGAATACATTTAATGCTTAGTGGACAATTGCGACTGGTTCCCAGTTCCCAGTTCCCACCAAGGCATCGTAGGTTCGACTCCTCTGCTAGCTAAGTCCTCTATGATTGCAAATATGTAATAACAGTAGGAGTTTTTAGGAGAAAGTGACTTTCCTTGAAAAAGTACTTTAATAGGTATCCCTTTGGTTGCAGGTATTTCAACTATTGCGTCATCGATGACAACGAGAAGGCTTGGTTCCCCGGTGAGGAGTTGAAGGAGTTCCATGGCATCGTGGACCACGAGGTCACTGCCGCCGAAAATCTGCTGTTCTGCATCCGGCCCGACGGCCGGGAGGGGCTGTGCTGCGTCACTGGAAATGATGACGATGACGAAAACTGATCCGGAATATTCCAGCGATATGATTGGTAAAGACGTTTACCTTATCATTTGCTATTGGTCAGGCCAAAGATTTTTTTTGTATAACTCCACACCGGATGCTATGAAGAAAATAATTTCCCTCATCTTAGGGGATGCTGTGTGGAGGGTATTTTTAAGGAAGGGAAGGAGAGGAAGTTCTAGAAAGGAAAGGTCATCCCTCCCACTGCAGTGCAAGGCAATGGATCGAGAGAGTGCGGCTGGAGAGGTCGAAGGGTCTCCCTCAACTGGCCTCAATCGATCTATCCCGCTCGCAGTTGGTGGGTTGACCATCTAAGATCTGAATACCCCTGCTAAGTCGCCAAACATAGCGAATTGCTTGGGGTGACTTATGGCTCGTCCAATAAAGGTTTCCCGGGGTGGCGGCACCCACAGCTGCTTACCAAAAAGAATAAACAATAATAATTTAGGATGGTTATTACGTCACCAGCCTTTCTTGTAAAGCTCATAAATCAAAAATTATTGCCTATGAAATGTTATATTTTTTGGTGGGAAATGACCGAAAAATTGATTTTTGTCTATGGGATGTTAAAAATATTTCACGCTTTTGTCGGCAAAAGGCCAAATAATTGATTTTTGTCTACGGGATATTGAAATTTGTCAGAAAAGATTTCTTTTAGATACAACTATTTACACAAAGGTAATATAAAAGCTTAATATAAAAATCATTTTTGAATATTGGTAAATTTAAGAGCCTTAAAACGAAGCCAAATAGTTTTTTTTGAGGATGTAGGTACAAAAACCGGGTACACAATTTTTTTTTTTATGAAACTTAATTTTGAAAAATTAAGCCAAGATAATAAATATACATATATAACATTAAGCCAAGATATATTAAGTATACAAAATTGCTACATGAACCAGGAGCTGAAATTATTAATTATTATTTTTAAAAATCCATCAAACCTACTTGGAAATCATTTTACGATGACATTGGGCATATCAGTCAATTTAAATCAGAAAAAAACTTAATTATAAAGTGTTTTTGAATATTTACAGATTGGTAACTTAGAAGTAAATAATGGTAACATATCTCAATATAAAACAAGTCTGGAATTTCATAGTAGAGGTTATCCAATTTACAGGAATGCAGCAATCAATACTCAATACTATACCTAATGTGCGCTTTTACAATTAAAGTGACGATTCACGGTTACGGTACCGTGACAACAAAAAAAGGCAATAAACATACGTTCCTTACGCTATAACACTGCAGCACTTTCAAAAGAAGAGATACACAATGTATGTAGATCTGTTTCCTGCAAAGGAAAAAAGTAATAATTTTCTTGCATCTTTCTCACACACCGCTCCGTGACGTCTCCATAGACCCTGCAATACTACTTATAATTTTGAAAGTATGGAATATAGTTACAACGATAATATTGAAGTGTGAGTGAATTCCCAAAATTCAAAAATGTCAAATGTCAATTCGCTGATGATTTTGCTTTTGTTCTTAAATATATAAAGCTGCAACTTTTTCTTAAGCACAAAATTACAACAGTCGAAAATGAGATAAACGGTTAATGTATGTCTGCACCCCCTATAGGAAATGTACAATCATTACATACATACCATACAAAATGAAACGCATGGAAAAAGTAGTACTTTGGAGGAAACAGTCACACATATTTTGTGCGTCTCACCATTATTTAATGCGTAAGAAAGAGCTGCAGCATTATAGTGACAAGGAACGGTACTGTAATCGTGAATCATCATGGAAATTATAAAAGCACCTAATTGTAGACAATGTACAGCAACATTACTGTTGAGTGGCATATTTTTTGAAAATTTAAGTTTTGAATAGAATAATAAATGGTATTAAATAGTTAAAATATGTACCACCAGGTGGCAGATATAATCATCAACAAATTAATAATGATTAACACAAATTTATTGAATGAGGAATGAGTGATGTTTATGTTAATTCCATTTTGTCATTGTTCACGCATTATATATATTTTTTAGTTTATCTACAATTGAAAATAAATAGTTTGGTTTTATTTTGCTCTGTAACCCGCACTTACTTTAGAAAATTCTAGTAATTTGTTTCATGAAATCAAAATAATATTATTTTTCATCTTCAAACACAACAATGGCACTTCTAGGAACACATAATTGATATTATTTGAAAGGTTTGCAAGTGGGGTAACTTCATAGAAAAAATTAAAGAAAAATAATATCAAATTTTTTATTGAATTATGTTTTTTTTTTTTATCTAGAGATAATCAGATTATCTTCAATTAGCCTTAATTTACGCACAAAAAATCAATTCCCATTTACCGTCCTATCCATAGTTCACACATCTGAGTGCATAAGTAAGAGAATGTTTGTAAATTAATTATTTTAAAGTTGATACTACGTTTATATATGATAATAATGAAAATGATGATAATACTGTATACATTGGAATGTTAGCCAGTACATTAGTTATCTATTTATTCTAACAATCCAATAGCTGACTAAACAAATACAACATCAGTGTTAGATATTAATTTTAATTTATAAGAAATTCAACTAGCGTTACCAACAACAAACATTCATGAAGTATTAAAGCAAACACAAGAAGATATAACCAAATACCCTATAATATTAATAATAACTCCAACTTCTGACATTTCCTATACATTCTAATAACGTCATGGTACACCAGCACCTCTTAGTGGCACGAGTTGTGCACCTCGGATTTCTTTCGTACATTTTAGTGGATTTGATAAATAAATAAATTAGGAAACCTATTTACGACCTTAGGTACTGCTTTTTTAACATCAACAATGATGATAATCTATAACTTCAACATGAACACAGAATGCTATAATTTCAACGTGAACACAGAATGTTAAAAATTATGAACACAGAATGTTATAACTTCAACGTGAACACAGAATGCTATAAATTCAACGTGAACACACAATGATATAACTTCAACATGAATACAGAATGCTATAACTTCAACATGAAGACAGAATGCTATAACTACAACATGAATACAGAAAGCTATAACTTCAACATGAACACAGAATGCTACATGGAATTAACACAGCTTTGTTGTACTAACCTTTTAATTTATAATATTATTTTTCGTGGTTTAACCCACTTTTTACATAATCAAGAATATTTTTAGTTTGCTAGGATTTAACAAACTCAAATTATATTTCACCAACTAACCTGTCAACGTTTTTTTGCATCCTGAAAAACGGTGAGTGTTTAATTATTACATCCGTAAACTGCACACAGAACCTACTTTTTGGGATTTTTTTTTCTTCAATATATCGAAACATAATCTAGAAAGTGCAAAACACTGCCTCCAAGTACTAAATAAATTCAATTTGCCGCCAATAAAAGGAATGTCCAAGTCAATATGCTTCATTAGCTCCTCTAGCGGCCAGCGTTGTTGATATTGCCAACATTTTACTGGAGTTGGACGTATTATTAATATTACAAGGTATCTGGTATAAATCTGGGGTCTTAGGTCAAAGTAATATGCTAAATGCAAAATTGACAATTCTTAGAAAAAAGTTTCGCTGATTTGGTGAATCATTTGTGTAGGTAACAATGCCCATTTTGAATAAATTGATCTGAGACCACAAACGCAAAATTGGTGGAAACTCCACCGTGGGTTGGTATTGTCCCCGTTGATTGAGACAGATGAGAATTATTTTGCCGACATTTGAATATTTCAACTAATGAATATAAATAATAATACAGTGCTCTTATATTTATGAAGATTGTTATCGGTGTCCATTGCATACTTATAGGATAGATTGAGAAAATTTAATAAATTAACAATAGGTACCTACCTACCTACACATACGTATTTAGTGGGAAAAAAACAATAAGATTCACAAAATTGATGGCAGACAGATAAAAAGAAAAGATGAATGCTAGTTTCAGGGTAAAAGGCTGAGCAAATGATTGTATTTAAGCAAATAATTTGTTACTCACTTTAAAAAAATAACTTTTACATGGAATGCAATTCATTTAACGTTCCTAAGCCATCTGTAAAAGTAACGATTAATAAAAAACATTACAAAATGGTTAAAAAAAATGGAAAGGTATGAGGTTTGTTAGTTTCTAATCAAATTAGATATGTACCTATAAACAATGATACTAATTATTGCAAATAATTAATTATGCAATTTATTTTTAGTCATCTCTGTTAAAATTGTTTTAAAAAATGTTAAATAATGCTATTTATTCCAGTTTCATATTATTATTATAATATTATTAAACCAACTACGGTACATACATTTTTTGATTGCTCTTTACAATGTTATTGTGGTGATATTTTATTACTAACCTGTTGATCAAAATTTCATTATAAGGTATTTTACTGACAATAATCTTTAAAATTTCGTATGAATATGAAAAAATAAAATGTAAACATAGGAAATCACGATTCCATTGAAATCAACGAAAGACAATAAAGTTATATATACAAAAACGGTTTAGAAGTTAAAGATAAATCAGGTCACTTGTTTGGATTGCACTTAGAAAAAATAAAAGATAATAATATATTAAACTTAGTAATGTGTGTAGGTACTTGAACAGATTTTTGAAAATTTTACATGAATTTATTTAACTAATTAACAATATTTCTAACTAATAAACCGACTGCGGGTTAAAATGATGAAATAGTGAATTAAAACTTATATTTATGTATATTATTACGTAGCATGTACATTTATTGTTCTTCATTCTTCAGACGTTAAAATTTTTTTTAACCTGTTGAACGAGGGATGAAATTTCTGAAACGGGACAAAAATAACCTTGATGAGTCGTTGACCAGAAAGCCTAATTTTTTTTATTTCAGTAGGAGTAGGTAACTGAAATTTGTTTGAATACATTCTTTATGTAATGAACCATCGCCTAAGAACATAAGATGATAATGTTGTGTAGAAAAATATGAAATAATTGTGCTTGATTTGTTATTTTTATAGAAAACCTTTCCTTCCATGGTAAAAAAAACCAAGGTAGGTATGCATACATGCGTACCTATTATGTTATGTATGTTTACATATAGACAATACAAAATATGTATAATGTTTGAGAAAATATATTACAAAATGTCTTCATTATTTATATTTGTGATTAGTGAAGGCCTCTAAAAATAATAATATAATGACAATAATAAAAAGTCTTTAATTATATGCACATGTTATCAAAAATATCACCTTATATTATAAAGAATTCAAACATTTAGACAGTATAAAAATCTATCCGTGGTATTGAGACAATAAAGAAGTGTTTTGCAGAAATAATTACAACACGTTACGTAATGTAACATTGCAGTACTTAATGTAATTTACAATAGTGGTGATATAACATGAACAATAAAACTAAAAATGTAATTATGATTGTGTATTACATACCATTAGAATTACTCAGAACACAATAATTCAAGTTACTAAGATTTTAATATAAGTATCATATATATGAAGTTAAATAAGTGATCAGTTGACAATATTCAGCAAAAGAAAGATTTGCTTATGGCCTAAATGTACTAAATAAAGTATCGCATTGCTGTTTTGTTGATTTTATTTAAATCTACTTATCAATAATTTGTATGAATTTCATGAAAAAGCATTGTTCATAAAAGCATATTTCAACAAACAAGAATAGTTTTGGTGAAGAATATTTGGTTAAATTTACTTTTCAATAAGTACAACACTTTCCACATTAGTACTTTTGTTTTTTTGAAGCATATTTTATGAAAGTTGTTTTTATTGATAATTCTAAAACATGACTTCTCAAAATGTTTAATAAATAATATTAATAAAAATGTTATTCGGTAAACTGTTGTCTGTTTTAAATGTAAATGGAATAAATCCTGTTGATGTAAATAATTATATTGGTGTTTTACCATAAGCAAATTTGTATTATTTACCCAAAACACAGCAACTGGAGCACACAAATTAAAGTGATTTGGAAAGTCGAGACCACTGAGCACTGCGGTCATATAAAATACCTATAGTATGTGATCGAGAAAAATTTTTTGTTGATAAGTCTGCATTTTATGGATTTTTAATAAAATGCCAAAGATCAAAACAAAACTATCTTTCTTGACCTAAAAAACAGTAAGTAGTAGCAGAAACAAAACTTTAACCCGTCTCCTTGGTTCAATATATTCGCACCTCACAATTCGGACGCCTCGGATTCTGAAAAAAATTCTGAAACCGTCACTTTGGATCGAGATTGTAAAATATCTATGCATGATAGCTTTCATATTTCAAAGACAGTAAGAAGCATTATTTCGTTCTCTTAATGGTTAAAAGAAAAATACATATGTTTGCATGAGAGGAAGAGAGATAAATAGCTTTTAAAATGTAAGATCCCTCGGGACATTTCTGGTCTTATGAAAGTATAACGCGATTACATGTTTTGGGTTGTATTTATTCCTAAACAAGCAGACGGGTTAAACAGTTCTGTTGCAAAACTACGAAATTGCAAACTCTGGACGGTGTTTTTTTATTTTATTTTTACATTAGCTCCACACAGAAGGCCCTGAGGAAAATAATTCCCCTCAGGGTCTATGTCAACTTTGAGGATGCTGTGTGGAGTCTTTTTAGGGAAAGGAAGGAGAAGAAGTTCTGGGAATGAAAAAGGTATGAGGGGTGGGTAGGAAACTGAGAGTCAGTGTGCCCGGGAGTGACAGACTTATGTATCTATCCCTCCCACTATGGTGCAAGGCGGTATTCCGAAAGAGTACGTCTGGAGAAGTCAAAGCGACTCCCTTAACCATTCTCTCTCGATCAGGCCTGCCATGCAGCTGGTGGACAGACCTGGACAAACCTCAGCCCATAAACCCAGGCACCCCTGCTAAGTCACCAAATGTAGAGAACCACTTGAGGTGATCTACAGCAGAGGTGTTGGTTATCCAATAAATAACCCAGGCAGTAACCCAGAAGCGTAGCGAGGGGGGGCAGCCCGCCCCGGGTGCCACCCGATGAGGGGGTGTCACCCTAGCCACCCCCCCCGGAATAATTTTTTATTAAGTCGGGGTGACAGCACGTTATCCGCCCCGGGTGCCACCCATGCTAGCTAGGCCACTGCCCATACCCACCTCCCAAGTTGTCCTACTTGCAAGCCGTTTAGAGCTGTTTTAGACAGGACATTCGAGTTGTGAGTTTCCCTCTCAGTTGTAGAGGTGTGGTGCTCCAGCTCCATACTGGTATTCACACGGAACCATGCTATTCTGAAAATAAGCATTTGCCGCCGGACGACCGCCGAGAATCTCGGTTTGCTCATTTCAAACGCTCTATCTGAAACAGTCCTGTGGTTGTCCCAATTCCCACAAATGAAGAACATGATAATACCTACTTTGTTACTCTACCCGGGAATCAAACCTGCAACCCAAAGGTGTAAGGCAACTGCGCTACGGAGGCCAATACAAATAGATGGCAGCCATAGCGAGCACCTCGGCGCCTCTCTCGCCACTATTTGGTCACAAAAAAAGAAAAACTGTGAAACAAAAAAGGGTCAGGGGTATCCACGCTTCACATGAATTACACCATCTATTGTCGGTGAGGGTAAAATTAAGTTTAAACAATATTATAGTATTTTTTTGTGTGTAATTTAACTCGAGTGCTGCAGGCGCATTAATCTAGGGACATTTATATGCGTTGTAAACTATTTTTGTAATACAGCATGTTTCATTAATGTCTGTAACCACTCAAGCAATTGGAATTTCTGGGTGTTTGGTTTTCGATTTAATAAATATCAGAATCCACCTAAATTTCCGATGTCCGGCCAGTGGCCGAGTTGGTATCGCATTTGGTTCTCAGGCATCATTTGTTCAATTCCCAGACTAGCTAAAATCTAACATTTTTCACTTACTGTGGTGGTAGTATGAGATTTTAAAATATTGTCAGGTTATTTGTCACCCAGGGAGGTGCCAAAATTTTACCATTAAGAAAAATTCAATACTCGTCCAAATTAAATAATACTTCGTTTTAACTTAATTAGCACAGGAAACTACAATCTAAGTCGGGGGAGATGTAAAAAAACATGCACAGAATAGATTATTAGGTTCTTCGTTTGGGTTAATAGAATAATTTGGGCATATTTTAAATTGAAGCGCAACCTTTCGGCAAACGTCAGATCTTACTAACCAGATAAAAAATCGGGAAAAACTTTTGATTGACGAAAAATGGAACTTTAATGCAAAATTTACCGGCTCCCCCGATGTAAATAGGTGTTTCTTGTAGTAGTGAAGTTGAAATGAAGTGTGATTTACATAATTTTTGCGTAGAAGTGAAGCATGGAAATTTTACTAATTTTTGAAAAATAAAAGTCACAAAGACAATAAGAAGTCAGATTTAGGCTATAAATGTATGTTTATTGAGAAATTATAACATTATGTTTATTTTCACTCCACAACGGACATTCACAACCTGAAACAATAGAAAAAAACAATAATTATTTACCAGATCTTGAACCCGATTTTATTTATCGTCTTAAAATTTCCAAATGAAGTTCAATAAATTCAGGTAACTACTTAGGAATGGGACATCAATTACTAAAGACCGTTTTTCTAAAGGCACTATTATTTGTTTATAACGAAAATATGACAAGTCGTTGTGAACATAATGAATCCTAACCTCAAAAACTGACATTTGACGAAATGCAACCCAGTTACGAATTGATTTGAATGCCACAGCGAACACAAAAAGCTACGGTAACAAGAATAATATACAAAGAGATTAAAATTGCACAAAAAATCACTCTACGAACAACGAACTTCGACGGCGTGTCCAAAACCACGCTCGGGTTTCAACATATATTTAAATATGTAAAAGAACCGCGATTTTATTGAATTTCGAAATGTAAACTTCGGACTCACCTAAAAATTATCTTAGCCTCCTGGCTTCACGCTCAGACTCGAGTAGGGTGAGGATATCTCCCTCCCTGACAGGTCCCTTGACGTTGCGGATGATCTGTCGGTTAGTTTCTCCGATGAACTCCACCTTGACCTGGGTACACTGTCCCTGGGATCCAGTACGGCCCAAGACCATGATTACCCTAGCGCGAACAAAGGTTTTGTCCATTTTGAGCTGATTTTAGGATTTTATCAGACGCACGTGTCCAACAAACGACAACCTCGTATTTCTACCGGAAGCGAAAAGAGCTATAGACAATTTTGACAAATTTATCATGGAAGGGAAGACCACAAACAATTTGGGTAATGGCGGATATGTGGTGATACCATACGACAAAAATAGTATTCCGTAAATAGTTTCTGCTAAATAAAGCAATTTAGCTTTCGCATAAATATTTAAAAAAAATCTACGGTTTTAATTTTTTTTTGTTTATTAGGAACATCAGAAACTATTATTTTATTTTGCTTGCACGGCAACATGCCTTTCTCTTTTTCCTCCCCTTACCAGTCCCAATTACTCAGTGGCGTAGCGTGGGTTTCGGCCGCCCGGGGCGAGGGAATTTTTTTTTAAATTGTTTTTGTTTATTTATAACTGCTCTCAGAAATCGAGAATTGCATGCCTGTAGTAGAATTTTGCAACTTCATCACGCATACGTATGGAATGCAACTCAAATGCAAAGCTTCACTCGGTACGATGAATCGGCAATTTATTGTTTTATTGATAACACAAAACTGGTTTAAATTTAATTAAATATGCGGTAAATCAAAACTACACTCAGAACATAAAAATGGGTTTTCTTTGATTCTAGCGGCACTTACATTCTGAACACAAAACTGGTTTTAATTAAATTTGTATGCGGTGTATTAAAACTACACTCATAACATGAAATTGATTTTTCTTTTATTCTGCCGGCACTTCTGAACACAAAACTGGTTTTAATTAAATCTGTATGTGGTGAATTAAAACTACACTCGGAACATGAACATGGTTTTTCTTTGATTCTAGCAGCACATACATAGTCTGCAAATAGAATATTATAACTGAACTTCAAATAAGAGGTTTTTTCTTTCGAAATGTGTCAACAGAAGAATCCAACACTGGAAGTTTACATTCTCAACACAAAATTGGTTTGAATAAGTCTGTATGCGGCGAATTAAAAGTACACTCAGAACTGGAAAATGGCTTTTCTTTGATTCTGGCACCACATACAGAGTCTGCAGCCAGAATTTTATAACAGAACTTCATTGAACAACTGAAGATAATGTTTTAGTTTGAATTGTGTCAGCAGATGAATCCTCAGATTGAATTTTATATTCTGAAAACCCTTCAAATAATTAGAAAAAATATCTTTAATCTTTTGCCTGTCACTGTTTGCGCACAAAATTTCCTGTTCTTCCCATGCAATTTAAATGTTTCTTTTTAATGTTTTTTTTTTATCCTTTTGCAAAAAAGAAAATTGTTCTAAAATCTAGATAAAGTAATTTTTCCGACGTGCTTATTAAGAAATTATTGTTTCTAAATATTAAAATTTTGATATTGGAAATGTAAATTGGCTCAAAAATACGCGCCTGCGAACAGTGGCGGACTAAGCCCGTCAGAGGCCCGGGGCGGCAAAGTTGAATGAGGCCCCCCCCCACCCTTGTTGAAAAGTTGATGTAATTTTACAAGATTTTTATTCAGTTCACACGGGTATCTGGTCCTGAGGGGCCTCCAAGCGTCTCCATGTTCCCTTGATCAAATCTTAAACAATGCACCAGAGCACTTAAAAAAAATTGTCATTTTTTTTAAATTTCATTTTCTAAAAGGTGCATTTGTTAATAATGCTATCACCTAACGTTTTAAGGAATTCGTAAAATTGACGGAGATACTTCATTTTATATGAAACCGTTATTTGTTTATATGTTGAATTATCCTTCAGCAAAACTTTGAACACGTTTTTCATGAAGCTACGATTTTCAACCTGGTTGACAATATATTAGAAAAACTATTCATCCGATTTGCATGCACCAAGTCTTAAACTGTTAGAAAATCTAGATACTTTGGCACCACATAGGGATTTTTTTATAAAGGGACCCTATCTTTTTTTTTATGAACGCTGAAAATTTTCCATAAAATATCGAACATAAAATTCACTGGTCCGCCATTTTTTTCTTTTTTAGATAGCAAAATTCCCCTATGTGATGCCACAGACACTGAAGTTTAAAACTTGGTACATGCAAATGCAATAAAAATACGTACAGGCTGATGTATAGTTTTTTTTTGTATATTGTTAACCAGGTTGAAAAATGAGTTAAAAAAGTTTCATGAAAAACGCATTTAAAGTTTTGTTGAAGGATAATTCAACGTACACACTGTTTCAAGCGGTTTTTGGTGAGAGCATCGTTAACTTTAGAAAATGAAATTAAAAAAATATTACAAACATTTTTTACAGTATCCTGTGCTTTGAGCCTTGTTTAGGATTTGATCAAGGAAACATGGAGGCGTTTGGAGGCCCTTCAGACCATAGACCACCGCTTCGTTAGTCGTTAGTCGTTAGTCCGCCACCGAATCTATTTAATTACTTAGGGAACGTACCCATACTACGTGACCAACTTTTTGCAATTTTTAACCAACCCCCCCCCCCCCCCGGTGACCAAAATCCTAAGCAACCCGCCACTCATTTGTATGGAGCGTGACATTTTGAAGACCCCCCCCCCCCCCCTAAACGTGTCACGTAGTATGGGTACGTTCCCTTACCTATTTTATCTGTAATGATAAGATAACCTTTTGCTAAGGGTCTAAGTCTAAGATAGTAAAAAAATGCACCAAGTCTTAAACTGTTCGAAAATCAAGTCACTACAGCCAGGGCTTTATTATCCATAAGAAGTGTAGGCAACTGCCTAGGGGCCCCGCATTAGGTAAGGGCCCCTAGAGTAAAGGGGCCCTGAGACGTGCATTACCTAGGGGCCCCTACATGTTTAAGCCGGCCCTGGCAGGGCCGTATTGTCTACAAGGCAGTGTGGGCCACTGCCTAGGGGCCACGTATCAGCTAGGGGCCCCTATGGTAAAGGGATCTCGAGACGTGCATTACTTAGAGGCCCCGACATATTTAAGTGAGACAGTGTAGGTCACTGCTTTCGAAAATCCAGTCACTATAGCCAGGGCCGTATTATCCATAGGAAGTGTGGAAACTGCCTAGGGGCCCCGAGGGTAAAGGGGGCCTGGGACGTACATTGCCCAGGGGCCCCGCATTGGGTAAAGGGGCCCCTGTTTTCCACTCTGATATAGAGATAGAGTGGAAAACAGTATTGAAGTTATAGAGATAATATTGTCATGTATTGTATTCTAGAGATATATCAAGCTTTCACTATAATATTTTTATTTTACTTACAATTGCTGTTTTTGTACTTTATTTTACATTATATTATGTTTGTCATCCTCTTCTGTACTTTATATTAGTGTCAATTTCTCAAGCGCCAAAAGTACCTTTTGGACACGAAAAATTTGTAATAATTTGCCATGTTTGGTAACCAGATCTGAATAGCCAGGTACTTCCCCACCTTCCTCCACCCCATCTCCTTCCTTTCCGCACTACCTTCAGCCCCACAACATATTATCCCGGATGTCATACTCTCACCTCTCACTGGCTCCAGTCGGTTAGGAGTACACACTCACATTTAAAAAAAAAAACTCAATGTTATTTTCCTTTTATATGAAACAAATTTACTATTCAATTTATAAAAATAGTTTATATATAAACAAGTTATGGTGTGTAATATTATTACGCACTACAGGTAAATCGCCTTCCGAAGGCATTATCTAACTATCAATTAATTGTTGAATAATAATTCAACCTTTTAACCCTCCGCCCGTCGCGTCTTTTTTTAACACGAGGTGTCGCGCGGGGTAGCTGAAGACCCCAAATTTAATATGATTAAATTATTTTTGTGTTATTTTAACTGGTTATAATAAGGTGATAATGACTGTATTGAAATAAAAAGAAATATTAAAAATTAGATATTTATTTTCAATGTAAACGCTTAAAAATCAACAAGGAACATTTTTTTTATAATTTTAAATCATACTTTTTTAATAGAAAACTTTAAAAAAAAATTAACCAATTTCCATCAAACTTATAACTATTTGAGATTGATACAGACTTATTATTACAAAAAAAAATCAATGAAATACAACGAAAAAACATATAAACTTGGTTTTTCATTGTATTTTTTTTAGTCTCACGCCGAAACACAAATCTGTCTCACATCGCACTTGCGCAAACTGAATGTTGGCGGCGCTAGCGTCAAGTACCTTTTAGGTAGCTACCTGAAGTAAGGAATTAGTGGGAATATTTAAAATGTACATAATTAGCATTCCTGTAAAATCAGGGCTTTTAAAGACCCCATGCGACGGGTCGAGGGTTAAGAGGACCGCTTGCGCTGCCCGTTTTATACAAATCTTAATTTAAGATTTGAGGTTAAAAATTTTAATTAAAAAATATAAGTAATTAAAGATTTTATTGTTTCTTGATTTTAGAGGCAATAAATTTTACTTGATTAATTGATGTTATTTCACAATTTTTTCATTTAAAATACTATATAGTATATTTGCGGCACGTTCCAGAATGGAAGATACTATTAGTATCGCCCTGGTGCAAGACCACCATTCAGAATTGAAAAGTTGCTTGAAATAGCTTTAGCCGTGTTTGGTGACCAGATCTGAATAGCCAGGTACTTTCCCACCTTCCACTTCCCTATCTCCTTCCCCTCCCCACCACCTTCAGCCTCACAACATACCCCAATTGGGGATGCCATAGTCTTACTGGCTCCAGACGGGAGCAGTTGGGACTCTTGTGCCGTAGTCATGTTAAAAAAAAAAAGAGGCAACTTGGGCAATTATATGTAAGTGAAAAACATTAAAAAATATACAATTTTACTACATTTATTATAAAATTGTGATGAAATATAAAATAAAAATGAATAAAAGAAATCATTTTGATGGGTGTAAGTTTAATTATGTATCTATTTACGTCGAAACTAAAATTTGTCATTTATGTATCAAAATTACTGCCCAAAAAAAGCATTTTTAACGGTTTTTTAATTTTCATTTTATTAACACAAGATAAGGCAGGTTATATTTATTAATAATTATAAATAACTCAACAAAAAAATTCCAAAGTTGCGTTCAAAATGAAACAAAACTGAATTCTTTACCTATCCATAAATCATAATTTAAAACAAAAACAAATATAACCCCCGATACAAAAAAGAGTTGATGACCTTTAAACACCCGAATGAATTTCGTGAATTATAAGAACCATTTCGATCATGTCAGCTTTCAACCAAAAAAAAAACCATCTTAATCGGTTCATTCGTTTAGGAGCGATGATGCCACAGACAGACACACAGACATGTCAAACTTAAACACCTCTCCTTGTGTCGGTGGTTAAAAATGGCACATATCCGTACTAGACATTTAATATATCTTTTGATTTAAAAAAAATATTTTTCGGTTTGGTTGGGTATTTTGGCCTCAAATCCAAAATTAGGGTTTTGTATCACCGTAAAGTCATTGTATGGGAATGTAGGTATGACACAAGCCATCGTATTAACAACATTTCATCTTATTAGTTTATTTACATACTGTTTATAGAGATTTAGTTGTTGTGTTTGTTGAAACTTATTTAGGCCTAAATAATTCGGTTTCAAAAATAAAGGTATCTCTTATTAGTTTATCTCTTCTATTATTGAAAATATTCAAAAACTACTGTACAAAAAAATAGTAATGCTACTTCTAGGGAGAATACTTCGAACTTCAAAATGGCGCCAGTCGAACAGCTATTTGCCCGATCTTATAGTAGGGGAGCCCAAGAGGCTAAAAGGGTGCCCCAATAGGTCCCCACAACGGGATTGAGTAAATCACAAAATCCCCGCTTGGGCTCCCCTACCATTATCAGTTCGGAGCTATGGTTTCCATTAATATTGATTTCTATTCAAGCCAAAAAAATAACAATTTCAAAAAATTTTTATACCATTCTCCCGTAATAATATTGAAAAATATAATTAATAAATAATTCCACCTAAATAATGTTTTAACTGAAGGAATAGTATCATAATTTCTACCGTATAAACGTCATACAAAATGATAACACCTGTTGAAAATAAAAATAACTTTTCGGGAGTGATGACGTCACATGATTCACTACACATATGGTGATTTTCGGGGGATCTTGAAAAATTAAAACTTTGACAATTATTTTAACCATTGAAACTAACTCTAAAAATAAAAAAAATATGTAGTGATGGACTGGAGTTCTCTATTGATGGGTCCGGATTCACCACTTGAAGCAGGGTTAATCCGAATGGCTAAGGAATGGGGAGAGTTAAATTTTGTATGGAAAAAGGGGTGGACAAAAATGAGAAAATAAAAATAAAAATGAAACAAAAGAATTACCAAAATAATTTATTGAAATGTACATCAAAACACTAGTTTAATATTACGTCAAAAATATACACGTATCATTTATTGATCCAAATCAGTTACTCATTTATTCACAATATTATCGTCCCCTTGACTTCAAAGAAACATTTTAATTTTATAATATTTTTTTAATAATACATAATTTTAAGTACCACATTGAGACATGTTTCTCTGATGCCAAGGGAACCACACAATAGAAAAAAATTCACTGATTAATATTTTGTTACGCATAGCTAATAATACAAAGACATACTTTATACACGGTGTCCGGAAACTATCGGTAAGAACAGTAAACTGGTGATTTCTACATTACATTTATAGTTGATTTTGTGGTATATACATTATCGATTTGCTTTAGCTTTCGTTTTCAAGTAAATTAAGTCCGAAGTTGGATTTTCATCAAATTTAAAAAAAATCTAACCAAGGTTAGGTACTACGTTTTTATTTTGTCTTTTAAATGTGTCGAAACTTAGACCCTACTTAAAAAGTTTTTTTAACCACTTAGTTTCTGAAAAAAAGGAAAAAAATGCTCAAATAAAAAATAAAAAGTTTTTTTGGGTTCTTCAAATGATGAAGATTCACCAGTATTCTGCTTGTACCACTGATTTCCGGACACTATCTATGTATATCTGTTTTACAAAATCTTTCCCAACCCAATCTAAACTATTTAAATAATCAAAATTATATATTATAAACTTATTATAATACAATTTGTTACCTACTTTTAAATTGAACATACTTTATCACAAAGAAACTTGTATCTTTAGGTACATTTATTGTTTTTCATAGTTTCACGGGAAGTGTCAATAATGTGTAAAAAAATATTATTTGTACCAAAAGTGTTTTCCGTTACGTTTGCAACTGTTACGTAATAACATTACAAAAAATTGGTTTTCTCTTTGGCACAAATCATTACACAAAAAAACAATACTCCTGTGTCATAAGTGTAAGGATTTATTACCCGTTCTACGGGTTTAATATAGTTTTCTTTTGATTAAATATATTATATATTGCCAAGGCCATATTGAACACGGCTAATTTGTGCTTTTGGAGAAATTTAGGTCAAATTAAAGCCAAACGGTTCCCAAATTTAAATAAAACGACTGTGAAAGAATTTGTAAGTCACTCAAAAGTGGTTTTGCTTAGGGATGGACATTTGCAATCTATACTATAATAGGATTGGTTTGAGTAGCCACTGAGGACAAAATTCGGAATAGCCTGATAAAAAAAATGTAGAAATTTAATAAAGCGGAACTAAGATTTTTCATTATTTTGGCAACATTGATTTTAAAACCAATTATAGCAGATTCAAATGTGAGGACTCCAGAAATTCGCAATTAATAAAAATTGGAAGGGAAAAACCGCACAGCCTAATTATTTTAATCTATCGTTTCAAAAGGTTTTTGGGAGCTTTTCTTTTACATATTTTTTATTTGAATTATATCGCCTAATAAATGGCCTCTTTTGTAAGTTACTGAGATGTAAATTTCTAAAACACTTTTCCATGTAATTATCTTGCGTACAATGCGAAAACAAAAACTTAGAATGTTATCCCTTTAAAAAATTTCCAAATTTTGATGGCTCACACTAGCAAAGCTCTTAATTATGGTCCCATGTTGGAGTGGTTGAAACAGGTGCGCGAGAAGGTACCCTACATAAGCAGCTCCCATACATTCGATCGACATCGGTTAAGTTCCCAAAAACGGATTTATTTTCTGTCAGGAGTTTTTCAATGACAAACTCATGATCGCATGAAGTCAGTTATACGAGGCTATTTAGAAATAAAAAAAGTTAATAAATTTCTAAACATAGTGTATATGTCATAGTCAAAGGTCGATATGCAGTCTCTTCACGGAATGACTGGTTTATCCTAGGTTTGACCAAAGCCTTTGGGCTAACTACTTCAAGTCAGACCTGAGGATTGACTAGTCAAACCTAGGAGCGCTGGAGCTTCGAGGATTGACTATAACATAACTGTGAAAAATAACTACTCGGACCATGGTGCCTTTTTAAACATGCATGCTTATTCCTTTGAACCGTTTTAATGTTGCAATTTAAAGAATTGAAGTGTCCTCCATTTCTTTCTAAATTTTTCTGTCAGACTGTATGCTTATCTTTAAGGATTTTGTTGATCAAGGAAGAATGAATTATGTATTATAACGGATTTACTACACACTATTATGCTGCGTATACAAGCACGAAATTGAATGCAAACCGAGCCACGAATTGTGGGAAAGGAATGAAGCAACGGCAATTGGCGCGAAAGGCCGTATGCGGTTGCTTCATTCCCTTCCCGTAATTCGTGGTTCGGTTCACGGAAATACCTACATGTTTATACGCAGCATTAGAATAGACCGTGCAATGAACATAACATTAAGGCATGATTTTATCAGATGGTGTTTGGAAGGATGGTGTTTATATTTATTTTATTTTTATCATTCTCTATTATATTTCTTAGTTTTAAATTTTGGGGGAATATTTTTTACAATTACGTATTGGAAATCATTAAGTATTAGATACATACATTATAAATTATAATAAGTGGTGATGTCTAATTAAAACTCATTTATAAAACATCAACCAAAAACAAATTGCTGGTAAGCAAGTTTACAGGGTTTCTGGAAATATATATTTAATTTTAAACAGTGTTTCCGGAAACTCCTGGAAACCCAATGTACGAAAGCCAAACATCACACTACATACATAAACAATAAGCATAATATATTAAATATGTTGCTAATAAAAAGTATGGAACTCAATATACAGAGTTTTAAGGGACGAACTTGACTTACTTTATTAACCAGAGATTCCTGACATTATTTGGAGTAATAGAGTAAATGGAATTTTGGTCTCCGGTGACTATTTAGACCAATGATACTCAACCTTTTTTCTCTTCGGGCCACATATATGTATTTGTAAAGTTACGCGGGCCGCAACACTATACTGGTATGATGAAAAAAAATCATCAACCGACCCCCCCCTTCTCCCCCAACAAAGAAATATTCTTCTTTTCATTTGTCTTGAAGGACTCTCTTTTCGTCGACACTCTGAAGACACTCCAGCCATTATTTGTATTTAAATTATAACAAAACAATACGTACTTTAAGTAGGTACCTGACTAACCAGATTTTATGTATTATAATTGATGCGGTGGTTTCCAGAAGTGGCACTTTTATTTATAAATTGTGTGTTAAATATTTCTTTTTTGGGAATAAATCTAGCGTGTGCAATAGCAACACTCTTACACATCTACCCTGATGATGGACACTGTAACGCTGTCCGAAACGTTGGCTAAAGAAAGAGGTAGCGCAACACGGAAAAACACCCCAAAAACAAATAACGAAAATACTTTTGGGCGTGAAAATCTAAAAAACGTGTCTCACTCTTATACCAGATCATGTGGACCGTAATGACAATCCTTTTTGGGTGTCACTATCTGTGCGTCAAAGTCGAAAGGAATCTCAAGATACACGAAAATTAGAATTATAGATTTTTAAAAATCAAGTTCCTGATAATAAAGTGTTTAGGGCCGCACACAAAAGCTTGGCGGGCCGCAGGTTGAGTATGGTTGATTTAGACCCTATGTAGTGTTGTAGGAAAAACTATGTACGTACGTATTTTTAAAACTAGGAATAAAATTATAACTTTGTATTCTTAGGTTGGGTTAGGTTAGGTGTTTTAACAAAGTCACCTGATCACTAAAACTAAAAATGTCCAAAAATCAGCGATTAATAAGGATTTTTCAAAAATCAAAAATTCCCTAACCACAGTGATAAATTAAACAATAGAATTCTTCTAAAATAAAAGTTTAAAAAGTTAAATTAACAAAAAGTTAGGAATGGATAAATTATTTTGTAAATAATAAATCACTCAATTAAAAGTTAATATTAACAAGGCACTTTTAAAGTACTAAAATCATCTAAGAAAATAATTTAATTTAATTACAAAGTAATTCTTATTTGAATTAATAGCAATAGCTGTAAAAACATTGCACATTATATAATAGTGTATTATTTATGAGTTGTGATTTACTTATGCTAATATTTAAATGATTGTTGTCTCTTTTACTTAACATTATTTGTGGACGAACAATTAACACATAATTGTATTAATTAGTGTAATTCAGCTAAAATATTAATGTAAATCACCAATTACAAAAAGGAATATTACAGAGTAAACTTTAGTTTATATGAAAATGAGACAATAAAATTAAGTGTGACCTCATTTTGCGATCAACTTTGTGAGTAACTTTATTGGCAAGTAACTTTGTGAGTAACTTTATAAATTTAGAGTTAACCGTGTTTGCGAGTTACTTTGTGAGTAACTTCATTTGCGAATACTTTGTAAATACCTTTGTTTGCAAGTGTTTTGCAAGATGAGAAAAAAAAAAAAAATAACTTCATAATTGAGGGGTGTCTTGGTATATGAGCAAATTATCTATAAAATGTGGGAAACAACGTAAGTTTAGGTAGGAAAGCACCAATAGAATAAGGTTCTACGAAACAGTGTGAGCGATGAACGTGTTCAACGACAATCATAATTAAATAATAAAAAATTTCGATTACTTAAAATTGCATGTACTATATAATAATAAGAATGTACATAATAATAAGGATTTGTAGCTATTTTGTATAAATTACTTAAAGTGAATATTTTAAAGAGAAAGTTGAAAGAATCATCTAAGTCTCATTGTTTCTTATGGAGAAATTTGCTTTGTTTGAATTACAAACATGTTTCTGGAACAAATTATGCTTGTAAGTCTTGGTTCTACCATACTGTTTCCTCGATAAAAAAACTCCATTATAATTACGATCTTTTAAACTCTACTCTTGTCTTTTTAGGTATAGTAGTAAGATAATTTAAGGGCCCTCGGGGAGATTTTCCACAAAGACGGCGCTATAATATTGCGTTCATTATTGTAAAATAGACTATTTACCTACTACAATGAGATCACAATCTAATATTCTCAGTTTCCAGCCTTCACGAGTTGTTACAAAAGGTCACTTTATTCATTATTTAACACAAAATAGTATTACATATATTATATTATAGTGTAACCTAACGCTTAAGAAGTTTGGTTTTTCGATCCCTTGGAGATTGAAGGAATTTATCCCACATAAAAGGTTTTCCCCGCTTCTGAAGTTTTCTTCCAGTCTCTCTAGGAAAACTTTTTAAGATAGTTTTATTGTAATATTGTATGGCTGGGTTTAGACTCGTAAGTTTTTTCCTGTAAATCGCTCTTGTAAGCGATTTATGGTCAAATTACCAATGCAAACGACACCAAAAGTCACTTAACGTAATTTATAGAAAGTTACAGAACTTATTCTTTCGAAAGTTTTTTGACAGGTCTAATCGAATTTCCAGCCTTCTTGCAGCTTATAAAATCAGTTTGATAAGCTAAGAGACTTACCGCAAGAAATAGTACCGAAATGCGCAGTTGCAAAATGTCAAAAATTAAAAGACAATTAAAAAAATTTCATAGAGTTTTTTCCAACAAATCTAGTATTTATTTCCACTTATTTAAGTTTTCTGGAAAATGAGCATCCTTCTATTAAATTATCGGTCCAATCCTTTCCAATCTTAGTGTTTCTGTTTTTAACATTTACGTATTTGAAATTTTGAATTCGAAGTCGGTTGCTGTCAGCAGATGTCAGGTAGCTGTCATTCGGATAAAACTAAATTAATTGCCGCCTTTGACGGCACAAAAGCGCGTGCAGAATTGTTTAATTAAAGCCAAAATCTATTTCAACACTTTATTTGGGTCTTTTCGTCTTTATTAACAAAATTAAGTAAATTTGACAGTAGCAGGTAGTTGTTAACAGGAAGCCATCTTACAGCAAATAAATTTACAGATGTAAACGGTCGCATGAGCATTTACACAGGTCGAACTTCCGAACAACTTCCGTGATCATTAATTACCACAAGTCGGATGCATATGTAAACGCTCCTGAGTAACCTGTCAAAATCTTACGTAATCCGCAAATTTTAATTACGAGTGTATACCCAGCCTATGACATAGAATAAATCATAGCGATGATAGCGACCATTTACATCTGTAAATTTATTTGCGGTAACAAGGATCTGCCGCTATCAAATTTATATTGAAAAATGCCTCTTGTGCCGTCAAAGGCGGAAATTAATGGAGTTCTTTATTTCATCCGAATGACAGCTATCTGACAGCAACAGACTTCGAATTCAAATACGTAATGTCATAAACAAAAACATTGACATTAGAAAGGATGCTCATTTTTAGAAAACCTTTTTCCATCTGAAAAATAAATGATTTCTCTTCAGTTTTTCGAATCAGAAAAGTTTCTTTCCATCTAAATATGTTTTCATGGGTACCTAGTGGTAATTTTATTTTTATATTGTTTTCAGGATATAATAAGGTGGGTAATTATAAACTTAAGGGCCATTAACCACTTAGCGGCCGAGAATTCAACTTTCATTGAAAGATGTTCTTACGATCATACAGGGCTGTTTGGTTTTGAAATGATAGTATGCACAGTTCCTACCGGAATGTCATTTTTCCATCCTACCCTCACCTAACCATGTCACCTTGCCGAAGAAAGCAGTGAACAATAACAACCAGTAACAACATTGTGAGATGACTTGACATTGTATCGACGAATTGAGTTTAATGTGTTCGCCTTCGAATTTGGTAATCGCCTTGGTTTTCCTTCTCCTTGCATTCCATAATTTACCATACAGATATTCATCCAGCTTCAAACGATTTCAATTATCGTTTTGATTTACAGTCCATTTTCGCCAGTTGCATTTGAGGCTGTAATTTTGAATTTGAAAGTCTCGGATGCAATAGTTCCAATGAGAAAGATTAATTATTCTCTGTACCAGCTTTTTTAAATAATTACTCAATATCGATTTTACTTCATTCAAAATTTGCTGAAAGGCGTGATGATAAAACTATTAAAATTATGTACTTATTGTAATTACAATTTTTCAATCATGTCTAAGCAAAATAAGAATGTAAAAAAACTTAAATATATTACTTTGCAAGACCTTAAATAAATAGACAAACTAAAGTATTTTCGTCACAAAACACAAGCACAGATCTTTTTATAATGATTTTATTTAAACTAAAATTAAAATTCTGAAAAGCAGTTTTCCCAGATAATTTATTGATTTATTTTACTGCCTGATTATATGATTTGAAATGTGTGTTGTATAATACAAAATTTGGTTTGAAAATTTAACAAATCTGCCAACGACCTACGGAATTAACCTTATTGTACTAAAAATAATATTTTCTCAAAATTTAAAACATAGCTTTACTAGATAAAAGAATAGTCTTTCGAAATCAATTTATAATTTTTTGTGGAAAAGAGTCAATACGTCTAAAATTTGATTTAAAAATGACATATTTCCAGTTTTGTCTGGTTATTCCCCCACCTAACAGATTTTAGGTAAAAATAAATATAAATAAGTATAAATACATAATAGTATGAAAAACCCTACGAAAACAACTGTCTTTCAATTTTTGACATCTCACAACGGCGCATTTTGGTACTATTTCTTACGGCAAGTCTCTCAATTTATCAAACTGATTTGATAAACTGCGAGAATACTGAAAGTTCGTGGGTACGCGATTAGACCTGACAAAAAACTTGCGAAAGAACAACTTCTGTAACTTGCTATAAATTACGTTAAGTAACTGGCCATAAAGCGACTTACGGGAAATAACTTACGAGTGTAAAAGAGGCCGAAGAATGTATATATAATATTTGTGTTCCTTAATCTGTTCATTGTACTACCTATTATTTAACTGTATTAAGGGCCCACTATAGTATTAACAATCAAATCGAAGAACTAAGCAATAAGATTACGAAATATATCTCTTCTTTCTTTACAAAAATGTTGAAAGTATACACTCCTGTTCATATTTTATAGTTTGGCTTGATTGAACTGTTAACTTGGAACTATGTTTATCATTGCGTCCACACACTCAAGCGGCTCGAACGCCGCTCAGTCAACTCAAATATTTATGGCCAAAGATGAATGGTTTATTTATGATTAAATGTAAAATTTGCAGATTTCGTATACTATAAGTACTCTTCTTCACGATATAAATTAATAAAATTTTCAATAAAATCGTGAGGATAACTCCAAATATCCATTTTTGTTATCCAATGACAACAAGCGTATCTTACTCAAGATATGCAACTAACATGTTCGATGCGTTGTCTACACATTGTGTCCGAGCGTTTACACAATCATAGCTACACTCACCTACATACATCTACATATATCATAGACTCTGTGCTTGTAGTTTTGATTGTCACATATTCCATCCCTATCATGTTCCTTTTACCTATCTATCCCATCCCTATGAACCGTTACCATAACAAATCAGTCTCATCAATTGAAACTCGCCGCGTAAGACTATAATTTTCCGCTCCCCGCATTTCTATAACTCAATCCCATAAATACCGCAATTATTAACTGTACAAGTGTATGAACAAAGCCATGAGACCGGAGAAGTGCCACAAGGTTCTACAGTAAGTCCCTTCCTTCCTATCCCTTTATGTGCATTCATTTTACTTGTGCAGTGGTCTCTCATTCATTCACACAAAACACATAACAAGGTCCTTCGACAAACGCATTCGCACCTAAAAACACATCATTCATAAACACTTCTCGCAAAATCATTCACATTGTATCATGCCAACAGGAATTACGGACCTTGAATCTTTTTCGCATTGAAGCATTGGCTCGATATCAAACAAAAAAGCATTAAGCGAAACAGAACACACGTTGAAACATGTTTGAATGAGCGTAAAACCAATGAATATGTAGCATTAGAACTTAGATTGTGCAACACTTTCACAAGGAATATTTAGCATTAGAACTTAGATTGTGCAACACTTTCACAAGAATACTTGGTACTCTAAAAAATTTACAAATAAATAATGTGTTACAAATGTTGTAAACCACAATAATATAGAATTATTTACTATCAATGCAACTGCTACCTTCGATAAAAATAACGGGCGCCAGTGTCAAATAATGGAATGTGTAGTTGATCACTTAACATCGACAACATAATTTTAATTAACGATAATTTGATAACGAGGTAATGTAATCTAGTACTTGATAAAAATATCGACATGTCATGTTACTTATCAACTAACAATTGGGCCTAGTGTAACCGTATTGGTCATGCCTCTGAGAGCTCCATTGCAACTTCTCTTTCTGTCACATGCAATAAGAAAGAGGGAGAGGTTTCAATGGAGCTATCAGCGGTGTGCCTTTAGTTAAAATTGAGCTGGAGCTATCACAGCCGGGTGAGGGTGTCCCCCGTCTCCTGAAGGAGTGTCCACCCTATTGCTTTCTTCTACTTCTTCTTCTCTAACATCCACCACTCTCTGATCCTCTTCCTCTTTCTCCTCTTCTTCGTCCAGCACATTTTTTTCTTCCTCTGGGACCTCACATTCTGTAATACAATCAAAATTACATAAAAATACACCAATTAAAAGCATTAAAATATTTTGAGCGTATACGCTCTGCATTACAACATGTAAAACTCTGCCAGAACTTATAACCTAACCTAACCTAAATTTTAAACAATTGAAACATGCAAAAATCAACTCACCAATGTTGACTGGCAGTTTATGTTCGATAATAACAAGAAATGTGATTTTTAACTATTTCCTCCCACCCATGATTTGTATGTTCCTCCTGTCCTAAAATGAGTTCTTTAACTCATCAGGATTGCTCTAGCAAGAAATAAAAACAATAAAAAAATAAAAAAACTAGTATTTGACTGCATAATTATCATGTACTAGCTGAAGTCCCTGGCGATGCCCGGGCTTTACACAGAGCTTTCGAAATCAAATGTAGACAGTGACCTTCCTCTTGTTTTGAAGGTCACATGTGCAAAATTTCATCAACCTTGGATTAAAACTGTAGATTTGCATACAAATCAAATCCACACCGCCCGCTCGTCCCTTTATATATTTCAACCAATTTACATAAAACCTTGACAAATTATATATCTAAACCTTCCTAATGAATCACTCTATCTATTGGTGAAAATGCCGCAAAATACCGCATGAAAATCCGTTCAGTACTTTTTGAGTTTATCGCGAACAGACAAACAGACAGACAGACAGACAAACGTATTGGAGGACTTTATTTTATAAGATGTAGAGATTTAGAAAAAACCTCTCATGCCAACCAAAATTAGCAATGAGTACTTTAGAGGCTGAGCATTAACTCAACCATTTTGCATTTTGTCACTCTGTAAATATGTTTGAAAGTTCCGTTTCAAGATGGCAACCTTTTTAATGGTTCAGTAAAGATTATTTTTTCGAATGTGTAATAATTTTTTGGACTATTTCCATTTTCTTCTACCCTAAGAAAGTTTTAAAAAATAATTTGTGCAAATTGCATAATTCGTTATTTGAAATTTAAAAAAAAATGTTACGTAAAATATATGGTTCATAATTAAGTATGTAGGTAATCTCATGATTTAAAAAAAAAATGGTTCTGATTTATTAAATAAGAGAAAATTAGAAACATTCTTTTTTGATACTGTTGAGAGAACTATACTTAAAAAATAAATAATTAATAATATCCGGCCCCAAAATAATCCAAACTAGCACAGAAGACAAAACAGAAAATAATAAGACACTTACAAGAATATTGCAATAGAATGCCTGGTGCTGAGGTCTTAGTTATAGTATAAATAGAAAAGATAAAAGGTATGTACACTGAAACCCTCTTAAGAAGTTCCGTCTTAAGAAGTTTTCCTGCTTAACCCCTCAGCAACGTAAGCAAGTATACACGTTAAAATAACGATAGCAGTCAATAATAAGATATAAGCGTGTTTACTCGTCAAGGCGTGTGTCTCCATAGAAACCGTTATAACTCCATTATTGTTTTAGTTACATCCGTAAAATAAAAAGTGAAAGGTCGATAGTGAATCATGCTGCACATCTCTATTCAAGTTGTCTATAGAAATACCTAAAAAGAACATTCTGTCAGACGCGCAGTCTGACAGATAATTTATCCCGCCAAATTTCCCACGGGCGGGTCGCCCGCTCCCGACATTGTTAATTTTTATTAAACATTTTTATATGAAATGATTGAAAAGTGAGGTGACAAAAATGTTTATTACACATTTATACAATAGAATAAGTATTGTTGTTTACATAATCTGTGATTTTAGTACCGTTTTTACATAAATACATCACGTGAGTCATTTTGACATTTTTTTAATGTTTGCATTCTAAATTTTAATATTTAAAAATATTAATATTTATTTATAATATAATAATTCGAAAGCTTATTTTGTAACCTGTCTAAAACAGTTATTACTATTCGGCTACGTTCAGAAATGTTTCATTTATAGAGCATTAATTGTGAAACGGTAATAACACAAGTTTTCGAAAAATGTCATTTCGTTTAAGACATTTAAAGTGCAAATTGGCGATTTTCTGAGGGGTTAAATGAAATGTCACTTTAACAAAAACTTTGTGTTATTTCCGCTTCACAATTAAAGCTCTATAAATGAAACATTTCTGAACGTAGCCGAATACTAAAAACTGTTTTTGAAAGGTTATGAAATAAGCTTTCAAATTGTTATATTACAAATAAATATTAACATTTGTAAATATTAAATTTTAGAATGCAAACATAAAAAAATGTAAAAATGATTTTTTTTATGTGAAAATGGTACTAAAATCACGGATTACGTATTCTATTGTATAAACGTATAATAAACAATTTTGTCACCTCACTTTTTTATCATTTCATACAAAAGTATTTAATAAAAATTAACAATGTCGAGCGGCCCGTAGGCGATTTGGTGGGTAAAATAAATGCCAACCGTATATGTCTGACAGAATAGGTCTTTTTATGTATTTCTGTGGACAACTTGAATAGGGATGTACAGCTTGACCCACTATCGACCTTTTACTTTTTGTTTTAGGGATGTCACTAAAACAATAACGGAGTTACACACGCGTTGACGTGAAAACACGCTTATTGTACTTGATTGCTATTGTCATTTTAACGCGTGTATCTGCTTGCGTTGTTGTGGGGTTAAGAGGGTTTCACTATATTCATAAAAGCAGAAAATAATACATAATAATAATGCATATATACATGTAACATGTAAGGTAGGAAAATAGGATTACAAAACAACACATAAAATAAAATAATTCATCTTACATAAAATATTTACATATCATATAAATGAAACTTTAATCATGACTGAATTGTATGAATGATTGGCTTACAAGTAAAACTGACTTTCTGCCCAAAATGTTGATAAATATATTCACCTTATTCCGTCACGTTATACCTTTTCGTAAAATATTATTATCCTTATTCCTTTATGTAAAACAACCACAATTCAAAAGGCCAGTTTTAGGGTTTTATTTTGAATGCATGTAATACAAGTACACAACATTTAAAATAGAAAAGTAGACAGTTCACAGCTTAGGTACCAACGGCGAAACAGTCTGGCAATAAATGTAGAAAAAAAGAGGGCGCTGCAATCAAGATGAGGTTCATAGGCAAAATAATGTAATAATAACTTTAAAAACACTACTTACAGTGGAACAACTAAAAAAACGAGGGCACTGTAATCGTCCAATGTGATAAAATTCCATTTTTTAATTTGCAAATAAATTAAATCTACATTTTTGCCCCTGAATTGCTGGTTAAAGTCTGTCGTCATGCCTGCCGTCATGTCCTGACACACCCTGTATACCAAAAAAGTCATCGATGAGTTGATCAAAATAAAAATAATATTTAATAAGTCAAGCACGCCTCATACGTCATACACATGTCTGGTAATGTTATATTATCGTGAAAACAAGCTTATGGGTCCGAGTGGTTAAGAAAAGTGTACTTTGCGCAAATATTATTAATATCCCTCCACACAGGATCCCCGAAGATGACGTAGGCCTCCTGTGTGAAGTTAAAGTAAAAAAAAATATATGTTTAAAAAAATTAAGTAAATTATGCTGTTTTTATCTAAATCTGCCTACTATAATTGTTCCAAAAGCTGCGAAATTGATTGTTGCTAACTATTGAAAATTTTCAGTTCCCCTATTAAATTTCTACATTAAATTGGCAAACCGTAATATAGTTACCATTTGTGCAGTTCAGTTTTACTTATAAGCCTTGATGGCGGGGGGGTGGTTAGGGCCTAAGGCGGTGGTGTCGGGGGCCACGAGGGGACGCACCGAGCGTGGGGGACAGCGGCAGGAGGGCGACCAGAGCAGCCAGGGCGGGCACTCCGCACCCCAGCGCCACGGCCCAGCGGTAGAACCAAGGCTCTGCTCCTTCAGATCTGCAAACAACAGATTACAAATTTTCATTATAATAATCTTTAGATGGGTTTATACAGATGTTCTCACTCATATGAGAACAATCCAGTTATAAAAAATTCAGTTAATACACAAATAGTTATAAATATATACAATTACACAAATCTAATTATACATTTCCATAAGTACATTTAAATAATGATTAAAAAATAAAAATCCATAAAGGCTCACTCAAATGACAAAAAAAATTAGAGTGCAGTTCACACGCGGTAGAAGTGAAACCTTCAGAAAACTAAAGAAGACAAGAATGGGGAGGCTATGTAGCACCGCACAAAGAGGAGACCGACAGGCTACGAAGCACCGCACAAAAAGGAGACCGATTAGTCTATCTCATTCTCTCGCAGGCTAAATCTTACAGATTTTATTTTTATTTTATTTTTATTATTATTGTACAACAGAATAATTCTAATTACAGTACAATTTAGTTACCCTATCAGCATTTAGGCAAGTGACTCTTCAATAATGTTTTTAAGGCATATAAAGAACTGTCACTTACATCCAAATGGTTTGCAATTTCATTTAACAGCACCACTCCCCTCGTCATGCTATGCTTTGCCAAGACGTCTGTTCTGCCGTTCGGTACTTTAAAAAAGTCATGATATCGACTTCGGCTATAGTGGTCTGGTACATATGTATGTATTCATCTCTTTTTAGTGTCGCTATTTTTCGTTTCATAAAATTTCAAATCAAAACGGTGCTAAAGAAGTTTTCACTTCAATAATACAAAGAGACGCAAGAGACACAAAAGAGATAGAGACACAATTACAGACACAAATGATGCATAATATAATAATTCACAACATATTTTTAGCCATCGCAGAACATTTTTTCTGAATCCATATAGATTATCGACGAAAATATCTACTTCAACACACTCCATCTTATTACAAAGTCGGCACATTTGGGCCAGAGGGATAAAATAGGTAATATTATTTTCAAATGTATTCAGGTGAAACATGTTATGGAGTCAACAATGGGAATTGGGAACATTTATTTCAATATTGCTAAATCATACGGGAATATCTTAGTCGTAAGTAGGACCCATCCTAATGCATAAACGAGCGTTAGGTTGAAATGGTGAAAGTTATTCACAAAATCTGCATAATTTTTTTATTATTCTTTACAAAAATAACCCAATACATATATGTAACATCTAACAGCTTCTCCAGGTACCAAATTGGAAGTCAGCCGCTGAGGACAGGAGGAGTTGGAGGCGACTGTTGCAGGAGGCAAAGCTCGATATGGGCTGTAGCGCCATCGAAGAAGAAGAAGATATATGTAACATTAAGTTAATATAAGATCGCAAAGAACCAAAGACCGAGAACTCGAACCCTGATCCCCCCATTACACGCATCAGTATTTAAATACTGATGCGAATACTGATGTGTGTAATGGCTAATACTGACGCATCGACAAAATTACTGACGCGCATCTAGATATTTGGATCGGCCTCATCAGTATTGGGGCGTGGCCGAAAAGTGGGGGGATACTTTGTGTGTAAGGGCTCGCCGCATCAGTACATCAGTATTTCTTGTACGCCATGGAGGATGGTGCTGTCTTATCGCTCTAGCTATGTCGGACAACGATGTTGCATCTCCAGCTCCGCCGTGAAACATCCTAGCTACATTCATCGAGGCTTATGAGATGCGTGCAGCGTGATATACTATGGAATACGCGTCACAAGGACTATAAAAATACTGTAAAGAGGAATAGGGCCTTGGAGGAATTGAAGGGAATAATGGTCAGCGTAAATTCAAATATTACGAGGGAAGATGTTCGAAAAAAAAACGAGTGTGTTTTAGACCACACGACTGAAGTAAAACTTCACTAACTTATATCTCCCTCTCAACTTCCGTTCGCCTCGCCCAATCACACTTTTCGTAACGCTCTCGTCACGCATTCACCAGCTTACTTCCCAAGTCAAACGTGCGTAAAGAAGTTTTACTTCAATAAATACGTTGCGATGCAACTATAGGAAGGAACTCAAATAAAATTATATCTTCAAAAAGATCCGGAGCCGGACTCGACGAAGGGTATATCCCAAAATCCTGGACATTTGAGGCCCTACATTTTTTACAAAGAACAGAAGAACCTTTGTTGAAATTATCATTGTTCATCCTAAAATAATTTTTATAGTCGTGTGGACCAGTCGGCAAAATTTCATCCATTAAATTCAAGTGTGAGAATTTTTCTTTTTTGAGAAGCCAGCCCTTCACCCATCGTTTGCACTTCACTTGTTTCTTTGTACCGAATGCCAAAATTATAGCAACACATGCTTTTCTTTTCGGATCCATCACTTTAAAAGCGTCTGTCTCGCAAGGATTCGCAACGATACTGACGTCAGTATACTGACACGTGTAATGGCTCACAAATACTGTCGGTTGTCGTCAGTAATTCGCATCAGTAAATACTGATGCGTGTAATGGCCGGATGAGAAGCATGGATCGAAAGTAACTGGCCAAGTGGAAAACAGAAGAAGCAGAGAAAGATCAAAGTTGGACTGATCAAGTATCACAGACATCTGGAATGTCGGTGTCCACTGCTCTCCATGCAGTGAAGAACCGTGAAGAGTGGAAGAGCCTAGTTCATCAGGGCTATTGGAGTGGGGGTCAATATCATCAGCAATGAGGCAACGATTCAAGAAAGAAAGTCTAACTAATAAGGGCTGTTTACTTACAGGTGTTGTATGAGCCAGATAGCCAGCCCATTGGCCAGCTTGTCCGTGAAGCTCATGGCGCCGTAGACAAAGGCCGAGGTCCCCGTGGCGGAACCAATCAGATCGGCCGTAAGCCCCAGAGAGGTCACCAGCATCACGGCTCCTCCCAAACCTGGAACACAACTCAACTGATTAATTTACTATATTTATATTATTTTTGTTGACTATTATTACGTCATCCCATTAAAATGGTAATTAGACATTAACCTGTAAGCTGCTGAACGCATTTGTTGCCTCCGAAACTGCTTCCAAATTACAGCTTCAGATGCACTTGAAAATGAATGGTAAATTTTTTATTTTTTAACACGAATACCGCACAAGAGTCCCAACTGCTCCCGTTTGGAGCCAGTGAGACTATGGCATCCCCAATTGGGGTATGTTGTGAGGCTGAAGGTAGTAGGGAAGGGAAGGTAAAGCCATTTCAAGCAACGTTTCAATTCTGAATGGTGGTCTTACACCAGGGCGATACTGAGAGTATCTTCCACTCTGGAACGTGTCGCAAATATACTATATATTATTTTAAATGAATGGAATAGGATTTGATCCCGCGACCTTCGGATTGCGAGTCAAGAGCCTTACCGCTGAACTACGCCGGCCGTTATACAATACTAACAATGAAACAAAATGAAATGGTGTTTGCTGGAATTGGGCGATAATATGGATAACCAATCACACGGAGAACACAATACAATCACAAATATGGTTTATACAGTTCCACAGCGGCACCTAATTATCGCCACAACAACACCAATAAGTATAAAACAACATTGTTAACTTTCAATATGGTCAAAAACCTTATATTTAGTTCAAAAACGTGATTATGAACATGAACAACACCAACAACTTTCCAAGGTAGTCCCAATTCTTCTTCTGTTTTTCAGAAACAAATGCACTAGAATTTGGTAATATTCTCTCGTCATTGTTCCATTTTCAAAATGCTTTTCCAGCAAAGTGATTTGGTTAGGGAGAGGTAGGTACTAGTAAATGACATCCCGGTAGGAACTACGCATATTCTCATTTCAAAACCTAACAGCATCTGTTGTTGTTTTACATGTTATATCGTTTTTATAAGTAGGTGTATGTAAAAACGAAGTTACTAAAGCGAATGTAGCTGTAGGTATTTTTAAAGATTGATATTGTAATATCGAATGACTTTTATGAGTTTCAGGAAAATGTTGATAAAAACACACTTTTTATACAGGAAAATACACCGGCCGCAATAATAAAGCGGAATTAATTTAACAGCTAATAGTTTAAACAGATATTACAGAATATTATATAGCTGCAGCCGCTGCAGCCTGCAGGGTAAAAAGAGCCCTGACGATGAGGCACCAAAAAAAGAAAGATAATAATACATACTCTATAACTCTTTAAGGTTTTAGGAATATTTCAACACTAAAAATTTTGTATACATCCTTAGTACGTAGTCAAGTCGAATATAACTCCTCGATCTGGTCCCCCCATTTTAAAATACATTCAGATTCAATCGAAAAAATTCAACATAAATTTCTAAGACATATTAATTTTAAACTCGGTATTCCCATTGAAAACATAAACTACAATTACTTTATGAAAGAACTAAATTTATTAAAACTCTCAGATCGAAGAATTATATCCGACTTAATATTTATGTTCAAAATTGTAAATGGTAGCATAGACAGTCCTAATTTAACTAAGCTTATTGAATTTCATATTCCCACGAGAACCACTCGATCTAAAATCCTGTTTAAATGTAACAATAATAAGACTGAGTATACTAAACACTCCCTTTTACCTAGGTTACATGATGTTACTAATAGATATGCAGATGTTGCAGATCTATTTAACTGCACGGAAGGTAGGTACAAGAGGGCTATGCTATCAAACCTTTTCAGTCAATATTAATTCTATTATTTTGAACTATAGATTGTTCTATGTAATTATCTATCTGGTGTCATTTCTAATTCAAATGCCACAATCATCTGTTAAACTTTTTTTTTTATTATATCTGTATTATTATTTTTCATTTTGTGACATGTAATCAGTTCTTATGGTATATGTATACCGTTGAAATTAAATAAATAAATAAATAAACTCTGGTTTTATTTTGTTTTAGAAGAGAATTATTTTTTTAATGTACATTGTTACTATTTATTTATTAATATTTCGCTATCGTTTCGATACATAACATTAACAAGCGTTCTTAAAACTTAAAAGTATAGAAAATATCAGATATGCTAGGTGGGGATAGTGTGGATGGAGGGTTGGAGAGGTTTTTGGGCCTAGTTTTGCAGAAATTCAAGTGTGAACTAAGTCATCAAATGACCATTCAGTGCCGTTTTGTTTTTTTTTTGACATCTGAAAGGTTTACTAAATGTCGATTCTCAATCTGTTTTAGCTTTTGAACAAATTTACATTATTCTATGTCTTGTTCTGTTTAATGCTTCATTGCTAGTTCGCAAAATTATTTCTAGATTGCAAAATCAATATCTGGATTGCAAAATTATTGTCTAGATTGCAAAATCAATGTTTAGATTGCAAAATTATTGTCTAGATTGCCAAATTATTGATTAGATTACTGAAATATTGGAGACACAAGGGGTCATACTTACCAAAGAGAACAGCGACACAGTAAATCTCATAGGTGGCGTAGGAAGGCCCCTCACCCAGGAAGAGCCACACGCAGCCCCCGCTGGCCAGGAGGGACCCCACGCAGTAGGCCCACTGCACACAGACAATGGTTAATTAGATAGACCAAAGGCAACAGACAGAATGATTCATGTATGTACATTATTACATAGCACTTTCCTCAACAATCGTAATTTAGAGCAAACATAAATTCAATCCTTCAAACGCAGAGGCTATAGTGGTTCGCACGCCCGCCACAAAGAGTAAGGGAGTCACTTGCTGACTGCACAGTATCAGATGCATGTGCAACCGATGACAAGCGAGCATTCTTGCACCGGCCATCGCCTTTCCCATGAGAACCCCGTTGGCAATGTCACGTTGCAAAGTAGCAGAAAGACCCTGGTGATCCGCATCATTAATCATAATAAAAGCCTTGTGATTCTTTGCAGTACAAATTATCCAAAAAAGTTAAGTTTACTGTCCGTTTTTCGCTAAGTGCATAAAATAGTTTAGTGAGTAAAATATATATTATTTATTTATGTTGGGTTAAACAGATGTTTTCACTTATGAGTGAACAACCCAGTAACCGAAACTCAGTTAGGATACACATAATACATAAAATTACAAAACTCAGTCAAATGATGAATACAAAATAAAAAGAGTAGTTGAAGAAAACCAAAATAGCAGTAACATCAAACACTAAATGTAGCACGTACATTAACATCGATACCTGTGAACAGGTATACTACGGTCACCTGAAGTTACACTATATTACCTTGCGGCCAGCACCAGAATTGAGGCGGCGCACCAGCAGACTAGCCACGAAGGAGGCGAGGAAGGAGGCGAGCGGGACGGAGGCCAGCGCCGCACCCGGCAGCACCAGGCAGTTGTGCAGGTACAGTGGCAACACCGCCTGCCACAGGTTCACACTGAGACGTGTACACATGTATACTACGGCCACCTGAAAATGCAAACAACATGTCATAACACCACGAATTTCCTTGCATTAAATTTCTTACTGATGCGCAACCCTTAAATAAAATATACGACATTGGAGGTTATCCACCACTTACTCGCCCTGGTATAAGTAACAAAAGGCTCTCGCAAGGACTCTGATTTTTTGAATGATCAAATCTACATTTAATTTTGAACAAATCTAGACCTCCAGTGTCCCTGCATACGTTGTTAGTAAGCAGTATGCAAGTGCTTAGCGGGAAATCAAAAAAAATAAAATGTTCATCAGTTTACTTCTGGAAAAAGCTCTTTTCTTCTTTATACGGTGTATACAGAGTTGCTGGAGGTTAAAGTGGAAAGCTAAGGTCATCAAGCCAATTTTCTTCTTTATAAAGTAGAGGGAGATGGTGGAGGTCATAAATAAACTAATACCTAGATCGATATCTTCGGGCTTTTTGTATGGAACAGGTGTCGACACTATTTAACCATAAAAAATGAAAATTTCATGACTCTGACGTCATGTACCATCGACAAAGATAGAGGAAAGTATAAAAGTAAGGAAATTGTGAGATTCCTATTGGTAGTTATCCCTCTGACGTCACACACCATCGACAAGGATAGAGGAAAGTAAAAAAGCAAGGAAATTGTAAGATTCCTATTGGTAGTCATTACTCTGACGTCACAAACCAAGTGACAGTGTCAGGTCACAAAAAAGGTCAAAGGAGGTTAAAAAGGGATGCTGAAGGATATCCATCCACTCTTCTTTTCATAGTAGAGGGAGTTGATGGAGGTTAAAGTGGGATGCTGAGGTTACCCAGCCAATCTTCTTCTTTTTATGGCGGAGGGAGCTGGGTAGGTTAGTGGGATGCTGAGGTCATCCAGCCAATCTTCTTCTTTTTATAGTAGAGGGAGATGGTGGAGATTAAAGTGGGATGCTGAGGTTATCCAGCCAATTTTCTTTTTTTATAGTGGGGGGAGATGGTGGAGGATAATGTGGGATGCTGAGGTTAGCCAGACAATCTTCTTCTTTTTATGATGGGGGAGTTGGTGAAGGTTAAAGTGGGACGCTGAGGTTATCCAGCCAATCTTCTTCTTATATGGAGGAGTTATCGAGCCAATCGATGGCACCGGCAGTCACTTGGTTCAACACGGTTTGATGAAGGAGAATTCTGAAATCTTTTGGTCATGTCTGTACATCATACACGCGTACAGTAACAGCCGTTGTGTCCAACATTTTCGGATGATTAATCCGAGTGAAGCTGAGCCTAGCACCTTGCGCCGCTAAGCTAAGGTATGTTAGAAAAATGCTCCATTTTAGCTGTGTCCAACAACTTGATCGTAGCGCTCGGTGTGTAGCCCCATTTGCTTTCGTACACCAAAAAATGACGTCAAGTTAGGAACTTTACATGTTAAATTAATACCGAAACGTTAATTAATTTTATTTATTATTTGTACAGATATTTTATTTTAAATAGTGCAATACATAAACCGACATTTTACATTTTTAAAACAAACGTATTTAATATGTTAAAAATAAGGTGTTAATTGACTTACTTTTTTGTTTACGTGCGTTTGAAGTTTGACATTAGAATCAGTTGAAATTTTGTATTCAAAATGGACAAGGCGAAGCGTTTGAAAAATTTTACGCCAAACGAAAAAATGAGACTTGTAGACCTAGTTACCTCGTCGCAGGTTATTTTGTCGAAAGCGACAGGTGGCCCAAACTACGCTACGCTTGTAAAATCAAAAGAAGCTGCTTGGAATGACATTGTCCTCGACAAGTGCTAATTATATTCCACATATTATTACAAAAATGACACTCGAATAAGTCAAAACTTTACCTTCCGCTTGCGTAAGTTAAATTATCTTCTACTTGGCTCAAAACATATAAAAAACACGCTTTTGTCATCCTAAAGCGGTTATAAAAATCGCTGTCATTTAATACTTCCATAAAATTTATATCGGCATCTTGCCGCCGCCTATATAATCCAATATTATCGTCAAGCATATCTGCCCATTCAACCATATTCACTATATTCAATATAGGATTCATATTTCAAATTGAAAAACCAAATAAAAAAGCCGACAAAAGAGTGAACTGATGACAGATAATTACGATAATTAATTGACATTGACAGCTCGATTGTTTTCGCGGATTTTTGTTCGCTCTGTTGTCAGTTTTTATAAGTAGGTCTTCCTTAGCAACTTTAATCCACCCGGCTACCTTCCTTACATTTGAGTGTGGTGGGACGATCATTGTGTTTCGACACAGCGTATTTGGGCATTTGAGCAGGGCTGAGCGGAGATCTCGGCTGAGCATAGGTTGGACACAACGGCTGTAAGTGTGATTACATGCGGTTTAATGAGGTCCAAGTCTTTCGAAGGGGAGAGAACCCTGGATGTTTAATAGTTGGGCCCACAACAAAAACAAATTAAATGATTAGATATTGAGAATGGAGACCTGGTAGAAGGCAGGTCGCCTGAGCAGCTGAGCGTGCCCCTCGCGCCCCGTCGGAGTCCCCGGAGCCCGAGGTGCAGCGGGGGATTCCCGCAGCAAGCAGTGAAACACCAGCGAGGTGGCTCCACCCAATGCCAGCCCTGTGTACACCACCTGTTGAAACTTTCCAGCATCATGGGGGCCAATCTAAAACAGAAAAACACATTTTAAAATGAAAAAAAAACCTAAAGAATTTACACACTTTTGGTTTTCTAAAATAATAGTATTGTTTAATGTAATGATATATATCTAATTTAAAGCCTTGTTTTTAGTTTTATTACGTAATATAAAAACACGGTCATAAATATTCAGTAATAAATCACAATTATTTAGAAAGCAGCCATGGCACGCTGTTTTTTAAATTATAAAATATGATGGCTTTGGAAAATGAATAATTAAACTAAATAAAGCAAAAATCAAATTTATTTTTAAACACTGGAGCGTTTTTGCAAACATTTGCGAGCGCCCGCTGACCAAAATGTGGTCAATTTGAAGAGATATTTTAAAATATTTTTGAATTTTTTTAAAAAGCTTCCGGGTGTTGCAATATTCGGATAATCACAAGGCTAACTAATAGTTTCACAGTTTAACAAGAGATCTAGCATTGAAAAGAGTCTCGCATCTCTTTTTAATTTTTATTTTTGACATTCCGCGAAACCTAAATTATTGAAATATTTTTTCTTACATATCATTGATATAAATCAAAAAATGCATGATCAAATTAAAATTTATATCTGTGATTATCGTCTAGCCATTGACAACATACTGAAGTCATAATATTTAACATTCTCCAAATAGGTACTATGTACAGCAATTTTAAAATAAATAATAAGCAGAATTCCCACTTTTATAAATTTTACGATTTTTTTTATTTTATTTTTACGAATTCTAAAAATATGGGATAAATGGTAAAACATGGATGGATTCATTGACTCTATAGCACCGTAAGCACTTTATATGTCTCTTGATGAAAATTTGAAGTCATGTTTTTTTTAATGAAGGTGGGATATTCCCAAACCAAACACTCGGAAATTCCTAGCGCTCCATTTGTCTTTTTTGTAAATGTCTTGGCGCCGCAGTGGTTATTACAATAAACCGAACAATGCTCATGTGAATTTAGTTACAATGACAAGGCAACAGTGACACAAATGTCTTGCTTCCTGGAGTTACTATGTACTCACATATGTATGTATTACCAACTGAGGAAAAATGAATAGCAAATCCTGTTTTCAAAGTGAATTCGCTGGTCAGTGTTAAATTTTTCAAATTTTTTTAATGCTAATTAGTACTATAGAATACCTGTTGTGTAGAACCCTCATCGAGATGAAGGATAAGCCAGGTGACCAGGTAAACCACCACGTTGGAGAAGACGGTGAAGCTGTACCTGTAACAGGAGAGGAACACATCACTTCAGTACGGAAACTTATAAAGATAAGGAAATCTATCAAACGCATTGCCTGTTTTTGCTGGTTTTGAGTTTCTTTCAAGTTCATATTATATGTAAGGCTGGACCACATCTGATCTCAACTTCCTCTCCTTATCCTAATCAGGTAGGGGAACCATCGCCTTAAAATCCACAATTTTTTGTGGAAAGTATCCACCATGTAAAAGCAGAATTAAGTGGTCAAAGGTTTATAGTAAAATTTTATAGGAAAGACTTAAGCATGCTCTTAATCTGATATTAACCATGCGTACACACCTGATGGCCGTCAGTCTCGTGCGCTGGTGCTGGTTGGACGTTAGTTCCGGAATGAGTGCAAGGTGGGACACCTGCACGCACGCCCAGCCTATCTGGAATACCACCACGAAGGCGCCGTAGTACACTAGCTGGGCGCCCCAGTGCGTGCCGGCGCAGCCCACGCACGGTGAGAAGATGAAGGGAAAGGCCGCTAGCACGCAGATCGTGCCTGTAGATAACACAGATAAAAAATATTTAAATGAGGAGCAACTCGTATAAGTTTATTTTATCCTCATCAAAATATTTAGCATAATAAAAAAACACTAGTAGTTAAAAACCCGCAGGCTATGCGGGCGGTTTTTGGTTCGGCTTCGCCCAGTTAGTGTTGGTGACCATTTTATAAATCCAATAGGAACTGGTTCCAAAAATAGCCCGTTCCTCGGATCCACTGTCATCCAGTGATAGCTAGTCACCGGGTCGTCTTCCCTCAACATCACCGATAAAGGCCCCGCTTCAAGAAGCAGGGGACAAAAAATTGGTTTATAGACTCATTTGAGTGCTCCCCTCCATAGAAATCTTTAGTACAAGACAAAAGATTAATTCGTTATTGAAGGGAAACCAGAGTACCGGACTTAAGCAATTTTTTTTATATAAATCTGGTTTTTGGAATTATTTGTGTGCGAGACGCAGATGAAAGTGGTGCATCTATACGCAAGTTTAGCAATTTATCTATACTAATATAACGCCAGAAAAAACTGGCGGGAACATATATTACGCATACCTACACAGATAGGATAATTAATACTGTTTGATGATAGATGGCAGCACTTCCGTTTGTATCTATTTGTAAATAGAGTGTGTATGCAGACGCAAGCCTATTAATACTGTTTAATTTTAAAAATTTTACTCTTCCATTAAAATAAAATTACAACTAAAGGATAAATTATTTTAATTGAAACATACTAAATACATTTTAGCAACTAAAAGGGAACAAAATGCATCTTTTTTTTATCTACTAACTTTAAACCCTTTATGGCTTGATGCGCACTTACGTGATTTGGAAAGTGAAGCCAACCGGCACTCGAGATACTCTGAGCCCAGGCTTAAAAATTTGCCAATTCGTTACTCTATAATATCTCAATACAAAACACGATAGGTATCTATTATTAGAGTGTGATACAATTAGCAACTGTATGTAAATGGTAAAAACTTAAGAAGTAATGTTTTGTGAACACCTCACTAGAAGTAGAAATCAGGGCCGCTGAGAGGGCACGTTGGCCAAGTCTGAAACTTGGGGCCCGGACCTAAGGGGGGTCCGGGACGGGCCCGCACGCTCCGTAGGCCCAACTGTCAAGCACGCCATCGTGCCGGCCGGCCCGCTGGCTGTGGATCAGAGGGAGGGGGCTATGCAGCCGCCCGCTGCCGCTCATACTCCCCCCCCCCCCCCCCCAGCAAGTGTTGTCTGAAATGAACTCCTGGAGTGTAGTTTAGCAAGCGAGACAAGCAACTCTGGACGTGGAAGTTGTCAATTTGCAACACTTAGTTGAAAACCTAACTACCCTTCGTTCTAAGTGGACTACAATATTAGAAGAGTGTAAACTTGTAGCTGAGAATATTGGAATTTCACAAGAACTCCCAAAAAAAAGACAAAAGTTTTGGCAAAAGTCATGAAAAAGTCATGTCAAAAGTCATGGCAAAAGTCATGAAAAACAGATTGATTGCCCAGAAGAGAACTTTAAAATTAATGTTTTTTATGTGTTGTTTGACAGTGTCATTGGAGACCCGAAGATACAAAGCTGTCAACAACATTAATGAATTGTTTAAGTTTCTTTGGCAATACCCAAGTATGACTCAAGAAGAACAAAAGGCAAGGGTGAAAAACTGGTGTGATCTCTGTAAAACTGATGTATCTGAAGAAGAAACGCTTTTGGAAATTGAACACTTGAAAACTATTCAACCAGGAAACTTTTCAGAACATTTAATTCCACTGCAGTTACTAAATACTCTTTCAAACCAAAAACTGTCAAATCTCTTCCCTAATGTAGTAATATGGAACTCCAGTGAAAAATATTATGGCTTTAAAAAAATATGTTCATACAAACCAATAAACGCTGATTCTGAATATATAAGTTTTATTCCATAATATTAAACGCAGAGTTTTTAAAAAATTATTAAAAAGTCCATTTTTAAACCTCTCCTCAAAACACAGCGTCAAGTTTATTTATTTATATATAAGTTGTACATTTATTTATAACAATTACAGGCAATATAGCCTAAGACGATATAATTGTACCATTTATGCAGTGTATATGCAATGCCAAAAATCTTACAAATGCGCTATAGGACACAAAAAATAAATCAATTTTTTTATCCACCGCATTCAAAAAGCACGTATCTCTCCCCAGAGGTGAGTTCATAAATAAATTAGTGCGGCTTGCTCTACTATATAGGGGGTTGTGATGACGTCCTCGAGAGTGAGACTCTGGTACAAAAAAATTTAATTGGGCCAGTATCTTATTATTAGATAAGTGACCGTTCATTAATTGAAAAAAATATTTAAGAAAGTTGGCATTACTGAAATGGTTAACGGTGACGTCACTGTTAACCTGTCACCGTCATAGCGTGTTGAATGTTGTATTGACATTTGAAATACGACTGAAATGACTTGAAGTGCACACGTACGCAATTCAACATTTCGTGTTTTTGGTTTGTTTTCATACTGTTTATAGAGATTTAGATAAATAATAGTTGATGTGTTTATTGAAACATTATTTACGCCCTCAACAATTTACGAAAAGGGCTATATTTGCGGACAATCTGCAATAAATTTTGCCTATTTGAGGTTAAAGTCGTGTCATATTTGACATTTGGTTTATGTATTTTCAAATTGTTTTTAGTATAGGGCTTTTTATACAAGTTGTTACACAATCGTCATGATCAGTGTATTATAAATACCAGTGTTTCTGTATGTGTTATACATAATAGAATGTACAAAATCACGCCTGAACACAAAGTTAGATGGCTAAGATGTCATTTGTATTTGCAATGAAAAAGATGATTTATTGTTTTTATATTGCACTTTGGTACAATACAATAACAGTAGCGATGAAATGTGGACATTTTACCAATGTTTTTTCTATATTAAAAGCAGTTAATCTTGAATAAAAAACGCCTTCTCACACCTAAAAGTCATACTAAAGTCATTCCGCCATTGCATAAATGAACCCGCCATTGATTCTTCTGGATTCTTCATTCAAAATTTCAAAATGACAAATTGAAAGTAAATAAACTATCGGTGGGTGAAGACGTCACACAATCCACCATAGATACGGTGCTTTTCTAAGGGTCTTGAAAAATTAAAACTTTGACAATTATTTTAACTATTAAAACTAACTATAAAAATAAACATGCAGTTATTTAAGTTTGAAGGTCTTTATGCATTAAAAAAAAAAAAAAAAAATTGGACTGGAGTTCTCTATTGCCATTCGAATTTTCTGTACTCTGCCTGTAACAGCTGCGGAAGCAGAAAGATCTTTTAGTTTGTTGTCAAGAGTGAAAAACTTTTTGCATTCCACAATGGGTCAAGAACGTTTAACAAGTTTGGGAATGTTATCCTTAGAAAATGGTCTGGCCGGAAACTTGGACTTTGATGATGTATAAATAGATTTGCAAACAAGAAAAATAGAAAAGCAATATTCACCATAACTTTTTAAACATTATAAGATACTAGAAAATAAGAAAAGGTAATAAATAAGTATTCCTAGCAGTAGCAGGTTAGCATGCCATTTTTAATTGTTTTCTCTCCCCCCCCCCCCCCCCGGTATAGTCTACTAGACTTGGGGCCCAGATTGGCTGTCAGCGGCCCTGAGTAGAAAGACAGTATCTTCTTTGAGACTCTCAAGCAGGACACTGTGGTTCCACACATGGCGGCAGTGTTGTAAATATATTAGGTTGGTAGCTGTGTTGAGATACACATCACAATATTATATAGAAAATGACATGTAGTGAAAAGAATACAAACACATGGTACACAAAGTACAGCGTTTACATATAAAGTTTTGTGGTATGTGCATGAAATTCCGAGTATCTATCAATTTCCCTTCAATATTTGTCATGAACAACCACTCCCTCAAGGACAACATACCAGTAACATTAACGGTACTGTCAACGGATAAAACAGAGTATAATAAAATAATAAGTTAGGTTATGTTAGATCAGTTATGGTATTGTTTTTAGATTTGGCATAAACAAATATAACAGAAGTGCATGTATGAGACAATATAAGAATATGAATGAAGGAAGGAGTATGTGCCGAGACAGTCTATCCTCTCTGCAATCCCTACGGAGTAAGGGCGTGATATTTATTTAGTAAGTTACAAACTCACCAAACAGATGCCAGCTCTTCCTCCGGCCGTAACGGCTTGGCACGGCCGTGTCCGAATGGTACCCCACGAAGGGGGTGGCCAGCGCATCCGCCACCTGCCCTATCAGCAGCAGTAGACCGGCGCGGGCCGCCCCCGCCCCTAGAACCACCTGGAAGTACACCAGCAGGTAGCTGAACCACATGGACGCGCACACATCGTTTAGCACGTGACCTACGCCGTACGCCAGCTGCACACGCTTAGGGATGGAGCGCTCCACCTCCATCACTGGGCCTGAAATGTAAACCATTAAATTACTCATTGAAGAAGAAGATAACAATAATAATCTAAGCAATTATCCGAGACGCTATCCAAGTTACAAACCAATTCATAGAATAATTGTTTCCAATAAAAAGGGTAGTTGCCTATAGTATGGAAAAAAGAATTAGTTTAAGATAATATTGTTAATTCTAAAATTTTAAATATGAGATTGACAAATATGACGGTTTGACAGAAGGTGGCAATGGCGAAATTGGTTAACGCGCATGTCCCGGTTAGACGAGAGGTCTGGGTTCGAGTCCCAGTTGCGACAATTATCTTTTTCTATTTTTCTGTGTCTTGTCCTCTTTCATATTTTCATTCAGATTATTATTGGTATCTTCTTCATCAATGATGGGAATAACCATCAAAAGTTATATAAAAAGAAAGTTTATCTTATAAAAAATTTAATAAAATTATTACTAATAATGGAATTGAGTTACTACATTGTAATTTTAATAGTTTTCATTTATACAAATTAGATATCTTAGAAATTAGAAAGAGCGTAAATATGAATTTAATTATTATAAACCATAAAAAAATATTTTTAAATGACCCATTACCAAACTTGTTCCCTTTATAAATTGTGCCCTACCAACCCTCTCCCCCTTCCCACTACCACCTTTCTATTGACACCTGTCTATGTCTATTGTTGTGATTAGCTTTAAAATAACCTTGATGAAGTAAGCATTGCTTACGAAACATGTCAGTTTTTTGAACAATTAAAACTAAGAGTTCTATTAATTTTGAATGAAAATGGTGCCACAAAATAAGTTTGCTGTGTTTGAAGAAAAAATGATTGCTAGTTATATTATTTACAGGGTTTTTCATTAAGAGCTTCCTGTCTTTAAATTTAAATAAAAACAGAGTGTGTGTGAGATATCATGGAAAAAAAAATCATTTGAAAGGCCTATCGATGCCATTTTGTATGGAATATAACATTCTCCAAATGTCCGCCGCGGCTTCTCTGGGTGGCGCGCATACGAAATGTCCTATTTTCCATGACTGGAGCATAAATCGCGATGAATTTAACCGATGGCATGGGTTATGTTGGCTTCGAGGACTGTGGTTTGTGGCTTATTCGCATTGACCTGCAACTTAAGAGATCCAAGAGCGTCCAATGCATTCCGAAAAATTCACTGTTGGTGTGGATTTTGGGCTGACGGCGTCATTGGTTCATATTTCTCTGAGAACGACGTTGGCCAGGCCATCATCATCAATGGTGAGCGCTATAGGTTGATGATTACCAACTTATTTTGGCCTGAATTGTATGATATGAACACCGACGACTTGTGGTGTCAACACGACGGCGTTAAGTGCCATAGCTCTCGTCACAATGGACATCCTGCACGAGCGATTTGAGGGCAAGATCATTTCACATAGAAGTGATGTGAACTGGCCACTGAGATCATGCGATTTGACCCCATTAGACTTGTTATTTTCTTGTGGGGTTTTCTTAAAGTCGCAGGTCTATACAAATAAGCCGAAAACCACAGCGGCCCTCAAAACCAACATAACCCATACCGTCAGTCAAATACAGCCTGATTAATGCGCTAGAGTCATGAAAAATTGAACATTTCGGATGCGTGCTACCCAGAGAAGTCGCGGCGGACATTTGACCGATATTATATTCCATACATAATGGCATCGATAGGCCTTGAAAACGAAAAAGAAATTTCGATAATATCTCACAGACACTCTGTTTTATTTAAATTTAAAGATAGGAAGCTCTTAATGAAAGACCCATACAGTCGCTTCTTCTAATTGGTACACCAGTTTATCGGAAGAGCCAGTTATTTGGGACAAAGCCTAAGGAACACAAACGAAATAAAGAAACTAATACTAATTTACTTTGGTTTCCTGGGACACTATTCCCTTTTTGGGACAAATTCCAAACTGAAATCAATGCAAAATGTATCTCAGAAAGGTGGGCGTTCCGAGTTCATTCAGCAGAATAAATGCCGAATGGTAGAGTTAAAATAGGACTTTGCTAAGCTCAGCCAATTAAATATTTTATTAATTACAGAACCATGGTAGCTAGTAAATAAGGATATTATGTTGCGAAGAATTTTATTTTTCATGTACGTTACTGCAATTTTTTTATTTATCTGCTACCGGTTTCGACACATCTGTCAATCACTAGCAAACATACAAATAAAACATAAATTGGTCAGAAATAATTAAATTTCATTAGTTTAAAAAAATGAGTCAAACAATTAAAAAATATCAGTTACAGAAGTTAGCTGTGGAATTACAAAAATTTAGGTAACTAATACTTTTCTGTTCTGGAACAAGCAAAGTATTAGTAACCAGATAGGTTCATGTAATTGGTGTTCAATTATTATGCTGTGAACTGATAATAGTATCTATTTATGCCAAATTTTACATCCAAGCTGTTTAAAATGTAACCAAACATAGAAACTGTTAAGAAAAACAAACTGTAACTGTTATTTACATAGGGTAAACTTTTAGGATCACTGGCCTGTGCTTAATACCAATATTTAAAAAAAAAATTGATTCAACGTACTACGTATAAAAGACAACTATTCGCTTTCGGGGGGGAAAGGAAATTCCGCATTCAAAATGACAATTATGTGAAATTAAAATTTTCTTTTGTATGGGACGTCTGCCATTTTGATGTTTTACAATAATTCCTGTCCATACTATGACATTTTGGTACGTTGTTGTTCCTGACATTTTATTTATTTTTTATTTTATTTTAAATGAACATTTACAGTTATACATAACCAATAATAAACATACATTTTATTTTATTAAGTAATAATAGCGTTTTTGAATTGATCAATATTTAGTTTAAAAATATCTATATCAGGGGGCAGGAAATTTAGTAAAATAATCATTTTTCCGAGCGGCATTACTAATGGTAAGTTAGTTCTGCATCTCGGAACAACAAAAGTTCTGTGTCTGCGTGCTCTTGTGAAGTTGTCGGGGACATAAAACTCAAATTTTTGTAATATATCGGGAATACAGATGTTACCGTTTAAAAGTTTATATGCTGTTGTCAGCAAAGCAGTTTTCCTTCTTTCGGAGAGGCTATTAATACCCAGCATGCCGGACAAAAAGGCTGATGGATATAACCAGGGATAATATCCGAAGTCTCTAAGATACAAATATCTCAGAAACTTCTTTTGCACTTTCTCAATCATTTGAGAGTATGTTAAATCCACTGGTCCCCATATTACTGAACCACTTTCCAAAATGCTACGTACTAAACTATAGTATAGCAAACGAATCGCGGCTGAGCTGCAAAAGTGTCTGGAGTTGCTTAGCACAAATCCTAGCATTCTTAGAGCTTTGCTGCATATCGTCTCTATGTGGACGTGAAATGTTAGGTGCGCATCAAATGTGATTCCCAAATCTCTCAAAATAACAATGTGCTGAAGAGACGAATAAGACATTTTGTAGTTATAGTAAATCGTTTTGTTCGCCTTGGTGTAGCACATGATAGAGCATTTCTTAATATTAAATCCTAATTTATTGGTGTGACTCCATTCGACGATAGAATTTATATCACTTTGTAGCTGCAAGCAATTTTCCAAAGATTTTATTAAAAGGAATAGTTTAAGGTCATCCGCGAATAAGAGAAACTTAGAAAATTTTATGCAATGATAAATGTCGTTGATAAATAGCGAGAAAAGTAAGGGTCCAAGATTTGACCCCTGCGGAACTCCAGAGTTTGTGATGAAGTTGGAAGATTGAAATATACCATAAGTTACGTATTGCTGTCTGTTTGAGAAATAACTTAGAAATAGACGTAGAAGTTTCGCTGAAAATCCAAATTGGTCGAGTTTATTTAGGAGAATAAGCGGATCTACCGAGTCAAAGGCTTTTGCAAAGTCGTTGTATGATACATCTACTTGATTGTTGCTATCAAGAGCTTGAGATATGTACTCCGTAAAAACCATTAGATTAGACACAGTAGATCTGCCAGACCTAAAACCGTGTTGCTGGTCAATTATAAAGGGTTCAACTTGGGTATAAATGAATTTATGAATTATTAGTTCAAACAACTTGGCTGGAGAGGATAGGATCGCCACTGGTCTGTAATTAGAGACTGGAGCCTTATCACCAGTTTTATGTAACGGTGTAACTTTCGAGATCTTCCACACGTCTGGGAATATTCCGGAGTTAAGTGAGAGATTATAAATATACGCGAGAGGTGTTAATAAGGGCTCAAAACAGCCCTTTAATACGAATGACGGAATAAGATCCGGTCCAAAAGAAGTTTGGGCTTTTAATTTTTTAGCAGCCGCGGTGATGTCAATGTTTGTGATGTTTTGAATATCAACATTCTGCGCTATTAGTGGTGTTTTTTTTCCAGGTATAAAAGATTTCAAGTCCGCAGCTTCCTTACTATAAGTTGATTTAAAATAGTCTGCAAATGCTTCTGGAATATCTGCTCCCGAGAAAGACTGATTATTCCAAGTAACATGGTCCACAAACCCGCCATCACTTCTTTTGGATGAAATATATTTCCAGAAAGATTTGGGATCACATTTGATATTTTTTTCAACAGAATTAATATATTGCACATGTGCTAATCGAATATTGCGTTTTATTTTTGTTCTAAGTAGACAAAACATGTCACGTTCACTTACCATTCCAGTTTTCTTCCATTTTTTGTAATGTTTGAATTTGAGCTTTATGTCGCTAACAACCTCACTAGAAAACCATTTAGGATATTTCCTACCATTCCTCGGAGTGCGCTTAATTTTGAAACACATATCAAAGTATTTATAAATTATAGAATAAAAAAGGTTTGTCGCTAAATTAACATCATTTATGTCCTTCAAAGGCTGCCAATCATGAGATTGTAAATGGCAATAAAGAGCCTTAAAATCACCATGTTCGAAGTTCCATCCTCGCCTGACACTATTATCAGTATTATTCAAGAAGTTTCGTGTTTGACAATTGGTTGTATTTTTGTTCGGCGAAATCTCTATACATAACAATGGATGATAAGCGTCTTCTTTGACTAGTGAGTATAAGGATTTGTATACTTTTAAATTAAAGTTACTGAGTACAATTTCCAGCGTGCCTCCCTTCACATTTGTAATAGAGTTACTCTGCTTCGTTTGAAAAAGATTCATAAAATATAGGAGATCCATTTGGGTGCCTTTGTTACTTGAGTTCAGATTAAAGTCGCCAATCACCACAATTTTTTTATTAATTAAAAAATTGTAGTTCTCTGTAACCTTATCAAAAAAATCGGAATATGTTTTATTTGGCGACGCCGGCGGAATGTACACAACACAAATGTAAATTACACCAAAATCACTTAGGTATGTCTTTATCCACATATTTTGTCTTCACTTTCCAGATAGGTAAGTCTCTGGGTTAGGGTGGTGCGGTCATGTCTCGCGGCTAGCAGTACTCCTCCTCCCCTTGAATGACCCGAGGTTCTATCCTTTCTGAAGACGTCATACCGTTGATCGAAGAGTTGACCATTGTAAATGCTGTCATTAAGCCATGTCTCTGAAAGTAATATAAGGTCGTTGTTTTGTAGTATTACACTTTCTATGAAATCATCAGTCTTGGATCTTAATCCCCGCACATTTTCAAGGGAGAGAATTCGTTTTTAGGGGGTTCTCTAGTCATTTCGGGGCGGCATCATTGTTCGGTTTGGGCCGGTTTTGGTTAGTATCAATTGGATTTTGTCTCGGTTTTATGTATCGATAATGTCTTATCGGTACTCCTCTAGGCCATAAATTTTCCTGTAAGAGTTTATCATACAGATCCTCCGTTACACCTATCCTGAAAGCTGCATATTCTTGAGAATGCGCGATGAATTTTTGAATTTCGCTTCAAAATTCGTCAAAAAAAATCCTTCAAAATTCGGGACACAATAATATTCCTTATCCTTGGAAATGCTTTTACACTTGAAGGCTTATCGGAGTTCCCGACAATTAAGTTCTTCGCTGTCCGTTGTCTGCGTTTAACGTTCGTCCATTCTTCCTGATTAGGAGCGGTTTTCGATTCGTGCTCGGAAATTGGAATGTGTGGTTCCGTCGTGTGTGTTTTAGGGGTCGCGCCGCTAAAAGATGCGGTTTCAAATTGAATGTCGTTATTTTTAGCTTTGGTGGCCGCCCTAGTACGCATCCTTTCCTTGGTTTGTGCCACTGCGGACGGATTAGCGGGCGGGGTGTGGGTGACCGCGGGGGCCGCGGGGGGCGCTACGTCAGCCCAGCGCTGTGTAGAGGGATTCGTAAGGTAGTGCATTTTTGTCTTCATTGTTTGTCACCTGGCGATTCAATGTTGCTTCTATGGCTTTTACACGGTCCAACAACTCGTTTATCGTCCTGCTTTGCTCGAGAATGATGCTCCTCAGTTCGATGAGCACGGCGTCACTCATTATTCCTTCCAAGAGTGAATAAAACTCACAAAAAAATTTTTTGAATCACAGCGCGATGGCAAGACGTGTGTATCGCGCGACGGTGTATCGGTGTACTTTGACATATAGTATTAACCCGCGACTGGTGACACATGTGTGTGTGAGAACGGGTTTTTGGAAAAATAAACTAAATTACCGTGTCAGAGTTTCTAATTTCGCATCACAAATTATCAGGAATACTGACATACCAAAATGTCGATATGGCGGTCATCCCATACCAAAGTAAATTTTTATTTTTCATAATTGTAATTAAAAATACGATATTTTCCATTCCCCCCGAATGCTAATAGTTGTATTTTATAGTAATAAAGTTGAATCAAAATATTTTTTCAAAAAAATATTCGTATTAAGCGTGGCCAGCGATTCTAAAAGTTAACCAAATATACTATTCTGTAATGCTCATTCTAGAGAACATAAATATTATAGTATTGATATAATATTATAAATAACAAAAGATTGATGTGACTCACCTTTGGGGATCTATTATAATAAAGTGAAAATGCTTCTCGCAACGGATGTACAGTCAATTATAGAACAAAACAGTTGCATAGTGTACAAAAACCTATCACCACTCTTGTACCATCGGTTAAGTTACCGATTGCCATTCATTTCGTCGAATGAACGTAATCACTTCAAATGTGTAAGCTAAACTGAAACTTTTCACAAAAGATATAATGTTATTCAATACAACATTCCACCCTTTGACCAAACATAATCAGTCAGTTGAATCACAAATCAGTTACGGCGCTTATTGACCGATAATAGCCGAGTAAACACGATCTAAAGTACTCACTGACTACTTATTTACTTATTTGTTACAAACGTCAAATGTCTAATGCATGCCAAATTTTGACACGCAGCAGCAAACAAAACCAAAAACAATATTATAGAAGTTTATAATATCACCTGTCAGTGTTTCAATTCGTGACAATGTAGCCATATCCCAAAAAAACATGTTACAGGGGTAAAAAAAAACATGTTTTACCTTGTTTTGTTGGTTTTGAAGCATTCGTAGAAAATGAATGAACAAAGTTCGCCCATACAGTCGCTACAAAAACTCATCGGGTCGCTCTTAAGGTAAGACCACACTAAGCCCACGCAACGCCACGCCACGTGGGTTGACGTCACCATTTCCATATCTGGACTGCTTACCATCCACACATTTTATGGAAACGGGTGCTTTAGAATCAGACTAGCTCCACGCAACGCAAACCGACGCCCCCTACGCGACGTTGATCTGCCACAGCCAGATCGGCGTGGGCTATGTGGAAGGTGGAGGGGGTATGGTCACGCCTACTACGAGATGATTTTACATCTTTTTGGTGTTATCTGAGCATCTAACGTTGTTTCGCTATATCTATGGTTGTTTTTTTTGACAGATATTATTCAAAAATTGGAAAAAAACTGGAACAGATATATGACACCATACCATCCAATGATATAAAAATGGTAATTGGAGACCTTAATGCAAAAATTGGTCAGGATCCGGCACACCAACAGGTTACAGGAAAAAACAGTCTTCATACGGAAAGCAATAACAATGGATCAAGAGTGATTGACTTTGCAGAATCAAGGAATATGATAATAGCATCAACACAGTTCCCACGGAAGAATATATATAAATGGACATGGACATCACCTGGCGGCAGATACCACAACCAAATAGACCATATCCTAATTGAAAGAAGAGGGGCGACCAGTATCACAAATGTAAGAAGCTACAGAGGAGCTAACTGTGATTCGGATCACTATTTGGTAGTAGCATCCTATAGATGCAGAATAGCAAGAGATAAAAGGTCTAATCAGCCAAGTATCCCAAAGCTAAACATCGATGCTCTAAAAACACCAGAAGGATTGGAAAGATATCATGACTCATTGTCAACAAACCTACCAAACCAACTGAGTGATCCGCTCTCCCCAAATGATTTAGAAGAGGATTGGACCAATCTGAGAAATGCACTGCTGACAGCGGCGGAATCAGGCATTGGAAATAGACCAAGACAGGCTAGAAATCCCTGGTTCGATGAGGAGTGCATACAGAGCGTCTGCAAGAAAAATGTTCTAAAAAAATTATGTATAGAAAGAGGAACTAGAGCAAAAAGACAAGCCTACGAACAAGCACGAAGAGATGCTAACAATTTAATTAAAAGAAAGAAGAGATTGTATTTTAACAACATATTGTTGAAAATGGAACATGACTTTGCAAATAACAATCCACGTGAGGCATATAAAGGCGTCAATGCATTTAAAAAGGGCTTCAAACCCAACACATCTCTGTGCAGAGATAGTAATGGAGACATAATAGGAGATAAGGAAAAGATCAAGACTAGGTGGAAAGAATATTTTCAACAGCTCTTAAATCCCAATAACAACCTGACAGTCGAACCAACTCACATTCCGGACGAGCTAAATAGTGATGAAACAACGAGAGCGCCATCAATGGCAGAAATAAGGGCTGCCCTAAAGAAATTGAAAAACAATAAAACTCCGGGAGGAGATAATATCCCTGCAGAGCTCTATAAATATGGAAACGAACAACTGAAGAACCTGCTACACAATCTCATTGTGAAAATATGGACCGCCGAAAGAGTACCAGAAGAATGGAAAACTAGCATAATATGCCCCATACATAAAAAGGGAGACAAATTGAAGTGTGAAAATCACAGAGGAATATCTTTACTTTGTACAGCGTATAAAATTTTCACAATGATTTTGAAAGAAAGACTAGAATATTACTCAGAAAACTTACTAGGAGAATATCAGGCAGGGTTCAGGAGGGGGAGATCCACCACTGATCAACTCTTCACTACTCGACAAATCCTGACAAAATGCTGGGAATTCGATATAGATATATACCAACTATTTGTTGACTTCAAACAGGCGTATGACAGTATAGATAGGGAGAAAATATATGAAATACTCCTCAATTTTGGAATACCGCCCAAAATAGTCAAGCTTGTAAAAGCAACAATGGTCGGATCACGGTGTCGAGTAAGGATAGGAGGTGAAACAACGGAGGATTTTAACGTCTCCCAGGGGCTGAAACAAGGCGATGGCTTAGCACCCACCCTTTTCAATATTGTACTGGAGCACGTCGTGAGGAAGACAATGATCAGTACCGACTCAAACATCTGCTACAGAAGCAATCAAATAGTTGGCTACGCAGATGACCTTAACATTGTCGGAAGATCCCTACAGGCTGTAAGAGAAGTGTTTGACCCTTTGGAGACTGCGGCAAGAGAGGTGGGTTTGCAAATCAATGAAAATAAAACAAAAATCATGATGCAAACCAGAACCCCTCACCGCAGAATAAAAGACAAAGTGAAATTTAAAGACAATTATAATTTCGAAGTGGTCGAAGAGTTTACCTACCTGGGCTCCATCATAACGCAGGACAATGAAGACCCAGTAGAAGTAAGAAAGCGCATTACAGCCGCTAACAAAACTTACTTCGCGTTGCTGCCAGTGTTCAAATCCCGAAACGTCCATAGGAAAACCAAAATAACCTTATATAAAACAATTATCAGAACGGTCTTGGCCTATGGATGTGAGGCGGGAACACTGACAGCAAAGTCAGCGGAACGGCTGGACATCTTCGAAAGAAAGGTACTTCGAAGAATCTTAGGAGCGGTGCGAGAGGGAGAGGCATGGAGAATCCGCCACAATAATGAGCTCTATGATATTTACCAAGCTCCCAGACTCTCCACCCATTTAAGACTCCAAAGATTAAGATGGGCCGGACATGTGCACCGAATGCCAAGCACACGAGTACCGAAGAAGGTTCTGACAGGACACCCGGGAGGTAAACGAAAGGCGGGCAGACCTAGACTGAGATGGGAGGATGATGTCAGGAAGGATGCAAGAGGATTACTCCATGTTGCAGATTGGAAGACGACGGCCGAGGACAGAGGGCGGTGGAGGCTTATTTTGAAGGAGGCCAAGGCTCGAAATGGGCTGTAGCGCCATTGAAGAAGAAGAAGAAGATTATTCAAAAATGGATGACGAACAGTTTATTGAAGCTTTTAGACGGTACGAAGTTATTTATAAAATCAAATTACAGGATTATAGAGATTCTGCATACGCAGTGCAACTTAGGAAGAAATTTCAGCCATTTATGGCATGATTTTCAATATTATACCCCTATAATGAATGTCAATCAAACTTTAGATCTTTCTCTGGTCCCAATTGACTTTCGAAGATGTGTGTTTTCTTTTTTTTATGTCATATTCAATAATTCAATTATGCTGTGAAGCTCTTCAAATACCACTTTACTCATACGGAAGTACATGAAGAATCGTCCGTCATCAGATTCTAGTTCCTTTACTAAAGTATGGAACTCTCCAAACATTTGTCTTTGTTTGTTAATGTTGTGGACCCAAATACTTCTCACTTTTTTTCTTTTTACGAGAATATTGATTTAAATAATCGTAGCAAATCATCTTCAAATTCACTTTCAAGATATGGCAAAGCTGTCATCTGCTAAGAGAATCACATAAACATAACCTAAAAAATAAATGTCAAATGTGTCAAATCAAACGCGCCTGCGCACAACCAGAGACCCCTTGTCACGTGGTCACAGCGACGCGTACGTACGTCTGGCCAGTGTGAACGGTACAGGAACGTTGCGTGGCGTTGCGTCTGCTCAGTATGATCCTTGCTTTAAACTCGTGACGTAGCTTGAAGTCCGGAAGGAACGATCTCTTTTTACTTTTCCCAAGGTATATACAATATAATTAATTTAAAACATTGCTCGTAATAATTATATTTTGACCATTGATGAATAAACCGACAAACTAATATCCATATTTTGCATAAAGAACCTCCTAATGACGTAGGCCTTAACATATTTATATTGTGAATTTATCCCCAATGTGAGAAAGTTTTTTATACAGTTTATTTTGTTTAAATTATAACAATTAATTAGCCCTATTAGTAAAAACATTTAAAGTAAAAAAAGCAAAAACTAATATTGTCAAGTTCTTAGTACGTGACGTAAAAATATAGGTAGAACAAAATTTCAAAAAATTACAACCCATAATAAAAATAATAATCTAAAATTTCGATGACCTTTACCTACAATCGTGTCATCGTTTATTTCTGAGGTATAGTCTGTCAAATAAGAGTAGAAAATATAAAAACTTGAACTACTAAATTTGTAGACTGAGACTAGCAACACCAATTTAACGGTCAAATATTTTTTTGAAGTGCAATTACACTGATTGTATAGAACACAGTAAACCACATTTTAAAAAACATTTTTTCTTCATGACATAAATTTGATTAAAAGGTGATTTATAAAGCGATTTGTTTTAATTTAATTTAACATAAATTTGAATTTAACAATAGATAGAAAGGAAGGATCACTAATGGTGAGTTTAGTTACACTACTTTTAGATCTGAATGAGTTAAATATATTCAGATCTAAAATTAGAGATATGATCTAAAGCCCAGGCAACGCTAGGTACTTTATCTAGTATTAAATAAATGTGAGCAATTTCAAAGTGTGCTTTATATTTTATTACATTATAGTTATTCTTCATTATGTTAACACAAAATTGCAAAGGTATAATAATAAATACCTATACACAATTCTAATTTTGAGATCGGCAGGTATCTATACTGCAATGAAAAAATATTTTTTCCACTATTATGCCTTTTTAATTTTTTATAAAAATGTAGGTTACACAGATAGTTATGTGTTTAGTATTGCCATTTGATCAACAGTGGCGCCCTCATATATTTTCTACTCTTATTTGAACAACTGTAGAGCTTGATGGTTTTAACCACGTATACGTTGAACTCCCACACTGGAAATCTTCTTGTTTCTTTTTCTTATTTTCCTCTCTTTTTTGAAAACCACTCTTGTAAGTTCTCTGCATTGTTTTTGTTCCGTTCGTAATATTAATTAATCAAATAATGTACCACAACTCAACTCTAAACAAAAAATTTAATTTAACAAAAAAAACTGCGCTGTAAATTTAGCAAACCGCATCGCATAAAATCGACTTGCAGTGGCTTGAAAACAATAGTGTGGAGTGGATGTTATTATAAATGTAGGAAAGGGGGAAGGGGAAGGACGATATGCGCTTGAGCGGCCCTACTGAGTGATCAGCTGATCTGATAGGACATCGCGGTGCAGTTGTCGGTACCTATTAGTTCATATATGAGTTGTCTTCTGGACAGTGGACACACGACACACGTCACCGCAGACGATGCGGATGACAGTGGATCGCATAAAGCTTTCGTATACATGGCGAGATATAAACTGTTGTTGGACATGTTCTACTTTTGGAAAATGTAATTTTCTTTTCGAAAATGTAAACAAACATTACCAAGAACACAAAATAACTACTAAAAAGACAAAAACTTTTTTTGTACGTTTTGTGGGGCCCCTTCGGGGCCCCCTCGCGCCGGGGGCCCTCCGCGATCGCGGACCTGCGGACCTGGCCAGTCCGGGCCTGACCCTATGGCACCGACCGGACTGAAATTTTGGATTCTTACTAAGATTAATGGTCTATACACGAATCAATCAAAAGAAGAATTTTAAATAAAATCATCGTTTTATTACTTGGGGTCGTTCGTTTAAACACTAGGGGTCGGTCATAGTTCTGGACATATGGCACCGAACCAGCTGAAATTTTGGATTCTTACTAAGAATCATGGTTTGTACACGAATCAATCAAAAAATCTGACAAAAGAAGATTTAAAATAAAAATCGTTTTAACTATCGTGGTCATATTTAGGGCAGGTGGTTTTAACACTTAGGGTCGGTCTAACTTCGGCCATATGCACCGAGCCGACAGAACGTATTGGATTCTTACTAAGAATCATGGTCTTAACACAATCAAAAAAAAATCTTCAAAAAGATTATTTTTTTTCCAAAATCATCGTTTTGTCACTTGGGGTCGTTCGTTTAAACACTTGGGGTCGGTCATAGTTCTGGCCATAGGACACCGAACCGACTGAAATTTTGGATTCTTACTACGAATCTGAAGTAATAAGAATAAGTCTGAACACGAATCGATAAAAAAATCGTCCAAAAAATGTTTTTTTCAAAAATTCATCGTTTTACGGGCGCTTTGTATCGACACTTGTGGTCGATCATAACTTAGACCAATGACATTATATAAAATAAATAGACTCGATAGTCTCACATACTCACAATATAATGTGGAAAGTAAGGAACACTCTTTTGTTTTCAGCGATTTTCAATAATTTCTCAATTCAAAAGTTTATTCCTGTGTGATAAAGATAGACAATCAAATAATGTGTATGTATGAATGGCACGGATACATTAGCGGGCGGCGTATTAATTTCTTTGCCGAATACTGCTTTCACATCACGGGTGTGACTGAGATAACAAGATACTCTCACTCGGTTACACTACGCACAGGGGAGGGTAAAGGCGGGTAAAACAAGACACACGGGCAAATATTTTTTATTATAATTATATGAGTTATCATTAGTAATACAATATTGGTACTATTATAGTAGTATTGTTAAAAACATATTTTATTATACAGTACAGGTCATAGGTTCAAATGAGTATACAAATCTATTTACAATTTTCATCAACAACATTATAAAACGCTTTCCTTTGACCGTGGTATGTAAACCGTCTTTATTGAAATGAACTGAACATATTGTGCTGTAAAGCGAAGGTGTCCAATCATGTTCGCATCTTTGAATGCGAACAACAGTGGTCCATTTCTGTCGTCGTAGTTGATCACGGGGAAACTTAAAATTCATATTTGATAAGTCATAATAAATTTATATTGAATTAATTGTCATTTTACGTTTATAAAGTCACAGCGTAAATTATAATTATTAATAGAGCTTAACTACAACTAGCGTGTTTATGTATATTAAATTATAGTGTCTTGTCATTGTCAGCAAGGAAGCTCGGTTCGAGCGTTATGAGTTATGACAATTCAAACATAATTAAATTAATTAACGATTTACCCTGTGTACGTTTTACCCCATCTTTCCCAATAGAAGAAAACTTGTGCGGGACGCTGTGTGAACCGACCTACTGTTAGCAGGTTGTCTTTGTTATGCTCGTTACTTTTTGATGCAACGTTCTCTGTCTCGTAATGACGTGTAAAACCGCGAGCGGGAAACATGAAAATTTATTGTAATATTTATAATAATCGATAATATTAAGTAATTTCCGTGTACTTACAAATGAAGTGTTATTCCTTCGCCTTTACTATTATTTGCAGTGTAATTGAAACATTTTCTCATCACACAGGAGGGCATTTTGACACTTTTTAAAATGCAATCTACTTACTGGTAAGTACTGGTAAGACGCAACCTTACTCGACGCGTAGCAGTTTAGTACTAAACATAAATATACTAACCCTAATATACTAAACATAAATGTACTAGATATCGAGACCGGTACAATTGTCTTGCGATTGTCTTCCCACTTTGAGATTTCTACCCCTCGTCTAATATAGTATGTAACGTCATTGACTTAGACCCTATGGCACCGAACCGAGACTGAAATTTTGGATTCTTACTAAGAATCATGGTCGGCACACGAATCAATTAAAAAAATCTGCCAATATCATCGTTTCAAATCACTTGGGGTCGTTCGTTTTAACACTTAGGGTCGGATGACCGACCAAGTCATGAGACTTCGCCCATCTGGCACTGAACCGACTGAATTTTTGGATTCTTACTAAGAATCATGGTTTGCACACTAATCAATCAAAAAACCTGCCGAAAGACGAATTTTAAATAAAATCATCGTTTTATCACTTGGGGTCGTTCGTTTAAAAACGTTTTTTTTTAATTGATTCGTGCACAAACCATAAATCTCAGTACGAATCCAAAATTTCAGTCCGTTCGGTGCCATAGGGTCTACGTTATGACCGACCACACGTGTCGTTACAAAGCGCCCTTAAAACGGCGAATTTTAGAAAAAATATTCTTTTGGGAGGTTTTTTTTTATTCGTGTTTAGACCCATGATTCTTAGTAAGAATCCAAAATTTCAGTCGGTTCGGTGCCATATGGCCAGAGCTATGACCGACCCCAAGTGTTAATGCGAACGACCCCTAGTGATAAATCGATGATTTTATTTAAAATTCTTCTTTTGGCTGGTTTTTTGATTGATTCGTGTGCCGACTATGATTCTTAGTAAGAAGCCAAAATTTCAGTCGGTTCGGTGCCATGGGGCCTAAGTTATGACCGACCCCAAGTTTTACAAAGTGTAAAAACGACCGAAGAACTAATTAACTAACCAACTTACTGACCCCAAACAGTGGCGTATCTAGCATGGGTGGCAGCCGGGCGGATAACATGGTGTCACCCCCCCCCCCCCCCCAAAAATTAACTATCCAATCCTCCTACCTTATTTTTTTTAACACTATCACCGCCAGAACAACAACTTTTTCAACAACCAATAGGTAATAATTCCGTTCTGCACAGAGTCGATAGTTTTTCATGTATTTTATGGCTCCAGGGCGGAGGTGGCTGCCAAATTCAACATTTACTTGACATGACAATTTGCTAAATTAATGACACTTTTTAATTTGAAATTTTGAAAATTTGAATATTTTAATGTCCTTAAATACAAACATACAAGGCGCTAATGAACAAAGCACTCTTTTTTAGGGTGATTTGCCTGTTTCAAAAATAAAAAAAATTGATTCTACGTCATCAATGCATAACACTGCAAATATTCCTGGAATATTTCCGTTTTTTTCCTAACGTTAGTTTTAATATAATAAATAATTAATATTATAATTAATTAATATTATTAAGGTAATCCAAAGCAATATAAATAAATCATTGAAAATTGACGCCACTTGTATTGCAATAAATTCAAAATCTAACCGTCGAAAATGGACTTCAAGCTACATCACGACTTTCTAGCCAATCGCCGATCTTACCCCTCGGAGCCAACCGTTTACGTTTACTTAAAGACCGGGAGGGGAGATAGGTAAACCCTACGTCATCGACTACACGGATGAAACTGCTTTTAAGTGATAATGGGCATTTAGAAAACCTTAAAAAAGCTGGTCTGCCGGTGCGCCTCTTGGCAGGAGCCGCGCAGTCATGGAAATAGTCAGCGATTTTTTTGGTCAAAATTACGTCATCGACTACACGAACGGGAATGGTCTCATATGATGATATGATAAAGGTCGATTAGAAAATGAGAAAAAAGCAGGTCTGCCGACCGGCAGCCTGGCAAGTTCGGAGGCAGCCGGCGTCAAAGAGGGGAAAAAAATTGGTCGATTTTACGTCATCGACTACACGAATGAAACCAATGAATAACTATAGTCCAGATCATTCCATATAAGAATTTCTCGGTCTGCCGACCAGCGGCCTGGCAAATTTTTGTGTCCGATTTTTTTAAGTATTTTTTTTTTTAAATTTTTCTTTTATCTTTATTATTATTTTTATTTCACTATATTTTTTTAAAACTTTGAATGCCATATTTTAAAAAAATAAGCGAAAAATATTAAAAAAAACTAATTTAAGTGTTCCTACCGTACCCATCCATCGGGCGAGCCTTTAGACGCCAAACCACTTACGAAACCTGCCGCGGTGCCCCTCACCGCTGTCGCGTGTTAATATTTTTGTACAAATGTATAATGATAATAGTCCTTTTAATATTGCCTAATAGTCCATAGTAGTTGGAAGTTCGAACAACCAACCCACCGTCGCCGTAAGAGCTGCTGTTCGTCCGAAAAACGACGGAAATTTCCAAACCCCGTCCGTTTCATATCGGTTTCGCTTGCCCTGCTGCATCGATTACATCGAATACAAGATAGGAACTAATGAAAACCTGTAGTCTAAATCATCCCATTTATGACTTCTTCCGTCTGCCGACCAGCAGCCTGGCAGTTTTTGTGTACGATCTTTTAAAGTTTAATTTTTTTTTTTTAATTAAAAAATATATATTTTCAATATCTTTATTATTATTTTTATTTGAATATGGTTTTAAAAACTTAGAATGCAAGATTTTAAATAAAATAAGTTGTAATCATAAAAAAATAAATTTTGAGTGTTCCGAGTGTACCCATCGAACGGGAGAGCCATAAATATACCAATCTGGGGAGAGCCTTTCGACGTGAAACAACTTACTGGAAACTGGCCGCGGAGCCCTTCGCCGTCAACGCGTGCCCATATTATTAAACCAATTTATAATAATATAAGTCTTTTTAAGATAACCAATAGTCCATAGTGGTTGGAAGTTCGAACAACCACCGCACCGTCGCACAGCGGCTGATTTTGATGATTTGGCGTGACATCGCTCTCGGCGTTAGACCATTTGGCAGTTCATTGATGTTTTTTAAGTATTAATTAAAAATACCACTTATTTTTTGTTAATTCTTATTAGTTGAAATGATAATGATTTTTACGCAGGCGGCAACGGGTTTTTTTCTGTTTTTATCAACCAGTGTTGACGGAAATGTAGATTCCAAGATGGCAAATGGCAACACTGATTATGTTATCATGGATTGTACCGCTGTCAGTTTTTTGATATGTCAAAAAATTGGTGATAGCTATAACCTTAAAAAAATATTTTTTATCTTTATTGGCATAACACGTATGTTTATTATTAGCTTATACGATAGCACTGTCCTTCCAACGGAACACTGATAGATCTGACAATGGTATTGAAATGTCAAGAGGACAGTTATTTGCGAGAGGTAGGTAAATATCCTGCTGCAAATAGTATAATTTGAATTTTCACGTTAATTTGGAGTATTTTTGGCACCCTGAAATTTCTGTATTTTTAGATCCAAATGTAAGTATTCTCGGTTCTTATTATATATTCTCTCTTCTTCCTTTCCCATAAAGACCCTCCACATGGCACCCCCAAAGATGACTTTTTAAACATTAGCTTCACGTAGCCGAGCGATTCTCTCTGTTTTGTGAGATCGAGATAACTCGGGCGAGATCTCCTGTCAGATTTGTGTGATTGTGATTTTTGTGGGCCAATGTCACAATTTCAGCTGCGAGCTGTCACATATTTTAGTTTAGGTCGTTTTAAATACGAATTCATGCAAGTATGCATGATTATTTATTCATTTAACAGCCTTAGAAAATCACACAAATCTGACAGGATATCTCACCCGAGATCTACCTCTATCTCATAAAACATAGAGAATCATAATTCCCCTCAGGGCCTATGTCATCTTTGAGGATGCTGTGGGGAGGGTCTTATTAGGAAAGGAAGGGGAGGAAGTTCTGGGAAGGAAAGGGGTGTCCAAAAGTGACAGACGTATGAATCCTTCCCTCCCACTGCAGTGCAAGGCATGTTCCGAGAGAGCACGGCTGGGGAAGTCAAAGGGACTCCCTCAACTATTCTCTCCTGATCCGTTGTAGCTTTCCTGATGTAGCTGGTGGGCAGACGCATCCTCTGCCAAAACCCAGACAAACTCTCACCCTATGAACTCGGGCACCCCTGCTAAGTCACCAAATATAGTGAACCACTTGGGGTGACATATTGCAGAGGTGTTGATTATCTAATAAAAATCCTTAGCGGCCTCATACACTGACAACCGAGGAGTTACAGTTACAGCAGCAGCAAGAAATTGGTTTGGAGGAGGAGCCAGAGGTGGGGGAGGTTATCTCTACAAGTGAGATGAAGGAGATCTTGGGAATGTTGGAGAGTGTTTCACAGTTCGTGGAAAAGAAACACCCCGAAAAAGTTGCAACTGGTCGTGCATTGGAGCTATTTAAATGACACTTGCCTAACTCATTTCCACAATATTCTGAAAGGGAGGAAGAAACAAACCTCCTTGGAGAGGCGAAAAGGACAAACTGGTCTTTACCAGTGAAGAGAAAAGCAGTGACTAAAATTGAGCGTACAATAGCATTTAAGTTGTGTGTAAATTGCATTTAAGGTTAAACGTCACATACTTTATAATCCACGCATTCTCAGATGAGGCCAATTAAATTATTTGAGGCTTTTAATACTTTTTTCATGTTTGCTTTAAATTATTGAGGTGAATTAATTGTTTGCGCCCGTACATATGTAATATGAATATAAATAAATAGTTTTGTCCATAAACAAACCCAAATCTTTGAAGAGAGGCTGAAAAATTCAATTTTGCATCGGTGACTCAATCCAATATTGAATTTTTCAGCCTTTCTTGAAAGATTTGGGTTTGCTTTTGGACAAAACTATTTATTTATATTCATATTACATATATACGGGCACAAACAATTAATTCACCTCAATATTTTAAAGCAAACGTGAAAAAGTATTAAAAACCTCAAATAATTTAATTGGCGTCGTCTGTGAATGCGTGGATTATAACGTATGTGACCAAAATACAAATACACTTTATAAAACCAGTTTATTTCTTTACATTCTCTTTTATTAAGATATTTGTCATTTATAAACAGATTTTTCTTAAAGAAGAAGATAATAATAATAATCTAAACGAAAATATGAAAGAGAACAAGACACAGAAAAACGGAAAAAGATAATGGTCGCAACTGGGACCATTATCATTTTTCTTATTTAAAAACACGTAACAAGAACAACTGGGGTGGCACTTTAGGGGCTAGAACGGATTAATGGCATTCATTTTTAAATCAAATTTTAGACGTATTGACTCTTTTCCACAAAAAATTATAAATTGATTTCGAAAGATGGTTCTTTTATCTAGTAAACGCATGTTTTAAATTTTGAGAAAATTTTTTATTTTTAGTATAATAAGGTTATACCATGGGTCGTTGGCAGATTTGTTAAATTTTCAAACGAAAACCTTATTTTACAAGACATATTTCATATCATACATTATTGTAATCAATACGTTAGTAAACGCAATATATTAATAAATAATAATAATATAAACGCAATCATACATTATTGTAAATCAATGTGTTATCCAGTAAACGCATGTTTCAATATTTAAATTTTAGTTCAAATAAGATCATTTAAAAAAATATCCAAACCATAGACATATGAATATTAGTAGACCTGCCCTAAGTGATAAAAGCATATTATTTCCCCCTTCCCATACCGGTTCCATTGGAACCGGCTGGGATTGAGTATGGCTTCGCGTGAATCTAAAAAATGTGACCTCATCATTCTTCTGCGAACCAGCGTCGAGCGCTCATCGGTGCATTTTATGAAATAACACCGCAAAAAACATGGTTTGTGTTTTGAAAACATGTAAATATACACTATCACTCGAGATGCATGGCGTGTGGTCATCGATGTTTATTGGGGTAAGTAAATTATGAAACATTTGTAAAAGTGTCCTAACTAAATACGGCAACAAAATATTGGAGTCTGAAAATAAGCGAACTTTACTTTACTGTATTTAGACTTTGCAAATTTGTTCATTACGCGGCGAGCAATTCGCGCTCCCATGTAAAAAGATCTATTCATTCAAAAGCAGAGTTACTTATAAGAACTCAATGGTGATATTATAATGCGAGATGCCTATATACTGTCATATTGAGTTATCGACGAATCACATATCTCCAAAGTCATCTTCCCGCTCTGCGCCCCGCTATAGTTGTTGTCTACCCCTCACCTTTATGTCCTGGTCTAGTAATATTCATATGTCTATGATCCGAACACTTATTTGTGACAAAAATTTGCTCTATTTTGTCCATCTATTTACGGTCTTACAAATTAATATATTTCATATTTTTTTTGCACATTTATGTTGCTTAGACATTATTGAAAAATTATAAATACTTATGATAAAATAATAATTACGAAAAGTACATAATTTTAATAATTTTATCATCACGCCTTTCAGCATTTTTGGATTAAATAAATTATATGAATGTGAGTGAGGCAAAGAGTGTGTGCCAAGACCGAGTTGTTTGGCGGTCCGTCCTCTCTGCCTACCCCTGCGGGAAACGGCGTGATGGTTAGTTAGTTAGTTAGTTAAGTTAAATTAAATAAAATAAATTAAAGCAAATTTGGAATGAAATAAAATCGATATTGAGTTATAATTTTAAAAAGCTGGTACGGAGAATAATTTATCTTTCTCATTGGAACCGCCCTGTATGATCGTAAGAACATCTTTCGACGAAGTGTGGATTTTCGGCCGCTGGCTGGTTAAAGGCCCTTAAGAAATAAGTACATAATTAATATTTTTGATTGCAGTGGTCTGCCCGGGTGGAAAGCTGCGAGGAGTTGAAAGGCGAAGGAGGTTACCGCGTACAACTCAATGACACAATCGTCTTTCCAGAGGGAGGGGGGCAGGTTAGTATATTTCACTAAAACCACATAACCTAGTGACCCATTTCGTACATACGTTTTACAATTTGATAGGCAGATACGGGCACTGTTGCCCCGGGAACCATTTATTGAATACCAACACCCCTACCATAGGTCGCCCCAAGTGTTCGCTACATTTGGTAACTTGCTGGGGCGTCAGATGGGCGCCAGATCGTTCAAAAATAACGATGAAGTAATTTAATTTAATAAAGTTAATGGTAAACCATAACTAAGTATCCAATAACAAACTGAAAGATTTACGTTTTCTATGTACCTGCCATATTTGGTTCACCTCGGAAACTGTGAGTGACATCCTCTCCTTGAGCCTGCTTGATCCCAACGGAAGTGAGCTGCAAGAATCTGTGGAGCGATTCTATATCTTTTGCGGGATCGAGATAGATGATGTCCTGTCAGATTTGTGTGATTTTCTATGGCTGTTATTTGCTTTTTCTATAGGCCAATGTCGGGCTGCTTTTTCTATGTGACAGCTCACAGTTGAAAAATGACATCAGCCCATAGTTATCTATCTCGATCCCACAAAAGATATAGAATCACTTGGCTACTCTTCCTTCTGTCTGTCAAATGTGTCTAGGGACGTCTGCAGCCGATCGCTATTCTTGTTGCGATATAAGAAAACGGGGTAGAATGATCCATGTGCCGAAATCAACTGTTACAAATGAACTGCAACACAACTCTACATGGCATATACTTCTTACTTCAATAGCCTTAACCACTCTCCTAGAGACACGTGAAGCACAAGCCTGACCAGTGCAAACAAATATAAAGCATAATAATTGTTTACTAGCTGTTAAAAACCCGCTCCACCGGTTTTTACTGCTACGCCCTGGACACAAAATCGCTAAAAGCGTTAAAGCTAAAATCGACACAATTATTCCACGCTCTTGCGGAGTATAGCGCTCCATTACTTGTTTGTTTGTATTCTGCAGCTGTCTAGTTCACAAATGTCAAATATGATTGACATACGACGCCATTTGCAAAAATTATAACATCTTCCGATAGGGTGATTAATTTTGCACCACCTTGTATATTTAAGGAAACTAGTTGGCTTTACATATTTTTAAAATATATATGTATGATTCCAGCCGAGTGATGAGGGTCACGTGGGGGGCCTGGCAGTACAGCGTTTGGAGCGCCAAGGGGGCACCGTGTGGCACTACCTCAAGGGGGCCCTGAGCCCCGGAGAGCAGGTGCCCGTCTCCATCAACTGGGAAAGGCGCTTTGACCACATGCAACAACATTCTGGTATGTGCTTCTATATCTTCATTGTTGGATTACTTCCTTCAGCCTCACAACGGACTGCAATTGAAGACATGGGTCTAATAAGAGCGTATTTGAGAAAAGGGAGAAAACAGCCCACAAAGTTTTTATAATGCTGTGTGATTATAAGATTTGAAATTTGTGTTGTAGTGTTGTATAATCTGACATTTCATTTGAAAATTTAATTAACTTTATTATGATAAAAAAGTACATAATTTTTCAAATTTTAACCTTTAAATGGTCGCACCCTTGCGCCGAACATAAGCAGTTGCGCGCGGTCAGCGATTCTGCAACTTTAGGCGTCTGGTTTTAGAAGACGACTGAATATTTCATGATATTATATATAGCATATAATAAAAAAGTCTTTTATCTATATCAATAATAAATAATAAAAAAAACATTAATTGGTAATCCCTTTTTAATTTGAATGTTATAGCTTAAGTCTGTGAAATCTCAATTTTTTAGACATCTGACACAAAACAATGCTATAAATCAACATGATAATGAAACAAGATAAAATTTTACAACTACTTATTTGCGTAAAATAAAGCTAAGTTCTAAATAATATGACACAAATATCATGAAACATCACCCAGCTCTCAATATTATTCAAGAGATTTTTCAAGTACACGAGTCGCACGCGGAATCTGAGACTGCAAATATAAAAAAAAGAACATGTGCGTTTGCGACGAATGTCACTGGGGTACTGAGGGGACGTACTTCACCCCCCCCGAGGATATCATGGAAGCGCAATTGTCTATTGTTTATAGTTAGCGCATAATCAGTAAAATAAGTTCGCTGCGGTCTCACAGACGGAGGTGTCTACTAATATCTACAGGAATTCCAAAAACTGAACAAATCGGACTAATATCTATGAGAACCAAAGTGCGTACGAATATCTACAGCTCAAACTGCTGACTAATATCTATGAGAACCAAAGTGTGGACGAATATCTACAGACGTTGGATTTGCAGAGGTTGGCAGAGGTTGCATTTACAATTGTGTATAGCATATTGGAATAACATAATATTGCGTATGCAGTTTAAAAAAATTAATTTATGTGTGTATGTATGTAAAAATCCCTAATATCGGACTATTGGACACATTTAGCTGATTATTAAGGATTTGGGTTTTTGTTTTAACAGCTTTCTTTATTTCGAGTGCTTCTAAATTATTTAGTCTGTTACCGTGACCATTTATATGTCAGTTAGGTTAGGTTACGTTAGGTTGTGGTGCCGTATATTTCGAAATAAATAAATATCTTTGTATTATGATCTCCATGTTTGTTCAATAAATTATTGTCCTCGTAAACAGCAATTCATGTACGTACTTTAAACGTTTAAGCCTTTAAGTAATTAGTAATTACTTAAAGGCTTAAACGTTTAAAGTACGTACATGAATTGCTGTTTACGAGGACAATAATTTATTGAACAAACATGGAGATGCATGATTTATGCTTTTCCGTACAACCTTTTGCTCAGCTGCCCTCTGTAGATATTAGTCCAACCTACGCTCCATAGATATTAGTCACCACTGGGACCGTCATAGATATTCGTCCGACCTTAGCTCTGTAGATATTAGTCCACACTCTGAAGTTCGTAGATATTAGTCCAACATATGAGCTGTAGATATTCATCTGACATACTTTTTTTACTTTTTAAAAAGAAAGACAAACATTCCCGGGTTACGAATAACCCAACAATGTTTGAAAATCTCCTACTACCACCACAGAAAGCCGAAAATGTTGCTTGTGTTGTGATGGAGGACTTAGCCAGCCGAGGAATCGAACACGCGATGCTCGGGTGGGACCCAAGCGCTATGCGCACTCAACCACTGACCGGTCGACGGGCTGTAGATATTAGTATCTGGAGTCTCACAGACCGCGCGCGACCGCTGAAGGGTTAAAAAGTAACTTTAATAACAATCTTTTGAAATCAATTTGTGTTTTTTTTTAGAGAAGAGACAATTCCGGTCGAGTTTGGTTATATAGCCTTAGCCCCTCAGGCCTCGATCACATTTTGTATTTCCGCTTTACAATAAAATCCAAATAAATGAAATATTTCTGAACATATTCATAAACTAAAAACTTTTTTTGAAAGATGATGAAAATTTTTAAAGCAAACATAATTTTTTTTAAAAAAGCACGCAAATTTTATTAGACAAATGTATTATAAACGTTATTGTCACCTCAGTTTTTGTCAATCCATGTAAAAATAATTAATAAAAAATTCCCAAAGTTTCATAATTTTTTTTCAATTGCTGTCGGAAGCTTTGGTTTCATAAAGGTGTTCATTTCAATTATTTTGTGGTTAATTTTTAGATTTGAATATATAGTGTGGTGTTTTCTCTTTCTAACACTGTTTAAATAATATTTCTAGCCATGATAGTAAGCGAGATATAACGATTTCGATTAGACATACGAGGGGAGGTTTTTAAGTTCGCGGAATGGGAAGGGAGGTGATAAGTGGGGGTGTCGTTGAATTAGATACTAATTGAACAACTTATTATAAGTATAAACACCGGGTTTTATCGTAATTAGGTCATTAGTCTTTGAGCTATCGCCGACCAAACATGTCAATCGGGAAGAAATTGTGAAATATGGAGAAGATCGAGTTCCGCGCTGTTTTAAAGTTCCTTACCAAGCAAGGAAAATCATTTCTGACCATAGCGAAAGAGATGTCATCCGTTTACGGGGACTCTTGTCCAAGTAAAACTATGGTTTACAAGTGGCATACCCTCTTTAAACAAGGCAAGGGTTACTTGAAGACGACCCACGGCCAGGAGGGCCGATCGAGGCCACCATTCCGGAAATTATTCAAAAAGTCGAAAAATTAATACTAGAAGATGCCAGACTAAAGAAGAAACAGCTCGCAGAAATAGTTGGAGTATCAGATACAACCATTTTCAAAATTCTTCATGGCCATCTTGGCATGACTAAAGTCAGCCCAAGATGGGTGCGGGGAATGCTTGCCGCCTCAAAAACAACAGCGCGTGGAGGGTTCTCGTGCATTTTCGGACCTCTGTAGGGAAGACAAAGATGGAGTGTTGGCTCAAATTGTTGCTTTTGATGAAATTTGGATTCATCATTATGAACCTGAGTCTAAACAGGACTCAATGCGTGGCACAGGAAAGCACACCACCACCAAGAAGTTTAAGGTGTCACAATCGGCTGGGTAAATCATGGCGACAGTCTTTTGGGACTCAGAGGAAATTCTATTGATCGATTAAAAAGATAAAGGTGTTTCCATAACCGGAGATTACTACGCTTTAATTCTAGAGCAATTAAAGAAAGCCATCAAGGAGAAAGGAAGGGGAAAATCGGCCAAAGGTGTCCTCCTTCTGCACGACAGCGCGCCTGTTCACAAGAGCCGTGTTGCGATGGCTGCCCTGCAGAAGGTGGGCTTTGATATATTGTCAAACCCACTTCACAGTCCTGACCTGACTCCCAGTGATTATTACTCATTTCCAAACTTGAAAAAATAACTTTGTGGGAAAAAGTTTTCAAGTGATGAAGAAGTGAAGGACGTAATTTTGGCATATTTTTTAGACAAAGACAAATCTTTTTTTTTTTAGGGTATACATAAGTTTATTGAAAGATCCAAAAAATGTATTAGGGTAGCAGGTGAATATATTAAAAAGGAAAAATAATTTTGGATTTTTATTTCCACTCCTTACCCCCCATTCCGTGAACTTAACCCTCCCTCGTATATGAGTCGTTCATATGGGTTCAGGTTAAGTTATATCATAAATAATAATATTATTTAGCATATTAGATTTGTCAAAGAATTTATATATAAAAATGCAAAAATCAGTCATTTTAAATACACGTAGGATTACAAAAGATTTTTTAAATATTTATATTGAGGGATCAGTAGGATTTATAGGTTCAATTAGGAATTCTACAGAGCCGAACCCTCTGATATGAAAATATCTGGAGTCGGTGAATTTTTTTCCCATTTGGTCTCTGGTAGGTTGACATGTTGTTCTTGTATTGTTTTGTATTTATAATATGTATAAGTGCAATTGCATAGCGTGGATTGACTAGATGATTATTTGGGAAGTCTGTGAAAGGGTTTAGTTTTTCCTGTGGGGAAAATTTAACCCGGACTTTTAAATCTGGTGCGTAAATAATATAATAATATTATCTGACTGCGGTATCAATTTTCCACCACCTCTTCCAGGGCAGCATCTACTATCAGCCATCCTGGAGCACGAGTATGCCGTGGACACAACCTCCTGGTGGCTGGGGGGCGAGGAGTGCCACGTGGAGGTGGGCGGGCCCCCCGGCGCTCTAGTCGCCTTGCTGCCGGAGGTGGAGGCCCGCTGCAATGCCCTCATCAGGGAGGCACGCCCCGTCACCGTAGCGCTCCGCCCCGCCACCCCCGCCGAGCTGGAGCACCTGCCCGAGGATCAGAGGGAGGAGCTGCTCAGGGTGGTGACTATCGTGGGGGTCGATGATAACCCCTGCTGCGGGACGCATGTCACGAATCTGAGGTCAGTATTATACGAGTTTGCAAAAAATTTATAATTTCGCAAACTGTAAAGTCCATTTGTTACATTCTTTGTTGTTGTGTGGGTATGCTTTTCTCTGACTTGTCTTGACATTGGTAGATAATTAATAATAATAATAATAATATAAGTTTATTCCAGAATGTATGCAGGGGAAGTGCAATGCAATACATTCCATAATGTAAAATAACAAAAAAGATAAATAATAAGTTAAGGTAAAAATTAAATAACAACACATAAATTAAATAAAATAAACGAATAAGCATGAAAAATGAAACTGAGAAAAAAAAATAATAATGGAAGTTACGTAACTGAAATATTGCCTGCGATGGCCCCCCCCGGGGCGTGGTATAACCCCCCCCCTATTAGAGTTGACTGAGAAAAATTCAAGGCTACTATTTGGACTTCATAAAATTGGTCCATCCTGGGGAGGGGGGGGGGGGGTGGCTAGAGAATTTCAGATTTCTCCACTAACATAGGCCATGTCCACCTATAAAATGACCTAGACACAACATTCGGTGCACTCTACGGGGAACATATGAAAGAAAATAACAGACTGTGTTCATGTATACAATACTTTGGTGACAATATCCCTCGTAAATTTTTTTCCACGGTCGAGTGTCACCCCCCCTGTCGGGTGGCACCCGGGGCGGAACGCCCCCTCCGCCCCACCCTCGCTACGCCACTGCATTCATACACACGTGGCTGTGTGAATGGCTGTCCTTTTCATAAGCAGTGCTGTATTTTTTGTTTGATGAGTATGAATATAACCTGTCTTGTATTTTTATAACGTCATTGTTTTTTTTTACCTGGTTTGAACCTAAAAATGAACCAATCCTTACGTGTTTTTATTGCCAAATTTTGTGTTTTCGTTATTTGTTTTTTAGTGTTATGCCGTGTTGCGCTACTTCCTTCTTTAGCCAACGTTTCTACCGGATCTACCCTGATGATGGACACTGCAACGCTGTCCGAAAGTTGGCTAAAGAAGGAAGTAGCGCAACACGGCATAACACCCCAAAAACAAAAATACTTTTGGCCGTGAAAATCTAAAAACCTAACCAAATTTTGTGTTGTTTTATGTAAAAACCTAAGGCTTGCATGAACTGAACTGATGTTGTTTATGTTATATTATTTATCAACAGTGTTTACAACATAAAATATATACCTATTCATAAATTTTATACTAATAGAAGCGTAAAAGAATAAGTAAGAATTTGACATATTATAATATTAAGTACTTGCAAATTTTCAAAAACCCAGGAAAAAATCATTAACCTCCATTGAATTTTGATCTGTCATAACTCTGAAAGTATCAGTGTTGCCACTGTAAAATTTGCTTGAAAGAAAGAAGAATTCAGTGTTTACATCGGACAAGAATTTCATACCCATAGAGCTGTAAATATAAGTACTTTAAAATAAATGGTGAGCAACTCAGAGCCGATCAATCTCAGACTCTCAGACAATGACGTTACATACTATATTAGACGAGGGGTAGAAATCTCAAAGTGGGAAGACAAAAGCAAGACAATTGCACCGGTCTCGATAACTAGTACTTTAGTACTAAACTGCTACGCGTCGAGTAAGGTTGCGTCTTATCAGCACTTACCAGTATGTAAATTGCATTTTAAAAAGTGCCAAAATGCCCTCCTGTGTGATGAGAAAATGTTTCAATTACACGGCAAATAATAGTAAAGGCGAAGGAATAACATTTCATTTGTAAGTACACGCAAATTACTTATTATTATCGATTATTATAAATATTACAATTAATTTTCATGTTTCCCGCCCGCGGTTTTACAAGTCATTAGAGAAAATTCAAGTCCTACTAAAGTAAAGGGTCTGGACGCGCAACAGCCAAATTTCTGTTGCTAAGTAAACTTGACTGTTTTAAAGTAGACTAATTAGCCTAAACACTCAGTTTATTTGTTTGCTTGCGGTAAAACAACACATAAATCAGTAGTTCCAACAAGTATTGATGTCAATCGCCACCATTTGAAAACTGTCGTTGCCCTATTGCATTTATTGTATAACTCGACATATCAAACTCCGACAGGCTGCCGGACCTTTTATTCTAGTGGGCCTCGAGAAAAGGAGACAACGAACGTTGCATCAAAAAGTGACGAGCAATACGCCGCCCGCTCATGTATCCATGCCATTCATACACACATTATTTGATTGTCTATCTTTATCACACAGGAATAAACTTTTGAATTGAGAAATTATACTGAAAATTGCTGAAAACAAAAGAGTGTTCCTAACTTTCCACATTATAATGTGAGTATATGAGACTATGGCGAGTCTATTTATTTATATAACGTCATTGCTCTCAGAGCTCAATCTCTAGTCCACTTTCTTGGGCTTGGCTGCTATCTGGATTTTCCACAATAGTGGACTGGGGCAATTGTTGTAACTGGAATGTAAAAAATTCGATGTCTAATAATGACCAATAGCAGCAGTTCAACATTTTAAATATCACAGGTCAATAACCAAAATGTTCAGACCCAGATCACATTGAAACTCTTGGTTTTTTGTAGAAATTCAAAAGTAACATTTTCATCAAATGTTTAACCCTTCCTTAGAAGACGGGTAGTATTTTGAAAATATCTGAAAACCAAACATAATATTGAAAATTATATTTGAAATAATTGACAAGTTTCTTCAATATCACCTTTTTTGTTTTCGAAATTTCATGGACAGGAACAAAATGCATTAAAAACCTCTAAAACCTAGCTCTACACCCACATATTGCAGTTCATTTGTAGATGTAGTCATGATTTCACTACACTGCTATTGTAGTGTGCCGTATCCTAGGGGTTAATCTGAGCCATTTTGTTCATTTGAAGGGTCCCCATTAAACGCCAATTCTAGATGTGTTTCAGCTTTTTATCAAATATGATAAGCTGTCAAGTATAACACTATGACAGTTGAGCTTTTCTGCTGAACAAAATTTATTTAAAACCAGAAATGGACCTATAATCGGAGTTTAACGTGAACCTTCTAAATGTCAAAAAACAAAATGGCGCTGATTGACCGATTGATGACAATTTTACTTTTGGATGTACATGAATAACACAATAACAACACAACTTAATACAGTATTACTTTACAGTCAGCTGCAGGCTATCAAAGTGTTGGGCGTGATAGCCGGGAAGAAGGGCAAGAGCAACATCCGCTTCCTAGTGGGCAACCGAATCCTGCAGCGTCTCCAGCTCTGTCTGGACAGGGAGGATTCCCTCACACGGCTGCTTAAGTTAGTCCATTCATTCAATTATTCTTGGCCTGTCAGTGTTCCGCCAAATGTTGATGACCATTATGCTTGATGGTGGATCAAACCACTCAAAATTTGATCCAACACTGATGGACCGAAAATCTGTTAAATCTTACCATTATACAAGGTGTCCGGAAACTCGTAGTACAAGCGGGAAACTGGAGAATCCACATCGCATTTGGAGTCGATTTTGTGGTTTAACTTTTTTTGATTTGAGCTTTCGTTTTCGAGTAAATAGGGTCCGAAGTTGGAATTTTTTAGGTTAAATTTGAAAAAAAAAATTCACTAGGGGGTTGATTTCATCTGTGTAATGTCTTATAAAATGCAACGAAGGGTAAACCGGACTCAAAATTTTTTTTAACCCTTTAGTTGCCGAAAAAATGGAAAAATAGAAAAAAAATAATATTAAAATCGAAAAAAATAAGTTTTTTGGGTTCTCTACGTGATTTAGATTCACCAGTTTCCCGCTTGTACTACGAGTTTCCGGACACGTTGTATAATCTATAGAATCTCACCGATCAGATTATTTTGATTTTATAGAAGAGATTCGGTAAAATAAATTTCCTTAAAAAGTTTCTTGCTCTAGTGCAGTGGTTTTCAACCTGTGGTATGCATACCCATGGGGATACGCGAAGCCAAATTGGGGGTATGCAATAACATGGCATGCATGTAGAATCACAGGTTAAAATACCTGAAGTCGTGTTACGCTCTGTATAAAATTGCATCACTTATTTGTATTTGTCTGACTTGATTGCTAAATTCACGTAATAATGAGAGTATTAAAAATTAAAAAAGAAACTGGTCAAGTCAAACAAGTCTGTCATTACACGTGTAAAAAAGATAGATAGGGGGTACGGGGAACAACAAATGTGTAGTAAGAGAAAAAGGGTACGCCGGCTCAAAAAGGTTGAAGACCACTGCCCTAGTGAAAGACCACCATTCAGAATCGAATTGTTGCTTGAAATGGCTTTAGCCGTGCTAGGTGACCAGATCTGAATACCCATATACTTCTTATTCACCTTCATTTTCCCCAGTTTCTTGATATATCCCAATAGGCCACTTGCATCACATTTTTTTTTCCGGTTTAGGCAAATATTCCAAGCAGTGGCGGCTCATGATTTTTGGGTGTGCTAGGGTGCTAATATTAAAAACATGGCATCATGGATGTATGCGAAAAATATATATTTTTTTTTTTTCAAAAATCGGTGTTTTGTATGAAGATTTTTCAGGAAATCGGTGCGGCGCACCGCCAAACTTAAACTTCCTGAAATCTTTCATACAAAAAACTGATTTTCAAAAAAAAAAATATTATTTTTTCGGCTACAACATCAATAATGCCATTTTTTTAATATCAGCACTCTAACACACCCAAAAGTCACGAGCCGCCACTGATTCTAAGACATTCTGTATTTTTTTTTAATCATATTTTTGAAACCCTGGGGATTTCAAAAATACGATTAAAAAAATGGCACAGGAGAATAACGAGGCATACCAAAAATATTACATCTCATAAATATTTTTTTCCTTGATCCAATAAGATCATAAATCATTATAATGTACAACGTCTATATTACTAAATCCAATGTAATATACTCGTACTTGTAAATTATAATAAAAATAAGAATATTATAAAATTTGATTTTGTTAAAATCAGCACCATAATCAGTATACCTCTAAAACATGTACCTACATCTAAAATGTACGGGGTTCTCTTCATAACATCTGTCAAAAAGTCAAACCAAATGATAAGTTCGCAGAGAACAAACAATAAATCTAGTGAACATTAAATGTCAAATTCAAAAATTCGCCTGAAATCAAAGTGATTATTGGAGACGGGACATTTTCATGTAGTGTCGTCACGAGTCCAAATAATGGATTATTTATTTAAATCTATCCACACGATTTTTTCCAAGTCGTTATGAGATCCATGCAAGTGGCCTATTGGGGAAGCCATAGTCCTACCGGCTTCAGATGATTGGGAGCTGATTAAGACTCTTGTGCGGTATATACTTACATTAAAAAAATAACTTCCAGGGGACAGGCATCCAACCACGGCCAACTGATTGAGAAACTCCAAGCGGGGGCTAAGGCGGGCCAGAAGCTGTTGGAGGAGGTGGCCCAGCTGGAGGGGTCGCGCGCCCTGGCCGCCCTGCCCCCCGGTGGTCCCCTGGTGCTCCACCGGGCCCGCGCCGCCCCCGCCTACCTGCCCGCTCTAGTCCGGACCCTGAGCACGGCGCCCCCAGAGGTGCTGCTGTTCCTCAGCGCGGGGGACGAGACCGGCCCCGGAGGAAGTGTGACCATGCGAGGCCCCAAGCAACACATCGCAGTGTTAGCGCCTAAGTAAGTGTTGTGACCCAATGGAATGTTGGCTTAAATTTTTCCTTACCAAGCAACATATTGCGTTACTTAGCGGTTATTATTATTTTTTTCTCATCAACTCAATCCAGGAGACCCGAGGAAAATAATTTCTCTAAGGCTTATGTTATCTGTGTGGAGGGTCTTTTTAATGAAATGAAGGAGAGTAAGTTCTGGGAAAAAAAGGGTTTGAGGGTGGTTAGGAACTGGGGGTCAGTGTGTCCAGGAGTGACAGGCGTATTAATCCATCCCTCCCACTGTGATGCAAGGCGATGAATCGAGAGAGTCTGGCTTCTTGTAAATAAACAATTCAAAGGAGAGGTCAAAAGGTCTCCCAGTTTTCTTAATAATTCCCTGAACCAAAGAAATGTGTTTTCTAAAAGTCGAATTCTTTCAAAATTATGAAGAGATTTCGAGTCAAAATGTTTTTTTTGTTAGCATTTTCATGGTTGATATTACAATTGTATTATTTAGAAATATGTATCAATGTTTAATTCAAGTACGAACATCAGAAACATAATTTTATCGTGTTTCTAAAATAGTATTTTGTTTTTATGACAACTTAAAAAATAATAAATATAATAGCTCTTTGAAAATACCTCATAAGTATTCCGAAATTCTTCAAGAAATTCAACTATTGTTGCGACTTGTAGGTAAAAATATTTAAAAGCCCAGTTAGTGGCCGAGTTGACAAAAGTGTCTGTTTCCACCGGCTTTGAGGGTTCAATTCTTCTCCTAGCCAAGTCCTCCAAAATAGCCTAGCAAAATCAATGACTTTCGCTTTTAATGATGATAGTAATTTTCCAAATATTGTCGGGTTACGAGTAACCCGGGAATGTTTGAATTTGTGGGAATGTAAAAAAAGCTGTATTGCACCTTGTGACCGAGTTGTTGATTTTTCCAGGGTGTGCAGCCTGCTCCAGGGTAAGGGGGCTGTGCAAGGTGGCGGGGAACGCTATCAAGCCAAGGCTGGGAACATGGCGGCCATTGGCGCAGCACAGAACTTGGTGAGGGAATACTTCCTCTCTCCAACAACTGAAGAGTAAGGATGAATCCAATGGGGCAAAGCCTATCCAGGCCAATATAAATTAGGTCTAACCTCACCAGAACAATACAAATTAGGTCTAACCTAAACAAACCAATACAAGCTAGGTCTAACCTAACCAGGTCAATACAAATTAGGTCTAACCTAACCGGGCCCATACAACCAGGTCTAACCTAACCAGCCGAGCGATTCTATATCTTTTGTGGGATCTCTTTTGTGAGATCTCCTGTCAGATTGTGTAATTTTCTATGGCTGTTATTTGCTTTTTCTATGGGCCACCATAGAAAGTCACACAAATCTGTCAGGAGATTTAACAAAATACATCCTACAAAAGATATAGAATCGCTCGGCAGACCATTACAAATGAGGTCTAACCTAATTAGACCAATACAAATTAGGTCTAACCTAACCAGGCCAATGCAAATTAGGTAGATACTCAAATACAAAAGAGATATGCTATGATGTCCGCGGACTACGACCTAATCAGAGTAGTTTGCAAACGAAAAAAATTTGTTAATTTTGTTGATTTTTTTAAGGTGTGCATTAGTATTGGTTAACAATATAGTTTGAATACGGAAAGAATTCGTTCATTTAGTTTAACATTCAATTGGTTTATTCGTTAATTATTTGTTTATTTAGTTTATTTGTTAATTGGTAAACAATATCGGCGACACCCGGAAGCCAGTCCCACCTAGTAAAAACTGCAGATAGCACATCTATTATATTTCAATATCTTTGGTCTAACCCAACTAGACCAATACAAATTTGTCTAACCTAACCAGGCCAATACAAATTAGGTCTAACCTAACCAGGTCAATACAAATTAGGTTTAACCCATCGGTCGGCAGACTGCAGTTCTTTGCACAGGCATTTCCGGCTCATATTATATAAAATAAAAATATCTCTTTTTCTAAAGTAAAATACAGCCAATATTATTTCAAAAACTGCACTAGATAAGCATTTTTTTGTAATAACTTGCCAGATTAGAGTGATTGTTAATTTTTTAATTAAAAAAAAATTAACTCGTGAATCAGGCAAAAATGTTTTTTTATCTCATTAATTATTCCATAAGCCACCCAACTTTTAACTTTTAAATAGGTAACTTTTATTAACTTTTAATAGGTCTCCGGTGACTTTTGACGATTTTTTTTCAAAATTTTCAAAAATCAAACAAAAAATTCTTCCACATGTCATCACTGGTCACTCAGCCGAGTAACAGCCCAACCCCTCACCCCGCCCCTAACTAATCCAATACCTAGTGATTTTTTAATGTTTTTAGTTGAAAAAAAAAACAACATCAAAAATGTCGCCAGAGACCAAATTTCATTTACCTTTTTTACTCCAAATAATGTCAGGAATCACTGGTTAAAGTAAGTGAAGTACTTCCCTTAACTAAAGGGGATAAAGTGCATTAACTTCAGGAGGTGATTCTACATGATGGTAGAAGTAAAAAAGATTAACAACTTTTTCCGAAATTCCAACATTTTTTTCCCATACAAAAAGACGTACCTACTAAAAATCCTTAGTGTGAGGTACGATCTTACTTGCTGAGAGCCTGCCGGGCGCCCGACTCGATTGTGATTGGATTATCGTAACAGCGGAAAATAATAAATCTGGTCGCACACGCCGGACTAATTTTATCTTTTTACCTCAAAACTACCCCTAAAAGTTGGAATTTCGAAAAAAGTTATTTGGCTTTTTTACTTGTACTATCATGTAGAATCACCTCTCGAAGTTAATGCACTTTACCCCCGGACACCCTGTATATGTCGGCTGCCAATCGTAAAATCAGGCAGATCATGATACGCCTAGCTACTTCGTGAAGTGCCTCAGGCGCATCATGATCGGCCTGATTTTACGATTTGCCTGCGACATATATATTATGGCTCTCCGATACATTTGTTATCTTGTTTCCTCGACAACTTCGCACTTATCACTTGAAAATCTGCTGATCCCTGGTGTAATCTAACAATAAGCAATACTATCTTATAATGTGTAGATATTCTTAATTAAAAACTTGCTGTGATCCATAATGTTTATTTATTTACTTTCACCTATGATGCAACAATATCCCAATTTAATGAAAAAACGTTCAGATACCATGTTTTTTTTGTTTTTACAATATTTATGTTTTTATGACTCGTGTAATTTTGTTTATTTTTTTATGACTCATTCTTGAGCTCAACAGCTCGGCTGTGGAATGATTTTCCAGCTTCTGTGTTTCCTCCCTCGTATTAATAATAATAATTGGATAATTTGTAGCGCACCGTTTTTGTGAGAAATCACCTCAAGGGTAATGGATCTCTTCCAGACCCATGTTTTTCTCCTTCCTCTCCTCAAAAAACCTTCCACACAGTATCCCCAGAGGTGACATCGGCCCTGAGGGAAACTTTTTTGCCTCAGGGTCTTCAGTGTGGAGTTAATGTAAAACAAAAAATTAATTAAAAACATTTCTTATGCGAAAACTGCACTAGAGTCCCCATTGCTCCCACCGTCTGGAGCCAGTGAGACTATAACATAATCCCAATTGGGGTATGTTGTGAGACTGAAGTTAGCGGGGAAGAGGAAGAGGAAGGTGAGAAAATAACTGGCCATTCAGATCTGCTCACCAAGCACGGCTAAAGCCATTTCAAGCAATATTTCAATTCTGAACGGTAATCTTACACCAGGGCGATACTGAGAGTATCTTCGATTATTATATATTAGATATTTTAAATGAATAAATTGTTAAAATAACACAAATTAATCAAATAAAATTTACTTGGGCCTGCTGGGATTTGGACCAGTGACCACCAAATTGCTAATCAAGAGCCTTACCCCTCGACCGCGAAGGCCTTTGAGTGTACTTAAATAAAAACAGAAATCTATTTTTGAGGTATCAAATATTGTCGCTGGATATTGAGGGAATCTCTAACTCGAAAGTGGATTTCTTATTAACAATATAAGTACAAGTTTTCATGTACCAAGTAGATCAGTTCGTCACAAATTACCTTACCATTGTAAGAATACAGGTTCTAATGCTGAATTACATTCCATAATAAATCGCCTGCATATACTTGGTAATAAATATGTTGTATATATTATAAATATTGTAACCGACGTGTTGCTCTCCCTCATTTCTTAATTTTAATTTTATATGTTTTACTGATGTACAATGCCCCGGTGCAACCAAATAAAGCTTGTGTGCCAAGTTTGCACCGGGAGACATTCTAGAATCCTATAATTTTAATAATTTTAACAATTAATACTTTATTTATGATTATTTACGCCTCCAAAGGCAACCAGGCTGACTAGCCTCCTTTTTAGTTATGGCCCTGAGAAGGGCCGTTTTGTCGGCTCCGAAGGAAGCAGCTACTCCGCTAAGCGGACTGCCTTCCCTCCCTTGCTGCTCTGCCGTTATGGCTCAGCAGGAAGCGGCTGCTCTACCAAGCAGGCTGCTTTACCTCCCGTTTTTGGCGGCCCCAACAAGGGCCTTTTTGGGCTCTCAGTCGGCTTTACCGTGCCGCCAGCAACGATCTTTTTCAAACACATTTTTATCAATTTTAAATGTCTTTTTCTTAATACACAGATGCCCTGGTGACACAAGTAAAAACTTGGATACCAAGTTGCCACCAGGAGACATCCTAAACTTATTATTTCATCGCCTTCAGGGCTATTTTTCCGGCTACAAAGCCAAAAAACCAATTTGGGCGTCCCTATTAAGGGCCTTTATATTGGTCAAAAATACACCATATTTTAATATAACTTCGTTTAAACACCCCGTAGGACGCTGAAACTAAGACGTTTCAGTGCAGAGTCCTACGGGGCATCCATAGAGCCATAAATAAACATTGTAACTCTTAAACTGCCAGCGCTATCAGCACTTGAGCAGATTTTCGAGACTTTAGCATCATTTCACTTTTTCTCCATTTTAAAAATCCCAGGACCTCGTAAAGCGACGGAACCAAAAGGTTTCGATAGCCAAGCTTACGGGGGACCTGGGAAAAATATTAACTTCTTTGTAACTATTCAAACACTTTGTTAAAAAACAAATACCTACCGACAAAAAGTCAAACTTCCTTAAAATCAACCCAAACTCAGCAAACAAAAATTCTACGGATAGAGAATATCCGTAGAACCACTCTAGTTTTAAGGAAAACATTGTAAATACATTAACCTAACCTGTATAATTAATTTAAGAAACCAATTTTAGACGACCACTTTCAAGCAAGTGTTTGCCAAAATGGGTGGCCCACAGAAAGGCACACCTTATATAGGTAAAGGGCTAGGTAAAACCTCCCACCACAAAAATGTACCACGTGACAGGTTTTGTCACGGAAATCGGGTATATAAACCCGGCCATTTCTCATAATAAATCAGTTCTTCCATCAACGTCAACTCGTGTTATTATTTCCTTCTGGGAAAAGTTATTATCATCCGCTGCCTCCCGCCGACCTCTGCCTAGACTTTGCTCCTGGTGCCATCAGTCTCCTCCAGAAAGCCGGCCCTACTTCAGGCAACCGCCACGCACCAGGACTGGGCAGAAGAGTAGGCACATCCAGTGTCCTCAACTCATCAGGCACTGGGTGCACGGGAGGTCAGTATTACTATTATTTCAATCATTTCATCCTGGTCGTGTACTGAAACCGGTACCCTTTTTTTACAGTCTTGTACAGGCTTGATACGTCTGGTACAAATATTGAAAGATTATCAACATACAAACATTATTTTATTAAAGCTGTTTGTCAGCGCTTCTCAGTTGGATTATAATCAATATACTTTGAATATTTATATTCTTCATCAATGTTTACTTATGGAATTTTTAAATATATTTTATTACGTACTTTATGTCGTAATTTCTTTACTTCAAAACATCTTGTATACATGTATATGAGGTTTTCTTTTTCTTATATTTGTATTTATATTAGCTTACTATTTGTACTTTATGCTGTCACTTCAATGTGTACTTTTTATTTTTTTTGTCAAATGAATGTTTTTTTTTGTTAACGTGTATATTCTATATCCATTTCAAATTGTTAATTTCTCCGTAAAAGCCGTTAATCGGCGTTAATTCATAATAAATAAATAAATACTCACCAAATATTACAATAATAAATTGTTATTAAATTACAATCCTAATTCGCAACAACTAAAACCTACATCCCCCTATAGTTTGAAAATGATTTTTTCATAAAACAAGCCTCTTTTCTTTTCCATATTTTTTGCATTAAAGAGAAAGGTTCTAAAATAACATTGTTTTTCTTCCCACATAATCTAATATATAAAATTCTCGTGTCACGGTGTTTGTTACCATACTCCTCCGAAACGGCTGGACCAATTTTGATGAAATTTTGTGTGCTTATCTGGTAGGTCTGAGAATCGACCAACATCTATTTTTCATACCCCTAAAAGTAAAGGGTGTTCCACTCCGAAGAAAATTATTTTCCCCATACATTTTGTATGGAACGAATTCTCCTATTTTGAAAGAACTGCAGCAATATTGTAAGGGGTATAATATTGAACTGAAAACCGGGGGAGGGGAGGGCGGAGGGGGGAGGGGGGAAAGGAACTCAGGAAGGGGGGTTAGCGGGACGGGGGAAGGGGAGAAGTGAAGTGGGGAGAGGGAACGCGAGAGGGGAAAGGATACGCAGGGAGAAACAATTTAGATCAAGGTATGGTATACGCAGGGAGAAACAATTTAGATCAATTCAGCTAATAAGTTGACAACAGTTTTTGATTCTGAGGCGGTACGAAGTTCGCCGGATCAGCTAGTCTATAATATAAAAATAAATCGCTGAATGTGTTGCCAAGCGCATAACTTTCAAAAGACTGCACCAAATTGGAATTTTTTTTTTTGTGTGTTAGTTATTGTCAGGACAAGGTTTTTATAAAACTTCAGGTGAGCTCTGGCATTATGAAATTTGTATAAAAAAATTGCTATTGGTGGCACGCGAGGAAGCGGCTATTGCTATGGAAAGCGGGAGGGAGGAGAGATGGGGGAGGGGAATCAGGGTGGGGGAGGGGGATCTGGGAGGGGGGGAGGGGAACTCGGGAGGGGGGGTTCGCGGGACGTGGGAAGGGGGGGGAGTGGAGTGGGGAGAGGGAAGGTGGAGGTGACGGAGTGGGAACGGGAGAAAAAAAGGGGAGGCGGAAGGGGAACGGGACGAATGGGAAAGGACACTCAGGGAGAAACAATTTCTTTATTAAATGGCATAGCAACGCATGCCGGGACCAGCTAGTATTATTATAAATAAACAGATCATATTTCCGCCAATGAGCTGCAGCTAGCAAGTCGAGTGAATTATTTTTAGCGCAAAAAGGTCAAAGACATATACGATAGTATACGAAATAAGATTGTTTTAGCAAGAATGATTCATCCACAACATTGCGATTAAAATTAATTTAACCCATTAAATAATGACAATTGAATTGTTTTGGCGTTAATAATGAATGTTTCTGAAATTCTTCATATTGCCACCGCATTCCCGTGTCCTAATTATAACACTTGATAAACGCCTAAAAACACCAAAACGTCAATCAAAACAGTTCCCAATAAAACGTGAATGGTTTGCAATACCTGATTTCGTTCAAACTTGTATGGGTGACGTCTCGAAAGATAAAGAAATGCGTTTGTCAGTGTCGGTAATTAACCGATACTTATGGAAATGGTATGAAGTAACAGGAGAACGTCCTTAACCCTAGAGTGGGCGCGCTATGAGCATTTTGCCGCCCTCTGCAAAAAAACGTTGATAATTCTTAAATCTACTGCGCATAAACTTTGCGCTTTTTAGTAGCTGCCCCCACTTTCGTTCGCAACCCGTGGCAAAAGACTGGACACCGTCAGTGCACGTAGAGCCGCTTGAGAAGGAGGTTGTTACCATCGGGTGTCGTCCGGCGGCAATTTGCTCACTGCGCGCCCACTCACGCAAGTAAAAATTGTGCTTTATATTATTTACGATTTAGCTAACCTTTATATTTTTTATAAAGATTAGCTCGATATATCCTCAACAGTGTCCACAACATTACTATGGATAACTTTTTTACTTCAATACCTCTCGCTGATCAGTTGCTAGATCATAGAACGGCCATCGTTGGAACTTTACGTAAAAATTAAATTCCACCTTGTTTTCTGAACACTAAAAATAGGAAGAAACCATCTTCGATGTTTGGGTTTGGTGAGAAGAAAGTTTTGCTGTCTCATGTTCCAGACAAGAAGCAAAAAAAGCAGTATTACTATTATCAACTTTTCATGAGAATGATAGAATCGATGAAAACACCGGACCTGCTGCAAAGCCTGAAATGATTACATTTTATAATGAAACCAAAGGCGGTGTTGGTGTCGTCGACCAAATAGAAGAAGAGTATTCTGTTGGTAGAATGACTCGCAGGTGACCAATGAGGTTGTTTTTTTTTATGATGAATATTGCCGGTATAAATAGCCAAATAATTTACAAAGCCTATACTGAACACTTGATGCTACGCCGACAGTACTTGCGAGAGATTGCGATGGTCCTGGTTAAGCCATATATGGCCGCAAGGTCTTCTGTAGATACCTTAAATATTCCTCTGAGGAACCAAATTGCTCGCTTTGTTCCTATAGAACAAGTATCATCTTCAAAAAAGGAAGGCAAATGCAGTATATGTCCATCAAAGGAAAATAGGCGCATGAAAAAAGGGTGTTGCAGATGCTCAAAATTACTGTGCAATGAACATTGTACATACTTATGTGAAGACTGTTTCGCCAAAGCATATCCTGTAGATTTGGAAAATATTTAATATTGTTATTTTTTTCCATTTTTAATAAATATTATAGAAGGATAATGTAGGATAACTAAAAAAAGTTAATTAAAATATTAATTTTTATAAATTCGATTGTAAACCAAAGTTCCTTCAACAGAGTTCAATAAATATGTTAATTTGTCATACCCTATTAGTGTTTTACTTAAATACTGAGAAAAGAAATGAATTAAATTGCATTATTCCTTCTTAAAATTGTCCACAAAAATGAGCGGCTCAATGCTCCCCACGCGCCCACTGACGTTTTACGGAAAGACACGCCCACTCTAGGGTTAAATGGTAGTGGACTGAATATTTCCAGTACTAAAACATTAATTAAACACCCACAGGCATCAAAAAAAGTCAATACTCCTTTGGCGAAAGTTCGAAGCAGACGTCCATGGAACGTCCATACTGCCGGAAAGGTTAAATTTATATTGTTGCTAATTTACAATCTATTACAAGAATCAAAATTTCCAAAATTATCATTGTTTAACACATTCATTTCTTTCGTGCCCAAAATATGTTGCAATATTACACAGCACAAGTTAACATTTCAAGTGTCCATATCGGATATGAAAAATTTGTATTCGTTGAGCGCCGGCGTATTCGATTGGTAATCTGAAATACATTATTTCTGTTTATGGGAGCCCTCGGTACACTACACATGTATTAAGTTGCGGGAGATCGGCGTTTCAAAGGTTAATAAATAGTGTAATTTAAAAATGCTATATAACAAAATACATATGATAGCAACAAAGTCCAGTTTTTATTACAGGTAAGATAGTAGAGAAAACAATATCAACTGTTTGCACATTTCGTCACCTCGTTTTGACAAGGTTCTAACTGACATTTTTTTCAAAATTGACCTTTGAATGCAAAATCATTTCTGTTGATCATTTCTAAACAATATTTTTCAGATCAGGGGCCATTTGGATGTTCGTAGTATCACCAGCGGGCTGCACATAGATTTATAAAATTGTTCTTTTGGAAGATTTTTTGATTGATTTGTTTACAGACCATGGTTTCATAGTAAGAATCCAAAATTTCAGTCGATTCAGTGCCATAGGGCCTGTGTTGTGACCGACCCCAAGTGTTACAAAGTGCCCGTAAACATGATGAATTTTCTAAAAATTCTTTTTTTTTAAGTTTTTTTTTGATTCGTGTACAGACCATGATTCTTAGTAAGAATCCAAAATTTCTAAAAGGGGGGGTAGAAATTGTCACTTTTTCTGATTACGACCGATTCTTCCATTAAAAAATCATGTTCACAAATTCTACAAATTTATACTAGATTTCACATCTCGAATCTTACATTGTGTTTACAACACAAGGCAGGTTTGATTGCAGATTTATTCTGCGGAAGAGTCCGCAAGCTTAAATAATAGTTACACACGGAAAAGTCAATTTCTCTGAATTTTGCAGCATATGATGTGCAACAACTGCAACAAAAATATGGACTTTGGAAAAAATCCCAGAGGAATGGCAAATAAGCATAATATGTCCAATTCATAAAAAAGGTGACAAGCTAAAATGCGAAAATTATAGAGGCATATCACTTCTATGCACAGCATATAAGATCTACACCATGATACTGAAACAAAGAATTGAGAAGTACGCAGAAAACCTACTGGGAGAGTATCAGGCAGGCTTCCGCACCGGTAGATCCACAACAGACCAACTGTTCACCGTCAGGCAGATCTTGGCAAAGTGCTGGGAGTTTGACATAGATATACACCAACTATTCATAGATTTCAAGCAAGCATATGATAGCATAGATCGGGAGTGTCTACATGACATACTACTTCAATTCCAGATTCCACCTAAATTGGTTAGGCTCATCAAAGCCACAATGTCAGACTCAAATAGATGGGGAATTGTCGGAAGAATTCACAGTATCGCAGGGACTAAAACAGGGGGACGGTCTGGCTCCCACTCTCTTCAACATTGTGCTCGAACATGTAATAAGAAAAACGCTAATAGACACTGGCTCCAATATTTGTTTCAAGAGCAGTCAAGTTGTCGGATATGCGGATGACATTAACATTGTCGGAAGATCAATTTCAGCCATTAAGGAGGTCTTCGATCCTTTAGAAACAGCGGCACGAGAAGCAGGACTGCAGGTTAATGTCAACAAAACGAAAATGATGATACAGAGCAGGAACCCTTCACACAGAAGAAGAAGTAGTGCACAATTCAAAGACAACTACTCATATGAAGTGGTCGATCAATTCACCTACCTGGGCTCTAGTCTGACAGAGAACAATGAGGATCCAGCAGAAATCAGAAGGAGAATCACAGCAGCCAACAAAACAAGTAGTGTCCACAGAAAAACCAAAATAACCATATATAAGACCATTGTTAGAACTGTATTGGCATATGGATGTGAGGCGCTGACACTGACGGTAAAGATGGCTGAAATGCTGGATACTTTTGAAAGAAAAGTGCTGAGAAGAATATGTGGACCCGTGAAAGAGGGTGAACAGTGGTGCATCCGGCACAATACAGAATTGTATGATATATATAAGGCACCTAGCATCTCAACACATATGAGACTCCTCAGGCTGAGATGGGCTGGGCATGTACAGAGAATGCCGGATACACGCGTCCCAAAAAGAATTTTGACTGGACACCCAGGTGGAAAGAGAAAAGTGGGAAGACCCAGACTGAGGTGGGAAGATAAAGTAAGAGGGGATGCAGCGCAGCTTCTCCAGGTACCAAATTGGAAGTCAGCCGCTGAGGACAGGAGGAGTTGGAGGCGACTGTTGCAGGAGGCCAAAACTCTATATGGGCTGTAGCGGCATCGAAGAAGAAGAAGATGTGCAACTCAAATGTAAAGCTGCACTCGGTACGTGAGAATGACTTCCTTCGATGAATCTGCAAATTGTTAGTTAATTTATCGTTTTGTTCTGAACACAAAACTGTTTTAAATTAAATTTATATGCGGGGAAAAATACACATTGAAATGTTTTTTCTTTGATTCTGGCAGCACATACAGTCTGCAAGTACAATTTTATAACTGCACTTCGAATATCTAAATGTGTCAGCAGATGAACCCACAACTGAGAGCGAATCTGCGTGAGAGTCCTCAGCTTTAATTAGTATTATTGTCGTAATATACTTATGGTTTTCCTAAAATTACAATTTTTCAGCAACTGGTTTGAAATAAATCTCCGCTCGAAACATTAGAACGGTTTTCTTCAAAATGCTTCAGCAGATTAATCCGCAATTGGAATTTTGACGGAACCTGAACCTTAAGTTTTTAACTTAAGAGTTAATCTGCATGCGAGTCCCCAGCTTTATTTGAAGCTACACCCAGAACATGAAAATGGTTTTCCTCTGATTTTTGCACTTGGATGTGGTGCTTTCAGCAGGCTGCACCAAAAGTGCTCGCAGGATGCACCAAAAAGCTTCAAAATTTCCCCACCCCTGCCCTAGCTAATTGGATCGCTCTTCACATTTAGGTATGTTCTAAAATGTAAATTCTAAAGTAATTAAGTTTTTATTTAAATTTTTTCTTTTAAAATATGGGGAGGAATGCAGATCCGGGCACAGTTTGGAAATTTAATAAAAAGGCACTTTCTAGATGAGAAAAGTGTGGAAAAGCTGAATAAAACAAAAATTAAGGCGCGCTCGGCAAAATTGAGGGAGATGCAACCGTTCAAAGTATTTAAAATTTCACTTTACAAACTGATATTGACAGTTCGCCCGCCATTTTTTTTATAACCTAATACGCTAAACATGGTTTGTGATACAAAAAAAGTGCCCCTTTATAGCGCCTGCTCACGTCAAGGCAAGAAAAACATCCCAGTTTTCAAGTGGTTTAGCGGCTACGCTAGGTTTGTGTAACATGGTTTGTGATTCTGGCGTACTATTAATTCTGTATTAGGTCTGGGATCCAACATACCTAAGCGGTGAAAACATGGCGAACGAACAACGAACTGTCAATATCAGTTTGCCAAGTGAATTTTTAAATACTTTGAACGGTTGTATCTCCCTCAATTTTGCCGAGCGCGCCTTAATTTATTTTTTATTCATCTTCTCCACACTTTTCTCATCTAGAAAGTGCCTTTTTATTAAATTTCCAAACTGTGCCCGGATCTGCATTTCACCCAAAATATGTTAAACAAAAATAATTTACACAAGATTCAACTTCAAAATCGTCTTTGAAAAACTTTGACATGTCTTATCTAAGAACGAGGTAAAATAAAGTTAGAACTCTGTCCAACCAAAGTGACTATATGTATATTGAATGGATGTGGTTTATTTTCAAGTACCTACATAAACATTAATCATTGGTAGGTCATTAATTTGTGCATATATATTATTTTGTATGCATTTCCAACTATCTTATGATATAATATTCACAAAATAATGCTTGCCAGAACTCTTGAGTATGAACATTAGGTAGGAGAAGAGAGAAGGCAAAGTTTAAATAAAAAGTTTATTAATAGTACTAGTAGATAACATAGAGAAAAACGCTAGAGATTAACAATAATAATAAGGGAGGACTAGTGTAGTCACCGTTGCGCCGACAATGCCTCGAGGACATGTTGCAACCTTGGCTGGTAGACTTGGGACTTCAACAGTCTAGTTAGATTATAGTAATTATGTACAATGGCGGGATGTATTTACAGTGTCTTACGACGCGCCAGCCACGGCGCTGTCACAGCGTTCCATGTCGCAGTGGTTAGCCCAGAAAAGGCAGTTTCCGATGCCGCTGTAGCAGATGAGGAACACGGCCGCCAGGAAGAGCAGGCTGCAGATGGCGCAGGGCTTGCGCTCGAGGAAGAACCCGATAAGGTACAGCACCATGAACATGACGTGCGTGTGCATCAACGCCGCGTTCACGGGCTTGGGAATCAGCAGGACGGGAATTAGCCATTGCAGGCAGTACATTATGCGCTTTCAATTTTATGTACAAACTATAATATTTACACACATCACTACCTAAGTAGAGTATTACTGTCAGCGTTCGTGTAACCCATCGTTTTACTGCCAATAGTTCACCAGCTTCTCGAATTAATTGCAAAAAATCGACCTGACAATAACTTTGACGTTTAGATTTTGGTCATTTTGGTGGTTATCAGCGTTGCCCAGTCAAAAAAATCTTGTTCTGCAGTGTTACCAACTCTCTAAAATATTTATCCCTAAAACTATAATCAAAAACCCCTAAAATCCCGTCAATTACTTGAAAATACCCCAAAAAAATATTTTGTAAAAATAATGAATAATAATTAAATAATATACTATGGTAAAATGTTATTTTTAATAATCTTTATTCATAAATTATTTAATTCGTCAAATATTACTGTTGATCATATGTTGACAATGAATAAACTTAAAATTTTAGGAGATGGATTGAATGTTGTGCAAGATTCAGTAGATCCACCATTTCTATTTAGTGTGAACCGAACCATCATCATGCTTTGTAACATTTCAATAGATAGTCTATTCCGCAGCTTATTTTTGACGATATTATAGACGGAGAATGCACGTTCGACATTTGCGTTTGAAATTGGAACCGTGACAAACGCTAATCCAAATTTTGAGATATTTTCAAAACGTTTACCTCCGGCTGAGTCATAATCATTGTAAACTTCGTAATAAAAATCAGCTGAAGTAGATGTTTTCTTCCGTGTTTTATTACTCATTTGGTGCAAAAATATTGAGTCACAAAACCCCTAAACATATTAATATTAACATATTAATCGACCACCACAACACGGGCATGTGCCTAGCATGGTGGTCGAAAAGTCCCCTATGTGTGTAATGAAAAATTTTATGAATAAAGAAAACTTAAAAAAAAAAATATAAATAAACCCCTAAAAAAAATCCCATTCCAATTATTTTCCTCCTAAATTTGGTGGGAAACCCCCTAAGTTGACCCTTGATCTTGATTCGAATCTCGAGCAGTATTGCCAATTCGATTTTAAAAATAAAGCCAGACGCCACCCGAAAGGGGCTAAAAAAAGAGCTAAAAGCTTGTATACGTGAATTTTGGGTTCCAACCATAAGTTCCAACTCAACGTAGTGGGCACGTGAAAAGCTATACATATAAAAACATGAGCTAGATTTTTTGTAAAAAACGAGCTAAGAAGCTTGTTACCATTGGCTAAATAATTATAAAGTAATTAGCCTTTCGAAAAACACTCCTCCCTCCATGTTCCATAATAAAACTCACTGAGCAAGAGAGCGCTGGGGCTGGCTGGGGTGTTTGGCGCCTCGATTCATTAGCTAAGTTTATAATATTAGGAATAGATTTTTAAGAAAAAAATGTTTTTGTCATTGAAGTATTGATTCCAAGGGGTGAACCAAGGGTGGCTGCACTAATAAAAAATTGGAGTCAATGACTCGTGAAGTCAATTAAACACGGTGAAAATTGCTATTGATTAACAAAATAATTGAAAATATCAGTTTCACCAACAAATTTCGCAATCAACATTATATTATTATTTATTACAATAAAAATAACAACGCGCTGGAGTAGCCTAATGACGAATATTGTATTGAGTACCTACCTAAAAATTAGCGTGTCGTTAAAATAATTATTTTTATTGTGGATTATGAAGCAGCCAGGATGGGCAACACTAGCTTTGACATTTGCCCATGTCGCACTGTCACCTACTCGTGAACTATCTTATTTAACACGATGGCTACAAAAACGAAGACCGTCGAAGGAAATGGCTTGAATAAATCATGTGAATTATCGTCTGTCTGGTCTAGAGCCATCACAACAAAATCAGAATGGCCCGATAAGGTATTTTTAATTGAACAATTGCGAATGTAAATTAAGGTTTCCTCGTCCATCCAAATAATTAATCCATTCAATTAGTAATTAATACTCTCTAGTTATCGGTTCCTTACATATGAAAACATAAACGGACATTTTATTGTGCCGTAATTGCAATAACCACAATTTTAGAATTAAAATTCAATCTGTAGAACCATTCTTTTAAAATATCTGTTTTAATAGTTTCTTAGTTGATTTATATTTGGCAGTATTCTGACTGGATTCAATCGAATTGAAGTGCAACCAATAGTAATAAAGGCAATTATGATATATTAATTATAAGCTCTCTTTCTCATAAACAACGCAAGTAACAGAAAGAGAGGTTAAAACGGAGCTCCGGTTTCTAATATTGTGTTTCCCCGCAGGACGAATTCTTGGATGTGATCTACTGGGCGCGCCAAGCCTTGGGAATCATCCTTGGATTGGCTTGGGGGGTTGTGCCACTCAAGGGCTTCATCGGATTGGTCCTGTAAGTATAATATTTTACTTATTACTACTACTATTTCACAAGCAACTCGGCTCGGTGAACTGGATCTCCATATGGATCCATAAGATCCGGTTTGCAAAGACCGATCACGGATCTTTGCGAACGAGTGGGCTGGAGATCTGCGAGACCCGGTGAGCCAAGGATCCGTGTATCGTTCAACGGGTCTTACGGCTCGCAGGTCACTACTGATCCGAATCCATCAGATACAACATAATAATATCAGGATTTATAGTAAACTAGTCCCAGCAAGAGCTCGTACGGACGTTTGTCCATCGATGTCTCATCGACGTTCGTCCTCTTCGTTCTCATGCGTCTTTTATGAAAAAGAGGGTGAAATGCAGATCCTGCCAAAGCCTGGAAATTTAATTAAAAGGCACTTTCTATATGAGAAAAGTGTGGAGAAGCTAAATAAAAAAAAATTAAGGCGCGCTCGGCAAAATTGAGGGAGATACAGCTGTTCAAAGTATAAATAAAATTTCACTTCGCGAACCGATACTACGACAGCCCGCCATTTTGTCACTGTTATGTTGGTATCCCAGACCTGATACAAACAAGAGCTAGATACGATTGTAGCCGACTTCGTGGGATAAATGATAAGGCGCGTAATTATGAAAAACAGAATTAATAAAATAATCTAAACGAACCTCTAATCAGGCACTGGAATGGAGACAAACCATTCAAATCCTGGGATGTTTTTAAAATAAAGATAATATACACAAGCCCGCTACACAAACCTTGCTTTGCCAGACAAACCATTCAAAAACGTAGGCTGTTTTTTAAAGTAAAGATAACATACACAATCCCGCTAGACAAACCCTGCTTTGCCAGACAAACCATTTAAAAACGTAGGTTGTTTTTTAAAGTAAAGATAACATACACAATCCCGCTAGACAAACCCTGCTTTGCCAGACAAACCATTTAAAAACGTAGGTTGTTTTTTAAAGTAAAGATAACATACACAAGCCCGCTATACAAATTTCATAATTACGTGCCTTATTATGTATCCCACGAAGTTGGCTACAATCGTATCTAGCTCTTCTTTGTATCAGGGATACCAACATAACAGTGACGAAATGCCCGCCGGGCTGTCATAGTATCGGTTCGCGAAGTGAAATTTTATTTAACGCAATTGAAAATTAAAATTATTCAAAAAAATTTTCTATTGCTTTCCGCACTTTTTTTCACCTTCCAAATTAAAGTGCCCAACTTAAAACGCGGTAAAAACATGGTTTTTGGCAAAAAACAAACATTGGCAGGATCTGCATTCCTCCCGAAAAAGATAGAAGACGCTAGAACGATGACTTCATGTACAATGTCTCACTGGGAATAGCATATTCCACTTCATACATTATATAACACTTCTGTCAAGGCGCCAGTGGCACTCCGGCCACATTATTTTGTTTATTCTAACAAGAATAAGGAAGACTTGCATTAATGTTCATTGTTTATTTTCAGTAAATTATTGCTATGTAATTAATTGTGGTATTGAGTACTTAGATTAGTAAAATAAAATAATGTTTATTGTAGGCATAATATACAAAGTTCAACTCTTATTCTACTACCAAAATATTTTGTTTCACAATACAATTTTTGATATTATTATTAAAAACTTTTTGGCGTAATTAATTTTGAGATGATTTTCGTTTTTTTTTATTGTTCTGTTCTATCTTTAACACATCACACCAATTGATTTTAAATAACACAACAAAAAATAAAAACATTTTTAATTTGAATACTCGAACATTTGGCATTTTATCATAGATTTGTTACTTTCCATTTCTGGTACAAAATGGTGCCAGTTTTAACCCTCCGTCAATTTCCACCAACCAGAATGTATTTTGACCAACCATAAACTAAAATCAACAATTTTTCTAAATCTTCAACCAAAGCTGGATATCCAGAAGCATCATCGTCGAGGAGAAGCTTCAGCATATCATCAACATCATTCGGTTGATAGAGAGCATATTTTCTACCATTTAAAAAAAAAAATCATATAAAATATTTTCATATAAATTTGCATACAAAATTCCTGAAAAGATGGCGGAATCCAATCGGGCGCAGGTGGCCTGTGAAGCCAGGGAGGTTGTACGTGAGTTGTGTAAAGGCCGACACCTGACTTGAAGCGGGCGCCGTGTGTGGTCCCTAAAGTTAGGCGAGTAAAAGGAGGAAAGGGGTGGTGGGCCGCCTTTGAGAAGTGGAGAGGGAAACAATGTCTTTTATTGGCCCCTGAGGCCGGTTGCGCCCGACGGAGGGTTAATGATTCAGTAAAAAATATTTTTTCAAATCTGAAATCGGTTTATTTATTAATAAAGTAGGCATTTAAATACTTACATTTAAGTCTTATGATTTTGGAGGAAATTTTGGTTTTGATTTAAAATACGTTTTTTGACGCAAGATCCTAGTTAAATAATGTAGCCAGGTCTCAAGATAGCAGGGGGAAGATGTTGTGTATCTAAAAAGCTTCCGGCTTTTTAGATATAGATGGCGGTGATAAGAACTGTCAGTAGATTCCGCTAGATGGCAGGTAACTCAGTACCTAAGATGTCCAGAAGAGGGACGGGGGGCTGAGAGTGGGTGTTTTCTGTAAACACTCGTTAGAACCAATTTAGCCAGCTCCTAGTTAGGTCGACACGACCAGAGGCCTCATACAATCAACACTGGCAATTGTGGAAGAATGGTGTGAAGAAACAGGGCTGTCGGTCAACCCAGACAAGACAGAACTAGTCATCTTTACACGCAAAAGGAAACTAGAAGGATGGAGCAATCCAACCTTCTACGGAAAGGAAGTAGAACCCTCTGACACGGTTAAGTACCTCGGAGTCATCTTAGATGCCAAACTGAGCTGGAAAAATCAGGTGGAGACTGTAAGCAGAAAAGCCTGTGTTCTTATGTGGGCAACTAGGCGAATCTGCGGCAGAACGTGGAGACTCAAACCCAAAATGATGCGATGGCTGTACACAGCCGTTGTAAAACCAAGACTCATGCATGCAGCCTTGGTCTGGTGGAGGAGAACAACACTGAAAACAGTGAGAGCCACACTCAACCACATACAGGGACTTGCATGCAGAGGAATCACAGGAGCTATGCGAACCACTCCAATACTAGCCATGGGAGTGCTGCTAGATCTACCCCCACTAAACTTAGAAATAGAGGGGGCGGCGATGGCGGCAGCCTACAGGTTACAATGCAAAGGTCAATGGAGAGGTGAGTTGCCCAAAAACAGTCATACGGAGATCGGAACAAGACTGAGGGCAATTAGTCCGACAGCTGGAATGAAGCAGGACGGCAAACAAGCCGAATACTTCTTCAGACAGCAGTTTGATGTGATGTACCCCACCCGGGAGGAGTGGGACATGGTCCCAGGTCCAACCTCCAGACAGGAACTAATCTGGTTCACAGATGGGTCCAAAATGGAGGAAGGAACGGGGGCTGGGGTATGTTTACAGGGTTCCAAGAGGGAACTAAGTATACCTCTAGGAATACACTGCACTGTGTTTCAGGCTGAGATGAAAGCCATCTTGGCCTGCGCACAGGAGAATATACGTATCGGGTACAGGAATAAGAACATAACTATTTGTTCTGATAGCCAGGCAGCCCTTATGGCACTGGAAAGTAACCGATGCGACTCCAGACTGGTGATGGAATGTAGAACCGTTCTTACAGAACTCGCTACCATCAATAAAATAACCCTGATATGGGTACCAGGACATAAGGGTATTGAGGGCAACGAGCGGGCTGACGAACTAGCAAGGAAAGGGGCGAAAGCACCACTTGCGGGATCTGAGCCGGCCGTAGGAGTAGCAGCTTGCCACACCAAATTACATATCGAGAGGTGGGTCAAATCCCAGCACTGGAAGGAATGGGAGAGGGCACCCGGAATGAGACAATCCAAAGTACTCATAAACGGACCCGACCCCAGAAGGACCAGGAAACTACTCGATATGGACAGAAACTCGCTGAGGGAACTGGTAGGCCTACTAACGGGACACTGCCATCTCAGGAAACACATGCAGCTATTGGGAGTGGAAAGCACCAGTAGATGTAGAAAATGTGAAGAGGATGAAGAGACTCCAATTCACTTATGGTGCCAATGTCCTGCCCTGGTGGGAATTAGGCTCAGATACCTGGGGAGACGTGTTGTAGAACCAGAAGACCTAGCCACATATCCGATAACAACTCTGGTGAACTTTATTAAAGGGACTGGGTTATTGTTAAAGGATTGAGGTAAAATGGGAGAAAGTACAATGGGCCCATGGCCTAAGTACTCACGGGAACCAATGGTAAACCGTCTCCGCTTTTAAAAAAAAAAAAAAAAAAAACAAGGTCAATATTGTAATACGCAAAGTATTGAATAAAACCAGATTAACATAAAGAATCTATCATTCCTAAAAGTAATCTCCATCCAAGGGGAATCGGAGAATCTGTTAGTATGTCTACTAATAACAGAACACTACAGCTGGCACAGAGCACAAGTTTATTGTCATTATGTACCAAGGAGAGAAATAAAGTATTTCTCGATTTCATTTGATTCTTACCATAGGGGATCCCAATAATCGGGATTCCATAAATATAAAAAGGTGGGCTGAGGAAGAGAGGGTGAGGGAGGGGGGAGAAGAACTAGCTCTCTCGGGAACCGTCATTCAATCGCACCGGTTCACTGAAACGGATCAATCATCAAGCAATGTACGGGACGTAATTTTAAGTTTAATTATAATGTAATTTATCTGTAATTTTTTGTAAATAATAAATATAATCACGGGGTCAGGCGGTCGGCCTAAGACAAAAACCAAGCCTGACCCCACCAACTGTGTACATACCTACACACAACTTTAATCTTTATAAACCCTTTTCATTGCGCAAATTCAATCTGTGCGAAGTCATTCCTATACAAACCTTCGCGCAGGTCCAATTTGCGCAAATATCTGTTATATATCTTTTGTTTATAAACAGGTTTCGCACAAATATAAAATCTGTGTAAAACCCGGTCTTCTATATACCCAATTTGTGCAAGTTGATCATATTTAATCTGCGCAAATTGGCTCCGTACAACCATGTAAATTTTATGCAAACTCATAATAAACAAAGTGTCGGGGAAGCGGACAGAGTAAGGCGAGATAGGACGGTGTGGCGTTTTTGCTTCGTTGGGCAATAGCAAAACGAACCGCAGTAGCGTTTAAAGTCTCTAACGGCCAAAATTCCTAGAATTCATCTCAGTTCGGAGAATTGAGATGAAAAAAGGGCCTGGCATGGGCAGACTCCCGGCTCAGAGCCCTTTAAATACGGCCGATATTGCGCTAGATCCTCAGAGCACAAGATCTCAACATCACATCAGCATCTCGCCTTCTCCGATCGAATCTACTGGACACCTTGGACTTCTTCTTGGCCCTGGCCGCACCGCTCACCAAGAAGACTCCGCCATACATTTTCGAAACGCCTTTATCAAGGCGCAGGTTACCCCTCTACTCCGCTCTACCTCCCTTCTTCCCCTCGCCTTCGATCCGTTTCTCCCCATTTTCCCTCGCCTTCTCCCCATTTCTCCCTACATATACCCCATTTTTCCCTTCTCTCTCACTTTTTCTCCCTTTCTCCCCAGGCGTCGAAACGGCCAGCCGGCAACTTCCCACTACATCGTCTGTGCGGGTGCCGGTTACAGTGCCACGTCTTATATAAGCAATATTTGAACATTAATGTCTGAATATGTATGTCGACGCTGGAAAGGATAAATAGGTATAGCGCCATGCAGCTGGAAAGAAAGAGTGGCTCAAGCGCCATACAGCTGGGGGGCACTCTTCCTTTCCAGGTGGATGGCTCTTTAGCCATTTATCCTTTCCAGTGCCGGTATTATTATAGTAAAAAATAATGATTTTATACCTTTTATTTTGACCTCTTGCTATCCTAATTATTTATTTGCTAGTTGCGAAAGTGTGTTATGCACTGTGTGAACTGTCTGGACGAAGCTATTCACATGCACTCATCGTCTCATACACACTCTTCTATTATACTGACTTTTGCCATGACCCCACTAATGTACTATTTGATTCACTGGTCCTTGAAACTTAAGTAAATATTATAAAATTATTTTCAGGTTCGTTCTAGTCAATGCTGGCCTTATTTACATTTATTGTACAAGTTTTCAAAATATCGACGAGGAAGAATACGGAGGCATCTGGGAATTGACGAAGGAGGGCTTCATGACGTCCTTTGCTGGCTTTCTGGTATGTAACTCTTCTAAAACTAGGTCAATCTATTTAATCATTACTGAGATGACCAATAGCGACAATTACGCAGTATATCAAATGCATTAGCTAACAGAACTCAAGTCGATTCCATTTATACAGATTTTATCAAGGCCTTTGACAAAGTGTGCCATAAAATTCTACTGGTTAAACTACATAAGCTCGGTATTGACGGAAAACTTTTAGACTGGTTTGCGAGCTATCTATCTGATAGAGTTCTACTTGTAAAAATTAATTTGTTCTATTCCAATCAATTTAAAGCTACCAGTGGTGTACCTCAAGGGTCCCATTTAGGCCCAATTTTGTTTTTACTGTTCATAAATGATATTGTTGACATATTTGATAAAGATGTAAATGTATTGCTTTTTGCAGATGATTTAAAAATATTTAAAATCATCAAAACCGCTGAAGATTGTGCCTGTCTACAAAATAATTTAAACAAATTAATTAGTTGGTGTTCTCTTAACAAACTTTATCTGAACATAAATAAGTGTTATTCAATAAGTTTTTACAGAATAAGTCAACCAATTATTCATCCATATGAACTTAACAACTCTACCCTTACCTCTGTCGAAGAAATTAATGACCTGGGCATAACTTTTGACTCTAAATTAAACTTTATATCCCATATAAACTCAATCTATAATGAAGGTATCAAAATGCTTGGCTCCGTTCTTAGAAATTCCAGAGGTTTCAGGAATATTTCAACTTTAAAAATTTTGTATACATCCTTAGTACGTAGTCAAGTCGAATATAACTCCTCGATCTGGTCCCCCCATTTTAAAATACATTCAGATTCAATCGAAAAAATTCAACACAAATTCTTAAGACACATTAATTTTAACCTCGGTATTCCCATTGAAAACATAAATTATAATTACTTGATGAAAGAATTAAATTTATTAAGACTCTCAGATCGAAGAATTATATCCGACTTAATATTTATGTTCAAAATTGTAAATGGTAGCATAGACAGTCCTGATTTAAATAAGCTCATTGAATTTCATATTCCCACGAGAACCACTCGTTCTAAAATCCTTTTTAAATGTAACAATAATCGGACTGAGTATACGAAACACTCACTTTTACCTAACTTCATGTAAAAGTTACTAATAGATATGCAGATGTGATAGATCTATTTAACTGCACGGAACAAGGGTACAAGAAGGCTATGCTATCATATTTTTTAAATCACTACTAATTTTGTTTGTGTTATAGATTTTTGCATGTAAAGGTATCTCTGTTGTCACTTCCCAATGTATCGTCACAACTAACTGTTATACATACACTGTTTTATCATTACTGATATTTTGAATATGAATTTGTGACATGTAATTAGTGTTTATGGCATACTTATGCCGTTTGTATTAAATAAATAAGTATGAGGCGGACGAAGGTCCTCTCAGTTCACCTTACAATCCTAAACTGCATTTTCCACCCAAAAGTTGGAAGAACGCATAAAAAATGACGAACCCGTGCGTCCGAGAAATCTCGCAAGAAAATTTCCCGATACCAAAAACCATAGAGATTGCATTTAATTTTCAGGTGTAAAAGTTTCCTGAAAATGAGTATACTTCTTTTTAATTATCGGTCCAATCCTTTCTTTTTATTTTTTTATTTTATTTATTATTTTTTACATTTTTATGTGAAACATGTTAGGTATATATATAAAATCTAATCTCAATGTTTCTGTTTATAACTGTTTGAATGCGAAGTCGGTTGCTGTCGATCGGATGTTTCATTGTTTATCTCAAGCCAACTTCCATTCCAACATTTCATTTGAGCCCTTTCATCTTGACAGCAGCAAATTGTTGTTGGTAGAAAGCTGTCTTTCTGCAAATAAACTTATAGATGTAACGCTCGCTATGAGCACTGACATAAGTTAACTTAAGGTTCGCTACGTTTGGTGACTTAGCAGGGGTGCCCGGGTTCATGGGGTGAAGTTTGTCTAGGTCGTGGCGGCCGATGCTTGTCCACCTACTGCATGGTGAGCCGGATCGAGAGAGGTTGGTTGAGGGAGACCTGACCTAGACCTCTCCAACTGGTCTCTCTCAACCCATCGACTTGCACCGCAGTTGGAGGGATGGATTCGTACGTCCGTCACTCCTACACACATTGACCTCCAGTTTCCTATCCATTCCTCATACCCATTTCCTTCCCTCCTTCCTTTCCCTTAGAAGACCCTCCGTACAGCATCCCCAAAGATGACAAACTAATTTCCCTCAGGGCCATCAAAGTAAAAAAAAAAAAAAAAACTCCCGTAAGCAATAATTACTGTAAGTTGGATTCATATGTAAACACTCCTGTGAATAACTTATCTAAGTTGTAAATTTTACTTGTGAGTGTAAAACTTTGACAATATTTTATGCGTCGGAATTTGTATGCATCTTGTGCCATTTCAAAAACGTATTTTGAAATTATTGACTCGTACATGCTATTAATTTGTTTTTGTTTAGATTAGCTCCATACAGGAGGCCCTGAGGAAAATAATTTCCCTCAGAGCCTATGTCATTTTAGGGGATGCTGTGTGGAGGGTCTTTTTAAGGAAGGGAAGGACAGGAAGTTCTGGGAAGGAAAAAGGTATGAGGGGTTGGTAGGAATCTGGGGTCAGTGTGTCCAAGAATGATAGATGTATGACTCCATCCCTCCAACTGCGGTGCAAGGCGATGGGTCGAGAGAGTCCGGCTGGAAAGGTCAAAAGGCCTCCCTCAACCAGTCTCTCTCGATCCGGCCTGCCAAGCAGCTGGTGGGCAGTGGAGGTAATCCACCTCTTACCCGCCCTGGTATAAGTAACTGATGGTTACTCCTTCAAGGCTCTCGCAAGATTCTAATTTTTTTTGTTAAACGGAGCTACATTTATTTATTTTGAACGAATCTAGACCTCCAGTGTCCATGCATACGTTGTTAGTAAGCAGTATGCAAGTGCTTAACAGGAAAAACAAAATGCAAAAATAGGTTAGCAAGACAAAGATAAATTAAACAGGGCAAAAGAAAAACTCATTCATGAGGCTCCATGAGGCGGCATTGCATCTGTAAAAACCCGCAAGCACCTGCATAAAATAGAGAACATAATACAATAAATCTCAAATCAATTGGCAAGTACCAACAAAAAATGTGAATGGCTTTCGGTCTGATCATAAACTACACTTAGCTTCCGTGTCCCTTAGCTAACCACTCAGTGAAGCATGTTAACTGAATATTTGGGGTAAAATACCCGAAGACTAAAAGAAAATTCAGCGTTGGGTAGTCAGAGGCAGGACAAAGGATAGTCAAGGTCGTCTGATCAAGCCTCAAGCCTGCACATGTCATTGGGGGAGGCGCAGATGATTTGAGAAGGATCTGCAAAATTAGTAATGTAACTAAAGATGAAGCAGGGACGAGGTCCAGCACACCCCCGTATGGGGATAGGGCAAAAAAAATTTGAGTTCAGTTCATCCAGTAAAACATTGAAACAGTTAAAGACAAACAAAACAAAACAAGGAACATTGCATAAATTAACAGGTAGAATAGTCATTATTAACAAAACAAATCGCAAGGCAATTATATACATTTTTTAAAACATAGTGAACAAGATAATATAATAACGCAAATGTAAAATATAACACATAAATCATAATATATAATAAAATAAATGTTAATAAAATAAAAGAAATAACATATATATATAGCTGGTGGGCAGACGCATCCGCCGCTAAGACCTGGACAAACCTCACCCCATGAAGCTTTCTGTTCTGCTATCAATGCTTTGGCCGAGCCCACTTCCTCATGTCGAACGCCGAGTTCTTTAGGAAGACTAATAACTTGTTTTCTTGATTGCAGGTCACATGGATAATAATGTACACAGGCCTATATTACGGGGCGTTATGAAGTTAGCAGCCGTCGAATGCAGATATCCGAGTGTTCTATATGTCCGTACAAAAGCGAGATGAGATCTTCCCATTTGTTTTTGTAAACTGCCTCACGAACTATTCCCCTATTTAAAAAGACTTGTGAATAAATAGTATAAGTGCATCCTCATCCCAACATAAATGTTAATTGTTATTTAATATAAATATTATTTGAAATTACTATTTTATTTTCACATCACATAATATAAGCAATGTTACGGATTTTATTTATTCAAATGTGATTATATAATATTATTATCTATTATTTACAATACAATTAAGGAATTTTCATTAACGCCTTTTTTCTAACCTATACAGAGAAGCAACGAACGATGTTATAAAACATTTTTTAAAGTGAAAACTTCTTTAGCAGCGTAGTGATTCGAAGCTCGATGAAATGAAAAAGTGATACTAAAAAAAAACAAACACACACATCTATAGGATTTAGCCTGCGAGGGAATGAGACAGAATAATCGGTCTTGTCTTTTTGCGGTGTTTCGTAGCTTCCCCACTCTTTATACTATAGTTTTCTGAAGGTTTCATTTCTACCCCGCATGTGAATTGCACACTGTTTTTTTTTTATTTAAAAGAAAGGTAAACTCCCGAGTTATGAATAACTTGGCAATGTTTGAATTCTGTTTCGTTTGAATTGTGTGTTTTCGACATTATTTTATGGAATGAAAGCATGGACGCTTACTGAAGAACTAATTAGGCGACTTGAGGCATTCGAGATGTGGATCTACAGAAGAATACTTAAAATAAGCTGGATGGACAGGGTTACAAATGAAGATGTTATGGTTCGGATGAATAAAAAAAAGGAAGTAATTAAAACTATAAAAATCCGAAAACTTCAATATCTTGGACATGTGATGAGACATCCAGAGAAGTATGAGATCCTGCATCTCATAATGCAGGGAAAGATTGCCTGAAGACGGGGCCCTGGAAGAAGCAGAACCTCATGGCTGAAAAACCTGAGACAGTGGTTTGGCCAGTCTACCGTGGAGCTGTTCCGGGCCGCAGTAAACAAAGTCCGCATAGCCAACATGATAGCCAACGTCCGTTGAACGGACAGGGCACAAGAAGAAGAAGCTTGAATTCCATCTACTACCATAATTATAAGCGGAAAATTTAGCTTCTGCAATGATGGACGACTTAGCTAACAGAGGAATTGAACTCATAACCCGGTTGAAGGTTTGTTTGGATTGGGGATCGGAAGGATTTTTTTAATACTCGGGAAGGTTAATAAATTAATTTACGAGAGCAGCAGTAAGTGAAATTAAATTTATTAACGAGCAAATGTTAGGGCAAGTCGTTTCACAGAAATTTAAACGTAACCTCATCATCATCAAACGGCCATCGGCGCCATTTTCTTTTCTCAACATTTGAAAGGTCCCCGTTAAACGCCGAATCTAGGGCTCTTTCAGCTTTAGAACGAATTGTGAATCAGCAGAAAAGCAGAACCGTCATGTTATGCTTGTTAGCTGATCACAATTTGGTAGCATGCTGAAACCTTCCTAGAATCTGCTTGTAATGGGATCTTTCAAATGTCAAAAAAACAAAATGGCTCTTTGATGACAATGTTAAATTTGAATTTCTGTGAAACACAACAAATCTTAGTCTCTCCAAGTGACGAACACCTCGTCTGTTCGGTAGCGCTGGGTGCATGTGGCGTTGGTCCAGCGCATCTTAGACCCGCTGGCAAAGGCCTCGGCGCCGGCGTGCGCTATCATAACACCGTTGTCGATGCAGAACCGCTCGTCAGTGGCGAAAAGCGTGGCGCCTCGCTCCCGGCACATGGCGCCCATCATCTCCTGCAGGTGTTCATTGCAACCCACCCCGCCTACAATCAAAACCTGAAAAACAACAAAATTATATTATTTATATTCTGGAGTACGGAAACAATGTGCAATATAGTTGTGAATGATGAATACTTGGAGCAGGTGGATGAGTTTGTGTATTTTGGAATTATGTTTATGAGAGATGGGAAGGCTGATAGAGATATTGTTACCCCCAGACATCTTGTATATCAGCAAACATCCTCGTAGGAACCTATTGACTTCTAGTAAATAATAAAATGATGAAATTTGATTGGTTCTATAAATTAAAGTTTAAAAAATACCTCAGAGGAGCCACAGTGGGCCATTGCTCTTTCAGTTGTCTCCACAAGCATTGCAAATATAGTTTCTTGTAAGGAGAAGCACAAATCTTCAGCTGTGAACTCTTTGCCTATCTGCGAAGCCTTTTCTTCTATGAAGCTCAGGATACCAGAAAAACTAACGTCCATTCCTGTTGAAAACAATAATAAATATAAGTTAAAAATCAATTTTTTGCTAAAAAGTAGCTTATATTGTATTATCCGCAGTCATAATGTAAAAACCATAATTATTTACAGTATTCGTTGTCCACAAATTAAAATGTTTTTCTCTCCGGCACGAGACAACTGTCCGGTGAAACACATGAAACGGCTTCGACGCAAGCAGCTGTCACACTAAAACATTATGCAAACTTGCAGAACTTAACATTTTATTCATCAACTAATACACGTTTTCAAATTTGTCTCGCGATATATCATCTCTTTCCATATAGATGATGCAAAACTCAAGCTTAACCCAATCGCTGCTAAGCTTAAGTTAATTAAGATATAAAACAAAATTTTATTTAGATTTATCTAAACTCAGTTAACACAGCCTTGGCAGAGATTGGGTTTATAAAAAAATTCACATGGACACCATTGAAAAATGAAAAAAACTTGTTTTCTATGTAAACTATCACTATAATACATGGTAGTCTATATTTAATCATTCCATAACAAAGGGTTCCATGACAGTTGATCCGCAATAATTGGCCCCCGGCATACTTATATACAATGTGCAGTCGGTTTAGGGAAAATACGGTGAACCTAATAACACAAAATATAACTAAATGAAGGGATGTGCAGAGAGGATGTAATGCCGAATAAAAATAGTATAACACATTTTCATTCAAATGCATCAAGGAAAAATCTGCTAAGTACGCTCAAAATGTGTATTTACCAGTAGTACAAAAAAATTGACACTGCATACAAATTCGTCTGATATTCAAACCAACTTTATTATTAAGGTTTGAAATTGGTAAATAATGCTCAAAAAATTATAATTTTATAGTAAACTAGCTTTTTCCCGTGGCTTCGCTCGCATGGTGTAATGGGGGTCCACTCCGCTTCCTCCACCTTCCCCCTCCCCCCCCCCTCCCCTAACCCATCTCTCCCTCCCTCCCTCTTTCCATACATTCAGTTTTCAAACCTCATATGCCACCACTAGCAATTTTTTTATACAAATTTCATAATGCCAGAGCTCACCGGAAGTTTTATAAAAACCTTGTCCTGACAATAATGAACACACAAAAAAAGAATTATCCAATTTGGTGCAGTCATTCGAAAGTTATGCGCTTATTTTATTTTATTTTATTTTTTTTATTTTGGAGAAAGTTGACAGCAAATCAGAAATTATAATATAATAAAATAATAGGATGTTATTTATGCCAATTATGAACTTTCCACTGATGATAGTTATAATAATAAAGTGTGATATGTAAGTTTTATTTTTTAGTTACAAAATATAAAAAGGGGGGGGGAGGGAGGAGGAACATAGGAATAGGATTAAGAGGCAAAGGACGGGAATATATATAGGGATTGAACTTTCTAGTTTGAGTCATGGTGCTTACTGAGTTTTCGTTTTATGTCACGTAAAGTTGAGTTAAAAATGTCAATGTGGTAATAATTTGAGTTAAATGAATGAGCAACACATTCAGCGATACTAACTAACTAACTAACCATCACGCCGTTTCTCCGCAGGGGTAGGCAGAGAGGACGGACCGCCAAACAACTCGGTCTTGGCACACACTCTTTGCCTCACTCACATTCATACATCGTCTCATACATTCTCTTCTATTATTCTGGCTTTTGACATGACCCGACTCAAGTATCTGATTCACTTGATCGTGCCATGTTTTCCTCGGGCGTCCCCGACTTCTTCTACCATTCACATTCGCGTCGTATATTCTTCTTACACTACTTCCTTCGTTCATTCGCTCTACATGCCCAAACCATCTGAGGGTCCCTTTCTTAATCTTACTCATTATGCTTACATCAGCCTTGCATTCTTTGCGCATATCCACATTTCTCACACGATCATACATTGTTTTACCACACATACGTCTCAGGGATCTCATTTCAACAGCATTCATTTTTATATTATAGATATCATTTCGGGGGGCCAATTATTGGCGAATCAACTGTCGGGTCACCATAACAAAGTAACATATTAAGCAAGCTACTATAAAAAGAAACATTTAAAACAGGCTCTATGGCTAATTAATAATATGTATATGTAGTATAAAAACATAACAATATATGTCCTGTGTAAGGCCACCGAGATAATATATTAAAATAATCAATAAAATGTATAATATTTGAATGATTTACTAATTTTAAAATGTAATTTAAGCAAGAAAGAACGTTTTTTACACCAGTGTTTTCAATGCTTGCATGGACCGCCACCCCTGCTAATATATAATGTTTGTAATAAATGGAAAAGTGATGACGTGGATTACCTTTTACAACATACGGCAGAGGAATGTATTTCTTTCCTAATTTGGCAGCTTGCTCTATGTTGTACCCCGGACTGGGATCATTGGAGAGCTTGAGGACTCTTGCAAACCTAAATAAAACTTTAAATATATTTATTTGCCTCCAAACATTGACCAATAAAACACATGAAATTCTGAATTCAACGGCTCAATTGTGGCCTACCTATCCAAACAGTTCCCGACAGCAATATCAATAGTTTCCCCGAATATCCGGTATCGTTGCCTGGAATATGCAATCACTTGAGTATTTCCTCCACTGACATAGAGCACAGTAGGATTTTGCGCTTTTGTTATCAGTCTTCCCATTTCAATATCTGGACTAGATTTAAGGAGAATACGTACTTTCATTGATCATGGAATCATTTAAGATTCCGTAGGTCCCAAAGAAGAACCTACACAAGACCATCCTATGGGAGGTTCCAAAGACTGCCACGGGCTGAACGTGTTCATATCGACGCTAGAAAGGAAAAATGGCTCAAGCTCCACATAGCTGGAAAGGAAAAATGTCCAGACAGCTGGCGCTTAAACCATTTTTCCTTTCCAGGTGTGTGGCGCTTGAGCCATTTTTCCTTTCCAGGTGTGTGGCGTTTGAGCCATTTTTCCTTTCCAGGTGTGTGGAGCTTTAGCCATTTTTCCTTTCCAGGTGTGTGGCGCTTGAGCCATTTTTCCTTTCCAGGTGTGTGGCGCTTGAGCCATTTTTCCTTTCCAGGTGTGTGGCGCTTGAGCCATTTTTCCTTTCCAGGTGTGTGGCGCTTGAGCCATTTTTCCTTTCCAGGTGTGTGGAGCTTTAGCCATTTTTCCTTTCCAGCGTCGATATTGATAAGCAGGATATATGTAGATGACAACACACCGAAAATCATATCAAATGGTTGCCCCAGTGGAAGTGCCCCGAGACTGGCTGAGCAGGAGGTGGATTTTGTATGGAAGAAGATTTAGATGGGTGGGGAAGGCCTGAGAACTGCAGATTTGTGGGGGAGGCTAAATCCAACATGATTATGATGACCAATGGCAGCAGTTTGTAACAACAATGGTAATATTTTAATTGGTGCTGGTCATTTGTCAATCCTTCCATTAGCCGGTTCTTTTTAAATTGAAATATCTAAAAAAGGATACGGCCGATGCAGTGGTTGACCCCGAGGATTGGCTTGTTCCAGAGTTGTGCGACTGTCTTGGCTACTACGGAGACGGTGACCAGTGGCGCCCCCATCCCAGGCCCCTTGGTGTAGCAAACCACGTCAATGTCTGCCGGCTGGACGCCAGACTGCTCCAGGGCATCCTTCAATATCTTCAACACATTTTTTCTGTGGTGCTCCGCAGTCTCACGGGGCAGAAAACCTATATTCAAAATTCATTGTTTAACCTTCATTAGTTCACTGCCAACTCTGCCATCTGGAACTTGAATGCACCCGCCAATTGGCGTTTACCGTCAATAAAGCTTTCATTGCCCACTGTTCATTCGGCAACTTTTTTTTTTTTTTTACATTAACTCCACACAGGAGACCGTGAGAAAAATAATTTCCCTCAGGGCCTGTGTCATCTGAGATGCTGTGGAGGGTCTTTTTGAGGAGAGGAAGGAATGAACATTGGTCTTGAAAAGACCCATGTTGCAGGAGGAGGAAACACAGAGGCCGGCAACAACTGTCACGACTTGTTGATTTTATGCTGGTCTTGTGTTTGAATGAAATAATGTGAAGAAAATTGAAATAATACTTTGAACATCTTTCATAATAAAAAAATTGAGTTTTTCAAGACTTGCAGTGAACCTTTTAAGTGACGTACTGAACAAAACCAACTCTCATAATATGCCTAGGTGGAAGCCCGATGCATTTGCCCATTCGGCTACAAACCAATGTGACATACATTTTGTGTATTTCTGTTGGTAACATCAATGTTATAATATTTACATATAGACGAGCTGCAGAAATCTAAAAGTGGCAAGCCAAAAACAAGTCAATTGTAGTGATTTCAATTTTTAGTACTAAACTGCCATGCATCGCATAAGGTCGTGTGCTACCTCAAAGTAAATTGCATTAAAAAAGTGCCAAAATGCCCTCGTGAGTGATGAGAAAATGTTTTCATTACTCGGCAAACACTAGTAAAAGCCAAGGAATAACATTTCATTTGTAAATACAAATAACTTACTATTATCGATTATTATAAATAATACAATTTTTTTCCGCTCGAGGATTTTATGCATCAGGCCTTCTAGAGTCAGATGTGCTTGCGGTGAAACAACAAACAAATCAGCATTGGAGGTTGCCCACCACTTTCCCACGGCGTTCTAAGGAAAGAGATGGTTTTGTCCTTCACCGTACTCGTCAGGACTCTAATTTTTGTTTATAAAGAACCTACTTTTTATTAAAATGACTCTAGACCTTCAATGTCCGGGCATACATTGTTAACAGGCAGTATGCGAGTGCGTACAAGTTGTTAGTTATTTATTTCACAGTATCACGTCTCGTCTCCGCCACTTGATGTAGCTGAAATAAAAATTAATACATACAAATCAGCAGTGCGAGTACAACAACAATCACCGCCATTTGCAAACTGTCGTTGGTCTATTACAGCTTGATCACCTGACATCTCAAAATTCGCCAGGGGCCCTACTGTAGGCGACCTTGAGGTAGTATTCAACGAAACTTTTGAATACGAAAATGCCACCCGGTCCTACCGTTTATTTCATCCATACGCACATATTCTTTCTATCTTTGTCATGCGTGAACAACTTAAGAATTTACTGGAAACATAAGAACGCTTCTTACTTGTCACAATTTATCTTAAGGTTGTGAGACAATAGCAAGTCTAGATGTAGGTATTGTAACGTCATTGGGTAACACGAATTCCTGCAGTCAATCTTCTGGACAGATAACTAAAGCCATTTAATATAAACGATGTCAAAAATTTGTTATTCTTAACCTCTCAGGCTAATTTGTTCGCTTTTCGGAACAACTCGTATAGGTCTCATAGAAATCGTTGTGTCTCCCTTACTATCACAGTGATAAATGTGATGTAAATGGTGCTAGAATAAGAAAACACCACGCTTATATTCAAAACTAAAGCTAACCACAAAATAAGTAAAATGTACACCTTTATGAAACCAAGGTTTCAGATATCAATTTGAAAAAAAAATTATGAAACCATAGGAATTTTTTAAATGAAAACTTCTTTAGCACTGTTGTGATTTGATCTCGGTGATATGATAAATCGATTTAGACTGCGAGATAGAATAATCGGTCTCCTTTTTGTGTAGTGCTTCATAGCCTCCCTACTCTTGTCTACTTTAGTTTTCTGAAGATTTCACTTCTACCGCATGTGAACTGCACATGTGTAATATTTTTTAGTATGGATTTGGCGTTTGCGAAAGTTTTGTTTCAATATATATATAAATTACTTAGCCATAAGAACCAATAACCTAATTTGGGCATATAAATAGCTGTTTCTTGTAGTAATTATTGAAATGAAGTGTAATTTCCATAATCTGCGCCTATAAGTGCGGCACTTAGGTAAGTTACCCAGAATTTTAATGCATCTTTTACCATCTCTCCCGACGTAAATAGTTGTTTCTTGCAGTAATCAATTTAAAACAAAGTTTAATTTCCATAATCTGTGCATAAAGCGAGGCGATTTGGAAACATTGAAAGTTACCCCTATTTTTACTGAGCAAGACTCGCAGGAGTTGGCACTGCGGCACCCAAATTTGGGGAACAGGAAAGAAATGGGGGTAAGGAAGGAAATGAGGAAGACGAAGCTTGGAAAGAGCCTGGCTATTCAGATCTTACTATATTTTTGCAGGAATTAAGTTCAGTAATGCTCGATGTATGATCTACCTTCCCCAGGAGGTGTGATGTAGGTGCAGCGGCAATTAGAGAGTACCTCGCCATCTTTCACTATGCCTATTCCAAGTTTATTGGCGCTACCTTCGAAACCAATTGAGATAACCATTCTGAAAACCCTAATTTAATTTTCGTATCTTTCAAAAGCCGGTTTATGATTCTGACAGATGACAAGCATAGACGATAGCATAGACATGACCATAAATGAACTAATACCGACATGACATAAATAAACCAATCCCCGATAGACAGGCCATAGACACACTGATCGAGGATGGGGCTGCCACCTACTAAAAATCATTATTAATTTTCTTTTGTGTTTATCGTGCACACGTTCACATGGCAACACATAGTCGCAGAGAAATGTCAAAAATGCGAACGGTATAGTTATGGCGCAAGAAAAAGGTTTTTCGAATAAAAATTCTCCCGACAATTCCGATAATGAAGAAGATGAAATAAGCAACGGAAACAATTCGGTAAAACCTGATCTAGGCTTCGAGAACGTAAATTATACGAGCAATGTGACAGAACCCGAAGGAAATCGAGCCGAAAAAAGTATTGCGTCTGGTTAATTCTCTTTTTGAATTTTATACAATGTGCGGTTTGTAATGAAGATTCTTGTGTTGTTTCAGAAACTGCGAATCAAGTGCGTAAAGAAGAGAGTCCTTTTTCCTTCAAACACTTTTTGAAGAGGGATCTTTCGCTCCCGAGCACGTCAGCCAGTGCGAGCGCGAGTGCTAGCAATAGCTACGAGGGGACGGGGGCCAGGCCCAAGGTGCTCGCCTCCCCGCACCAGGCGGAGCTCCAACCTCGGCCCGTCGCTTCGCCGCACAGGGCCCCCTCCCCCCACAGAGCCGACCCAATATCCTCGCCCCACCGCGGTGACACGATCCGGGCTGATTCTGATAACATGGCAGCTCTAGGGCTTCCCTCGCTGCCCGACTTTGTGCAGGATCACTTGCTACTGGAGCAGGCCTATTTGGGTGCGGGGGCACCGCTAGATTTAGACAACTTGCCCGACTTCACATTCACGAGGCCGGGGTTCCGCCCATCAGCGCCCCCTGCCCGCCTGGCCCTCGACCTCACAGACTGTGTGGAGCGCCCGCAGCCTGCCCCGCACCCCTTCCCTCTGGACTTGCCCACTGCCTCAGGTACTTACATACAGTGAATCTCCTTTTTGCCAATTTTTTTATATTTTTTTTTACAAGAAAGAAACATTCCCGGGTTACGAATAACCCAACAATATTTGAACTACTACCACCATAGAAAGCCGAAAATGTTGCTTGTGTTGTGATGGAGGACTTAGCCAGCCGAGGAATCGAACACGTGACGCTCGGGTGGGACCCAAGCGCTATGCCACTCAACCACTGACCGGTCAGTGGTTGAGTGGGCAATAATCCCTGTGAGTGTGAAGACCAAGTATTTTTTGTGTAGAATAAAAAAAGAACCCTATGAATCTATCACATAAACATACAAGATTGTGAAAATAATTGATTTCCACTTCCCTAGTGTAATTTGAAAGACTATTTTTGTTTTCTCTTGAAAAGTGAATAGTTTGTTTTAACACAATTTTTGCCACCAGGTGCCGCATTCAAAAAGACGGTTCCATTAGATTGGGAGAACTGACAAACCGCTTACGTTTTCACCGCCATTCGAGATAGTTTAAAGTTTTTGTCATCTAATATATAAAAATCAATTGCTGTTCGTTTGTCTCGCTAAAACTCGAGAATGACTGGGCCGATTTAGCTGATTTTGGTTTTGAAATGTTTGTTGTAGTCCAGGGAAGGTTTAAAAGGTGAGAAAAAATGGAAAAATTGCGAGGAAGATAGTAAAAACAACATTTTCATTTTCTCATATAAACTGTTCTACCCAACTTTCCTGTCAAACATTTGACGTTCCTCGGGTCCACTAGAATTGAAGCAAATAAAATAATAAGGTAAATATTCGGAACAAACGTCAACGGTTATGTAACGGGATTGTGTATGTCATCTTTACTTTAAAAAACAGCTTACGTTTTTGAATGGTTTGTTTGGCTACGCAGGGTTTGTGTAGCGGGCTTGTGTATATTATCTTAATTTTAAAAGTTTTATCAAAAAAAAGTGCGTATTAACCGTTGACGTTTGTTCCGAACTGCAAACAGAGTGATTTGACAGTGTGAAAGCAAATTTTCAATTTACGTAAATAAAATTAAAAATGTAACGTTTTCAACCTCCCCCAATGCAAATAGTTGTCTTTTATGGTAATTAAGAAGAATCTAAAAGTTTTATAAAAAAAAAGTGCGTATTAACCGTTGACGTTTGTTCCGAACAATTACCAATAAAAATAATATAAGCTTTTTTTAAGTTTTCTAATAATTTGTAGAAGGTTCTTACGGAAAGAAAAATTAATAAAATTGCGCAGTGTATTGAATAATTTCAGAAAACTTTGTACGTTTGACAGTTGGCGAGTTTGACGAAATAAATTTAGCACGAATTGCTAACCGTTCATCCGATTGCGATGAAAATTTGGTGAGTTGTTGTGAGCATGCCTGCAAAGGTTTCTATATATGTATACTGGTAAGCTCTGGCATTATGAAATTTGTATAAAAAATTTCAACTGGTGCCACGCGAACTGTTTGAAAACTGAATGTACCTGGACTGAATGTATGGAATGCGGGAGGGGGAGGCGGATGGGAGAGGGGTGAAGGATAAGGGAGGGGAGGGGAGGGGAATGCGGGAGGGGGAGGCGGATGGGAGTGGGGTGAAGGATAAGGGAGGGGAGGGAAGGGGAACTCGGGAAAGGGGGTTCGCGGGAGGGTTAGGAAGGGGAACACGGGAGGGGGAGGGGAACTCGGAAGGTGGGAGAGGAATTCGGGAGGGGGTTTCACGGGACAGGGAAGGCGGAAAAGGCGGAGTGGGAACGCCAGAGGGGAAGGGGACGCGGGAGAGGAAGGGGAGGCGGAAGGGGAACGAGACGAATGGGAAAGGACACGCAGGGAGAAACAATTTCTTTATTAAATGGCACAGCAATGCATGCCGGGTACCAGCTACTAGTATTATAATAATGCTGTCAACTTGTAATTGTGTTTCAATGTGTTGTAATAGGGGTGCATACGTGTTTCTAAAAGAAAAAGATTTGAAGGCGAAATTTGAAGGTTGAATTAATTCCATCAAACTTTTGAAGTGGGCAACACCAACGAATTGTAACTGCTCATATTTTGTAGTTCTAATTTTTGGGAGACATTTATTTAATGTAATATCTTCTTAATCTTCTCATAATTGAATCCCCGATATAAAGAATAAGTATATAATATTATAAAAAACGCAAAGAAACATTTTACATAGAATGCACAATAAAATTGTCTCTGGGAATGTTTCTTTGTTCAGCCTTCTTTCGCCGTAAAAAATATTTGTCAGAAATAATAATTTTTGGCTGTTCCATATTATTTTATATTATGGAAGTCTGGAAGTGTGAGTCAGTACTTTAATTTCATTTGGAACCATACCTAATACCATTGATAATATAATTGATAAAAATAGTTTTGGCGAAATGTGGTTCCTTCAATATTTCCCTGGACCTAAGCAGATGTGAAAGTGATAAACAGAGGGAAAATTTGTTGAGTTATTTATTTAAAATTTTATGTAGTTCTTCATGTGTATGCGTAAACAAGACCATGTCTTGAAAATATTCCAGTTTCGGTAGGTCATTTCCAGGGTTGCCAATGCATGTGTTCTAAAATACCCAAGATAGACGTTCAAATTCCTCACAATATTCCCTCAAGTTAAAAAATAGTTTAAATGAAGTTAGCAGTTTGCGATTGATGTTTGAATATAAAATTAATGTTGACTGGTCATTAGACTTGAAGGATCCCACTGCAGCGCCACGGGTTCAATCCTCTCCTAGCTGAGTCCTCCATCATTGGAAAAGCAACGTTTTCAGATTGTAATGATGCTAGTGAGAGGAATTCAAATGCAGTTGTAGCAATCGGATGTGCTACGTAAACGTGTAAAAGAAAACACTAGAATTAACTGTTGATAGTTTTTACTAAGCATTAAAATTCACAATATTATCGGAATACAGAGCATGACAGTAGTAAATAACGGGACCATTTGTTTTGGCTTGCTGTTCTAAAGACTAATGTACAGGGAATTTGAATGCTCCGGTACTTTCCATAAGGTGCGACGATATGCCAAATATTTCAGCGCAGGTAGGTAAGTACTTCTCCGTGTTCAGCGTTGTTGTTGTTCAACGTTTTGTTGAGCGTTGGCTCGCCACACAGTTGATTCTGCTTACTTGCTACACTGGCTTATCAGGATAGCCGGTTATTTGGGAAAAAGCCCACGGAACAGAAACCAAATAAAGAAACTAATATTACTTCTTCAAACTTCACAAATTCACTTTGTGGCATCATTAAATAAATTAACCTGTGACGAGCCGGGCCTGAAGGGGCCTCCTTCCTTCCCCTTGCCCTAACAAAGCACCACTTTGAATTTTGAATTGAATGTTTTGTTGATAAATTTTAAGCTATGGTATATTTTATTGACTGCAACACGTTCACAACACAATAAACTATCCACTAAAACCACATTACTTGCATTTATTACGTAAATTAATAGGTTTTACGACGTTTTATTCGCGATACACGCAGTAATTGCGACCGTTAATTCCGCGCCAAAATCTGACAGCGCATCATCATAGAAGAAATCGTCTTAAAAATAATCCAGTGTGGCAATTCGAGTGAAATCTTTAAGACTACCAAGAATAATGATGGCGCAAGCGATTTAGACACTGTTTTTCATACAAATTCGTACATATAAGGGTCAAAATCGCAGACCAAAAGTTTTTCAGAGACAATTTATTTCAAATATTTGAATTATTTTCTCGCGCATGCGCAAATGAGGCCCGTGTTTTCGAGTTCCTGGCACGTAACCGGTTAAAAAAAAAAACTGGTATTAATTTACATAGGGTATCTGGGATACCATTTCATTTAATTGTGACTAATTCCAATTTGAAGTTGATATAAAACATGTCTCGGTAAACGAATTTTAGTTGAGAAGAGTGGGAGTTCGGTACTTAGCGCAAGTGAGGGGAGGGGATGCTCCACGCTACATTCACTACATTTGCTGCAGAGTTCATTCAGTAAAAATTCGATAGATTTCGCCCACGCTGTCTATTTATCGTCTGCTGACGTTCATTAACGTAAAGTTGTTCAGTTCACAGTGCACTACTGCACATGTAAGAAGCAGTGGCGGCCCGTGACTTTTGGGGGTGATAGAGTGCTAATATTTTTAAAAATGGCAAAACGCTATTGTGAAAAAAATTTTTTTTTTTTTACGGTTTTTTGTTTGAAGATTTTCAGGAAATCTGGTGCGGAGCACTACCAAATTTCCTGAAAATTTTCAAACAACTTTGAAAAAGAAAGAAAAAAGTTTTCGGCTACAACGACATTGATAATGCTATTTTTTTTTAATATTAGCACTCTAGGACACCCAAAAGTTACGGGCTGCCACTGGTAAGATGTCATTTTTGAGGTTACTGTTATTATAACATGTAATTGTTTGTTCATGATATATACTTTTATTTGTAGGTACCTTGATTATTTTATTTTTTAATATTCATTGAATGTACCTATAGTATAGTCGGTACATAATTATTTTTCTGTATTTAAATATTTTTTCAAAAATTTAATAAAGTTTAAAAACACATTCAAGAGAACAAATAAATGTGCTATGTGTACACATAAAAAAGCTAGTATTAATTTAGCTAGCCACTTATTTGGCACAGAATGTTTTGACCTAATTTGTCCGAATTAAGCGGAATTGACTATATTGTTAGGTTATTCGTAACCAGGGAACGTTTGTCTCCCTTTAAATTTAAAATGTTTGTGGTTAAAGGTGGAGAGAACATGCGGCTGCCTGACTTCCTGCCAAGTCAGGGGGGACGTGGGGGACCAGGGGGGGAGCGTGGGGAGAGGGAGCGGGACCGCCGGAGGGGGAGGGAGAGGGAGGCCGCTGCGGCGGAAGAGAGAAGGCATGGCCATCAGCAGGTATGTCCAATTATTTATTATTCAACCTCTAAAGCACATTTTTAACCTTTCACTTCGTAATAATATCTTTCCTGAAATTTGGAAACTAACGAAAGTCATACCTATACACAAAAAAGGCAAAAAGTCGGCAATCGATAATTACAGACCTGTAGCTGTCTTATCAGCACCCGCAAAACTTTTAGAAACCATAATTTACTCACAAATATATAATCAAACAAAACATACACTTATCGAAAATCAGCATATATTTCGTCCCACTCTATCACCCTCAACAAACCTAATGAATCTCACCACCTATATAAATAATTCGTTTGAAAATTTTGTACATGTCGATGTGAATTATACAGACTTCGAAAAAGCATTTGACAAAGTCGACCATGATATTTTATTAAAAAAATTGAGTGACCTCGGATTCTTTCAGGATTTTCTCGCTTTCATAGCTAGCTATTTACTCAATCTTTGTCAGTATGTCAGTTACGGACACCAGTTTTCTCACGAATACAAAACTAACTCCGGGATTCCCCAGGGATCGAATCTAGGAACCCTCTTCTTTCTTTTATTCATTAATGATATAGGCAAGACCATTAATCGCTCAAAATATCTTCTCTTCGCTGACGATATTAAACTTTTCAGAGCTATTAAAAGTCATATAGATTCCATTCTTCTGCAGAAAGATCTTGATTCTCTTGTCAAATGGTCGGAACTGAATAACTTACCATTCAGCATCCAGAAATGCAGTGTTGTCACATTTACAATATCACAAGACACATTTTTATTCCCATACCATATTAATAAAATTATACTAACATGCAAAAACGAGATTCGAGACCTTGGGGTGATTTTTGAAGCAAATCTCTCTTTCAAATCTCACATATCAGACATTGTCTCCCGCGCCAACAAAATGCTCGGATTTGTTCTTCGTAATGCGAGATCATTTATTGATGGAATTGCTATAAGAAGAACATATGTAGCACTTGTCCGCAGCATCCTGGAATACAGCTCCATTATTTGGGCACCCTCTGAACAAAACCATATCCTAGAAATAGAAAAAGTACAAAAAAGGTTATTGCGTTTTTTTTTTTTTTTACATGAGCTCCATGCAGGAGGCCCTGAGGAAAATAATTTCCCTCAGGGCCTATAGTCCAGTAAAGGAAGGAGTTGTAGAGTGCGTGAGCAGGAACCTAAGCGATTCTTTCAGGACTTGTTTAGGGTGCTTAGGGTGTGAACATACTAAAAGTCCTGACGTCTAGGTGGTGAGCTAGGGGGGGGAGGGGGGGGGGGGGGGGGGGGGAAGGTCCCGATTTTCGGGTTTCCGTTCATATCTCAAAAACGGTGCGTCGCAGAGGAAACTCTTTTAGAATAAGTAAAAGCTCATAAAGTTATCTACAACTTTTATTCTATACGTAATTTTGGAAATCCCAGCCGTTTTTGAGTTATACGCTCCACAAATGTCAATATTTTCGAAAAAAATCATTTTACCTCACATTTTTCATCAAACATTCCTTCATATCGTCTAAAATATTCATCTAAGAAAGAAATTTATTTGAAAGAAGTTGTAAATAATTTAATTACCTTTTAGAATATATATACACATGTAAATAAATCTCCAACCAGTAAATATTTACAGCAATTTTAAGTTTTTTCGTAAAATGTCGTCATTTTCAGAAAAAGCTGTTTTTTCTTACCAAATTATTATGACGGGTTTTTTCTTCATGGGAAATTACTTATTAATTTTTGCACGCAAGAAAGCAGGTAAGTTGTTCTCGAACAGATGATTAGTGGAATTCATTTTATAATCATTATTATTGTGATGGGTGATTAGGTTAGTCGTCGGAGATGCTACATTAACGTGCTACGATGCTGTTCGAGTTGGTGAATAGGCAATGAATGCGATAGTGGGCTTGACATTCTCAGACATCAAGTTGTCCCACAAAGATCGGGCATTCCCAATGTATTCTGTCAGCTCGTCGATAAAAATTCACGATGAAAAGGTTGCAGTTGACCCAACATTGCTGTTTCAGCGGATGTGTATAAGCAAACTATCAGATGAGGATTTGATGAAATTCTTTGAGTACCTATGAGTTGGCCCCATTTCCCTTGGCACTGTTCTCAATAACATCATGTTACACTCTCAACTTTATATGGATTCACGTTTTCATATCCTCTTTGGACGTGAGGGTCCTGGCAAGCGTTGTTCATCCATGGCATCGACATTCTCAGTGGTGGATGTTCTTGCTGAAAGGGCTCTACGTCGACTACATCGTCTTCCTCGGCAACAGGCACGCTATTGAGGCATCTCCCTTGGCAGTGAAGGCACGCTGCAGAACAGGTCAGCATTGCTTTTCGGCATCCACATTTGCCAATTGCACAATCCTTGGTGCAGCGGCAAAATATCATTTTCAGAAGGACCTCCGGTGCTGGAGGATCTTCTGTTGTAATTGGCGCCAGGGTGTCTCCTTCGTGTTTCCACCCCCATTCTTCGGGGGACAGCTCAATCCCGAGCCACTGCTGAACTTGGTGGTATGTCCGCCGGGAATGCTGTTTAGCTGCACTCTCTGTTGGAGGGAGGGAGCTGATGTCAGGCTTCATATTTGCCACGGACCTTGTGAACGACTGGAAGCGGTACTGGTTAAGGGAGGTCTGTCTTTTTGGCGCCGCATACAATTTCAGGAAGCATTTATTTCCAGCCTCTTCAACCTCGTCGTGAGTAGAGGAGGGGTTGTAAAAGATCATTGCCGCTTGCTTGATCATTTCTGACTCCAAGTACAATTTTGAAAAGCCCACCTTGCTTCTCCTGAAGTTTGCAGACGTTGTATCGCATCCGGTAAATGAATGTAAAAATATGATGTGTTCAAATCCACGATGCATCTGCATGCACTGCATGCATTGTATATATGCACTGCATCTCTTGGGTGGACAGTACCAATGTTTTGGTTTTCCCTCGTCCGGGTTTCAGCAACAGAATATCTTAGGTGGAAGGAGTGGAAGCAATCAAAAGGACAGTGAGGTCCACATCCTCACCAAAGACAGCCACAGAGTTGTGAAAGAATAGTTCCACAGCAGTCTTCACGATAAGTACGTCAGCATCATCGGTGGCCTGATGAGTCTGTATCCCGTTCTCCCGAAACTTAGTCTGTAGTAAGGAGATGAAGTTACTTTTGTTGGTAGGATTGGATAAAAAATCTTCCTGTTTAACGGGTATTGATTTATTCCATGTCAAATTGATGTCGGCTAACCTTCTCAGTCTGTATCGTCGCATCTGTTCTTGTGATTTCGTACTATTGACTGGATTTGCGTACCCATCAAATACCGCAGTGCGAGTCATTCCAGGATAGCGGTGGTTGACATAGGTGATACAATGATCACAAATTGCGGCAACGGAGGCATCTTTTTGTCAAATTACTCTGTATAATATAGATAATATGTATTATATGATAGAAATCCTCCGTCCATAACTATGTTCATCTGAGACAGTAGAACAGTTTTTTTGGTAGGCTCGAATGAGCTATACAGAACAGATTTATTTGTCTTTCGCATCCCACTTTCATTGAACAGTGCCAAGGGAAATGGGGCAAACTCATACTCGAAGAATTTCATCAAATCCTCATCTGATCGTTTGCTTATACACATCCGCTGAAACAGCAATGTTGGGTCAACTGCAACCCTTTCATCGTGAATTTTTATCGACCAGCTGACAGAAGACATTGGAAATGCCCGATCTTTGCGGGACATCATAGCACGTTATTGTAGCATCTCCGACGACTAACCTAATCACCCATCACAATAATAATGATTATAAAATGAATTCCACTAATCATCTGTTCGAGAAAAACTTACTTGCTCTCTTGCGTGCAAAAGTTAATAAGGAATTTTCCATGAACAAAAAACCCGTCTTAATAATTTGGTAAGAAAAAACAGCTTTTTCTGAAAATGACAACATTTTACGAAAAAACTTAAAATTGCTGTAAATATTTTCTGGTTGGAGATTTATATACATATGTATATATATTCTTAAAGGTAATTAAATTATTTACAACTTCTTTCAAATAAATTTCTTTCTTGGATGAATATTTTAGACGATATGAAGAAATGTTTGATGAAAAATGTGAGGTAAAATGATTTTTTTCGAAAATATTGACATTTGTGGAGCGTATAACTCAAAAACGGCTGGGATTTCCAAAATTACGTATAGAATAAAAGTTGTAGATAATTTTATGAACTTTTACGTATTTTAAAAAAGTTTTCCTCTGCGACACACCGTTTTTGAGATATAAACGGAAACCCAAAAAATCGGGACCTTCCCCCCCCCCTTCCCCCCCTAGCTCACCACCTAGACGTCAGGACTTTTAGTATGTTCACACCCTAAGCATCCTAAACAAGTCCTGAAAGAATCGCTTAGGTTCCTGCTCACGCACTCTACCACCTCCTTTTGAACCATTCGTTTACTGGACTACTATTCATCTTTGAGGATGCTGTGTGGAGGGTTTTTTTTTAAGGAAAGGAAGGAGAGGAGAGTTCTGGGAAGGAATAGGGTTTAAGGGGTGGGTAGGATGGGGGTTCAGTGTGTCCTGGTCATCCGCCTCCAAGACCTAGACAAACCTCACCCCATGAACCCGGGCACCCCTGCTAAATCACCAAACGTAGCGAACCACTTGGGGTGACCTATGGCAGAGGTGTTGGTTATCCAATAAAGGTTCCCGGGGCGGCGGTACCCATTCCCCCCTCTCAAATTGCGTTACCTGTATATGAGGGAATATACATACTACCCATTCCTGTATCCATCGTTGTTCTTAACAGGAATGCTCGATTTTAATACCTTAGAAGCCCGCCGAAAAATATTTTTGGGGAAACATTTTTTTAAGCCGATCTCCGGTACTGTACTGAATCCACCTATGTTGAAGGAGATTAACCTATATGTCCCTAACGCGTATACTCGTGGGAGATCCCACACACTTTTTTATGCTCCGAAAGCGAGAACTTCTTCCTTTCAGAATGCCCCATTAAATAGAGCAATTCAACTGCTTAACGATTCTGCATTGAGCATTGACATCTTCAATGTTACCTATAGAGAGTTCAGTAACTATCTTTTGACATACGTCTCAACATAGTAAAACTGCCCCCTTGGCCTTTTTTTTCTCTTATATTTTGTAATCTTCTCCGTAATAATTTGGTGTATAACTGTTTTATGGATATCCTGAAAAAAATAAAAATAAATAAATATACATAATATACAGATACTCTAACATGTTCTGGAGAACTGCTGGTGATTAAGCTGAAGTCACATGATTCACTCGGATGAAGGTTTACTCGATGAAATGTTCCATTCTCGTTTCACCGTGTGTTCACACGGTTCCTTCGAAGGAAGAGTTCACTCGACATTCTCGCTACGAAGTCGTCGAGCGTAGTCGCGGGTCGCGGCGCGCATTGGAATTCGTCCGGCGCTGACGGCTAAGTTCGGGAATATTTACGATTTCAATTGACATTTCGGATAACGTCGAACTAATTTACGAGAAATTAGCGATTCTTGTAAACAGTAAATAAATTTCAGCACCATAAAATGAACATATGATTAAATAATAACCTGAAAACTGATATCTACCAGTATTTTTGCACCATGAAAAATTTTTTATTCCAAAATAGGCCTCGGCTTGCAATAAAATCCATATTAATGAAATATTTATTTACGTATCCAAAAACTAAAAACTGTTTTGGAAAGGTGATGAAATATGCTTCCAAAATTTATTATTAGAAATAACCATGTAATTTTTTAAATAGAATAATTTTTAATGTAAACTTTTAAAATTTAAAAAATGGCTATCCTTGCTATTATTCTAACTAAAATTACTGGTAACAAAAAATATTAAAACACACACTTATTTTGTTAGACAAATAAATTATAAACGTTTCTGTCACCTCACTTTTTTGTCGTTTCATATAAAAATAATTCATAAAAAATTCACAATGTTTCATAAATTTTTTTTCAAATTCGATCAGAAACTTTGGTTCCATAGAAGTGTACATTCGTATTCTTTTGTGGTTAATTGTTATATTGAATATATAGAGCATTATTTTCTCTTTTCAATACCGTTTAGATCATATTTTTCACTATGATAATAAGGGAGAAACAACGATTTCTATGAGACGTGTAGGAGTTATTTCGAAAAGCGAACTAAACGGAGCATTTTGACGTTTAAGCCGCTCCGGCTACACGTCCTCACGCCAGAACATTTCGGCCGACTAATTTGCGAGTGAAAGACTGTTCACTTGAGTATTCACACACATCATTCGCGTCACTTGATGTTAAATTCCGGTTGTGAGTGAACAGTGCCGAAGGAAGCATTCCAACATTGTTGGAATGCTTCATTCGGCACTGTTTCTATTCACTTTCATGTTCACACGGTTCATTTCGAAGGAAAGAGGCGGAATGAAATCACGAAATGAACGATAAATGAATCATGTGAATGGGCTATTAGTGATGAAGTTTGCAGATTACCGGACGCCAGTGATACTTCAGTGTCACTCCAGCGCATTGGTGACCTTCTTCTGCCTTTTCTGCCTTCCACGTTGCCAGTGACAAAGAATTTCTCCAAGTTGGAGTCCTCAGTGTTTCGTTCTGAACGGTTGTTTCTCACCAGAGCCACACTGAAAGTATCCATCACTCTGGAATGTGCCGCAAATATGTTTTATATTATTTTCAATTGATAAATTGCGAAAGAACGCAAATTAATCCAATAAATTATTTCTTGCGCATGTCGGGATTTGAACCTGTATTATTATTATGATTATAATGATACGATAAGTAGTTCCAATTTAAAAAATTAAAATTATAGCTTTATGCATAAATATTTTACACCAACCATATTTGCACCAACAACCGAAATTAGAATTGTGCTATTTTGTTGTAGAATGCAACAGGAGGGAGTGATGCGAATCTAGTGGCTGCACTCCGATTACAGATAGAGCAGCTTCAGGTAAGACATTTCTTTGTTTTCCTCATAATTTGTACAACTCTGTTTTTGTGAAAAATCGCTGGGCGTTGATATATTCCTTTTTAAAATATTTTTGTTCAGTTGTTTTTCTTTACAATTGTATTTTACATAAGTCTTAGAAAACTTGGTAATAGTATGCAGTAGAGATGCCACGAATAGTGATTTCGCCGAATACCGAATATTCGGCTAAGCTCTCGGCCAAAGTGCCGAATGTTCGGCAGCCGAATATTCGTATATTTAGTACATTTCGCGGATGGCTGATTCCGACCTGCTTCATTGAAATGTGTGTGGTAACTACGCATTTGTTTCATTTGTGAGTAGGTTGTGTCACAACACGCATTATTTGTTGATTGTTACATAAAATTGTTTTAAAGAATGTAACACATTTTTTTATTCACAAAAAGCTTTACGAAATGGCACCATTTAATAAAAAATCACTTATTCGGGAATATTATGAAATTTCTAGTGAAGACAATAAATTTTAAATTAATATGCATTTTTTTCATGATTTGGTATTCGGCCGAATGGTTCGCAACATTCGGCTGAATACTGAATAGTAAAAAAAGTAGCCGAATAGGCCGAATACCTAATAGTAGCCGAATATTCATGGCATCTCTAGTATGCAGCATAAGATGTATAACTGGCTCTACACATTTAGGTCAATGTGGAACTTAGTCCGACCCAAGCTTGCTGTGGTGTTCTGTTGTTTTTTCTGATGATCGGGAGTTCCAATGATATCTGGGTTCGATAGATTATTTAACTGGACTTAATGTCCGTTTTAAAGGATGCTCTGCGGCAGAGGAAATGGTCACTGAAATGCCCATCTGTCTATTGGATATCATCGGCTATCTTCTTAGTCGTTCGGGTCTGATAGCCGAGTTATCTCTCTCATGTAATACAACTTTACTGATCTCTGTTGATACATTAAAACTACATGCAACTACCTTTACCAACGACATCTGTTGAGAGAAAAACTACATACATATTTACATACACTACACTTACTCAGCAAGGATGGAGTTTGACTCAATCTTGGATCAAATATTGGCTTCATTCAAGCCATTCACACAAAATATGAGCCTGTATTTACAAAGTTTGTCATAATCTTGGATCAAATATTGGGACCATTAACCCCTCCGAATTTTCACGAATATTCGCTTGTGATGTCTCAAACGAAATGACATTTTACGAAAACTTTGTGTTATCACCGCTTCACAATTAAAGCTCTATAAATGAAACATTTACGCTCTATAAATGAAACAAACGCTTCACAATTAAAGCTCTATAAATGTAGCCGAATAGTAAAAACTGTTTTAGAAAGGTTACAAAATAAGCTTTCGAATTATTATATTACAAATAAATATTAACATTTGTAAATATTAAAATTTAGAATGCAAACATTAAAAAAAATGTAAAAATGACTCACGTGATGTTTTTATGTGAAAACGGTACTAAAATCACAGATTATGTAAACAACAATACTTATTCTATTGTATAAATGTATAATAAACACTTTTGTCACCTCACTTTTTTATCATTTCATATAAAAATATTTAATAAAAATTAACAATGTCTAGCGGGGTCGAGCCGCCGGTCCGAAATTTGGCGGGAAAAATTATGTGTCAGATTGCGCGAATGACAGACTATTCTTGTTATGTATTTCTATGGACAACTGGAATAGGGATGTACAGCTTGTTCCACTATCGACCTTTTCCTTTTTGTTTTAGGGATGTCGCTAAAAGAATAACGGAGTTAGAACGATTTCTATGGAGACACGCGTTGACGTATAAACACGCTTATTGTACTTGACTGCTGCCGTATTTCTAACGCATATATCTGCTTAAGTTGGTGACCGGTTAAGGACGGGTTGTTTCAAAATATTTGAATAATCCATTAAATATTTGAAGTTAATTTTAAAGTTTTATTCAAGTTCTGTTATTATATCATTATAGGCCAGTTGCTTCATAAAACTGAAATAATCACAGAACTCTAATAGAACTTTCACATAACGTGAAAATTAACATCAAATATTATTTGATGAATTGTTAAATTTTTTTGAAACAACCCATCCTAAGCCATCGACACATATAATGGAGTTTTCCAAAACAATATTAACAGTTGATTCATGAAACTTGGAGGAATCTGTAGCAATAGTTATGTTCATAAAATAAAATGCTTCTTTTTAGGTTCTTTACTAAGCAGCTCTTGGAAACAGTGATGTACGCATTGAATTCCATTAAGTCTAAATTTTAATTTTAGGGTGCATTGTTTACACCCGCACTGTACAAACGGGTTTACAACAGAGCCTCTGACCATCTATTATATACGGGTATATAGGGGTAAAGTGCACTAACTTCGGGAGGTGATTCTACATTATAGTACAAGTAAAAAAGATAAATAACTTTTTAGAAATTTCAAGGTTTGAAGGTAGTTGTAGCAAACTATATTTTTTTTGTAATGATTTGTACCAAAGTGAAAACCATTTTTTTGCAATGTAATTTTTACATAAAAAATGTCGCTAAATGGCCCTACACTCACTTTACCTTTTCTTTATGGAATCCTATTACAAAGTAGGCTTGTAGCGCGCCGTTTTTACGCTTGCCACTACACCATCTCTTTCCCCCGTACAGCGCCATCCTGCTCACCCACCCCTAAGCAAACCAGGATGCGCCGACGCCTTCTGCGCATCTCCCACCCTCGAGCCGCTACATAAACCACACCCCGCAACAAGGAATGGGCTATATAACCGGCTGCGCGCCCTAAATTAGTCAGTTCATCTGCAGCTCGCTCTTGGCTAGTACGCTCTCTTAGTTGCGCTTCGTCCTCTGGCACGTCCCTCTAAGGAGTATTCTACTACCATAAGTAAAGCACCAACCAGACCCCCGACTGCTGCCTTAGTTGCGCTTCGTCCTATGGTACGACCCTCTAAGCAGAACCACAGTCAGCTTTTGTTGTTCCCAAAGCCTAACGGCAAGGTTCCCTCCGATCCCTTGCTCAGTTAATTAGTGAATTGATACATTGTGACTATTTTTACCATATTATGTGATCTGTGAACTTACTTTCTTAAATAAATAACCTTTTACCAACAATTGTGTTATAAAACTGGCGCCCAACTTAGTGGCCAGACACATAAAGTAAAATTAAAATCAGTGCATCTACAAAATTTCGTCGCTACCACGTCGAAGTCCTCGTTTCACAATGCAGGCCAAGGAAAGTGCTGGCATCTGCTTCACGCAGGAGCAGTTCGCGGAACTAATGAACTCCATGAAGCGGATGCAGTCGGAACCAACACGTACGGGTACATTCACCACCTGTACGGCACGCTTCGATGGTACCAGAGACAGGAGTGCGGTCGAGAGTTTTATTGCCGCCGCATCCATCTTCAAGTGCGCCGAGAACATCGAAGACGCAAGCGCTCTGGAAGGATTACCACTGCTGCTTACGAAAGACGCCGCCGCTTGGTGGCTCGGCATAAAAGGAGAAGTACGAGACTGGGAGAGCGCAACGAACCTCCTCAGGCATGCTTTCGCCCCTAAGAAGCCAGCGTACAAAGTGTACACAGAGATATTTTTATGCAAGCAAGACGCATTAACGTCAACCGATGTGTTCATTGCTAAGCAGCGGATGTTACTCGCGGAGCTACCACCGCCCAGCCATCCAGAGAAGGTCCAGATAGACCTAATATTCGGACAACTGAATATCCGGATACGAGACAGAGTGCCGCGCGAAGCGATCAATACCTTCGCCGAACTACTACAAAAAGCCCGTGCAATGGAAGAAAGGCTGTACGAGAGCACGAAGACCGTCCCACTACGCGCGATGGAAAACCGAACAGACGGCCGCCTACGCTGCACTAACTGCCGCAGATTTGGGCACCGTTCCGAGGAGTGCCGTTCCCGCTACGATACAGGAGCGCACGTAAAGTACACTCCTCCAGTCAAGAAGATGGAGACACCCAGTGATGCGAAGTTCGCATGCTACGGTTGTGGTAAACCAGGCGTGGTAAGAAGCAAGTGCCCGCAATGCAGCCAAGGGAGAATAGACACCCCTCACCCACGAGCCGATTTTTGCTCGATACATGAAATAGGCCTTCCCCGAGCGAGACCTAAACTACACATCGGGATTGGAAACTTCCTGGGCACTGCTCACGTAAACACCGGAGCAAAATTGAGCGTAGCGTCAGCTGAGCTACACCGGCGGCTAATCGCTCAAAATTTCAAAACCCAGCGAACCATCATGGACATCGTATTGGCAGATGGTGTCCCTAAACGTCAGGAGGTCGAGACAATAGCCGCCACCTTGACACTAAGAGGCCGACAGATACCCACCAGCTTCATCGTGCTCCCAGGAGGACACGAGAATCGAACACTCCTAGGCGTCGATTTTATCGAAGACGCGGGGATCGATATAAACATTCCCCAGCGCGCATGGGCATTCACGGACAGCCCCGAAGTACGGTATATGCTGCATATGGAAAATGACGCCATACCACCAAACCGAGGTATTCGACAACGTCAAAAGACTGGCGAGATAGGAGAAGTGAGAGCACACAAACTCCCTAAGGTTTGCCTACCCGCCCCACCAGTACAGGACAATGAATGCGAGATCTACGTGCCGCCGTTCATGAGTCCTCTCCCACAGACACCGCCTAAGGTTCGTCTGCCCGCCCCACCAGTACAGGACAATGAATGTGAGATCTACGTGCCACCGTTCATGAGCCCTCTCTTACAGACACCGCCTCGCACTAACATTTGGGCTAAGATGATAGCCCTGAATGAGCTGTTTCCCGAGGACGCGATGGAGGAAGACGCCCTAAGGGAGGTAATGATACGCTCCTATCGGCTCTTCGATGACTCCCCAAGAAAACCCAGAAATGAAGTGGAGCTCTGTGCCTTGGACGCCGAAATACTAAGCCTCCGACCAGATGAAGCCACCCACCTTATACCTACCCAGAGGGACCAGCTGGACCGCCTGCTGTGCGACAACGCCGCTGCCTTCTCGGCCACCCTGTCATCTACGACAAAAATTGAGCACCGAATCGAGACCGGACAACACCCGCCGATTTCAGTAGCCCCTTACAGGCTCTCGCCAGCCCGCCAAGCAGAACTCCGCGCCGAGATTAACAGTATGTTAACCCAAGGGATTATAGAAGAAGCAGATTCACCGTGGGCCGCACCTGTGGTTATGGTGCCCAAAAAAGACGGAAACAAGCGCATCTGTATTGATTTTCGCCTTCTCAATGCGATAACGGTACCAGACGTGTACCCCCTGCCCAGAATGGAGGACCTGCTACACTCGGCAAAGCAGTCAAACTTTATATCTACAGTAGACCTACGATCTGGCTACTGGCAGATCAAGATACTGGAGAAAGACCGTGACAAGACGGCCTTTATAACCCCATTCGGACTCTACCGCTTCTTGAAGATGCCATTTGGACTTCGCAATGCGCCCGGGACGTTCCAGCGCATGATTGACCGACTTAAGATCGAGCTAGATGAAGTCAATATCCTAGCATACCTGGACGATATAATCATACTTTCGCCCACCTTCGATAAACACCTCGCCGATCTACAACAGGTGTTCACCAAGCTACGAGAATTTAATCTCACTGCAAATCGAGTTAAATGCCACTTCTGCTGTCCAAGCATAAAATATCTAGGACACGTAATAACCCCCGGAGGAATCAGCACCAATCCGGAGAAGATAGAGGCGATCTCTAAAATGAAGGAGCCAAACAATGTCAAACAGCTACAGACATTTCTTCAGACATGCTCCTGGTATAGGCGATTTGTACCCGAGTTCGCCAAAACCGCCAAGCCACTCAGCGACTTGATAAAGAAAGACGCCACCTGGGAATGGAAATCCCCACAGCAGAATGCTTTCGAACCCTGAAAGCACTACTCACTAGCGCCCCCATACTACGACAAGCCGATGGAAGCAAGGAATTCATCATAAAGTCGGACGCAAGCAGCTACGCAATAGGAGCAGTTTTGGTCCAGGGGGAGGGACTAGAAGAACATCCGGTAGAATACGCGAGCCGCCTGCTACTACCAGCAGAGAGGAACTATTCTACCACAGAACGAGAAGCCCTAGCAGTCGTATGGGCAGTTGCAAAGTTCCGAGGATACATTGAAGGAACAGCAATCACCGTGGTTACCGACCACCAAGCGTTAAAGTGGTTAATGACGTTAAAGTCTCCCACAGGTCGCCTTGCAAGATGGGCCCTGCAGCTTCAACCCTACAACCTGAAAATCCAATACACACCTGGACGCTCAAACCTGGTGGCGGACACACTATCACGACCACCATTACTTGAAGACCCACCCTCTATTTGCGCACTATGCACGATAACCCTCGACGTTCCAGTACGCAACGCGGCTGACATCCGCAGAGAACAATTGAAAGACACTGCATTGAAGAAAATTATCGAGTGTTTTGAAGCCAACAATCCAAACGAAGACCTTAGTTACTGGACAACTAAGGGCTACCTGATGCAAAACGGTGTATTGTACCGATATGCACCCGATATCGAAGAAGAGGACGCTCAACTAGTCGTCCCCGAGCATGAGCAACACCAAATACTCATGGCCTATCACGATGCCCCTACCGCTGGGCATTACGGAGTAGAACGCACGATTCGACGAATTGCCAGACGATACTTTTGGAAGAATATGCGGACCTACATACAGAAATACGTCAAGAACTGTCTGGAGTGCCAGAGATACAAGCCATCAAACCTAAAACCCGCCGGCCTCCTACAGACTTCAGTAATGAACCAGAGGTTTGAAACAGTAGCCTTCGACCTCTTCGGACCACTCCCAACTTCTGAGGATGGGAAGAATTGGATCTTCATCATCGAAGACGTGGCCACACGCTGGATAGAACTATTTCCCCTCAAAGACGCGACTGCCGAGACCTGCGCCCGCGTCCTGATTGATGAAGTATGCCTACGCTACGGGACCCCACGCCGACTGATAAGCGACAACGGTACCCAGTTCGTGAGTGCCGTGATGCAGCAGATGACTTACTGCCTGGACATCAAGCACACCTTCACACCAGCCTACCACCCAGAGGCCAATCCTGTCGAGAGGAAAAATCGAGACCTCAAACCCCAACTAGCCATCCTGGTTGGCACAGAACACCGAAAATGGGCCGAAAGCCTTCCATCAATACGCTTCGCCATGAATACCGCGTTCTGTCAGAGCACCGGATACTCCGCTGCCTATCTCACATTTGGACGTGAGCTAAGGTCAGCCGATGACGTCGGAAGAGACTTGAGAAGCATTATCTTATCGGAAAACTTCATCCCCGAGATAACGCCGCATCTGCTACAACTAGCCGATACCCTACGTCTTGTCAGGACCCACAATGATGAGAAACAAGACAAACAAAAGAATTACGTGGATAACAAGAGGCGAGAAGACCCCCATTACCAGCCCGGAGATCACGTCTTTGTCCACTCCCACGCTCTTAGCAAAGCCGCAAGAGGCTTCAGCGCAAAATTAGGACCACGACGCGATGGCCCCTACCTGATCCTGAAGCAACATGGACCAACGAGCTACGAGATAGCTTCAATGGAAGCACCAGATATCTCGCTAGGCACCTACCACACCTCAGCACTGACTCCATACCACGGGCACTTGACACCGCTGCCCGCTCCGGTTATTCCTCTACGCAAACGAGGTCGACCAAAGAAGAATAAGTAGCCGCCACGCTACTACAGACCTGGATCTTCGACGGGACGTTCCTCGATCCAGAGGGGGAGGATGTAGCGCGCCGTTTTTACGCTTGCCACTACACCATCTCTTTCCCCCGTACAGCGCCATCCTGCTCACCCACCCCTAAGCAAACCAGGATGCGCCGACGCCTTCTGCGCATCTCCCACCCTCGAGCCGCTACATAAACCACACCCCGCAACAAGGAATGGGCTATATAACCGGCTGCGCGCCCTAAATTAGTCAGTTCGTCTGCAGCTCGCTCTTGGCTAGTACGCTCTCTTAGTTGCGCTTCGTCCTCTGGCACGACCCTCTAAGGAGTATTCTACTACCATAAGTAAAGCACCAACCAGACCCCCGTTGCGCTTCGTCCTATGGTACGACCCTCTAAGCAGAACCACAGTCAGCTTTTGTTGTTCCCAAAGCCTAACGGCAAGGTTCCCTCCGATCCCTTGCTCAGTTAATTAGTGAATTGATACATTGTGACTATTTTTACCACATTATGTGATCTGTGAACTTACTTTCTTAAATAAATATCCTTTTACCAACAATTGTGTTATAGGCTATAATTTTGGACAATACGTTTATAGTTGGGGTGTGGTGAGTGGTTATTCAATTTATAAATGGATAATTGTATGCAAGAATTGAAAGAGATGGGATTGGGCGCGAAATTGAGTAATCTGGAAGTTTGTTGCCTGTTGTACGCTGATGATGCGGTGCTGATTTCTAAAAGTATGGAAGATCTACAGTTTCTCCTGCCATTTAAATGAACGAAGTATGTATGAAGAATGAGTTAATGATGAATGTAAGTAAGTCTAAAGTCATGGTATTTGAAAGAGAGAGAATGAAAACAATGTGCAATATAGTTGTGAATGATGAGTATTTGGATCAGGTGGATGAGTTTGTGTACTTGGGAAGTATGATTACGAGAGATGGGAAGGCTGATAGAGATATCGAAAGAAGGGTAAATGCAGGCAACTCTATTAATGGAGGACTGAATGCCGTTGGCGCCAACATAAAACTGTCCAGAGAAACGAAGTTAGCCGTCCATAATGGAGGGCTGGTACCTACCCTGATGTATGGCAGTGAGGCATGGAACCGGCAGAGGAAGGATGAAAGTAGACAGAGTGGGTGTCAAGATCAAGTTGTTTGGCGGTCCGTCCTCTCTGCCTAACCCTGCGGGAAGCGGTGTTTTGTTTGGTTAGTTAGTTAGTGTGGTGAGTACTATACAAAAAAAATCATTCAAATGAACATATGAGGCCCCTAGAAACAAAGACGGAAGTGTCCACCACACGTCAAAAATGAGTTGAATATGCAGTTTCATAGAGAAAAGTTCATTCTTTCTCCATAATATATCTGTTTTTAACATAAACGTCATTAAACCATAGTATTTTGGCTTTAAAGTTTCGTTGTTGTAACAAATACGGCAGTGTCCACCTCCTTCCGAAACAAAAGCGGCAGTTTTTCAAATAGCCAATCAGGATGCTTCTATTCATAATGGCCGCCATACAAATTCCTGCAAAAGTGTCAATGAATCGTACATTGATAAGTTATTTTTTGGGTTGTAATAATAATTTTTTGTTAGTGGACGTTACATATTCCAAGAATGGAAGCTTTACCCCATGTTTTGCCACCGGAATCAGCGGGGAAACGTGTCTAACAACCACACAAATGGAAGCAAACATTACCAAGAAAAAAGGTAATTCGCCGTTATGTTGTAGGCAAATGTCTAAATATGACATTTGAAGATTTATCTGAATCTATTCACATTTTTTTGTAAGAATATGGATCGAGTTAGCTAGGCCATGTATTTTGACAACTAGACCTAAATAAATTATTTCATATAATATTTCAAATTAATAATAACTGAATTTTTTTTTTTTTTATTATTTGTTAAAGATTCACTTAAGGATAAGCAGAAATCGTGTCATGCTCATTAATGATTTAGTTAATTTTTGTTTTATTTTATAATCTAGTTTAATTTTCTATGTCATACTGGATGTAATTTCATTATTTTAAAAAAAATCGAACATCTATTTCTCGGAATTTATGAATATTTCTAAATTTTATAAAATCATTAAGTGAACTAAGCTGTTCATGTTATTTCCATTTCAAATAAAAAAAATTATTAAAAAAAAATCTTCTTTTCAATATTGTTTTCTTACATTGACTGCAACATCTTCGAAATCGTCTTTTAAATCAAAACCGGCAGTGTCCAACGTTTGTGAAACAAAACAGCAAGTGTCCAAATGATTGAAACAAAAACGGAAGTGTCCATCAAAAAAATGCATTTTTTAAAGAAACTATGGCATTCAGATGCATAAATGATTTGAAATATTATTCTTAAACCGGTTTAACAACATATTATTAAATATTCCTTCCATATTGATGAATAACGGACTGATTAAACGTTTTTTTTAGTTTGCCAACAATTTAACAAAGTGGACACTTCCGTCTTTGTTTCTAGGGGCCTCATATTATTTTCAAAGTTATATTGGTTTAAAACAAGTTCCATTTTCTCAAACGGGTTCCTTGTTTTTGCCCACCTCTGTGTGTTAATAAATAATTTCACAAGTTTATACAAGTTTGGTGGAGTTTTCGCAGGAGATTGTCTTTTTGTATTGTGTTTATGGCAATCTTAACGGAACACAACAACACTAAAGGCCAATACCTTGCCCTGTAAGTCGATATTTATGGCCATTTTTTTGTTTGGCTTAATAGGTTATTTATCTTGCTTGCTACCAGCACCTTAATATGATTGTGTTCAATGTTGCCAGGACGAACTGAGGTCAGCCCGAGCTGAAGTTGAGGAGCTGCGTGGCAGTCGGCGCGGTGTTGCCAGGTCTCTGATCTACGCCACCAACACGGCAGAGAGTTCATTAAGGTAACATTTACTGCTTTATTAGATTGCTAAATAGACCAAATAACCCACCCAAAAATTTATTATAATAATGTTCACTTATGAATCTAGGCTTTATAACTAACGAAATGAGGTTATGTCATAAAATAAAGAAGCAAACAAGTGCCTTCATACAAATTTGAATAGAAAAAAATGCTCCATTCAGCATGCGCTCTGCCTCACTTACACTCTCTTGACATCGTAGATCTCCATCCCATTTGAATTTCATAACCATAATGAAACGATTGGCCAAATATTTGGATCACGAAACACGTCAACAAAGCATTTCTTGTAGTCTTCTTTATTCTGTGTGTTATGTCCAATGGCTAAATAAAATATCCTAAGAGAGGGCTTGGCATACCAATAAAACATTCTGTCCTAACGGTTATAGAAAAATGGCAGCCAAGATGGAACCCATATTTATTACTTATCATATAAACTGAATAACAATCACCGAAGTCATTTTTGTATAACCTTTTGGACACATTGTTCGGTATGTATTTGGATTGGTATGCCGAGTCCTTTATTGTCGTTGTATTTGGTCAATGACTATGTCTTTTTTTAAATATTCACATGGATATTTTAAAACTCCAAAAACACTAAGTATTAAAATATGAAAACATTAGTGAAAATAGGTGCATTGAATTAGAATATCCAGAAGTCTTATTTTTTTTAACAAAAATGGATATTTCAAAGCTCCTTAGCTCGTGATGGAAATAACACTGCTAGTATTAAAATATGACAATGAGTGTGAATACAGTTGTGATGATCTCTATGACTATATTGGTGACCGAAAAACTTTGGAGTTTCGTCACTTAAAAATGATTAAATTAAAAAAAACTTGGTTAAATAGGTTATGTCAGATTAGGTTATAGGTTTTTTTTTTTTTCATCTCTTTTAAATTCTTACGGGTGTTGAAACGCCACTTTGTTGAGTTGTCATGGAACTGACTGTATTGTTTTTTGTGTAGAGAGCTGCTATCGGGTCTGGAGCAGGTCCGGGCGCTGGCCTCTTCGCTGGAGCCCCCTTGACCGCCCCGGAGCCCCCGTGCAACTCCAACACCATATTCTACACAAGTGCTTAATTATAATGTAATGCTATTAGTGTAAGTCTCCACTGCAATGTGATGTTCATAATAATGTAGGAATGAATGCGTCTCCTGTTGTAATTAGATGGATATTATTATTGACTGTAATTTATAAATAAAAGTACATTTAGAAATCTATCTTTTTTTTAATAAACGTGTTTTCAGTTTGGTATGCTGTTAAGCGTACCTCGCGCCGCCCCAAGAACCATTTAACCTCTTCCACAGGTCACCCAAAGTGGTTTGCAATGTTTGGTGATTTAGTAGGAGTGCACGGGGTTTATGGGCTGAGGTTTGTTCAGGTCTCGGCAATGCGTGCATCTGCCCGCCAGTTGTGTAGCAGGCCAGATCGGGAGAGACTAGTTGAGGGAATCACTTCACACAGGAACTTCAATATTATCCTTGTAACTATATTCCATACTTTTAAAATTATCATCACGGTGCGGTGTGCGAGAGAGATGCAAGAAAATGATTACTTTTTTCCATTGGAGGAAACAGACCTATAGTTTGGCAAGAAAGTCTAGAAATTAAATCAATTGGAACTAAACCTGTTCATTACTATGGCAACACCGAATTATATGACGTTTCCTATGGCTTTCGTGTTATCGGGTGTTACGGTTGATTTATTGTCTTAAATCTGAGTAGAATATCGCTGATTTGATAATATTTTTATTCATTGTTTGCCTGAATTTAATTAAAATGAATAAATTATTACATAGTGATACAAGAGGGGTTACATTCTGCGTTTTTCAACGCTGCCTAGCCGAGTGTCACGCGAAGAAGCTTTTGTTTGATTTAGAAGATGTTTAAAAACGAACTGCAGAAATGAATGGTACGTAGTATAGTTTGTTTAATAAATTTCATTAGTATTACACGATTTATGCCAATTTTCGAGCGATAATAATCATTACAATCTGATTTTAGGTTATGTTAAAAAAATTCGAATTTGACATTTCGATTTGACAGTTCATATGCGGCCACAAGAAAAAGGGAATAACTCAATAAAAAAATAATAATATGCAACTTCTTTAAACTCGTAGAAAAGTTCCTTTTTTCTCGTTTTCTCTTTTTTTTCTTTCTAAGTGAATATTATCTAGTGTGTGTTTTTAAAACTACCTTCTATAATAATAATTTTAATGATGTTTTTCACACACAGGTAAATCTGAAACAACGGTAAGACGAATCGTCAAGGAAGGGGAAAAGGCAGATGGAAAATTTGAAACACCGGGAAAACGGAAAATGGGCATAATAATAATAATATGTAATAGCATAAGTGCTGATGATTGGAAAAATTGTTGCAAACACTTGATGAAAATTGAGGCAGAATATTATACACGAGGCAGTACTATATATGATGATATCGATGAACTGCGTTTAGATGAAGATGAAGATACGGAAGAAGAAGAATCACACGAAGACAAAGACAATAATTACATGTCGGGTGTTGAATTAATAGACTTAAATTTTTAAGTACCTACGTTTTTATATCGAAATAAACGCCCACTTAAAACTTGTTTTGTTTTATTTTGCTTCTATTAAATTACAGTTTTTTGTGCAATTTTTTTGAAAATACAAATACGCTATGAAATATGCATTTTGCCAGAAGTGTTTTTTTTAAACATACGTTCTTTGTCTCATGAGCCATCTTGGTGTTGCCATTTAAAACTAGAAAACGATCGCAGCGCCATCATTTATTTTCTACACTTTCTTGCCAAACTGTACATTCATTTTATATCTCATCTTTTGAAAGAGCAAAATGTTATTAGGATAAAGAATGTACGTTCTATGCTTTTTTTGCGCCGTCACGGTACAGTAGCTGCAAATCATCACGGTAATTATAAAAGCACTCAATTTGCGAAATATTAATGAAAATGCATTATTTTGCTTCACCTCAATAATTAAACTGATACAGTGTTTTTTTTAAATAATTTGCGCATATGGATGAGGTGTTTCTAATGATAATAATTATTTAATAGATTACCGTATTTTGTCCGACTTTGAAGGTGTTCTTGAAGTGTTAAACGAATTTTATTTTGCTTGATTTCTTCTAACGACAAAGTCAGCCCTTTTTAATGAGGACTTAAGGTACACTTATCAATTTCAACCGAACACCCGGAAATCTCAATCGCTCAAGAGGTTAAGTACTTTTTTGTGTATGTATCAAAACTAGCAGAAATTTTCAGAGCAGGTTTTTCATCTCCACAACTCAATTTATGATGTGAAATCTCTACATATTATAAATTAAAGTCCTCCGCCGTGTCTCTGTCTGTTCTGCTGTCTCTGTCTGTCTGTTCGCGATAAACTCAAAAACTACTGAACGGATTTTCATGCGGTTTTCACTGTGGCGGTCACTTAACCCGCTCTGCGAAGTTTACCGCTGCGCCACTGACATCCGCGGAATACGCTGGAAGATACGAACTACCTACCATTGCAAGGCCGTCTAGGAATAATCCGCCACCTACACGAAAGAGCTAGAACGTCTGGCTGTACCAAACAAGTGCACGCAGAAAGTTCTAGCGATATCTCGGCTTTGCGTGAGTTCACCCGGTGTTACCTACCGTCAGCGAAACTACTTGCCCGTCCGGCAGAGTATAAAAGCGAGCACGAGCCGCATGCAGCTCAGTCTTAAGTCTAGTGTTTTCATTCATGGTTCGACAACTACACATCGGGCGGTGATTCAGTGTCGCTACGCAATATCCGCCCACGCGGGCTGATACCGTTCGCGCGCAGTCAGCAAGTGATACAACACATATCCAGTGTGACCCAGGAACATTCCAGCACCTTCGAGGAACTTCTCCGACTACCATCTCGACATGAGATGTCAATCAGCATCCTGCAACGAGCAGCAACCACAACCGGCAACGCGCCAGCATCCTCATCGCCTCTCAAGGTTCCTTCCTGCGTCACGTGTGTGCTCCGACCCACTGGATACACAGCCGCCATACCTCGTTAACGCGACGACGGTCAACCGCCTGGACCAAGGTCACTTCTACACCGCCACGGTGTAGGGCAACACGCCGGCTTCCTGAAGACCTGTGATCTTCACCGCCGTAGTCTCCTGACCTTCCTTCACTCATCACCACTGTTACTCCGCTCCGCATCGACCTCCGCTACGTAGCAACAATAAAGACTGACTCATACATCGACGGACGCCTTTTATTTCTCGTTCTGTCTCCCGCTCCCTCATCACTAATAGATAGAGTGATTCATGAGGAAGGTTTAGGTATATAATTTGTCAAGATTTTGTGTAAATCAGTTGAAATGGTAATATTATTGTGGTGGACGGGCGGACTGGCAGCGGGCTGTGTGGATTTAATTTGTATGCAAATCTACAGTTTTATACCGAGGTTGATGAAATTTTGCACATATAACCTTGAAAACAAGAGAAAGGTCACTGTCTACATTTGATTTCTAAAACCTGTGTAAAACCCGGGCATCGCTGGGGACTACAGCTAGTTCATTATAAAATTAAAGAATCATAATGGGAGATTAACTCAGTGTAATATTTGATATTAGATTACATAATAACAATTTATAAAAACTTCTAACAACAAAACAATCTCTTAAAATATAACAAAACGTGGGGTTGGAATGAGTACAAAATAATATCATTTCACTTATTGATACTTGTACAAACTGTACTGGTTTAAAGAACAAAAATAAAAGGTTCTACAAAATAACTATTATAAAATATTAATTTATTATGTTGTGTGCATTTGTGCACATTTTTGTATAAAATAACCAGCTGTAGAATAACAAAACATTTTGTTGTAAATGTGAATATTTTTGTCAACAAAAGCTTTTATACACATGTTTTGTTACATATTATAATGGTGACCTGACAGTTGATCCCCCGACAGTTGGCCGTCCGAAATTATAATTATTATAAAATCATAATTTTTTGTTTATTATTCATTATTTACCAATTTCAAATCTAAGATCGACCTCAAAAATACCTTTAATAATAAGTTAGTACGGATATCAAACGAATTTATTTATAGTGTCGTTTTTTGTACTTATATGCTGGTATGTATATACAGTATGCAGGACAAGTAATTTTATCCTTGATGCATTTGAATGAAGGGTAAATATGCAAAGATTCCACCTCATGGATAATACGGAACGTTCGTGTTGTCGAAGTTTGATGTATGGATAATACGGAATATTCCTTTTATAACCAATAGACAATCAATGGACATTTTCAGAAGTACCAATCTTATAAAATAAATTCTCATCAAAATAAAAACAAAAAAGTACCTACTTCGAATAATTGGATTGAGGTTCAAACTACAAAAGCTGCATGTCATCATAATTTAAAAAAACATCCCAGATTTTGAATGGTTTGTTTAGCAAAGCAGGGTTTGTCTAGCGGGTATGTGTAATTATTCTAATACATTTCTTTCCATGTTCTACTGTTATAAATGCAGGTACAAACTTGTTAATAATGCATTCACTGAATAAGTTATTGTTTTACATGGCAATAATATTTTTCTATGATTGGCAGCATAGGGGTTGTCCATTAATCACGTGAGGCTCCAAAGTGGGGGGGGGGGTTCGGAAAAAATCACGAAATATCACGAGGAGGGGGGGGTATAATAAGATATCACGTGTATTTATTTTTCGTGATAATATTCTGAAAATTTCAAAATACTTTGTACTAAAAACATACACGTGATTTCGGGGGGGGGGGGGGGGGTTAGTCTAAAACCTCACCACATATCACCAGGGGGGGAGGGGGGTTTAAAAAGTTGCTAAAAAACATCACGTGATTAATGGACGACCCCATAGATTGACCCCATAGATGAAATGTTAAATAAAAACGATGAATATATCTGACAATGGTGTTACCGCGTAAGTGAATTAATTTGAACAAAATTAAAATTTTGGTCTCCCCCAACATAAATACTCACTTTTCGCAATAATAAAGCTAAATCTAACTGATTCAATAAAAAATATTCCGTATTAATGAGTAAACGGTTCAATGCATAAATAATGAATAAAGATATGTTTCATACTTTAATTTGATATTCGGCGGTACATCCTCTGCATACCCCTTCAGGACATTTAGTTGTATTTTGTGTATGTAGGTACCGTATATTCCTTAAACCAACCGTATATAGTTTTTTTTTTATTATTTATTAACCAAGATATTACAATATAATATATTAAATAATATATCAAAATACAATATACATTTTTTTGGTATGTACCACCTCACTAGGCTGAGCCTGTTCCGAGGTATGCCGGGAGATCAATTGTCATGGAATTATTATATATTCTGTATCAATACAAAACCAACAGAAGATCAAATAAATTGCAATTATAAAATGAATAGTGCTTTTCAACCTTCCTTTTCCCCTTTCCGTTCCCCCACTTCCTTCTGTCTTACATTCCCCCCCCCCTTTCCTAAAAAAGGGGTTGCCATAGTTCAACTGGTTTTTGGCACTTGAAACATTTGTGCGGTATTACTTATAATAACAAAAAATTACATGTGTTATTTATTCGCTATATATTTTTGAGGTTAATTAAAAAATGTGCATTTCGAGTTGTGTTGGCGTTGCATTCATACAGCTGTAAATTTTTGTATTTGTAAGTGACAATGCTTGAGAAAAAAAAGTTAACATTTTAAACGGAACCAACTGCGTGGCCTTTTTTATACCAAATTTAAATTTGAGGCCAAAATACTTGAACAAACTGAATAATTTTTTTAATTAAAAGGTATAGCAAATATCTAGTATGGATATGTGGTATTTTATTTATTTGTGTTTTAAATTATAAAATATAGGCCATTAATGAGATGAGGTTTGTCCAGATTGAGGTTCACGGGATGAGGTTTGTCCGGATCTTGGCGGTTGATGCGTCTGCCCACCAACTGTGTAGCAAGTCGGATCGGAAGAGACTGGTTGAGGGAGATCTTTTGACCTCTCCAGCAGGACTCTCGGAAAATTGCCTTGCTCCGCAGTGATGAGGATAGATTCATACATCCGTCACTCTTGGATACACCGACCCCAGATTCCTACCCACCCCTTATATCTTTTTCCCTCCCAGAAATTCCTCTCCTTCCTTTTCCTTAAATAACCCTCCACATAGCATCCTCAAAGATGACATAGGCCCTGAATAAATTATTTTCCTCAGGGCCTCCTGTGTGGAGCTAATGTAAAAAAAAAATAAAGAATTCAATTTTTCATGATTTAAGGCTCTGCAACTGGGCCCGAAAAGAAGAAGATGGAGAGATACGAAATTACGAATGTTAGAATTGCGAAAATGTTTATTAAAACACGACTCGTTTAAAATAGAGCAAAAATCTCGCAGGCATTATCTTATACAGCATTTAAAGAAACACTGTGAATTTTTTCATACATATAACTTGTAAAATAACTGAAACAAACGTGTTAATAATTTTTGGAGCGTACTTTGCAATTTTTTTCTATCGAGGGAATTTTATATAATTCGCGTTTCAGCGCGGGCAAAGTCTAGATATTATCTTCAAGAATAACATATATTTTTTTAAGAGCTTTAAAACTTACCGTGTTTAAGGGAAATATGTAATAAATCGGTACAAATCCGGGTTGCGGGCCCTTAAGAGGCAACTGCAACATTTTTTTTGAGAGTTAATAGTAATTAGTTAATAATAATTTAATAATTTAAAACGCAAATAAATAAAGTAGCACATATTCATACTAGATTTGCTACACATTTTGTAAAAATTCACAAAAGTAATTATTCAATTTGGTTGGGTGTTTTGACCTCAAATCCGAATTAAAATTTTGTATGAAAAAGGCTGAGCAGCTGTTCCCCTTAAATTTTAAATGGTAAAAGATATTTTTGAATGCAATAAACAATAACTTAACACATTGTACGTGGACATCACTTGGGTTGTGATCGGCTGTGCCCCATACACAAGCGTCACAACAGTTTTGCGAATATGTACATATCAATAAACAAGTGCCGTGTTCAGGTCAAATACGTAACATTGAAATGTCACGTATTTAAAGAATTAATGTATACAACATTGTGACGAAAAAGATCTTTCTTTGATTGCCACAACACTATCAACCACGCTGCATACTTTACACGAGAAAAATAAATTAAGATTCTCTCACACACAAGATTCTCTCAGTACAAACTTTCTTAAAAAAATTATCTTACCAAAGATCAATTTTGGTAATTCTCACACCCATCAATGACTGTTAATAAAAATAAATAGAACTATTAATTCTTACAAACTATAAATTTGAACCATTCATTGATGGAACAAATTGAGATTTTTCATAACATAATGAGAAACATTAAATTTTAATTGAGTTTGGCATACTCGTTTGGTATTTTTGTCTTAAGCTTAACCTTAAAATTAACGACTTTTTCATTGTCATCTTGAGAACTGGAATCACAGTTAGCGAAAAAGTTGTTAATTTTAAGGTTATGATCAATTCCTTATCCTTAAGTACCAACCAGAATCTTCACTAAAGTCATTAATTTTAAGGTTAAGGACAATTCCTTATCTAAGTGGAACCGGAATCGCCACTCAAGCCTGTTATTCTCTTAAGCCCAGACATAAAATATGATGATTAATGCTAATAAAAACATTACGCGCGATCTGACAACACTGGCTTGTAGCCTCCTTTCCCCACGTCAAACCCCACCATGCTACATTCTCTGCAACGCTTAGTCTCAGTGTGGTAGCCGTTCTTGATGGAGCTTCCGCTCGCCGCACCCGCCAGGCGTGAATTACACTCTGTAATTCGTTTTTTTGTGTGTAAATAAAAAACCCCAGTAGACTTCTCTTTCTTAGCTTTGTGAAGTGTTTGAGCGTGAAAAACGTATGCAAATGTTGCAGAGAATTTAAAAACGGACGCACAAACGTTCCAGAAGAAACAATTCCTAAAATCGACTGGTGACGGTTTTGGAGCTCGACACGATCCCTGATGTCAATGAGACTACTATTGACAAGATTTTGTCAGAACATTTGGGATATCACAAGGTCTGCGCAAGATCGGTCCCAAAAATGCTCATCGAAATTCACAAACAACAACGGGTTGAAGCAGCCCGCAAATTCCTTGAGTATGACATCAATGGCGAGGAATTTTTGGACTTAATTGTGACTGGGGACGAGACCTGGGTACACTGCAGGACACCAGAGACAAAGGAACAATCCCGTCAGTGGTGTCATTCAGATTCGCCGAAGCCGAGCAAGTAGAAAAACGAATTAAAGAGCGTAATTCTCACTTGGCGGGTGCGTCTACTGGAAGCTCCATCGCAAACAGCTGCCAGGCTGAGACTAAACGTCGCAGAGAGTGCAGCATGGTGGCGATTTGGCAAGGGGAACCAGGCTACACGCCAGTGTTGCCGGATTGTTCGTAAAATTGTTCCTCGGGACGGCAGCACCTTGGAGACATTATTTTACGGATTTCCCTCGTACATTCCCTGGCATTTTTCCCTATTTGATGATTTACCAAGAAAACAGGTTAGGTTCCTTTTTTGATTCATATCTTGTTTCATTTTTAGGGTGTTATGCCATGTTTCACTACCTCTTTCTTTAGCCAACGTTTCAGACTGCGCTACAGTAATGGTGGATTCTGTAAGGCTGTCCAAAAAGTCAGCTAAAGGAGTAAGAACACACAGCATGATAACCCAAAAATAAATCACAATACATATTTAATCATTTCCTACACTTCAGTACCGGAAATCCATAACCTAATGATGACAACAAGTCAATATTCTCAAGTAAACTAATCGCAGTTCACTATTGCTATCAACTGTCGGAGTTGAGCCCGCGGTGAAGGTCCTCCCACTGGTTGGGGCTTTGCAGGAAGTATTTCTTCATGGCGTTACAGAAGCGAATCTTGTACTGCTCCGGAGACACGATGGTGGGCAGTCCGGAGCCCAGACCCTTCTTCACAATGTGCTCCAACTTCTTGTCCCATGTGAAGGTGCGGATATAATCTGAAACATGGAAATAATACATTACTGAATTTCATCATATTTTGAAACAACGAATTTTGAATGATTATTGTATGAACGGTGTTAAAAATAGGTACCTGCCTAAAAAGATGAATAAAGCTTTCTCTGAAACCCTAAAATGGTATATGTACAATTTTATAGTAGATTAGACACAGGAGACCTTGAGGAAAACATTCCACTCTGAGCCTTTGTCATCTCTGGGGATGCTGTGCGGAGGGTATTTTTGAAGGTAAAGGAGGGAGAGGAAGTTCTGGGAAGGAAAAAGGCATGAGGGGTGGGTAGGAATCTGGGGGCGACGAGTCCAGGAGTGACAGACGTACGGATTCATTTCTCCCGACGCAATGCTAGGCGATGGTTCAAGAGAGTCCAGCTGGAGAAATCAAAAGGTCTCCCTCAACCAATCTCATCCGATCCGGCCCTCCCCGCAGTGGGTGGACAAACGCATTCGCCACCAAGACCTAGACAAACCTCATGCCGTGAACCCAAGCACCCCTGCTAAGTCACCAAAAGTAGCGAATTACTTGGGGTGACCTATGGCAGGGGTGTTGGTTGTCCAATAAATGGTTCCCGGGACGGCGGTACCCTTACCTGCCTCCCTTGCATTATTTACAAACCAACAAAAAGATGATGTCCTGCTGGACGATCATCCACTGTAGAGATGGGTAAGTTCTGCATTTTGCCGGAGGCCTCCAAGACGTGCTTCCTTTACTTGTACTTGAGTTCTTGGAACAGGTCCCGGGAGCCACTCCCGACTCGTGAATGGCTCGAACCGAGACGAAAGGGTTCGCACCTCGGAGCCCGAGTCCACAAAAGGACTCGAATGCGCAACCTGTTCCCAACTCGCTAATGGCTCGAACCGATATGCTCGGGTTCCACCCTAGCCGGACCTCGGAGCCGGAGCCCACAAAAGAACGACAACGCAACGACCTACTCCCGACTCGCGCGTGGCTCGGACCGAGATGCACGGGTTTGACAAGTGCGAGTGGTTCAGGCCGCGCCGCGCTGCCGACTGCCAACTGCCGCGCCACCGCACCCAACTCACGAGTGGCTCGGACCGCCGAGTTCCGGGTACAAGAACTCAAGTAGTCGATTTGAAAATAGAGTAGGACTTCGCAGAGGCTTCGCGCGAAGAACCCGAGTTTAAGAGCCCACTCCAGCAGACTACACATCGCTAATTCAGAGAACTCCCGCCAAGTGGGTCTGAATGTACATTGGTAGAATGAAGGAAGGGTTTACCTATAATCCCGAGCACCAGCTCCTGCCTGTCTTCGTCGAGCCCCACCAGCAGCGAGTAGTCCATAATCTGGTGAGCCGTCAGGAAGGCTGTGTCCCGCTGGATGGCCGCCCACAGAACTCCTGCCGAGTGGGACTGTATGTACAGCGGTCTCTCCCAGCGCACTGGAAATATGAAAATACATAAATAACCTTTAAATATACACGTTATAAGAATAAAGGGTTTACGTGAGACCCTCTTGCTAGACCACAAGCAAAAGAAGATGCATTTCTCGTGCCATGTGCAGAAAGTGCATTGTTTAATTTAAGGTCTGAACAAAATTATAATATCCAGATTTTTGCTCAATAACACCATTCTAATATTGTCAACAGATATCTCTGCGGTTCTATTAATTTATCAATATTATGTACAGATTCCTGTTTTACCATGGTAATCATTTTCTTTATTTTTATGAATAGAACAATTTTATGTACAGATTCCTGTTTTACCATAGTAACCATTTTCGTTCATTAGAGCGATATCTGTAGATTCCTGTTTTATCATCTCAACCATTTTTCTTTTGTTTTTATGAGAATTTTTTTCTCTTCAAATTTGCGAAGTCATCGAACAACAGATTGTTTTTAAAATTATAAAAGGAAAAGGTAGAATAATAAATGTGATTGACATAACAAATGAGCCCTTTATTTAAACAGGCGTAAATTATTAGTAGTTTGCTGGTGTTCTTTGGAGGCTTGCTTCATTCTCGACAATGATAGGGATCAGTCACTTAGGTTTCGAGGCCATCAGTTGGTTTATCAAGGTAACAGAAAATGCAATACAGCTCCCAACATGCTAACCCAAAAGCACAACAACATAAGGGCTACATACAGCATCAATTCAAGCGTAAACTTACATATTAATTGTTTTGTGTTTAATTTGTAGAACTCCACTTAATTTTAAAAAATTAAATTTTTATTTGATAATGTTATTATGAATGTGTCTTTTTGAAAGTATCTAAATTGATTTATTACCGGTTAAGAGGAACGTGATTATTCACTAAGAGATGGAAACAAAAGGTAAACTTACAGTTGATCAGGTTTTCATCCAGCAGCACGTTGTCGGCGGGCCCCTGGTTGGCGAGGCGGTTGCGCTCCGCCCCCTTGAGGTCGAAGCGCTGCGCCATGTCGGGGCGCCCGTGCCACAGGTTCTCTATCACCAGCACTCCCCCCGCTACGCCACCCACTCCATCCACCCGGTAAACGCCCACTATTCTTCCTGCAAAACAACCAGGGGTTTACTGTTCCGTGCAGGTTCTTTTTCCATGTTGGCCGATTTAAGAGGCAAGAACTCATAAGGAATCTAGGTACCTAAATAACAAAGGTAAAATTTGAAAAAAAAAATTTACATTAGCTCAACACAGGAGGCCCTAAGGAAAATAATTTCCCTCAGGGCCTATGTGGGTCTTTTTAGGGAAAGGAAGGAGAGTAAGTTCTGGGAAGGAAAAAGATATGAGGGGTGGGTAGGAATCTGGGGGTCAGTGTGTCGAGAAGTGAAGGACGAATGAATTCATCCCTTCCAATGCGGTCCAAATCCTGCTGAGAGTCGTACTGACGTTTGCATTCGTCATTTCCTGCCATATCAAGCAATTTTGTTTTTATTGCATCTGCAGTAATTATATTCCACTATGCTCGATTGCTAATATCATGGGGTAGAATTTTTCTGGTACACCAGCAAGCATTAAACAGCCTATCCATTCATTGTTCACATTAAATCCGGTTCCGGATAATTTCTGGCCAGTTTCAATAATTTGCGTGACGTAACTCTGCATCGAGTCACAAGTTTCAAGACGAATCGATATCAAACTCCTTAATAAGGAAATGCGTCTTGAAAAACCATTATCATCGAACATTTGCTTTAGCCTTTTCCACAAGTCTGCAGTAGATGTAGCTTGCTGTACATACAGTGACGGATCTAGTGAGGATTATCTTCGCTTTTGTTTTTGCATCATCTCCAACTGCAACAGTTTCTTCGGCCTTGATACACTTCTCCATGCCTTCCAATATAAGTAGGTTTTTAACGGCATACGCCCATACATCGTAGTTTTGTCGTCCAACCAACTTGGGTATACTTGTGAGATATGATGTCGCCGCCATTTTCGTTAAAAATGTCCCGACACTAATTACGAGTTTGCATTCGCAATAACTCCTTGCTCTATTCTCAATACGAACAAATACATCCGCGACAATAAGAAATGAATTTTTAACACAAATACCATTTAAATTATCGTGACTGATTATTTAAAAAAACGCTTGGGAATCTTCTGAGCCCATAACCTATTAAATGAAACACGTTGTTTTATTCAGGAGACAGCGAGAACAGATATTTATTAAGCTTAGAAACATAGACATAGATGGCATTAGTGGTAGGTACTTTGATAACTAAATAACACTGGAGAGGTAAAAGATCTCCCTCAACCATTCTCTCCCGATTCGAACTGCTACGCAGTTGGTGAGCAGACGCATCCGCCGCCAAGATCCGGACAGACCTGACCTGGGCACCCCTGCTAAGTCACCAAATGTAGCGAACCACTTGGGGTGACCTATGGCAGAGGTATTGATTTTACAATAAATGGTTCCTCCACACATCGCTCATGTAATTCGTTTTGCAATTTTGAGTTATGCAAAAATATCCGTAAATTCATCAACTTTGTTGTGTAAAAAAACCACATCTGCTATTTATCAAACTTCACAGAAATATTGTAGGATATGTTTATTTGAAATTATTACAAATTTAACATACGTTTAATGTAAAAAATAATAAATAAATAAATTTTTAAATAAAATATCAACCCGTGAAAAAAATGTTTTTTTAAAAATATAATACAACTATTTTTTATCAAATAGTGAAACAGTTTCGACTTTCCACCACCGTTCCACACATCGAATGGCATAACCTAGTAGTGCCATCTGTTGGGCCGGCTAGTAGCCAATTTTAGATATATGCGTGTGTGTGCATGAGTGCCACCAAAAGTTGAGTTTCAGCTCGATCGGATGTCGACAAGTGAATTTTCACTTCCAAGATTTGGATCCATTCAATCAAGAAAACAAAATCGAAATTGAAATAGATTTATGTACGTAGAATATAAATTTTAAGTATTATAATAATACGACCTCCGTAGTCCAGTGGCTAAGACTCTTGACTCACATTCCGGAGGTCGCGGGTTCGAACCCGGCATGCGCAAATAAATTTTATTTTGAATAATTTGTGTTATTTCACAATTAATTCATTTAAAATAATATATAGTATATTTGCGGCATGTTCCAGATTGGAAGATACTATTAGTATCGCCCTGGTGTAAGACCACCATTCAGAATTGAAACGTTGCTTGAAAATGGCTTTAGCCGTGTTTAGTGACCAGATCTGAATAGCCAGGTACTTCCCAACCTTCCTCTTCCCCACCTCCTTCCCCTCCCCACTACCTTCAGCCTCACAACATACCCCAATTGGGGATGCCATAATCTCACTGGCTCCAGACGGGAGCAGTTGAGATTCTTGTGCGGTATTCACTGTAAAAAAAAAAATAAAATAAAACAACAGGACAGACATTACGTATTATATTCAAGAAGACAACAATATGTCAGCTTGTCTTTTGTTTTTACAATTTAATTCTAATTTTGAAAAAGCTTAACTACTCTATTCTTAACTAGCTCTGCTTAGCTACTTCCCCAGCTGGCCACATATTTTTGCCTCTACATGTATTTAAAAAATTCTTTTATTCCGATTATAGAAAAAAAACTGTGTTTTACAGTTGTTGGATTTTTGATAAAAATTTGAAAATTCGTCAAATAATCTTCAGACCCCGTTTTCTCAAAACATGATAAATTCAAATACTTTTCTTTTGATGAAGACATTTTCCTGGGAGAAATTATTTGGTGTATTATTTAGTATAGTCAACATACCTAAGAGTGTGGGAAGCTTGTTCATGAGGCAGGACTGTACGTGGTTGAAGTAGTGAGGAGCCAGGTCAAGGAACAGCTGCAGTTCCAGTTTCGACATCTCTTTCAGGATGTAACGGTCATCTGGAAATTTTCAAATATGAGCTATACAGATACAAAAGAAGTTATTTAAAATACAGGAGAGTGAAGAACTGTTTGTTTTGTACAGTGTGCAGAAACGGTTCTCGACAACTACTATAATCTGCCGTTATTTAGATTAGTTAAAAACATAAAATCAAGCTATACAATTCACTTGACTGGACACCCAGGTGGAAATTTTGACTGGACACCCAGGTGGAAAGAGAAAAGTGGGAAGACCCAGACTGAGGTGGGAAGACGGAGTAAGAGGGGATGCAGCACAGCTTCTCCAGGTACCAAATTGGAAGTCAGCCGCTGAGGACAGGAGGAGTTGAAGGCGACTGTTGCAGGAAGCCAAAGCTCGATATGGGCTGTAGCGCCATCGAAGAAGAAGATACAATTCACTTGTATTTGTATGTCAAATTCAGTAGTTCGCCGCGTGCCTAGACTGGAGTGCCAAGCTTTGTACACTGACTCAACAGGTTGGGTTATCTTATTAGGGTCGTCCGTTTCAATAGTTCCTAGAGTAAAAGAAATTACTACAGTTAAATACCCTTAAAACACGTTTTTCAATCAATTTAACCCCCTGTTTTACGTCGCTTTTGCTTTTACTTTCTGAAAACCAACAGTTACTCTAGAGTTACTCTGCCATATTAAGCTACGTAAGCCAATGACGTTATATAAATAAATAGACTCGCCATAGTCTCATATACTCGCAATATAATGTGGAAAGTAAGGAACACTCTTTTGTTTTCAGCGATTTTCAGTATAATTTCTTAATTCAAAAGTTTATTCCTGTGTGATAAAGATAGACAATCAAATAATGTGTGTGTATGAATGACATGGATATATGAGCGGGCGGCGGCGTATTGCTTGTCACTTTTTGATGGAATGTTCGCTGTCTCCTTTTCTTGAGGCCCACTAGAATAAAAGGTCCGGCTGCCTGTCGGAGTTTGATACTCGAGTTATACAATAATTACAATAGGGCAACGACAGTTTTCAAATGGTGGCGATTGTCATCAATACTTGTTAGAACTACTGATTTATGTGTTGTTTTACCGCAAGCAAACAAATAAACAGAGTGTTTAGGCTGATTAGTCTGCTTTAACCCCTCAGAAAATCGCCAATATGCACTTTTAATGTCTTTAACGAAATGACATTTTACGAAAACTTTGTATTATTACCGCTTCACAAATAAAGCTCTATAAATGAAACATTTCTGAACGTAGCCAAATAGTAAAAACTGTTTTAGACAGGTTACAAAATAAGCTTTCGAATTATTATATTACAAATAATTATTAATATTTGTAAATATTAAAATTTAGAATGCAAACATTAAAAAAATGTGAAAATGACTCACGTGATGTTTTTATGTGAAAACGGTACTAAAATCACAGATTATGTAAACAACAATACTTATTCTATTGTATAAATGTGTAATAAACACTTTTGTCACCTCACTTTTTTATCATTTCAAATAAAAATTAACAATGTCGGGCGCCCGTAGGAAATTTGGCAGGATAAATTATGTGTCAGATTGCGCGTCTGACAGAATGTTATTTTTATGTATTTCTATGGACAACTTGAATAGAGATGTGTAGCATGATTCACTATCGACATTCACTTTTTATTTTACGGATGTAACTAAAACAATAACTGAGTTATAATGGTTTCTATGGAGACACACGCGCTGATGTGTAAACACGCTTATTGTACTTGACTGCTGTCGTATTTTTAACGCATATATCTGCTTACGTTGCGGAGGGGTTAAAACAGTGAAGTTTACTTAGCAACAGAAATTTGGCTGTTGCACGTCCAGACCTTTTACTTTAGTAGGACTTGAATTTTCTCTAATGACGTGTAAAACCGCGAGCGGGAAACATGAAAATTAATTGTAATATTTATAATAATCGATAATATTAAGTAATTTGCGTGTACTTACAAATGAAATGTTATTCATTCGCCTATACTATTATTTGCCGTGTAATTGAAACATTTTCTCATCACACAGGAGGGCATTTTGACACTTTTTAAAATGCTGGTAAGTGCTGGTAAGACGCAACCTTACTCGGCGCGTAGCAGTTTAGTACTAAAGTACTAGATATCGAGATCGTTACAATTGTCTTGTTCTTGTCTTCCCACTTTGAGATTCTACCCCTCGTCTAATAGTATGTAACGTCATAGACGTAAGCTACAAAATTGCGCCCTTCAACATTAATTATTAATCATGATTAATATTAAAGGTGAATTATACGATGAATTCCTCATACAATAATGACTTGCAGCTAAAACAAAAACATTTCAATCCCCTGTTAATAATATGGTTATTTGGGACGATCCCAAATTTTTGGCGGGGTATCACATGTCAAAAGATCTAGATTGTAAAATTTATGACACATCACATTCAAGGAGATATCGGCCCTTCGGAATAACATGTCATGTGGTAATGGCAAGCGATAATGAACTCAAAAGTAGCTTACTATAGATCACTTTATAACGGGTCGGTATTCCAACTACTGGAAAGTAAATTATATTTTTTTCCGTGTAATAATAATCATGTATTGTTACATAGTGCTTTCACACTAACAAAATATTGAGTCTAAAGTGGGTGATCGACAGGCGAGCCTATACCGCGGTTTTAAAAACCGTCGGTTTTACTCGCGGCTCGTTGGTGCTGATCGACTAGCGAGTAAAACAGTCGTATCGTAGTCGAATTGAGGTTAACATGTCTTGTTCGGAGTCTGAAGCTTTGTGTTATCTTGGTATTATAGCATACCACGAATTAAAAATTATTATTAAATTAAATAATAAAAATTAAAAAATAAAATAAATTTTAATAAATAAAATAAATTTAGGTAATAAATTAAGAACTTTTATTAATAATTTTTTTTAAAATATTTTTTTATTAATTATTTCCCTTGTTTTTGTATTCGCTTGATTTAATTTGCCATAAACAGGGATACTCTCGGAAGCCGTTTATGAATTCTACGATGAAATCGTCACTGTGAATTCGCAGATTCATTATTACGTGACGTCTGTCCTTGTCCGTCCTATAGCGCTGTCGCCGATAACTGGCGGCTTGGCTCGCCGGCCGTGATCGACACGCAGTTTTGAACGACGAGCCGAGTAAAAAATCAAGCAAACATGACAAGCCACGAGCCAGGCACAAAACCGCGGTTTTGCAATGATACACCGGCGAGCTTTACCGACGAGCCATAAGACCGCGGTTTTACTCGCCTGTCGATCAGGGCCTTAAAAGTCTAAACTTAAACTTCAGGGCAGGGTTTTTTGAGTCGATCTCGAGAAAATTTTTCCGATGTAAATAGATTTATTTATTTATTTATTTCTATGCTTTTACATACAGTTAATAAATACAATGATATACAGTTAATAAGTGCAATGACAATGACATTAGGTGGAAGTAAAACAAAAATATTCTTAATATGAAACATAGTAGGTAGTAGAATGAAATGTGATCGGCAACTGTATGTAATTAGTTAAAACGAATGTGGTTATGGATTGTGAACACCTCACTGGGAGAACCCGTGCTGAGGTGTACGCATGTATTATCATGCCATCATAAGTGATAGCACAGTATCCCCCTTGAGACTCTCAAGGAGGACTCCGTGGTACCACCCATGGTGGCAGTATTGTACATATAGTAGGTGTAGGTAGCTGTGTTGAGATAGTCATCATAATATTATGCAGACACAATGTAGTAAGTTGAGGTAAGTTGAGCATCATAATATACTAAAGTCGCAATGGATAATACATTATAGTAAAAAGAAAAAAATAAAGAATATACAAGAAGAGTGAACTTGAGAGCAGTTGTGACGAAAAGAGAATAAAAGAAACAAACAAAAGTAGATGATATTAGTGCCAATATTTTAAAAATAGTTATGCAATATTAATCTATTTTGTAGATCTAGATCTAGTGGTATAATTTAAATACCAAGTTAATTTTTATGTTTGGTTTGGAGTAAATAGGTTTTGGAAAAATAGTGTTCCTTTAGTTTTTATCCAGTCTGTGATTTGTTTTTTTAGTTTATATGTTGGTGAATAATCAGCAAGTTGTTTTAAAGAAGGTGGCATGCTGTTATATAGTTTGATGGAATAGTAGTTAAAGGATCTTTGTCCGTGGGTCGTGTGCTTTAGCGGGATGTTAAGTGTTAGATTTATTGAAGACCGGCTTGTTATTGAGGACTGTGAAAGTAAAGGGATATGCAGTTTGAATTTGAAGAGGTGAAGAATAGACGATTTAGCGTAGAGTTGTCTGATTGACAAAACGTCGAGCATCTTGTAAATTTTTTCAGAGTTTGTATCATACGCTACTTGAAGAATTAGTTTGATTGTTGCCTTTTGTGCTTTTTCTAGTGGATCTAGAGAAATATTACTTGCACTTCCCCAAGACAGAAGACCATACATGATTATAGATTGGGAAAGAGCAAAGTAAATAGATCTTAGTATAGTGCGTGGGAAGATGTTTTTTATATTATTTAAGAGATACATGATTTTTTTAAGCTTGGATGTAATTAAGTTGATGTGGTCATTCCAGCGTAGGTTTTCGTCAATTATGACGCCTAGATATTTTATTTGTTTGACATTTTCTATGATTTCGCATTTGCATATTGAGGAGGGTTGGGAGCAGTCGTGTATTTTCAGAGCGAAGGTTGGAGGAGGTTGACCTCTTTGAGTTATACTGTGTGTTATGAATTTAGTTTTTTTTGTATTTAGAGTAAGTTTGTTTTCATTGAGCCATTGTTTGATGACAGCAAGACTTTTCTCAGCTTTAAGGAATGCCTTGATCCATGAGTCAGCTTGACAAAGTATTACGGTGTCATCAGCGAATGTCACAATGTTGCCTTCTGTAATTAGTTCACAGATATCATTGATGTAGATAAGAAACATTAAGGGACCTAGAACACTACCCTGGGGCACTCCGTAACTGATCGGAAGGGGTTCACTTTTCACTTTGTTAATAATGACTTGTTGAGTTCTCTCTGACATAAAACTTTTCAGTAAGTTAAGTTCATTTCCAGTTATGCCAAGTTTAATAAGTTTCTTAAAAAGTATATTGTGAGATATTGTATCGAAGGCTTTACATAAGTCTAGGTATATTGAGATTACTTTTTTCTTTGAGTCAAGGTTAGAGTTAATAAAGTCTGTTACTGAGGTTAAAGCGTGTTGTGTATTACTGTTCTTTCTAAAGCCATGCTGGTTCTTCGAGAGTAGATGGTTTGTTTCTAGGTAGTGGTAGAGCTGTTCTTTGATGGCTTTTTCCAGAATTTTGGACATAGTATTTAGAAGAGTGATGGGTCTGTAGTTGTTGATGTCATTTTTAGGTCCTGACTTATAGATAGGAATTACCAGTCCATTTTTTAAGCAGCTAGGGAAAATACCTTCTTTTAGGCTACGATTTATCAGGTATGTAAGTGGATTGAGGAGTTGGTCACTTAGAGTTTTAATGGTTTTAGCGTCTATGTAGTCAGTACCTACAGCTGAGCTATTCTTTAAGGATTGTATTATTTTAGATGTATTTTCACATGAGATGGTTTGGAGTTTAAATTGTATATCATTATTGGAGTTAGGAGTATCTTGTTGGATAGATGAATGTAGATTCTCTGCCACAGTACTTGTAATGTTTTCTGCCAGAATGCCTCCAATATTTGTGTAATGATTGTTAATGTAATTTAAAACTAATGTGGGATTGTCGTGGAAGAGGATTTCTTCATTGTTAATGACAATATTTTTGATATTATCATCATTGAATTTATGAGTGCAAGTACTTTCCTTTAGTATTGACCATACACTTTTGGGATCGTAATTGGATTGTATCAGTTTATTTTTGAAGTGTAGCTCTTTAGCTTTTCGTATAATTAGGGTGCATAGATTTCTATATCTTTTGTAGAATGAGTAGAGAGTAGTATCAGAAGGGTTGAGTTTGACTTGTTTGTGTAACTTATCTCTTTTTTTAATACAGTTTAAGATGCTTTGAGTTATCCAAGTTTTTAGTTTTTTTTGGCGGTGGGGAATAATTTTTGTTGATGTTTTAGTATTTTGTGTGATGATGGTTTGTAGGTATGTAATAAAGTAGTGCCAAGCCTTATCTGTTGACGTTATACTCCTTAAATGCTCCCATGATTGTTCATCTAAACATGATTTTATGTTGTCATAGGCAATATTCTTAATTGTGAAATGGCGTTGAGTAAGCAAATTTGGAGTTGGTGTAGTCAGGCCTAGTAAAGTTGTGTAGTGGTCCGTAATGGAGGATTCGTAGACTATGCTTTTTATATAATGTTTTGATTTTACCATAATGTGGTCTATACAAGACTCAGTGTTATTGGTTACTCTAGTGGGGGTATTAATAGTACTGAAGATACCATGTTGCATCAGCATCAAAAGGTAATCGTGGTTTTGTGGGTGACCATTAGGCAGTAGATTAATATTAAGGTCACCGGCTATTATGATATTTTTAAAGGAATTTAATTTATTAAGATGACTATTAAGGGAAGATATGAATGGTGCGATATCATAGGTGGATGGTGATCTGTATAGTGCAAGTATACAAGTTTCTTGGTTGACGATTATTTGTAAACAGTTTGAGTTATCAATGAAAATTTCAGAAACTAAACTACTAAGGTTGTTATGAAGATAGACCACAACACCGTCGTTTTGTTTTTTATTATTTAATGTGTGGTACTGGGTGTAATTTTGTTTGTGTTTCTGGGTGAAGGCGTTTGTAATCCAACATTCTGTAAGAATAATGATATTAAAATCTGTAGTAAAGGTGTTGGTTAGGATGTCGAGTTCATCGTAATTTTTGTTGAGAGAACGTATGTTTTGATTTAGTATAGTTAGTGAAGGTGGGCTAGTGAGGATTGTATCACATAATTTCTGATCCGCAGTAGTGTAATGGTGGTGCAAGTTATTAAGATTCATTTTCAGTAGGTCAGCCATGTTAATATTCAGTAAATTAGAAAATGTAAATTTGATGGGTTAGTGATTTATGGATGAGTCCCCATTTTTTTAAGATCATTTTCGTGTCTAATCTGGATGGTTTTTTCCCCGGGTCCTTTACGTACAAGCAGTCTACTCGCTTTGAACCACACGAATTGGAAAAGAGTTTCTTTGGCAGTTTGTTTGGTTTTCCACAATAGTTCCTTAAAGTAAGGTGAAAGCACTTCACTGATGTAAATCGGCGAACTCAAGTTAAGTGTTTTGGCCGCACTTTTTACTGAGAGAATCGAATCCCTAGTTTTAGGGTTGCGAAAAGCGATATGCAGTTTGTCCGGGGTGTTACGTCTGCGGTCTTGGGTCCTGGTCACCATACGAATGTCCTGTTGTAGCAGGGGCAAGCCCAGCAAGCTGGCTACCCGTAGTACAGCTTCCGTAGGTTGTTCGCCCGGCTGCAGCTTCACTCCCGCCATCTCCACACTGTCAGATAACTTCTCTTGCTCGAGTTCTGCAAGTCTACACTCAAGGCTAGAAATTCTAATGTTATTCTTATCGTTCACCTCACGTAAAAACTATTCACAGATCTATTCACAGTTTTTGTTTTATTTGATCCTCAATCAATAAGACCACCCATTTTTCATGTGCCTTTTTATTAATTATTTATTTGTAACTTGTATTGTCAATGGTCGCGCCTTTTGTTGTTGTTTACTCTATCCTCATCATCTATGGTGTGTGACGTCACAAGTCACCGTAAAAAAAAAATCGTCAAATTATTGCGTATTCATGGTGAAATATTGTCGAAAATTGCCCCCTTTAAAAGCCCGAAGTTATCGATCTAGTTTCTAGTGTGTGGTTTGGTTTATTTACGAGTCAGTCAGTCCGAGTTGTAACTTGCAGGCGATACGAAGTTTATTAATAAATAATACAAAATGAGTGCAGTGAATAGATTCATTCTTAATTTAAAACCAGTCATGTGATCAGAATGTAATTGGAATTACAGTTGTGGATTCATCTGCTGACACATTTCGAAGGAAAACATTCTCTTATTTGACGTGCAGTTATAAAATTCTAGTTGCAGACTATAGACGTGTTACCAGAATAAAGAAAAATCATTTACATCTGAGTGTAGTTTTAATTCCCCGCACACAGACTTAATTTAATCCACTTCATAATGTAAAATTTCTGTTGTAATATTTCGAAGGCAAACTTTCTCATATTCGAAGTACAGCTATAAAATTCTAGTTGCAGACTATGTATGTGCTGCCAGAATCAAAGAGAAACCATTTTCATGTTCTGAGATGCATACAGATTTAATTTAAACCAGTTTTGTGTTCAAAATGTAAAATTCCAGTTGTGGATTCATCTGCTGACACATTTCGAGGGAAAACATTACCTTATTCGAAGTGTGGTATTAAAATTTTTGTTGCAGACTATGCATGTGCTGCCAGAATCAAAGTAAAACTATTTTTATGTTCTGAGTGTAGTTTTAATTTATTAATCTATTGGAAGAATACTAGTGATATAAAATGAGGTCGCAATTTGTCTTGATTTCTACCCCCCCCCCCCCCTGGCGCTACAGCCTGTCAGAGTCAATCGATCGGAGTCTAATAATATTGAGGTAAGGTGGGAAGTAATGGTGCGGGGGGGAATTCGGGAGAGGGGAGGGGAATGAAAGAGGGGGGTTTCGAGGGAGCAGTAGGAAATAGCAGGAGGTGATTTTGGAAAATCCATACTTCTCACACAGACGTATGCGGCCTACTCACTCGTTAGAAAAAAAAAAGTGTATCCAAAAGCACTTCAATAAACAGAATTAAAGTTCAAAAACTTTTTTCTTTTAGTGGCATTGCAATGCGTGCCGGGTACTCACTAGTTCTTTATAAAATCAAAATTATCTTAAATGCATCTTAGGAAAGTTCTACTTTGAATGAAGCATTTTTTACCTGTAGTTTTGCAGAAAGTGGAGCCAGACTTTCCTCCGCGAGCCGCCCAAGGCACACAGCGAGACAAGGATCTAATGAACCCTTCCTCTATATCCGTCAGTGGCTCTACGCCAGCACTCTTCTGCAAAGACCTCTTCTTCTCTTCTGCGCTCCTCTTCACTCCCATCACCGGAGATGACTCCACGCTCATCGCAGCCTCCCTTTCATTGGCCACCGCTTTCTTCTCCTGATCCAACTGGACCCTTTGGTTGATGGGTTCATTGGATTGGTTGGATTGTGCTTCCGTTGTCTTTTTGTTGGTTTCTTCTTTGTTGATGGAACTGATAGTTTCGCCGTCTGTAGTGTTGCCGTCAGCCAGTTTGAGATTGAAGTCGTTAGTGATGTGTGTGTTGGAGTCTAGTGGGCACAGCAGCATGGCACGGAGTTTTAGGAACTGTTTGGCATGGAAAACTCGGCATGAAAGACCGTCCTGAAATATTAAAGCCACGTATTAGTGATTTATGACTTGCTAAAAAACTGAAAAACGAGAATGTTAATTCTATGCAAAACGGCACACTTGTGGAACAAGATAACGGCATCTGCCTTTTTGCATTAATAAATCCCTCCATTAACCTGTCTCACAAAGCCGCCTGACTGGGTTGCGATATAGTTCCCCGTGGTTGTATGCAAAGCATATTACAGACAGGAATGCACATGTAAGAAGTAAAACAAATAAAATAGAAAATGGAGGCAGGAAATGCCATTAAAGGCGCAACAATAGATTCGCAATGACATAAAAAGAATTGTTAGAAGTTAAGGGTTGTCTGAAGGTTAAATAATGAAATACTATAAAATGGGGTGACTTTATCAATTTTCAACCTATAATAATTTTTTCTTAAATCATTTGTATAGGAAAATTTTGTGTCGTATTTTTTGCACACGTTTAAACCATCGAAAAAAAAGGCTCTCGACTAGCAATCCGGAGGTCACGGGTTCAAGTACCAGCGGAAGTAAATTTTATTTGATTAAGTTGTGTTTTTTCACAATTTATTCATTCATCAATTTGGGAGGGGGGAATGGGTACCGCTGCCCCGGGAACCTTTATTGGATAACCAACACCTCTGCCATAGGTCACTTCAAGTGGTTCGCTACGTTTGGTGATTTAGCAGGGGTGCCCGGGTTCATGGGGTGAGGTTTGTGTAGGTCTTGAGGCGGATGACCAGGATACACTGAACCCCAGATTCCTACCGACCCCTTACACCCTCTTCATTCCCAGAACTCTCCCCTCCTTCCTTTCCTTAAAAAAAACCCTCCACACGGCATCCCCAAAGATGACATAGGCCCTGAGGGAAATTATTTTCCTCAGGGCCTCCTGTGTTGAGCTCATGTAAAAAAAAAAAATCATAGTATTTTGCGGCACAGAGTGAAAGATACTTGCAGTATCTGGTAAGACCACCATTCAGAATCGAAACGATGCTTGAAATGGCTTTATCCGTCTTTAGTTCACTTCCCCATCTCCTTTCCCTCCCAACTACCTTCAGCCTCCCAACATACCCCTATTGTAGGTATCTAGTATTAAAAAAAAATAAAATTTAAAAAATAATATATATTATACTATTTTAATCATTGAGGAATTTCCAAAATGTCTGTCTGAATATATCTAATAAACAGCTTCACAATTGAACCATCAATATGTTTGAATATATATTTTATTTAATTTATTGGGGGGCAAGAATTCCAATAATCCATGCGCTTGATAGCTGCAAGACGAGTGGTTATCTAGCCCCCTACATAGTTAAGTGAATTGAAATACGTACATATAAAAAGATATTTTATTTAATTTATCGGGGGGCTAGAATTCCAATAATCCATGCGCTTGATAGCTGCAAGATGAGTTGTTATCTAGCCTCCTACATAGTTAAGTAAATTAAAATACGTACATATAAAAAAATATTTAATTTAATTTATTGGGGGGCTAGAATTCCAACAATCCATGCGCTTGATAGCTGCAAGACGAGTGGTTATCTAGCCCCCTACATAGTTAAGTAAATTGAAATACATACATATAAAAAGATATTTTATTTAATTTATCGGGGGGCTAGAATTCCAATAATCCATGCGCTTGATAGCTGCAAGACGAGTTGTTATCTAGCCTCCTAAGTTAAGTAAATTCTAATGTAAAATCCATGCTAATTTGTACAGCGCTCTTGAGGCGATTTTTCGCAAAAACAGCGCTATATAAGTTGTCCAAATTTATTATTATTATTAACTAGAAACAACTACTTTGACATTCATTTTGAAGTGTCATTGCATCCATGTTGCCCAAATAAAAAATAACATTAAAATGGAGCGGGTAACTGAGCGAATAAAGTGAGTGGTAGTGAGAATTATGCATATACCTACGATGATCAAAGTCACCCCTCGATTCAAAAGTCGCTCCATATTACGATACATACAAAATGTAAATAAGGTCACCTGGAGCTGAACATCGATGTGCTCCGAGTTCTTGGTATTCTTGGACTTCCCATCTTCCTTGGAGTCCTTTTCTTTTTCCTCTTGCTCTTGAGGGGGACTAGAAAATAAAACAAAGCGGGAGTTGGATCAAGTCATGGTTTCAAGATCACTGAAATCAATATCAAAATCAAAGATCACTCTTCATTGTATTGTAGGAACTACTCGTTATTTGATTTTAATACTGGCAATTTTTAGTTGCCACACTGTAGTGCCTGCGCGTTGGACAGTACTTATGAATGAATCTTTAGAAATCAGCAGATCGACATTAACTTAGTACCATGGAGTAGTGAGGTGGAGAATATCCCAATGTACAAAAAATATACAATGGTATACCGTTGTGTTCTCTATTGTAAGCATCCCTCTTTCTATATGGATGGAGCAATTTCCCAAGATCTCTGACGAAACAATTGAGTTAACAGAGGGCGACGGAGTTTGGATTAAATACAATATTGGAGTTTGGATTGGACACAATATTGGAGTTCAACCGAGGACAAAACTCGTAAATGGTAGTGGGATGGGGAATTTTTACTATAGTACATAGACATAATTTTAATTAACGTAATTCTTCAATAAGCATAATCCGACTCTTACAAATGTAACAGAAAATGATGTTAAAATGGAGCCATAATAACAGAAAATTATGTTAAAATGGAGCCATAGTAACAGAAAATTATGTTAAAATGGAGCTAGAGTAACAGAAAATTATGTTAATAAGTATAGAATTTTGGACCATAATGTCAATTTTCCTGTAATTCGACTGTGGAATGAATTTATTACCAGCTTTTGTGCTTCATCCCTGCTATAACATGGATTACTTCAAGAGCCAGGATGGGTTTTTAAATGTTTTTACATTACACCTCTTAAGAACACCCTTGTCCATACTGTGTAAAGACAGGGAAACTATAATAATAATAATAATAATAATAATAATTGGATAATTTATAAAGCGCCGTTTTTGTGAAAAATCACCTCAAGGGCGCTGTCCAACACCACCTGGTTGGACAGCGTTGTGGGACGGGTGAAGGTAGGGGCCGTAGGAAGGGATTTATTAATGTGGGTCTTGAAGAGACCCAGATTGTATGAAAGAGAAAAAACAGATGACGGTAGCTCGTTCCACATGCGAGCCATAATATTTACTTACGTAAAAACAAGTCGAAGAAACAACTGATTCTCACAAAGCCAACATCAACTGTTAATGGGTATTCTGATCGTGTCCTTCGAGTTTCGCGTACGTGCACCGGTGCAAAAGGTATAAATGCTGCTAGTTCCTTCGAGAACGCTCTATTGAATTGCCTGTAGAATGGACTAAGCATGTCTACATTGCATCTGTGCATTAGAAATGGCAATCGGTCTGTTGACAATGGATTGTCAATCAGATGGACCACCCTCTGTTGCACTGAATCAAGTAGGTATATCAAGTATTTTGGGGCTCCAGCCCAGATGTGACTCCCAAATTCAATTGTTCAATGTACTTGACATTTGTACAGGATTGGCAGATGGTCACTATTGAAGAATCTGCTAGCCCTACACAAAATGCCCAGTTTCTTTTAAGCCAGATTTACTTGGGTTTCTATTGGGAGTGTTTTTATAGTTAATATAAAAAAAGAATTGAAATACTGACCAACTGGGGGCGGTGTGAAGAGCGATCTGGTAGTGATGGGACGCGAGCGCTGCGGCTGCCAACGAACTGACTTCACTGGCACGCACTATCAGCGGGACCACTCCTCCACACAGCACCACCCCATTCTACAAGTAAATAATAACAAACTTTTTGATAGATGCAGAAATCTTTACCAAAGTAGTCCCTTCGTACATGACGTCTTTTCAACTGTTCAATAAGAAAAAAGAATTTAGACACTCAGGCAAAACCAATAGTTACTGTGTATTAGTGTAATACAAAGATACATATTTTGAGATAATTGCTAATTAAAAAATAAATTAAACATTTAGAGAAAGCCCTATAATAATATTTAAGGCAACTTTACTGAGTGAGAGTTATTCAGGCCTCGATAAGGTAAGTCTTTACCTGGTGAGCAGGCTGCGAACTGTTGAGGAGTTGAGACAGCATGGCGCGGAGTCTTCTCTTATCTGATTTATCTTCTTCTTCTTCTCCTACTAACATTTAAATAACAAACAGAATTACATTTTATGTATACATATGCTAATGAGCAGTATTTACAGTAATACTTTATGCTCCTAAGAAATATAAACAAAAACTATAGATTTTAGATTTTTATACTGTGTTGCGCTTCCTACTTCTTTAGCCAACGTTTCGGACGGTTACACCAAAACTAAATGCAGAAAACTACTTTAAGAGGATTACCATTTGCAACTTATACAGACATAAACACACACTTCCACCACAATCTACACATCTGCTACGATGGACACTGTAACACTGTCCGAAACGTTGGCAAAGAAGAAGGAAGCGGAACTTGGCATAAAAAACCAAAAATTAATAATGATAATATATTAATTGTTTGGGGATTTAATTTCCCATTTTTTAAAGCTACAATATTTTTACAAAAGTAGCATTGCGTGCAAAATAATACTAATAAAATGTATACTGCCATGTTGCACCAACTTTTTTTTTTGCATGAAATAAAAAAAAAATTGTAAAACCATATTTAAATGAAAAATCACTGAATTATCGTAGGATATACCGCTTAAAGTTCACTCTTCATACCGAAAATAACCAACAAATATTATTAAGGCAATGCATCGCGTAGTGTAAAATTTGGTTCAAGCCGCTAACAATAACACTCTTATTCAAGAAAAAAACATCTCCAAAAAGCATGTTTTATTTTATTTTGCAAAGCTCACATATTTAAATGTTTTACAATCATTTTCTAAAGAATTTTATTTTCTACATTATAAGTACAATAAAACCAAAACCTTAAAGAGGTTCGTATGTAGGAGATTTTGAACTTTTAAAGCAGTTTTTATAGGCCTGTTACTTTATTTTTATCTGTGCTTAATGAGTGTTTAATAAGTGTAATAATAAGCTGTAGGGCCTGTAACGTAATTATTTTCATGGTTCTTATTCAGTCAGTACTTGCTCAGAAAGAGTATTATTAATTTCGGGTGCCGTTGGAACGATTGATAACAAATTCAAATTGCCGGAACATTGTTCGATTGTTTTTTGTTTTAGAAAAAAAGAAACTGTTGTAAGGGGGACGTCATGACATAACGATGGATTGGTCGGAAGTTTTGAGTTGTAAGGAGTTTTGATACTCGTAAGTGATTGTGTAAATTTGTAATATTATGTATATATTATGCTAAAATGGTGCTGTGAAGAAATATTGCTTGACACTCGTAATGACGCAGCAAACAGCCCATCGAGAAATGGCCATTGGGATACTGAATGCAGCTTGATACATTGATGTTTTGGTCGGGCGTGTTAGCAGCCACGTACAATCCAATATCACCGAGGAAAGCTTTGATGTAGATTGCAGGCGCTTCTTAAATGACGTCAACAGTCTAGAACTGCGGGTTATATCCTTTCAATGCTGAGAGATGGCCATCGGACCCATTGTGATCAGCGGGCCTTTGTGGATGGACTGAAATCTCAGCTCCTTCACTGTGTCATGGACATGCGAAGCGGCAGCTCTGGGGCTCTTCTCCAGCTATCTGGAGCCCTTGTCGCTGAGGTTAGAAGAGGTGCGCCATTTTAACTATGGCAAGCTACGAATGATCATTTGGAGTGGATTCTACTAAAATAACTGAATTATCTCTCTCTCTCTACATTTTTTTAAGTTTACAAAGGTATTTATGTAGATTATGTTTTTGCTTGTCAATAATAACAAGTACATTTTGTTTAATGTGAGTTCTTTTATTTACATCAGATAGTAGCTTTCTTTTTATCCCACGCAGGACCCTGAGATGATGATGAGAGCTCATGCAAACGGAATTTCTCTGCTAACTGAGAAAGGTACGTGTCAGGCCGCAATAGAATTTGGATTACATGCTTTTTGACCGTTATGTGACATGATATATAAGTTGCCAAAAGTAGTTTTAATGGCTAGATTATGCCAGAAACAGGAGCAGGGGCGAAGGAAGGAATAGGAAAATGCACTAATATGACATGCAGTATGTTACTATATTATTGTTACCTGGGTGCTCTGTATCAGTGGAGTTTCCTGATATTCCCCTGGAGTCTGTGAAAATGGAAACACATGATATAGTGTTAAACCTATGAGGAAGAGGAGTGTTAGTAATTGAAACATTGTAGTAAAACGCTATGAATGTAAAGTTAGGACGTACCTGACACACAATCCACCACATTGTAGTCTGGCTGAGAGCTGTCATCAGATTCTATTTTTCCATCAACTGAAACAAACAAAGTATTAAAAAGGACAAGCAGAAGAAATGCTAAGTTTGTTCTATTGAAATAAGTAATTATTTAAGACCAGAGAGATAGATAACTCAAATAATCTCACAATAAATCACATTGCATAATTAAGAAAATTATGCATACCAATATCTTGAGTAAGTTTGAAATTGGCTTTGGAGTTAGTCTGCGTGGTCCATTTCTCAAGGGCATCTTGCAGAATCTTCTCACCGATGACGAGGGCATCCGAAATACTCCACATCCATCGCACCACCCCTGTTTTAACAAAAGAAATAAAAGTGGTTCAATAACTGTACCTTGTGGAACACCAGTATTTTTCACATAAATACATAATTAAAAAAAAGAATGGTTGTAAACTAAGAATATCATTGAACCTTGTGGAACACCAATATTTGTGACTTAATAAAATTGGTGCTTGTGAACTGAGAAATATCAGAGTAAATACCTGCTCCATTGGTTTGACCTTGCAGAGAAGCAGAGGTTAGGTTAAGTTGGATTTGCTCCACATGCTGCTTGAAAGCGGCTTGTTCCTTCTCAGCCTCCCCTTCACCTACGCTACTGAAGACCTCGTGACCTAGATAAAACACCCTTACATAAAGAACAAGATACAAACAAATTTAAAAAAAAAAATCCTCTTTAAATTTCTGTTAACCTGATACCAAAGGAAATTTTTAACACTGAAGATATCAGGCGCTTCTAATGCTTACGATTGGAAAACTAAAATTGTTTCAAAAATTATCAAGAGCTTTGAAAGACCAGTAATAATATGAAGATAGACTCAAGGAACTAAAATTATCAACATTAAAAGAAAGAAGAGAAAGGAGTGACTTGATTTGAAAATTTCAAAATTTTATCTGGACATTATAGTTGCTCTGGTATTCAAGAAGTTTTCACCACCAACACAAATGCAAATCTCTGTGGACACTCAAAAAAATTAACAAAACACCCTTTGCATTCAAAGTATTTATTTACCTTTGAGTACAAGATCATTAACTTGGTTTATGAGCGCCTCTCGTGTAACTCTGGTGTTGTGATGGGTGGCGATACTGGGTGGAGGAAGGCAAATGTCCCAAGATTGGATCTTGCTGAACCTGCGCAAAAATTGAAACAGCTTTTACTTAATGGTCCAATAATGTTGTCATTCCACTCTTTCTACCCAATGTGGAAGATCTTAGTGTTATCATCAACTTCAACATCTGAACTTTAACTCGTTGAATGCCGGGGTATGCCAGCAAAAAGCACCACAAATTAAAACGCGGCATTATGACACCACGTGACATTTCGTGTCTCGCGATTCTGACACTGTCCTTGAGAAATTTCGTACATAGAAAGGTCAAAACCGCAGTTAAAGGAATTTTTCCCGCGCATGCGCAAGAACTGCGCACGTTCCCGCGCTCCGGTAAATCATTAATATAAATTATATGGAGTGACCAGGCGAATTGCGGTTTTTTCTATGGTAAAGAGCAATAATAGAGCAAGCGATTCTGACCGTGTTCTTCATACACTTTCTTTATACATAAGGGTCAAAATCGCGTGTAAAGTCTCACGACACGCCGGCGCACGAGCGGCACCTGAGCGGTTAAAGCAGAAATTTGATTGTCCGAAGCAACAATTTTAAACAAGCTTTCCAACGATGTGCTTTTGCATCATAAATCTTCATTCTTAAGCATTTAATGTTCTATCCTTCTATTTATTATTATTCTATTATTACTGTAAAAAGACACGCCGCCATTATATGTTGTGGAATTTTAAAAAAAAAAACAGCTTTAAAACGAACAATAAACTGTAATTCTGAAAACAGTAAGCATGTCATTCGACCCTTGTCTTCAAAAAAATCTCTACAATGAAGCTCTCTTAAGAAGTTTTCCAAGAGACTGGAAAATAAAAACTTCTTAAGCAAAAAAACCTTATATGAGGGATAAATTGGGCCATTCAGTCTTCAAGGGACCGAAAAGACCAAACTTCTTACGAGGGCTGCACTGTAATTATTAATTATACAGGTGCAAAATCCAGTCATTTCGAATGTTGACATTGAATGTATATATTTTCAACTAAAAACTTACCTAAAGCATGCTGTGGTATTATGGCGCGCAAAATAGTGTGCATGCTGCTGCATGAGCGAGTGTGTGCAGGAGCGTGCGCGAGTGTAGCGGGGCGCGTGCAGCCGCATCTCCAGGTACTTGGCCAGTGACAGGGCCAGCGAGGGAGCCCGCACGCAGGAGCCCCCTCCACCAGCACCGCTCGAGCGACACCACATGCACCGGCACCACCACATCACCGGCTATATTTGGACAGATAAAGGAAAGTTATTCCTAAATGTTCTCTTTGATAGGTTTTATCGACAGACTGAGAGATAGACACGCCATTAGGCAAAATCTGATCATTTCAACGAGTTAGAGACAAACCACATGACAATCATTTTGGCATCAATAGGATTCCAGCATTTCTTGAATAAACCATGACATAAGTTGTATTCTGACCACCATCAAGAGCATTCAAATAATCAGACTCTGCGCAGAAAAGTAAAATTCACTAAAGTAAGGTAACGGTTTGTTGTGGTTCACCAACTGTTTGTGTGAAAGACAATGGCTAATATTAAGCTTTGCTTGGGAACATTTCAAGTGATAGTCACCATGAAACTGCTGTAGTAACAGTTAGATAGGTGAAGTTTACCTGTTTTCCTTCTTCGTCCTCTGTTAGTCGTTGCATACCCCGCGTGGCACTGCTCTCTACTGTGCCACAGGTCACTGTGATGCAGCCATCTCCGTGGACAAATCTATAAAACACCACAAAAATGTATTACTTTGAGAAAACACTGGAATGCCACAAGGCACTCCCTTTGGGTCACTTTTAAATTACAAAGTAAAATTAAATAAACAAAAGGATTTTTACAGCGAAACCTGCACCTTTCTGGTATAGGAGGAGCTTGGGATGGTTCGGTGCTCTGTAAGGAACCAGCTTGCAGCGCGGCTGTAAACTGTGCGTCCTAACGTTTAAGTTTCGACTTACGAAATACTTTGCTTGTGTGAAAGCACTATGAAATGTACCAATAGCCTTGGGAATTTAATTGAGTGAAATATTTAAAAGAAACATAAAATGTGAATGTTTAAAATGGTAGGACTTACTTCCTGACATGTTGCATGAGGGGTATTTGGCAGTTGATAGAGGTGCAAGCGGTGCCGGTGCTGAAGCAGTGGCGCTCCAGAAATAGACCCAGTGAGATGTCATTGTTCCCATACATGTCCATTCGCACAATCCTAGAAAAGGAATTCAGTTACTCCTAAATACCGATTCGCAGAAATTCAAATGTAAAATTGTCATTAATTGGTCAATTTTCGATCAATTTAATAACCGAACCTAAATAATTCAACTTCAGTAAACAAAATTCAAGAGTAGCATAAGAATTACTATAATTTACAACAACATTTCATAAAAAAAATTCTAGAAGGTCAGAAATGCTAAAGCGGTAATTTTTTTCAATACTTTTCTGAATAAGAATCTTCTTATATTATGTTCCATGAAAATGTAGAGAAATGATTGTAAAAAGAAAATATTAACTTACCAGGGGTTTACACAAAAGTCTGGGGCATTGGTAGACCGGGAGCAATAACTGTAGTACAGGAGGAAAATTCTCTGATGCTGCTCCGGATCCAAGGGATCTACCGGAGGTTTCTCTGCTTCTTTAGCAGTCTCCACCACTGCCTTGCTTGGGGATGGCGTCTTCAATTTGAAGGAATCTGCAAATTAAAAATATACATACATTTATTTTTTTATTTTTTACACTTTTCACAGAGGTAAATAATAATTAATTACCCTTGAGGCCTATTTCATCTTTGGGGCTGCTGTATGAAGGGTCATTTTAAGAAAATGAAGGGCAAGAAAGTTCTAGGAAGGAAAAGGATTTGAGGAGTGAGTTATGAATTGGGGGGGTCAGTGTGTCCAGGAGTGATGGGTCTTTTTAGGAAAGGAAAGAGAGAAAGTTCTGGGAAGGAACAGGGTCAGTGTGTCCAGGAGTGACAGACGTAAAAATCCTTCTCTCCCACTGCCGTGCAAGGCGATGGATCAAGAGTCCGGTTGGAGAGGTCAAAAGGTCTCCCTCAACCGACCTCTCCCGAATCGGCCCGCCACGCACTTGATGGGCAGACCCATCCGCCGCCAAGACCTGAATACCCATGAATCCGGGCAGCCCCGCTAAGTCACCATAGCGAACAACTTGGGGTGACCTATGGCAAAGTTGTTAGTTGTCCAATGAATGGTTCCCGGGGTGGCGGTACCAATAACTGTCTTTCAAATTAGTCAAATGTTAAAAATCAATTCAGCAAATTGTAAAAAGAAGTGTATATTGTAAGATCTTTTAGTTACAATACAGAAAAAAAAAATTTAAAAGATCACAAAAGATTAAGTAGTAAGAATGAAGGAGTTTTAGAGTTTCTTTGAGTAAAATATATAATAATAATAATACTTGAATGATTTGTATAGCGCCGTTTTTTCTGAAAAATCAGCTCAAGGGCGCTGTACGAACTTATAATATATCACAGAAGATTATGTAGTAAAAATGAAGGAGTTTTAGAGGTTCTTTGAATAAAATATATCACAGAAGATTAAGTAATAATGTTAAAATTAAGAATGAAGGAGATTTAGAGGTTATTTGAATAAAATGACAGAAAATTTGAGTGACCTAGCTTAAGTCGGCTGCCATTGGCCCTGAAGTTGGCTAGAAGGGCTCTCACGGGGGATTCCTCTACACTTTGTACAAGGGCCTCACTGATAAATGGATGCGCCTTCTAAACAAATATAAATTGTACCATGAAATTCTTAATATAATAACACAAGAAAATACATTAAGCGCAAATAAATTTAATTTGTTTTATTTCACAATTCATTGATTAAAAATAATAATGTAGTACATTTGCAACACATTCCGGGAGGTAGGTACTCTCAGTTCGCCTTGGTGAAAGGCCACCATTTAGAATTGAAATTTTCCTTGAAATGGCTTTAGCCGTGTACGGTGACCAGATCTGAATAGCCAGGTACTTTCCGATCTTCCCTTTCCCTTTGAAATTTACAATGGTATTTTGCAACGAAATATATAGTATTTATTGTACATAACTGAACTGCCTCAGTAACAGTATTTTGTATTTGTCTAAAGATAAATTGAAGATGTCCACTGACTTGGTATAATTATTTCCCTCCTTTAGTATTCTGGGCAAAGAGGAATACATATGGTAGTTAGTTCCAGAATTTCTGCACTGAAATAAATCCTGACTTCTGGTATTATGTAGTGGAATCCGGAAGCTTATCAATTCAAGCAATACCGGACTATCAACTAAATTATTTAGAATTTTATACAGAAATACCAAATCAGTGAAAAATCTTCTGCCTGACAATTTGAGCACATTCATATCATTTAAAATAGTGTTGTAGTTTAACATAATTGCTGGAATACCCATTTTAAAATATAGAAAACGTAAGAATTTGTTTTGTATTCTTTCAACAGCTTTAATATGGGTTCCAGACGGGAGAATTGTACTCAAGTTGACTTCTAACATATGCAAAATATAACAGTTTAATACAATTTATATTGTTAAAATTTCTAGTTAGCCTACTTATGAATCCCAACATTTTTAAGCCCTTGTTAGAGATTTCTGTTATGTGGTTAACAAATGAAAGATTTGATTGAAAAGTGATGCCTAAGTCTTTAATTTGTGTTAATGTCTCGAGAGTATTGTTATCCATGTTGTAATTAAAAATCACTGGATTTTTTATTCGAGAAAATCTAACTACTTGGCATATTGAGATATTTAAGTAAAGTCTATTTTCATTACACCAAATTAACAATTTGTTGATATTATCTTGAAGAATGTTGCAATGGTAAATATTTTCAATAATTCTAAACATTTTGAGGTCATCAGCAAAAAGTAAGAAAAATAAATCATGAAATATTTTTGTTAGATCATTTATAAACAAGATAAATAAGATTGGGCCAAGGTGTGAACCCTGTGGAACTCCACTTGTTGCATAAATTTTTCCGACGGGGAGGACTTTATTCTATATAGTTACTTAGAATGAAAATCAAATTGCTTTTAAATTTTATAATCAAGTCATTTTAATTATATTACCAATACCCTGACAGCTCGAGGGGTGTTGAATGAACTAGACAAGTGCGAACAAGTATCAAGAAATGGTTGATTATCAATATTATTAGTCACTTTCAATATTATGTGAATACCACACAAAAGTCCCAACTGCCCAGATCCAGTGGCATATGCTCAATTGGGGTATGGCTCGGCTGTGGAACGATCTGCCGGCCTCTGTGTTCCCTAATTGGGGATGCTGTAGTCTCACTGGCTTTAGACGGTTGGGAGCAGTTGGAACTCTTGTGCTGTATTTACATTAAACAAAAACAAAAAAAAATCGAAAGAGTAACAAAATTTAAAAAATTAAAGGTAACGTCAAAATTAATGAAAAGAAACCAATATTGCATGAACATTTAAATTTGACTGTCCTAATTTTTCCTAGTTGAAAATTCAAAGAATTTTATTTGTTAAATATGTGTTCTGTACTAAATAATACCTTCAGATGCAGCAGGTCAGGTTGTATAGCACTGGTCTTGCGTGGGTAGGGTGGGGTGTGTGGTGCCGGTGGGGGTGGGAAGAGGGGGGCGCGGTAGTAGGCCCTCAGCGGGCACCGTCGCCCCGTCTCGCTTTCCAGGTAGTGCGCCACCACACGCACCCCGGGCGATAGGGACAGCACACACTCGTCCGCGCTCCAGCTGGGGAACAAACATCGTTTTAATCAAAATTAACTGATAATTTAAAGTAGAGGTTCCCAACCTTGTCTAGCTCCCCGCCCACTTTCCAATTATATATTTTTTTCTCCATTTAAAAAAAAAAGCTTGATAGCACATATGGAAAAAGCTCCGCAGATGAAAAAAAATTTATGTGAAAATTACAGTGTTCGAAATATCATGATCAACCGGCTGGTAAGGCCAGCCATTTGGATTTTGTGTGTTCTAAACATGTTATAAATTGGTAATCAGCCGAAGGACTTCAAGTAAAACATCTGGATTCAAGGTGGAATTCCTTTGGTTTTATTCACATGCACATTGTTACAATAATTTGTCCCGACCCGACAAAACACTGAATTTGGTCACTTTGACCACTTGCTAGACAATGCTAGCTGTTTACAGGAGATCCACGAATTAAGAGAGTTTTTAACTAGAAACTCAGGCTATTTATAACCAACATTTTCTAATACTATCAACAAAAACACACTTGTGTCAGCCATTGTAAGATATAAAAACAGAAATCTACTTTATCGTTTAACATCTGATTTTAGTTTCGCCTTATGTCGCTAATCTGTAAAATGTGGCCAACCAACAACAATAAGCTACAAAAATACGCCGCTAGATGGCAGTAGCCTTCACTTTTTTAACACTGGTAGTTTCGTACTTTTACATCCATAATGATGGAAGTGGGTGCATTTTCAACATTGTGAGATTCTTTATAACCTGGAAATGTTGCTTTAAAATGGTTTTTTTAAACAATATTATCAAAATAATAAAAATACTATTAATTCATCAATAATACCTAATCTGAACTGAACGGTTTTGATATTTTATGCTTAAACTGAACGGTTCATATGCAAAAAACTGAAACATAGAAAAAACGTGGAAAAAATGTAAAATGTAAAACCCCAAAAGTCAAACAACATCCCTTCACTCACCGCTCCCTGAGGGTGTCCAGTTCTTGCCCAGGCGAGGGGGAATGCGGTGAGTGCAGCAGGAACACCTCATCGTCCCCTGAGAGTCGGCGCAGCGGGTCGCTGAAGTCGTCCACCGCCACTCCGCAGGCCGGGGCTGTGATGGGACGATCACCGCTCAAGGGGTCCGTGCGAGCTATGGTCCTATTAAAACAGCGGTCAAAATTATTGGCATACATACAGGGTGTCCGGGGGTTTATTTATTTGAGACACAAACAGGATATTTATAAAACATTTTTGTGGGTAATATATAATAAATTAAAATACAAATATAAATATTCCTAGACTAATGTATCTGCAGTAATCACTAATGCATTTTCACAGAAGCAAACACATGAAAAACAATGCATATTTCAAAACTTAAATAAATACCTACACGTGATATCTCATTATACCCCCCCCCCCCCCGGTCGTGATATTTTGTGATTTTTTCCGAACCCCCCCCCCCCCTTTTGAGCCTCACGTGATTAATGGACGACCCCTTATATTATTTACAAAAACATCTATGAAAGTGTGTATTTTAACAAGATCGTTGTATGATCGAGACATTCTAGATATGGGATTAAAATATCCAGTATTATTGGTAAAAATTTCGGTCCAAAATATGTTAAAGTTTCTGGTAGATTTGGGCCTGGCGTTTAACTAGATTTGGTTGGCTAAGTTACTGTCTACACGATTAATCACAATTTTATAAAGCGTTAACCTGTCTAATCACAGAAGACCCAAGCTGTCCCAAAACATCATATGCCGTTATAATAACAGGAGACCTAGATTGTCCCGGAGCGACCATGCATTATTAAAAGTTATATATCTCTCTTCCTGTCAAGCGAAAATTTGTGATTTCTTTGATGTTAGAAAGCAAAAGAAATAATGCTTTTCATTGTCTTATGATTATACGAGCTTTGTTAATCAGATATTTTACAAACCCGATCATAAGTGACGGTTTTATGTCGCGCCAATTTGTGACGTAGTATATATTTAATTTAAAAATAAAATTGTATGAATGTAATCATAAATATACTAATCCGAATGTGATGAAAAGTGTATATTTAAATGAAAAAAATAATTTGGTATAGTAGTTAATAAGAGTCCTAAAAGCATCCTCCACCCGTTTTCGAGTAAGCTTATAGAATCCAGAACCACTCGCCATTTTGGAAAATCACTGACGCCCTTCGCTAACAAAACTCATTTGTAAATATCAGGGAAAATTTTTATCAACATACTATTGCCAACACTACAAAATGAATGCTTCATTATGTACAGAGAGACTGACATTTAAAATTTGAAACATAGATGTCACTTATAGCTCTGTTTTTCGATTTTAAGCCAACATACTTCAGACCCGCTGGCGTTGGGTTAATTCGAGTCAGTGCAAAGATATTGAAATACAAGAGATGTGCTATCTGCAGTTTTTACTAGGTGGGGCTGTGTTTCCTGGTGTCGCCGATATTGTTAACCAATACTACTGTACACCTTTAAAAATCAACTAAATGAACGAATTCTTTCCTTATTCAAACTATATTGTTAACCAATACTACTGGACACCTTAAAAAAATCAACTAAATTCTGTATTCAAACTATCCCTATTAGGAAGTAATCCGCCGATAGTCAGGTGGACATCATAGCATATCTCTTGTATTTGTATATCTTTGAATTAGTGTAAGCAAGACCACTTACAATTTCTGCTCTTTAACTTCTTCCTTCTCCAAATCATCTTCCTTCTCCAAATCATCATGATTGGCGTCTTGCGGGCTGCCAGGTTCGCTGGTATCGGGGAAGCAGAGGGCTGAGGAGGAGAGGGGCAAGGTGGCCCCCATGTCCCCCAGCAGGCAGCTCTCCAGGCGCCAGTTGTAGGCGGCCAGTAGCACGAGGCTGGTGACCCGCTTGACCCGACCCAGCTCTTCCAGAGGGGCCCCTCGCAGGATGATGCTGCAGCACTTCAGGTCTTTGGGGTAGCCTTCGAGTACCATCAGAGTTTTGCTGTCATCTGAAAGCAAATGTTAATTTAACCGGTCAGCAACGTAAGCAGATATATGCGTTAGAAATACGACAGCAGTCAAGTACAATAAGCGTCTTTATACGTCAACGCGTGTGTCTCCATAGAAACCGTTCTAACTCTGTTATTTTTTTGGTGACATCCCTAAAACAAAAAGTAAAAGGTCGATAGTGGAACAAGCTGTACATCCCTATTCAAGTTATCCATAGAAATACATAACAAGAATATTCTGTCACTCGCGCAATCTGACACATAATTTTACACGCCAAATTTTCTACGGGCGGCTCGATCGCGCTCGACATTGTTAATTTTTATTAAATATTTTTATATGAAATGATAAAAAAGTGAGGTGACAAAAGTGTTTATTATACATTTATACAATACAATAAGTATTGTTGTTTACATAATCTATGATTTTAGTACCGTTTTCACACAAAAACATCACGCGAGTCATTTTTATGTTTTTTTAATGTTTTCATTCTAAATTTTAATATTAACAAATGTTAATATTTATTTGTAATATAATAATTCGAAAGATTATTTTGTACCTTTCTAAAACAGTTTTTACTATTCGGCTACGTTCAAAAATGTTTCATTTATAGAGCTTTAATTGTGAAGCGGTAATAACACAAAGTTTTCGTAAAATGTCATTTCGGTAGAGACAACATAAGCGAATATTGGCGAAAATTCGGAGGGGTTAATAAAAAATAAAAAATAAATCATATGCAGCAGATGTTTATAAAGTTTTTATAGTAAGATACTTCAGATCAGAGGTTCCCAACCTTTTCTTGGTTGGTTAATTTAATTGGTCAGGCTAATTTGTTCGCTTTTGGGAACAACTCATATAGGTCTCATAGAAAGCATTGTATCACCCTTACTATCATGGTGAGAAAAATGATCTAAATGGTCTTAGATAATTAAATTTACGTCTTTACAAAAACAAGCGATTTAAAAAAAAATTATGAAACTTTGAGAATTGTTTTTTGAATTATTTTAACATGAAAAGTAACAATAACGTTCAGAATACATTTTTCTAATAAATTATGCACCTGTTTTTATTTTTTTTCATTATTACTAATATTTGGTTAAACAAAATGTAAGATGAGTGATTTTAAATTTTTTTTTGACTGCATTCAAAATTTTTATATTTCAAAAATCATGCTTATTTTGAATTATAAAATTTGAAAGCGTATTTCATCAACTTCAAACGCAGTTTTTGGTTTTTGGATACATTCAGAAATATTCCATTTATTTGAATTTTATTGTAAAGCAGAAACACTTTGACCTTCAGATGTCTGAGGGGTTAAAAAAATATTATCAAAGCAAAAAAAATGCTATTTCCATCAATAATACCTAATTACTAATGGAAAGGTTCATATGCAAGATTCTCGCAATGATGTACCTACGATTTGAGAATGTATTTTTTAAATTCCTCTGACACCCTTGGAGCCTTTCACTGCCAACCATATGCCCTCAAGGCCATCTATGCCCCCGTGGATCTCACTAATACTCCAAGGGGGGCAATATCGCCCCCGTCGGAAATCACTGCCTTAGATGCAACTCTCGCCAAACGGAGAAGCTTTTGGTCACAGGCAAAGTGGAAGATACTCACAATTGAGCAGATAGAACGCCTTGCACGTGCCGAGTCTTGGCGGCGTTCTGACCACGTGCGCGTCCACACTGTTGAGAACATCGGCACGGCAGGCGCGCGCGATGCGCTGCAGGACAGGCGCACGCACGCCAAGAGCCAGCGCCACGCCGGCCGCCACCAGCTGCTCCTGGGCCAAGCGCGCTACCCCGCCCGCCACCAGCAGCAGGTCTGGCTCCAGACTGAGGATGCGGGCGCAGCACTGACGCAGGTATTCTCCTTCCTAGGAAACAAATATTTTAAAAATATACTGACATAAATAAACATAGAAATGCCAGAAGGCGTTAAGTGACAGAATCTACCTATTTTGACAGTAAAATAAACATTGTTTATTTTACCGGATAAACATTGTTTTAATAGTGTGATACAATGTAAGTATCCATGATGATTTGCTAAGGGGGTATTCCTCTTGTTAGGATAATAGGATAACGGGTATTTATGATTTACAATTTATTTAAATATTTATAAACTCTGAGTTTACTATTCCATACTCTAACCCAGTGGTTTTCAACCTGTGGCACGCGAAGCAAAAATTGGGAGTACGCAATAACATGACACAAATGTATTTGTTCAATTTCGCATGTTGAATCTTGGTTAAAAGGGCCCAAAGTCACGTTACATTCTGTATAAAATTGCATTAATTGTATTTGTTTGTTTGTTAAATTCATGTAAAAATGTGAGTATAAAAAAAATTACAAATGAAACAAATCTTTCATTACACGTGTACGCAAGATAGATAGAGGATACAGGGTACAACACATTTGTAGTAAGAGACAAGGAGTGTGCAGGCTCAAAAAGGTAGACAACTTTTTTTTTACATGAATACCGCACTAGAGTCCCAACTGCTCCCGTCTGGAGCCAGGGAGACTATCGCATCCCCAATTGGGGTATGTTGTGAGGCTGAAGGCAGTGGGGAGGGGAAGGAGATAGGGAAGAGGAAGGTGGGGAAGTACCTGGCTATTCAGATCTGGTCACCAAACACGGCAGAAGCCATGTCAAGCAACGTTTCAATTCTGAATGGTGGTCTTACACCAGGGCGATACTGAGAGTATCTTCCACTCTGGAACGTGCCGCAAATATACTAAATATTATTTTTAAATTAATAAATTGTGAAATACACAAATTAATCAAATAAAATTTATTTGCCAGGCCAGGATTCGATCCCGCGACCTTCGGAAAGCGAGTCAAGCGCCTTACCGCTGAACTACGCCGGTCGTCTGCTGCTCTAACCTATGAATAATGGCTATATATCGGATAAGTTAGCAGAGTTTTCTACCTATTGAGAGTATTCAACCTCCGCGGTCGAGGAGTAAGGCTCTCGATTAGCAATCTGAATGTGCGCAAATAAATTTTATTTTAATAATTTGTTAATTCACAATTAATTAATTAAAAATAATATTCAGGTATACATAACATCCAACCTCGCCCTTTTCATTAACTTCTTGCACAGCAAGATGGACGATAAGGAGCAAGTTGATACTATGTATACAGACTTCTCTAAGGCCTTTGACCGCGTAATTCACTCAATTCTTTTGAAAAAACTTATCCTACTTGGTATACATGGCGACCTATTAAGATGGATTAAGTCCTACATTAGTAATCGCAATCAGGTAATATTAATCAACGGTGTCTACTCTAAGTCTATGGAGGTAATATCCGGTGTCCCGCAAGGTTCCCACCTAGGTCCGCTTCTCTTCAACATTTATATAAACGACATTGGATCATGCTTTCAAAATTCCGAATTTGTGCTTTACGCTGACGACATGAAAATATTCAAAGTTGTGCATTCTCTTTCTGACTGTGATGCGTTACAAAGTGATCTAGATAGGCTTTGCAAGTATTGCAAAGTTAACTGTTTAGATATCAATGTTTCCAAATGTCATACTATGACATTCACCAGAAATAAACATGTTATTAAGTACTCTTATTCACTCAATAATGAACCTGTCATCTCGAAAACGGAATGTAAAGATCTTGGTGTGTACCTCGATAGCAAACTTATATTTAATAAGCACATCGACTCAATCGTTCACAGGTCATATAAAATGCTTGGTTTTGTTCTTCGCATAAGTAAAATGTTCAATAACCCGCGTACAGTAATAATGTTATATTTTGCATTAGTCAGAAGTACACTGGAATATGCTTCGCCAATTTGGAACCCGCAATACAAAGTATACATAGATAGCATAGAAAATATTCAAAACAAATTTATAAAATATCTTACCTTTAAATTCAACAATAACTTTGAATGCACATTTCAAACATTGCAACAAAGGCGAGCAATAGCTGATTTGACATTTATACACAAAATTTTAAATAATAACATTGACTGTACCGAACTTCTTTCCCTAGTTAATTTTAATATACCCTTAAGACGTACACGTCATACAGAACTATTCCACACGCTTAATTACAAGACAAATGCAGCATCTAATTCACCAATCAATCGTGCTCTTCATAAGTTCAATATTATTGGTCTAAATTCCAACATCGACATTTTCTCTGATTCACTGCCCAAATTTAAAAAGAGCATCTTGCGAATATTATAATTTGTTCAATGCGCACACATACATACACACATACTCACACACTCACACACACACCTTCCCACTACATACATCACCCGGTAATTACTTAATACGCATACCATAAATAAGACACTACAATGAAACACATAATAGGTACCTACCATGTAATATACTTATAAATTGTAATTTTTTAAACAAATTATCTTTTGTACTGTTTGTTTCTGTTAATAAATAAAAAATAAAAAAAAATAAATAAATAAATATACATATTTGCGGTAAGTTCCACAGTGGAAGATACTCTCTGTACTGCCCTGGTGTAAGACCACCATTCAGAATTGAAACATGGCTTTAGCCGTGTTTGGTGTCCAGATCTGAATAGCCAGGTGCTTTCCCACCTTCCACCTTCCTACAGAAACTTTCGCGGCATGCGTACAACAAATCGCCAAAGTATCATCGCAAACGGATGAATGGTATAGGAATTCACACGGGACAAACTAAAAAAACATTCATTTTTATATATGAAGATATGGAGAATCTATATCCCAGCATTTTTTTTTAATCTATGATTACTTGCAAATAAATGATTCTACCTGCATGATCACAGGCTCCAGCGAAACCAGTTTCCCCTCCACACGTTGGTATCCGATGGAGCAGTTGAGCAGCAGGACTCGGGGGCAGTTAATGCGCGTGGGCATGCCGCGGTGCGCCACGTTCTTGGAGAAGACCACTCCGGGCACTGTGCCGCACTCGGCCACCGTGCCGCCCGCCACGCGTTTCACCCGCACGCTACGTCTGATGTCCCACTCGCTGCCGCCCACGTCTGGACAAAGAAACGTTATATTAATTAATAGTACACAACTGCTAATCCTGTACAATTTGCAATTGTGCCCCTCTGCTGAATTTGGCAGTCACCTATGGTCTGGAACCCTAAAATACTGTAAAAAAAACCTTGACTCTGTGCAGAAACGGGCAGCCTTTTTTTTACATTAACTACACACAGGAGGAAAATAATTTCCCTCGGGGCCCATTAGCCTGTTTGATATATTCCCCTTTAGAGCACAGGCATCAGGTGGGAATGCTGTTCTTGTTCTACTGGTATTTCAACGGAAGATGCTCCGATGAACTAGCACCATTGATCCCTTCGGCATTGGTGCATATTTGGGAAATGTGAAAACATTTCGACCCATTGGAATAACAAGGTTCCATCTGTCGCGGTAATGTTGTGCGATAATAGAATCTATAGTAAGCTACTTTAGAGTTCATTATCGCATGACGTTATGGCGACAGATGAAACTTTATCATACGAGAACATGTCATTTTTAGTGAAACGGTTTGGTATTTCATTTCATTTGCTGGCCTCTGTGAATATGGTTCTATTCAAGGCCCGTGTTCACTCTTTCCTCTCCTCAAAAAGACCCCCCACACAGCATCCTCAAAGATGGTATAGGTAATGGAGACAGACATAGGACCTGTGGAAGCAATTTTGTAACTGAAGTCCAAAAATTTTTGGCAATACATGTAGTAGATTCTCAATTCAATTTCAGATAATAATGGTAAAATTACCCAGAGTGATCATATTAGCTGTCTGCAGACAAAGGGGCAGCAGTACGGAGGCCCAAGACAGGCTGAGCCCCGCACGCGCCAGCCCCTGCAGCAGCACCAGGCGCAGGTGCTCCGCCCCCGCCCCCTCCACCAGGGGGCAACACGGACGACAGTCGGCCTTAGAATCTGCCGGAGAGAGTGACTCGTGTAAGTACTTGCACAGATTTATAATATGATTTTTATTACTAAACATAACCTGTGTCAAGGGAATAATTGATTACCTGTAGTGTACTGATTATCCGTGTGGTTTCAGCTTCTTTCGATAGATACGATAGGTTAGTTTGTAATACAAACTTCTGCCATATCTCAACAGATGGCAGCTGAGTTCGTATTATCAGACCAATACTAGCTATCGCTGTTCAAAAGAGTTAGAGCGAAGACTTAGACACAAACAGTTATGATGATGGCCAAAGGCTCCAGGAAGGTAGGGCAGGCTTCCGCTATCGGTCCACCGGAGCGCCAGAACTATTTAGAATCTAGCCTAGTATGGACATCTATCCGGTTTAATAAAAACCAGTAATCAAACAAACAAATAAACAAACTAGTATATGTTTGCCCTGAAGAAGGAACAGTCATTCCGAAACCGGTCAGCGCTAATAAAATATAGTGGTTCTAACAAAGACATATTGTTTCATTTAAACTAGTAATCAGTCGAACTTTGAACTTATTGGAAGATACCCAACACTTCTCAAGTTGTCTAATATTGGAAGTTAAGAGACACAACAGTACCTATCGCGAATATCACTTGCATATAATATAACTTATTTTATCAGAATATCAACTGTCCGAGGGATAAATTGGCAGAGGGATCAACTGTCCGGCGGGTGAACTGTCCGGCGGATCAACTACCCGAAGAATCAACTATCAGCGGGCCAATTGTCACTGGATGAATTGTCATGGAACCATTTAATGTGTACATTAACGTCTTCGTACAAGAGCTGAACGATACACAAATTAGTTTTAAGATTTTCACGGCCAAAAGTATTTTTGTTATTTGTTAAGCTAAAGAAGGAGGTAGCGCAACATGGCATAACACCCCAAAAACAAATAACGAAGAAACACAAATTGGTTACCATATCTGTGGACAAGGCAGTAAAAACATTAATTATGCAGATGACATGGTGCTGCTGACAAATGAAGTGTTCACTTAAGAAAGTGTAAAATGACAGATGTTACTGGTTCAACAAGGAATATTGAAGATATGAATAGAAATTAAAATTAAAATCGCTCACCTTCTGTCTGCAGGGGTAGATTTTCTTCAGATTCAGCGTTGGAAATCTCTTTCACATCTGAAAAGATAAAATACAATAATTTCAAATCCATGTACGCATACAGTACAGTACTGTAGAATAAGACTCTCATCGTACCTCGAATGCAAGCCCGTAAATCTAAGAGTTTGAAAAATGACTTTACACAACCAAAGTCAAATGTGTGACCCATAGCGTTTAGGACTTGTTGATGACATAGTATCTAAAATGAATGTGATACTAATGATTTAAACAGAAATAAACTCTTATATTGTATAATTTGGTTTTATTTACTGATAAGAGGTACACTCGCATTACACTCGCTTTGCAAAAGAAACAGAGAGAATATTGTTACACATATATTTTAATCACAACAAAAGTCAAGTTAGAGTTGACTGCAAAAGGGCGGGAAATTTAAATCCAACACTCCCTCTAAATTTAAGCCTTCTTATATTTAAAAAATCTTAATTAACTGGGTATTAATTACCCTTTGAAATAAGACATACAACTTTCGAAATAATTTTTACATATTACTTTTATGTACTTGTAAGCTGTAATTGTGCATTCCAAGTTTAGATCTTAAAAATTGAAATTTATCCTTTGGCAATGCTTTGGTAAATATATCTGCATATTGATTATCACTACTTACATATTTTAGATCAATAATTTTTTGATAATATTTTTCTTTAACAAAGTGATACTTGATGTCGATATGTTTACAGCGTTTATGGAAGTTTATATTTTTGATAACACTGATCGCACTTTGATTGTCTAAATGTAAGCACATTGTGTCTTGTTTATATTCACCAATATCACATAACAACTGTTTTATCCACATAGCCTCTTTGGTTGCGGCACAGGCTGCCATAAATTCCGCTTCTGTTGTTGACAGGGCGACTGTTTGTTGTCGTTGGCTAGACCATGTTACAGCTGCTCCATTTTTGATGAAGACATAGCCCGTGATTGAACGCCTTGTATCTGGATCATTGGCGTAGTCAGCATCACTATAACAAGTCACTACTGGTGGCTGTGATGTGGATGAGTAATACAGTCCATACTCTTTTGTGTCTTTCAGATATTTGAGGATTTTCATCACGGCATTCCAGTGTGTTTTATTGTAACAGTTTAAAAACCGGCTCACCAGGCTCACAGCAAACATAATTTCAGGTCGACTCACTGTAACTAGGTGCATTAGGGAACCCACAGCTTCTCTGTAAGGAGTGTTCTTTTCTGGATCTCCATCTCCTTTTTGTAACTTCACATGAGGGTCCACAGGAACACTGTTGGGGCTGGCATCGGTCATGTTAAACCTGTTCAATATTTGTTCCACATATTTAGTTTGATGTATGAAAATACCATTGCCGATTTTCTCGATTTGCATTCCTACAAAATTACTCACTGAATTCACTATTTTTACATCAAATACAGTTTTTAGGTCATTAGTTATTTCTTTTAGTACCGATTCATCTTTAGAAAATAACAAGCCGTCATCAACATACAGGCAAAGGTAGCATTTCTTATTGTTGACTTGACCAACATAAACACACATATCAGCTTTGCTGTTGACAAAACCAAATTTCTTTAAAATCGAGTCAAACTTCTTATTCCAGCAACGGGGAGATTGCTTTAAGCCATACAGAGACTTGTTGAGCTTACATACCACATTGCCTTCACTAGGCAGACCTTCAGGTGGAGTCATAAATATAGTCTCTTCAAGCTCACCGTATAAGAATGCGGTTTTGATGTCAAGCTGGATGATTTTAAGGTTATACTGGACAGCCATGGATAATAGTAAACGTATCGAATCATACCTTACAGTTGGTGCAAAGGTTTCGGTGTAGTCGATACCTGCTGTTTGTGCAAATCCTTTTGCACAAAGTCGTGCCTTAAACCGTGGACCCGTTGACTCCTCCTTTATTCGGAACACCCATTTGCATCCTATCACTTTGGCATTTGGAGGTTTTTCTATCAATATCCAGGTTTCATTCTTCTTATGTGCATCTAGTTCTTCATCAATTGATTTTATCCATTTTTCTTTATTTTCTGAACCAATTGCTTCTTTATATGTTTCCGGAACTTCAGGTGTAAAAGAACACAGGTAAGTACTTTCTTCAGGTAAGTTTAAGCATTTGTTTCTAGGTCTCAACGTCACACTTCTTACTTCAGGTGATTCCATACTGGTATCTGGTATGTATTCACTATCAGAAGTGGATTTGTCTCCTTTTACAGATTCATATGAACTTTCTGAGGCGCAATCATCATCTTTTGAAATTTCTTCTTCTATTTCAGTTTTCTTCGTGGATAATTCTACAGGAACAAAGTCTCTTTTCACAGAAGATTCGAGAAATGTAGCATCTCTACTTTTTATTACTTTTCTGGAATTCGGCAGTATGAATCTATAACCCTTTGTGTGGTCACAGTATCCAATGAAGATCATCTTGTGTGCTTTTGGATCCCATTTTTTGCGCTTTTCTTTAGGCAGGTGAACCATTGCCTCACATCCAAATATACGCATATGATTCACATTTGGTTTCAGGCCACACCACATTTCCATGGGAGTTTTGAACAACAAGGACCTCGTTGGAGAACGATTGATAATATAAGCGGCAGTGTGTATTGCATCAGCCCAATATAACTTTGGCAGTTCAGCATTGAGGAGCATACACTTTGCTCTTTCCACCAGTGTTCTATTCATGCGTTCCGCAGTCCCATTCTGTTCTGGTGTGTACGGTGTAGTTGTCTGGTGTATGATTCCAGCACTTTTCAGGAAATCGGAGAAATTTTTGTTATCATATTCTAGGCCATTGTCTGTCCGAAGAATCTTTATATGAGTATCCAGTTGATTCTCAACTTCTTGTCTAAATTCTTTAAATTTTCCAAGAGCTTCAGATTTGTTGCGGAGAAAGTATACAAAAATTTTCTTTGAGTAGTCATCGAGAAAAGTTATAAAGTATCTTGCACCACCAAGAGATTGGGTTTCCATTGGCCCACATATATCAGAGTGAACCAATTCAAGGGGTTTGCTAACCCTTGTTCCTTCACTTTTAAAAGATAATCGTGTCTGTTTACCTTCCTTGCAGGTTATACATGTCAGATTTTCTGTTTTGTTTGAGAAAGTTACATGTTTAGTATTTTCAGCCATTTTCATTAAACTGTGAAAATTCAGATGCCCCATTCTTTGGTGCCACAGGTAAGCATCTTGTTCTTCAACATTAGTCATGTGAGCATGCCCTCCAGGCATGTTCAGCCGGTACATGTTGTTAACAATACTTGCAGTTGCTACTATTTGATGCTTGCTGTTCAAGATGACACAGCCGGAGTTATCAAATTTTACTTGGCCACCATTTCGAATAATTTGTCCCACAGATAGCAGATTGGTTGCTAGTTCAGGGACATGTAGAACATTTGTAAACAGAATCTTATTTTCTTTGCCTTTGTCATCATAAACATCTAAACTCACTTCTCCCGAGCTTTGCACAGGTAACACTTTATTGTCTGCAACTCTAATATTCTTTATTACAGGAGTTGATTTCTTTTGAAAGAGATTCTTGTTCTTCGTCATATGAGCTGAGGCGCCTGAGTCTATGTACCAGGCATCATCATAATAAGACGATGCGATAAACACAGCAGCATAGGGTGAGGTAGGTTTCTGTACCTTGTTTTTGGGATTTGATTTACATTCAGGACTCTTATGGCCATATTTGTTACAGGTAAAACATCTCGGACCCTTGGTTTGTTTCTTGTCATTGTTATGAAACTTTTTATTTACTGCGAAGGCTGTTGTGTTGTTTTCAGAATTTCTCACATCTTGCAATAATTTTGCTTTAACAGAATCTGCATTTATCTTTGTGCCAGAGCTTTCAATTGCTATAATCATTGGCTGATATGAGTCGGGCAGACCGGAGAGCAGCAAAGTCCCGAGCCACTCGTCGTCCACTTTGAAGCCAATATTTCGAAGCTTGTGAGCTGTCGACATTATCTTGCTCACATATTCTTCAATATTTTTACATGCACTGAGCGAGGTATTGCACAAATCACGCAGCAGACCAACCCGGCGTGTCAGCCCGGAATCATCAAATGCCGCTGCCAGTTTATCCCATACTCCTTTTGCTGTGCTTTCTTCTTGTATGTGTACATAATTAATAGGATCGACAAGAAGAATAATTTTTGTTTTTGCTTTTGTGTCTTTTTTTGTGTCGATCACTGCCGATGCGTCGGCTGTTATACAATCCCACAGCTCTTCGTGTTGTAAGTATGTTTTCACTGCAAACTGCCATGTTGCATAGTTCTCACGGCCGGTTAACTTTTCAATTAATGCCAGTGAATTGTTCGTTGCCATTTTTATGCATAAAAACACCGACTTAAAACACTTTGGAATATGATTTGAGAAAGTCACGTTTTTGGGAGTTGAGGTTATTTCTTACTAATAGTCTTTTCACTGCTAGTTTATCAGAAGAAACTTTCACTGAATATCTCTGGGCTATTTCTGGGCCCATAACCTAATGATTTAAACAGAAATAAACTCTTATATTGTATAATTTGGTTTTATTTACTGATAAGAGGTACACTCGCATTACACTCGCTTTGCAAAAGAAACAGAGAGAATATTGTTACACATATATTTTAATCACAACAAAAGTCAAGTTAGAGTTGACTGCAAAAGGGCGGGAAATTTAAATCCAACAGATACATATTGAAAATTAATTACAACAAAATGTTAATTGGTACAAGGTTTCAAGTATGTATGTACAGAGATGAATTTTTTTTTTTTTTTTTTTTTTTTATTTATTTATTAGATTAAATATACATTTAGTACAAAAATTTGAGTAGACCCACAAAGCTGTCATATGACAGCTTGTCTGCAGGTTCTAACAATTTAAACATTCTTAATATAATATCTGAGAAAATATTTGTAAATACATTTATAGTTTTAAGGAAACATTAGAATAGATCACATAGTAATATTAGATATTTTAACTTACAATCATAATATATAAGATATTTCAATATATCTGCCTAATAACAAGATATGTAGGCAGCTATATTAAGATATTCAAAGATACATGGAGTTTTCGTTCATTAACCATAGTTTTATCATTTTAGGACTTAGTCTCTCATTTTTTTCAAATTTTATGTTTTTATTGATTTTATTGAAAATCACTGGTATTAGATATTCAAGAGTACGGCTTCCATATTTATTTAATATTCGAGGAGTTTTTAGGCCCTTTCCTTCTCTAAATCTTGTGGTATGTTTGTGTACAAGTAGGTGTTTGTAAGGGCTTTCCCCCATATTATCCATAATAGTAGTGAACCAGTGGAGACCTTTTATTGTAAGTAGGCTCTCTGAGCCATACAGTAGTTTTAAGTTATGTCTCTGTTTGTAAATATTTGTTGTGACAATTTTTTTTATTATGGCAGTTTGTAAATTTTCAATATATTTAATGTAAGTAGTGCTTGCATGTCCCCAAGTTCGAATACCATATCTAAGGATGGATTCGACCATAGAAAAATATATGAGTTTAAGAGTACAATGAGGCAAAATAAATTTTAATTTGTAAAAGTTACTAGCTAAGGATCTGAGCTGGTTACAAATTTTAGCCACTTGTTTATCCCACTTAAAATTGTTATCAACAATTATTCCCAGATAAGTATATTCATTTGTGAAATCTATTTTTTCACAGTCACAAACATTAACAATTCCTCTATGTATACAGTCAAAGCTATGAGCGGTTATTTTAGGAACATTCCACATTTTCAAACTTGGTGATTTTATGTACATGCATTTGGTTTTTTTCACATTAATAATTAATCCTACATCATGAGCCCATTTGAGAAGCTCGTTAAAATCTCTTTGTAATTCTTGTATAGCTATTTCAGGATTTTCATGTGATACAACAAGAGCAGTATCATCAGCAAAAATGAATCGACGAGCTTTTTTGAAAATCTTACACATAGCAGTTACATATATAATATATAATTTTGGACCTAGAATTGACCCTTGCGGTACTCCCGATTTGATGTATCTTGATTTACTTATTATATTTAAAATCTTAACACTCATTTTTCTATTTTTCAAATAGTTTTTGAAGAACAAGAGGAGTTTACCCCGGATACCTATAAATTCAAGTACTTTAATTATTTGTAAATGGCTAAGTGTGTCGAAAGCTTTTGAGAAATCAATAAATAGAAATCATATTATAAATTGCTGATATTTAACAAAATTATCACCTCGGTGGGTAAGGGTATGCTGTTGACAGCTATCTCATAAACAAGGCATGAATCAAAAAGGGAGGTTACAACAGAGCACTTAGCAGCAGCAAAATAATGAAGTGGAATATGTTCCAGTCTTCATTAATTGGAGAAGAAACAAGAAAAGAACGATATGTACCTTTTCTCTGTCCTCTCACCAGCCTTGCTGAACTATCGGCAAGATTAAGGTCCAGGCAATAGGAGGAGGTACTGCCGCTCATCTCTGGGCTGCATCCTAAATATTATATCAATGTAAATACACATCATCATGTTTAACACATTCACAAACACAACACCTATTGACGTTATTTTAGAAGAGATGTGCTATGACACAATGTCTCATTGACATCGTTTTAGAGAAGATATGATAGATATAACGTCTTTTTGGTGTCATTTTAGAGGAGATGTGATATGACACAATGTCTTATTGACATCGTTTTAGAGTAGATATGATAAATATAACGTCTTATTGACGTCATTTTAGAGGAGATGTGAAATGACACAATGTCTTATTGACGTCGTTTTAGAGGAGATATGATATGATTAGAGACACTGATTCATCGCATTAACGATAAATTCGCGAATTAAAGAGATAAATGGTGTTTTTAGCGATAAAAACGTTAAAATGCGAAATAGCAGCGATTTTTACAACAAAACTCAACAAAATGCGAACTTTTTTAGTAATGCGAGCAAAGGTACAAATTTCGGGTTTTTGAACAACTTTGATATGTATTTTGGCAACTTTGATATGTATTCATTTGACATTTGTTGACGAAGTGTGTGGCCAATTTGTCAAATTGGTAAATGTATTAGAAAGGTCAAAATATCCATACGCTCATTAGCTTTGGGAGGACTTGGTGTCCCTAAGCCTTTCTTTACAAAAATTGAGTGATGGTGTTTTCCCTGCCAAAACCTTAAAGGCTGTGCAGGAGGTAAAGAACCGGGTTGTCTTAACCCAAATAAAAACTCAAATAAGAGAGAGTTGTCAGAAGAGTTCTGTGAAACTGGCATCTCATATGCTGAACCGTCAAGACAACAGCACTAATCAATTTCTTGAGCACGCAGGTAAAATGTTCAATCCTGCAATTGTAGGTCAGAATGTCCAGTTATCAGATGCTATTCTTTTTAAGCAAGTAAAAGTAGGCTTGCTCCAACGTTTAAATCTGTTGATGACAGTAAATTCCTGGAAGGTAACAGGTATTTTCAAAGACAGCTTGTAGAGCAAGTGAGGGATAGAGTCACTGTAGACATAATTCAGCTACTCTTAGCTGTAAAAATTATTCACAGAGAATTTGCTGAGGCAGCTCTGATGACTGTGTGGGCCCCTGTGAATAGTGTTGACGCAGAAAGATTTTTTAGTTGCTATAATCTTGTATTGACAGATCGTAGAACGAACATGACACTCTCTACTGTAGAAACATGTGCCATGTTGAGTTTTAACCAATAATAAAATAAACATGTTTCAGGTGATTTTGCCAATTTAATTGTTTTTCCCCTCTTGCCGACTCCCATTCCTTGACGTTATACAATTTAGCTATAAACGCTATGAAAATGCAAAATTAAAGCTATAAAAGCTATTTTTTCAATAATTAATGCTACATTTCTTAAAAATTAAAGCTATGAATCAGTGTCTCTAGATATGATACAATGACTTATTGACGTTGTTTTAGAGGTCTTGTGATATGAGACAACGTCTTGTTGATATCGTTATAGCGGAGATATGATATAACACATCCAAGGTTTACATTTTTCATTAATGATTTTCATGACAAAACACATGTGATAGCATGTGTCATATCAAAAAACCTCTATTTACAGACGTTTTCTGGCAAGTGTCAATCAACTTGAGGACTGCTAATCTTGCTTTCTTTAACAACTTTTATTAGCATAAGTAAGAGAAAAAATGGTAACAAATAAATTTTTAAATCATGTAAACATATTGTTTAATAAATCAATAAAGAAATTGACTTACCAGGATCGGATGAGGTCTGAAAGTGTGAACTAACGGGTTTGTACAGGGTGTAGTCTGTGAAGGAAGCTTGTTCCGTAACACACTCCATGAGGCCCTCACTCAGCAGGGCCTGGCAGACAGTTAATGCTTCCCCCCTGGAATAATTCATATATATATATTATGTAACCCTGGTAGTGGAAAGTGGTTAAAATAATGCCATTTCATTGTAATTCACACTTATGCCCATCTTCCACTCATGTTGTGTACTTACTCTCATAGCATACAACTTGTCGCGCGCCGTCCGTACAATCTCACTCATAACTAAACAGTTGCCGTAGCTGTCATTTTTATATCCAGCCATTTTTTGTTGACTGTTTTATTCTTAACATTTATTTATTTACACCCTTTTTAGGGGCTTTTACAGAGTAAAAATTATACAGTACATATTTAGTATTCTGGGAAAAGATGAGTACATATGGTAGTTAGTCCCAGAATTTCTGCACTGAAATAAATCCAAACTTCTAGTATTACGTAACGGAATCTGAAAGCTAATCAATGCAAGTAATTCTGGACTATCAACTGCATCATTTAAAATTTTGTATAGAAATACCTAGTTGGTGAAACACCTCAAGTTGGTGAAAATCCTCCTGCCTAACAATTTAAGCACGCTTAAATCATTTAAAGGTGTTGTAGTTCAACAAAATTGCTGCTATACCCATTTTAAAATTTAGAAAACGTAAGAATTTAATTTGTATTCTTTAAATAGCTTGAACATGAATATTATAATGTAGGTTCCAGGCGAGAGAATTATATTCAAGTTGACTTCTAACAAAGGCAAAATATAACAGTTAAATACACTTAAGAGCGTTTAACCAGCCAGCGGACGAAAATCCACATTTCGTCGAAAGTTGTTCTTACGATCGTACAGGGCGGTTACAATGAGAAAGATTAATTATTCTCCGTACCAGCTTTTTAAAATTATAACTCAATATCGAATTTATTTCAATCCAAATTAGTTTTAATTTATACCTTCATCCAAAAATGCTGAAAGGCGTGATGATAAAACTATTAAAATAATGTACTTTTTGTAATTATTTTTTGATTATAAGTATTTATCATTTTTCAATAATGTCTAAATTTAATAAGAATGTTAAAAAAATCTGAAATATATTAGTTTGTAAGTGCGCAAATAAATACACAAATGGACCAATTTTCGTCAAGAAACACATGTACGTAATATTTTTTAATGATTTTATTGAAACTAAAATTAAAATTCTAAAACATGCGTTTGCTAGATAATGTGTTGATTTATTTTACTTCATGATTATATTATTTGAAATGGGTGTGGTATAATACAAAATCTTTTTTGAAAATTTAACAAATCTGCCAACGACCTATGTAATAACCTTATTATACTAAAAATTAAAAAATTTTCTCAAAATTTATTACATGCGAATGCTAGATAAAAGAACAATCTTTCGAAATCCATTTATAATTTTTTGTGGAAAAGAGTCAATACGTCTAAAATCTGATTTGCAAATGACATATTTCTGGTTTTCTCTGGTAATGCCCTCTTAACATTGATCTAAAGCACATGCATTGTTACAAAATGTCTGATACAAGTGAAGCCATGTTTAAAGCCTGGACGACATGCTTGGGGGCAATCATGTCTGGCTGTTCGCAGGAGAATGGCATCATTGACGAGTTTACAAAATGTCAGAAATGTATTCCTGTGTACGAACCACCGCTTAGATGTACATCGGTAGTCGCCAAGATATTTGAATCGTCAAGTATTGGATACTCTTGTGAAAGAAGTAACTTAAATAATATAAGTAACTCATAATTAAATATTTTTTTTAAATACAAGGCATTTGTAAAGAAATAGATAAATATTACATGGAAGCTACGAAGTGTTGATCCTGAAGCCATTGCAAGATGTCGCCGCCTCTCCAAACGCCGGGATAGCGAATCAAGCGATACCTGCAAACATAAAGAATAATGAACGGGATTTATATGCATAATTCTACCAAAAAGATTTACCATTAGGTTGCAGTGTTCTCTAACCCTTTTCAGTAGGTACTGGTTAGCACTTTGACTTGAAAATTTATTGATTTCTATTTATTTTGTATGTGTATAGTAAATGGTTTATTTACTATATTATGGTGTTTCAAGGACATCCCACCAGAAGAACTAACACACATAAAATCCAATAATAGATTTTCTAACTTACTCATGACTTAAAATTCATAACTTAAAATTATTATAAAAAAATAAGGGTCCTGTACTGTGAGCTAACAAGTTTATAAAAATACAACATTGTAAATGTTAAATAGAGAATAAATAAACAAAAATTTTAACAAAACCAAAAAACGACTTCAAAAAATGCACTAAAAAGTAAAAAAAAAAATTTTGTGTTCTTCTACAACTTTATAATCAACTTACTTTTTCTACTCATCAATATGTAGGTAGAAGAACACAAAATTATTTTTTTTACTTTTTAGTGCATTTTTTGAAGTCGTTTTTTGGTTTTGTTAAAATTTTTGTTTATTTTTTGATTTTTAGTGAATCTGAAGTACACTAACTAATTCGATTAAGATTCGGCCGAGTATCGTAAATTTGTTCTTCAGAATTGGAGAGTTCCGTTACTTTGTCATGGATCCCATAATCAGAACCTAACCAAACTCTCATCAAACTACCCTTGAAGTACATCCTTTTCAATAAAAAAAGAATCATCGAAATCGGTTGGCGTGATATTGAGTTATTCGTCCATTTGTCGCGCACATACTTGATGCAAATTTAAGACTTATATGATTTTCTCATGGATGCCATTGTCAGAACTGGACCAAATTAAAATGGGACCACACGGGAAGCACCAGCTTTCAAATAAAAAAAGAATCATCAATATCGGTTCACCCAGCCGAAAGTTCTGAGGTAACAAACATAAAAAAAAAAAATAAAAAAATACAGTCGAATTGAGAACCTCCTCCTTTTCGAAGTCGTTTAAAAAGACTTAAGAACACAAATATAAACTAATAACCTGCTTAATAAATTTAAAAACATAAAGTATTCAAAAATGTATCTTCACTACACAATAGCAATAATAATAATATACCTACAACTCAAAGTGAACACATTACAGTAAACTGGAAAGGATGTACAGCAATAACATGATAACTTGCAAAGGGGTATTTAAAATTATTTAACATTAACTATGACATATTTCTTTAAGGTTCTTTAATTACGCAAGAATATGTCTATATCATTAAAATTCTTATCAAATACATTGCATGCTCTGAATATAAAAGAATTTTGTCTGAGATTGGTAGATTTTTTAAGATGAAAAAGGTGATTTTTCTATAGTTCTAACGCCTGGGACTCTAAAATTAATCTCAGTCAAAAGGGGCGAACAATCAATAAAACCATTGATAATTTTATGAAGATATATTATATCATCTAGTTTTTAATGATTTAAGTCCATAAATGTCAATTGAGCTGTTTACGTCATGGTAACCAACACTAAACTTGAAATTTAAATGATGGCAAATTTTCTCTGGATGGCTTCAATGCTTTTAATGTAAATATTATATTGAGGATTCCATATTTGAGAAGCTAATTCAAGATGACTGCGAACATATGAAAAATATGTGTTTGAATGTTCTTGAATTATTTTCCAATTAAAGAAGTGTAAGGAAAAATGCATGATATTGACCTCTGATGCTGCAGTGGCAGTGACCTGCAGAGCTGCAGGAAGATCTCGGGTAAGCTTTGGGGGTGCGGCCGCCCTTCCCCGCTGTCTGAGCTGGCCCCCGTCTCCTGCAGGAAGCCTGATTCCTCGCTCTCTCGGGGCAGACGCTCCTATATCATAAATAATAATAAATCAACAGTTCTTTTTGAAAATAACAGAGGTTGCCACTCCTGCTTATAACAATTCCAAACTGGGCAGATATTAGTATAATAATTCTATCAGATATGTTTGTTAATACATAACCTTTAAATTTACATTATAACTCGCATGACGTTGTATTTTAGTTTTTTTATTGTATTTAACCCCCCCTTCCGCGATTCCCACCAAAAATTTATAGATTGCATTGTCATCGACAATATCTGCCGAGTTTCAGCTCAATTGGAATCCACGTCCAAGATTCCACCTAATTTATCCATTCAAGAAAATAAATTCGGAATAGGCCACTTGCATCACATTTTAAGACATTCTGTTTTTTTGACACAAATATTCTAAGACATTCTGTTTTTTTTTTTTTTTTAATCGTTTTTTTGAAACCCTGGCGACTTTTTGAAATTTTCAATCCTAAAATTCAGACCATTTTTTATAAACCGGAAAGACGGGACAACAAAAAGTCAAACCAAATGATAAGTTCGCAGAGAACAAACAATAAATCTAGTGAACGTTAAAAGTCAAATTCAAAAATTCGCCTGAAATCAAAGTGTTGCCATATAAAAAAAAAAAATCAGTGCGGAATTTTACAAAATTAATAGAACATTTTCGGAGACGGGACATTTTCATGTAATGACGTCACGAGCCCAAATAATGGATTTATTTATTAAAAAAAAAACTGCACATTTCTAAAAAATTTTACTAACATTTTCGTAATCTTAGTAAAAAAATCTATGCACACAATTTTTTCCAAGTCGTTATGAAATCCATGCAAGTGGCCTAATCGAATAGATGTATTAAAAAATAAACAAGAATCAATTTGAAGCTATTTATTTTTGCAGAACAGTTATAATACCTTCAGATTATTCTGCAAGGTGTGCAGATCTTGCGACATGCCCTCGCCACCCGTCGTGTGCACATACTCGACCACAACCCGTGCGCAGTGTGTGCAGACGCGCAGCCCGCCAGCGCAGCCGCAAATGTGTCCGGGAACGCGGTGTGAGCAGCAGCGCGCGCAGAAAATCTGGCCACAGATTCGGCAGTGGTGGCGCCGCCTGAAGGCCGAGAAGCGAGTGCCGCACTCGTAACATTCTCGCGACACATGGTCGGGCATCCAGTAGCGGGCGTGCTCCGTGTCGGCATACCGTGCTACGCCCTGGAACATAGGAGGAAACAATTAAAAAAAAAAGACATAGAAGGCGTTTCACAACTATCTAACAACTAATTTTGCAATCAAAAAGACTAAGTGACGTATATGAAATCAATGACTTATACATAACTAGCAGACTCGGCCACATGTTGCTGTGGCTAACGAAACACAACGCCATTACCCAACCTTTATAAAATCCACACCCACCGCTTGCCAGCTGCCCGCTGCCTGAATCGAATATATGAATTTCCCAGCTTTTCTCTACTATAATAAGCATGTATTATACATATAAACCTTCCTCTTTAATCACTCTATCTATTGGTGAAAACCGCACGAAAATCCGTTGAGTAGTTTAAAAGATCTATGCGCACATACATTTTGAGCGACTTCATTTTATACTATGTAATGATGATAATGATAATTTAGACACGTGGTAGCCAAAGACAAGGCAATTGTATTTGCCTTCGATTTCGTACTTTTAGTACTCAACTGCCATGTGTCGCGTAAGGACATGTCCTACCAGTAATTAAATTGCATTAACCCTTTCCACTCCAAGCCTTTTTTGTTTTTATTCTGCCAGCTCCACGCTAAAATTGCGTTTTTTTAAATTTTAGTTATTTTTTGTAAATAAAATTGACATTCCAAAATGATCATTAGTTTTCATTAAGATTTATATTTTCAGCCTTTGGCCTTTTCGACACATCTCGCTTTATTTTTTTTAAGACATGATGGGATCGAGAATTATTTCACTAATACACAATCAAGTTATAGAAAATAGAAATCACAAATAATCAATTTATTAATATAATTACAAGTGTACTTTTGTAACATCAATGCCAGCGCCTCTATCTGCAGTGAGGCACAGCCCTAAATAAAACTCATCCAATCCTCGACCATAGTACTAAAGTATCGTGTTATTCTAGAATGTGTCTTTCAACCGTGATTCAAAAATTTTAGTAAAAAAATTCTCCTATTTTAAAATTGTCCACAAAAAGAAGTATGTGTCACTCGATATTGGAGCTGATTGAACAAAATCAATGTCAAGTGACACTCGACATTGGGGTGCAAAGGGTTAAAAAGTGACAAAATGCCCTCACATGTGATGAGAAAATGTTTCCATTACACGACAAGCACTAGTAAAAACCAAGGAATAACATTTCATTCGTAAATACACGCAAATTATATATTATTATAAAAAAACACTTACTTCGATTGTTTCCTGTGGGCCTAGTCACTAATTTTTGTAAACCTCCGTTTCATGAAGTTACAGGTTTAGCTACGTCACATACCCGTTGTTGTTGTTATTTAAGTTGGCGAATCTGTCAAAATAACGGGTATGTGACGTAGCTAAACCCGTAACTTCATGAAACGGAGGTTTACAAAAATTAGTGACTAGGCCTCTGAAGATTTTCAGAGCCATTAGAGGAAGTGAGATAGCATATAATCTCTACATATTATAAATTAAAGTCCTCTTCGCGATAAACTCAAAAACTTGCCTCACTTGCCTGCATTTTATTCAATTTAGCGCTGGAAAAGGCCATCCGAAATGCAGGTATACAAACCACAGGCCATATTTTTAACAAGTCTGTTCAGCTCCTTGCTTATGCTGACGATATAGATATCATCGCACGCTCAGAATATGAACTAAAATCGGCGTTTAAAAGCTTAGCTACGTCGGCAAGGAACATGGGATTGGTCATCAACGAGGGGAAGACAAAATATATGCCCGTACATGGACGCCAGAAACCACCAAGTATACAGATAGATAATTATACATTTGAAACTGTCAACGAGTTTGTATATCTCGGTACTATGGTGACAAATGACAACAATGTATCCAGCGAAATCAAAAGAAGAATAGTAGCTGCAAATCGATACTACTTTGGGCTACAGAAGCATATGAAATCTCGCCACCTTACCAGAAAACCTAAAGTCCTGCTTTACAAGACCCTTATACGACCTGTTCTTATGTATGGTTCGGAATGCTGGACAATCAGTAAGGGTGATGAAGGAGCCCTAGAAAGTTTTGAAAGGAAGGTGCTGCGAAGGATTTACGGCCCAGTCTGTGATAATGGAGAATGGCGTATCAGATACAACCAGGAGCTATACGATCTTTACAAGGACCCTAATATCTCCAAGGAAATCAAAACTGGAAGACTCAGGTGTAGGGTTGCCATCTGTCCGGCTTTAGCCGGACATGTTTGGCTTTTTTAGGTCGTGTCCGGCTAAATATTTATATGTCCGGCCTGTCCGGCTTTTGTTAGGCTTTTTGGTTCGCGCGGGTTTTGTCTTCCGAACTTCTGAAATTGGCGGAATATTACTTTCAAAGAGTTTCCTCTTTAATAAACACCCAGTGGACCAAGGAACGCAATAAATTGTACACATTGTATAATTTAAAAATGACATGTCAAGGATTTTATTAAATGATTTCCAAATAAAACGACGTTTTGGATAAATAATAATAATAATAACGTAGTATTTATATAGCGCAGTTTTGTGATATTTCACTTCAAGTGTGCTTGATTATAATTAACTTAAAATTAACCTATAGTGTTCCTTACGAGTCCTTAAAAAAATAATTAAATAATGTGAAATAACGAATATACAAAATATACAAAGCAATTCCTAAAGAACAATATTAACAACGATAGTGAGTGCTGTTTGGCACAGGACAATATATAATGATAAACCATCACGGTGCCATTCAACAAGAATCATTTAAAATAAATTATATAGAATAGGAGGCAGTTAACATTTAGAAATAATACAAATAATACAAAATCAGAGTGCACATAAAACTATAGTAAGGAGGTAATCGAAACCAAACAATTACCAGAAGCTTGAGGAACATGACTTATTAGTAGATTGAAAAGGAGTTAAAATTCATGAAAGGTATGATTTTTTAAATAAGTTTGTTTTTAAAGCTCTTTTGAATTCAGCCAAGTTCTGGATATTAGTAAGAGCTGAGGGAAGTTTGTTCCAAACGAGCGGGCCAGTTACACGAAAAGATCGATCATAGTAAACGGCTCGATTTGACCTAGAAAGTTCGATCAAACGATTAATAACATCTCGATCTGCTGACCTTAGAGTAAGCTGCCTATCGCTTAAGTTTTGTCGGACACATAGTTCCGATATATAGGCTGGCGCCATTCCTTGCAATGCTTTGAAGGTCATTAAGCAGATCTTGAACTCTATTCTTTCAGGGCATCGAAGCCAATGAAGATCCCTTAGAAGCGGGGTTATACGGCAATACTTAGATTCACCAAAAATCATTCTCGCCGCAGCATTAAAAACGGACTGGATTCTATTCAATTGTTTTTTAGGCAAGCCAGCATACGCACTATTACAATAGTCCATACGTGAGACAACGAACGAATTTATGAGTGACTTTGCTCCATCGGAGGGAAGGCAACGCCTTATTGATTTTATCTGCCTTAGATGGAAAAAGCCAGAACTTACAGATTTTGAAATTTGTGAATCAAGAGAAAGACTATTGTCTATAGTGAAACCTAGAAATTTTATTTCTGTAGAAGGGATTATATCTGTGCCCTGAATATGGATTGGATTAGAGTCGATGAGGGCTTGCCTTCCAGGAGAAGCTATCCAAATAAATTCCGTCTTGGTCGGATTAAGTTTGAGTTTATTGACAGACATCCAACTTGAGACTGTGTTAATGAAACTAACCACCTCGTTTTTAAGGACGTCTTTTTCATCCGGGGAACAAAACTTGAAAATGAAACGATCGTCTGCATAGCCTTGTGATTCAAAGCCAGCTGATTGAATGAGTTTCTCGAGGCGATTCGTATAGAGAATGAAAAGAATGGGACCCAAGACAGAACCCTGGGGAACTCCACATTCTATGGGAGTTTCAGGTGAAGTACAATTATTGAAAATTACTGAGGCTACTCGTCCAGACAGGTATGATGTCATCCATTGGAGAACATCACCTCGAACGCCAAATTCGGTTTCAAGCACATTTAATAAAATACTATGATCTACCGTGTCAAATGCCGCACTCATGTCAAGAACAGATACCAAACCCAACTTACCTGCTTCCATCCCGATGATCAAGTCTGAAATTAACCGCAGAAGAACAGTTTCCGTTGAATGAAACTGTCGATAAGCGGATTGATTTTTGGCAAATAGACCGGCGGAGTTCAAGTACCCCACCAATTGTTTGGCAACGATTTTCTCAAGCAGTTTAGAAAGGAATGGTAGATTGGATATTGGCCTGTAATTATCCGTATTGTCAGTATCAAGATTTTGTTTTTTTAGAATCGGAGTTATTATTGATTTCTTGAGTGTTCCCGGTACAAGTGAATTTACTAATGACTTCTGGATAATTGCGGTAATTACAGGCGCTATATCCGGAAGACATTGTTTTAAGAGCCAGGTAGGTATGGGGTCTTGAGTGCATTGCTTGTTAGGGCAAGACTTTATAGCACGCGTGACATCTTCTTCCGTTACTGCTGCAAAAGTAGAGAAGTCACCCGAGAGCGGACTTGATGCTGCGACAGAAGACGATCCTACCACACTGAGGGCCTGAATTTGTTCAACCTTACTTCTAAAGTATGTTGCGAGGCTGTTTGCTTCAAGAGAGGAATCAACCTTATTGTTGCTCTCTCCAGACAGAGTCCTTATGTTTTGCCAAAGTTTTCGAGGGTCCTTTTCTGTCTCAATTTGCTCACACCAAAAGTTAGATTTCTTCTGTGTGACTTCTTCCTTGTAAACTTTTTGCTTAGTAATCCAAAGCTGCCGATTGCTGGAAGTCGGGTTTTGTCTGTAAATCCTCTCAAATTTCCGCATTTCCCTCTTCTTTTGAAGACATTCATCATCGAACCATTTGCTGCAATTCCTAATGCGGCAGACCTTCTCTGTGAAAGGAGCATTTTTATCGAGTAATGCCCGTAGCGTAGAATTATATAGAGTTACTAACTCTTCTGCTTGGCTCTCGTTATACTTTTCCTTATCACAGAGAGGCGACGCTTTCAAATCACTGCAAAATGCCTCGAAGTCGAATTCTCTCCAATTTCTGGAGACAACGGATTTGAACTCTAGTTTTGGAGGATCGAAGGCAAACTCGGATGTGACGAGACGATGATCCGATAGTCCAATGTCAGTAACATTTACGCTATTTGGGGGAAACCCAACCCGGGAAATGATTACATCAAGTGTACCCCCCGCGTCGTGAGTAGGTGAGTTCACCCACTGGTCGCAGCCGAAGTCACGTAGAATTTTGGTGAATTTTAGGGCTAAGGGATTGGTTTTCTTTTCCAAGTGAATATTTACGTCTCCCAGAATAATAACGTCGCAATTATAGTTAGAGGTGCATTCCAGGAGAGATCTAAATTCATTGAAAAAAATTGCGGTGGCTGCACATGACCCGGGACGGTAGATGGAAATTATCACGAGGGATGCGCCATTAGCAGAAGCCTTGCAGCCGACAAACTCAAAAGTGGTATACACCTGACGTATCCCTATACTGTCTAAGCGAATACCATTTTGCGCTACAATTGCAACTCCCCCGTGATTCGTAAAATTAATATTACTTGTGTCGGATTTTATCGGCCTTGCAGCTTCATACACCGAGAACCCACTTGACCGAAGGGTTTTGATGGAGTAGGAGTCAGCATTTTCATGCCAAGTCTCCGATAGCGCCAAAATGTGAATACCTTTGCTAGTTATCAGATCCACAATGTCTTCGTGTTTATTGGCAATTGATCTCGCATTCCAAGCGGCAACATTTAGAGACTTGGGCAGGCGCAAATTCCTGGTTTGTGCTAACCGCAGGTTTTTAACTAATCTAACCTTTCTCCCAGCTCTACAACCTCTTTTTCTTCCTTTCCGTTGGGGAAGAAGTACATTATTGTTATTATCATTATCACTACCATTGTCACTTAAGGGTCGTAAAGCGTACAGTTCGTCCAAAGTATACCTAATCATGATTTACAACCTTACGACCCATTTCGAACAGTTCACACAAAAAATAAGAGGTAACCTTCGGTCATCGGTCCACCCCGGCAGAAAAACATGTGGCATACATCTGTCAGCTCACACTGCACACTGCACTGTTACAGACACTAAGTCTGTTAAAAGTTTTTGAATTAAACTATTACATTCAAAATTTAAAACTGTCTTATCTATTAGAATTTACACTATACAACTATTTTAACATAAAAAACACAACAATTTTAATATTTCACTTATAAGGACGCACTTTCAGAACTCTAGTCTATAAACTACCCCGTCAAAAGAAATAAAAACCGGGAGCCTATGCAGTTACGTGTCTGCAGCTTCTGAGCGCGGAACACTATATATAAAGTAGGTGAAAACGCCAAATGTACAAAATGGTAGATTTTTGTAATTTTTGAATAATTTAGAGAAGTCGAGATTTCATTTTAATTTATGTTTTTCGTTTTTTGTCCACAAAAATAATTATGTTTCATTTTATATCTATTTAACGAAAAATTTTAGTCAACTGTTTAACCAGTAAAAAAGTTATGTTTTGTTTGTTTGTTTTATAAGTTTAGTATGTCTACAGACAGAAGACTCAATATTTTTTATTTTGTTATTGACATTATATTCTATACAAATGTCAACTGATGACAAGGATAAGACTGATTAATGATTGTTGTTATTAAATTGGTTAATGTGTGATTAATAAACAACTGTAACTAATAACAGATTTTTTATTATTATGTATAAAAGTTATGTCCAAAATTATGTACGTACGTCCGGCTTTTAGGGCAAAATGTCCGGCCTTTCAGAGCGCAGAGTCAGGCTTTTTTATTTTAGAAGATGGCAACCCTACTCAGGTGGGCTGGACATATCCAGAGAATGAGCGAAGGAGATATCCCAAAGCGAATTATGGATGGTGCACCTGGGGGTCGGAGAAGAGTTGGAAGACCAAAGCTTCGATGGCTGGATGGAATGGTGAAGGATGCAAGCACCATCGGCATCCGAAACTGGCGCAACGCGGCACAACACCGACAGTCATGGAGGCAGGCTCTGCTGGAGGCCAAGACCCGACCTGGGTTGTAGAGCCACAGATGATGATGATGATGAAAACTCCGTGTAAACTCTTAACTAGACTTCAGCTAGTTAATTAGACAATCTAGGACAGTAGGTCGTCTCATATAGCATTCCGTATTCGTCTTAGTGTAAGCAAGTAAGCGTATCTTGGCATCTCAGTCACACCCGTGATGTAGAATGTAGTATTCGGCGCAATATAAAAACACTGCCGGTTATATATCTATGTCGTTCATAGACACACATTCTTTGAATGTCTATCTTTATCATAGATGAATAACTTTAAAATTTACTAAAAAAACAAGAGTGTTTCTTACTATTTATTCTATCTTGAGTTTTTTGTATAATGGAGAGTCTATAAAATTATATATAAAGTCATTGTATGAAATCAATTGTAAAAACCACCAATCGAAAAGTTGCTGGAAACAGTTTTAGGTGTGTTCGGCGACCAGATCTGAATATTTATGTTTTTCCCGACCCCCTCCAGCCTCAAAACATTTTTTAAATGATTTGTATTAACTCCATACAGGAGACCTTGAAGAATATTGGGTGATTTTAATGTGAACATTAATGAAAAAATAGAAAATAGCAACAAAACTGAATACATCAATTGTATGACTGAACAAAATTTCATATCTTGCATAAATAAAAATACTAGAGAAATAAAAGAACATACTCCATCTTGTTTAGATCACATTTGGGCAAACGTAAACATTAAAGATCTTCACAAACTAAAATCAATTGTTTGGAAAACTAACATAACTGATCATCATTCATGCTTACTTCTGTATAATAATAATATTAAACATAAAAAACATAATTTAGTACCCAAAAAATCAACAATAGACATGACTATTCTCTCTGAAAAACTAAAAATGGAAAATTGGAACAATGTTTTAAAGAGTGATGATACCGAAATATGTTCGAAAAACTTTGAAAAAATCCTGTCACAACACATTAAAAATTCGACAACTGAAATAATAATACACATAAAATCAAAATTAAGATGTTTAAAACCTTGGATTACCAAAGGACTTATAATATCTATCAGAAACAAAGAAAAACTTTATAAAACAACTTTAAAAAATCCCCATGATGAAAAAGCATATATTTTTTATAAAAAATATAAAAATAAATTAACATCTTATATTAAAAAAAGTAAGGAAGAGTTCTTTAAAAATAAAATATTATCTTCAGAAAATAACCATAAACAAATGTGGAAAACTGTGAATTTGGCCATAGACAATACAAAAAAAACACAAAATATTAAGTACATCGAACATGATAAAAAAATTATAGATGCCAATTTACAGCCTAAACAATGTGCAAACATATTTAATTCCTTCTTTGCAAATGTTGGAAAAAATCTTGCGAAAAATATTCATAAGCCTTCTAACCCCGAAAAACAAAAAAATAAAAAATTACAGAAACGTAATATACTTTCAACATTTGAAATAACAACAGAATGTGAAATCTTAAGAATAATAGAAAATATGAAAGGAGGTTCGTCTCCCGGTTTTGATTCTATTACGGCACAAATGTTAAAATCTATGAAATCTTACTTAATAAAACCCATCACTCATTTAATAAACTTGAGTTTAACGAAAGGAATATTTCCAATGAATTACAAAAACACAATAATCTCACCTATTTACAAATCTGGTGATCCGCAACAAGTAACGAATTATCGCCCAATTTGTCTAATTTCTAACATAGGAAAGATATTTGAAAAAAATAGTAAAAAAACAATTGGTAAATTTCCTAGATAGTAATAAAATACTACACAAAAACCAGTTTGGTTTTATTAAATCGCTCAGCACACAAGATGCCATTGCTAACGTAACTTCATACATTTAAGAATCATTAGATAAAGGTAAAAAATGTGCGGGTATATTTATTGACCTCAGAAAGGCATTCGATAGCATATCTAATGCAATGCTATTAAAAAAATTAAATGATATTGGCATTAAAGGCAACGCGATTAAATGGATCACAAACTACTTAAAAAACCGCCCTCAAGTGGTAAAAATCAATCATGTTAATAGTGATCAAGAGATTTCAAGCTTTGGAATCCCGCAAGGTACAGTGCTTGGACCAATTTTTTTTACCATATATGTAAATGATATTTTTTTTCAACATTTAAATGGTCAAATTACATCATACGCCGACGATACAGTATTAATTAAACTTCAATAGACATGCCGAATATACCCACAAGAAAATTGGCAAAAAGATATCTTTTTTGGGAAGAATTCGGCCGAAAATTTCCAGAAAAACCGCCATCACCATTTACAATTCAATTATTGCTCCACACTTCAACTAGTGTTCAAGTATCCTTTTCCTTTGTAATGAAAGAGAACAGAATAAATTTCAAATTCTCCAAAACAGAGCAATGCGAATAATACTCCGAAGAAATAGATTTTCAAAAATAATTAAAATGCTAAAGGACCTTAATTGGTTAACAGTGAAACAAATACTGACCTTGAACACGTTGATATTTATTCACAAAATATTAAACAACATGTTACCAAAATACTTCACAAATAAAATCGTATACAATAAGGACATTCACAGACATTACACGAGGACTTGCAAGGAAATAAGATTAAACAAAAAGGACAAAACGAATACGCAAAACAGTCTGCTATACAAAGGAATTAAGTTATATAACACACTACCAGAAACTCTTAAGTCCTCACCAATTGAAAAGTTCAAGATGGATTGTAGGAGCTACATAAAACAAAAACAAAAAATTTTGTGATTCCAAAAATTTTGTGAATTTAAAATATTATAATTAAAAAAAAAAAAAAAAAAAACTGCAATATGAAATATTATAATCAATTAGAAATTTGTAAACTTAAATGTACAAATTACTAAAATAAAATTCAAATAAAAAAAAAATAATAAGTGAAAAGACTTGGGAAAATGTAGAATTAAAGGCCACAGAAGACATCAACACGCTTAAGAATTTTTTCGACACTAATTTACTATCACTAAATAGTGAAAAGACATTTGTAATTCCATTTGCAATCCATCCAAACGATGCTCCCAAAAATTTTAACATTGTCATACACGATAATACTAAAATTCATAGCCAAAATTATTGCAAATCAAACTGTACAATATTAAAAACAACAAATAAAATTAAATATCTCGGAGTAATTATCGACAAAAATCTGAAATGGAAGGAACAAATATGTCAAGTAGTAAACAAAATCAGAAAATTAATATATATATTTTTAAGAATTAGAAATTTTCTGTCGATAAAAAATCTATATTTAATCTACTATGCCTTAGTTCAATCCACTCTACAATACGCTATTATTAGTTGGGGATCCGCGTATAAATGTAACCTTCTTCCAATAGAAATTGTACAAAGGACAATTATTAAAATTATATTAAAAAAATCCTTAGACTACCCAACAGAACGCCTGTTTGAAGAATTTCAAGTACCCACATTTAAAGATTTATATATTAAAAATTCATTGATTCAAATTATAAAGGAAAAAGATAAATATCCATTTTTAAATGAAAACAGAACTCGACTTAAACATGTTTTTCTATGCCCAAAACTAAATACGTCTTTTGCACAGCATCATTATACTTACCAGGGAAGAACTTTTTTCAATCGTCTACCAGAAGAAATCAGAAGCATTAATGATAAAACCCGAATACTGCTCTCTGTCAAGAGACATTTTAAAAATATTCTTAAGAAAAAAATTACTGTCAATTAATCTTACAAATATCCTTAGTTTTCCATTACATTCTTTCTTTTTTTAAAAAAAATTCACACCATTATCAAACAAATACTGCAGCTCACATATAGTTTGGCAAATAAGTGTAGAAATTAATTCAATTGGAACTAAACGTGTTCATTACTATGGCAACACCGAATTATTTGACGTTTCCTATGGCTGTCATGTTATTGCGTGTTACGGTTGATTTATTGTCTTAAATCTGAGTAGAATATCGCTGATTTGATAATATTTTTATTCATTGTTTGCCTGAATTTAATTAAAATGAATAAATTATTACATAGTGATACAAGAGGGGTTATATTCTGCGTTTTTCAACGCTGCCTAGCCGAGTGTCACGCGAAGAAGTTTCTGTCCGATTTAGAAGATGTTTACAAACGAACTGCAGAAATGAATGGTACGTAGTATAGTTTGTTTAATAAATTTCATTAGTATTACAAGATTTATGCCAATTTTCGAGCAATAATAACCATTACAATCTGATTTGAGGTTATGTTAAAAAATTCGAATTTGACATTTCAATTTGACAGTTAATACGCGGCCACAGGAAAAAGGGAATAACTCAATAAAAAAATAATAATATGCAACTTCTTTAAATTCGTAGAAAAGTTTCTTTTTTCTCGTTTTCTCTTTTTTTCTTTCTAAGTGAATATTATCTAGTGTGTGTTTTTAAAACTACCTTCTATAATAATAATTTTAATGATGTTTTTCACACACAGGTAAATCTGAAACAACGGTAAGACGAATCGTCAAGGAAGGGGAAAAGGCAGATGGAAAATTTGAAACACCGGGAAAACGGAAAATGGGCATAATAATAATATGTAATAGCATAAGTGCTGATGATTGGAAAAATTGTTGCAAACACGTGATGAAAATTGAGGCAGAATATTATGCACGAGGCAGTACTATATATGATGATATCGATGAACTGCGTTTAGATGAAGATGAAGATACGGAAGAAGAAGAATCACACGAGGACAAAGAATAATTACATGTCGGGTGTTGAAATAATAATAGACTTAAATTTTTAAGTACCTACGTTTTTATATCGAAATAAACGCCCACTTAAAACTTGTTATGTTTTATTTTGCTTCTATTAAATTACAGTTTTTTGTGCAAATTTTTTGAAAATACAAATACGCTATGAAATATGCATTTTGCCAGAAGTGTTTTTTTAAAACATACATTCTTTGTCTTATGAGCCATCTTGGTGTTGCCATTTAAAACTAGAAAACGATCGCAGCGCCATCATTTATTTTCTACACTTTCTTGCCAAACTGTATATTTATGTACAATTAATTATTTAAGTACTAACTTATAACTAATAACTAATAGCATTTATGTACACTCCCCTTCCATACACAAGCAAATGCTTTAAATGGAAGGGTAGTAAAAAAAAATACCTGTAAAAAAAAAATTATATATTTGTTGTAAAATTGTAATTATAATAAATGTTGCAATAAATAAATTAAAAAAAAAAAATATATATATATATATATATATATATAATTTCCCTCAGTGCGTGTTTCATCTCTGGGGATGTTGTGTGGAGGTTTATTTGAGAACAGAAAGGAGTGAACATGGGTTTTGAAGATACCCGTGTTGTAGGAGGGAGGAAATACAGAGGCCGACAGATTGTTCTCCAGAACCATACCCCAACCGGGCATGCCACTGGATCCGGACAGTTGGGACTTTTGTGTGGTATTTTTTCTTTTTTTTTTTACATGAGCTCCACACAGGAGGCCCTGAGGAAAATAATTTCCCTCAGGGCCTATGTCATCTTTGGGGATGCTGCGTGGAGGGTTTTTTTAAGGAAAGGAAGGAGAGGAGAGTTATGGGAAAGAAAAGGGTTTAAGGGGTGGGTAGGAATCTGGGGTTCAGTGTGTCCTGGTCATCCGTCTCCAAGACCTAGACAAACCTCACCCCATGAACCCGGGCACCCCTGCTAAATCACCAAACGTAGCGAACCACTTGGGGTGACCTATGGCAGAGGTGTTGGTTATCCAATAAAGGTTCCCGGGGCGGCGGTACCCATTCCCGCCTCCCAAATTGATATATTGGTATTCAAATTGGTATTCACATAATATTAAGAAAGTGACTTAAATAATATTGATATTCAACCATTGCTTGATACTTGTTCGCACTTGTCTAGTTTATTCAACACCACTCGAGCGGTCAGTTTATTTTTGCATAGTATAAAGCAAAGTCGCTCCCGCTGTCTGTACGCTTAGATCTCTTAAACTATGCAACGGATTTTCATGCGGTTTTCACCAATAGATAGAGTGATTCATGAGGAAGTTTTAGGTATATAATTTGTCAAGGTTTTGTGTAAATTGGCTGAAATATATAATATATAAAGGGAGCGGGCTGGCAAGCGGGTGGTGTGGATTTGTTATGTATGCAAATTAACAGATGGTGTTGGTTATAAAGGTTGGGTAACGGCGTTGCCATTAGATGGCGTTATGTTTCGTTAGCCACAGCAACGTGTGGCCAGGTCTGCTAATTGGTAATAAATTTAAAAGGAAAATTTAAAAGCAATTTGTTTTTCATTATAAGTAACTACATATATATAGTAGTTTTTATTTATGTGAATTGAACGCATGAACCTCGCAAGAGCCCCAGCGGCTACTGTCTGGACCCAGTGACACTATAGCATCCCCAATTGGGGTATGTTGTGAGGCTGAAAGTAGCTGGGAGGGGAAGGATATGGGAAGAGGATGGTGGGGAAGTACCTGGCTATTCAGATCTGGTCACCAAACATGGCTAAAGCCACTTCAAGCAACGTTTTAATTCTGAATGGTAGTCTTACACCAGTATCTTCCACTCTGGAATGTTCCTCAAATAAACTATAATTTATTTTAAATGAATTAATTGTGAAATAACACAAATTAATTAAATAAAATTTATACTTTTGAATGTAGCTATTTGTGGTTATCCATTATAGATAAATGAAACAATTTAACTTTGTTTGAACCACTTTTATATTTGAGTAAATCCGACCGGTTTCAGAACAACCGTTCCTTCTTCAGGGCGAATGTATACTGATTTGACAGTTTTGAAATATGGATGGAAACAAAGAACAATTATCAAAGAACATTTAAGGTGTCATAATAATAATAATTTTTCTGAGTTCGCTAACCATAACATTGAAAATAACCATAGTTTTGAAAAAAATACGGGGATAAATATTCTTGATATTAATCATAAAGGAAAATGTTTAGATAACTTAGAAGCCTTGGAAATAAAAAAAATCCCTTAAAAATAATGAATCTATTATCAACAAACAAAAAATATTGTCTTATAGCCCAATCATGGATATGTTCCCCTACCCACCCACTCTTCATTAATACCTAGCAACGGCTCCACCCCTACCCTACCCTAATAATACATTGTTCCTATCCATATTTTAAAACTGTCAAATCAGTATACATTTGCCCTGAAGAAGGAACGGTCGTTCTGAAACCGGTCGGATTTACTCAAATATAAAAGTGGTCCAAACAAAGTTAAATTGTTTCATTTATCTAAATAAAATTTATTTGCGATGCCAGGATTAGATCCCGCGATCTTCAGATTGTGAGTCAAGAGCCTTACCCCTCGACCACGGAGGCCGTCAGTAAAATAAATAGATTGACTGTAAGTGGCCTCAGCACAGTCTGATAATGCCTTGAGAAGACGAAACAGCGGTCACGCATAACACTAACTACGTAGCAAAACTTGTTCATTATAAAACTGTTTTTAATAAATCCAATAATAATATTATTAAGATTCATTTAAAAAAAAAAAACTTATCTTTTGCTTTCCACTTCTACAATGTGTCTATATTATAAGTTTTGTAATATCATTGTAAATAAAGTGTTAAATAAATAAATCAAAATAAACTGTGAAGTGGTGTGTGATAAAAAAAATTAGATAATATTAAAACAAATATATTTTATTGTTTAATCAATGGATAAAACTGTCATTATTAAACCAATATGATTAGACCTGTCAATAATAATAATTTAATTACATCAAGTATGACAAATATGAAATGATATACAGGGTGTAACAGCATGTAACCGAAGGATTTTAACCTGTGATTTCTGAGCATATTTGGAGTAGAAATTTGGATGTCATTTTGCTGTCTGATGATTTTTTTTTTCAATTAAAAACAATAAAATATTTTTCCATAACACCTCACAACTGAGTATTCAGGTCAGGCAATAAGCACTCTATCCTGTTCCAGCAGCATGGTAACACACGAAATAGCGCTCGAATCACGTGATCTCGTCGAGTGTAATCAGTAGCGGTGTGTGAATGAAAAATATATATTTTGTTTTTAATAGAAAAAAATATCATCAGACAGCAAAATGACATCAGCTTTTTTACTCCAAATATGCTCAGGAATCGCTGGCTAAAATCCTTTTGGTATGTGTTGTTACACCCTGTACACTAACAGCCTCCGTGGTCGAGGGATAAGCTCTCGACTAGCAATCCGGAGGTCTAATAATTTAAATGTATTAATTTAAAATAATATTAGGTAAATTTGCGGCACATTCCACAGTGAAAGATACTTTCAGTATCGCCCTGATCTAAGACCACCATTCAGAATTAAAACATTGCTTAAAATGGCTTCAGCCATGATTGGTGAAAAGATCTGAATAGCCAGGTATTTCCCCACCTTCCTCTTTCCAATCTCTTTCCCCTTCTTTCTACTGCAAACAGCAGAAACTGTCAAAACCCGGCCCCCGCACACCATTCTTGCTTGCTCATAGTGGAACACGTTTTGAGAAGTATAAATTTATGATATTTATGTAGCCAAATTTTGAATTAAAAGCAAGATGCACATTGGGTAAATATGCAGTTAGTCCACCTCACGGATAATACGGAACGTTCGTGTTGTCGAAATTTGATGCACGGATAATACGGAATGTTCCTTTTTTAACTAATAGACAATCAAATATGACATTTGTTGGAAGAACCAATCTTGTAAAATAAATTCTCTAAAATAAACTCGCATTTCATCATAATCTTAAAAAACATCCCAGGTTTTGAATGGTTTGTTGGCAAAGCAGGGTTTGTCTAGCGGGTTTGTGTAATTATCCTAATACATTTCTTTCCATGTTCTACTGTTATAAATACAGGTACAAACTTGTCATTAATGCATTCACGCAAAAATATTTTTTTATGATTGACAGCATTGCTTGCTGCTTGTCTATGAAATGTTAAAATAAAATGATATATACGATGAATAAACAATGGTGTTACCGCGTGAGTGAATTAATTTTAACAAAATTAAAATGTTAAATGCATATTTTTTGCATGTTTTTTGGTCTCCCCCGACATAAATACTCACTTTTCGTAATAATATAGCTAAATCTAACTGTTTGAATAATAAATATTTCGTATTAACGAGTAAGCGGTTTAAAATTAGTCATGAATAAAATAGGAAATATGGAAAATTTTATCACGTATTAAGATTTTTAGTGTGACTTCAAAACAAATAAAAAGCATCACGGGAGTTCAAGAATGTGTTGTTTAAATATTCTGCCACTTCCCTACACTTCTTTAGGTAATGCAACAAAGGGTTATTTGAGAATGGTGAGCGATTAATAAAGAGGTGAAAAGGGAAAACCAATTTGTTCATGCTGATGATGTTTTTATTAGAGATGCCACGAATATTCGGCTACTATTCGGTATTCGGCCTATTCGGCTACTTTTTTTACTATTCGGTATTCGGCCTATTCGGCTACTTTTATTACTATTCGGTATTCGGCCGAATATTGCGAACTATTCGTGAATTATTGCGAAGTGTCACCGAATATTCGGAGATTCGGCCGAGAGCCTAGCCGAATATTTGGTATTTGGTATTCGGCAAAATCACTATTCGTGGCATCTCTAGTTTTTATCATTAATGTAAAAATTATTAAGTTTGTTATTGTGTGTAATATTTTTAGAAAAGCTAAAAAAGAAAAACAATTACATAATTCCAAAACGGGAAGAAATTACGAAGATTTGGGACATTAATAGTTGCACAAAATTATATACCCAAAAAAAAAAATTCATTCTCTGCCTTCTTCCAAAAACGCAGAAATTGTTTAAATAACATAATGTTTGACAACTTAATTACTACAAGAAACAACTATTTACATCGGCGGAGATGGTAAAAGATGCATTAAAGTTCCATATTTTCTACAACAAAGTTCAAAATTTCAGGTTTGGCCACCATGTTTTTTCTTATTTTATTTTTTTTACATGAGCTCCACACAGGAGGCCTTGAGGAAAATAATTTCCTTCAGGGCCTATGTCATCTTTGGGGATGCTGTGTGGAGGGTTTTTTTTAAAGAAAGGAAGGAGAGGAGAGTTCTGGGAAGGAAAAGGGTTTGTGGGTGGGTAGGAATCTCGGGTTCAGTATGTCCTGGTCATCCGCCTCCAAGACCTAGAAAAACCTCACCCCATGAACCCGGGCACCCCTGCTAAATCACCAAACGTAGTGAACCACTTGTATCAACTAATGAAATACTCATAAATTATTAAAATAACCCAAACTAAGAATCTATTAACCTATTTCATACATGTTTTTCTATCATTCCCAAAGTAAATAGTTGTTTCTTACAGTTATTAAGATCATTCCCAAAGTAAACAGTTGTTTCTTACAGTAAATAAGATCATCCCCATAGTAAATAGTTGTTTCTTACAGTAATTAAGATCATTCCCAAAGTAAATAATTGTTTCTTACAGTAATTAAGATTATTCCCAAAGTAAATAGTTGTTTCTTACGGTAATTAAGATTATTCCCAAAGTAAATAGTTGTTTCTTACAGTAATTAAGATCATTCCCAAAGTAAATAGTTGTTTTTTACAGTAATTAAGAGAAACAAAGTGTTATTTAAATTGTGTATTCGGAAACTACACCATTCGTTTTTGGTTAATGGAATGTGAGTAGTTTGGGTCATGCAAGATGATGCAATGCAAATATATATACAATAAAATAATGTTTTTTTTCGTTATTTGTTTTTGGGGTGTTATGCCGTGTTGCGCTACCTCCTTCTTTAGCCAACGTTTCGGACATCGTTGCAGTGTCCATCATCAGGGCAGATCCGGTAGATGTGTAATTTTTAGTCGTGAAGTGTGTGCTTATTTACTTCGAAGCGATACCGTGTCACCAGCACCACTAACTTTCACCAGTACAAAATACTCGTGACAAGCAGTGGCGTATTCGCCGCGGAACGGAATAGAAAGTTCATTAAAACGTGGTATTTATGCTAGCCAGGGGCAAGTCCGTTTGCGAGATGCCGACGGAAGTGGCTCCATCTCTTAATGAAATCTAAAATTAGAAATCACAATGGTAAGAATTTAAGAAAAAATAAAAAATTACAATGGTTAACTTTTACCAGTACAAAATAATCGTGACAAGCAGTGGCGTCATCGCCGCGGAACGGAATAGAAAGTTCATTAAAACGTGGTATTTTTGCTAGTCATGGGCAAGTCCGTTTGCGAGATGCCGACCGAAGTGGCTCCATCTCTTAATGAATTCTAAAATTAGAAATCACAATGGTAAGAATTTAAGAAATAGAATTACAATGGTTAAAGCGAATTTAGTCAATATAAATCAAAATGGTCTATCACGAGCTGGCATTACTGTATACTTAGACATGGTTTTTTTGCTCTATTAATATTAAATGAATTTTACTAGAATTAGAATTACACTGGTTAAAGCGAATTTAGTCAATATAAAGTTATAACACAAAATGGTTTACCACGAGCTGGCCTTACTGTATACTTAGACATGTTTTTTTGCGTTTAGCTTTGGCGTAGCCGTCAATCACCGGATACCAAGAGCTATTGAGCTTAGTTCCGTCGTCTCTGTTAATATTAAAAGGATTTTTGTAGATTTCAATTGCCTCCGTAATTAGGCGTGCTCTATAAGTTTTGGGTCTTCCCAAGACCTCAGGAACAAATCCAAAGTAATGGCCGGTTTCGATTAAGTGCTCAGCGATTGCCGATTTATCAGGGTGGCCGAGTTTGCAAGCACGAAAGTGTTCTGCTATCCTTTTGAAGATCGTCCGCTCTGTTTGGCCTACATAAACCTTGTCACATCCGGAACAGCTGAGTTTATACACTCCATCTGCTTCCAGAGGAAACTTAGTCTTTGCAGACCTCAGTAGGTCTTGAATTTTAGTTGTGGCACCGAAGACAGTCTTGATGCTATCTTTTCTCAACAGCCTGGCGATTCTGTCTGTCACATTGTGAACGTAAGGCAGGAAAGCGCAGCCTTTTAACTTTTGTTAAGCTCTGTCTTTGTTTGGTGTAGATTTGGCTCTTATGATTTGCTAATAAAATAATGTATTGGCAGATAATAAAACAATTACAATTGTAAAAAAAAAATCATGAAAGAGACTGCCACTCTCAAAAGTGAAAATCAAAATCATTTAGGGTCAAAGGCAATTATTGTCACAATAATATTTATTGGTGCAAGGAAAACTGATCAATCGATAAAATGATGTCTTCCAGAATTTATTCAATCCATTTTTCGATAACGCAACATTAATCACATTGATTGATTGTCCCAATGAACAAAGTCGGATGTTTAAAATGGTAATTTTACATTAGAACTGTTCAAAGTTTAGTGTCGATACCTTTTTGGCTGTTTTCGAAAGCAAAAAATGTACCATTGTTTCATATTTTGTATAAACCTCCATTTATTTTATTGGAAAAAGTATATTATGGCAACTTTAAACAGCTTTCAGTCATGCAAAAAAGTTACCAATTTACAAATCCGATGTTGTTTGTAGGGACCGCTGAACATCAAGAAATGTAGGAAAAAAGTTTTAATAATGCAAAGGTTAGCCTGAATCATAATTTTCTTCAGATTTTTATTCTTGTCGGCATATTATGAAAAGAAGAAAAAGTTAGCCCTAATGAATAATGTAAGTAATGTTAATGGTTACACACCGAGCTCTTTAAAGCAACAAGGCTACTTATTCTCCTCAGTACATTCTGTAGCCGGGGTCCCTCGTACTCCTCCGAGTCCTGGGGCTCTTTCTGCTCCCCTGGGGCCTCATCCTTCCAGGCCCCGTCCGGCGCAGCTGGGGCTGGAGGCACCTCCGGGGCCTGCTCGACCGCCACAGGTCGCGAGAAGTTAAACAACTTGGAAAATAAAACAGCCACCCCCGAATCACTCTCCTCCGGTGAGAGCGGTGGAAAGCTGGTCACTTGCGAAACAAACTCCGACCGCCTTTCCATCTTGACGAATTAATTTTAACTCCTATGAATTAACAACTTATTTGTTAAATAAATAACACAAAATTACGTTAAATGTCTCTGCCATTTCAATTTCGAACCGCAAAAATTGATAACAAAAGTTTTCCTCAAAATCGCTGTTTATAATCGAACTGAGGTTGACGTTACGACCATAGAAAACTTTGGCAGAATGACAGACGATGACAGTGATGACAGACAATAATGGTCTTGCCTGTTAATAATAATTCTCTATATAAGTACATACGCAAATTTGAATATTTTTCCGTGGGGTATTTTTTTGTGTGCTGTAAACACAGGCTAACCTATAAATTTGTCGGATTGACGGGCATTGACGGCGTAAGTTAGCGTTTTTATAATCTGCAAAAATACATTACGAAACATATGGATACAGATTTGATGTGTAATTATCAAATTTATATGTAATTTTCACTTATTAATAACTTAATTCGATTGTTGCAGTTCACACGTCCTTAGAAAAAGTGACACTTTACCATCCAACATGCCACCTAAGAAGGTATCATCTGCTCCCGGGCAAAGCAAGAAAACAGAAACAAAGAAAAAGGAAAAAGTTATAGAAGTTAGTATCTAATTAGATGATTGTCCACCATATTTATACAATAACATTATCACAAAACTTGATACAACGGTACTAATTTTTTTATTATTTATTTTTTAGGATAAAACTTTTGGTTTGAAGAATAAGAAAGGTGCGAAGCAACAGAAATTTATCCAACAAGTGGAGAAACAAGTTAAAAGTGGAGGGCAGCACCCTATTGGCGGGGCAGATGCTCTAGCCAAGAAACTGGAGAAGGAAAGGAAACTGAAGGAGGAGAAAGAGTTGGCTCTACTGTCCAAGCCCGTCATTGTGCAAAAGGTTGAGAAAGGTAGGAACCAACATTTTAAGTTATAATTAGTTAGGTAGGTACCGAATTAATGTTTTCAAAACATTCAAACAAAACTTTCCGTCAAAATTTTTCTTTGGAAAGAGAAGTGTTTACAAACAGCAACAGCGGTTTTACCTAAAGGCCTGATAATGAAGTGGATTTTAAAAAAAATGCTTTTCTTTTAGTTAACGTATAACCGTAACATTCCCTGGTGTGCGTAAAGTTAGCTGTTGGCTGGTTATCAAGAAAATCAGTAGAAAATAAGACTGTTTCATTGTTTTCATAACCAATTAACAAAATAATGTTTTTGTGTTGCCAAGAGTCAATTAACCATTCCAATATAACAATAATACTTAACTAATTTTACAGATGTCAGGGACTGGGGAGGTTTTTAATTTTATTTTCTATTTATGGATATTACTTTTCTATGAAAAGCGTTTTGCGGAATTGTGTGTGATTTGAATTGTTTTTATTTCATGGTTTTTTCATCTTTACTTCACAAAAACTACATTTGTTTTGTCATCCACCATTGACACTATAAGTGATCATGCCAGGAGATGTTAGTTATGGGGACCGGCCAACTCAGAATGAAACCAACTCAGAAGCACCTCAGAAAGGTCATTAAGAGTGATGATAAAAATATTAAAAAATTGGTTAAATAGGTTAAGTTAGGTTAGGGTTACCGGCTATTTTAACATTATTTTTTCATAGCTTTGACCTTTCTGAGGTGTTTCTGAGGTGTTTCTGAGTTGGTTTCATTTTGGGGTAATAACCTTGCAGTTTTTGTTTTGTGTATATACATACCAACAATAATGTAATCTAAAATAAAGTTTTTGCTGTATAGAAACCTACATTATACATTTATAAAAAAACCATAGATAAAATTGTGAGAAAGAATTTACAAATTTAAAAATTCTGCCTCAATACAGGTTCACCTAGTGAGGCAGCCTATGCACAACTAAAAATATTGTATAATTATGCTACTTCTGTGTAACCGATCTTACATTACTTTCTACTTGTTAATTTTTTTGTACGGATGTAATCTATTTGTAACCTACATTGAACATGTACTTTTTTTAGTTGTAAGGGAACGTACCCATACTACGTGACCAACTTTTTGCAATTTTTAACCCCCCCCCCCCCCCCCCCCCGGTGACCAAAATCCTAAGCAACCCGCCGCTCATTTGTATGGAGCGTGACATTCTGAAGACCCCCCCCCCCCCCCTAAACGTGTCACGTAGTATGGGTACATTCCCTAATGTTGCCAATTTCATTGAATAAAGATATAAGATATTATATTATTAATTGGCCTGGAACCGTTAATTAATAAAGTTATGAATTCAGTTGGTAGTTCAACTAAGGCAGGTTTGTTTCATTTTTTAGTTGCAGTTTAGCCAAAACATAGTTTTTGTTCTCAGTTCTAATATTAATTTGAAACAGCTGTTCGAACTGTTTTAGATGTTTAACCTTTGCTTTATTTTAGGTTTAATCAAAATATAAATTTTTGTTTAAACCATGGCTTAAGATGAAACAATCTGACCTCAATAGTGATAGTTCAACCAAAAACATAAAACTGTTTGCTAGTGTTGTCAGTAACGAAGCAAGGTGTGAGTGTAGTGTGGCAAGTCGTCAACGAATGCTATCGAACTAGTAATAAATCACACCATTTCTGCACATGGTAGGAGATGTGCATCTGCGCACCTTCTTCTGCTTGCAGTCTAGCTATAAGGCTTGAGCCCCAAATACTTGATAAACAGACTGATTGCCATCTCTAATGCACAGGTACAATGTAGGCAAGCTGAGTATACAGATAGTGAGTAGTAGGAGTGAGCTACAAGTGTTTCAAATTGCAGCATTGATCCCCTGTGTACTGGTACACAGGGTCTCTTCAAGATGCGCATTAATGATTCCCTTCCAACTTAACCCACCTCACAACGCTGCCCAACCAGGTGGTGATGTAGTTCCTCTGTTTTTACAGTGTTCAGACAGTGGCGCTCTCAGGTGTCATGTACAAAATAAAAATAGTTTTTTTTTTAGAATTTTCGAAGATTATTAATTTCTTATAATGTGTTCTTGTCCAGGAACGGATCCCAAGTCCATCCTGTGCCAGTTCTTCAAGGAGGGCCTGTGCACCAAGGGCAACCGCTGCAAGTTCTCGCACGACCTCACCATCGAGCGGCGCGCGGAGAAGCGCTCGCTGTACTGCGACATGCGCGATGGCGAAGAGGAAGGCACGGAACAGGACACCATGGACGGCTGGGACCAGCAGAAGTTGCAGGAGGTCATTGACAAGAAGCAGGGTCTCAACAAGACTATACCCACCACAGATATTGTGAGAATTTCTTTGACACTCTTTCCTCCATTCATCTGCTATTAATTTCTGAGCCATCATGGCTTCCTTTTATTTAGAGAAAAAACATTTCTAAGTAGCTATTCTGGGGAAACTGAAAGTGTTTTTAACTGTACATTATATTTATTTTTATAAATAAATGAATACATTGTCTTGTAAGATGGTACAATTTACAAAACTATAATTTTGAAAAAAATTTGAATGTTATTATGAAAATAGAATAAACTAATTCTAATTTGGGTTGCTGGAATGGGTATCGTTGGGAATCGTTTATTGGATAACCAACAACTCTTCCATAAGTCACCCCACATGGTTTGCTACGTTTGATGACTTACATGGGGGGTGAGGTTTGTCTAGGTCTTGGCGGCGATGTATCTGCTCAACTACTGCATGGTGGGCCGGATCGAGAGAGACTGGTTGAGGGAGGCCTTTTGATCTTCGGCCGAACTCTCTCAACCCACCGCCTTGCACCTTAGTTTGAGGGATGGATTCATACTTCCATCACTCCCGGACACACTGACTCCCAGATTCCTACCCATCTTTCATACCTTTTGCCTTCCCATAAAATCCTCTCTTTTCTTTCCTCAAAAAGACCCTCCTCACAGTATTCCCCTAAGGGTAATTATTATCCTAAGGACCTCCTGTATGGAGCTAATGAAAAAGCTGGCGACGGCGAGCAGTAAAGTGGTCGCGGAAGCTTGTAATTCCAAAGGTTAATCTTGTATTTAACACTTAATGAATTTTTCCAGATTTGCAAGCACTTCCTCGAGGCAGTGGAGAAGTCCAAGTACGGTTGGTTCTGGGAGTGCCCGCTGGGCGGCAAGTGCATCTACCGGCACGCCCTGCCGCCCGGCTTCGTGCTGAAGAAGGACAAGAAGAAGCTGGAAGACAAAAAGAACGAGATCTCGCTGGTAGATCTGATTGAGCGGGAGCGCGCCGCGCTGGGGCCTAAGCAGACCAAGATCACCCTGGAGACATTCATCGCATGGAAGAAAAAGAAGTTGCAAGAGAAGAAGGTGAGAATACCTTTTTTTTACCAATTGCCCTTGCCCGAAAGAATGTTGTATCCAGCAATATTCTTGTTCCGAGAAAAATTGAAAAACGAAACCAGTTTTGTTTCACAAAATTTAACCCTAGATAACTACATTGTTTCATTGTAACTACACTTTCGTCGAGTGGACTATGCAATAAAACACTAGAAATAAATCAAAAATATTTAATTAAGATAGAAACTTTACATGGCACAAAAGTAAGGTTTATAATGAACAAATTAAGTACAAATTAATATCAAAATACCAGTCTACACAGAGACCACACATGTCAACATTATGTGGACCACAAATAGCCTTTCTACATCTGGTGCAACGGTGTTTGGTCATCCTCCGGGCCTTGGATGGACACAGGTAGCAAATTTTACGCACGTTTGACGTATATGGAACCGGAGCTTCTATTGTAGAAGATTCGCCAAGAATATCAATAAATATAAGAATATATGAATGTCCGTACCTTATCAATAAAATTGTTGTTATAACTAATTTTTCGTCCAGCGGACGACGAGATGGTCATAGGGCTTGTCCTAGTATGCGTGTGGCCGCAATCGCATCACGTGCTGCACTGTTTACTCAAATTAGGAAGGTAATGAAAGAGTCAAGGACGGGGAGCGGGGGGAAGTACGTGATTTCGAATTTCGCCGAGTAGCGCGTCGTCGCCTTGACAAGCGATTAGTTATCTAGGGTTAATATTTAAAATACATACAACTCTTAAGAGTTTTAAATGAGAAGTCATCTAGAAAGACAATAAAATTAGAGTTTATTGCTAGAATTAATGCTGAATTTGTGGAATAATGTTGTATTTAAAAATTTCACATAACGTTATTCCACAAAACGATTTTTTTTTACTCTTCGCACCTTAATAAATCGAACCTTGAATAAATCGAATTTTCAGCCAGTCGCAAATATCAACAATATGTCGGTACTATTCGGTATTTTCCAAAAATTGTAAAAGCTCTGTCCTCAATAATAATAATAATAATCTTTATTCCAGGATGTTGGGAGGATAGTGCAATCCCACACGTCCCATATAGTTATACATATTTATATATTTACACATAGTAAAAATAAGAACATAAATAGAAAATAAAGAAAAAATAAAAATAATACTAATAAAAATCAAAAATAAATAAATAAAATAATAATAAATAAAAATCTAGTAGGTTGACATGTTGTTCTTGTATTTATAATACTTATATAGTGCAATTGCATAGCGTGGGTTGACTAGATGATCATTTGGGGAAGTGTGTGAAAGGGTTTAGTTTTTCCTTCTTTTTTTCCTTTTTTTTTTTTGGGGAAAATTTAACCCGGACATTTAAATCTGGTGTATAAAATCAATAACCAAAAAAATAAACAATCAAATTGTCAATGTGGTTTAATTAATAAGAAATATTTTTTGTAAATAACATGAAATTTCATTGTAGGAGACAGGTGGCTTGTGACTTTTGGGTGTGCTATAGAGCGCAAAAAGGCATTGATGTTGTTATCGCCGAAAATGTTTTTTTTTTTTTTTTTCGAAAATTAGTTTTTTGTATGAGGATTTTCAGGAGATATCAGTTTGGCATTGCACTGCACCCGAGTTTCTGAAAATCTTCATACAAAAAACTAAATTTTCGAAAAAAAAAACGTTTTCGGCCACAACACCAAAAATGCCAATTTTTTTTAATACTCTTATTATCAATATTAATACTCCAACACTCCGAAAAGTCACTAGCCACCACTGGAGATAATCTCTTAAGAGCGCTGCCGGTCGCTGCGAACATTTATGAATAGGTATTTTAAAAAATCTCTTTTATTTCACTCTCTGACAGTAGTCAGAATCGCGCTATAGATGTGTGAGTGAATGCAGGCCTTGTGTGTGTGGGCTACGCGCTTCACCCGTGTCGAATTATTATTTCTGCCGACCACGCATGTTCCAATCTGCAAATGTGTAGAGACAAGACCGCTCGCAGGGGCGTCCTATTGTAAGCGTCCTATGAATATGCTATTATAGCTACTTATCGTTGTTGCGCGCACAAAATATCCTGTGGGTATTTTAGAATATTAGGATACATAATAAAAAAAAACCGAAAAAAAAAATTGGGGACCCATATTTTTATTTATTTTCATTAATTGTAGAGTTATTTTTGATACCATGTTTGGGTGAAAACAAGTGGGCTTAATATACATTTTTTTATTAAAACCGACAATTTTTTCTTAAATTTTGCATTCAGGATTTTTGTGCGCACTTTTTATGCACATATGATATTTTGTGTAGCAAACGTAGGAAAGGCAACTTGACCTTTCTCATAGGACCCATATCCCTCAGGCCTCGGGCATATTTTTTCATAAGGTCGAAATATTTCCGCTTTGCAATAAAATCCAAATAAATGGAATATTTCTGATAGTATCCGAAAACTAAAAATTGTTTTTGAAAGGCGATGAAATACGCTTTTAAATTTTGAAATCCGAAATAAACCTTTGCTTTTCGAATATAAAAATTTTGAACGCACACATAATTTTTTTAAAAATGACTCATCTTACGTTTTTTCTAACTAAAATTACTGATAACGAAAAAAATAAAAACACGTACATATTTATTACACAAATGTATTGTTAACATTTCCGTCACCTCACTTTTTTATTGTTTCATGTAAAAATAATTAATAGATACAAAATTCCATAAGTTTCATAAACTTTGGTTTTATAAAGGTGTACAATTCCATTATTTTGTGGTTAACTTTTGAATTTGAATATAAAGTTTGATATTTTCTCTTTCTCTTTCGAACACCGTTTAAAACTTATTTCTCAACATAATAGTAAGGGAGACACAAGATCGATATGAGTTGTTCCCAAAGCTAACAAATAGCCGAGGGGGGGGGGGGGGGGTTAAATTTGGATTTGTGACCAAAACACCCAAATAAATTGAAAATGTATTTTTTTAGCAAAAGGTAGAGAAAATATCTTGTGCTGATAAATATGTTTTATTTTATTTATTTTTGTTTCAAATTACGAAATATTGGTCTTAAAAAAATGAATTTCGTATGATTTTGGATGCAACTTAATTTTTTGGTAATTTTTTGACAGTTAAATAGAAATATTAAAAAAATATTTTTGCTTTACCTACTGAGTTAATATTGAAGAAAATATATATATTTTAATATTTAATATAGATGTATAATTGTACAGTGGAGTTATATAAATTACATATGGTGTACATACATAGGATACGGTTACATACTAAAATATTGTGCACTTGGGAGAAATTCGAAAAATCTAAATAAAATAGAGGTGAATATAGATTAATAATAAATAGAAAGAATGAGAAAAACAGGTAATTATTTAGTTAATTATTCCTGATGAAGTTTGAGTTTCAGTTTATTGATGTCTTTGGTTTTTTTTATTTCAATGGGAAGGTTGTTGAAAAACTTTATTCCTAAATAGATGTAATTGTTTTGCATTAGTTTGGTATTAAATTTTGGTATTTTGATGTTATCTTCATATCTTTTTGATTTTAGTTTAAAATTTTTTGATGATATTATCTTTGTAAATTTGGGTAATTGCATTTTTCTTGAAGATATTCTCTACTCGAGGCACCGTGAAATCTGCGAAAAGCGTTTCTGTTGGATAAGTGGAGGGTTTCTTTAGGATTACTTTAATGATTAGTTTCTGGATTACTTTGATCGGGGTTAGAATATTGTTGTATGACCCCCCCCCCATGCAATAATTCCATATTGAATTAATGACTGGATTAGTGCATAGTATACTCTTTTTAGATTGTTGAGATTATTATTATTTTTTTATATGAGCTCCACACAGGAGGCCCTGAGAAAAATAATTTCTCTGAGGGCCTAGGTCATCTTTGGGGATGCTGTGTGTATATTATTAAAAAAAACATTTCTTTGGGTAATTTTAATTTATGTGCGACAAATTTGAGTTAAAAAAATAATACGAATTCTTGCACACAAAAAGACTTTTTTTCTCATTTTAATTTTATAGTTTTATATTTTTTTTATATTTCTGTAGTATATAGGGATTTAATTTTATATTTTTTTATATTTCTGTAGTATATGTAGTATATTTTTTTAAATAATTACCATTAATTACAAGTAATGGTCAGAGTTGCCTCTAAAATGATTAAAAAGATGAATTTTTGAAAAATGGGATATATTTGTCAGATTATTTAGGAAACCGTGGTGAATCAAATGGTGTAAACAAAAAAAAATTTGGTCGAAAACCTCACATGGGATATTTTGTGAATGCAACGACGATATTTTCTCAAGAGTTTTGAGAATAAATATATATATATATTTTTTTTTATACGTTATTAATTTATCAAAAAAAACATTCTTGCATCTATTTATTATATACTTGATGTGGAAAATAACATAGTTACTATATTAAGCCAAATAATGTATATGCGGATATACAATTGGATATATGCATAATAATAATTATACCATAATAAAAAGTCATACAGCTTCATATGTGCTAGAGCTACAAAACTACACTACTTGGATGTTTTTGACCACAAATGTTTAAAAAACTGGCGTAAAAGTACTAATGACGTGTAAGCCCATAGAAGGGTTCTCGAGAAACACAGAAATGCATTGATTGAAATTGCACAAACGAATTGGTTATGGCGACCCAGCTTGAAATGCTGCAAATGGGTCCAATCTTTGTGGCGTCATTTTTAGTTAAATGAGAACAAATAACTTTGTAAAAACAGCTTTATGTAATCAATATTATCAACATATTTCGAAAACAGAGTATTCTCTTCGTCAGGATAAGATTAATATTAAAAGACAAACAAGTATAGGCATATGAGAATTATAGACAAAATATTAAAGGGAGAGGTGATTAATTACTTAAAAATATCACAAAATGCAATTATACATATAAAATGAAATATAAAAATTATTTTTAAGTTAAATACCCTTATAGTATAGCAAAGTCATTGGAGAAGCTGTGTAGAGGATATTTTTAATGAAAGGAAGGAGAGGAATTTCTGGGTAGGTAAAAGTATGAAATGATGGTGGAGAGAGTCCGGCTGTAGAGATCAAAAGATCTCCCACTTCCAGTTTCTCCCAATCCGGCCCGCCACGCAGTAAGTGGACAAAATCATCCGCCACCAAAACCCATGCAGACCTTACCCGTGAACCCGGGAACCCATGCTCAGTCACCAAACATAGCGGACCACTTGGGGTGACCAAGTGGCGGGGGTGTTGGTTATCCAATAAATGGTTCCCGGGGCGATGGTACCTATAACGCCTCCCAAATTAAAAATTTATTATAGTACTTGACATAAACAATTTTAATTTTGCACAATTTTAGTATGAAAGCTCGGTCAGTATTGGTATACCGCGATGAGTCACTGAACAGAAAAAAAAACGAATAAAAAATATCGATTACTCGGGCAAGGACAACACTAGTCTACCGATAAAATTCGTTACATCACTACTTCGCTTTATATGTATTTGTCAACACCCTCGTTCCCCGACCCCCCCAGGAGAACTGAGCGAAAGGGACACCTGCACGTCGGGCCGAAAATACCTAAATAAAATCTTCGAAATCGATGTTTTGTATTCCCCATTTTTCTTCTCCAAAACTGGACCGATTTTAAATTTTTTTTTCACTAACTGTATTAAAAGAAAATATTCTATGTCGGTACGTTTTGCTTTTTTTCAAAATACATTGTTTAGTTTGTATACTGAACGTTTTTTGACGGTGTTTAAATTAGGCAATTTTATTCATTTTTGGAAGGTCCTAACTTCTATAAGAAGTAAATTATCAAAAAAAGCAAAACGTACCGACACGCTAGTGGTCGATATCTATATTATGTAAAAAAAAATTTTGCTCTAGGGTCAAAATCCAGAGAGATAAACGGGGAATACGTTTGTATGGAAAAACGCAGCTAGTATTTCCTCTTAATGATTTCACCGTTTAGATGAACATTCATCCATGTTCCCCAAAAATATATTCCTCAGGATTTTACCAAACTCTGAAAAATTTAGCTACAGTTTTTATAATTAATGTAAAATGGCAAAAGAGATATCTAACGTTTTTTAACCTTTCCAGGACACAATGGAGAAGGACGAGAACCAGAAGCGGTCTGAGTTCCGTGCCGGCCGCAATGTCGGACTCTCCGGAAGGGAGATGTTCAGCTTCAACCCCGACCTGGCGCGTGACGACGGTGAGGACGAGGAAGGCGGCCAAACGCTGGACTCGTCACGTCTGCAGCAGGACGATGACGAGGAGCAGGAGTACAAGGAGTTGCAACTGGACCTCATCACACTGGAGGCTACGGAGGTAACGCAACCAATTAACCTAACCTAACTAATCATGTTTTTTTTATGTTGGACACTGTAAAGCTGTCTGAAATGTTTACTGCCCACGGGTGGTGTAATGTATTGAAAGAGCTTCTATCAGATGCCGACAGATGCCAGCAGGGAAAGGGCTTCTATCAGTTGCCGACAGATGCCAGCAGGGGTGCCCGGGTAGGCAGTGGCTGTTGAGAGTGGGCTTTCGTCGGCCTACCGATTAGATTCAATTAGTAGCCAATATAGACAGGTCGTGTGACCGGTAGTATAATTATTATAAATATGTAAACTCATAATAAACCTGTTTGTATCAAGGACCTATTCTTATTAAGAAGTACCCCCACAGAACAAATAGTGTTTGATTGTAAATAACACAAACATCACAGGCAGTAAACATTCCACATAGCTTTTCAGAGCCACGGGCTCTATCCTACCGAATTTCTTTTGAGTTTGTTCGGAATGAACCTTCTAAGGGTCAGAAGGGATTTTCACATTGCTGTAAATCTCGTCAGACTGATTCGTGGATGATTTGAAACTCGGCTATCATGCAGAGCATTCATTTCTATGTTCCTGACGGTTTAATCCATCACTGACGGTATATAGACAGTTCTATCTCCCAGCCTGCTGGACTTACTTGCCAATGGTCATGTCCTGCCATCTTGCTGTGGCGCTTTTTACGCTCTTGTTTGATTTCAGGTGGAGGTTTTCTGTGGTACTCACTTTTGTAAATCAAACGCTTGTTTTGTGTTGGTTATCTGGTCGTAATTTATTATTCTTTTATTTACATAATCCTGATTTTTATAGGATTTATATTGTGATCTGCTTGTTGGAACATATTTTTTACGTAAGACATAGAAGCTACCTTCTTTTGTTTTCTTCTATAGAACTAATTCGAATAATGGAACAGAAAGAAAATAATAAAATTTGGTAGGTACTTGCCTAGAAGTAATTACCCATAGAACAAGTACCTACTTAATAAACATCAATTTTAACAGAATCATTCGGATATTGACGTATTTAGCATCAAAATTAAGCTTCCTTTAAAAGGCACGCTCTATTACTCCTACAGTTGATGCCCACTGTTTATGATTATGTAATTCTCCTCTACAAATGTTTTTAAAAAATTCACTAAATTGAACAATTTTGTAGTGTTTTTAAAATAATAAACTGAATTGAATTGAAAAAATCTTTGGTATTCTCGGCATAAATATTATGAGTGACGATTTTAACACAAGCGGTGTAGGGCCCTATTCTTCATGTAATTATACCACGCTGTACCTGCACATTTGGGAATCATTATAATTTGGGAGGTGGATTTGGGTACCGCTATCACAGGAACCATTCATTGGATAAACAACACCTTTGCCTTGGGTCAGTCACCCCAAGTAGTTCACAACATTTATGGTGGTGACTTAGCAGGGGTGCCTGGGTTCATGAGATGAGGTTTTCCAGGTCTTGGTGGCGTATGCGTTAGCCCACCAACTGCAACACAATGCGAGGGATGGATTCATCCATCCGTCAATCCTGGACAACTGACCCCCAATACTCTACACTCCCCTCATACCTTCCCAGAACTTCCTTTCCTTAAATCGACTCCACACAGCACCCCAAAGATGATATAGGCCTGAGAGAATATTTTATTTTTCTCAGGGCCTCATGCAAGTAGATAATGTAAGAAATGTAATTATCGTTTTTTCCAAGCATTTATCTAATCTTTGTCTTGTTTTTTTTTCAGGCTGACGGATCCGGCACAAAGGCCCTGGACAACCGGCTGGCCGCCCCCACACTCACCAACGGCCGCGGTCCCTCCTCCCCCTCCCCACCCCCCGACAGTGCCCCCGACACCGACACGGGCCCCATCAACGAGAACCTCTTTGTGGACGATGACCTCGATGAGGAACTGCAGAATCTGGACCTGGATCAGTGAGGGTGACCCCTTCCCTGGCCTTCCGTCATCAAATTCAATTATTTAACCATCGGCTGTTTTGATCCAGTTTACGTCAAAATGCAACACTCTCAATAATAATAATTTTGAATATTAGTTGTTTTAAACGAAAATTTTCTGCGAACGTCAGAAACCAGTGTAAAAATCACAAAAAATAATAATTATCAGCTGATTTTAATCCATTTTCAGTAAAACTTAAATTTAAACTCAGTGTAGAAAATTACAACGCAACTAGCGAATACCCGGCATGCGTTGCAATGCCATTCAAAGAGAGAAAGTGTTTGTTTTTAAAATCTGTTTATTGAAGGACTTTTGAAGATGCAATATTATTTGTTTTTCCATCTGATGCGTAAATCAATAAATCAGAAGGTTTTCCAAAGCTTGAGCAGGCCACACACATCTGTCCATTTGAGAAGCATGAATTTTCCAAATTTACTCCTGCTTTCCCCTATTGCTACTATGTTCTCCTTCCTCCTCCCTTTCTACCTCCCTTATTCGTTCCCCCCATCCCGGATTCGTCTTTCCCTTCCGTCTTCTCTCAACGCCGCCAAACCATATTAAATACACATTTTTCAACACCAGAGCTCAATTAAATGTAGAAACCTTCGCAGGCGTGCGCACAACAAATCACCAAATTTTCATTGCAATCGGATGAATGGTGTAGGAACGCATACGGACCAAACGAAGAAACTTTTTATGTATAAAGATTATCAACTGATTTTAACCCAGTTCTCAGACAACATTAAATTTAAACCCAGAAATGTAATTTTGCCTGGTTTTAATCCAGTTTTTAGTTGACATTAAATTTAAATCCACAGTTATCGGGATGCAATTGAGCTGTTATGCTAAAAACAGCGTTAAGAGAAAAGGGGACTTCTGAGATATGGGCTGTCAACCTCTTAACCCGTCTAATCACAGGAGACCCAAGTTGTCCCAAAACATCATATACCGTTATAATAACAGGAGACCCAGATTGTCCCAGAGCGACAGTGCATTATTAAAAGTTAGATATCTCTCTTCCTGTCATGCGAATATTTGTGATTTCTTTTATGTTAGAAACGGAATGAAATAATGCTTCTCATTGTCTCAGAACTATTTGAGCTAGGTTTTTCAGATATTTTACAAACCCGATCAAAAGTGACGGTTTAATTTTTCGCCAATTTGTGACGTATCACACATTTAATTTTAAAATAAAATTGTATGAAAGTGATAAAAAGTGAGGTGACAGTTTTATTTAGAAAAGGAGTCTGTATTTTAAATTTGAAGTTTATTCTATTTTAATTACTTTAATTTGAATATTCGCAGGTATGCAATTTTTAGCCAATTTAAATTTCCAATATTAAAATTTTAATATTTAGAAACAAAAATGTTGATTTCTAATAAACACACCGGAAAGATTATTTTATCTAGATTTTAGAACAATTTTTGTTTTTGCAAAAGCGTTAAAAAAATCAATAAATAGGAACATTTAAAATGCATGGGAAGAACCAGGAATTTTGCGCGCAAACCTTGATAGGCAAAATTTGACAGAAAATTATTTTCTTATTATTCGAAGGGTTAAAGACCCTGACCTTTCACAAAAATTCCCTAACAAAGCACCACTTTGAATTTTGAATTGAATGTTTTGTGGATTAATTTTGAGCTATCGTATATTTTATTGACCGAAACACATTCCTAGAACAATAAACCACGTACCAAAACAACATTACTTGCATTAATTACGTAAATTGATAGGTTTTACGATGTTTTCGTCAAAAAACACGCATCTGACTTTGACAGAAAGAATCGTGGCAAATTTGACATTTTGATGCCACAGATAAAATCATTTAAAAATATTCTGGGGTTGCCAGGTGAATGAAATTTTTGTCTAGATCCTGGGTAAATGTTGGCGCAAGCGATTCTGACCTGGTCCTTCATACAAATTCTGTACATAGAAGGGTCAAAATCGCAGACAAACATTTTTTTTTCGAAATTTTTTCCACGCGCATGCGCACAAACCGCGCATCTCCGGCCAATAAGAGGTTAAGCATGTCATTTGACTGTAGTGAACATGACATTGAAAGTCAAATAAATTTATGTAATAAGATATATCAATTAATAGATAACAAGTTTTAATTATTTTAATCAATTCATTCAAAAGATTCGAGTACAATACACCTAAAAGAAAAAAAAATAATGCCATTTTTTCATAATCAATTTTTTTCATTTTACTAACAAATTGTTCCATAAATTTCAAAATTCCAGACATATCGCAACATATTAACAAATAACACAATGCAGAAATCACCAATAGTGACAAATATGCCAAGCGATGATAGAACAAACTGTTTCTGTTTCAATTGCATTGTCTTGCATCTTGCACTGTAGTGGGAGTTGCATTCACACGACCGTCACGCCTGGACACACTGACTCCCAGATCCCTACCCACCCCTCATACCTTTCTCTGTTCCCAGACCTTACTTTCCCCCTTCACACAGCATCCCCAAAGATGACAGAGGTCCTGAGGGGAATTATTTTACTGTGTGGAGTTAAGTAAAAAAAAAACATAATGGCAGACTTGTCTGGTGAGCGCGCTACTGGCCGTCACTACAGGCCTTGCACTGTTTACTGTACTTTCAACCGTTATTAAAAACATTCCCACAATGCAAAAGTCCCTGAATGGAAAAGTTCCACAATCGACTGCGCTGCAAACCATTGTCTCATTTTAGCGAACATTACTTTTCTGCGCAGGGTCTGGTTATTTTAATGTGCGCTCTTCTGCGGTTAACCTACGACTGATATCGTAGATTATTCAAAGCATTCTATAACCCTCCTGGTGCCAAAAATACGGTCACGAGGTTTGTCTCCAGCTCGTTGAAATGATACCCAGGTTTTGGATGATAGGGCAAGTCTGTCTATTCTGACATCAGTGAATTTTTGCAACAGAATCTTTCAGAACATAACAGAATCTTTCAGAACATAACAGAATCTTTCAGAACATAACACTTATGATCAAAACATAATGGTTTATTTTTGTATCTGTAAAAATTATGTAATCTTCAGTTTTAAAATGATTTTTCGCATTTAATTTCATTTTAATTTACATGATGATAATATGTTTCATATTTGCTACATGATATTTATTAGTAAATGTGAACTTTTTGATATTTCTATGAAAGATTATTGTGAATCCGGTTTTAAAGCAATAAATAACAGAATTATTTTCCATTAATCATAACAAAAAATAGATTATTTACACAATGTTCTTACAGATGATCAACAAAAGTGCAGGTTAATGTTTTTTGTTTTATAGAATTTATTTTTCATTATTAATCTCCCATTTTAATTTCCGTAGGGTAAATATTTATTCAGATGGTTTGAACCGTTGAATTCCTATAAAAATTTTTGCTTAAATTGTTAGTATATGCATAAAGATATAATTATTTTCTATGTACAAAAAAAAATTATGCATTTATACATTTTGGTTTGAAGTGTACTATGCCTTTTGTTACAATTTTCAATAAAAATCCGTTATAGGGATATCCATGAAATACAAAAGCAATAATATTATGTTTTTTAACCCTTTTGTCCCTCTGTGTATCATATTTGATACGTGAATAATTCGTGCCTCTAGCAAAATGAGTGACAGTACCATGCATGTCTGTAATTCTATATGCATTGGAAATGCGGTAAAATGGGTTAACCAGCTTCAAATCACCTGTACTTTATAGTTTTCCGAAGTCTAGAGGTGTTAAGTCAGTTCTTTCCAAAACGGAAAAATGTTGTTTCCCCATCAGAACAATCATACGAAGTTTATATCTATAGCAATTTTTATTATTTTTGACACCTTGTTAACTATTTCTAAATTGTACATCACTTAACCTGATCTATGCGGCTGTTGCGTATGTGATCCATCAGCGGCTATCCCCGTACGCGGTGTCACGTATATGTGATCCATGTAGCAAAACACATTAAGACCTCCCACACACACTTCGGAGCGATCGAGTAAAACCGATAGGTTTACAGCGCAGTTCACTGTGAGACTTTTCTGCGCGGTGGCCTGAAGTGGCGCGGGACTCGATCGCTCCGAAGTGTGCGTGTGGGAGGTCCTATACATTGTAATGAACCGGCCAGCGTTGTAAAGGTTAAAACCCAATCATTGGCTGTTGCTTATGTAAAGGTTACTTCATTATTATTTGTTTGTGGGACATTTTGGATACATGATAAATAAGACTCATTTTGTAAATAGGATATTGGATATATTCATGTCTAAAATTAATTCAAGTATACATTTGAATATAAACTAACCTGTGTTTTCATTTAACATAATATAATCATTAATTATGTTGCTGATATTATTATGTGACAGCTTCTGTAGCTTATTGAAGAGATACGTGTTGATGGAGGGAGGAAACGAAGATGCCGGCAAATCATTCCACAGTCGAGCTGTTGAACACAAGAACAAGTCGTAGTCCTATTCTCATGCGACAAATTTCAACCATGTTTGGGTAATGGTAGCTCTTGTTAACCCTTAAGTCTGTTTGTCAGAAAGAGAAAAAGACCACTCTTTTTATTCAAATACAAAAACTAACCACAAAAGAAGTAAAATGTACACCTTTATGAAACCAAAGTTTGAATCACAATTTGAAATAAATTTGTGAAACTTTGTGAATTTTTTATTAATTATTTTTATGAAATAACAAAAAAGTGCCTATAACATGACAAAAAAGTGAGGTGGCAATAACGTTTATAAAACATTTGTCTAAGAAAATGAGTTTTTTTTTTCATTATCTTTAGTTAGAAAAAACGTACTACGCCTGAGGGATTAAGGTAACTCTTGTTACAGCTGTCTGACTCTTTAGACTTTCAATAATATTCGTTAAACCTACTTATGTATTTTTTCTTTTACTTATAAACCAAATTTATGTCTTCTTTCCGTCGTTTAGTTTTAGCCCTGTGTCGATCGCAATTGATGTCACTTTGATCTGATCACGAACCACCTATGTTTGATCAAGTCACTATGACAGAAAGATTCAATCATTTGATGGATCAGCACCAGAGATATGTAATGACGATCAAACCAGGATTCAAAATTTCCATTCCAATTCAAGATTCCCTGGTTTTCAAATTTGTATTCTTCGCGCCACCAGGAACTGGTTCCAAAACTGTATAAAGAATAAATTCCATCAGTCTTCGGTAATTGGAACCGCAGTGGCAGTCCATTTCAGATTAACCATCTCTATTTCTCTTTCGCAAGAATGAGGAATGTGTTAGAGACTCGTGATTCCCGGCAAGAGCGGATCCAGGATTTTTTTCTGGGGGGGGGCACAAGGGGCGGACGGGCGAAAAAATCAACTATTACTGTTAGAATTTGTTGCTGGGAGGGGGAAGGGGGGGGAAAAAAAATCAACAATTACCGTTAGGATTTTTTCCTGAGGGGGGGGGCACAAGGGGTGGACGGGCAAAATATCAACAATTACTGTTAGGTTTTTTTTCTGCGGGGAGCACAGGGGCGGACGGTCAAAAAATCAACAATTGCTGTTAGGATTTTTTTCTGGGGAGGGGCACAAGGGGCGGACGCGCAAAACAATCAAAAATTACTGTTAGGATTTTTTCTGGGCGGGCACAAGGGGCGGACGGGCAAAAAAATCAACAATTACAAGTTCAAGTATGTATCTATAGGAAGGTTTATGAAAGTGAAACAATCGAAAATTGTGTGACCCCGTGCCCCCCCCCCCTAAATCCGCTACTGATTCCCGGTCTACACATTTTGTACATCTATGGTCTGCAGTACACGGTATGAGAATTATAATAAATAAAACACATTATTATTAGATTGACATTGAGTATTATGCCTAAGTTAAAATTTTTGTGTGTGAAAGTGTAGTTTATAGAACTTATCAAATTGTTGCACCTAAAGAAAGTGTGTCAATAATGTATCAGTGTGCATAGAGTGAATGAGCTTACTTTATATTGACACGCGAACTTCTCCCTAAATGCTAAAAATTTTAAATTGCACTCTCAGACTTCCAAAACGCTCACAAGGGGGCGCAGAATCACTGGTCTACATCAACACCGGTACATGGCTCATCGTTCAATCAATTGAAGATCGAAACCTGAGTGTCAGTGGGTCGCAATTAACTCTGGTCATATATTTTTTTTATTGGCAAATTTTTTTTAATACATGGGAATAGGTATATACCTACATAATAACATAAAATATAAAAGAGTAAAAAATCCCATAAAGGCGAAGCCGGTGCTTGGGTGTTATAGTATGTGGATATTAAACAGCGGTGGTGTGGATATTAAACATAAAAAGATTGATGGACACAGGACTAGTTGATATAACATTTACAAGTTATACTGCAACCAGTTGGCCGGGTTGGTTACGGTGATCTGCTCCACGTCCTCGGGACTGATTCCGCGCTCCAGCATCTTGGGCAGGACGCTGTTGATGATGTGGGAGTAGCCATGGCCTCCATAGTCAATCTGCAAACCAAATTTATGGAGGGTGCTTTAAAAACATTCTTCCTAACATTCTCTTCCCCATCTCCTTTCCTTCCCCACTCCCTTTAGCCTCACAACATACCCCAGCTGGGATGCCGTAGTCCTACTGGCTCTGGACAGTTAGGAGCATTTGGGACTTTATGCAATATTCGCATTAAAAAATCCAATATGTTTTATCATATTTGTAGCTCAATGGTCAATCATCTGCTAGCCAATGCGCATTTTACACTGATGCTTTTTTTCATTCTGATCCCCATATGGACTATATCTGGACCTATACGAAAAATCTTTGCCTTACACAATCATTATTTTCGATTCCATGACTGTTGATCCGCCGACAGCTGGCCCCCTGGCATGCTTGTATACAATAAGCAATAAAATATGGTACACCAGCTTACATAAAATATAATTAAATGTGTCCGAAGGAGTGTTCAGAGAGGATGTACTGCCGAATAACAAAAGTAGAAAACATATTTTCATTCAAATGCATCAAGGACAAAACTATTTGTCTATATACTGTATATACCAGCTGTAAAAGCCCATTAGGGCGTGTAATAAATAAATAAATAACTACAAAAAATTCACACTGCAATTAAATTTCTTTGGCATCCATATCGACGGGTAACAAACAGCTGGTCGTGGGCAGTTGTGTTTCAGTTGCATTGTTAACAGGTTACCATGATTGCGCTCACGAACTGTCAAGTTTTCGAGTAATCTGCGAAATGTCAAATCAGAAAAATATTGATTTTATTCAGGAAATTGATTGCGATTGCTTCGACAACTGGTTTCTCGGTGAGAAAATGAAAAATACGAAAATTCGCGATATTTACCTGAGAATTGCGAATTTCACATCAAAATTCGTGAACAAAAGAAAAAAACTAATTTTGGTGTATCTTTGGATTATTTGTAATGTTCTTACCAGTCTGTGCTTGGTGTGTATGTCATGGGACAACAGAACTTTGTCCGCCTTGCCCTCCTCTACCATCATTTTGACCTTGGCGATCCTCTGGGCATCCGAGGGCATGTCCGCACTCGGGTTCAACTGGTAGTGAGACACCTCTACCCCAAACAGGTCCCACTGGCAGTAACTGCCCAGGGAGCTGAACTCCAGGACTTCCTCATCTTTTAAGAGTGTCCCTGAAATAAAAAATAGTTGTGGAATGAACCAAATAAGGCAGGTTTCCTTTTCAATCAATCTTTATTTATACACGGTGTCCGGAAACCATTTATACAAATGCAAAACTGCTAAATCTATACATATAACATTTGGTATCGATTTTGTCATCGATATTAAAGTCGAAGATAATATTGTTAATTCTGAATTTGAAATATGAGATCTCCAGAAATTACTTGGTTAAGGCATTTGTTCCGGTAAGACATTGGATTCTGGATTCTTGTCCCTTTTGCGACTGTTACCTTTTTGTCTTTCTTTGTCTTGTTCCTTTTCATTTAGATTTATTAGTACTATCTTTTTCAATGATGTGTTACATTGATGGGTATAACCTGCAAAAGTTATCGCAACAAGAGATATTCCTATAAAAATTGAATAACTTTTTTTTTCAGTGTTTTTGTTTTCGAGTAAATCGAGTCCTAAACGGAATTTTTAAGGCAAATTTGAGAAAAATCTGTCGCCTGGTGGTTACTATCAGCTGTTTATTGGCTTTTAAAATGCGTGATGAATCTTTTAAATAGACATGGCTCCAAAATTTTTTTAACCCTTCAGTTGCCGAAAATAAAGTATGTTTGTTGGGTTTATCTATGTGATGTGGATTCCCCAGTTTCCTATTTGTAGCACCAGTTTCCGAACACCATGTGTATCTGGCTTATTATTTGATGTAGTAAATAGCCAACCAGTAGTCAGACGAATCAAATTCCATACTTACAGTGATAAGTACCAATTTACTCCCTTTCATTTTAAGATATACGTTACATTGTTCCTCCTCACCATTGTTGCAATGCCATTCAAAGGGATGAATTGTTTCTCCCTGCATGACCATTCCCATGCATCCCTGTTCCCCTCCTGCTTCCCCTTCCCCTCCTGCATTCCCCTTCCACCTTCTCTGCCTTCCCCCTCCCTCATCACTATTTCCGCGAACCCCACTCAACCCACCCTCCCTCTCCTGCCTTAAATCATCAATCACCTGTAGTAAATTTTTTTATACAAGTTTCATACCGCCAGAGCTTACCATTATATATAGAAACACTCTTCTGCTTAAATGCAATGTTCTGTAAAAATTTTGAGTCAATCCATCGATTACTTTCCAAGATTTGTGGACACAAACATATGGAACCTAAATTTATATATATATATAACTCACTATCGAGATGAGACATGACAGCCTTGTCAGCTCTGCCCCCAGCCTCGGTGTAGAGACGCAGTATCTCACCGGGGGCGGCCACATCTCTGTGTGGGTGGAAGCTGACCCCACAGCCCAGCTGCTCCTGTAGAGCCCCCACCGCCTGTATGACACGCTTCTCAAAGTCTGCAAGCAAACAATAACCTTTATATGTTAAAGGAGGGTAATAATTATTGTGAGACTGCAATTAACGCTCTTAGTCGCTCCCTCACGGGTCGATAAGGAATCAACCGGATGCTGTAAGAATGGAATGTCTCCCTAGAGCACTTCATTCCACATATTTCTTTTGACACCAGTACACAGGTTGATAAAACAGAAATCTGCAATATTGACTACTGGCTGTAAATATACTGACATCTGTGTGAGAGTCTACGCAGCGTACAATATACAATTGTTGATATTTCATATTTTCATACTGATCCGTGAGGGAGCCACCTTATACGAATTACTGTCAAAAAATAAGACAAGAAGTCCTATTGTTAGTCAAATATTTTTCAATTAGAAAAAAGTGCTTGCAATCTACTGAGAGAATTAATAATTATTTGGGTAATAAAGCTAAAGAAAATGGGTTTATTACCGGTTTATGACTTACCATGTATCGGCCATACACTGGCAATCTCTCCCATAAATCCTGCCTTTATTGCTGCATCATCCTTGTACCCGAGAGTGAGCTCCACCAGCATGTCGCTGTAGATATCCTCGGTGGTCTTGCTCAGGGTGGAGGGGTCCTGCACAGCAGCGATGTAATACCCCGTACCCGCCACGATGTGGACATCCGTCGCTTTGGACACATCCTTCAATAGCTGCAGGTCTAGGCCCAAACCCGTTGTTGTGTTTTCTACGATTGTGCCTGGAGAAAGAAGCGTTATTTTTTTATGTTTTGATAGTCCCATTAACTTTGTTCTTGATATGATAGTAATTTGAACTTTATATTTTATAGTTATTTGACCTATAATGACTGAGTTTTCAGCAATTAAATTTTAATTTGTATCAGAGCAACTTATCAAACACTTTTCTTCAAAGTATACAGGGTGTCCGGGGGTAAAGTACATTAACTTCAGGAGGTGATCCTACATGATAATACAAGTAAAAAAGATAAATAACTTTTTTCGAAATTCCAACTTTTAGGGGTAGTTTTCTGGTAAAAAGATAAAATTAGACCGGCGTGTGCGGGCGGCTTTATTATTTTGCCGAATGCCGAATCCCCGCTCCAAGCGCTCAGTATCAGTGTTGAATTCGAATGTAACAATTTTATTTGCGTAGTAGTGTTTCACTTTAAAAACTTAATTGTTGTTAGTCAAAACTTGTTGATTTAATGTGTCTTTATAGTGTGTATTTATTAAGACTGACTTAAAGGAACAACTTCATTCAGTGCGTGTTTTTTCAGACTTACTTTTGTTTACTTAGTTGTAGACGTGTCTAACCTGCCTAGCTGTAAAAATGGTGTTTATTTGTGTATAATTTTATCATTGAATTATTGTACCAATACCGCGTAATTTTGTTATTGAATTATTAGATAAATGCCTTACTTTACCAATAAAGAACGGGCAGACATTCATTAATGAAATACGCCACAACGTACGAATTGATAATAATATTACTTTACGTTTACATGCTTGCTTACAAGCTGAAGGTGGACATTTTGAAAATTTGTTAAACTAGTTAAAAGCGATGACATTAGTTAAGTGTTCAATTAGTTTATAACAATTTAATCGTTAAAAGCGTGTCTTCAATTGTTATTTAAGTGCAGTTATCTTTTTACATTGGTTTAAAACATACGATCTGTATAAACGTCAAATTCTCGGTCTTGTTATGTTTACAAACGGTTTCCATGGATATAGGCCAAATCACACCAAGCAACGTTGCAACAAATGCGCCCGGCAAGCTAAATTGGGTAAATGCTACCTTACACTAAGAATTTTTAGTAGGTATCTCTTTTTGTATGGGAAAAAAAAGTTGGAATTTCAGAAAAACTTATTTATCTTTTTTACTCCTACCATAATGTAAAATCACCTCCCGAAGTTAATGCACTTTACCCCCGGACACCCTGTAAATTAATTAAATGCAATTAGAGACCTTTCACAGAAATCTCACCACAAATTGTAACAATATCGGGATCATCCAGGGGCAAGCAAAGAAACTTATATTTTTTAAAGTTTAATGAATACGTCATCAACAAAATTGGCGACGATCAAACATGTTCAATGAATGATATATTCAATACTTCATACCTCCTCCGAATCTTTTATAAGCCATGACATCATTCAGCACGGCGGCGTTAGTGTCGTCTCCCTTGAAGTCCACGTTGGTCTGCGACGAGTATGGCAGCTGCCTGACGAAGCCCACATTCTGCAGCGAGATGGGCCCCGCCAGCCGGTCTGCTAGGTGCACTGGGGCCGGCCGGTAGAAGTGGCTGAAGTCCAAGGAGAGGTGCTCGTGGGTCAGGGTGCGCCCTAGGGCTTGGGGGGCCACTGAACCTAATACTAAAATGAAATTGAAAAAAAAAATTGTTTCCAATTTTTAAAAATTTATAATATACTAGCAGACCCGGACACACGTTGCTGAGGCTAACGAAACATAAAGCCATCTACTGACAACACCATTACCCAACCTTTATAACCAATGCCACCTATTAATTTGCATACATATCAAAGTCACACCGCCAAAGCCAGAAGCGAATTTGCTTTACACTAAGTAAAGGCATGTTATCCGGAAACTCATCGTACAAGGGGTAAACTGTTGAATCTACATCACAAAGAACGTAAAGAAACTTTTTTCGATTGTAGAATTTTTTTTTTTACTTTTTTCCGGCATCTTAAGGGTTTAAAAGAGTTTAAATTTAGAGTTTCCATTTCCGAACACAGTGTATCTAATAGTATTATCATGCTAATGTGTGTACAGTTTCGGTTTGTTGTAAACGAAAGTGGCACCCTCTGTTATTTTCAAAAAGAACCGCTGAAGTTTTCAAAGAGCATTTCAAACGTGAAAATGCCAAAAAAAATTTGCAAAACTTGGAGTTTCCCAGTTTCAAAAACTTTAATACAATTTCCCAAGCAAGTTTTACAGAAATTTTTCCCATTTTCCAATTATCCCAGTAGTTTTTCGGAATTTTTTTTTCAGGGTTCAAAAGTTTCAGTATGAAAAATTTCCAAACTTCACAAACAAAATCAAAAAGCGAAATGTTTTTATTAAAATTTCCTGACCCATTTTCCGATCAATTTTACGAGATAACATTTTTTGATTTTCCCAGAAGAAATTTTTTCATAAAAATGAAAAATTTTCAGGATCACAAAATTTCCAAACTTCAAATAACAAAATCATAAAGATAAATGTCATCTTTGGGGATGCTGTGTGGAGAATGATGTGTTTAAGGATAAGGAAGAAGTGAACCTGGGACTTGAAGAGACCATATAGGAAGGAAGAAACAAGAGGCTGGCATATCATACCACAGCTGAGCTTTGAATACCAGAACGAGTCAAGAAGCTACCTACCCATTCTCATGTAGCTAATGTCGACTGTGTACAAATGTTTGCGCGCATCTAGCGTGCATCCCAGGTGTGCACCGGTGAAAAAATATATAAAATGATGCAAGTTTTCTCGGAGCAAATACGGGGAAAATAAAATAATCATTCACTCAATTTGGGAAGCGGTATGGGTACCGCCGCCCCGGAAACCATTTATTGGATAACCAACACCTATGCTATAGGTCGCTCCAAGTGGTTCGCAACATTTGGTGTCTTTGCACCAGAGTTCACGGGGTGAGGTTTGTTTGGGTCTTAGCGGCGGATGCATTTTTACTGCGTGACGGGCCGGATCAGAAGAGACAAGTTCAGGGAGATGTTTTGAGCTCTCCGCCGGTCACTCATCCTTGACATATTTTTCCTTCCCAGAACTTTCTCTCCTTCCTTTTCTAAAAAAGACCTTCCACACAGCATCCCCAAAGATGACACAGGCCCTGAGGGGAATTATTTTTCTCGGGTCCTTCTGTACGTACAGCTAATGTAAAAAAATCATTACCAAGATAATTATAATAAGAACCATTGTGTCAATTTTCGAATTTTCCAAAGAATTAAAAAAAAAGGTTATTCAAACAATAGTTTTTTCAAACGGACCTACGAATAAATAAAAATAAGTTTGCGTAATGTTATTTAGTTTTTCCGTCAGATTCTATTTAAATAACTATTTTTTTGAGTTTTCTCCATTTTACAGAAATAAATTGACAAAAATCCGAACTAATTTTCTGCAGTATCAAGGACGCAAACCTTTTCAGGTGCGATAGTTTAATAAAAACATATATAGATGTCATTAGTAGCAAGTTTTCCTTCATATTTTTCTTCAAAATATACACTAAAGTTTACGTCAAAAAGTCAAACCATTACATTATTTATGTAAAATACAAAACCTGCAATGACTGTATTTTGTTAATGTCACGTGTGTAATATTCGAGTGTGACATACGTCAGGTATGTAAGTAAGTAGGTACTTACTCACATACCTGTCTTCCATTTTTGCTTGGAAATCTGTTGCAAATAATGCCAAATACCTACCCAGGCTTTGTAATATTTGGTAACATCTATCTAGAGGTATTCATAAAGCACATTAATATTCTTGGCTTTAGTAATATAATCATATAATGGTTCTTACATACCGGTTTGTACACTCATTTTGATACAACTTTCGTGTTGTCAACAACGAAAGAACTGATGATTGTGTAAAATAAATAACGCCAACTGAACTGCCCGCTCTTCGTAATAAGTAATAATAAAAACCGAACCGTGTGAGTGTGGGTTCGTGTCGTATTATCCGAGTGTTCAATACGCAGAGTCGAATTGAAAAGATTATTAATTATTACAAATCTTTTGGTTTTCGGCTTTATTGTCGCGTTTTATGACATCACATAATAGGTACCTATCATTGAAGTAATTCGCGGCGAACATGTAAAAAAAAACATTTATTTGATACATTTTTACATTACATTTCTATGAAATTTCAACAATTCGTTTTATTTTAGGTAATAATAGTAAAGGTAATACGTCAGGTCAGGGGTCGGCAAAATTTCAAGTGAGAAGAGCCAATTTGTCAAAGAAACAGGATAACAAATTCACACACGAGTCACATTATAATGGGGGGGGGGGGTGTAATCTTATTGTGGTAAATGTTGTGGAACGATAATTACGATTTGCTTTGTGTTATCTAAATTCCTACTGTAATACCACACTTCTGCCCATTTCAATGTTTCAACAAACATTAAAAAAAAATCCTTAAATTTAAGTTACAGACTAGGTAAATGCTTCAAAATTGACAGCAATTACGTTCCGAGTAAGTACGACGATAACTTTTACCGGAGAATTGGTGAAGTTGTCAAATTAATACCAGTACTGTAAATGCTTTAATTAATACTGGGGACTCGCAGATAGGTTCCTTATAAAGTTTAAACCAGTTTTGTGTTCAGAATGCAAAAAAAAAAATCCAGTTGCGGATTCATCTGCTGACGTATTTCGAGAGAAACCATTGTCATGCTCCGAGTAAAATTATAAAATTCTAGTTCTAGATAAAATGCAGAAAAATTCGGAGGTAAACCATTTGTTTGTTCCGCGTGCAACAATAATTTAAGCTTGTGGACTCTTATACAGAATCACCCTTTTTTAAACTCTAAACCAGCCTTGTATTCCGAAGGTTCCGAAATCATTCTGATACTTAAGAAGACTCGTTCAATAAATCAAGCGTTCCATGAGCTGAGTTGGTGACACTGATACTGATCGAGTCAAAGTTCGGCGGCTCCATCTCACAATGGTATTTCCACACCAAAGACCAAAGACAACCTTCCAACTCCGAACTTAGTCCGGAAGTTGGCCGATCGTGTGGTGGCCGCGGCCAACCCTCCAACTCCGAATTCCGAACTCCAAAATGGCGGACGTCAAACAGCTGATTTGGCGCCGTATCTTATCAGTTGCCTACAATTGTGCAGGCGGTGCTTCGGTTTCCGTAATATTGATTTCGATTAGTAAAGCCAAAAAAAGAATACTTTCAAACAATTTTTATACAACTCTCCCGTAATAATATTTCGCAGACTGTGATGACACAACACAAATGTGTGTGTGTGCCAACTCGCACAAACCAGCCATCGCCGATCGCCTCGCAGGCGATCGGCAACTTGAACTCCAACCTTCCAACTCGAACTTCCAACGCACGAACTATATCTCCACACAATCGTCCAAACGTTTGAAGTTGGAAGTTGGCCGCAGTTGGCCTTACCATTAAATTGGTTGAGTACCTAGAGGTAAAATTGGAATTGATGTGTGAAGAACCGCAAACACCTATCCAAAGAGCCGCGTGCGGCTCGCGAGCTGCGGTTTGCCGACCACTGTGTTAGGTTATAAGATGATTTAAACTAAAAATAAATGATTTCCCGTACTTCAAAAATGTTTCAAAATGACCGCATGTTGTTTTTTAATAGTAGATCGTTGCCACTTATCCTATACCTATATTACCTAGAAATGTCATTTGAACCCGTCAATGCTGATTTATCATTATCATTCATTATTCATTACATAGTATAAAATGAAGTCGCTCAAAATGTATGTGCGCAGATATTTTAAACTACGCAACGGATTTTCATGCGGTTTTCACCAATAGATAGAGTGATTCAAGAGGAAGGTTTATATCTACAATACATGCTTATTATAGCAGAGAAAAGTCGAGAAACTCAAATATTCAATTCAGGCAGCGGGCAGTGGACAGCTGTCAAGCGGGTAGTGTGGATTTAATAAAGGTTGGGTAATGGCGTTGTGTTTCGTTAGCCACAGCAACGTGTGGCCGGGTCTGCTAGTTTCATATAAATATATTCTGTGCCATATCATATTATGATCTAGGAAATAAATCAGTACCTAATAACAGGCTTTCTATTTCTACGCCATTGAATTTTCATTCCCTCTAAAATGCACGGGAAAATCCGTCAGAATTCCGTCACACAGCACATGAACCATGTTGCTTGCAGTGATGCCAACTGAAATTGTAGATAATGTAGATATGAAAATAGAGATGAAAATAGCGATCGGGTAAAGCGAAAAAAAAATTCTTTGGTCTCTATACGGGAATCGGGCTGAAAAAAGATATGGTGTAATACGGCTATTAGGCAATTTTCACCTATAAAAGGATGTATTTTGTTATGTTATTCGATTCTACCAGGAAAACCGCCCTATAAATCCGTTAGACACAAAATTCTCCCGCATCGAGGCACTCCAAGCCGCCAGATATGACGAGGAATCCGTCAAGATTGCAACACTGCTCCCGATAGAAATTCCCTGCAAAGCATGCTTCTACGACTTCCACAACAAGCTTTATATTATATTAAATGGAAGTTATCAGTGTTTTGTAAATACGTAATGTAAAAAATATGAAATACATTAATATTTTATTCGGTCTGTGTTTGTAATGCAAAGGACTATTTTCACCTGTACCTGGAAAAGTTAACACAAAAAATTGACAGCATATTGTTTCTTCTAGTAATTAATTCACCCCACACTGAATTTATAAGTTCAGAATATATGCCTGCATTAGAGGGTTCAAAATCACCCATGCCCAGGCTATTTGTCAACATTCACGAGCACGACTGCAGATCACTAACGAACAAACAATCAACAGTTCACTTAGAATTAAAGTAGCTACTTACATAATTTAGGTGATGTGTAGTGATCGAAATGCTTGCTCCAGTGGCCAAGGGTCGATCGATAAAAGATTTATCGATAATGTCAACCCCTTTTCATCGTTCTCGAGCAAGACTGTAGATTCAAGGTTCGTAGAAAATACGTTTAACAAGGTTAGCTCATACAGGCCTTTTTCGAAAGCCAGTAAAACACTGCCACTCGTATCGCAGTAATTTCAATTCTCCCAGTGGAACATGGACTTCAAGCTACGTCACGAATTTTCGATTTGCCTATCACCGCTGTACCCCCTCGATGAGCTAACCGGAGGCGTCTACTAATATCTACAGGAATTTCAAAAACTGAAAAAATCGAATTAATATCTATGAGAATCAAAGTGTTGACGAATATCTACAGCTCAAACTGTTGACTAATATCTATGAGAACCAAAGTGTTGACGAATATCTACAGTACTGGCAGAGGTTGGATTTGCAATTATGTACCTATAGCATATTGGAATAACGTAATATTGCGTATGCAGTTTAAAAAACTTAATTTATGTAAGTATGTATGTAAAAATCCCTGATATCGGACTATTGGACACATTTAGCTGATTAGTCCAACCTACGCTCTGTAGATATTAGTTCAACCTACGCTCTGTAGATATTAGTCAACACTCTGAAGTTCGTAGATATTAGTTCAACATATGAGCTGTAGATATTCGTCCGGCATACAGGCTGTAGATATTAGTAACTGGAGTCGAGCTAACCTTATTAAACGCATTTTCTACAAACCTTGCTGTAGATCACTAAAGTATTAACAGTGTACGTGAGTGCTTTAGTATATTTATGCAGTGTACGTGTGTACGTTGAATGAATTAAGAACAGTCGCTTTAAACTGTTTTTTGTTCTTTGACGATCTGCAATCATGCTCGGGAACGATGATAAGTTACCGACAGTGTCGATAAAACCTTTATCGATCGACCGTCTTAGATTCACAACCTGAACAGGACAATATTTTCCAGGAAACTTCAACGGCCATTGTAGAGGTACATCGTTGCATTGAGCATCTGAACCATTTGCATCATCTAAAACGGCTCTGAATAAACCTAATTAGATATAATTGTGTGTAATAAAACACGCAACGATAAGAACACGCTGAGAATGCTAAACAAACAGTTGTAAACACAAATACAGGGACTGACAGATATATTAGCACAGCGCAACGTGTTCTCCATTACGACCGCGAACAAACAACGCCTTTTTACTCGTACTTATATTTAGCCGAAGGAGTTAGCAATATAAAGAAGTGTTGTGTGCATTACTCTCGTACGACTGCACTAGTAAGTTCAAGGAAACAAAGGGGAGGTTGTTGAACCGCCTGCATTGTTTATTTATGCCCTGCATCTGAAAACAGATTGATCAAATGGCGTTTGTTCGGCGTTTATCTCGACAATCTATTATACTTTAATCCTGTTTTGTTGAATGGACTTGATGACGTCTGCGTTACAAAATAATCTACAATTCCAATGTCATTGATTCGATCTTATCGTAAGTAAGTATAATAAATAATAACATTAACACAATGGTCTTACCGATAGAAAGATTTGTAAGTAGGTAGGTACCTACCTACTAACATAATAATGTTTCTGAACATAATATTTCGTTTTGTTTTACGACATTACTTTATAAATCACTATCGAGTACCCGGCATGAGTTGCAGGGCCACTCAAAGAAATAAAGTGTCTGTCTTTTAGTTCTGTTTGTTGAAGTGCTCTTGGACACACAATTTTTTTTCCGTCTGGTATGCGTACACGAATAAATCAGAAGATTTTCCGAAGCGTAAACATGCCACATTTCCCTCATTTCCCATGTGTCCCCGTTCCCTTTCCTTCTTCCCCGTTCCCCTCCTGCGTTTCCCTTCCATCTGCTCCCCTCCCGCGTCTCCCGTCGTGTGAACCCCTCCAGCGTTCCCCTTCCATCTAACCTACGTTCCCTCCACCCTCTTCCCCCCTCCAGCGAACCCCCTCCTTCTTCCTCCCCCTCCCCTCCCGGATTCCCCTTCCCTTCCTTTCCTCACTCCCTGCCACTAAACTACAAGAAATATACACATTTTTGGAGCAATTCGCGCGGCACCTATTGTAATTTTTTATTTTATTAATTTTTTATTTTTTTATTCCAGTTAAAACAAAATTACATTTTTACTTATTTAACTAGAAGTAATTATACACATTAAGATAAACTAAATATTTCAATACAGCGCTATTCTATTTCATTATTTTGTTCATCAAGAATAAATATTAATAATTTTTTTTTTTAAATTTACCCAGCTTCCTTTCATTTTTAATGTCGTTTGGGAGGCAATTATATAAGTTGCCCCCCTCGTAACCAATGGATTGTTTACCATAGTTAGTGTGGGTGGTGTTTAAATGTTATCGTGTTGTCGTGTAAAGTGTTTGTGTACTTGAGACGTTTTAATGAATTCTGTGTTTGTGTGTACGAGTTCATTGTTTATTTCGTAGGTATATAAGGAGACATGTATTATATTCTTATAGTTTTCTTAGTGTTAATAGTTTTGTTTCCATATATAAACATCACAACGCCAGAGTTCATTGTTGTATACAGAAACGGTAAAGTTTCATCGCAATCGGATGAATGCAAGGGCGGATCCAGGGGGGGGGTCATGAGGTCATGACCCCCCCCTGGGCTGGGTCCAGGACCTAGGTGGACCTACTTTTTACTTGTATCTATTATTATCAAAATTAAATTATAACTTCAAGTGACTTGACCACGACTCTGTGACCCCCCCTGGAGCTATGTGACCCCCCCCTGGCGCCAAAGCTGGATCCGCCCTTGGATGAATGGTACAGACATTATAAGGTACAAACAAAGAAACATTCATTTTTATACAAATGGATGATATATTGATCTCTTCCATAATTTTACTTGTGTGGTTTTTTCTCATTTGTTTAGCCTTTAGGTAGATACTTACTCTTTCTGTGCATGTATATAGATATACATTAAATCCGCACAAGAGTCCCAATTGTCCCGAGAAAATGGAACTTTCCAATTGGTGCACGGTGTGAGGCTAAAAAGGAAAGGCAGGGGATGAGATGGGAAAGAAGAAGGTTGGGAAGTACCTACCTGTTCAGACCTGAACACCAAACACGGCTAAAGCAAATTCAAAGATCGTTTCGATTCTGAATGGTGGACTTTCACCAGGGCGACCTTGTTTCCATTAACGTATTGTATTTTTTTTACATTTATTTATTGCTTCTTCACAATTTATGTACATATATTTTAATTTAATGTAATTATTAACCCCACAAGGGTTCGCCTGTATCGGGGTTAATAATTTCACAATTTAATAAAAATAACACACGCAAATATCGGTCATGCAAAAACAGTTAAGTAAAAGCAAAATAATAAAATTTAAAAATAAAATGATAAACAGAGAAAATAATAAGTGATAAAAATATATGAATTAATAACAAAGTGTTGAGAGATCAGACAAAATGTTCTCATTCATTATAGATATCATTAGTTATATAAAATTAAAAAAATACATGTCCTTAGGTTTTTTTTTTTTTTAATAGGTGTAAAAAATAAAAAATGAAAAAAAAAAACATTAACTTCACACATGAGGTCCTGAGGAAAATAATTTCCCTCAGGGCCTATGTCATCTGTGGAGAGTCTTTTTGAGGAGAGGAAGGAATGAACATTGGTCTTGAAGAGACCCGTGTCGTAGGTCGTAGGAAGGAGGAAACACAAAGGCCGGCAAATCGTTCCACAGCCTAGCTGTTGAACACAAAAACTAATCGAAGAAGCGTCCCGTTCTCATGTGACAAATGTCAACCGTGTACGTATGTTGGGTACGCATTAGCGTGTTTCCCGGTGTGTACCGGTGCCGAAGGGATCAATGACGCTAGTTCCTTGGAGCATCTTCCATTGAAATACCGGTAGAACAAGGATAGCATTCCCACCCGACGCCTGTTCTCTAAAGATTGCATTCTGTTTGTTAAATTAAGAGAATCTATCAGACGGACCGTCCGTTTCTGCGCAGAGTCAAGAGTTTTTTTCAGGTATTTTGAGGCTTCAGACAGTTAGCAGTTGTGTACTATTAAAGTATCTGCGGGCCCTGTAGAGTACGCCTAGTTTTTGAGAGGCAAACTTAATTCTGGCTTCAATGGAGCCCCCATACATCTGAGCTGGTCACTTAGAGTTAGGTACACCAAGCATATCAACGGAGGACCTGTCTATGCATGCATAGTAAACGCCAAACTTTAATGTCGCCCTGAACTTGATACGGTCCATTCTTGTGCAGGTATATGACTTGTCAACATACAGTGCGACAGAGAAAGGCGTCGGCGGTGAGGTATGTCGCTTTTCTGACAAACTTGCCTATTGCGACGATTTCTGTATCAACGTCAGGTAGGTATTAAAGTTTGGCATGTACTTCACCAGAGCCAGGCGTTTTGAAAGTTAAAAACAGACATACCTGAAAAAACCTGATGAGCAAGGAACCACATAGAATTATTACATTTATCAAAATAATCCATTCGGAATCCTGTAGCATTCACATTGGTTTCTTGTACGATAGTGATAGAATTCGAATATTTTTTATCCTGCCGGAATTAATTACTACCTAATGTAGATATTACACCATGTTCAATTGGCATCACAGTAAACAGCATGGTTCATGTGTAACGTTGCAGTGATAACAATTGAAATCGTAGTTATGAAAATAGAGATGAAAATAACGATCGCGTAAAGCGAAAAATGTTGACTTTAGTCTCTAAGTGGAATCGGGCTGAAAAAAGAGATGGTGTAAAACCTACATTACGTACATACCAGTAGCGGTCCGTAAGTTTTCAGTTAGCTAGAGTCTAAGTATATCGAACGTGTCATAGGAATACGTGTGCATTGAACGAGTGCGCGAAAGCACATGACAACCCTGGAAATTCAAGATTGGAATTTACGCTCTCACAGAGTACCGTGCCGCGAGCACGACAATCTGAGTGCTGCTATTGGCTAGCGGAATAATGTGCATGTTGTGCCCCTTCCAAATGATTTGTCTACAACGCAATTATGTCCTTTAACTAACTAATCAATTGAAAACATTAATGAAATTGATAATGAATACATGCGGCAGCCTCATTGGACTGGAAAACACATCTGAAAACCCACCTAATACTTCCACAAGGGACTCTAGACAGCAATGATCAACGCCAAGGAATTGGCTGACTATTTACATCACCTCCACCATGCGACCAGCCGAGCCACTATTGGTCAATTCTGAACAAAGGAAAAATCTGAATCGTAAATATTTACGACAGCGAATTCATGTTCCGAAAAATTTGGAGCTCAATTTCGAGAAATTGGGAATAATTTGGATCAAGAAATAAACATCATCACCTAAAAATGAGTATATGCTACAAAAACAACCCAAAAACTGACGTCTATCAGTGATTGTTGCACTTTAAGAAAAATATTTACTGTTTAAAATTGTACCTTATATCACATATGTATACTTGTACCTTTTCTTGTAAACACAATAAAAATGATGTGAGGCTTTGGTATCCTAAGTTGGTAAAATCATGGCAAAAACTATCACACATAATTTTGACACAGCTGACTTCCAATCGTAGCGACCAGGGAAATTACCTAAAACAAGTAAGTACCTTAGAAAAATTAAGGAGGTTCTGTCCCCCAAAAGTCCGACCTGAGTTTGCCCTATAAAAATAGAAGTCAAACCGGTAGGAAGTCAGTTCAAAACTATCAGCCAAGAAGAAAGATACCAACTCAAGATACCAACAGTCTCCAAGTTCAAACCTCTTTTCAAGTGTTTTAATCAGTCTTAGATTCAGTTTACCTCTCCCAGTATCCCAGTAACCTAAAAACCCCAGTCTCCCACAGTCTTCAAAGTGAAAAATATTTATTTTAATACAGTACTCAAATCAGTTTTGCCATTATACCTAGAAGCATTTTTTGTCAAAGTAGTAAATTCATTTAAAAGACCAGTGGCGTTCCACAATCCACTGGCGTACGAAACTCCATTGGCGTGTCATTGTGGCCAGCTCCCTATTATATTTAGTTTATGTACAAACGTCTAGTACATTTGGTCCTTCGAGTCGGATCTACACATAACACGCCTTCAGTCTTACCCAGTGGAAATGCCGTCTCTTCGCAGTGGCCGTAAGACCCCGACACCTTCCGAAATATCGCTGTCTAAACCTAACGCCCCGGGAACAAGCCGAAACATGCCAGTGGCACCCCGTCGGACCCCGGGCCCACGCACCGTAGACACCGATGAGACGCCATCCAGCGGAACCCGCCACGATCTATCTGGTGCGAACCCTGCCAGGAACCCTGACCTCGTCACTCTTGACCAACCTGCTCCAGAATGTGTCGCCGAGAGCCTCCACGGATCCAACAGTAAAAGCAGTGAAACAACTTCTGAATCAACTGAAGACTCCCTGCGATTGCTGCGACGAGAGATGCGCATTCGGGACAGACGTCACGCCAAGCAGACAGCCAATCTGCTCAGAGCCCTGAACGCTGCAACACGCCAAGCAGTCAGCCAACCTACCCAGGAGCCCGCACCAACCAGCCCGACCCTGCGAGCCAACCTCGGTCAGGTAGTAATTCAAACCCAGGCACCAACCGGTCCGTCTACGAACGAGTTCGCAACGAGATATGCCACTCGAGTACACACGTCAGACGGCCCGTCTACCGGAGAGTTTGCAACGAGATATGCAACAACTCAAGTGCACGCACCAACCGGCTCTTCTACTAATGAGTTCGCAACGAGATATGCCACTCAAGTACATAAGCCAGCCGAAGAGTTTGCAACGAGATATGCAACTACTCAAGTGCATGCACCAACCGGCCCTTCTACTAATGAGTTTGCAACGAGATATGCCACTCAAGTTCACAAGCCGGCCGAAAAGTTTGCAACGAGATATGCAACTACTCAAATGGACACACCAGCCGGTCAGCCTACCAATGAATTTGCTGTAACCGATCCAACCGGATACGCCGCCACCCAAGAGCACACACTACTGACGGGCCCTGCAAAGAACATTCCTACGGCCGAATACAGCCATATCGGACCCGAGCGCCCACTTTACAACACAGCAGGGTACCAGCATCAGCCAGCCTCCTCCGGCCAGGATTCCCCATTATTTACACCACCGCACACAGCCAATCAGACAGCACGGCACACCCGAGAATGGTTGCAGCATGGCAACGACCCACTGGCCCAGATCGCCTCGGTGATGGCGGAGACGCTCCGCTCTTCCAGAACGCAAGATAGCCCCCGCACATTAGAAGATGATTCAAGAATGGCTGCCCTCATCGCCAGGCAATCCACAGCAAAAGATTTGCCTACCTTCTCCGGAGATCCCCTCGAGTGGCCCACCTGGAAGGCACAGTACGCTCAATCCACCGCCACCTGCCAAATGACTCCGAGCGAAAATCTCATTCGGCTGCAGCGCGCCCTCAAAGGCAAGGCACGAGATACCGTGGGTCCCCTACTAATGGATCCTGCGCAAGTCCCAGAGATCATCAGCGTCCTCGAGCAGCGATACGGCAGCGCTAACTCCATAGCAAAATTTATGCTAGACAAGGTTAAAAAACTACCTTACCTCACGACCGAGGTATCACTCGAGGACCTGGCAGATTTCTCCGGGACGGTACAAAACCTGGTGGCATCTCTCCGGATCCTGAAAACCGAAGGTTATCTCACCAATCCTGCATTACTGAATGACGTCACTGACAAAATGCCGAGTTCCCTGCGGCTGGCATGGCTAATCGAGATCCGCAAACAACACTCTCCGGCCACCATAACCCAGCTCGCTGCCTTTCTGAAAGAGGTTTCAAACGCAATTCCAAACAGTGGGATGGTAGACCACATACGATCTCGACCACGCCGTGAACAAATACATGCCGGGTACCAGGAGGAAGAAGAGAGTGAACGCATGCGACTTCTACCGAGCCATGAGCAAATACATGCCGGACATCAAGAAGAAATCAGGGCTGGCCCAAAAGAAAAGATCGCCCCCATAAAACGCAAAGTAAACGAGGAACATACTTACCCTGGACCGAGCCGAAAAAGAAAAACAGCTGATGAAAGCTGCGCCCAATGTGGCGGCGATCATAAAACCCGCGAATGCAAAGAATTCGCAGCCAAAGATGTTGAACTCCGATGGGAAACTGTACGCATGGGAAGATTATGCCGCAAGTGCTTAGAAAAACACCACTCACGAAGCTGCAAAATAAACCAATGGTGCAAAGTAGGGGATTGCAGATCCCCACACCACCCCCTGCTACATAATCCCGAGTTCATACGAAAAAGCGCCGTGGAAAATGTCAACTTGTGACGCCAAGACTCCGGACAGAGAGTACCATTAAAAATTGCGCCAGTCATATTAAGCGCTCCAAACAAAGAAGAAGTGTCAGTGTTCGCTCTCCTGGATGAAGGATCCACAGTAACACTTGTCGACACTGACACTGCAATACAAGTCGGAGCAAACGGCCCAGTTCACGGACTGCGAATCCACGGCGCGAAAGGAATGTGCACCTCCGACAATCTCTCCCAACGAGTGAGACTAAGAATACGAGGTGCAGGCAACAGTAATACATTCCACATATCTGCCAGCACAATAAGCAACCTCAACCTGCCGGAGCAACAGATCCAAGGAAGGTCGGTCGTCCCGAAGCTGCTAATAGGCCAAGATAACGCTCACCTGATCGTGTCAAGGGAAGTTCGTGAATGCAATGATACTACGCGAATAGCATCACGCACCGCACTAGGATGGATCGCTCATGGGGGAGTCAACCCCAGAGATAATAACACGACCACCACTTTGGCACTACAACCAGGGCCGTCTTAAACTAGGCTGGGGCCCTTGGGCACACAAGAATTTGGGGCCCCTTTGGAAAGTAAAAAAAGCGAATTATAATAACATTTTTAACTAAGTATGACCATTTATTATAGGTAATTAAATACAGTATGATATAATATGTCATTAATGATATTAGAATGCTGCTGATTTTTTGGTTACGATTACGATAACGGTTTCTTTCTGGATTTCTGTTGAGCAAAATCTTCTATTATATCCTTAAAGTAATTTTTTTTAAGGATATCACTTTCTATGCACATAATTGACAAATAATTCAGTCGTTCTTATAAAATTGTTGTTCGCAATTCATTTTTTATTCTCTTAAGCTGCGAAAATGACCGCTCTCCACTACAATTTGTAACCATTAGGCAAACGAATATTCTTGTAGCAATTTCTACGTTTGGAAAAGTTTCTTCCAATTTATATGATTTTATTAGGTTATGTAAGTTTGAGATATTTAAATCCGCTGATTGCTTTACTATGTTTTTTTAAAAATATTGGCTTAAATGAAACCATTCTGTTTTGAGCTCGTCTGCATTAATGTCTTCATGATAAAATTCTGCAAATTCTTTGCATTTTTTGGTCAACTCACCAGATTCGATTGTTGTTAACTGACAAAGAAAACTAAATCGACTATCAATTTCCTGGTATGCTGCCGAACGTTTGTTTAAATGTGTATTCAATGTATCAATTATGGAAATGAAAGTATCTACATGAAGCTTTTCCTTGCCTCTCAACTGTGCAGTATCTGATGATCCTTCAAAAAGTGATGCGTGTGCTGCGAATTCTTTTTTCTTTCAAATGTATCTTTGTAGTCAGCATATGGATTTTTTTCTTTACCAGCCGTTTCGTACTGATCAAAATTATTGCGTGCGGTATTGACATCAGAGATTCGTAAAATTTCGTTACAACGTCCATGGTCATAGTGCTATTCTGTAAACTTAGACTTGTTTTATTCATAACTCCCAAAATATCATTCCATATTTCCGTTATAAGAGCAGTCACAAATTTTCCCATTTTTTTGCTAGGCTTTGGGCTTCCTTTGTAGTGTCTTCTGGTTGATTTATGTCACTTGCGATTGAAGACAATGCTTCAGAAATATTTAAATTACCATTTTACAAAGCATTAATAGCATTGGCGCGTGCAGACCATCTAGTTTCCGAAAGAGACTTCAGGACTCTATTTGCACCTAAATGATCTGTCAAAATTTTCCATCGTTTTGTCGAAGCCGAGAAAAAATTGAACAATTTTTGTAAAAATTGAAAGAATGTTACTGCTTCCGTAAAACACTAAACAGCCTGGACACTCACTAAATTTAGCAAATAGGCCGCACATGGAACGTAAATCGTAAATTCGGGAACTTCTTTTATTCTTGACTGAACACCAGAGTACTTTCCAGACATATTTGCTGCATTGTCGTAGCTCTGCCCGCGACAATCTTTTATAGGAATAACAAGGCTTTCAAAAAAGTTTAAAATGGTATCTGCTATATATTGCGCATTATGTTTATCCATAGGCAAAAATTGCAAAAATCTCTCAATAGGCAGTCCGTCTTTTACGTATCTAACTATGAAAGTCAGTTGGTCAACGAGGGATAGATCTGGAGTAGAATCTACGCTAATATAGTAGTTCTTTGCTGATTTAAGTTCTTTGACAATGGTTTTCAAAATTGCTGTCCCATTAAATTAATAAATCATTACAAATATTTGCCGATAAATAATAAATATGATGTACTTCCTTTTCCACGATTTCCGCAGTTTTGTATGTGATCAGCAAGAAAAGGATCAAATTCACTAATCAGTTCTAAGCATCCCAAATAAGTCCCATTATTTTGCGATCCTAATGTCTTATTATCACCACGAAAAACAAGACCTCTTGAAGTTGAAAATTTCACTACTGCAACAATCCTCCTAAGCACTAAAACTAAACTAAACTAAACTAAAACAAAAATAAATAAATCTTCCGAAATTAAATCACTGAACATCAATAACGTGAACACCTCAGACCCAAAAATCATTGCGAATTTTGCCAATAATTATTTCACGTCAGTGGGAGTCACACTTGCGAAAAAAATTCTCAACAATCTTAATACAACAGAATCCGATCTCGCTAAGTTAACAATCTCTAATTTTGGTCATAAATTAGTTAATATCCAAACAACTTCAAACGAAGTCATAAATATAATTGACGAACTCAAGTCATCAAATGCTTGTGGTCCTGATAACGTTTCATCAATTCTGCTAAAAAGTATTAAATCCTTCATAGCAACTCCAATCGCGTATATTTCCAATCTAAGCTTCAATTCAGGAAAATTTCCAAATCATTTAAAACACTCTATTGTTATTCTGCTTCACAAAAATGGAGATAAATCGCAGATACACAATTACCGGCCAATTTCTTTGCTCAATTCTATTTCGAAAATTATTGAGAAAATTGTAAAGAATCGTCTCAGTCATTACCTTGAAAAAAACAATATCCTTTCCAATAGACAGTATGGCTTCAGACCAGGATTGAGCACTGAAAATGCAATTACAAACCTGACGAAAATCATCTCCAACAATATCGATAGAGGAAGAAAATGCATTGCGCTCTTCTTGGATCTAGCCAAAGCGTTCGACACCATCTCACACAAAATTCTCTTGAAAAAACTACAGCGCATCGGCATTCAGGGTCAGCTACTTAAGTGGTTAGGTAGTTATATAGAAAATAGGAGCCAAAGAGTGAATATTAACGATACTCTAAGCGATCCGGCTGATATTAACTTTGGTGTACCTCAAGGAAGCACTCTAGGACCACTTTTATTCAATATCTATATAAATGAATTATGTAACAGTTCATTTGCCGATCATATTATCACCTTTGCCGATGACACAGTATTATTATTTGAAGGCAAAAATTGGAATGAAGTTCATAATAATTCAGAAATTGGTATCAACAAGGTAAAACAATGGCTAGATAATAATCTTCTCACTCTCAACACTGACAAAACTAAATTCATTCGCTTCAGTGCAACTCAAGCGGGACAACCAAGAGAAACTCAAAGAATTATTATACACCATTGCAATGACCCAAACACTTGCAATTGCAATACCTTAGAATATGTGGATAGCATAAAATATCTAGGAATTATCGTAGACAAGAATCTGAGATGGAATGAACATATCGATTCAATCTCCACAAAGGTCAGAAAACTCACGCATCTTTTCATGGCTATTAGAAATATTCTATGCGCAAAAGATCTAAAACTAATGTACTATGCCATGTGCAACTCATTACTTGAATATGCATCTTTAGGATGGGGAGGATGTACCAAATCAATACTGGACCCCTTAGCCAAAGCACAGAAATCACTTCTAAGGGTCATACTTAAAAAACCATTTAGATACCCCAGTAATGATTTATTCAAAGAGATAGGAGTTCTGGATGTGAGGCAACTATTTATAAGAAAAGTTATATTATACACACAAAAATATCGTCACCTCTTCCCCTCCGTAGAACATTATCACAACACCCGACATGCAGGGAGGAATCCAATAGTTCCAATTGCTACTGTGACATCCCTTGCTCAAAGACAATATTCTTACCTAGGTCCAAAAATGTTCAACCTTATACCCGGTTCTTGGAAATTGAAAAGTGCAAGCGTCCTGCGTAAATTAGTCAATGATTGGATTCTGAACTTAGGGAGAGTCGAAAGTGAACGTATGCTGTCTAACTGGTAAACAAAATCACTTAACTTTCCTGATTACTAGACCAAAATTCCTTTCACGTTTCATTGAGTTCAATGTTTCGACATCCTTTCTGATGTTTTTATACATGGGATTTATGGTTATGCGCCCCTGAAGCCTGTCTGCTCCGTGTAGGTGTAGGTATATCACCGCTGTAAAGCGTTGACATGCACGTCGCACGTCGCTAACTCTGAGTGAAACTTGGTACCTTACAACGGTAATGATTAATGATTTATAATAAATAAATAATACCTACATAACAAAACATGTATGGCGTACGAAGTAATGCACCAATTTCACCAAAGTAGCACTAAATTTGGTACTATTTTATTATATTATATTATATTCATAGTTTATATTCTATCTATATTTATGGTTATTGTTTTTATATTTTAGCAGGAGTAGTTCAAGACACAAGCGCGGTGTATATTCATACTGTCGTACTTATAATATAATACTGTATAAAACATGTTTTAAAATCAGTGAAAATAATTTGTAGCCACAAAAATCATTGCAGTTTCATCGCTCAAAAAAATCATATAGATTATTACGTTCGTTATTATATCTAATATTGTAAATTTTAATATAGTTTCTCCTATAAGTGTACTTGTATTAAAAGTTCAAACTCCTAAACACATAACCTAACATAATTTGATTTCTTTATGCTGTAAATCTTTTGTAATTCCTCCATCTTGTTCTTTTAATTCCTCCATATTGTAAATCTGAATGTATTATACATATGTTACCAGGTTAATTCGGTAAATCCGATTATAATATTTACTACCAGATTACCTTTCTACTTTGTCACAAAAAAATGTATGTGTACTTATATTTATATATTTTATATACATTTTCTTTATTACACACCTTAGTTTCAGAGAAAAATGAAATTTTCAGTTTTTTTTTTTTTGTTTTTGTTATGTAATTATGTACATTTCAGGTATAATATGAACTAACATGTCAATTTGTCTGTCCTGGAACGGGAAACTTTCCTAGTTGGACAGGCAAAGCTTCCTAATTGTAATTTGTACTTTCTTTTGTATTTCTATAATAAATAAATAAAATAAAAAAAAAAAACATTCTTCCAATAGTTAATTTTTGTATTTTATTGGAACAGCAACTCAGTATCAATTCGTCCAGTAGTTTTCATTCTTGCAAAATAATTCATAATAAATTCTGTGGGCTGTAAACTGTTCTCATGCTCTACCAATAAGTTACTTATATGCTTCCAATCTTTATATCCATTAGGAGAACTTAAATTATGTCCAGTACCAGTAGTGGTATTAAATAGACGGCAGCAATAACAGTATGCAGATTTCTTTGCTGGTGAATAATGGAGCCATTTTCTCACCATTTGCCAATTTACGAATAAAAATATTTTTAGTAAAGTATCTAATTTTCGTTTTACCATTTGAATCTGGAAGACTTGTAGAAGTTTCGGAGAAGTCACTATTTTTATTTTGGAAAAACTCTGGCCCTCTTTGAATCCAAATATCACGGACTTCTTCCGGTAAAATGTCGTCACAGTAAGTACCAGGGTCAGGAGACTCAGATACATTCTATAAGCTTTCAGTTATTAATTCAGAGTAGCTTGAAGTCGATGGTTCAGCATCTAATGCGTGTTTGTCATTTTCGTCACACGTAACCTCTTTTTCCTGGTGACATTCAGAGGTACTTTTGTCTTGCGGTGATGAGAATGAATAATCCCTCGGCTTATTTGTTTCTTCAACCGTAAAAAACGAAGTGAGCTTTGGAAGTTTTTCCGTTATTTCTTTTAGAGCTATAACTTTTTTTCTTTTTTGTGAACCACTTAAATATCTTCTTTTCGACATAATGAAATATTTTTTAAACGAAGAAATCAAAATTTCTGTTTATCTAACTCAATATTAAATATCAAACGAAACAAAATAACGCCACTCACTCCTACCAGACTGAAAACTTAACCTGTCATGGGTCGGGCCTGAGGGGGGCCCCTTCCCTTCCCTTTCCCTAACAAAGCACCACTTTGAATTTTGAATTGAATGTTTTGTGGATTGATTTTGAGCTATCATATATTTTATTGACCGAAACACATTCCTAGAACAATAAACTGTGTACCAAAACAACATTACTTGCGTAAGTTTGATAAATTGATAGGTTTTACGATGTTTTCGTCAAGTATCACGCATAAGATTTGCATCGCCGCAAATTTGACATTTCGACTCCAAAAATAAATTATTTAAAAATATTCTGGTGTTGCCAGGTGAATGAAACTAGTAGCTATATCATCAATGATGTTGGCGCAAGCAATTCTGACAATGTACTTCATACAAATTCTGTACACAGAAGGGTCAAAATCGCATTAAAAAATTTGTGTTTCGAAATTTTTCCGTGCGCATGCGCACACCGCCCCTATTTTCGCGTTTCGCGAGAGAAATTGTCGGTCCTTCGGGGCCCCCCTGAGAATGGGGGCCCTGGGCACGGGCCCCGTGTGCCCTTATGGTGAAGACGGTATTGACTACAACCAGAAACGGCCGCAGACATACAGTTGAGGGAGCTAGTAAAAACCAACTTCGCCATCGATTCCCTCGGAGTAACATCAGCCACCAGAGTCAATGCAAGCGAACAACAGGCAATTGCACATATGAATGCAACTACCCGTCCTCTTCCTGTAGGAAGGTGGGAAACCGGTCTACTACGGCGCAATCCAGAAGCCACGCTACCTGATAATCGGCAGTGTGCGCTGAAACGACTTCTGTCCCTGGAGAAAAAGCTAGAAAAAGACAAAAATCTAGCAGTGGCCTACAATGACAAAATAAATCAACTTATCAACAAAGGCTACGCCAAGAAGTTATCAAGCCATGAAGCTTCCACCACCACACCTCGCAAATGGTACCTGCCCCACTTTGCAGTAATCAACCCAAATAAGCCAGGAAAAATCAGAGTGGTGTTCGATGCCGCAAGCCGATGCCGAGGAACCTTCCTCAACGACCAGCTGCTTACTGGTCCTGACCTGCTGTCCTCCCTCCTGGGGAATATAATACGCTTCCGGGAAGGAAACATCGCTATTGCTGCGGACATCAAAGAAATGTTCCTGCAAATAAAAATAAGGCGAGAAGATCAGTCGTCCCAGCTATTCCTGTGGAGGTCATCACCCCATCACGAACCAGACACCTATCAAATGTCATCGATGATGTTCGGAGCCACCTGTTCCCCAAGCAGTGCCCAATTCGTCCGAAATAAAGTGGCTGAAACATACGAGCACGAGTACCCGGCCGCCGCAAAAGCCGTACGCACCAAGTTCTACGTGGACGATTACCTAGATGCAGCAGACACACCCAATGAAGCTGCTGCACTCGCCCAAAGTGTAAGTGCCCTGCTCGCGAAAGGAGGGTTCCACTTGACAAATTGGGCGTCCAACAGTCCGGCGGCCCTAGCTAGCGTACCTATAGAATACCGTGCCAGCTCCACGATACAAATCAGCAGCGGAGGTCCGGAAACAGAGCGAGTGCTTGGTTTAATCTGGGACCCCACCACAGACCGCTTCCTGTACTCATTTCGTGAGGCAATCTCCCACGACACGGCCACACAACCTACCAAGCGGCAACTATTATCCATAGTAATGAAGATCTTCGACCCAGTCGGCTTCGTTGCCTGCCTTACCATCAGATCTAAGATACTACTGCAAGCAGTGTGGCGCTCAAGCGTCGGCTGGGATGAACCCATTGCCCCTGAACACGCCCAGAGATGGACAGACTGGCTAAACCTGTTGCACACGAACAGCATCTCAATCCCGAGACGTTGCCTCTACAACAAACTAAACAACGTAACACTACACCTTTTCTGCGATGCATCGGAGCAAGCTTGCTGTGCCGTGGCCTACTTCACCGAAAAAATAGATAGATCCTTACGAGTAACATTCCTTGCAAGTAAATGCAAGGTAGCGCAACTGAAGCCTCTCTCCATTCCACGCCTCGAGCTTCAAGCCGCCCTCATAGCAGCGAGACTAGCCCAGACGATCCAAAAAGAAAGCAAAGCCCTGATATCCCGCACCTGCTTCTGGACAGACTCCACAACTGTACTATGCTGGTTACGCACCGACCCACGCTCCTACTCAACCTTTGTGGCAAACCGATTGGGCGAAATAGACGAACTAACCAACATACCCGACTGGAAATGGGTACCATTGAAGTACCCACCACTGTCCCGCCCCGGTATAGGCGACTTATGGTCGCCCCATGAAATGGGTATGGAAATATGGTATGGAAATGGGTACCCACAAAACTCAATCCCGCTGACATAGGAACGCGAGACTTAGATGTGCCAGACTTAACACCAGAAGGAAGATGGTTTACTGGCCCAGCCTTTCTCACTTCCCCGGAGGGTGCGTGGCCAAAAGAACGGGCACCCGCCCACAGGCCTGACGACCTGACACTAGAAGTCAAACCTCACTACGTTGGCCTTGTGTCCACCAGGGGCGAAGCACTCCCATCAGTAGAGCGGTTCTCCTCATGGCACCGGCTGATTCGCTCCACAGCTTGGATCCTCCGATTTATCAGACGATGCAAGATGGGGCCCAATAAACCAGTAGAAGGCCCACTACTAGCCGAGGAGATAAAAGCAGCAGAACACAGATGGATCAAAAGGTCCCAGGAAAACGCTTTTACAACTGATCTACACATCATCCGACAAGGTCAAAAACTGCCTGCTGGCAGCCGCCTCAATTCCCTGAACCCCTTCTTTGGACCAGATGACCTACTACGAATGGGGACCCGACTACAAGCCTTGGAAAGAACAAAGAGTGTGGCCCGAACTCCCATAATACTGGACGGCGACGAACCCTACACTCGACTTCTGATCAGTCACTACCACAAAAAGGCGGATCATCCTAGTACTGAGAAAACAGTAGCAGAAATACGCAATCATTTCTTCATAATACGACTACGCACAACAAGCAGGAAGATAACGCACGCCTGCCCCACTTGCTTCATACGACGCAGCAAACCGACTCCACCTCTGATGGGCGCATTACCACCACCCCGCCTGATGCATCACGTCCGCCCATTCACACACTGCGGGCTTGACTATTTCGGCCCTATGGCTATCACGGTCGGTAGGCATCGAGAAAAACGATATGGAGCCATCTTCACCTGCCTCTCGACACGCGCCATTCACCTAGAACTAGCCGCTTCACTGACTGCTGACTCGGCCATCATGGCCCTACAAAGAATGACCGCCCGCAGAGGACAACCAGCAGCCATATAGTCGGATAACGGGACAAACTTTCACGGAGCTGACACCGAGATGAGGGACGCCCTGCTGTCAATAAGTCAAGACGCCAGAATGATTGACGCAATAGCTACCCAGGGCATCGAGTGGCACTTCATACCACCACTAAGTCCGCACATGGGGGGAGCTTGGGAAAGATTAGTACGATCAGTAAAGAAAGCCCTAAGCGCTACACTAAAGGAAAGAGCACCAAAAGAAGAAACGCTACGCACCGCACTTGCAGAAGCTGAGTTTGTGGTAAATAATCGTCCACTCACCCACATTTCAGTTGACCCACGTGATGAAGAACCTTTAACACCCAACCACTTTTTGCTAGGGTCAGCCGGGAAGCGCCCCCAATTATCCTTCTACGACAAAAAAGAAGAGGAAACATGCCTACGCCGCCAGTGGCGCATCGGACAACAACTTGCAGACACCTTCTGGAGGCGATGGCTGCGGGAATACCTACCTACCATGGCTGTCCGGCAAAAATGGCACCATCCAACTACACCAATTAAGAAGGATGACCTAGTGATCATCATGGACCCAGCACTGCCTCGAAACAGTTGGCCACGTGGCCGTATCATCGAAGCAATACCTGCAGCTGATGGACAAGTCAGAACTGCCCGGATCCAAACCAGCACTGGGATATACGTAAGGCCGGCAGTCAAAATCGCCGTCATTCTGCCTGCCACGCCAGCAACTGATGAAACTGTACACCCGATTCAAAACTCAGACATCGGAAAAGGACACGCCCGACGAAGTAGCTGAGCACAGTCGAGACTGCACTGAGGGGAGTATATCGGACGTGTCATAGGAATACGTGTGCATTGAACGAGGGCGCGAAAGCACACGACAACCCTGGAAATTCAAGATTGGAATTTACGCTCTCACAGAGTACCGTGCCGCGAGCACGACAATCTGAGTGCTGCTATTGGCTAGCGGAATAATGTGCATGTTGTGCCCCTTCCAAATGATTTGTCTACAACGCAATTATGTCCTTTAACTAACTAATTATTAATAATTAACAATCTCATTGTTCCAAATCAACATGGATTTTTGTCAGGCAGGTCAACTCTGACAAATCTCTCATTATATGAAAACTTTATATCAAATGCATTAGCTAACAGAACTCAAGTCGATTCCATTTATACAGATTTTATCAAGGCCTTTGACAAAGTGTGCCATAAAATTCTACTGGTTAAACTACGTAAGCTCGGTATTGACGGAAAACTTTTAGACTGGTTTGCGAGCTATCTATCTGATAGAGTTCTACTTGTAAAAATTACTTTGTTCTATTCCAATCAATTTAAAGCTACCAGTGGTGTACCTCAAGGGTCCCATTTAGGCCCAATTTTGTTTTTACTGTTTATAAATGATATTGTTGACATATTTGATAAAGATGTAAATGTATTGCTTTTTGCAGATGATTTAAAAATATTTAAAATCATCAAAACCGCTGAAGATTGTGCCTGTCTACAAAATAATTTAAACAAATTAATTAGTTGGTGTTCTCTTAACAAACTTTATCTGAACATAAATAAGTGTTATTCAATAAGTTTTTACAGAATAAGTCAACCAATTATTCATCCATATGAACTTAACAACTCTACCCTTACCTCTGTTGAAGAAATTAATGACCTGGGCATAACTTTCGACTCTAAATTAAACTTTGTATCCCATATAAACTCAATCTATAATAAAGGTATCAAAATGCTTGGCTTCGTTCTTAGAAATTCCAGAGGTTTCAGGAATATTTCAACTTTAAAATTTTGTATACATCCTTAGTACGTAGTCAAGTCGAATATAACTCCTCGATCTGGTCCCCCCATTTTAAAATACATTCAGATTCAATCGAAAAAATTCAACACAAATTCTTAAGACACATTAATTTTAACCTCGGTATTCCCATTGAAAACATAAATTATAATTACTTGATGAAAGAATTAAATTTATTAAGACTCTCAGATCGAAGAATTATATCCGACTTAATATTTATGTTCAAAATTGTAAATGGTAGCATAGACAGTCCTGATTTAAATAAGCTCATTGAATTTCATATTCCCACGAGAACCACTCGTTCTAAAATCCTTTTTAAATGTAACAATAATCGGACTGAGTATACGAAACACTCACTTTTACCTAGGTTACATGAAGTTACTAATAGATATGCAGATGTGATAGATCTATTTAACTGCACGGAACATGTGTACAAGAAGGCTATGCTATCATATTTTTTAAATCACTACTAATTTTATTTGTATTATAGATTTTTGCATGTAAAGGTATCTCTGTTGTCACTTCCCAATGTATCGTCACAACTAACTGTTATACATACACTGTTTTATCATTACTGATATTTTGAATATGAATTTGTGACATGTAATTAGTGTTTATGGCATACTTATGCCGTTTGTATTAAATAAATAAATAAATAAATAATCAATTGAAAACATTAATGAAATTGATAATGAATACATGCGACAGCCTCATTGGACTGGAAAACACATCTGAATAACCACCTAATACTTCCACAAGGGACTCTAGACAGCAATGATCAACGCCAAGGAATTGGCTGACTATTTACATCAACCCCACCATGCGACCAGCCGAGCCACTATTGGTCAATTCTGAACAAAGGAAAAATCTGAATCGTAAATATTTACGACAGCGAATTCATGTTCCGAAAAATTTGGAGCTCAATTTCGAGAAATTGGGAATAATTTGGATCAAGAAATAAACATCATCACCTAAAAATGAGTATATGCTACAAAAACAACCCAAAAACTGACGTCTATCAGTGATTGTTGCACTTTAAGAAAAATATTTACTGTTTAAAATTGTACCTTATATCACATATGTATACTTGTACCTTTTCTTGTAAACACAATAAAAATGATGTGAGGCTTTGGTATCCTAAGTTGGTAAGATCATGGCAAAAACTATCACACATAATTTTGACACAGCTGACTTCCAATCGTAGCGACCAGGGAAATTACCTAAAACAAGTACCTTAGAAAAATTAAGGAGGTTCTGTCCCCCAAAAGTCCGACCTGAGTTTGCCCTATAAAAATAGAAGTCAAACCGGTAGGAAGTCAGTTCAAAACTATCAGCCAAGAAGAAAGATACCAACTCAAGATACCAACAGTCTCCAAGTTCAAACCTCTTTTCAAGTGTTTTAATCAGTCTTAGATTCAGTTTACCTCTCCCAGTATCCCAGTAACCTAAAAACCCCAGTCTCCCACAGTCTCCAAAGTGAAAAATATTTATTTTAATCCAGTACTCAAATCAGTTTTGCCATTATACCTAGAAGCATTTTTTGTCAAAGTAGTAAATTCATTTAAAAGACCAGTGGCGTTCCACAATCCACTGGCGTACGAAACTCCATTGGCGTGTCATTGTGGCCAGCTCCCTATTATATTTAGTTTATGTACAAACGTCTAGTACACTAAGATTGAAAATACGACCCTTTTGATGTTGATGTAGGTGAAAACGATTTTTTTAATATATTTTTTAATTTCAACTTCTTGTATGAAGCTTTTCAGAATTCTTTCTGCCGCATCCATAAACTGAAAGATCTTCTTACAAAAAGTTGAAATTTTGAAAAAAAAAATCATTTTAAGCTGCAACAATATCAATAACGACGCATTTTTCAATCTTAGCACTCTAGCTCGCAGAAAACTCACGAACCGCCACTGATACATACCTACCTATATTTTTAATTGTTCGGGAGAGAGGAAATTAAATTAAAGCAATAATTTTTTTAGGCATATCGATCGTCCAGTTGATTAGTCAGATATCTCTGAAAAATCGAAATTTGTATACAATACGCAGTTATACATAAAAGTACAACCTTTATATTATACAATACTCATATTACTCAAAAACACCACCAATAAATAAAATTTAGACTTCAGGGGGCGGTAGGAGACCCCGAGAAACCCATCCCACCCCATCATATCTTGCCCCATCCCATCCCATTAGGGGCCATCCATCCACAAAAATATCTTCCCATCCCATTTTGACCCCTCCGTTGTGGCAAATGTGACCCAGTCCCATTATGCCCCCTTCGTCGTGGAAAATTGCTGTTTTAGATTCATGAGTTATGGCCGTTATACACGACATCTTTTTTCAGCCCTAATCCAATTAGACACAAATGTCAACATTTTTCGCTCTACGCGATCGCTATTTTCATTTCTATTTTCATATCTACGGTTTCAATTGTCATCACTGCAAACAACACATGAACCATGCTGTTTTCTGTGATTCCAACTGAAATCGTAGATAAGAAAATAGAGATAAAAATAGCGATCGCGTAGAGCGAAAAATGTTGACTTTGGTCTCTAATTGGAATCGAGCTGAAAAAAAATGTCGTGTAACAGCCATTAGGGGCGCTAAAAATAAAAATATTCTTAAAGTGGGCAGTGGCAAAAAAAGGTTGAGAATCTACGCACTATCTTGTACAATACTCGGATTGCTCATAAACACCACCAATTGAAACGTTGCTTAAAATGGCTTTAGCCGTGTTTGGTGACCAGATCTGAATAGCCAGGTACTTCCCCACCTTCCTCTTCCCCACCTCCTTACCCTCCACACTACTTTCAGCCTCACAACATGCTGCTGGGACTCTTGTGAAGTATTCACATAAAAAAATATATGTATTTATAAATTGAGAAGAAGATCTTTTTTTTTTAAAAATTCGCCAAAAATTTCCAAAACAACTGCAATCACTACATATAACTCCATTATTGCTCCTCTGCTCAACTATTTTTTCGTGTGCAACGACCGAGAACAAAATAATTTTCAAATTCTCCAATATAGGATGAGATATAAGCATAAGTATTCAAAAGTAAATAAAATGTTAAAGTAACTATATTGGCTTAGAGGGAAACGGATGCTGACCTTAAAAAAAATCAACTACCTGTTACCAAAATTATTTTCAAATAAAATTATATACAACAAGGACATTTCACAGATCTAACACAAGGAAAGATTTGCAATGAAATCAGGCTACCACAAACGAACAAAGCCATTATGCAAAATAGTTTGCTGTACAAAGGGATGAGGTACACTTTATAATTTAATGGTCTGCCGGAAACTTTAAGGTCTGCACCAATTGGTAAATTCAAGATGTATTGAAGGAGCTACATCAAGCAGGAGAAAATATAGTAAAAATGTTATATAATTAACCAACTGGGGTACAAATAGTTGATATGAGAACCCACGATTGATTTGGCCCCACCCATACAAAAAAGGCTTCGAATGGTCCACAATGTTTCAGAACACTCTGGAATGTTCCACGATGATCTGAAATGTTCCGGAATATTCCCGAACGTTCCAAACTATTACCGAATAATATTCCAGAATGTTCTGGAATGTTGTGGAATGCTCTCGAATACTCTCGAATTTTCTGCACTCTTCTAGAAATTTGTAGTGGGCGAAACTTCCAGCCCGTACGTCTTCAAAAGCACGCCCTTCCGGTAAGGGATCTTTCTTCATGGATGGGGGATACAGGGCTACCACACCATATAATTCCCGATCCAATAGTCCAGGAAAAAATCGAAATCGGAATTCACGCCCTTTTATGGGAGGAGTTTAAAAATACTTGAGAAAAAGCTTTTGGAAAGATTGGAAAAGGTATTTGAGAATTTTTTTACAGGTTGATTTCGTAAAGGCCTGTAAAAAACATTAACTCATTGTTTATTGTAATAAAACAGAATTTTAAAATTAATTTCACGGACCAAAGCGACGCGGAGCCTAACGTCCGTTTCCCCGCTCCGTCCGGGGGCAAACTGATAAAAAAAACGGGCGTGACAAGTTATGTAACCCTTCGGTGGACGGCGTAGAGTTCACTCTGAAAATACAAATTCGTCTACTGCCGGCCGTATTGTATAATAACAACGCGAAAATTCATATTTTATTTTATTTTGTGAACTTCGGGCGTAAACATCAATTTTTTTGCGATTATTATAAAAAGAACTGATTTTGCCACATTAAACAATAAAACCATATCCGAAAAGGGGTTTGTAGATAGGAGAGTTTGGACCGATATTTTTAAGGGCCAAGATATGTTCTACACGCAGAATTTAATTGAAGCATCTATAATACTTCTAAGCTTCGACCAAGTATACCCTAGACAGGCCCTGAGAAAGGCAAAATGACGCCGTGCTGAAAATAAAATTGGCTGAAGGTCCATTTATAAAAAAGTCCGTGCATTGTTTTGAACCGTTTAGATCGCAATGAGCTTTGTGTTTTACCTTTTTTCGGTCTTCAAGGTCTACACTGAAACTAATTTTTGTGTTAGCCGTCCGGACGGCGTTAATTTTTTTCAAACACAAAAATATCACACTTCCGAGTATTGTACAAGATGCACGCCGCGGACTTTAATTTTGAAAATGTAGTCAGCTATCTCAATATAAAAGAAAATATATGTCTTACAGATAGCTTTAAGGCACTGCATTCATGAACGTGACAAAGGGAAAGTTCTTAATTTTGTTTCTGGCAATTTTTCTGACGTCATATCAACTCACCGCGATGCTTGTGACGTCACGATAGACCGAATACATACCTACAATGAGTGCTGCGTCACAATATGGCTGTGGTATACAAACTTTTTCAAAGCGCGACCAGCTTTTAAATTCACCACCCGCTTTTTTAGGAATAATCAACCTGTTTAGTCGAAGTATTATTAATGTATCCATTATTAGTTTGTATGCGGACCTTGGTGGGAGGGTGTGTACAATATTACTTGTTTTGTTGTCGGTGGAGTCGCAAACCTACTTTATATATTGTAAAACAAAATTTGTTTAATAAAACTATCTAAGTGGGTAAAAATAAAGCGCCGCAGGTGAAAAAATTATATCCGCAAGAACCAAAACAATGCTCTCGATTTTTTCATTTGGTCATATTAAAGAACTTATAAAAGTACTTTCAATTTTGGCGGTTATTTCAAAAAAGTTAGTAAAAATTGCCAGACAAAATTTTTATTACGTTCAAGGTAAAACCAATAAATGGTGTTGGTTTATTTTCGTTCGGAATTACAATATTTATAAGTACAATATTTCGTCAAGAAAATTTTAGTTATTTTGTAAAACGGAAACCTTTAAAATACATTAAACACAGATCTCAACGAAGAACAGATGCACTCTTCTTCAATTAAGGTAAAGTTAACCTATCTTAAGTCACGGCATTCCGAATTTCTACCGTTTTATAACATATTTCTCTTGAACACTTAAAGTTTTTAAATTTCAAAAAAATACATATTATTTTTGACGATAATAATATAATAGATAATGTTTGACCGGTCAGTGGTTGAGTGGGCACAGCGCTTGGGTCCCACCTGGGCGTCGCGTGTTCGATTCCTCGGCAGGCTAAGTCCTCCATCACAACACAAGCAACATTTTCGGCTTTCTGTGGTGGTATTAGGAGATTTTCAAACATTGTTGGGCTATTCGTAACCCGGGAATGATTGTCTTTCTTTAAAAAAAAGAAATATCTATACATTTGCCACGCCGAAAGGGTTATTATATGAAATTCCCCCGACAGAAAGAATCGTAAGATATGCTCCTATTATTATAATTATTATGAATTATTGAAAAAAATCATAATTCATTGTTTCTTTAAATGCTATTTAAATATTTCCCCCAAGATTCTTGTTGTATTTTAAAGAGTCATGTTTTATTAAACATTTTCACAATTTTCGCTTGAATATTATCGTTTTTAATATAAGCGCGCTCCTTCTAACTTTCTTATTAACATATCTCCCCTTCCTCTTCTTTTTGAGCGCTTACTGCCGGGTCACCACGAATTTTTGTTATTTTTTATTTATTATACGCAAAAAAACTTAATGTTTTCAGTAACCGATTCAAAACTTTAAAGAAAGATTATAGTTTTTGGCTAATACCTTTTGCAAAATAGAACAGAATCCTGTGAATAATTTCGACGCATCCGCCGCCAAGACCTGGACAAATATCACTCCATTAACCTGGGCACCCATGCTTAGTCACCAAATGTAGCGAACCACTTGGGGTGACCTATAGCAGAGGCGTTGGTTATCCAATAAATGGTTTCCGAGGCGGCGCGGGCGGTACCCATATTCGCCTCCGAAATGAATCGCTTGTCACAATAAAGTAAAAAAAAATTAATAAAATTTATAAATGTCTCGTGTCCCCCTTGAAAACCACTGGTATTCATACAGCTTGTCGAAACTGTCCATGAGACCAAAACGTGAACGAACTGTTGATGTGTTAGTGCGAAGAATTACACAGCAGGATAACTCGGTGGACAGTTGTATATTGCCGGGAACGCGTATGCAAGATGGCGGAATTCGAAGGAGAGTTTTGTTGCGAAATTAATGTTACTGGTGTTACATTTATTGTGGTGTTCTCTATGGAAGGGCGTGTCTAGATATACTTGGTCGAAGCTTCTAAGCGATCCAATTTTCAAAACAAAACATATGATTTTGTATGATTTTGAATTATTTAGTATGGCTTCATCTTAATCGTACCGGGACTCGTTTCTGAGTTTTAGCGAAACGCACATTGTATACTTTCTTTAATAATATCTATATATTGATTTTTTGTAAAGTTTGATGTACAAATTCATAAAAAAAAACATTCATAAATCAAAAATAACATCAACTAATGACTCGCATAAAAATGTATAGGCATGCATATATTTCCTTTGTGGTATGATAATTTGCATATTTTAGTATAATTATACTGATTAGATAAGAAAACAAGCATTTTCAGCTCATAAATACGCGAGGTGGCAGTAAATAATCACTTAATTGTTCTCCACTTTTCGAGATATGATCACTTCCAGGAGAGCCTAGCTTGTCTCTCGCACGTTTGCATGTGATTAACCTCGTCCCTGTGGAATTTTGCTATGTACGAGTATCCTGTATTCAATATTGTAAACAATATCACAGTTCATGGGATGGTTGGCTGGACACCATAAAGGCCATTATACACGACATCTTTTTTCAGCCCGATTCCAATTAGACACAAAAGTCAACAATTTCGCTCTACGCGAACACTATTTTCATCTCTATTTTCATATCTACGATTTCAATTGTCATCACTGCAAACAACAGATGAACCATACTGTTTGCAGTGATGCCAACTGAAATCGTAGATATGAAAATAGAGATGAAAACATCGATCGCGTAAAGCGAAAAATTTTGACTTTTGTGTCTAATTGGAATCGGGCTGAAAAAAGATGTCGTGTATAACGGCCATTAGTCTTGTAATGGGCAAAACAGATGATGTTTATCTTTCCTAGAACACAGGGCAATGCTTAGGTACTGCAAGACCTTCGAGGGATCCTTGCGGAACACCGTTATTAATGGGATGTAGATGTACAATGATAAAAGCCTTATTGTTAATGTATGAAAAGGTAGTAGCTACAATTTAACACCAAGAAATCACAGATGACCAACAGTGGTCAAAAATCTTCAATTAAACAACAGAAAAACTGAAAGACGGCATTGTGGAATTTCTTGGAGTTGTCGTAAGCGAATCTGTTTTTTCTTTTCATTCACACAATGAAAACCCGAGGAAAATAATTTCCATCTGGGCATCTTTTCTCGGCCCATTTGTCATCTTTGGGAATGCTGGGTGGAGGGTCTTTACAGGGAAAGGAAGGAGAGGACGTTCTGGGAAGGAAAAAAATATGGACGATGGATAGGAATCTGGGGGTCAGCATATCCAGGAGTGACGGACGTATGAGTCCGTTCCCCTCATTGCGGAGCAAGGCAACGTGTCGAAAGAGTCCGGCTGGAAGGTCAAAGGCTCCCTCAACCAGTCTCTCCCGATCCTGCCCGACAGTACGTGGCAGCACTAACGCATCCGCCGCCAAGATCTAGAGAAACCTCACCCCATGAACACGGGCACCCAGCTAAATCATAAAACGTAGCGAACCACTCGGGGTGACTTATAGCAGGGGTGTTGGCTGTCCATTAAATGATTTCCCAAAAAGTAATATAAGTTATAAATATGAGTTATATATATGTAGCCTAGTTTGGTGACAAGTTTTGATTAGCCAGGAACTTCCCAATCTTCACTGTCCCCATCTCCTTTCTTTCCCCCAAAATACCCCAATTGGGGATTCTGGGGTCCCAATGGCAAATGTCCCTAAAAGAGGGGAACGTAAAATAGAGAAGTATGTTCAACTACTTTCTTGTCCTTTAGGGCAGTGGTCCGCAACCTTTTTATCACCGCGGACCGGTCAACGTTTGATAATTAATTTAACCGCGACCCGGGGGGGAGGGGGTTCAATCATCAAGCCTCCACAAGCTTAAAGAATAGTTACAAACAGATGATTTTTCTCAGGTGTGCACCACGAATTTAAAGCTTTTCTCGAAACTGGTTTTAATTTAAGAGTGAATCTGTATGCGGGAAATCGTTTTGATCTACACCCAAAATATAAGAAACTGCAACTATTCATGTTCTCGAAAATTTAAAAGTCCATAATGCCGTCTTACAGTTGAGAAAAACCTTTCGTGTGTTCCGATTGCAATAATTTATGTGACTTTGAAAACCCACAAGTTTATATACTACTTTTGGTCAACGTAGCTTCAGATACCTTGCAACAAGACTTTACAACATTCTTCCAATTAGTATAAAAAAGTGTGAATCACAAAAAAATTTCAAAAAAAACATAAAAGTTTGGATAAAAAATAATGATAGGGCATTTACCGGTGCACTCACCCAAATTCGAAATTAGTAAAGAACCAATGCTGTCACTATTGTACATATGTTATTGTTATTATTAATACAACCAATCTATTGTGCGATTATTTTCTAATATAGGTGTAGGTATTTTCACAGAATTATAAATTGACGTAAAATTACTGCCTCAACACAGGCTAGCCTAGTGAGGCAGGTTACGAGAAACCTACGTTTATAATTATAAATCTCTATTCTTTAAGTACCTACTGTTATATGTATATTGTTTTCCATTATTAACTTTTGTACTTATGCATCTTTTAAACTATTGTATACTTTTCTTTGTAGTTATAAATCTTTAAATTTTTGTTCAATAAAGATATATATTATTATTATTATTATTATACACGTGGAGAAAAACCATTTTTATGATCCGGCTGTAACTATTCATGTTTACAAAAGAAACATTTAAAAGTTCACAAGCCGTCTCACAGTGGAGAAAAAACTTTATGATGTTCCGACTGCGACTATTCGTGTTCTCGAAAGTGACAATTTAAAATCCACATGCTGACTCACTTGGAGAAAATGCTCATGTTCCAAAATTTTAAAAATAATGAAAAAAATTACAAATTTCAAAAAACAAAAAAATTATTAAAAATGTATGAGCACATGCGATACTAATGTGTTAGCGGAATGTGTGCTAACCAGAGAACGATGAACTGGCGCGGAAGTGCGAAATGTCGCTAATTATGCGAAAAGTCGCTCGTTAAGGCGCCGCATCCGCGCTCAAAAAGAAGATAGAGAAGAAGAAGATGGAGAGATATGTAATTACGAATGTTAGAGAAGATATATATATGTTACAGCGATAAAGTTTTAATAAAACACAACTCGTTTACAATAGAACAAAAATCTCGTGGAAGGTATCTTAAGTATCATTTAAAAACATTGTCAATTTTTTCACAACTATATCTTGTACAATAACAGAAACAATCGTGTTTATAATAATTTTCGGAGCATACTTTGCGATTTTTTTCTATCGAGGGAATTTTATATAATTTGCCGATTTGATTAATTATATATATAATCTCCCTCCCTCCCGCTTTCCATACATTCAGTTTTAAAACCTCGGGTGCCACCAATAGCAATTTTTTTATACAAATTTCATAATGCCAGAGCTCACCGGAAGTTTTATAAAAACCTTGTCCTGACAATAACGAACACACAAAAAAAAGAATTATCCAATTTGGTGCAGTCGTTTGAAAATTATGCGCTTAGCAACACATTCAGCGATTCATTTTTATATTATGGATATTCGTGGTGATATAAGGCACACTAAAAATATACATGCTTGTCTTGTGGCTTCCTCTTAAAGCGTAAATTGGCGACATCAGTTATCTTTCTAATCGGAATGGACCACACTTCTTGGAATCATCGAATCAGTTGGTTTCAATGAGCCGTTTATAGTTTATGCGGCAGAAAGGTTACGACGGAGCTATCAGCGGTGCTCCTTTAGACTTTAGATATAAGTACATAATACAATCCCAAACAATGGCGTTTAATCTTTAGGTTTAAGTGGTGTTGCTCCTTCCCTGAAGTGGTTGGTATTTAAATATTATTTACGGCGTGGCGCCAGCAAGTAGGGTCCTTTCTTCTGAATGCACTCATTGTTCCGTTTCTCTGAGGACCGAGGATCCAGGTATTAGGCCATTACGGGGTATTCTGCTGGGTAGATTATACTAACTTGTCACAGAAAAATAGCAGGTAGTTTGTTTGCTGATAATAATAATAATTGATAAATAGATCATTATTTCTATTTTGTATGGCTCCTTTCCTGCGAAAAAAACACCCCAGTGGCGCTTTGCCGTAGTAAATGACCCAAAAAAACTTATAAATTAAAACCAAAACGTAACCTTCTAATACACCATGTTTTCCCAATTATGTCACCTGCGTGGTATCTAAATTTCTTTAATAAACAATAAACAATGTAAATCTCAGGTAACCCCCGAGGCGTTTACGGAAGAAAATATGTTTTTTTATTTATTTATATATGCATATATATTACAAAACATTACAAAATGATACTTTGTCTATCCAACTGGGAAGGATGCCCGTTTCAGGACAGCCAAATTGTATATTTAGTTCATAATATTCTTAACAAAGGAATGGTTTCGTTCAAGATATCACAGGAATTTGCTGCAGTCAAGACAACTTTTCAGAACATTAAAAATTGTATTCTGAACGAAGGGATGGTTTCTTAATGTCTTTGAAAGAATAGAAAAGATGTGATTTTTTTTCAAGGTCATATAGGAGAACAATAATAATTGCATTCAGAGCGAATGAGTGGTTTCTTTAGTAGATCACAAGTAGGAGATTCTTTCCAGGCCATTTTAGAGAACATTTACAATTGCATAATTAGAATTTACACATTTATAAACCAATATTTGACATATATATAAATAACAAAAGATTTTTTTTGTAATGTTATTTTTTACAGAATTTGTTGTTGATTCCTCGTTAGAGTGAAGGTTTTAGTAAGAATCCAAAATTTCAGTAGGTTATGTTAGGTTCGGTAAGGTTAGGTTAGGTTAGGTTCGATTAGGTTCGTTTTTAATCAAATTTCACAAACATGAAACATAAATAAATATCACAAACATGAAGAATGTTTATTTTATTTATTCTTTATTTTGTGGAAATCAACACACAAGAAGAAGAGGAAATCGTGACGTCACACCCATACAATAACCTACAGTTCGCCTCGGAACAGGAATCGTGAGAAGAACTGTGAATAAACTACTTTACTTGTGAATGTGAGGCTTAGAATTAGTTACGGAATATGTGTATCTTGGTATTAGAGTAGATTGTTTTTTTTAAATGGGACAAACATTTATTTAAAAAACCTGTAAAAGACTATCAATTACTGGCAGAATGTACAAATATTTTTTTTCCTATCAATTGAAACACTTAAAATAATTTATATGTCACTGGCAGAATCTATTATAAGATATGGTTTAACAATATGGGGAAATACTAGTATAACCAATCTGAAACAAGTCCAAGTTGTACAAAACGCAATTGTAAAATTATTAGTCGTCCATAATATTTACAAACAGAGACATAATAAACCGTTGCTGTTTCAGGGTGCCAAAATTTTACCTGTTAATACTATGGCACAAAATTATAATTCAGCATATTTTTTTATATATAAAATGCATATTAAATGATATATACGATTTTTTCTTTGTTTACTGTTAATTATCTATTCTTTGATCTATATATTTAAAAAAATATGTATTATTTAACCTTAAATAAAAATTGTTATCTACATTCGTTGTCTCCGCCTTTTTAACACGAGCTTTGCTAAAAAAAAGGTGTAAGACATATTAAATAATATATATTTTTTAGAAAAAACTTTATAGAATCATAATAACATGAAATTTTCGTAACATTTATTAAATAAATAAAAAAAAAAATTTAAAATTAAAAATTTACCCCGCAGCATAAAGAGAAATTAGAACATAAATACAGCACTCTTCTGCCAGATATCATACGTCAATGACAGCACTAGATTCACGCGCAACGACGGGTTAATAGTTCCGAAATTTAATAATAAGTACGGACAGAGAACGTTTGAATACAACATACCGAAGACATTTAATTTATTACCTGACACTAAGTAATGTAATTCTACGAATAAGGTTAAATATATGGTGAAAAATTGGCTTTCGGAAAAAAATATTTATATTGATATGTATGAAAAAATGTTGAATCTGTAGATATAAGATGTAAATTTAAACTTTTAAAATGTATATGTAACTAAACTTTAAGCACCTGTTGACAAGCCAATTCAATTGTCTTAGCAGGACTTGTTTGTTGATACGTATTATTAACTATTCTTTTAATATATATATAAATATATTTTTATTTTATTTATTAAAAAAAGCGATTTGACAGTGTTCTCACAAAGTAATGGGACCGTCCTTTCGAATGCGGTTCCTTGCGAAAACATCCCATTATATAATTAATAATAATGTAATCTAGTAGAATACCCCAGAGTTCTTCGGTTTAGATAAGCGGCCATCCCCAAACCAATCGTTCTGCGTCCAACACAATCGTGCATTTTATTTATTAATAAATTATCCAGCCAACAGCCACCTTCATTAGCTTCGTCCAGATACTTCACACAACGCACGTGAGCCGTTCCCAATTACTATTATATCTTTTGACCTCTCCAGCAGGACTCTCCTGGGTCATCGCCTTGCACTGCAGGGGGAGGGATAAATTCGTCCGTCACTCCTGGACAAACTGACCAGTCTTCACACCTTTTTCCTTCCCAGAACTTCCTCTCCTTTCTTACCTAAAAAGACCCTCCACACAGCTTCCACAAAGATAACATAGGCCCTGAGGGGAATTATTTTTCGCAGGGCCTTCTGTGTTTTTTCTTTTACTTTGGCTCCACACAGGAGACCCTGAGGAAAATAATTTCCCTCAGGGCATACGTCATCTTAGGGGATGATGTGTGGAGAGTTTTTTTTAAGGAAAGAAAGGAGAGGAAATTCTGGGAAGGAAATAGGTATAAGAGGTGGGTAGGAATCTGGGGCTCTGTGTATCCAGGAGTCCATTCCTCCACCTGCGGTGCAAGGCGATGGTCGAGAGATTCTGGCTGGAGGATAAAAGATCTTCCTCAACCAGTCTCTTTCGATCCTGCCCACCACGCAGGAGGTGGGCAGACCTATCAGCCGCCAAGACCTGGACAAACCTCACCTCATGAACCCGGGCACCCCTGCACAGTCACCAAGTGTAGCGAACCAATTGGGGTGACCTATGGGAGAGGCGTTGGTTATCCAGTAAATGTGTGGAGTTTTAATAAATAAAAATATTATCATAAATGATTTCATTCGCTTTATACGCCCTTTTGACTGCTTAATTATTTATTTTCTGATTGGGAACAGCTCAGTGCGTTGTGTGGAGCATCTGGACGAAGCTGCCCCAGAGAGAGGTCGTACGTGGCGTTATCGTTCTAGTATCTTCTGTCTTTTTCGTTTTCACACAAGTGTCGTGTGAGAAGAAATATGACGATCGTCGATGAAGTGCGTACGAGATCTTTCCGGGACTACTTAAGCACAGTGATCAACAACCAGTATCCTAAATTATTTTTAAGACATACTACAAACACAAAAAGGTGGTCACAAAAAGGTGATCACGTTATTATGAACTAGCTGGTTCCCGGCATGCGTTGCAATGCCATATTCAAAGAAATAAATTGTTTCTCCCCGCATGTCCCCTTTCCCCCCCAAACGTAGCGAACAACTTGGGGTGACTTATGGCAGAGGTTTTGGTTATCCAATAAAGGTTCCCGGGGCGGCGGTACCCATTCCTGGCTCCCAAATTGAATCTAAAAAATTTACAAAGCATGGCGCGCGTATTGTTTGAAAAATGTATGTATTTCATGTAGTTCAGCAGGGAGGTAAGGAGAAAGGGGGGAGGAATACGTGACGGGGGAGGGGAACGTAGGAGGGTGTTAGCGGGAGGGGGAGGGACGAGGGAATGCGAGGAAATGTGGGGAAGGTGGAAGGAGAACGCGGGAAGGAGGAAAGTAACAGAAGAGGGGCTAAGAGTGGTTTGCGGGATGGGAGTTCGCAAGAGGGGGGAAGAGAACGCGGGAGGGATTGGCGTGGTTCGCGGGATGGGAGTTCGCGAGAGGGGGGAAGGGAACGCGGGAGGGGTTGGCGTGGTTCGCGGGATGAGAGTTCGCGAGAGGGGGGAAGGCGGGGAAGATGAAAGGGGACGCGGGAGAGGAACGGGGGCGAGAACGGGACGCATGGAAAAGGACATGCAGGAGAGTGGTGACTTAACGTTGATTTGCGTTATTGATGAACAATTAATTCCTTAATATTTAAAATAAAGGTTGCTGTCCCCTGAAGAAGAATAGAACAGCATAGTAAAGCTTGATGGGATGGGAGACGGAATAGTGACCACGGCAGACAAAAGAGAAATGCGGGTCTCAAGTGGCAGTTGAAAAAAATCTATCGTAGTAAATACGTAGTATTCGAGTTGTAAAAAATATCTACCTGATGAGGCCGTTTTCCAAAGCTCCTACAACAACTATTGAACTGTAATATTATAACATTGATTAGGTTAATGATTTATGAAATGAAAAGGGTTCCATGCCAACTCAGAATGAAACCAACTCAGAAACACCTCAGAAAGGTCATTAAAAGCTATAAAAAAATATTTTAAAATAGTCGGTAACCCTAACCTAACTTAACCTATTTAACCAATTTTTTAATATTTTTTATCATCACTTTTAATGACCGTTCTGAGGTGCTTCTGGGTTGGTTTCATTCTGAGTTGTCCGGTCACCATGAAAAGCTATTTATGGAGTAAGTTGATATATCACACTTCGATGTATAAACTCTAGATAAAGCTTGTCTTACAAATTCGGTCGAATAATGGGGAATTTTATAACCAAACTGATTCGTTAGCGATTGGTCGAGATGCGTAATGTCGTATTCGATGTCGTCTCTCTTCGAAAACAATATCTTGGGAGACAAGTTGGTCCTTGAAGACCAATAAAAGATAAAAGCAATGCTTCTTGCGATCTTTTGAATGCGAAATAATGTATTTCTTTTTGATAAATGTTTTCGTAACCCGATTTTTGCAATCATTTTTTGAGTCATTTTTATAAAGTACTATATCTAGTTCCCGTCATGCGTTGCAATGCCAAATTCAAAGAAATAAATTGTTTTTCCCTGCATGTCCTTTCCCGTGCGTCCCCGCTCCCCTCCCGCTCCCCTTCCCCTCCCGCGTTCCCCTTCCATCTTCCCCGCCTACCCTCTCCCCTCTCCCCGTAAAGTCGTTCTGAAGTTATGGCGTGAAGTTACCAAGTGAAACAGGGATTCATTTTTATACATGTATGTAGACATTTGTACAGCGCCCTTTAGGTGATTTTTCATAAAAACGGCGGTGTACAAAACATCCATTAACATAAATTATGTTATCGTATGAATAAGCTACCAAGAAATGGTGAAATACCCCTCAGCCAATTAAATCATATTAAAGTTGGAGAAGCATTGTCGGTGAAGCGACATGCTCGGAATTCTTGGGACAGATGAGATTTGACTTCAGACATTTGTTTTGGATTTCAATCTTCTTGTAAACGGGCAGCACCGTTTCTCAATCTGTGGGAATTTGTAATAATCGGTTCCATAACAACTCAACATAGTGACATTTTTACCGCCCGTTTCTGCACAGAGTCGAGGGATTTTTCAGGTATTTTGGAGCTCCAGACCAGAGGTGGCTGCCAAATTCAACCGCGGGGCGCATTAGTGATTTGTACAGGATTAGCAGTTGTGTACTATTAAAGTATCTGCGGGCCCTGTACATTACGCCCAGTTTTTGAGAGGCTAACTAAAAGTGATGAAAAAATTATTTAAAAAGTACTCCATAACCTAATCCAAAGTAACCTATTTATACAAGTTTTTTATTTTATTTTAATAACTTTACAAATGAGTAATGAAGTTGCACATTGTTAAGTTGTCCGGTCACCGTAATAATCGAATTAGGTTTAAACCCCTAGTGTGTCACTAAATCCATCGCGCAGACAATATAATTCAGTGGCGGCTCGTGACATTTGGGTGTGCTAGAGTGCTAATATTAAAAAATGGCACTATTAATGTTGTCGTACATATGCGAAAAAAAACTTTTTCTTTTTCGAAAATCAATTTTTTGTTTGAAGATTTTCAGGAAATCCGTGCGGCGCACAACCAAACTGAAACTTCCTGAAATTTTTTCATACAAAACACTGATTTAAAAAAAAATCTATAAAAATTATATCCTAATAACATCAATAATGCCATTTTTTTTAATGTTAGCACTCTAGCATACCTAAAAGTCACGAGCCGCTTCTTGACCACACTTGTCTTAATTTTATGCTACTTTGCATTTGCAACAGAAAATATTCTCCTTGTGCACTAACAGCCGTAGCCGTTGACACGACTTGTTCAAAATACCATACGGCAGAACTGATGCTCTAGCACAGCGTAGCATGACAAGAGGAATGGTACTACATAATGTTGAATAAAATTTCGGAAACACTACATATATGTACATATATAATTCCTCTTTAAATAGCCTTAAGATTTTTTTGATAATTGTTTAATAAATGTCTTCCCAGTTTGCCAAACAATTAAAATTTTATTTTATTCGCTTGGCAAAGAAATAACGTAATATTATTCTATAGCACGATCAATTAACTAACTACGTCAGTTATTTTAAATTTTGTTCAACAATTCGTTGAAGTAATAACATATTTCTCTCGAGCCCCAGTTTGAATGTCCCATCCCATACTACACGTACCATACAGAATAAGATATGTTAAAAAAATAGGGTTTCTTTTGATATTGTCTAGATCTAGGCTCTAGGCGACTAGGCTCGTAGAATTTGTTAACACAATATATTAAGCATGATACGCCATGGTATCTAATAATTGGGTCCACTGGATTTTGATTACGATTGCCATATTATTTTATTATTAAAACCCGATTCCGAATTTCTATCTTTATATAGATAACATACTTTCTAAAATAAATATAAAATGTAGTCTCTATTCAGATGCTGAGTTGAAAAAGTGAAAAATCACTAAGAAGGCTCCAAGATTTATTTTAAAAAGATCTGGCCCCCTAGCAAGTCGATGGAAAAGGATTGATAGGATTACTTTAGGCAACAATCGTTCCCTAGCATGATTGCAGATTGCCAACGAATAAGTAACAGTTCACAATGACTAGGCGTTCTTTGTATTCGACGTTAACTGTTGTGTGTACGTTAGCGATCTGCAGTTGTCTTAGGGAACGATAAGAAATTACCGAAAGTTATCCTATCAATCTAGTGCTAGGGGGCCTTGATCTGTTATTTAACATGCTATAGTTATGAAAAAAATCGCTGTGTTTATTCAAAGGATACAAAAAATATCGAGAGATTTTTGCTATATTTTAAGCAAGTCGTGTTTTATTAAAAATATTTTCAAATACGCATTGATGATTTTTCAGAGATTTTTTGGATGCCGTCTATTCCGTGTCCAGACAAAGTTTGAATCTGCCGACAATCTTTCTTCCTGCAGGCTTATAGGTACGAGAGATTCCCATTCTTTCTATTTCTACACGTCCTTTTAGGCGTGTATGACCTATTTCAAAAGAGGTAACGAAGTTCCATATTGTTGTTGTACGGTCACCGTTGGGAAGATTGCTTCCGCTGAAGAAGACTAGTTTGAAATTTCGATCCCTTTTACACGTAATCAGCATGATTGGGTCTTTGAAACATTCAAAAATATATTATGTATATTAAAAACAAATATAAAATTTGTATACATCTGGAGCTTCATCGACATTCATCTAGAGGAAGACCAAAGAACTCCTGAATGACTCAAAGCTCCAAAATTTTACAGAGAAACGACCTGGATGAAAACGATACCAGAGAAGAAGTTATAGCCTGAGAACGAGAAGAGCCGACCCCAACAACCTACTTAGGCAATGAGTTGGGTCAGTGCAAGGTAGGGATGGACGATATACATCGATGTATTATAAACACTCGACGTCAAAGATATTCAAATACAGAACAGATATGCTATGGTGTCCGCGCAACTGTCGCCGGACTACGCGCTAATTAGCGTAGTTTTCATACAAAAAGAATTTGGTCATTTCGTTGATTTTTTAAAAATGTGCATTAATATTGGTTGACAATATGTTTTGAATAAGGAATGAATTCGTTCATTTAGTTTAACGTTTGTTTGGTTTATTCGTTAATTATTTGTTCTTTTAGTTTATTTGTTAATTGGTAAACAATATCGGCGACACCCGGAAGAGCAGACCCACATAGTAAAAACAGCAGATAGCACATCTACTTATATTTCAATATCTTTGCTCGACGTATTGTAACGATGCATCGTATTGAAACGATGTATTGTTAATACTTCAACATCGAATATATATCGATGTTTTTTATTCGATGCATCGAATACGAAAAGTTTTTTTTTAAACTTTTCTTTATTCATTGTGGTACTAATTAATTTATTCATTTCGTTGCCAGTACGCGGTTTGTTATATTCCAACAAGCGATACGCAAAATACGGGGCTGTTTGTTTAATAAGAAGCGCTGCTTCCATTGTTTCAAAGTTCGACAACCCCCCCCCCCCCCCCCCCCCCCCCCGACGCGTGTTTTGATTTGTACCACCGAAATATCATCGATGAATTGGAAACATCGATGTATTTCTCAATACATCGTATTAACATCGATGCAACCATTCGATGCATTACATCGGAAAAAACATCGATAGTGCAAGGAAAAAGATAAAATTTATATACACCTAAATAATAAAAATAAAAAATAATTTTGTAGGACATAGGTACGATCACTCTTTCCTCCTCGGTTACACAATTTATGTTGTACACGGGTGTTATGGCAACAACAATAATCTGTTTAACGACGCTTTAAAGCTTTAAAGAGATGACGCTGACCACAGTTGTAACTGGTAACAGTGGTACGGTCGGTTGGGAGGCTGTGGAGGAATGTGGGCCCACAGCCAAAACAGGACCCAGTCGGTTCGGTTGTCGGTTAGTTTGGGGTAAATGATCTAAAGACGTCTGGAATGGGTTTATATTGTCAATAGATTGCCCAAGGCACCACACGCTTCTGAGAAATTCGACTCCGGTCGCAACGTTTGAGGCAGGGGCAATACACTATTTACAATCATTTAAAGGCTTTTGGAAGATTTGAGAGTGGGATAAACTGTCAAAATGACAGTGGATGTAGAAATAAGCACACACAAAATGCATAAGAGAGCGACTCAATATAGCCCAAAAAGGAGTACTAAAGACAATACTGAAAGTTCCGCTTAGAACTCCGACGGAAGAAATATTTAATAACTTTCAAGTCTTCAAAGTACATAAACTTTATTCAAAAAATATTTTATTTTAACTGAAAAAAAAAACATATATGTATACTCCACTGCCCAACATAAATACTCAACCAGGGCAGTAAGCAATAACATCCTGGTTACTCCCAGTTTGAACACATCTTTTGGACACAGAAATAATAAATTCCATGCTTTGAAATTATACAATGCTCTACCAGATCAAATCAAAAATATAAAGGAAATGAATATATTTAAAACAAAAGTAAAAACATTGCTGAGAGATCAAAGTGATAATAAAATTACAAACATCATGAAGACGATATAAAGACAATCCATAACCAAATACAAATATTTAAAAAAACTACAGGCCACCTCAGAACAGGAAATCCTAGTGAGGAGGTCTGTGAAAAAAAAAGAATCTATACTTATACTATACATTATACATACATGTACAAACCTTGCTATTGAAAAAAATAATAAATAAATAAAAATAAATTACACAAATCTACTAATCTAGTAAATCATAGAACGAAAGCTTAAAAAATGGGTGATTGTTTCACAGTTTCCGAACTGCTTCCCAAAATATTCAAGCATTAGAAACGCATTTCATTAAATTTTTTGTATGTATTTGTTATGTCTCTTATTTTCCAATATTAATTTAATAATTAATGTTTCCAGCAGTATTTATCTCGGGAATGCTGGGTATCTGCAGCTTTAGTTCCAGAATTAATTTCGCATTAGTGCTGATGGCTTATGAGCTTCTGAATGGTTTTATATCAATACCTGATATTCTGGCTAAAATAGGATTTTATGTCACGGATAATTGCACCCAGGTACAGAACTAACTTACCAACGGTGATGTCCGTGGGAAGACTCACTAGGTTAATTAACTCATAGGAATTGTGGATTATTTCACCAGTCTCAGTATTGCCCTGGAGAAAGACGGCCATTCAGAAATGTAACGTTGCTCGAAATGACTTTAGCCGGGTTTGGTGATTTGATCTGAATAGCCAGGTACATCCCCTATCTTCCTATTCCGCATCTTTTCAGATAGACAGTCGTATCCATAAGTTAAAAAAAACCCTTCACCTTCGCCTTCACGGCTCGCGACATTGTAAATAACCAATTGTGTAAAAATAAAGCAAATTCTTACTTTAAGCTTTTGCAAAGGTCATTTCATGAAAATGGAAAAAATCACGAGAAATCACCGGGGGGGGGGGGGGGGGGGTATAAAGAGATATCACGTGTATTTATTTTTCGTGATAATATTCTGAAAATTTCAAAATACTTTGTGCTAAAAAAATACACGTGATTTTGGGGGGGGGGGGGGTTAGTCTAAAACGAAACCTCACCACATTTCATTAGGGGGAGGGGGGGGGGTTAAAAATTTGCTGAAAACATCACGTGATTAATGGACGACCGCAAAGGTAAAAGCAATGTCCAGTGTTTTTAATATAATGTCCTCCACGTGCAAAGTCGTATCTTCCCCAAGCATAAACTTTCTAATAAAGTGTTTATCGGAAGGGACCTGCCAGGTAAGTATGTTTCTGTATCAATTTGTAAATAATAAAATTAGATAGAGCCTAAGAATTAATTATTTATTGTAAAGCGCCCTTGAGGTGATTTTTCACAAAAACGGCGCTCTGCAAATTATCAAATTTAATGATTTGTATAATAATAATTTGTACTTAATGCTCTATAAAATTGTGAATAATCGTGTAGACAGTAACTTAGTCAACCAAATCAAATTATACGCCAGGCCCAAATCTACAAGAACCCTTAACATATTTTGGACTGAAATTTTTACAAATAATACTGGATATTTTAATCCTATATCTAGAATGTCTCGGTCATACAACGATCTTGTCAAAATACACAGTTCCATAGATATTTTTGCAAATAATATAACATATTTCAAAAAATATCTCCACAATTTGTGCACTTAAAAAAAAAAAAAAATGTTACATTCGATACTTTTCAGTAAATACTTTATAAATATTGTATACTTGTTATTATTATGTATTTCAATTTTGTATTTAAGTTTTCAAGTTATGTATAAATAATACTTGCGTTGTTTTTTCAAGAGTTTGCTTCTGTGAAAATGCATATGTGAATAATGCAGACACATTAATCTAGGGATACTTATATTTGTATTTTAATTTATTATATACTACCCACAAAAATGTTATATAAATATCCTGTTTGTGTCTCAAATAAATAAATAAAAATAAAATTATTATTATTATCTCCTTCCCCTCCCCAAAACATTCAGCGTCACAAGTCACAATCACAACATTCCCAACTGGGCGTGTCATGGTCTCTGTTGGGACTCTCGTAGAGAAGATAAGACATCAAAAATGAATTATTTAAGATCGCTTATAAAAGGTGGTCGACCCCTTCGCAGACGTTTCGGAGTTACAATCAAGATACAGTTAAATCCGATTAAAGATTGTAATAGATTTCCAGAAATGTTCCCGACACCCGACACCCAATACCAGCGGCCATCAGTCACCCAGCTCCATACTTTATACACAACACAGACTCTCTGCAGACGTGCTGGCCGTGAATAAACTACTGTGACTGGAACTGAATAGCCGGGCAGGAGACAATGAATAATGGAGGCGGGGAACAGGTTACATTTGGATGGTCACTGGTCCCTTCAATTTACTGCATTCTTTAAGAATGTTGTTATATACTGCCCTCCACATTAACGACACTAAAATAATAAGCTCTAGTGAACACTATTTTCATTAAATAGAACACACTTTGTAATGCACCACTTTTAATGAATTAATCCTACATTCCAATTTCCAATTTCGCCGCCAATACCGCCGCCCCGGGAACCATTTATTAGACAACCAACCCCTGCCATAGGTCACCTCAAATGGTTCGCTACGTTTGCTACGTTCGCTACGGTAACTTAGCATGGGTGCCCGGGTTCAAGGGGTGAGATTTGTCCAGGTCTTGGCGGCGGATGCATCTGCCCATCTGCTGCGTGGGGATCGGATGAGACTGGTTGAGGGAGACCTTTTGATTTCTCCAGCCGGACTCTCTTGACCCATCGCCTTGCACCGCAGTGGGAGGAAGGATCCGTTTGCACAACATCATTATACATACCTAGGGAAAAAATACTTCAATAGCCTACCCGAAAACAATCGAAGACGATAAATGCTTACTAAAAGCAATTAAAGAGCAATTTAGTGTAAAAAGAACAAAATGATGAAATTATCTTCGTAAGTAGTATAACTTTTAAATTTGTCTACATTTTTAAAAATTCCTTCCATAATTAATTATGAGATACAAAATATATTTTTTATCCCGATACTCGTCCCTCTTCTAATCACAAGCGTCTGCTTCTATAGAAGAGAAACACGATAAAATGAAAAAAAAATCAATGAAAACGTATTGTGTAATTTATTATGTATTAAAAATTATTATACTTTGTAAACTGATTATTTAATAAATAAAAAATAAATAAAAATTCGTCCGTCATTCCTAGACACCTATACCCCCAGATTATTACCCACCCCTTTTCACTCCCAGAACTTCCTTTCCGTAAAAGACTCGTCACATAGCATCCCTAAAGATGTGACAGGCCCCGAAGGAAATTGTTTTCCTCAGGGCCTCCTGTGTGGAGCTATTGTAAAAAAAAACAAATTGTGAGTCTGGCCCTATTATCATTTTGATGAGCTGGATGCAAACGACGTGATAATATTTTTGGCACCAGGAGGGTTCGAGAACCGAAGAAGAGCGCACATTGAAATACCCAGATCCAGTGCAGAAACGTATAACATGCTAAAGCAAAGCAAAGTTTGCAGTGCAGTTCTACGTGGACATTTCTGTGCGTTTCTTTCATGTTTTCCTGGCGTAGCGTCTAGCGTCGCATCGCTAAAAATGAGTTTGCTGGAATTAAATAGAAATATTTTAAATTTTGGAAACACGCCCGAACCTTTTTCCTGATTTGGGATTTGTAGTTAGTTGTTACGCAGCCATCAATTCGCGCGTCATTATAAAAAGGACTAGTAATTCATAAGCAGATTTTAAATTCGAGGTCTGAATATTGAAATAACAATTGCCAAGATAGAGTTGTGTGACTGCCCATCCTCTCTGCCTACCCTTTCCATGAAACAGCCTGATGGTATGTAATAGTGGTTAATTAGACCAGGGTTTCCCAAACTTTTTCTGCAATGGAACACTTTGCAAACCCATAAATTTTAACGGAACACCTGGCTCATTTTTTGGATTGGTTAATTCCTAATAATATATTTTTTTAAAGTTATTACACAATATTTATTAAGTATATCAACAATATATGTATAAAAAATGGAATACCTACAAACAAAAAAAAATGGAATGTAAACAACAACAAAAAATGGAAAATAAACAACAAAAAATGGAATATGAAAAACACAAAATGGAATATAAACAACAAAAAATGGAATATAAGCAACAAAAAATGGAATATAAACAATAAAAAAATTGAAAATAAACAACAAAAAAATGGATTATAAAAAAAAGTTAATATAAACAACAGCAAAAAATGGAATTAATAAAACAATTAATGACATTGATGATTTTGAGTCCTTGAATCTCATATCTTCTTGATATCAGGCATAATATTGAGAAGTTGAATTCTAATATCTGGTGTGGCGTCGAGCCTGTTCCTGCACTAGCACACATCGTATACAGCGCAGTAATAAATTTCGGAGATTTTGATTAGTAGGTATGTAAAATGAAGGTTTACTGCGATTACACCATAACCACCTTAGGTACGTAAAGCTTAGTCTCTCTATCTGGAAGGATCTAGTACCTACCTACTTAAGAAATTTTGTGAAATATTTATACAAATAATGAGAATAATATCAGTATTGTTGAAATATGAATATGTGTATGTTTTATTAAATTAAATTCTTCCGACAAATTGTCGCGGAACCCCTGTACAGGTTCGGCGGAACCCTAGGGTTCCGCGGAACACAGTTTGGGAAACCCTGAATTAGACAATACCCAAGACAGAGTTGTGTGACTGTCCATCCTCTCCGTATTTGCTCCGTATACTCAAGTTTTTTTTGGTATTTGTTTTTGGGGTGTTATGCATTGTTGCGCTACCTCCTTCTTTAGCCAACATTTCGGACAGCGTTACAGTGTCCATCATCAGGGCAGATAATATGATGGACACTGGCATAACACCCCAAAAACAAATGACGAAAATACTTTTGGCCGTGAAAACCATAAAACGTATCCAAGGACACCTAGCTTTTTTATTTGCTACAAATTATTGATTCTGGAGAAAACAGATTACCGACAATTTAAAATCGAGCTCTTCCGAGAACCTTATAAAGGAATACCATATAAATTTATAGCACACCATGACAATGTACGTTACTCTGAGAATCAAAACTTTCAAGCGCCATTAATATTTATTATTTACGAATTATATTTCACCTGCTTCAAAATACCACAAGATCCATTGCACAAAGGCAAATTTGAAAACGCATGAAATGAGCCACATGCACCACGATTTTTTAAATATTTTTTTCGATTCACTAAAGAATTTTTAAGATATTCAGTTTTTATCAAGTTTATAATCGTATTGTCAAAACCGCAGTAAAAGAAAATATGACATTTTTAATATCTTTGAAATTGAAGCAGTTTTTAATAATCCAAATGAGATGATATTATGATTTGAAATTTACACGGCCAAAAGTATTACTTCATTTTGGGAGGTGAATGTGGGTACGGGGAACCATTTATTGGACAACCAACACCTCTTCCATAGGTCACCCCAAGTAATTCGCTTCGTTTGGTGACTTAGCAGGGGTGCCCAGGTTCTTGGGGTGAGGTCTGTCCAGGTCGTAGCGACCGACGCGTCTGCCCACCTGCTGCGTGGCAGGACGTATCGAGAGAGACTGGCTGAGGGAGGTCTTTTGACATATTCAGCCAGATTCCCTAGACTCTAGACCCATCGCCTTGTACCGCAGTTGGAGGGATGGATTCATACTTCTTGGAAACACTGACCCCCAGTTTCCTACCCACCCCTCATACATATTTCCTTCCCAGGACTTCCTCTCCCTCTTTTCATTAAAAAAAACCCTCCACACAGCATCTCCTAAGATGACATAGGCCCTGAGGGAAATTATTTTCCTCAGGAAATGTTTAAAAATTAAAAAAAAAAAAAATAGTTTAATAAAATTATTTTTGGGGTATTATGCCGTGTTGCGCTACCTCCTTTAACCGACATTATTACAGTGTCGGACAGCAATAATAATAATAATTACAGTGTCCATCATTACGATAGATGACAGATGTGTAATGTATTGATTAAACATCTGCCCTGACGATGGAAAAATAAATGACGATAATTCAAAAGAGATCTTTATTTTGGTGTTTCAGCTGTGTGAAAGAAAATAAAAGTCTCTAGTTACATTTTTTGTTACAAACGTCAAGTAAACCATTATGGGTTTCAAATTCCTAGAAATACATCAAATAATTAGTTTAATTTCCTGCAAGCAAGGTGCACAAGGTAAAACCGTCAATTTATTTTTAAGTTTTAAATGCCAGACGGCATTTTTAAGACTCGATGATTCCAGATAATAAAAAAAACATTTTTTGTGTAGTTTTCATAATATTCAAAAAAGAGCATAATATTTTTATTTTCATGTAGTGACGTCACGACCTTAAAACACAATAGTTTTTACAAAAAAACAATAAATAATTATAAAAAGTTATTTGCATGTTTTTTCTAATCCAAAAAAGTATAAGCAAGTTGCTCTTAAGAAAATCTCATCTCCCATAGGGTGGCTATATTTTATTCGGAAAAAAAACGTGTAGTTCACCCACTACCTTGTAACTTCTCTTTCTGTTACACGCGTAGTTTATGAAAAAGAACGAGAGGTTATAACTGAGCTCTCAACGGTTTGGTAGTATTGTCCTGTCGGTGACGGTGCATTTGCTCTGTCTCCGGACAAAGCCGAGCAAAATGGTTCACTGGCAGTTTATTAAATAGGCATTTGGGACTATTGTCACAGTTTGGACACAATGGGATATGGGACAATGGGTCCCGCTGGGCGTGCGATCCGGTCCCAGGTAACGCCAAGGTGCTGATTTGCAAGTGACAGAAATACCATTATAAACACTTGACTATATAGATAGACTCTGGCAGGCAGGTACCTCCATCTAGGCAATGGGTAATCTAATGGCAATATCACGATCATAATAGACAGTCAAGGTGTAAAAAATCTTATTTTATCCGACCCGAAGGTAGTTAGAATAGCACTTCACAGAGGAGATCTTTTAATACCAAGACGAGGACATTGAAAGATTGCAGGTAATTCCACTAATGTTAACTTTTGGATCATTTCTATAGCGCCGTTTTGGCGAGAATCGAGAATATCTCAGTAATGTGGGACCGAACGCGGTAGAAGTTGTTAAAAGAAGCTAGGGTAGCAGTTCACAGTGGAGTGCTGAAACCAACACTGATAAATGACAGTGAGGCATGGAACCAGCAGAGAGTGAACCAAAGTAAACTGGAAGCAGTATAAATGAAATTAATATTATAAATGAAATTAATAAGGATCGAAAACGACCAGAATACCTTGCAGTTTCGCTGAGAAAGAATGCTGGAAAACATTTTATTATGTGAATACCGCACAAGAGTCCCAAATAATGTGGTATGTTATGAGGTTGAAGGTCGTGAGTGTAGTGGTAAGGGAACGTACCCATACTACGTGACCTGTTTAGGGGGGGGGGGGTCTTCAAAATACCACGCTTGGTACAAATGAGCGGCGGGGGCCATAGGTTTTTGGTCACCTGGGGGGGGGGGGTGGGGGGGGGGGGGGGTTAAAAATTGCAAAAAGTTGGTCACGTAGTATGGGGTATATATTTTATCACGTCTGTCAAAAAAGAGTAGAAAATATAAAAACTTTAACTACTAAATTTGCAGACTGGCAACACCAATTTAACTGTCAAATATTTTTTTGAAGTGCAATGACACTGAATGTATAGAAAACAGTAAACCATATTTAAAAAAAAAATTTTTCTTCATGACATAAATTTGATTAAAAGGTGATTTATAAAGCGATTTGCTTTAATTTAATTTAAAATAAATTTGAATTTAACAATAGATAGAAAGCAAGAATCACTAATGGTGAGTTTGGTTACACTACTTTTAGATCTGAATGATAGATCTCTATATTCAGATCTAAAATTAAAGACATGATCTAAAGCCCAGGCAACGCTAGGTACTTTATCTAGTATTAAATAAATGTGAGCAATTTCTAAACTGTGCTTTATATTTTATTACAATTGTTATTCTTCATTATGTTAACACAAAATTGCAAAAGTATAATAATAATATACCGATACGCAATTCTAATTTTGAAATTGGCAATATATACTGCAATGAAAAAATATTTTTTCCACTATTATGCCTTTTTAATTTTTTATAAAAATGTAGGTTACACAGCTTTACTTTAACACCATGAGTGATGTGTTTAGTATTGCCATTTGATCAACAGTGGTGACCTCATATATTTTCTACTCTTATTTGACAAACTGTACGTTCCCTAAAGGAGATGGAGAAAACGGAGACGGGAAAGTACCTGGCTACAAAGATCTGGTCACCAAACACAGCTAAAGCCATTTCAAGACCATAGAACTAAACCGCACTCCCCGGCTTCGAAATCTACGTGACTGCTAAATAGTGCGGTTCCGCCGTGCCCTAATGATAGTCAACCTCCGATAGAAGAGGGCACCAGAAGAAGAAGAGATGTGTTATATGTTATTTATTAGAAATGTGGAAAGAGTTTCAGAATTAGACGCATAGAAGGGGAAGTTGAAGGCACTCAGAAAGATAAGGCAATCAAGTGAATCATGAGTGAAGCGAATGGATCTAGAAAGAGGAAGGTTTGGAAGTGCCTGGTTTTCCAGATCTGGCAACTTAAGCCAGTTAAAGTCATCCATGACAAACCAACAAACATTGTGAAGATCTCTCGCAAAATGTTTTGGTTGTTGTTTTCATTGTTGAGAAGCAGAGTTGTTTACCGGGAGCGCAGAAAGGCATAGTGAAGCGAATGGATCTAGAAAGAGGAAGGTTTGGAAGTGCCTGGTTTTCCAGATCTGGCCACTAAAGCCAGTTAAAGTCATCCATGACAAACCAACAAACATTGTGAAGATCTCTCGCAAAATGTTTTGGTTGTTGATTTCATTGTTGAGAAGCGGAGTTGTTTACCCGGAGCGCAGAAAGGCATAGGATAAACTCGCTAGAAATATCGGAAACTAGCGAAATTTGTTATTTGCGTAAATCCAAAGTTTTCAACCTCTTTTATAATTTAAATCAATAAATCTCAAAATCTTAATTACAAATTATATTCATTCATGTTTCATAATAATTATTTTCGCTGTGACTCTTTCAGAAAACTTTCCTCAAATAATTTATTTCTTTCAGTGAAGGGTTTCCCGGGATTTTTCTATTTGATATATTATGTCAAACTGGCAGAAATTGTACCAGGTACCAACAGTGCGAAAAGGAAGGATTTTTCGTTGTTGATCTGTTGCAAACAAATTTATATCTGGGGAATAATTTAATTCGGCTCCGCTTTTCCCTGAGTCTTGGGGATTTCTAGATCCTTCCTACACGCAGAAATACTACCAGGCTGGCAGAAATGCGAAGAGGTCAAATTTATTCGGGTATGTACGATCGTGACAACACGCACACAACTTTAAAACACTGGTAAAATATATAGTAATTATAAAAAAGAACAGAGTATACTTATAAATTAAAATTTGCAATCTATTATTAATGTAATCCTTTTTACTAGCTGTCTTTTAACTAACCAACGTTTGAGAGTTTCGGGTGTGCTAGCTTCACACGAAATTCGATCGCTATTAAAATATTTTACCACCTCACCAAAAATGTTTTGAGTTGTGTTCTAAAATGGAACACTCGGTACGCCATTTTGATGACTTCAGGCAAAATTACTGTTTTCCGCATTCGTCTTTTCGGGAACCAGTTTTACTACGTAGTAAGTTGTATACTACGCTACGCTCTCCCGTACGTATAAAGGTACGGTACGCGTCGGACTTCTCGCTCTCACGCATATAAGTACCGGCCTCTCTTTCTACCACTTGTTGAGCGGTCAGGGTCGGATGGCGCGCGTTTTTATGGCGTAACGAAAAATGCCTTTTGATACCCTGGTACCTCGAATGCTGAAACAACGGGCTGACGTTTCTGACATTGAAAGGGGAGCTTTTATTTATTTTCATTTTAGTTGCGTGGGGACAGGTAGAAATAATAAAATCAAAATGAAACGAAGTTCACAAAATTATGGATATTCTTGAAGAGTTTTCTAGTGACTTTCTTGGACGAGTTTTAAAAAAAAATTGACGGATACATCAAATATTTTAAGTTAATTTTCACGTTCTGTGTAAGTTCTATTATATCATTCATTATAGGCCAGTTGAATCACATAACTTATACATACAGAACTTACACAGAACGTGAAAATTAACTTCAAATATTTGATAAATCCGCCATTTTTTTTAACAATCCGTCTTAAGAAAACTACTCTGTTTTACTACATAAATCAAAGCACTTATTTAGTACCTAGTTGGTTGTTGGGTAAGAAAAAAGTGAAGGGTGGATAATAAGTTCCAATTTTGGAACTGAAACTTAAATTTAAATTAAATTCAAGTTCATTGAACCAGAGTTCCACAGACAGACAGATAGATCCACGCTAGTTATAAGTTAGTTTTTTGATGGTGTATCACATACCTACAAATTATTACCTACTTTGAATTTGGTTGAAATTGCTCGACGATCCCAATAATGTTGGATATGCGATTTTGCACTAGAACTGGTTAAAGTAAATTTCATTTCTGCATTTGTTCTGTTTTTGAGATCGAGAAATATATGTAGTGTTGTTTTGTAATTTTGCATTTGATTCAAAATTCCGAAAAACGGACTTAAAAAATCAACAAAATAAGCCAACAAAACGTTCTTCGGGATCGTCGCGTCTTGCTCTTTTATGTGTTGTGTAATTTACCCGTTCAAGCATCCACCATAAACAAACCTTTTTTCTTTCATTTTTGGAATTTCAGTTCACAAATCTGAACCTTTCTCAGCCTTCAAATTACCTATAACACGTGTCACGTATTATAGTCGCGTATATTTAACATATTTTAATTATTATGATTTGACATGGATATTATATACTTTGAGGTTATTTTTTAGTTTAGTTATAATTAAAAATTATGATTATTTTCTTCAAATGTCTGCGGCGTATGTACAGGACTATAAAAAGATCGGCATAATGCGTGTAATATAGTGACCCGACAGTTGGTCTTCCGACAGTTGGCCCCTGAATTATAATTACTATAAAATTATAATTTTTCGTGCATTATTTACCAATTTCGAACTTAAAATAGATTTTAAAAATACTGTGTGAAAAATACGTATACATATACCTAACAAAAATAAAATAATATGTAATATAAAAAAATTTGCATGGATATCAAATGAAGTTCCCATCCCAAAACAAATAAACAAGTATTATCTTATATATAAAAAAAACTCGTGTCATAGTGTTTGTGGTCGCACTCCTCCGAAACGGCTAGACCGATTTTTATGATTTTTTTTATGTATATTTGGTAGGTATGAGAATAGGTTTTATCCAGAAAAAAATCTCTTTTTTTGACAATTTTTTGTTGTTGTATTTTTTTTATTTGGCATCAAAAAATTCCTATAACCTCATATTTTAACCCTCTCACCTCCACCCTCCCATTTTTTAATAGCGATTTTAGTATTTTTGTATGAACAAATTTAACCGTCTTTCGAATTTTAAACAGAACGAAATTATTTATGTTGTTGAATGACAGATGGTGCTACGTCCGTCTCATTGAACTTTCATAACTACATGCACAAGACATTCACGAGAAGCGTCGCGTCATTTTGATATTTCAAACATTCATTGTGCAAACCATCGAGCTTTATTTGTGTTGGCTAAAGACGGAGTGACAAAAAATATCGTACACTCAATTGCTCTTCGAAATTCATATTGATTTGCTTTATTTCATTTTCCTACTTTAGTTGGTGTTTTTTTGTTTTTATCTCCGGGCTCAATTCCTCTTTCTGTTATAGCCCATCACAACTCACTTATAATACATTCGTTATTTTTTATTTAACAACCAAAATATTCACTAGAAATAATTTATATGGCAGAACAACGTTTGTCAGGTCAGCTAGTATAATATAAAATCTGTAGACGGTCCTGTGGGCATAATCATGGCGCGCAGCCGTTTGGCAACCAACATTGGTCATCGGTCATCAGCGGTCAGTTCGAGATTAGCCTCAGCCGGCGTGGGTGTACGGTGTAAGACGTGCGTTCAACGTTGTTACATACAATCTTTTACGAAACCAAACAGTAGCCACCAAACCACAGACAATAAACATAATTGTATGAATATAATATAAACAATAAAGACATCGTCGAGTACCAGTACCTACTCCGCCCGTCTGAAAATTAGTCACTAAATGTTTGAGTTTGACATTGATTCTGATCTTTTTTATTTAAATAAAACCCACCATAAAAACGATCGCGCATTATTATCTGTTTTTTTTAAGTGATTATGGAAGAGTTGCTCACTACGCTGTCAAAAAGAGATAGTTATAATTATCTTGACAGCTGAACATTTTCAAAATTTATCTATTAGGGAATCTGCAACAAACTAAATAGGTGAAAAAAACCTCTACACTCCCTCAAAACTCCGGGGCGGCGGTACCCATTTTCGCCTCCCAAATTCGATCATGAACCCGGGCACCCCTCCTAAATCACCAAACGTGGCGAACCTCTTGGGGTGACCTATGGCAGAGGTGTTGGTTATCCAAAAAAGGTTCCCGGGGCGGCGGTTACCCATTTCCTCCTCCCAAATTGGGTCATATTGAACAGTGTCATTCTTCGACCAAGAACTAACTACCAACGTTATTTTAATTTTTTTAGCATATTTTTATTGGCTGCTTATCTTTATATGTATTATTGCGAGATTCATCCAGACCTAAATGCTGTGTAGATAGTGTCTTGGATAAATTTATCATTTTTTTTATTTAATATGCGACATCTATTGACTTCTTTGTAAGTCTGGGAAGAATATAAATATATATTTTTTTAACTTAATGTGTAAAACTTCAAATTGTAATACATATTTAATTAATGAAGACAATATTAGCGAAACTAAAAATCAGAAAAAGATACGGTCACATCTGGGACTCGAACAAAGGACCTATGACTTGCCGGGTCGCGTATTTACAAAACCTATACCGATTCAGTCGCGGTAACGACAATTTACATTTTAAATATACCTCTATATTGGTTATTTTTTATCACATTGCAAAACCAAAAAATGTTCTAAAATCTAGATAAAATAATCTTTCTGATGTGTATATTAGAAATTAATAATTTTATTTCTAAATATTTAAATTTGAATATTATTCCCATATATTGTAAATACATCTCTATATTGACAATTTTTATCACTTTGCAAAAAACAAAAAAATGTTCTAAAATCTAGATAAAATAATCTTTCCAATGTGTATATTAGAAATTAATAATTTTATTTCTAAATATTTAAATTTTGATATTGAAAATTTAAAGCGACTCAAACGCGTTAGGGATTGTAAATACGCTGCCGGGTCAGTGCTCTACCAACTGAGCTAATGTGTCCCTATCCGATTCGGTCGTATTTAAGCAGCCGCTATCCGAATTTCTACCGATTTCTTACATATTTCCCTTAAACACGTTAAGTTTTAAAGCTCTTAAAAATATATGTTATTCTTGAAGATAATATCTAGACATTCCCCACGCCGAAACGCAAATTATATAAAATTCCTTTGATAGAAAAAAATCGCAAAGCTTGCTCAAAAAATTATTATAAACTCGTTTGTTTCAGTTATTTTACAAGTTATATGTATGAAAAAAATCACAGTGTTTCTTTAAATACTGTTTAAGACAACTCCCGCGAGATTTTTGCTTTATTTTAAACGAGTCGTGTTTTATTAAACATTTTCACGATTTTCGCATCGATTTTGTCGCTTTAAATACTGGCGTATGCTGATGATGCGGTGCTGATATCTAACAGTATGGAAGATCTACAGTCTCTCGTGTCAGGGATGAACGAAGTATGTATGAAGAATGAGTTAATGATGAATGTAAGTAAGTCTAAAGTCATGGTGTTTGAAAGAGAGAGTATGAAAACAGTATGCAATATAGTTGTGAATGATGAATACTTGAAGCAGGTGGATGAGTTTGTTTATTTGGGAAGTATGTTTACGAGAGATGGGAAGGCTGATAGAGATATTGGAAGAAGGGTGAATGCAGGTAACTCTATTAATGGAGGACTGAACGCCGTTGGCACCAACAAAAAACTGTCCAAAGACGTGAAACTAGCCGTCCATAATGGAGTACTGGTACCTACCCTGATGTATGGCAGTGAGGCATGGAAGTGGCAGAGGAAGGATGAAAGTAGACTGAACGCTGTAGAAATGAGATCCCTGAGGCGTATGTGTGGTAAAACCATGTGTGATCGTGTGAGAAATGTGGAAATCTGCAAAGAATGCAAGGCTGATGTAAGCGTAATGTGTAAAATCAAGAAAGGAACGCTTAGGTGGTTTGGGCATGTAGAGTGAATGAACGAGGAAAGGAGTGTAAGGAGAATATATGACGCAAATGTGAATGGTAGAAGAAGTCGAGGACGCCCAAGAAAGACATGGCACGACCAAGTGAATCAGATACTTGAGTCGGGCCATGTCAAGAGTCAGAATAATAGAAGAGAATGTATGAGACGTTGTATGAATGTAAACGAGGCAAGGAATGTGTGCCAAGATCGGGATGTTTGGCGGTCCGTCCTCTCTGCCTACCCCTGCGGGGAAACGGCGTGATGGTTAGTGAGTTAAATACTAGCGCGGTCCTCTAACATTCGTAATTTCATATCTCTCCATCTTCTTATTTTTGAGCCCGGTTGCGGCGCCTTAACAGTATCATTCTTCGACCAAGAAGTAGGTACCATTTTCTGTTTCAGATTTTCGATTGAGTTTCGATAATATTGTCTTCATTAATTAAATAATTTATCCCTTTAGCTATGAGGAGACACAGGCATTTTTGATAACTTATTATTGTAATCTGTTGATGTGGAAAGTAATTTGCAACAAACTCAAGTAACTATGTACTCTGAAAATATCTGAATGTTATATTGAAGTGACCCAAAGATATTCAAATACAATATATATTATATTATATTTCAATATCTTTGAAGTGACCTAAAGCGATGTCGAAATGACATTTTACGAAAACTTTGTATTATTACCGCTTCACAAATAAAGCTCTATAAATGAAACATTTCTGAACGTAGCCAAATAGTAAAAACTGTTTTAGACAGGTTACAAAATAAGCTTTCGAATTATTATATTACAAATAAATATTAATATTTGTAAATATTAAAATTTAGAGTGCAAACATTAAAAAAATGTGAAAATGACTCAGGTGATGTTTTTATGTGAAAACGGTACTAAAATCACAGATTATGTAAACAACAATACTTATTCTATTTTATAAATGTGCCATAAACACTTTTGTCACCTCACTTTTTTATCATTTCAAATAAAAATATTTAATAAAAATTAACAACGTCGGGCGCCCGTAGGAAATTTGGCGGGATAAATTATGTGTCAGACTACGCGTCTGTCAGAATGTTCTTTTTATGTATTTCTATGGACAACTTGAATAGAGGTGTGCAGCGTGATTCACTATCGACATTTCACTTTTTATTTTACGGATGTAACTAAAACAATAACGGAGTTATAACGGTTTCTATGGAGACACACGCGCTGACGTGTAATCACGCTTATTGTACTTGACTGCTGTCGTATTTTTAACGCATATATCTGCTTACGTTGCGGAGGGGTTAAATGTCCGATGGAACATTGTTGTTCCAAGGGCACGTGATATTAAACAATAACAAGTTGTGTCAATGCGGAAAGTAAATTTTTGCAACAAGACAAATTAAACGACAAAAATTAATTGACGACCTCTGTAGTCCAGTGGGTAAGACTCTTGACTCACACTCCGGAGGTTGCGGGTTCGAACCCGGCATGCGCAAATAAATTTTATTTGATTAATTTGTGTTATTTCACAATTAATTCATTAAAAATAATATATAGTATATTTGTGGCATGTTCCAGAGTGGAAGATACTATCAGTATCCCCCTGGTGTAAGACCACCATTCAGAATTGAAACGTTGCTTGAAAATGGCTTTAGCCGTGTTTGGTGACCAGATCTGAATAGCCAGGTACTTCCCAACCTTCCTCTTCCTCACCTCCTTCCCCTCCCCACTACCTTCAGCCTCACAACATACCAAAATTGGGGATGCCACTGGCTCCAGACGGGAGCAGTTGAGATGTTGTGAAGCTGAAGGTGATGGGGAAGGGAAGGAGATGAGGGAGAGGGAGGTGGGGAAGTACCTGGCTATTCAGATCTAGTCACCAAACACGGCTAACGCCATTTCAAGCAACGTTTCAATTCTGAATGGTGGTCTTACACCAGGGCGATACTGAGAGTATCTTCCACTCTGGAACGTGCCGCAAATATACGATATATTATTTTAAATGAATAAATTGTGAAATAACACAAATTAATCAAATAAAATTTATTTGCCACGCCGGGATTCGATCCCGCGACCTTCGGAGTGCTAGTCAAGAGCCTTACCGCTCGACTACGCCGGCCGTCATGGTTGCCTTAGAAATATTCGAGCTTTTTTGATTAGTATTTTTATAAGCCCAGAAATAAAAATAAAGTATCAGACCTTTAAAAACTGCTTTAAAATTCAAGATCTCCTATTTACGAACCCGTTTTCGGTTATACTATTGTTGTATAATGTGGTAAATTAAATTCTTTAGCAAATGATTGTAAAACATTTAAATATTTTTGTGCCCTAGCTTCGTAAAATAAAATAAAATACGCTTTTTTGAAAAAATGTTTTTTTCGTGAAAGAATCAAAACAGGCGGCTGGCGTCACCCCAAGAGCAAGGTTTGTAGATCTATGGCTCCCCGTGGAGTGTCCCGAAACGGGATAATTTTGTGTGTGTGTGTGTGTCTAACAGTCTTTTTATAGGCGACAGCAGCCTATATTTATGGAGAAATTTTTATCCCATTAATTCTAGTGTCTACATTTGACTAGGTAGTAATGTTTTTATTTTTATTTTAATGAAGACAAAAATTCGAAAATGGGTGGGGGAAGGGGGTGTCACCACGTTATCCTTCCCGGGTACTACCCCATGCTAGCTACGCCACTGCCAACATGTCAATGTAGAAAGAGAAATTACAACAAACTCAATAAAATAACCGAGACATTACTCAATTGGAAGTGACCTTATTTGTGTGATTAACATCACACAGATATTTCTTTATCTCTTTTGTTCTAAAGCGATAATGACAATAAAACGGTTGTTTTCACACAACTTCGTGAACGTGTTGTACATATGCAAAAATGAACAGGAATTCACAAATAAAATAATAGGCCACTTGCACGGACTTCATAACGATTTGGAAAAAATCGTGTGGATAGATTTTTTTAGAATATGGATAGATCTATCCACACGATTTTTTTACTAAGATTACGAAAATGTTATTAAATTTTTTTAGAAATGTACAGTTTATTTTACTTTTAAATAAATAAATCCATTATTTGGGCTCGTGACGTCACTACATGAAAATGTCCCGTCTCCGAAAATGTTCCTATTAGTTTTATAAAATTCCACACTGATTTATTTGTTTTATATGGCATCGCTTTGATTTCAGCCGAATTTTTGTATTTGACATTTAACGTTCACTAGATTTATTGTTTGTTCTCTGCGAACGTATTATTTGGTTTGATTTTTTGACAGATGTAATGAAGAGAACCCCGTACATTTTACGTTGTCCGTACGTGTTTTAGAGGTATAATGATAATGGTAAGGATTTTAACAAAATCAAATTTTATAATATTCTTATTATTATTATAATTTACAAGTACAAGTATATTAAATTTGATTTAGTAATATAGACGTTGAACATTATAATGATTTATTATCAATAAGATGGATCAAGGAAAAAAATATTTACGAGATTTAATATTTTTGGTATGCCTCGTTATTCTCCTGTGTCATTCGTGTGGAAAACGTTCTTTTTTTATAAATGATTTTCGGCAATGTAATTATCATTTTTTCGCACCTATAAAATTATGTCCGATCTTTCCGGTTTATAAAAAATGGTCTGATTTTTCGGAATGAAATTTTCAAAAAATCGCCAGGGTTTCAAAAATACGATAAAAAAAAATACGGAATTAGAATATTTGCCTAAGCCGGATTTTTTTTTTAAAAAAGGTGATGCAAGTGGCCTATTCATATTATATTACATTAAAAACGAATGAGTTCGTGAAACCGTATCGTATTGTTGTTATTATAACGTTAGTGTGTGTGGTCTGCAGTTCAACATAACATAAGAATACATCAATCCACCTAATAAACAGTGAAAGTGTGAATTATAATACATATCATAAGCGGATGACACCACGTTCTGAGATGGTGTTATCATTTGAAACGATGAGATGGATGCATTAATTGGGTGTTTGTGTGTGTGGTCGATCGTTGCAGTTTTATTGGGGAATTAAATATTGTATGTCTGAGATGTTATTCATTTGAGCATGGTGGCATCTTCATAAGTGTCAGTTTTTAGAAACGACCTTTTAAATTATAGTTTAAGTGGTTTTATAACGGTTCTGTGAAGACCTCGGGTTGGCGCTGTTGACAGATTTACAGGTAAAATCCATTGTTTTATTATAAACACACCTCTACATAAATTATTACAATACATATTTGATTTTTTTAATTGTTATTTCCATCGGAAAATGGCGCCTAAAATTCCAAGAAAACAGGCTGTCCGGAGACTGAATTTTGGTCTGTTGGACTTTTCTAGCCACTTAGGGAACGTACCCATACTACGTGACCCGTTCAGGGGGGAGGGTCTTCAAAATACCACGCTTGGTACAAATGAGCGGCGGGGGCTTAGGTTTTTTGTCACCGGGGTGGGGGGGTTAAAAATTGCAAAAAGTTGGTCACGTAGTATAGGTACGTTCCCTAAACTACTTTACAAAGAATCTAATGTTGTTATGTGTATAAAACAGCTGTACGTCACTAAAATAATTTGTAGATTTTATATCAATACTAAATCTGCAGAAAGAACCCAACAAATCCATACCACTAGAATTGGCTCAACAATGAACTTTATGGCAATACATACTAAAACATCTTTTGGCCAAAGAAACTATTTATACCAAGCTCCACTTATGTTTAATATTCTTTTTTTTTGTTCATTACAGATTGATATAATCCTATTACAATACACATAACATATACATGAAAAAAAAATTACAAAAATACATATTTTAGAGTCCTTGCCTAAAATTATTCTTGAAACCTTCAAGACTAATGTTAAAAATGTCAAGAGACCTAGAAATATCATTTAGCAGCACCATACCTCTTGTCATGCTATGTTGTTGCCACAACGTCTGTTCTGCCATGAGGGATATAGAGCAAGTCATGGTGGCGACCCTGGCAGTAGTTGTTCGGTACGAACAATTTATAGCATTCTAAGAGGTATGGGCTGTCAATGTAATAGTTTATAATTTTGAAAGCTGTGACTGTTAGGGTCTCATTCCTTCTAGAATGAGACTTTCGAAGCGGGTTTCAGATAGCAAATCTAGATGATGCATAAATCGCGGGTATTCTCACCATGCATTCTCATATAAAGATACCTTAGAAACTACATTAAATCTTCCAATTCATTAGCTAAATTTAAAAAGAATGTTAAGATATTTGTGTTAACAGGGGATTGGCATACTATTTTTTCATCCTTGTCTTTTTTAAATAATAAGATTTGTTTTTTGAATAATAAGCTTTTTTTTTTAAATAAATAGATTTTATTTGAGTTCCATTTGCCAAAATTGGAGGGTCATCCTAGATGTTTTGAACTAGCTTTGTTTCTTGGTGGGTATAGTAATTAAAGATTTATTTATGGTCTATATTGTTACAAATCATACTTAAATTACCCATATGGTCACTAATATGATATTTTTATTTCTTAATTTATTATAATATTTTAGTGTTTTAAATGTAGTGTTATGTATTTTAGTATTTTGTGTGTGTAAAATCACTCAAATTTATAAATGTTAACCGCAACACAGGCTGTTAGTCCAAGTGAGGTTAATTTTTTGTTTTGTGTGTAAAAATAAAAAAATGAGAACATACGTATGGTGAGAAGTTATAAATAAATTCTTTGGCGGCGAGGAATGCCCTAAAATTATTTTATTTTTTTATGGGTGAACCCAAAATCATGTTTCAGATTGTTTTTTTATGCTTTTAAAGATAAAGAAGAACAATATTATTGCCATCGTCGCTAGAGTCCTTAACATCGTATGAAATTCACGGCTGCACGTGAAAAAAATGTCAATTTAATCCAGCGCAGTAAAGAGTAGCCATATCGCTAGGCTACTTGTGGATGCGTCACATTTAGGTAGCGTAAAAGTATCTCCATCTACGAAGGGCCTTACCGAGCCAGTGCTAAATCGCATCTAAATTGTGCTTTTCTAATAAATTACAGATTTTCAAAACGGAGCTCTCCGTGGCAATACCATTATGCATGCTAAAATGCAAATTAATACAAACTCTTCCATACAAAACACATGCTATCTAATATTTACGATCTATTATCTGTTTGTTTTATAACTGTAAGCACATAACTGACGTTTCGATATGGAAATTAGTATTTGCACTTCGTTAGTAGTTTTAATTATGTAAACGTATGCTTTGTAATGAAACAGTTTTAGATTCCAGATTGATTGAACACACGCGGAAATTGTGCAATACACTTGAACGAACACCAGAGGCGTGCACTCCATATAGTCACATAAGCACTGCCTACCCTATCATATTTGTAAAACATAAGCATGTAAATAATATTATAATTTATTAAATTGTTGCTAAAAATAAATGCGTACTTTCAAAAATAAGCGCGAAAAAGCTGAGCAACAGAATACTACAAACGTGGAATAAACTGTATCTATAAACTACACGCGCGCCCCCGACTGCCTCACTAAAATGCGGCCTAAGCAGGAATTATTTCTGCTTGGAACTAACTTCATACAAGATATAATATAAATGTTTACGAAATGGACGTAGCATAGAGTAGAACTGTCGTTTTGAATTTGCTTCTATGAGTTTTTTATGTTAGTATTAGGCATTGCTTTCTGGAACAAAATTAGCAAATGGCAATCAGTGACGACAGTGACATCAGTTATTATCTATTTCTATCAACTAGTTGCCTTACCAGCAGCAAGCACACTTAGCGAAAACTTGTACGAAGGGAGTTATTTGTAGTAAGTTTTTTTTTAAATTTATTTGAATCATTTCGGCGGTTTTCCTACTGCCTACCCTGATCAAAAACTCTATGCACGCCACTGACGAACACGATACATTATAATATATCATCTAGGTACTAATAAACACTTGTAAAATGAAGATATATGATATATATGAAGACTGAAGATATAAACGGTTAGCAGCTGAATGGACAATGCGTCTGGTTCCTAGTACCTACCTAGGCTTCAAAGATGACATAGGCCCTGAGGGAAATTATTTTCCACATGTGTGGAGTTAGTGCCTCCGTTCACGGAGATACTTACAAGATACTCGATCCTCGTGCGCGTATCAGACGCGTCGATCGTAAGTACCCCCCGTACGATTTTGCTGGTGCCCGTTCACGGCGCTACGCGGTGGCTGTCAGTTTCCTATCAGTATCACGATACCGACAGTGCTGATCGCACGCGACGCGTCGCATCATTTGTGTCTGATACTTATTCGTTTGAAGTTTGACAGAAATGGCGTCGGAACATGAAAGTAATGTTAGATTTGTTCTGGAAGTGGAAAAAATGAATGTTTATATAACTATACTTTACCAGAATACGTAAGAAAGGATTTAGTGGAGAAGGCATGGATTGGTGTTGGAAAAAAAGTCATATGACATCGCTTGACAGCGTGTTAACTCCACAGCTGAAAATGATCAAGTTCAGTATATTTCGGATAGCGCCGTGTACGGAGACTAGCATTAAAAAGTAATATATCTGCAGGGTACTTGTGGTTTCGTCACAAGTAGATTGTAAGTATCTCCATGAACGGAGGGCCTTAATGTGAAAAAAATGCGCCGCGTCGCGCGTCGGGTCAATCCTACCCACCCCTCAAAATACCCTCCACCCAGTGCATGGAGGGTCTTTTAAGGAAAGGAAGGACTCTCCTCAAAGATGACATAGGGACTGAGGGGAAATATTTTTCTCAGGGCATCGTGAAAAAATTTAGGAAAAAAATTCCCTCAGGACCTATGTCATCTTTAAGTATTTTGCGTGGAGGGTCTTTTTATGGAAAGGCAGGAGAGGAAGTTCTGAGAAGGAAAAGTTATGAGGGGTGGGTGCGAATCTGGGGGTCAGTGTGTCCAAGAGTGACGGGCGTATGAATTCATCCCTCTCACTGCGACGCAAGACGATGGGTCGAGAGAGTCCGTCTGGAGTCCTCAACCAGTCTCTCCCATCCGGCCCCCACGTGCAAACGAATTCGCCATCAATTCCTAGACAAACCTCACCCCATGAAACCGGGCACCCCTGTTGAGTCACCAAACGCAGAGAAACACTTGAGGTGAATTTGGCAGGGGTGTTTATGATCCAATAAATAGTTCCTGGGACGGCGGTACCTACCCATACCCGCCTACCAAATTGATGACGATGATGATGCATTTTGGCGATGGTTTTTTTCCTTTAGATTATGATTTATTATTATTTGACGGCCGGCGTAGTGCAGCGGTAAGGCGCTTGACTCGTACTCCGAAGGTCGCGGGATCGAATCCCGGCGTGGCAAATAAATTTTATTTGATTAATTTGTGTATTTCACAATTTATTCATTTAAAATAATATATAGCATATTTGCGGCACGTTCCAGAGTGGAAGATACTCTCAGTCCCTGGTGTAAGACCACCATTCAGAATTGAAACGTTGCTTGAAATGGCTTCTGCAGTGTTTGGTGACCAGATCTGAATAGCCAGATACTTCCCCACCTTCCTCTTCCCTATCTCCTCCCCACCGCCTTTAGCCTCACAACATACCCCAATTGTGGATGCCATAGTCCCACTGTCTCCAGACGGGAGCAGTTGGGACTCTTGTGCGGTATTCATGTAAAAAAATGATCGGCAATTAAATATTTCTACCTGAACTTCACAAAATAAAATAAATAACGCATTTTGGCGATGTTTTTTGCCAATATTTAAACTATATTCGACATTCGACGAATTTCGAAGGGCAAATTTCAACCTTATCGACATCTGCGTAAAAAGAGTTTGGCCTCATTTTCCTGATGAAAAGTGATGATGACGCCAACCATTATTTAATAATCTGATGATTCCACAAGGGGCCTATTAAACTACTGTTGCGCTGTCTCTATTTGCTCCGATTAAAAACAGTCAACAATAATAATAAATTATTGTCAATTCCCGCCTGGATTAATTAATAAAACGAGTGTCCATTGCCAGTAGCCAGTTCAGTTGCCAGTGCGAAGCAAACGCCATTCCCGTATTCTGTCACTGTCTACTGTCTAGCCTGCCATGACTCATTATTTCAAGTATTTATTATTTCATTGTTTGTTATGATAATAATAATAACGATGGAATAATAATAATGTTGCCATTCCGTTTTATTGATTATACTAATTGTGGTGCCCGGTTTTGCTCAGGGAGTTGATGTGATATGAGATTGGCTGATGTTCGAACCCACGACGGATCTTGCTTTATGTATCCCTACCAATGGGTAGCCCCACTCATACAAAAATAGCTTCGATTGTTGCGCAATGTTCCAGAACATTCCACAACATTCGAGAGTGTTCTGGAATGTTCCACAATGATCTGGGATGTTCCCGAACCTTCCAGACTATTCCCGAACATTCCAATTATTAAGAGAGGATTACCAGAGAAAACCAGAAATACGCCATTTTTAAATCAGATTTTAGACGTATTGACTCTTTTCCACAAAAAGTATACATACTTAAATGAATTTCGAAAGATTGTTCTTTTATCTAGCATTCGCATGTTTTAAATTTTGAGAAAAAAATGTTTATTTTTAGTATAACAAGGCTATACCATAGGTCGTTGGCAGATTTGTTAAATTATCAAAAAAGATTTTGTATTATACCACACCCATTTCAAATCATATAATCATGCAGTAAAATAAATCAATACATTATCTGAGTATCGCATGTTTTAGAATTGTAATTTTAGTTTAAATAAAATCATTAAAAAATATATACGTACATGTGTTTCTTGACGAAAATTGGTCCGTTTGTGTATTTATTTGCGCACTTACAATCTAACATATTTCAGATTTTTTTAACATTTTTATTAAACTTAGACATTATTGAAAAATGATAAATACTTTTAATCAAAAAATAATAACGAAAAGTACATTATTTTAATAGTTTTATCATCACGCCTTTCAGCATTTTTGGATGTAGGTATAAATTAAAGCAAATTTGAAATGAAATAAAATCGATATGGAGTTATAATTTTAAAAAGCTGGTACGGAGAATAATTAATCTTTCTCATTGGAACCGCACTGCACGATCGTTAGAACAACTTTCGACGAAATGTGGATTTTCGTCCGCTGGCGGCGCTGGCTGGTTAAACGCTCTTAATTAGTTACTTATTAAAAATATTTTGGTACCTACTTTTTCGCATATCTGAATTGTTAGTACAGTCAGTTCCAATTTTTAAAATCAAAGAAAATCTCAGTCATAATGTTCATTGGATCGAAATTACGGATAGACACACTACCGAAATAAGCATATTAATCAGTATTAATCACTCTTTATTCTGAATTCTGACATGTGTTTTACTCGTATTTTCAAGCAGCGATATAAATAATGTAAAAAATAATTACAAATAATAAGGCTTGCTAAACACATGTTGTGATTTGTTATGAATGTATTCTTTATGTGGTAATATTATCACTACTGTGGTGTATAACCCACTGATTTGATTTCTGAAGGAATGAGACACATTAGTCATCACCAGAATGGTCACGTCCACGTGTGACTTCTGTTTCTTGACTAGATGCTAAGTAATATTGCTATATTACTTTAATACGGTCACTAAACTAAGAACAAAAAAATGCTAGTTTGAGTACCTAGTCATATTCTTCGGGGCTTGAAAAACAATGTGACTGATGCAAATGCAGTTTCGCTGACTTGCTTCAAGTTGAAGCATGCAGGGAAAAGGTTGCCTAGATTTATTTTAAACGTGTACCGCACTACTTCCTTTTAACATTTAACTGTTATCAGGAGTAATTCAAAAGTTAATGATTTTTTAAATATTTCTTATCAATTTAATTACCCAATCTTTGTTTTAATATTATCGGAAAGCTGGATAAATAAAGAGCACACCTCCAAACGCAATATTATTACTCTGAATACCACACAAATACAAATTTAAATAAATTTAGTGGGTTTGTTGTTTACATCAGAGATGCAAGCAAGGATCAGTAGATGAATTTTTATTATCACAAGCAAACTTCATTGCATTGAATAATAACTTATGTAGGTAGTTTTGTAATTTACAGATCACCTTCTTTCCAAAATATTGACATTTTTTAGTTAACTTCATTCAGTAATTTCGGAGGCGGGAATGGGTACCGCCTCCCCGGGAACCTTTATTGGATAACCAACACCTCTGCCATAGGTCACCCCAAGTGGTTCGCTACGTTTGGTGATTTAGCAGGGGTGCCCGGGTTCATTGGGTGAGGTTTGTCTAGGTCTTGGAGGCGGATGACCAGGACATAACCAGATTCCTACCCACCCCTTAAACCCCTTTCCTTCCCAGAACTCTCCTCTCCTTCCTTTTCTTAAAAAAAACTCTTCACACAGCATCCCAAAGATGACATAGGCCCTGAGGAAAATAATTTCCCTCAGAGCCTCCTGTGTGGAGCTCATGTAAAAAAAATCAATCATCAAAAAAATTAGAAGGTCAAATCATTATAGGCGATCTCAATATCAACACTATTCCCGAATACCACCGTCAATCCAATAATAATAATAATTGGATAATTAGTGGAGCGCTGTTTTAGTGAAAAATCACCTCAAGGGCGATTACTGGTGTGTGCTTACTGAAAACGGGTTCATTCAGACAATTAACAGCTATGCTCGAGAACAGCACACGAGGTAATTCTGTCTAGACCACATCAATGTTAAAAAATAATCCTACTTTAAAAATTAACCTTATCCACTCATTTCAGAGTTCTGAGTATAGATGCAATCGATTACATTCGTCCAGTGTAACTATCTTTAGAATAAATCCAATCTGCCGCAATTTAAAGATTTTACGCAATCTCCAGCGTAGTGATTGTAAAACCCTGCGCTACAACCTACAACCTCGGAGTATCTGTCTGCCGCAATCAGGTCCGCCCACAGTGTCAGTCCAGCCCAAACCAGCCAGCTGCGCAATGTGTGCTGAATATAGTCATATATTGGAGCTGGTGGCTTGTTCTGTTGAGGAGACAGGCGCCCGCCCACCTCTCTGGGCGGGACACATAACAGCAATGTGCGTCGTTGTAAGAACTGCCTGATAAAGCAGCATTGCTCCATCTTTAGTAACTCAGTCTATTAGGCGGGGTTATACCGATTACATTAATGTGCAGCTGCAGTCAATAAGTATTTTAACATTTTTCTGCAACACATACACAACCAACTATTAGGCACACTTACTAACCCAACAGGATGCATTTATAGAATTATGTAGGTACTAGCGAGTTCCCGGCATGCATTGCAATTCCACTTAAATAGAAAAAGGTTTCTCCTTACGTGGCCTCTCCCATTCATCCCCGTTCCCGTTCTCATTCTGCCTCCCCTTCCCCTCCCCTACCCCCTTCCCTCCCTGCTGCTAAACTATGCAAAATACACAAATTTTTCAAAAATCTCGCGCGCCACCTTTTGCAATTTTTTTATAGAAATTTCATAACGCCAGAGCTCATCATTATATATAGAAACCTGAATGGTTTAGAATAAGGGACAAACAAACAACATAAGGGACAAACAAACAACCTATATAGATAGAAGAAGTACAGTGGAATCAATAACTTTATAATATCGGATCGATAGACGTAATTTCCGATGGTTTTATATCGATGTCCTGAGCACAGTTGACAGACGAACCGATATTGACAGGGAATAAATAAGAGATCGATATACGCTTGCCACTCTGAGGGTATTTTCTATGAATTGACACTGAAAATGTTAAACGAAAAACAAACATTAGATGGGCTGACGCATTCGCCTCACCCCACGAACCCGGGCACCCCTACTAAATCACAAAATGTAGTGAATAACTTGGGGTGACCGTGGCAGGGGTGTTGGTTATCCAATAAATAGTTCCCGGAGAGGCGGTACACATACCAGCCTCCCAAATTGATAATGTTACAGTATAGAACCTAATTTAGATATACGCAGGTGCTCTCCAATATCCACGGTTTCGGAGAGTTAAACTCGAGTGTGGCGTTTCAAAAAAGAAGTTATCAGTTGTATTCCTAGTTCATGGTTCACAGCCTTAAAAAAGTTAAATTTTTGCTTATGTAATTCATCATTTTCTGATAATATTTCTGCATTTTCACATTACCTCGTAAGATTGTACGCACTAAACATAATATTTCATAACTTATGAACACACAATGTAATGCTCGCGTGAATGAATTAAATATCGACACCTTCTTACATAATGTATTATTCTTTATAACGCCAACTACGCAAACAGATTGATTAATTATTACTCGATGAAATAATTGGCTATAAGTAGTTATTAGAACAGGCAGCAACAATATATCGTTATTAAAAAAAAACTTACAACATTGCAATTCTGTTGAAGACGGGTGTCGAGCTTCTTCTTTCGAATGCTTCTGAGTAAATGCTAATCAACCGCAATTCTAGTTGCCAAGTTCACTAGGATCAACAATGGATTTAAAGGCATATTGTCGGTTTGCTGGATTTTTCCGGCTACGATGGGTTTAGGGAACTACGCTAATTAGCGCGTAGTCCGGCGACAGTTGCGCGGACACCATAGCATATCTCTTCTGTATTTGAATATCTTTGGTTTAGGGATTTATCGTCCATTTGCTAGGATCTACTGTTGAGTTGCTGGGTTCTACGACATGTTTAGGAATAAATTGTATAATTATTGGATTAATCGGTGATTTTTGGGATTGCCAAAAATGAATTGTCGAGTTACCGGACAGATTTATGGGTCAATTGTCTAGTTGGATAATATGTGACGCCAATGCGAATGGTAGAAGATGTTAGGGATGCCGAGGAACAAAGTAGGTATGTGTGAGACTATTACATGATTGTAAATAACACAAGGAGTGTGTGCCACGACCAAGTTGTGTGGGGGTCCTCTCTGCATACCTCCGCGGAAACGGCTTAGTTTCCTTAGTTCGGTTTGTTAGTTAGTTGTCGATTAATTTACGAATCTATCATCAAGTTACTGGATTTAACCAGGGCCGGCCTTGTGCTGGCGCAATTGGGGCAGCCCGCTCCGGGTGCTGATTTACCAAGGCGCCAAAGAGCCAAGAGCAAGACACCTTCAGAGCCAAGTAAAATCCTCCAATAAAATTGGAGGATTTTACTAGCGCCAAGCGCCGTTTGGTTCAGTGCCTTCCCTGGGTGCAACAACGGGTACAGGGAACTGTCATCGAAGCTGCAACGAACGACGGGTTTCAGCATGCATAAGAATCATGCGTGCCTGTTTCAGTAATGAATTTGGGAGGCAGTAGTACCGCCGCCCCAGAAACCAAGAACCTTTTATTAGAAAACCAACACCCCTGCCATCGGTCACTCCAAGTGGTTCGCTACGTTTGGTGACTTAGAAAGGGTGTCCGGGTTCATGGGGTGAGGTTGTTTAGGTCTTGGCGTCGAATGTGATTGCCCACCTACCGCATGGCTGGCCGGATTGGGAGAGACTGGTTCAGGGAGACCTAACCTAGATCTCTCCAGCTGAATTTTCTCGACCCATCGCCTTACACCACAGTGGGAGGGATGAATTCACACGTACGTCACTCCTAGACACATTGACCCCCTGATTTCTACCCAACCCTAATACATTTTTTCTTCCCAGAACTTCCTTTCCCTAAAAAGATCCTCACGCAGCATCCCAAAATCATTTTGTGATTTTCCTCAAGGCCACCAGTGTGGACCTAACCTAAAAGAAATGTTTCCGGATAGTGATTTTTATTTTTATTTTTTATTTTTTTTTTTATTAGTAATAGAAGGTACATAAATTACAAATAAATTTTATACAGTAATTAATTACATAGTAGAATATTTGATGTACCCCCATAATTAAGCAAGGCTTGTGTGTATGGGGGGGGATTGAATGATATATGATTGAATCCATTATCTCCGTTTCTAGTTGTAAGGTGAAATGTTGGAAAGTCATATTGGCTTGGGTAGTTGGGACTCTAGAGCGGTATAGAAATATGTATGTACTTATTTAATTATATGTATGTACATTATCACAAATAAACAGAAAAACAGCCTTACTAACGGAATGTGCAAGAATGAAGCCATTCTACATAATATAATGTGTTAACCTGAATGCGGACACCTTTCCAAACTTCTGACTAGACGGTGGGAGCGGGTGAGGGGAGGGTTGGTATTATGGGCTCAGGTTACTCCAAACCGGTTTTAGGAATTCCAGGCGATATCGGGAAGGACGAATCCAGCTGGCAATACTGGCATGCCGAAGCGATGATGCCACCGATTCGTGGTTTTCTAATAAAAATTATTTATTGCGTGTTCTTTTTTTTTGTTTTCCAACAAATTGTGGGTGGGTCCAAATTCAAATGGAAAGGGTTCGGCAGTTGTTGGTCACATCTGATGATCTGATCCAGTACAAAATTTCGAGTTTTAATGATATTTTTTGTAGGTAATTTATCAGTGATTAAACAAAGATTTTGGTTTGTTTATTTGGGTTCTGCAAAAGAGCTCAAATTGCTTGTAGCCAATGATTCTATCGCATCCCATTAATGGAATGTTATAAGTTACGATGCTAAATGATATGGGAACGAAAAGAAACGAGGAAGACGAAGGTTGGGATGTTACTCGCTATTCCAAGCAAATTATCGATAATAATATTATTTAACATTTAGGTACTGGAATAACTTGTAAATGTAATACAGATAATTTTAATTCTATTTAATCGAAGAAGGTAAAATTAATAAACCTATACGAAAGATGACGCGGAACAAGACACAGAAAATAAAAAAAGGAACGGTGATAATTGGGAATCGAACTAAGGACCTCATTAGTCTTAGTTAGGGGCGACGCTCTAACCACAAAAGTCAATCATTTTTCATCATATCTCAATTTAAAAATTACCAACATTATCTTCAATTAATTCCTATATTTTTACTGCTTTTAGCTTAGTGGTTAGAGTGTTTTCCCGGTAAGACAGTGGTCCTGGTTTCGATTCCCAGTACGACCGTTATCTTTTTAAAATTTTCTTTGTCTTGTTTTGTTTCATATTTCATTTAGATTTATTAATATTATCTTTTACTTAAATGATATACCTACATTTATAAATGGTTTCTAACAGGGCGATGTTTCGATCATATTCCACCCTGAAAAGTGGTCTAATTTTATTTTTTTATGTATGTTGGGCGCGTGTTTGGTGTGTTTCTCGACTATGCACCGGTGCCGAAGGGAGCAATGACGCTAGTTGCTAGGAGCATCTTCCATTGTATTACCGGTAGAACAAGGACAGATAGAATTTGCCTAAAATAATCAATGATACGTATACCCACATATCATCAATGTTAACCTGAATTTATTAATTAAGGCCCGGTAGTAAGCATTCACAAAAGAAGAAGAAGGGTAGATATGTAAATACAAATGTAAGAGGGAGCGCGCTAATATTAAAAACCGATTATCTTTGAGCGAAAATAGTGAAAATATTTAATAAAACACGACTCGTTTAAAATAGAGCAAAAATCTCGTGGGAAATGTTAATTAGCATTTAAAGAAAGACTGTGAATTTTTTTCATACATATAACTTGTAAAATAACAGAAAAAACGTGTTTATAATATTTTTCCGAGCATACTTTGCAATTTGTTTCTATCAAGAGAATTTCGTATAATTACTGATATGGCATGGCAAATGTATAGATACCTATTATCTTAAAAAATAACATACATTTTTTAAGGAATTTAAAAAGTGGAAGTGTTCAAGAGAAATTTGTTATAAATCGTTAGAAATGTAGAATGCGGGACTTAATGCAGGATGTTATATAAAATATTTAATCTTTCGATCAAATTATTTTTGCTATATCCTGTATTGGTTAAAATGTAATGTCTTGTTTTCCCTGTACTTATCAAATCACCCACAATCCACAAACTTCCTACAAAACTACAATCACACCGAGATAAAAAATTATATCCTTAATCGACCTGCTTGAGATTGTTCTAAATGGATTCAGGACCTGATTTTAATTTGGCCCAAACTTAATTTTAAAATATCATATTATATGTAGGTACTAGGTACTTTATCGCTTATCCGAATTTGTTCAACCAAACTGTTTCAATTTTGAAAATGACACAAATTCAAAGGAAATCCGAGTTATATCATCTAGAGTTCAATGTACCGGAGTTACTATCTGCAAACACAACCGAATTTAGTTTTTTTTTTAAATTACGGTGACTTATCTTACGGTGGCGCAAAATTAATCCAATCTTGTTATCCAATTTTGTTTTTGAATAACTTTTTTACTAAATAAAAAAAAGATTTTTAGTAATGGAAATCTTTATTTGGACTTTTAGATTTTTTTCTGTTTAGTGGAAAAAATGATATCCGTCAAGTGGATACCGCCAGTGTTAATACACATATGTTCCCGTTTTATCGCATTTTCCATAACTTTTCTCAAGATTTCCGGTGATAACTGTTTGCATTCCTGTCGAATATTCTCCTTAAGGGCTGCGATTATCTGAGGCTTGTTGGCATAAACCCCCGACTGAAAGAAGACTGGGATGGTTAAATCAGGCGATCTTGCTGGCCATGCCAAATCGCCAAAACGTAAGTTTACGCGACCAGTATCCAATATCCATTGCGGCTCGTGCTATGTGTGCGGTTGCACCGTCTTGTTGAAACCACATGTTCACCAATCCCCTCTCATCTAATTCCGACAGTAAGAAGCCGCTTATTATGGCCCTGTAGTGTTCGCTAGAAACAGTGACCGTAATGCCAATGGTGACATCAAAAAATCAGTAATCCCGCGTGAACGCCGCACCACACAGTGGCTTTGAATGGATGTAATGGCTCTTCGTGCAACACACGTGGATTTTCAGTGCCCTCAGAAACGAAGATTTTGCTTATTGACGTAACCGCTTAAGTGGAAATGCGCCTCGTCGCTCATGATCGCTTCGACACAAAATCGCTAAAAGCGTTAAAGCTAAAATCGACACAATTATTCCACGCTCTTGCGGAGTATAGCGCTCCATTGCTTGTTTGTTTGTATTCTGCAGCTGTCTAGTTCACAAACGTCAAATATGACTGACAAACAACGCCATTTGCAAAAATTATAACATCTTCCGATAGGGTGATTAATTTTGCGCCACCTTGTATATAACAAAATTAACGTTTCTTTGTTTGTCCCATATGCGTTCCTAAACCTTTCAATCGATTGCGATGAAACTTTTTATTTATTTATTTGTCTTAAAAATGGTACATATTATAATATTAGGTACTCATCTTCCATTAAAAGCATTTGCTTCTTGATGGAAGAAGTGTTTACATTTCATATACGTACAATTAATATTGTCACATATTTCACATATATAGGTACAGTTAATACACAACTAATATACAGTTAAATCTCTTCTCAATCAAGACCCTTTATCTAAAAGACACCAACATTCAACATCCATGTATCCAGTAAGAAGAAAAACAGGTATAATTTTGAGTGCGACATTCACGTGGAAATAAGGGAAGCAGTTTTACCGTTGATTTCCCTAAAATACTTTTAGACAGAGTTCAAAAACTGTAAAAGCTTCTGATTTCTATTGGTTATTCTTCTTCTTCTTCTTGTGCCCTGTCCGTTCAACGGACGTTGGCTATCATGTTGGCTATGCGGACTTTGTTTACTGCGGCCCGGAACAGCTCCACGGTAGACTGGCCAAACCACTGTCTCCTTCTTCCAGGTCCCCGTCTTCCGGCAATCTTTCCCTGCATTATGAGATGCAAGATCTCATACTTCTCTGGATGTCTCATCACATGTCCAAGATATTGAAGTTTTCGGATTTTTATAGTTTTAATTACTTCCTTTTCTTTATTCATCCGAACCATAACATCTTCGTTTGTAACCCTGTCCATCCAGCTTTTTAAGTATCCTTCAGATCCACATCTCGAATGCCTCAAGTCGCCTAATTAGTTCTTCAGTAAGTGTCCATGCTTCTTCTCTTACTGGTTATTAAAGAAGTATTTTCCTTAGTGTGCATAATGGTGTTGGGCAAAAGAAGTGTTTAGTTTGGTGCATACAAATACGTATTTAAGTCTAGAACGATTTTCAGTTATGAATGAGTGTTGATCTTTTTCTTTTATGGTTTGTAAGATTGAATTTTTCACAAATAAGTTTTTAATGCTGGAACTTTGAATTCTTCGAATATTAATTATTGAATATAATGTAGCGTGAGCCCAAATACGAATCCGCTGGTTGAACTACTTTGTAAAAAATTACTCGAATATTGATACCTACTTATGTTAAGCCTACTTATATCTTTCTAGCTCTGTTTATCATTTTATGTACCATATACTTATGATACTGCATACTACTTGTAATAATGCTCCTGTACAATTTATTTTATATGTAAAAGCCATCAAGGCGTAAACAAACAAATAAATAAATAAATATGTGTTCAGTAGGGAAGTCTGAAGGTTTTTTTAGTATAATTTTTATCATGAGTTTTTGAACAATTTCTATGGGGGTCAGACTAGTTTTGTAAGCTGCTCCCCAACTGATAATTGCGTACTGAAGAAAAGACTTTACTAATGCGAAGTATATTAAGTATAGCTTTTCGTTGATAAAAAGTTTCTAAATCGTAAGAATATTTAAATTAATTTCCTAATTATTTTTATTGTATGGCCGATGTGATCTTTCCATTTTAGGAAAGATCACATCATTTTCCACTTTGTTTAGTTGTTGTGCACACCCCCGCGGAGGTTTCTATATATACTGGTGAGCTCTGGCGTTGTGAAATTTGCATAAAATTGTACAATAGATGGTACGCGAGTTTTTTGAAAAATGCGTGTATTTCGTATAGTTTAGCGGCAAGGAGGTACCGAAGGAAGGGAAGGGAAATCCGGGAGGGCGTGGGGAAAGAAAGAGGGGAGGGCACGGGAGGGTGGAAGACAGGGAAGATGGAAATAGAATACGGGACGAAAAGGGGTCGTGGGAGATGTTAATTTCTGAATACAGAATAGTGTATTCAGAAATTAACAAATTAACAATTGTAAAATTTCTACAATCTTCGGTAAAATTTATTTCATTTTTTAGTTGTTATTTTATAAATTCATCTCGATTCATTTCCGTCCGTGGACTCTTTTATTTTCAATTTAATGTCTGTTTCACATTTTATCTCAATATCTAAAATCATTGTTGAGGCCCAATTTGTCTTGTATAATTTTTGTCTATGATTTTACTAGAACCAAAAATATCAAGTCACGACCTTTGTTATCAATTTCTTTCTAAAACTCTTTATTCTAAATTTTGTTTATTCTTTTCTAAAAGTCTTGCAAGCAGCATCAAAATTCATTTCACGTTATTGCTAGTTTATCTATACTTTTATACGCAATCAACCATATACCAACAAATTAACATAAGTGTCTAACCTCCAAAATATTACTGTGCGAACAATCCCATGTTTTTGGAAACAAAATAAGTCGTCCGAGGAGTTCGCCTTACAAACGACTCCAGGCCTCCAGAGACGAGCAAGAGACTGTGTTCCACTCATCCCGTTCCACCCCAGGTTCCCCTCCTCGTTTGACCTGTGTTTACGTAGCACGTTCAATTGCTACATTGGATCACGTCGGGGTCACCAATGTAGCAATTGAACGTGCTACGTAAACACAGTTAAAAGAAAACTCTAGAATCATCGGTTGATAGTTTTTTTATGTGCCATTAAAATTTTCACAATGTTATCAACATATGGAGTGTGACAGTTAAAAAAAATAAACAGTACAATTTGTTTCAGCTTGCTGTTCAAAAGAATTGGAATTTGAATTGCTTGAATTTGAATTCTTAAGTAAGTACTTCTCACAGCGCAGGTAGCTACAGTACTCCCTCCCCAGACAACGCAGACATGGCTGCGGTGGAAAGAGGAATAGTCAGATACCGAGGTGATCGGGAAATCGAACCCGCCTTCCAGAACGAGTGGTTGTGTGTGTCCGATCCTTACTGCCATCGAACAACGGAAGGGTTGGTTGTGATGTGGCGGCTGGTGACTCTGATGCGGTTTGCGAGTGTGATGTGAAACTCTCAAGATCTTGAGCAACGTATGCTGGTTTGAGGCGGTCGATGCTCACGGTGATTTCCTTCCCTTTTACCAGTATGGTATATGTTCGTTCGTGCCGACGAACGACTTTATGAGGGCCACTGTAGGGTTGTTGAAGCGGGCTCTTGACTGTGTCGTCCCTCAGAAAGACGTGAGAAGCTGTGGGAAGATTTTGGAAGACGAAACGATGTCCATAACCATGGCGGGTACCTTCAACTGGTCTCAGCTCGTTGAAATGTTTCCGTAGTTCCTTGAGGAAGCTTCCGGTGTCGTCGTTAACATTAGGTCGTGCTGTACATAGAAATTCGCCGGGTAAGCGGAGCGGCTCGCCGTATACTAGCTCGGCTGAGGTTGTAGCGAGGTCATCTCTCCAAGCTGCTCTGATTCCCATGAGTACGGTGGGAAGTGTTTCCGTCCAACGGTTATTCTGATGGCACTTGATCGCTGCTTTCAGTTGACGATGAAATCGTTCCACCATGCCATTTGCTGCGGGGTGGTATGCAGTTGTATGGATTTGCGTCGTGCCTGCCAGGAAATTCAACTGCCTGAACAGCCTCGACTCAAATTGTCTCCCTTGGTCCGTAGTAATGCGGAGTGGAGTGCCGAATCTTGTTATCCAGCCCTTGTAGAAAGCACGCGCCACTGTTTCAGCCTCTTGGTCTGGGATCGGGAATGCCTCTGGCCATCTCGTGAATCTGTCTACGCACGTGAGACAGTATCGGCATCCTTCTGAAGAAGGCATGACGATTATGTCGATGTGGACGTGCTCGAATCTAGCGGAGGGTCTGGGAAAGGCTCCCAGGGGTGCTGACACGTGCCGTGTAATCTTGCTTCGTTGGCATTGAAGGCAATTGCGTGCGAGCTTAATAGTCTCAGCTTTAATGGCCGGCCAGACATAACGTTGAGTTATGAGCTTAACCGTGGCCTTAATTCCAGGGTGAGCCAGCTGATGGACCGCATTGAATGCCGCAGGTCTGAACTTCTTCGTGACGAAGGGTCTGGCTATGGTAGTTGAGACGTCACAGTAGAGATGCGCGTCAGTACCCGGAATATTAATCTTTTTAAGTTGTAGGCTAGAACTTCCTTGCAAGTGTTGTTCCAGTTCAGGGTCGCACATCTGGTCAGCTGCCAGCGCTGCGTAGTCCAGAGGAGTATCTATCGTCTCGACCCTGGAGAGAGCATCCGCGACGATGTTGTCTTTTCCGGAGACGTGTCGGATGTCAGTTGTGAACTGGCTGATATAGTCCAGATGGCGGAATTGCCTTGGTGAGCATTTGTCTGCTTTTTGTTGGAAGGCGAACGTGATAGGCTTATGGTCTGTAAATATGGTGAACGACCTGCCTTCCACCATGTGGCGAAAGTATTTCACAGCGAGATAGATGGCTAGTAGTTCTCTGTCGTATGCGCCATATTTCTTTTCAGCTGCCGAAAACTTCTTCGAAAAGAATGCTAGAGGCTCCCAGTGACCTGCGACGAATTGGTGGAGTGCGGCACCGGCTGTAGTATCAGACGCGTCGCTGACGATAGAGAGTGGGGCGTCGCACTTCGGGTGAACGAGCAGGGTTGCCTGGGCCAGAGCTTCCTTGCACTTGCTGAAAGCTTCTACTGTTTCGGCAGTCCAAGACACGAGTTGTTTGCCTTAGTCCCATACTTCCAGTGGTACCAGCATGTTCCCTCGGGCTGACGACCTCTGGACCGACTGCGGGAACGATTGCTCCAACGATGCGGGGTGGCGCTCCTCCTATGCTGGCCAGAGCGTAGTGTCGAAACTTCGCGCCTCAAGGTAGCGAGCTCTTGTTGGAGAGGCTGCATCAACCGCGCCATCTGTGTAACCAATGAATCTTCGGACGATGGAACAGCCACTGAGTTAACTGCCGGTCTACCAGCATAGTCTGCTATGGCGTCGGCCAAGCTGGCCACCTTGTCAAGCGGGGTGTCTTGCTGCGTAGCCAGAACCACCTGCATACTTCTAGGAAGACGACCCATCCATAGGGTTCTCAAAACCTCATCGGGCACAGCACTGCCGGCGAGGGTGCGCAGGTGTCTCAAGAATTGGGAGGGTTTACGGTCTCCGATTTCTTCATGTTCCAGAAGTCTCCTTGTCTTCTGCTCCTGCGTGGAGCTGAGGCGTCTGGTTAATTCGTATTTTAATAGTGCATATGCACCGACCTCAGGGGGCTTCACAATGATGTCCCGGACTTCTTGGGCGTGGGCGGGATCCAAGGCTCCGAGAATGAAACCAAATTTTGTGGCATCCACGGTCACTCCTGCTGCCTCGAAGCTGCGCTCCACCATAGCGAACCATAATATTGGGTCATTAGGGCAAAAAGGCGGAATGCGTACTGCCACTCGGTTGACCTCAGGCGGTGGATTCCTGATGTTGGGTTGCTGGTTACTTGTCGTTGGTTGCTTGTTGCTGGTTATTGGTTGCTGGCTGTCCTCAGATGTTCCGCTCACAAGAGACATGATGATGATTGGTGCGCGAAATTTATCACCGAAGAGTTTATTTCGTGCGCGACGTGCTCGCGGTAGACGTACTTGCACGCGTCGTGTTCACTGTCGGATTCACAAATGTAAACTTCGTGGTCACTAATGTGAACGTCGGTGTCACCAATGTAGCAATTGAACGTGCTACGTAAACACAGTTAAAAGAAAACTCTAGAATCATCGGTTGATAGTTTTTTTATGTGCCATTAAAATTTTCACAATGTTATCAACATATGGAGTGTGACAGTTAAAAAAAATAAACAGTACAATTTGTTTCAGCTTGCTGTTCAAAAGAATTGGAATTTGAATTGCTTGAATTTGAATTCTTAAGTAAGTACTTCTCACAGCGCAGGTAGCTACATATATATTACTACGTGTAGATAATTTGTGAGAAATGGGTAAGTTAGGAAACAGGCAAATTCACCAGTAATTCTTTTTAAGAGGGCATTACCAGAGAAAGCCGGAAATACGTCATTTTCAAAAAAGTTTTTAGACGTATTGACTCTTTTCCACAAAAAATTATAAATGGATTTCGAAAGATTGTTCTTTTATCTAGTGAAGTTATGTAATAAATTTTTAGAATTTTTTTTAACTTTTAGTATAATAAGGTTATTCCATAGGTCGTTGGCAGATTTGTTAAATTTTCAAAAAAGTTTTTGTATTATACCACACCCATTTCAAATAATGTAATCATGCAGTAAAATAAATCAATACATTATCTAGCAGAGTTATGTATTAGAATTTTAATTTTAGTTTCAATAAAATCATTAAAAAATATGTACGTACATGTGTTTCTTGGCGAAAATTGGTCCATTTGTGTATTTATTTGCGCACTTACAAACTAATATATTTCAGATTTTTTTAACATTCTTATTAAATTTAGACATTATTGAAAAATGATAAATACTTATAATCAAAAAAAAACTACAAAAAGTACACTATTTTAATAGTTTTATCATCACGCCTTTCAGTATTTTTGGATGAAGGTATAAATTAAAGCTAATTTGGATTGAAATAAATTCGATATTGAGTTATAATTTAAAAAAAGCTGGTACGGAGAATAATTAATCTTTCTCATTGTAACCGCCCTGCACGATCGGAAGAACAACTTTCGACGAAATGCGGATTTTCGTCCGCTGGCTGGTTAAACGCTCTTAATGTCTTGTTTGTTACTATCTATATCTATCCATGTTTTCTCCAATACAATTTTTTTTTTTAATTTCTTTCAAAATTGAATAATATTAGAAAGTATGAATAAACACAATTTCGCTTTTGAAAAAAAATATCTTTACTGAACCTTTAAAACGGCCGCAATCTTGAAACGGAAATGGAACGTATAAACAAATTTACACACAGGCGAAATGTCAAACGGTTTAATTAAAACAGGACGTCGATCGAACAATTTTTCCATATTTTTATGCCCGAAAAACTGAAGATTATTAGTAGATAGGAGGTACTACGTACAGGCAATCATTTTAAAGAAAATATGTTTGAATGTATAGTATTTGAACACACCCATAGTATCGAAAGTTTAAAAAAAGTTTTTCGTACCAGTTTGGAATATTTTACTGAATCTGAATGGACTAGAATCTTAGCGGACTAAAATATATTAGGAATAGAACAAGCCTAACGAATCTTATCTTATTTCTTTATAAATTTTAGAAAGCATTTTTAGAAAGGCTTCCGTACTAAAAGCTTTTGTGACGTCATTTTTTTAAAAAATATATTTTGTGGCCCAAGGATTGTGGCGATAAGTGGAGTATATTTAAAAAAAAATAGGCCATTTTCCGGGGGTTCTGAACCTCGAAGATAACTCTGCGCGCCCAAAGAATCAGTCAGAACTTGGCAACAGAAAGGGCTACGAGATTTTTCGTCGTCGTGTAGATCTTGAGGTGCTCTAAAAAGTAAGCTGAACAGAAAAACATAAATTATGCTCAGTTACGAACGAAAGACGTTTTCACGAAAAAAGCAACAATTGTTTAGAAATACTACCCACTCCAATTTTTTGTTTACAATTTTGAGTTATTTTGCCTTCAGACTCGTGAAATACCGTTTAATTTAAAATATAGTATCATCATTGATCATTGGGTAAACGTTACCTTTTGATTGTTTGCCGAGTCCATAATTACGCGGGCTCCGTGGCCGATTTCTGAAAATGCCAATAAAAAAGGTCCGGCGGGCGAACCTTTCGGGATTCCTGATGTTATTTTAATGAACAGCGACTAAACGACTGCCCATTATCTGCATTGGCCTGTGAAGCGTCCGCCACGCCCACGACAAGCTTTGGGACTATTATGGATTGTTAGTAGTAGTCCAGGACTTATGTCAGGTTTGAACAAAGAGGTTTTATAATACATCAATGGGTTTGAATAGCCCTGTTTGGCAAAATGGTGAGCATTCTTTTGATATTTTTAGATGGACGCACACGGCATAACTTTTGGCTCCGAGCCATTTGGCTGAATCCATTTAGACACGGTCCACACGACCGAGCCGAGCCAGTTGCCCATGGAGAGCGGACGTGTTTTTCGAATTCATTTTTTCGAAATCAATTGTTCGAAATCTAATCTAAGTCTAATTTTTCGAACAGCAATTGGCCGAAAGACATATTTTTCGAATTTGTTAATTAACTTTTAAAATATATATTTCACTTGCTCATGACTAACGAGATACTGTTAGGTTAGGTCAGTTAGATATAACGAGATACTGTTAGGTTAGGTCAGTTAGATATAACGAGATACTGTTAGGTTAGGTTAGGTTAGGTTATGTTAGGTTAGGTTAGGTAGCGGAGCAGGGCAGTTAGTTGATATTGTCCATCCTATAATAAAATACTCTTGTACGTACTGCATACAAACTTATCAATTTGAAAAACTAGTGTTTCAGTCAATTGATGTTCTATAAAAAATATGTTTTCGAAAAACTGAAGTTCGCAAAATTGCATTTCGAACAATTAAATTCGAAAAATTGCAATTCGGTCAATTTACCTAGACCGTGCCCATGTCCAGGATTGCCATGCCGCGAAAATGAAAATCATCGAATTATAGGGGTTGATATGATTTGAGATTTTCACGGTCAAAAATATTATTGTGATTGATTTATTTATTTATTATTCTTTAGCCAACATTTTGGATAGCATTACAGTGTTCATCATCAGGGCAGTGTAATCTGTTATATTTTTGGAGGCCAGAGAATTTCATAGAGAAAACTTTCCCAAAACATTTTAGAAATGGCATCACTAAGTACGTCACCATTTGGTGAACAACTCGATCATGTGAACAAAAATCGTACGTGGCTACATAAAATAGATTGGTTTTTTATAAAGCGTGGATTTTTTTTTTAATTGCGCATTAAAAAATATCTTAAATAAAATAGTTTTTTTACGGTTATAACAAAGGTTCATTCAAAATAAGATAGTAAGAAATAATATATACTGGGTAAATAAAATAGGTAGGTACTTATACGTTTTTCTATAGCATCGAGAACAAAATCACGTCCGATTGAAGAGGCCATACCAAGGAGGAATATTTCCTCCGTATGCTATATCGTTCAACTCGATGACTGATCGGATTTTGACTCTAAGATTCCATAAACCCTTCGGAGCCGGCGAGCTATAGGTTCGGGAATCAGCCATCTCTCACGCCGAACCAAGCCACGGATTTTTGGCTCGGCTCGGTGGATTTCGGACTCGCCGTATAGGTATCTATCGGAGGCTGCCGAGCCACGCCAAACCAGCTGAGTTCCCCACACACAATGAGTTTTAGCTCAGCGCAGGGCTTTTGAACTCACTATTTTTTTATGTGAACACCGCACATGAGTCCCAACTGCTCCCAACCGTCTGGAGTCAGTGAAATTGTGGCTTCACCAATTTGGGTATGTTGTGAGAAGAGGAAGGAGATGGGGAATAGGAAGAAGAGGAAGTTCATGGCTATTCAGATCTAGTTACCAAACACGGCTAAAACGCAAAGATGCTTTATTTTAACTTATTTTACCAATTAAGTGTATTCTATGCACCATAAAAATAGTAATACTTTTTTTAACAGTGGAACAACTTAAGAAAAATGTAATATTTGACTCTCAGTCGAAAGTATGAAATACTTAAAAATTAAAAGAAGTTGAAATGACCGAATTATCTCAGTGGTCAGAGCACTTCTCCGGCAAGGCCTGGGTTCAATTCTCAGATGCGACCGAATATTTTTCAGCCTTTTCTGTTTCAGATTTTTAATTTGAGATTGGAGAATATTGTCCTCAATGATTAAATAATACTTTTATTCCAAATGCCATATTTTCTAGATTTGCCATTCCAGTTCTGCCTGGCAAAGAAAAGAGGTGCAATAAAAGATAAAATAAAAAGGTTTGGACGTCTGGACCCAACTGTTCTCCGCAATATAAAATGACCCACTTTGGGAGGAATTTCGGAAACACGATCTTCTCATCTCCCAACAGACTGGACACGCACACAACCAGGGTTCGCCAACGCAGAACAAATTTCAGTCAAAAGTGACAAAAAAAAAAATCAACCACCAAAAATCAAACCCACAATAATTAAGGCGCCTCAACCTGGCTCAAAAGAAGAAGATGGAGAGATATGAAATTACGAATGTTAGAGGAGAGCGCTAACATTTACAGCGACAAAATCGATGCGACAATTGCGAAAATATTTAATAAAACACTCGTTTAAAATAGAGCAACAATTTCGCGGTCATTGTCTTAAACAGCTTTAAAGAAACACTGCGAATTTTTTCGTACACATAACTTGTAAAATAACTGAAACAAAAGTGTTTAAATAATTTTCGGAGCATACTTTGCGATTTTTTTCTATCGAGGGAATTTTATATAATTTGCGTTTCGGCGCGGGCAAAGTCTAGATATTATCTTCAAGAAATATATTAATATAAAAGATATTATCTTCTTTTTTAGGGAAGGGCTTTAAAATTTAACGTGTTTAAGGGAGATATACGGGTGAGGGGATAGGAGGCGGGTATGGGTATCACCATTTATTTGATAACCAATACCCCTGCCATAGGTTACCCCAAATGGTTTGCTACGTTGGGTGACTTAGTGCCCGGGTTCACGTGGTGAGGTTTGACTGGGTCTTGGCGGCGGATGCTTTGGTCACTTTCTGTGTGGCGGGCCGGATATGGTAGAGTAGAGACTGGTTAAGGGGGATCTTTTGACCTCTTCAACCGGACTCTCTCAACCCATCGTCTTGCACCACGGTGGGAGGAATGAATTCAAATGTTTCGTGTGTTAGTGTACTGCTGGAACGAGACGAAGTGCTTAGGTATCTTTTGATCTGCCACAACGCTATACATCTCAGTTGCGACGTGTGATGGAAAAATATTTTTATTGTTTTTAGGTGAAAATGAATGTTTTTAATTGAAAAAAACACGTATCAATGGGTGCTTGCTGTTACACACCTTGTATGTAAGGGAACGTACCCATACTACGTGACCAACTTTTTGCAATTTTTAACCCCCCCCCCCCCCCCGGTGACCAAAAACCTATGGAAGCCGCCGCTCATTTGTACCAAGCGTGACATTTTGAAGACCCCCCCCCCCTAAACGTGTCACGTAGTATGGGTACGTTCCCTAACGGAAAACTTATTATTAAGAAGTTTGTTATTGTATCAATGTGTTTTTGAATAAGATTTTCACTGTGCGAAACAGTGTATCTGTTGTTCTGATCCTTTTTGCTACACATTTTCCAAGATAGGTACCACCATAACTACGGCTTATTCTTTAAAATACTTGTTACTTTGCGTCAATGAAACAAAATAATATTTGTGACCGGGGAAAAACAAATGATTTTCAAGCTCATAAGTTTGGTTTGCGCTTTGAGTTTAAAAAACAACGTTGCAACTGTTATTTTTATTTAAATACTAGCTGATCCGGCGAACTTCGTACCGCCTCAGAATCAAAAACTGTTGTCAACTTATTAGCTGAATTGATGTAAATTGTTTCTCCCTGCGTATACCATACCTTGATCTAAATTGTTTCTCCCTACGTATCCTTTCCCCTCTCGCGTTCCCTCTCCCTCTCCCCACTCCACTTCTCCCCTTCCCCCGTCCCGCTAACCGCCCTTTCTGAGTTCCTTTCCCCCCTCCCCCCTCCCCTCTCCCCTCTCCCCCTCCCTCTTCCCCCCCTCCCCCATCTCTCCCTCCCTCCCGCTTTCCATACATTCAGTTTTCAAACCTCGGGTGCTACCAATAGGGTTTTTTTATACAAATTTCATAATGCCAGAGCTCACCGGAAGTTTTATAAAAACCTTGTCCTGACAATAACGAACATATAAAAAAAAGAATTATCCAATTTGGTGCAGTCGTTCGAAAGTTATGCGCTTAGCAACATATTCAGCGATTCATTTTTTATATATAAGGTTAGTTTCATTAATGGTGGACTGAATGCCGTTGGCGCTAATAAAAAACTGTCAAAAGAAGCGAAGCTAGCAGTCCACAATGGAGTCCTGGTACCTACCCTGATGTATGGCAGTGAGGCATGGAACTGGCAGAGGAAGGATGAAAGTAAGCTCAATGCTGTTGAAATGAGATCCCTGAGACGTATGTGTGGTAAAACAATGTATGATCGTGTGAGAAATGTGGATATCCGCAAAGAATGTAAGGCTGATGTAAGCATAATGAGTAAGATTAAGAAAGGGACCCTCAGATGGTTTGGGCATGTAGAGCGAATGAACGAAGAAAGTAGTGTAAGAAGAATATAGGACGCGAATGTGAATGGTAGAAAAAGTCGGGGACGCCCGAGGAAGACGTGGCACGATCAAGTGAATCAAATACTTGAGTCGGGCCATGTCAAAAGTCAGAATAATAGAATAGAATGTATGAGACGATGTATGAATGTGAGTGAGGCAAAGAGTTGTGCCAAGACCGAGTTGTTTGGCGGTCCGTCCTCTCTGCCTACCCCTGCGGGGAAACGGCGTGATGGTTAGTTAGTTAGTTAGTTTTAGGTTAGTTTCATCCATGTTGTCTTTTTCTAGTTTAGGACCACTGCATGCGATTATTAGATGGGCAGTTCGGGTAATCCCACCTAATATATAACTGGCCTGAAAACTGGGCTTCAGTTCCCAGTTCCCAGTTCTCTGTTCCCACACTGCGTTTGAGGTATTCAAGGTACCTACGAATATATCAAATGGGATTCCCTCGTTGGGAAAACGTGAAAGTGTTTTGCAGTTGCGTGGTGTGAAATTACAGGGTTGAAAACTCGGTTACAATGTCAGTTACAAAGAGTCCTTTCAGTGGAGTGAAATTATTTTTTTTCTTCAATAGGGCGTATTTTTGTATTTTTTTATATCTACCATTGCGCTAGCTGCTTTTCAAAATTATTTGTGGCGTGTATTGCTCTATTGTCAAGGTAGGTATGAAGTTTTCTGGTTTGGGTATGATATTATAAGTATTATACAGGGTGTAACAGCACGAACCCGAAGGATTTTAACCAGCGATTTCTAACAAACGAGACAGCATGATTGTGCGTACGTTATAAAAGTATATACATATAATACGTACGGTAATGGCACGGTGGCGGCAACGGCACGCAGCATGTCATTGCGTCAGATGCATGACAATGATTGCATTTCCCCTTTTGGGTAGCAGACTTAAGGTGGGTCACGACTGTAGGGGAAAAATTCTGGTTTTGATTTGTCTAATAGTGATAAAAGGGTATTAAGAGCGTTTAACCAGCCAGCGGACGAAAATCCACATTTCGTCGAAAGTTGTTCTTCCGATCGTGCAGGGCGGTTACAATGAGAAAGATTAATTATTCTCCGTACCAGCTTTTTTAAATTATAACTCAATATCGAATTTATTTCAATCCAAATTAGCTTTAATTTATACCTTCATCCAAAAATGCTGAAAGGCGTGATGATAAAACTATTAAAATAGTGTACTTTTTGTAGTTATTTTTTGGTTATAAGTATTGATCATTTTTTAATAATGTCTAAATTTAATAAGAATGTTAAAAAAATCTGAAATATATTAGTTTGTAAGTGCGCAAATAAATACACAAATGGACCAATTTTCGTCAAGAAACACATGTACGTACATATTTTTTAATGATTTTATTGAAACTAAAATTAAAATTCTAATACATAACTCTGCTAGATAATGTATTGATTTATTTTACTGCATGATTACATTATTTGAAATGGGTGTGGTATAATACAAAAACTTTTTTGAAAATTTAACAAATCTGCCAACGACCTATGGAATAACCTTATTATACTTAAAATTAAAAAAAAAATCTCAAAATTTATTACATACGAATGCTAGATAAAGGAACAATCTTTCGAAATCCATTTATAATTTTTTGTGGAAAAGAGTCAATACATCTAAAAACTTTTTTGAAAATGACTGGTAATGCCCTCTTAAATGAAGATATAAAATCATGTAATTTTTTTAATAATATTAGGATATCATCTTCTTCCTCCGGATTGACTTTGAATTTCTCATAATAGAGAAAAACCGACCCTTGTTAAAACTTAAAAAATGTTGGATATACCATTAAAAATGAACCATTTTTCAATAAACACGAAATAGAGGGAATATTTTCATTTATTTATTTAAAAAAATTATGAATATAACTAGCTGGTACCCGGCATGCGTTGCTACGCCATTTAATAAAGAAATTGTTTCTCAGTGGGAGTCCTTTCCCATTCGTCCCGATCCTCTTCCGAGTGAACCCCCTACCCGAGTTACCCTCCCCCCTCCAACCTCACGTATTCCGTACATTCATTCCCGGCACATTCAGTTTTCAAACAACTCAAGTGCCACCTATTGCGATTTTTTTAAACAAATTTCATAACGCCAGAGCTCACCAGTAGTTTCATACAAACCTTGTCCTGACAATAACGAACATACGAAAAAAAGAATTTTCCAATTTGGTGCAGTCGTTCGGAAGTTATGCGCGTACATACATTTCGGCGATTCATTTTTATTTATTTAGATAGATTCAAATCATCTAAAGTCTAAAGGCAAAAAATATAATTCAAATCATCTCAAATTTCGGCATTATTTTGCGAAACTCAATTTTGGGACTTTTCGTAAATGATTTCATAAATATATACCTACTAAGTTTGCTATAGAAGATTACAACAAATATGGTTTAAAAGATTCATAGTCACTTTTATATTCACTAGAAAAAACCCCTTGATATGAAAATTTTCAAAACTTTGAAATGAATCCAGAGTCCAGAGGAAGAAGATCGTATCAGAAATATTAAAAAATTTAAACTCGTCGTTTTGAACCCATTTGGCGCCCTTTTATCGCTCTTAGAATTTAAAAATCACATTTTTTAGTGTAAGAAAGAACTGCAGCATTGTTTTGTGATATTGTGATAAGAAATTTTGCATTAATTGCCTTTTTTGTGCTATTGCCGTGTAGTAACCGTAGGAATAATAAAAACGCCCAATGTTGTATTCCTCATATTTTAAAATCGCACCGTAGTACCTACAAATTATACCAGCTAATATTCTGCCCTCTGGAATAATCATTTTCTACCCACTACTCTCAATATCACAAACTGATTACATTTAGTAAGTATAATGTATCATAATAGTCTATGATTTAGTTCTTACTTTACTCTATCGGTTCTTCGGGTCACATGGTCTCGTTGCCGAGTTGTGCCGAAGGATGTCCGAAGGTAATGTACGGAGTCGTGATGGGTCAGGAGCTCCGCGATCAAAACTACCCTTCAAGGAAGGACGTTTGTCCTCAGAAGCCTTATTATAATTACGATACTCAATAAGCAATAAGTTATAAAGAACCAAATTCTTTCAATAGGCATCCATTTATAAGTATCTACTGGAGAATATAGGTCCCAGTACGTATACCACACCACTATCTAACTGTACAAATCACAAGTGGGCCCCACGGTTGAATTTGGCAGCCACCTCTGGTCTGGAGCTCCAAAATTCCTGAAAAATACCCTCGACTCTATGCAGAAACGGGCGGTCCGTTTAATAGATTTTCCCATCTTAACAGACGGATTGCAATCTTTAGAGCACAGGCGTCGGGTGGGAATGCTATCCTTGTTCTACCTGTATTACAATGGAAGATGCTCCGAGGAACTAGCATCATTGATCCCTTCGCCACCGGTGCATAGTCGGGAAACACGCCAAACGCGTGCCCAACATTTGTACACGGTTGACATTTGTCACATGAGAACGGGTCGTTTCTTCGACTCGTTCTTGTATTCAACAGCTTGGCTGTGGAATGATTGCCGGCCTCTGTGTTTCCTCCTTCCTACAACATGGGTCTCTTCAAGACCAATGTTCATTCCTTCCTCTCCTCAAAAAGACCCTCCACACATCATCCCAGATGACATAGGCCCTGAGAGAAATCATTTTCCTCAGGGCCTCCTGTGTGGAGTTAATGTAAAAAAAAAAAAAACTATATCCTCTGGAGAGAATTGAAAGAGAGATACTACTTACAGTTAGTTTTTGAGCCAATGTGTTTACCGCTCTTCCACGGACATAATAATGATGGATGTGTTAATTATTAATGTATTAAGTATTGTTATGAGTAGACGGCACCTCCCTTGTTGTTGTTTAAAAACAAAAGTTTTTTATTTTATTTTCAATACGCACTAGTCAGTCAATTATCTCATTATCATTTTTATTACCTATTGTTTTTACCATAGGTGGCGCCTTCTTATTGTCCTCGCTCGTTCATTGGCTCTGCTACAAATTAATACGACTTTAAATACATTAATAATTTCTATACGTTGTAGTTTTGTCACAAACTTGTATCTTAAACGTTCTACGATGAAATTTTGATCTAACGGGTTTTTCAAGCAATAATATCTTTTTCATTCTGACCTAACTTGCTTTGAATATTTGTTGAAAATAATATACAATAGCTCACTTGAATAGATTAATATATTTTGAAATAACTTTCAGACTTTGAAGAGTTGCAAACAATTGCAAACCTTGAAAACATATGTAAAATGTATGTTTTTTGCATTGACTCCACACAGGAGGTCCTGAAGAAAATGATTTCCTTCAGGTCTGTCAGCTTTAAGTATATTGTGCGAAGTGTAATTTTTAAGGGAATGAATGAGAATAAGTTCTGCGAAGGAAAAATGTATGAGGGGTGGAATATGGGGTCAGTGTGTCCAGGAGTGACACATAAATCCATCCCTCCCACTGCGATGCAAGGCGTAGGGGTTGAGATATTGCGGCTAGAGAGGTCAAAGGGTCCCCCTCATTCGGCCTCTCCCGATCCACGACATACACAGCTGATGAACCCGGGCACCCCTGCTAAGTCACCAAAGATATCGAACCACTTCAATTTGGGATGACCTCTGTCAGAGGTGTTGGTTATCCGATGAATAGCTCCCGAGGCGGCTGTACCCATCCCCGTTTCAGGCGAGCCAGATCGGGAGAGACTACTTGAGGGAGGCCTTGAAGTCTCCAGCCGGACTTTTGCGGAAACATACCGCATTGGGAGGAATGGATTCATACGCCTGTCACTCCTGAACTCACTGAACCCCAGATTCCTACGTATTCGTTAAAGCTTTTTCCTTCCCAGAACTTCTACTTCCTGAAATAGGTCCTCAGGGGAATTATTTTCCTCGGGGGCCTCCTTCGTAGAGCTAATGTAAAAAAACAACCAGCTTACAATAAAAATAACAATATTATCTTTCCTTGAACTTCTTTAAACACAGGATTCCAAATTTGTCCCAGCTCACATAGGTCTCATAGAAATCGTCGTGTCTCCCTTATACTATCATATTGAGAAATATGATCTTAAAGAGAAAATAACATTGAAATCTAAAAGCTAACAATAAAATAATTAAAATGTACACTTTTACGAAACCAAATTTTCCGACCTCAATTTGCAAAAAAAATTGCGATACTTGTGAATTTTTCAATAATTATTTTTACCTGAAACGAAAAAAAATGAGCTGACAATAATTTATTTGTGTAATAAAATACCGATTTTTATTTTTTTTCGTTATCAGTAGGTAATTTTAGTTTGAAAAGGTGTGCCATTTTTAAATTTGCATTGAAAAAATTTAAATATAATTCAAAAATTACAAGGTTATTTCTAATCATTCAATTTGAAAGCAGTTTACGAAAACAGTTATAGTTTTTGGATTCGTTCACAACTGTTCCAATTATTTGAATTATTGGAAAGTGACAGTATTTTTACCTACTGTCGAATTTCACCCGAATTAAAAAATAAGAAAACCCTCAGCATTGTACATTGAAAATACATACTTATAAATAGGCTTCCTTACATATGAAATTGGCGTTTTGCCGTACTGACAACTTTGATCTCAAATATCTTCTCTTTGGTTAAGAAATCCAAATTCAAATTTATACAACTATTTACTCAAGTATTTGTGTTTCGAAAATTATAATTCATTTGTTTTTTTCCTTAATTCTTTTTTTTCTTTGCGTCACTTAGTTTACAAAATGGAAAACTTGAAATATCGCGTTATTTACGAGTACGAGTTCCACCGTGGCACCAGTGCTGCAGAAACGGCTCGAAGGATTAATGATGTGTATGGCGACGGTGCCGCAAAAGAAAACACAGTTGTGTTTTTTTTGTGTCGTTCACTACAGCTTTCTTAAATCTGGCCAGACGATTACGGCAGATGTCTATTGTCGGCAACTGCAAACCATGATGGAAAAGCTAGCTGCTAAACAACCGAGGCTGTTTAATCGCTCTAGGTCACTGCTGCTTCATGACAACGCTAGACCACACACGGGACAACAGACGGCTACCAAATTAAAGGAGCTTCAATTGGACATCCACCGTACTCTCCGGACCTTGCCCCAACAGATTACCATTTTTTTCGAAATTTGGATAACTTCTTGCACTGGAAAAATTCAACTCCGATGGGGCAGTCCAAACCGCCTTCAAAGATTTTATTGATTCCCGTCCGAATGGTTTTTTTAGTAAAGGGATCGATGAACTACCTATGAGATGGCAAAAGTGCATAGATAGCAATGGTACAATAAATATATTATATTAAAAAAAAATCGACTTTATGTTCCTCCCATACAAAACGCCAATTTCATATGTAAGGACCTAATATTTAATCTGTCTTGGCTAATGATCCAAGACTTTGTATCTGATTTATATTTCAAGTAAGTTGTATAATTATTTATAAGTATCTATTTATTTTGCTATTTGTTGATTTTATTTCGCAATTTTCAAAACAGTATCGCGTAAAACGATTGTCATAAAAATAAACCCGACACTTTAAGGTCTCCTGTAACCTTTAAAATTAATTGACATTAAAACTTAGCTCGTGGTAATACCGAGTATTACATTATTATACTGCGACATTATAGTCATGATGTCACCGCATTCCCATAAAGTGCATTTCATGTGGGTCGTATTACTCGTATTATAGTAAACAATGACTCTCATGGAAATAATGCATAATAATATATCCCACCCACTCTGTTTCCCTCCCACCTCATCAATCCCATGATCTATTTCATAGAATCTATGAAATAGATTACTTTTTATTTAACAGTAATCTTTTTTTTTTTTTTTTAATTATTCATCTTTATTAGTTTTGAGTTACAATTTGTTTTATTCTATGCCTGTCTCACTAGGAGAACCTGTGTTGAGAGCAGGCGCTTAGCATGAGCAGTTTATAATAATAACACATACAAAGTATAAATAATAACACAATATTACAAGTAACAGTTAATCATCAACGTAAAATTGAAAAAATAAATACTTATAAGTTAGTTTTGATAAAATCTTCGATGTTGGATCTATTTTGGCTGGTAATCCAGGACTTGGTGTCAGATTTATATTTAAGATACATTGTGTTTTGTCTAATTGCCAGTGGAAGTGTATTATATAGTTTTGTTGCAAAGTATCTAAAATTTCTTTGGCCAAAGGTGGTTTTAGCAAAAGGGATAAGTAGGAGATTATGCCCTTTGGTTCTAGTATTGCGAGCAGTTTGGATATTTACTTGACTATTTCATAGAATCTATGAAATAGATTACTGTTAAACTGGCTTCTACGCGATGGTATTTCCGATAGAAATGGAAATAAAATTGTCTTCAAATTTATTTAATGTAAAAGATCTTTTATTTTTTAATGTGAATAATAATAATAATTGGATAATTTGTATAGCGCCGTTTTTGTGAAAAATCACCTCAAGGGCGCTTGAATACTACATAAGAGCCCTCAGGGCCTATGTCGTCTTTGGAGATGCTAAGTGGAGGGTCTGTTTATGGAAAGTGAGGAGAGGAGAAGTTCTGGGAAGGGATAAGGTTTGAGGGATGGGTAGGAATTTTTCGTAAAAGTTAGTAATGTACTTTAGTTAGCTAAAGCTTTAGAAATTAGTTAAAACTATCTTTCAGATGTAGAGGAAAGGAAGCATATTTGGAATACTGTTGGAAATTTGGAATACCGTCTTATCTTCGGTTCGGGTGGCGGAATCTATCGGTAATAATTAAAACTATTGAAAGTCGAAGCTGTGAGCCCTGATTTCGGCCCGTATAATAGTTCTCCTCAATTCTCCTGTGTCTGCGGATGAATGCTGACGTGTTTTGTGAAGTTGCTCATGTCAAAACTTTTTCGGTGAGTTTTTAATCCAATATAATCACCCCATATTCCAAACTATTTTATAACATTACAAATGAAATCACTTCAGAAAGAGTTATATTTTTATAGTATGACTTTCGTTTTTGCATTTTTTAATACGTTGACATGTGATATAAGAAAGATCCTTTAGGTTATATGTTGCTAATTCGGAATACGGAATGTGATGCAAAATCGGAATAGTATTCCAAATTATATTAATTTTTTTTAAGTACTTTTATTTAATTTCACAGAGATGTCGTCACCAAATTTGTACCAGAAAAGGAAGAAGTGGGATTCGGATAATATGTGTGAAGCCATTACTGCTGTTCGCAATAAAAAATGGGATATTTGAATGCTTTTTCTGCAATGGTCCATCCAGTCAGGATGTAAGGGGAGAACTTTGGGTCAAGTGCCTAATGTGCAACCTCTGGGTACACAATGAATGTGCCGGATGCGAAACAGAAGAGTATGTATGTGATTATTGCAAATAATTAACAAGACACTATTATATTCTAAAATATTAAAAGTGAATATAATTTGGAATACACTATTCCGAATTACATGCACTTTTTAAAAAACGCATTTTTTCTCATTCTTTAATTTTTTATTTTTCAAGAGCACTGTAATAATTTTTTTGAATTTCTGTTCTCGTTTCCTAATAAACTATTAGTTTCTTAACATTTTCATTGACTTTAATTCGTAAAAACATTTTTATCTTATTTTCTGCACCCTAAAATATAAATGGTATTCCGAATATGCTTCCTTTCCTCTACGTATTAAGAAAAAATATTGTGTTTCTAAATAATAAAACTTTAATATAAAACATAAAAAATGTTTTCCAAAACGATTATCAATTTTTTTACTTCATGTTTACTACAAAGTATTTTTTTACTAAACACGTTCCTTTGTTTCGGGCATTTGTAAGAAAATTGTAATTACACCTTTCATCCTCTAAATTAAAAATAAGAAATTCACTTAATGTTGTGTTAATTTCGAGTTCCAAATGCTCACAACAATTTGGAGCCAGAGGGAATATGGCATTTTCAATTGGGATATGTGTTAGGTTGGAGGTAATGGAGACAGGAAGGAGATGAGGAAGAGGAAAATGGGGAAAATTCCGTTTACCAAACACGGCTAAAGCCATTTCAAGCAAGGTTTCGAATCGGAATTGTGGTCGATGCTGAGAGTATATTCCACTCTATGGAAAAGAGAGGAAGCTAGTGAATGAAACGGCAAGTGTCCTATCGTGATTTAATTATTCATAATACACCCTGACAACGCGTCGCAGCCTCCCGCGTCTCTGTTGCTTAGCAACGATTGGACCCGTCTCTTAGCAACAGGCTTCTATCCACAGACGCCATTCCTAGCAAAGGATGTGTAGGGATCAATTTTGAAAGATTTATGGAGGATTTGAAGCCAATTTGCATTTGCCAATTACCATTTTATGGGCAGTTACAATATTGATCGCCGAAATGGAAGAAATATTGAAACGGCTAAAAAAATTTCTTATTTGAAATTTATACGTAAGTATATTTGAAAATACACAGATTTCAAAATGTTTTCCTCCCTATCTAGAGTGAATAATAATTACCGGTTTTCCTTTTCCAATTGCTGGCATCACTGCTTTTTGGGTATTTTTTTGGGGATTGAAACGAGTTCAGGCGGTAGCCATCTTTATATTTTGCAAGGGTTTTGTGTAAAATCTCGAATTTTTTTTCAAATGCGCAATTTCTTTTCAAATGCGAATTTGGAAGGAACGTTTTAATCGATTTATTTTTAATATGTTCTATTTTTTGTATACTGTGTATGATTTGGCATTTTAAGTGTAAATGCCTAAAGGGACACAATTTTGTTTAAATGAAAGTACATAGTAGCATTAGGCTGAGATGGGCTGGGCATATACAGAGAATGCCGGATACACGCGTCCCAAAAAGAATTTTAACTGGACACCCAGGTGGAAAGAGAAAAGTGGGAAGACCCAGACTGAGGTGGGAAGACGAAGTAAGAGGGGATGCAGCACAGCTTCTCCAGGTACCAAATTGGAAGTCAGCCGCTGAGGACAGGAGGAGTTGGAGGCGACTGTTGCAGGAGGCCAAAGCTCGATATGGGCTGTAGCGCCATCGAAGAAGAAGTAGCATTAATTTCTAAAGCATTGAAAACACAAAAACCAATCGGCTATTATTGAAATATGATTTTTACAGTTTTTTACAATAAAACAATATGAGTAGGTACCATAAGTATTATTTTTATGCTTTACTTTAATTAAGAACCTCCACGTATTGTTCTGAAATAGGTGATGGAAATGTACAAAAATACTTATGTGCAATGTTATTGACAGATTAAGCAATGTTATTGACAGATTAAGCAATGTTAAATTTAAATCATATTTGTAAATAATATTGTTACACCACAGCGTTACATCCCACTTTAGACAAAATTATTCTCCACAAATTATTCCGATGTAAAGCCATTCACTTTTTTAGTCCTTAATTCTTTTTCTACCCTTTTCCAATCTTCGTCAACACAGTCTGTATCACAGTCTGTCTGCCTCTATGCCGTTTCCACTGTTTATGATTTTAGGTGTACACCAATATTATGTTCCATCATCTAGCATTCTTTCCACATTGACATGACCAGCCCGTGTAACAGTGGAATCTAGAGAATTTTGCAATGATCACAAATGCTCATAAAAGATTCTAGTTATTACGTTTTTTTCGTGTTTTTCTATTTAAGTGAAGACCTCGAGGGAATCCTTGTGGAAAAATATTATTGTTGAGTTTTTAGTTTATTTATTAATGTCCATATTAACGAGATTTAGCGTTAGCAAGGGAACCAGTCGCCTCAGCCCTCTTCTCCAGAACTCCATCATCCGATGTTGTTAAGGGAACGTACCCATACTACGTGACACGTTTAGGGGGGGGGGGGGTCTTCAAAATGTCACGCTCCATACAAATGAGCGGCGGGTTGCTTAGGATTTTGGTCACCGGGGGGGGGGGGGGGTTAAAAATTGCAAAAAGTTGGTCACGTAGTATGGGTACGTTCCCTAAGTATTGTGGCGTGTACTATAAGTAAGGCGTGGGGGCAGCAACAGGTTTTATTCATAGCGGAAAGCGCAAGCCCCAAACCGCTGGGAGGCGAGAGGAGTGAATTGCAAGTGCTTGTATGGGTACTGTGTACGAAGTACCCGAGTTAAAGCGTGCATAATATTATAATGCATAATAAACGTTACTTTTACTCTTCACTCTTCCTCTATCGCAGAGAGTGAATGTATTTAATGAAAGCTGTAATTCTAGTAGCGTTTCTCTCTGTTTATCTCTGGCTATCCATCTCGGATTTGAGGGTCGAAATCTCCAGGAATTTGCTTTCATGAAAATTAACCTCTTGGTCCTTACGTTCACAGCCTCATGGTGTGTCATTTTGTTCATTCTGGTGGTTTACAAGGATCAATGCCAATGACATGTCTCTATGAAATATCTAGTGTGATTCTATACATTTTAACCGGGTGGAGTTAGTACATACGTCGATCGTCCAGTTGATAAATCAGACATCAAAGTGTACCTACCCTCTATCTGGATCAGTACTCAAATTACTCAAAACACCCCAAATCAATTATATTGTAGTTAAACTTGAAAGGAAATTAAACAAAATGTTGAGGTCACCAATAGTAGGATATTTAAAAATGTCATACTAATGTATCGTAGTTCCTCCCTGTTTTATTTTATAGCATGAAAACACAGACAAGTGTAAATAATATTTGATTTATGGCGAGCATTCGAATATTGTTTTTCTCATTATCTCAAAACTTATAATTTGTGTCTGAATAGTCTAATCAACTGGACGATCGATGTAGATAAACGACATGTTTTGAATTAAACCCACAGAGGAGGCCCGGAGCAAAATAATTTTCCTGAGGGCCTGTGTCATATTTAGGGATGCTGTGTAGAAAGATTCTCTTTAAGAAAAGGAAGGACAGGAAGTTCTGGGAAGGAAAAGTGTAAAAGAAATTGGTAGGATTCTGGGTGTCATTGTGTCCAGGAGTGACGGACGTATGAATCTATCTCACCTATGCAGGTGGGCAGATGCATCCGCCGCCAAGACCTAGATAAACCTTATCCCATAACCCCGTACATCCCTGCTAAGTAACCGAACGTGGCGAACCGCTTGGGGTGGCCTACGGTAGAGGTGTTGGTTATCCAATAAACGGTTCCTGGGGCGGCAATATATACCATATCCGCCATACCCGCCTCCCAAACGAATTTAAATAATTTCACTACGTTTGGGGGTTAGCAGGGGTGCCTGGGTTCATGGCGTGAGGTTTATCCGGGTCTTGAATGCGGATATATGCACCAACTGTGCGGGTTGACTGGTTGAGGAAGACCTTTTGATCTCTCCAAAAGAGTCTTTCGGAACACCGACTTGCACCGAAGTGGGAGAGTTGGATTCATACGTCCGTTACTCCTTGACACATTGACGCCCGGATTCCTACTCAGTCCCCATTCCTTTTTCCTACCTGGAACTTCTTGGTCTTCCTTTCCTTAAAAAGACCCTCCATATAGCATCCCTAGAAATGAGAAAGGCCCTGAGGGGAATTATTTTCCTGTGGAACTAATATAACAAAAAAAAAATGATTAGATCACGGTTTCCAAATATTTGAAAGTGCTTCTATCTACCTCGGCCTATGTCAATGCTCACTACTTGCGGACCTGACCTGATGTTGAATGGTTTCTCTAATGTTATGCCTATTCAAGAGTATCCAACTCCACGATGTGTCCAATAGTTAGTTGTTGATCCTTGGTCTGCCCTGGTCCCTCCCTGGTCGCTGCCTCCGCCCTATTAGGCCCGCCAGTCCAGCCGCTTTTTGCCCCGAGACAATGGCCATTGTTGCTCCTTCTAAGGGCATGGCTCTCTGCCCAGCCCTTCCCCGGCATTCATTCAGCACAGAGCCTCCTGTCTCCCGTAAGAAATGATCTTGAATTGATAAATACCACTGCCAAATAAGGGACGATTCCAAGACGTAGAATGCAGACCCTGCCTGCTCAATGCAGTTCCTGCAATACGAAGTCGTATAGGAATCTGCCACTTTTTGCTGAATGCTTTGAATTCGTAATGGCGTGTGGTAGGTGGTAGCTTGTCAGAGCTTTTGAGTTGAAGCTTTGTCTTCTAGATGTTTTCTATATCACCAACATAAAGTTTAATTGAATGATTTTTTGTTCCGATGGGTTGTTAATTTAATTAAAAATCCTACTTTTCCAATATACTAGACATATTTATTTAGCGAAGTTTTTCCAATTCTTTATTTTCAATAATCATTACTTTTCAACTTTTGATATAATGGCATACAGCTCCGGGACAAAAAGGCCTGTTTTTCTTTCATCATAAGTTTATATTATTTGAATATAATTTTATAAAGGCCCAGTTGTAAAGTCATCACATGCGCATTTCACCTTTCTATCAAAATCTGACAAGCTTAACAATATCATAGTTGTCCTCTTCTGCTGACCACAATTTGCTAAAAGCTAGGACTAGGAATTCAACTTTTCAACTGTCAAACAAACAAAATGGCACTGAATCGCCAATTGATAACGTTGTCATATGTGAATTTCTGTGAAACCAATATGGGATGTTTCACTTGTTTCTCGGAATTTGAACAATTTATCAAATTTTAAATTTATTATTCAAGTATTATGAAATAGCTGGCCCAATAATAACAGAACTTGAATAGTACTTTCACAGAATTTGAATTTTTACTTCGAAATGTGATGAATTGTTCGAGTTCTGTTCAAACCAACACTTCTTCAAGGGTACTTTTGGGAAACCGGCTAAGGGACGCGGGCGTTTGGGCACGTTGCGGCCAGGCCGCTCGCCCGCTCATTCTCGCCGGGACTGCCCCGTGATAGTGGGACAAACTGCCCCCGATATCTTGCTTTTTATATATTTTCTTTGGTTTTAATCATACTTACACCTGTAAATGTTTTTATTTTTATTTATTATTTCACTCAACTAGATGCTGAACCAACATGCGAACACATCTATGATGTGTCTTTATTTTGTTAATTACTGCAAATGTAAGTATGCGTACATTTTTATTTTTTACTAACAATCATGCATGCAGGGACATTGGAGGGTCTAGATTCGTTTCAAAAATAAATGTAGCTTCATTTTTACAAAAAATTAGAGTCCTGACGTGTGCGGCTAAGAAGGTTAAACAATCAGTTTCCTCACACAGCCGTGGGAAAGTGGTGGGTCCCCTCCAATGTTCAAACCAACCCGTCCTAAGAGTTTGTACGTGCTATTTCTGCACGCTTGACTTTAAAATTGGAGAAAGTTCAATGTTTGCGTAAGATTTCTAAAAACAACCCCCACCACCATTTCGCACCCCTTAAAGCAGAATGTTGCTCGATGAAATTTTACACCCTTGATGTTCAAAATAAGAGAAAAATTTCTGTCTATGATCTGATTTAGAAAATTTTCTAGGGTTCACGTCAACATCATGAAGGAATTCTTTGCGTAATGGTTGATCTAGGCCTTGTGCCAAAATTATTCTTACTTCATCAAGAATATTTGGGAGATTTTATGATGCAGTTTTGGAGGGTTGGTCATTGGTTCGAAGATTTAAACGAAAATATTCTAATAAGTCTTCATTGTCTCTTCCCAGTTCCTCTCTGGGTGTTCTCGACTCGCCCCATTCCATGGCAAGACTCGAGGGATATTATTTCATTGAACATTCAAGCCGCCATAAAAGGGTTTTCTGGTCGTGTTTTTGCCCCCGGCCATGCCCATGCTGGGCGATCCCGGCTGAATATCTGCGCAAAGGACTATTCGCATAATGATCCGTCAAAAAACTGACCCTTCGTATATTTATAGTCAATGACTGTGCGGGCATTTTCTCGCCATTACAATGTCTTGTAAACGCGGGAGTCTTTCTCGGCGAGGCAATTATTTCAGTATGTGTCTTCTCTGGAAAACTTTTAATTGGGATGTCGTTATCTCGGAATATGCTGGCCGCCTTTGGTGAGGTATCTTGAGTGTTTCATTGTCAGGGGAAATTTTCTGCCTTGATTTCAACATGGAGTGTTGCGAAGAGGATTCCATTCCCGATACCTCTCATATACATTGTATAATCTGAATTTAAATCATTCCAAGACGCGTAATATTGTGATATACTACAAGATTGGTTAGATCTGGTTGGTTAATAAAAGGGCTGATTGAGGGAGCGTTAATTTTTTTTTTACATTAAAGATTCGTAGTATATACCTACTCAGTCCTCCTCATTAGAGTCCAGTTCCGAGGTGGACCTTAGGTTGCTGTGTTAATGTTACTTAATTTTTTTTTATGATTTACTAATTTTATGTTTACTTAGCCGTATTTTTTTATGTATTAACTTTTTTTTATGTTTACTTAGCCGTATTTTGATGTCGTTTTTTAACTTGCTTATGGTATTTTAAAATTTATTTTGGAAGGGCATTTTATGCCATGAAATAGTTTTTCTGGCTGAAAGATGTATTTAATTTTGAGGTTTTAGGTTGTTTTGAGGTTTTTGTTCTCATAGTGTAGGTTTGTTGGTCAGTAAGTTGGTTTGTGGTTCTTCCCTCTGGAAAAGCCTTTATAAATTTAGCTGTATTAACATATTCTTAATTGTGACACCTTCACCCTTTAAATTTCAATAACTATTATCTTACCCTCACAAATACAAAAATTATAAAAATAATAACAAACTGTCTTTAACTACTTAACTTATGTATACAATTTACGTACCTACATATTACCTGCTTATTTTCCGTATTATAGTATTATGTATATTATAAACGTATCGAACTCATTTGTGCAACTAACCATGATAATACTTGTATTCTACCTGCATATATCTTTCATACTTTTTTAATGTGCACCTTTTACCGCTGTATTAATTTAGCTTTGTCCTGTAAAACATCCAATCGGGCGTAATAAGTCTTTGCTAATTACAAACTTGTTTTACAAAAAGCTATTCATGTTTATGTTTGTAATAATATCAAACAAAGTAACTACACCATGCTCTGTAACTACTTGCATGGTACGTAGGTACCTTTTATGTATTATCTTTTTTACTCTTATTTATAACTAGCTGGTACCCGGCATGCGTTGCTATGCCATTTAATAAAGAAATTGTTTCTCCCTTTGCGTCCTTTCCCATTCGTCCCGTTCACCTTCCTCCTCCCCTTCCTCTTCCGCGTCCCCTTCCCCTCTCGCGTTTCCACTCCTCCTCCACCTTCCCTCTCCTCACTCTACTCCCCCCCCCCCCTTTCCCGTCCCGCGAAACACCATCCCGAGTTCCCCTCCCCCCTCCCGTATTCGCCTCCCCCTTCCCGCGGATCCCCTTCCCGAGCTCCCCTCCCCCCTCTCGAATTCCCCTCCGCCCTCCCGGGTTCCTCTCCCCCCTCCTGCATTCCATACATTCATTACCGATACATTCAGTTTTCAAACAGCTCGCGTGCCCCCTGTTGCAATATTTTTAATACAAATTTCATGATGCCAGAGCTCGTGTCCTTTCCCATTCGTCCCGTTCCCCTTCCGCCTCCCCTTCCTCTCACGCGTCCTCTTCCCCACTCGCGTTCCCACTCCGCCTTTTCCACCTTCCCTCTCCCCACTCCCCTCGCCCGCTTTCCTTGTCCCTTGAATCCCCCTCCGGAGTTCCCCTCCCCCCTCTAGGGATCCTCTCCCCACTCCTCCCGCGAACCTTCTTTCCCGAGTTCCCCTCCCCTCCCTCACCCTTCACACCTCTCCCATCCACCTCCCCCTCCCGCATTCCATACTTCAGTCCCAGTACATTCAGTTTTCAAACAGTTCGCGTGGCACCAATTGCAATTTTTTATACAAATTTCATAATGCCAGAGCTCACCAGTATATATATAAACCTTTGCGGGCGTGCTCACAACAACTCACCAAAGTTTCATCGCAATCGGATGAACGGATATAAAAACCATCACCCACATCAAATCCCCAATGTTTGAATGAAATAAGTAAAGTCGTTCTGAAATAATGGCGTGACCAAGCGAAACAGGCAAATTTTGGTACCTAACACAGGTACATATTTAAAATATCAATAATTTAAAAAAACCGTACCGAATCCATAGTTTCCATATTTTCTCTCCGTAAGAACCATCCTCGTTCTTCAAGGAAAATTCTAAAAAAAGAGTTAGTGAAATCGGTTCAGCTGAGATTTGCGCTTAGCAACACATTCAGCGATTCATTTTTATATTATAGACTAGCTGGTCCCGGCATGCGTTGCTATTCCATTTAATAAAGAAATTATTTCTCCCTGAGTGTCCTTTTCCATTCGTCCCGTTCCCCTTCTTCTCCTGCGTCCTCTTCCCCTCTCGCGTTCCCACTGCGTCATCTCCACCTTCCCTCTCCCCACTCCACCCCCCCCCTTCCCCCCTCCCGAGTTCCCCACCCCCCTCAAACGTCCCCTTCCCCTCCCGCGTTCCCCTTCCACCTTCCCCGTCCTCCCTCTTCCCTTTCCCGCTTCCTCGTCCCGTCAACCCTCCTCCCGCGTTCCATATATTCAATCCCGGTACATTCAGTTTTTAAACAGCCCGCGTGCCTCCTTTTAAAATTTTTATTCAAATTTCCATTTTTCATGTATACTAAATTTTCATGTATACTAACATAGGTACCTATTTAAAATATCTAAAATTCTTGATTCGATTCAAACTATTAGGGGAGTACCTACTTTAAATATATTTATCAACTTAAAGATTTTCAAAAATAGAATCCTGATTTAACAAATCATTGTTTTTCAAAATGTCATTCTCAAACACGCAATCTGTCAAACGTGCGATGTTTTCTGAAATTATCCAATTTTCTGGGCAATTTTCTTAATTTTTCTCTCCGTAAGAACCATCCTCGTACTTTAAAGAATATTCTAAAAAAAGAATTACCGAAATCGGTTCAGCTGATCTCGAGATTTGCGCTTACCAACACATTTAGCGATTCATTTTTATATTATAGATTACACTTATTGAACTCCTAAACATTACAAAATCATGAAACTTCATACCTATCTACTTATATTCTTCACTTTCTTTTTATTATGTTATAGTTATGTACTATACAATTATTGTTATACTCCTAAACAACTTACATATTATAATGATGTAAACGTGTAAAGTCATTTAATTTATTAATAATAAACAATATTAAAAATAAATACACATTGGCTCATGCAGAATAACATAGTGCAACACGGCTACTTAGACCGAAAAGAATAACCACGAACAAAATAAACGTTTTGATGAAAACAAATTTAACATTAGTAAGGTTCATCGATATCTCATAGAACTATAGAACATCTCACGACATCTGAAGGAACCTGTTAAATTACAACATTCATAACATCTTTATGGCGAGCTTTAGGCATAAACCATTACTGTTCGGTTATGAAAAAAAGCATTGTTACTTCATGTTAGTCACTTCACCAGCAATCTCGATGTAAAAACTTGACTGGTGATGACGATACGACCCAAAGTTGACAAGGAAGAAGGAAGATTTATTGACAGCCGCCATACTCCATAGTACTCTCGATGGCGCCAGGCGATGGCGTCTGTATCGTTCTTGTGCTTTTCTCTTTATTCCATCATAACTTCAACAATAAGTTACTGCTCGTGGGCTGTGCAGTAGTTGTTAGCTGTTAAAACTAATAATGAATTATTTCCATTGAAAAATATTGGACAACATGAGACAAATGAATATTTATGAATAGTAGGCAAAGCTTTAAGTGGTTTTTAGAGTGTCGTGTGTTTCGAGAAATCGGACACTTTTCATTGGAAAGGTTTTTACTCGATTGTTTTGACTGAAGAGTTATTTGATACCTTCTTAGAGTAATAAAAGTAGGTCGGAGACTATTGAAAAATAGTTATCCTACGTCTCTGGTGAATGTACGACGCGAATATAGGGTATTTTATGTGAATAACCGCACGTAAGTCCCAACGTTTCCCAACCAATGAGACTGTGGCATCCCCAATTCGGGTAGCTGATGTGATGCTGCAGGTAGCTGGGAGGGAAAGGAGATGTGAAAGAGGAAGGTGGGAAAGTTCCTGTTATTCAGATCTGGTCAGCAAACACGGCTAAAGCCATTTCAAGCAACTTTTCAATTCTGAATGGTGGTCTTACATTAGGGTGATACTGAGAGCATTTTCCACTCCGAAACGTACCGCAAATATGCCCTATATTATCTTAAGATGAAGCCACAGTAAATAATACAAAATCATGTGTTTTTGTTTTGAAAAATTGATCGCTTAGAAGTATTATAGATGCTTCAATTAAATACTGCGTGTAGTACATACCTTGGCCCTTAAAAATATCGGTCATTTTTTTTATGAATATAAAAAAACATAAAAAAATAAAATAGGTATGAAGTCTATAAAAACCACTTTCAAGTCCAAACTTTCCTATTTATAAACCCCTTTTCGGATATGGTTTTATGGTATAATGTTGCAAATTCAGTTTATTTTATAATAATCGCAAAAAAATGATATTTACGACCGAACTTCCCAAATTAAAATAAAATATGCATTTTCACGTTGTTATTTTACAACACGGCTGCTAGTCGACGAATTTGGTTTTTCAAAGTGAACCCTATGGCGTCCACCGAAGAACTACTGACCACGCCACACCTATTTAGTAACAGTCACTTCCTGGCCGTAGCGGGAGATGGATGTGTGGCTTCGCGTCGCTTGATTTTGTGAAATCAATTTTAAATCTCCGTTTTATTACAATAAACAATGCGTAAAAAAGGAGTTAATGTTTTTACAGGTTTTTACGAAATTCTCAAATAACTTTTCCAACCTTTCCAAAAGCTTTTTCTCAGGTATTTTCAAACTCCTCCCTTAAAGGGGCGTGAATGCCGATTTCGATTTTTTCCTGGAGTAAAATGATTAAATTCTGAAATAACACATCAATCAATTAAAATTTGCTTGCGCACGCCGGGATTTGTACCCTCGAACTTCGGATTGCTAGTCGAAAGCCTTACCCCCCCCCCCCCCCCCCCCCCCCGATCATAGAGACTATCGGATATAAAAGGCCCGTAGCTTGTAAAAGAAACTCCTCCACCTTAATAACGCTCAATTCGAGTGTTGGTTGGAGAGTTGCGTTTGGAAGAGCGTATTTGTGCATTTGAGAAGTGTAGAGCCAAAATTTCGGTCCAACAGTTGATCAGTTGGATTGGGAACAACAGCCAAAAGAATACTTGAAACATTTTCAGCTTATGGCTTCCTCGATTGGTGAAATTCAAAAGCTTTTGTTTCAATTTTGGTTCAAAAAGCTATCGCTATGATTCCTCGATTTTATATCACATACCACGTCATAAAAATATATATTTTTTAAATTGACCATAAATCTCACTAAAAGCTGGTCGGGCACAATGGTAAGCCTTTCTATCGGTTCAGCAAATAACAAAACGAGTAATGTGACAGGCTAAACTCGATACGCGTCTATTATCAGGACACAGGCGCCAATGCAGCTTATAGCTTATGGCTGGACCATAGATTTATGCGACTTGTATATCAGAGGGGACACGGTTCATACGACCCACACGATGCTTTATTTACGTATTTATTATGAATTATGACGTGTGACGTGCTCCAGAGATCCTTGGACTCAGGAACTTCAGACTGGAAATATTAGAGTCGTAGGTTTATCCAAAATTGTGATGTAATAATAATAATATTTGGATGACTTGTATAGCGCCGTTTTTGGGAAAAAACACCTCAAGAGCGCTGTGTGAACTTATAATACATTTTTACAATCTTATTCAAACTACAAAGTAGACAAACCACTGTAAAGTATACCGTAACGACAATATTAAGTAGATAACTAGTAGTATTGTGAAAAGTACACTTCACCTCCACAAAAGGATGTTTCTAAATTTCTGTTATGTAATAAATCAAAATTCAAATTTCCTCTTAAATTTAAGCTTTGTAAGTAATTAAGGAGTCGTCCATTAATCACGTGATGTTTTTAGCAACTTTTTAACCCCCTCCCCCTCCCTGAGGTTTTAGATTACCCCCCCCCCCGCCATACCCAAAATCACGTGCCTTTTTTTAGTACAAATTATATTAAAATTTTCAGAATATTATCTTTAATTACAGGTATAAACTGATTAAATTTTGGAAAAAAAAAATCATGATAAAAATGGGCTCCGCTGTTTGGTTTAGAAATCGTGCGTTCAACGAAAAATAAATACCCCCCCCCCCCTCTCCTTGTGATTTTTCCGAACCCCCCCCCCCCCCCCTCCCCTTTCGATCCTCGCGTGATTAATGGACGACCCCTAAGTAGATACTTAAATGTCTACACCTACGTACTTAATTATAAACCATATATTTTACGTAACACTTTTTTATCATTTCCAATAATAAATATGTATAAAACTTTCGTAAAATTTTGATTAATTTGCATTATTTCACAATTTATTAATTAAAAATAATATACCGTATATTTTGTGGCACGGGCGATACTGAGAGTGGAAGATATTCTCAATATCGCCCTGGTGTGGGACCACCATTCAGAATTGAAATGTGGTTTGAAATAATTTTACTCGTGTTTGGTGACTAGATCTGAATAGTCAGGTTCTTCGCCACCATCCTCTCACTCATCTCCTTTCCCTGGCCACTTTCCACTACCTACAGCCTCGCAACATCCCCCAATTGGGGATGAGATAGTCTCACTGGCTCCAGACGGTTGGAAGCTGTTGGAACTCTTGTCATATAAAAAAACATCTTTCCAAACTTTCTACAGCCAGGGAGTTAAACATAGGACGAAAAACTGCGAAAAAGAAAATGCAAATAAACACTACGATTTCACATATTTAAAAAATATATTTACCATTAAAACGGCCACCGTCTTGAACCGGAACCGGAACGTGCAAACGAATTAAAAACGGTCGAATTAAAACAGGACTTCGCTGAACTCAATCAATAACAAGTCTACTTGATCTGGATATTTTACTCCTACATCTGTCCAGACATTGCATATTTGTCGGGACATCGACAAGATATATCAGATCACGACCACAATAATAATTCTGTTTTAACCACTTAGAAGCGGACGATAAATTAGAAGAATTAATAGTTTGTCTAAATCATAGATTCTCAACCTTTTTTTGCCCACCGCTCACTTTGAAAATATTTTTATTTCTAGCGTCCCCTAACTCGTGAATCCGAAACAGCAAGGTACCACGACGAAGGGGGCGTAATGGAATACCACGACAGGGTTACATTTGCACAACGGCCCACTCCGTTGTGGCAAGTGTAATGGGATCGGGAAAATTTTTGTGGGTGGATGGCCCCTAATGCGATGGAATGGGGCAAGATTGGATGGAGTGGAATGGGTTTCTCTGGGTCTCCTACCGCCCCCCTGAAAGTCTGAAACGCCCCCCAATTTTCTCTTGGTCTTCTACCGTCCCCCTGAAAGTCTGAAATGCCCCCAAGGGGGCATTATCGCCCACGTTGAGAACCTATGGTCTAAATACTCTAATCGTGCCACTGAAAAACTAAAAATGGTGACCCGACAGTTGACCCTTCGACAGTTGGGTTCACGAAATGATATCTTCTAAAATATAATATAATATATGAATCGCTGAATGTGTTGCTAAGCGCATAACTTTCGAACGACTGCACCAAATTGGATAATTCTTTTTTTTTGTGTGTTCGTTATTGTCAGGACAAGGTTTTTATAAAACTTCCGGTCAGCTCTAGAATTGTGAAATTTGTATAAAAAAATTGATATTGGTGGCACGCGAGGTTTGAAAACTGAATGTATGGAAAGCGGGAGGGAGGGAGATATGGGGGGGGAGGGAGGGAGGGGGGGAGGGGAGGGGGCTGGAGGGGGTAGGTGGGGAGGGGGGCGAGGTGGAGGGGGGGGAGGAAGAGCAGTGAGAGGGGGGGAGGTGGAGGAGGCGGAGTGGGAACCCCCCTAACTCCATGCGAGCGAAGCCGCGGGAAAAAGATAATATATTATAAAATTTTAATATTTACCAATTTAAAACCTAAAATCCACTTAAAAAATGAATTTCGTAATAAAGTTTATAAATATATTAAATATTTGCACTAGTATCAAAATCCAGAGAGGAAATTGGGGAATACGTTTGTACGAACAAAACGCCACCATTAAACGAGGCAAATCTATTATTTTACTAACTGGTTCCCGGCATGCGTTGCAATGCCATTTAATAAAGAATTTTTTTCTCCCTGCTTGTCCATTCCCGTGCGTCCCCGTTCCACTCCCATATCCCCTACCCTCCCGCGTTCCCCTTCCACCTTCCCCGCCCATCCTCTCCATTCCACGCTCCCCCGTCCCGCAAACCCCCCTCCCGCGTTCCATACTGATATTCAGTCCCAGTACATTCAGTTTTCAAACAACTCGCGTACCACCCATTTCATTTTTTTAAATTAAAATTTTCATTTTTCGTATATTACAAATATTGTTTTTTGAATAAGAGAAATCAATCAAATTTGGTATCTACTTAAAATATCTGTAATTTAAAAAAATCATAGACAAGCCTTTTAATACAAAACAGCTATCTGCTAACTGCAAAACGCACGAACTGTCAAACGTGCGAAGTTAAAATAGCCGTTAAGTTTTCTGAAATTATTCATTTTTTTGCGCAATTATTTAATTTTTCTTTCCGCAAGAACCTTCTACAAAGTATCAGAAAACTTTAAAAAAAAAGATGAATGAAATAGGTAAAGTTGTTCTGAAGTTATGGCGTGACCAAGGAAAACTGGGATTCATTTTTGTATATATATAGATTAATTAGACTTTGACTTTTCCTTGCCATCGGTATTGAAAGTTTCCGTATTATTAGATTAGATCAGCTATATTTCGTTGTAGTACACTTCTTTCAACTCACGCATTTTAACTTTAAAAATGGGAACAAAAGTAAGTTATCATTTTGTGTAGGATTTTCTTTCAATCATAGTTGCTTTGGTTTTAGTCTTACTGGACCCAGACAGTGAAACCCTCTGTTGTATTTTCAATTTTAAAAAGGGAAAAATTTGAAATATTTATCTGAAACCATTATTTTAAGCACGCAGATTTTTTTGTTTATGTATATTTTTATAAGTTATTGTCCAATCCTTAAGCGAATTCAAAAACCTTGACACGTGTTCGTTTACTGGAAGTAACGCCAATGCCTGCGCCAGTTTAGATTACTTTAACTAAGGATTTTACATACAAAAATTATACGGTCCACGCTTCAAGCATTGGCACTTACGCCTTATAACAACGTTATAATTTTGACGCAAAAGCTTCAGACGTCAAGATTTCGAAAACAAGCTGAACTCAAGTGAAAACAATTCAATTTATGGGTATTCCTGTAATATTTTCATAACCCTGAAAACTGGGTTGAATTTGGATTCATGTTTGCTAAAGAATATTTTTACAATAAAAATATATAAATTTGTTATAGACCACTTTAATGTTATTTTATTCACACTCTACCGGTTTCGGAAGGACCCGTCAGTAGAATATTAGAACTAACCTACGTTTATTAATATTGACAGACATAAATTTTAGGTTTGTGTATCTGGGTAGTATATTTACGAGAGATGGGAAGGCTGATAGAGATATTGAAAGAAGGGTGAATGCCGGTAACTCCATTAATGGTGGACTGAATGCCGTTGGCGTTAATAAAAAACTGTCAAAAGAAGTTTTGACAGTTTTCAAGTTTAGATATTTTATATATTTTCACAAAGCACTCTTTTTAGGATGAATTGCCTATTTAAAAAAATATATTTATTTTATGTCATGATTCATATAATTTTTCTGTGAATGATTCAAATCGAAATATGAATGATTTATAAAAAAATCCAAGTATAAAATTCCAGCTTGTAGAGGTTGTAAGGACCTTCGTCCTCTTCCTTCTCACGCGTCTTGTTTGAAAACGAAAAAGACCGTCAACCGAAGACGTCACGTACGATCTCTCACTGGGACCAGTTTATTAATATTTATTTACACCTTGTATAATGTTATCAGTTTATCACTGTTCTACCTTGCCGTTCCTTTTGAAGCATATACTCCTTGTAAAATGCTAAAGATGATGCACTAGGTACTAAGTAATGCAAAGTCATGACTTTGGTTTGAAAATTAGACGATTTACAAATATTTTAGATGTTGTAATATAATCGAGTAATTTTCATTTTTAGTCTTTTCAATAGCCCAGAAAAACGTACCAGGCCTATAAAAAGCTTTGACGTTCAAAATCTCCTACTTACGAACCCCTTTTCGGTTATGGTTTTATTGTTTAATGTTAAACATTTAAATATTTATGATATGTCTCCCAGAAATTTCAACAATAGATAAATATTTTAACAAACTGTTGCGGTCACTGTTGCTCTTATCCCCCGAATATTGAGCGAAAGAGACAACTATACCTCAGGTTGACGCTACCTAAATAAAATCAAAGAAATCGTGATTTTGTAATAGGTATAATATGAGTTTTGTACTCCCTTTTTTTCTCCTCTAAAACTGGACCGATTTTTAAGATTTTTTTACTAACCGTATTAGAAGAAAATACTCTATGTCTGTACGTTTTTCGATTTAAAAAAATCATTTTCTTGTTTTCGTACTAACTATCAGACCCGCACACACGTTCCTGTGGCTGACGAAACACAACGCCACGCCATTACCTAACTTTTATAACCAACGCCACAATCTACACCGCCCGCTTTCCAGCTGCCCCCTGCCTGAATTGAATCTTTGGATTTCTCGGCTTTTCTCTACTATGATATGTATGTATTATACATATAAACCTTCCTCTTGAATCACTCTATCTATTGGTGAAAACCGCATGCAAATCCGTTGCGTAGTTTAAAAGATCTAAGCGCACATACAGCTTGAGCGACTTCATTTTATGCTATGTAAAGATAAAGATACTGAACGTCATTTGAAATCGACAACTATATTATATTCAAAAATATTTGCACTAGTGTCAAAATCCGGAGAGGAATTGGAGAATACGTTTGTACGGACAACGCGCCGCCCGGTTTCTTCTAACTAATTAAAAACCATCACGCCGTTTCCCCGCAGGAGTAGGCAGAGAGGACGGACCGCCAAATAACTCGGTCTTGACACACTCTTTGCCGCGCTCACATTCATACATCGTCTCATACACACTTTTCTATTATTCTGACTTTTGATATGGCCCGACTCAAGTATCTGATTCACTTGACCGTGCCATGTCTTCGTCGGGCGTCCCCGACTTCTTCTACCAATCACATTTGCGTCATATATTCTTCTTACACTACTTTCTTCGTCCATCCGCTCTACATGCCCAAACCATGTGAAGGTTCCTTTCTTAATCTTACTCATTATGTTTAAATCAGCCCTACATTCTTTGCGGATATTCCTCATACGATCATACATTGTTTTACTACACATACGCCTCAGGGATATCATTTCAACAGCATTCAGTTTACTTTAATCCTTCCTCTGCCAGTTCCATGCCTCACTGCCATACATCAGGATAGGTACCAGGACTGCAATGTGGACTGCTAGTTTCGCTTCTTTTGACATTTTTTTTATTAGCGCTAACTGCATTCAGTCCTCCATTAATGGAGTTACAAATTAAACAATTATTATACCTAACTAAAATTCATAACACACCCATTACATAAATTAAGTAATAATGTAATAATTTTATAAACAAAAGTTGCAATTCAATTTCATTGCAAAATTCTTACAGCCTCAGTTCGCTTTCTCTCTTTTTATAAAATATACCTACGTATTTAAATTCAATAATAGAACTTTATAAAAAGGGTATAATTGATGTTAATGAACTATTTGTTAGACCTTGGATTTACTTCTCCCCTTTTATCAATTGGTATCCACACATAAATAGTACAACTTTGTAGAAAACGTTTTGGTCGTGTTCACGGGGTATTTTCTGCATATTGTATTAGCCAAGATTAGCCCTTTTTATAAATTCTTCTTTGCTTTTTGCTTCTCGTAAAACAAAGAGCTTTGGTCATAGTGACCTCGGCAATGATCTCTAGGCTCCCAAGGACGAGCGTGACCGGCGAGGCCGGCGATGTTCCGTCTCCCTCGCGCTCTTGTAAATCGTATAAAGAACGGGGAACAAGGACGGTGGCGGAGATCGAGAAAGTTGATCATGACTGTTTCGGTCGAATCAGAGCCCGTTCACACTTCCGTCGTAAAAACGGAGAGGGGTTCCGTCGTCACGACGGAAGCCCTAGCCGCTGTAGTGGCTCTATGGAGCTGTTCACACTTGTCGGATCCGGCGCGAAGACGGATCCGTTTTTTTTCGCCGGAGAGTTCGCCTACGCAGAGCGTCCGTCGTGAAGCCGGAAGGGAACGCGCTGGCTCATACATTTCAATGGAGCTGTTCACACTACACGGCGGGACGACGGATCCGTTTTGAACCCGCCACACCCCGCTTCACACTTCACCACCGCCCGCTCCCAGACGCAAGGCGGCAGGCAATTTGTGTTTTTATGGGGCGCGCGTTTGGCGTTTTGTAATATTATTATATAATATATATGTTCGTTCCAGAATGCGATTTTTTCTATTTAATCTCAAGAAAATATTTAGTCATATCATTCATGTTTTTTAGTGATTTTAGTTATAATAATTGCTGAATGATTTTCGCGTACTTTCTCCTTTTCAAGTATGCAAACACAATATTCTCCCACGGTTTGAACAAATAAGGTCCGACCCCTGAAGTAATTTTATGGCTGGAATTATATCAATACATTCCCTTACCGAATTCGAAGAAAAAGTTTATTATTTAAATTGTTTTATTTTTAAGTAGGTATTTGTACATTTCAAATAGCACCTATTATGGCATTATAGCAACTATTTATGGCAGCCTCAAGGGAAAGTTTTTGCTGTCGGCCGTACTGAAGAATGATAAAATGTTTTGGTCGTTGTTTTCGTAGAGTAGGGTCCGTTTTCAAGACGGATCCGTCTTGAAAACGGAAGTGTGAACAGGGGCCTAGGGCTTCCGTCGTGACGACGGAACCCCTCTCCGTTTTTACGACGGAAGTGTGAACGGGCTCTCAATGGTCGGAGGAGAGAAGCAAACACTCGTTTGTATTTATTTTTAATTTGGTTCTCACTATTTTGTACATTGCTAGATTCACTAACCGGTTTCGCCCGAGTTTTAACAGGCTTTTTCTCTTATTGAACAAAAAGATATTGTCTACAGTTAGTAGTGGTCGAGGGCTCTCGACTATTTAAATCCCGGCGTGTGCAAATTAATTTTATATGATTACATAATATGTGTTATTTCATAATAAATTAATAAAAAATATATATAGTATATTTGCGGCACGTTCCAGAGTGAAAAACACTCTCACTATCACCCATACAGAATTGAAACGTTGGGTTGCATGAAATGACTTTAGCCGTGTTATCAGATCTAAATAGCCAGGTTATCAGATCTAAACTTCCCCACCTTCCTCTTTCCGTTTTTCTTCCCCTCCACAATACATTCAGCCTCACAACATACCCAAATTGGTGATGCCTTATTCTCACTGGCTCCAGACGGGAGCAGTTGGAACTCTTGTGCGGTATTCACATAATTTGAAAACAAAAGATTTTTCACAAAACAGCGCTATGTAATCATTCTAATATTATTATTACCGGGAACGGGCAATGTTAATAATTTAAAGTACACATTATTTTTACACGGAATGGATTTTAAATTTAAAATATACCTATATAATAGCTTTTCCTCACCATAAAGTGACAAGGCGGGGTAGGAATCTGGGGATCGATATGTCCAGGAGTGACGGACGTATGCTGTATGCATCCATCTCTCCCACTAGGGTGCACGGCGATGGGTTGAGAGAGACCAGCTGGAGAGGTCAAAGAGCCTCCACAAATCGGCTCGCCACGCCATCCGCTACTAACACCTGAACGCACCTCACCCGAAGAACCCAGGCACCCCTCCTAAAACACCAAACTTACTGAACCACTTGGAGTGACACAGGTTTCGATTATTTAATAAATGGTCCCCGGGCACCGACATCCGCCTCCCAAATTGAAATGGCTTTAGCCGTGTTTTGTGCCAGATCTGAAAAGCCAAATACTTTCGCAAAATCTTCTTCCATCTCTACTTCCCCTCTCCAGACCTTCAACTTCACAACACACCTCAATCGAAGATGCTATAGTCATAGTCTCAATGGCTCCATATGGTTGGAAGTAGTTGGGAATCTTGTTCGATACTGAAATAAAATTTGGCCCTAAAATGTTGCCGCTGTTAAAAAGAGTGAAGACTACTGCCATCTAGCGGCGTATTTTTGTAGCCTATTGTCAGTTAATATGGGATTTTACAGATTAGCGACGTAATTCGAAACTAAAGGTAAACACTAGACGGTAAAGTAGATCTCTGGTTTTTTATATCGTATATTATGGTGACACGAAAGTGTTGTTTATTTTGATTGTGTTAGAAAACTTATTATAAATAGTCTGCCTTTCTAGTTTAACTCTCTCTTAATTCGTGGATCTCCTATAAACAGCTAGCATTGTCTAGCAAGTGGTCAAAGTGACCAAATTTAGTGTTTTGTCGGGTCGGGACAAATTATTGTAGCAAATGTGCTTTGTGAATAAAACCAGGAATTCCTCCATTGAAACCAGATGTTTTTACTTGACGTCCTTCTGCTGAATTAGCAATTTATAACATGGTCCTCCAGCCGCATCTACCTTACGATCGGATTAAGGCATTAAAAGGAAACAATAAAATGAACCAGCGAGCTATCCAAAAATCCAGAAAGATGAAAAGATGAAAACATGAAGAACAACGATCGACATCAATATAAGTATCACCTGCCCATTATTTCCTTCTATTTCGTGAATTCCTGTTCAAACAAGTGCTATTTTTTGTGTGTCAATGTACTTATTTAAAAACAAAAAAACTAACTACCCGCAGTGTAAATGCAAGTCATGCGAATTATTTTAGGTTAATTGTTTTAGAAGATGATTATTGTAAGATTCTGTCATTGTTCATAGCTTGAATTGGTTACTACGGTTTTCTACGCGATTATTGCACAGAAATTATTTTTTAAGGAACATTTTTAGAATTTGTTGTGTTGAATTATTGTCAAACGTATAAAAAATGGATAATTTAAAATCGTTGATTAACAAACGCGGAGTGTTGAAAGGTAAACTCACGAGATTTGCGGATTCATTAAACGCATTATCAGTTAACGAAATTAAAATTCGCTATGCGAGAATTGAAAAAATAATTGATGATTTCGAAGAGGTCCAGGAACAAATCGAAAGTCTTCCGGATTCCAACGAAATTGATAATAATTTGCAAAGAGAGAATTTTGAAAATCAATATTATTCAACCTTGGCGACTGCTAAAGGAGCAATTCAGTCTGTAGAGACTCCCAAATTAGAAATCAAGTTACCCAACCTTCAATTACGAGAATTTAACGGAGATCCCAAAAATTGGATTAATTTTCTAGAAACATTTAAGACATTAGTTCATAACAATACTGCCATAAGCAATGTACAGAAGTTTTATTATCTGCAATCCTGTTTAAAGGGGAATGCAGCAAAGATCATCGCCAATTTCGAGGTATCAGACCTGAATTATATATCGGCTTTTGAATTGTTGCAGCAGAGGTTTGCAAATTTGCGAACTACCGTACAAAGACACATCCAAGCTCTGTTTCAACTTAAAGAGATGAAACATGAGGATCCAGTAGCCATGCGTTATCTGATTGATGAAACTAATGTAAATTTGAAAGCGTTGCAAAATTTAGGCTTGAAAATCGAACAATGGGATGCTTTAATTATATACGTAATTTCTAATAAATTGGATGCAAGTTCTAGAAAGCATTGGGAACAAAACCCATTGCAGGATGAGCTACCTACATTACAGGAATTTCTTAAATGTTTGACCTCGCGTGCGCAAGTTTTGGAATTAATGTTAAATTCAGATTCGAAAAAAATTCCTACCTACCCGAAAGCAAGTGGTAGCAACAATAATCCCAAAAAGGAATCGGTATTTTTAGCTGCTACCCACAATAATTGTATTTGTTGTAATGACAAAAGGCATAAAATATATTTTTGTAAAAAATTTTTAAAATTAAATTCAGGAGAAAGAGCCAACGCAATAAGGAGGTACCGTGCCTGCTTCAAATGTTTGAGGTTAGGACATACGGCCCCATATTGCAAAATTAATTTAAAATGCAAGCATTGTGATAGCGAGAGCCACAATACGTTATTGCACAGGGAGATGCATCCGAGCGATGACTCCATGAATAAAGGTGAAGATCACCCAGTAGGTGACTGCCAAATGGATGCTGAACGAGTTTCAGTATCAAACCATTCAGCTTTAGCGAAGGCTGAAAAAACAATTTTATTGTCGACTGCTATCATTGGGGTAGTAGGTCACAATAATAAAGTGCATGAGGCAAGAGTCCTAATTGACTCTGGAGCTCAAGCCAATTTTATGTGCGAAAGGTTCGCAATGAAGTTAAATTTGAGATGCGAAAATATAAACAAGCCTGTGTTAGGTATACACAACAATGTTACCCATATAAAGAAACGTGTTGCGATAAAAATGAAATCTCTGAGGACAAATTATAATCAAAATATCACTTGTCTAATATTGCAGGAAATAACCACAAACCTACCTCAAGCAACAGTGGCCAGAAAAGACTTTAAGCTGCCGCCGGGATTACAAATGGCGGACCCAAATTTCAACGTAGCGGCGCCTATTGATATCCTGTTAGGCGCTGAGAGCTTTTGGGATATACTACAAGATGATCGGCTGAGATTGGATACCGGACCTACTCTGCAGAGGACTGAATTAGGCTGGGTTATATCGGGCCCGATCAACATTCATCAGAAAAAAAGGCCAGTACCGCAATTTTGTAGTTTATCAATAAACACATTATCTAATCAGATAGAAAAATTTTGGAAAATGGAGGAGGTGAATCCTGCGAGATTTCAAAATCACGAGGAGAAGGCGTGTGAAGCGGATTTCGTCGCCACGCACTCTAGAGAGAGCGATGGTAGATACGTTGTAAGTCTGCCGCGCCGCCCATGTGTGAGTCAACTTGGTGACTCGTTAAACACAGCGGAAAAAAGATTTAAGCATTTAGAAAAGAAATTTTTAATAAATCCTGAATTGAAATTGCAATATGTACAATTTATGCAAGAATATGAGCAACTAGGTCATATGGAGTTATGTGATAAATGGAGAGGGGATGAGCAATCCTATTTTTTGCCGCATCACGCGGTCATAAAAGAAGCTAGCACCACGACGAAGGTGCGTGTAGTGTTTGATGGTTCGGCAAAGACGTCGACCGGAATATCCCTGAACGATGCTCTGATGGTGGGAGCTGTCATTCAAAAGGACTTATACAGCCATTTATTACGTTTCAGAATACATCGATACGTCATGACTGCGGACATCGAAAAAATGTACCGTCAAATCAACGTATGCGCAGAGGATCGCAGCCTTCAGAAGATTGTATGGCGCGAATCACAAGAAGAGGAACTCCGACATTACAAATTGAAGACCGTCACATATGGGCTGGGACCTTCCTCCTTCCTAGCAACGAGATGTCTTCGACAAATCGGTATGGATAACAAAGTTAATTTCCCAGTAGCAAGTCAAGTCATAGAAAATGATTTTTATATGGACGATCTATTGACTGGAGGGGATGACTTGGAAGTTTGTTTCCAGTTAAAGAAACAAATAAGTGATATCTTGCTGTCCGCAGGGATGACCCTGAGGAAGTGGAGATCAAATATTTTGGAATTGTCATCTGGGCGGAGCCAAGGTGAAATTGCCAAACAGGGCAATTGTGAAAAAATGATCACTGACAATTCCAAGAATGAAAAAATACTTGGATTAATTTGGAATAATGAATTAGATTACCTGTCATATGAAATTACAAAGCCGTCAGGTAAAACGGAGAGCAAGCGTCAAATATTATCGTGCATAGCTTCCACCTTTGATCCTTTAGGACTTTTAGGGCCCATCGTAGTGGTAGCTAAATTAATTATGCAAAAATTATGGCAGTCCAAGGCATCGTGGGATGACATACTACCTGATGAAATTTTACTACCTTGGAGGGCTTATCTAGACCAATTATCGCAACTAAATGTGTTAAAAATCCCGAGAGGAGTTATTAGCGGAACACCAAAGACTATACAATTGCACGGGTTCTGCGACGCCTCTCAGAAAGCTTTCGGAGCATGCGCCTACATCGTCTCAACAGATTCGGAAGGTAAGAGGCACGCACAGTTAGTTACCTCCAGGTCTAGAGTGGCACCATTAAAGTGTATATCACTACCCAAGTTAGAGTTGTGTAGTGCATTACTATTGGCCAAGCTAATAAAAAATATCAAGTTGACGCTAAGTATAGAGGAATCGGCCACCTATTACTGGTGCGATTCAACAATAGCGTTGTGCTGGTTGAGAGGACAACCAGCTCGTTGGAACACCTTCGTGGCAAACCGAGTCGCTGAGATACAGGAAATCAGCGATCCAACCCAGTGGCGGCACGTATCATCGTCAGAAAATGCTGCGGATATACTGTCCCGAGGTACCACAGCTGAAAGGTTAGTCAGCACTTCAATATGGTGGAAGGGGCCAAGCTGGTTGACGGAAGATGTCAGCACTTGGCCAGTATCCAAGATGTCATGTTTGGATCCCCCGGAAATAAAAAGTAAAAATGTACTACTGGTAACTGATACTCAAGAATGGGATATTTTCGAAAAATTCTCATCGCTAACCAAATTAAAAAGAGTAATCGCTCAAGGTTTAAGATTTATAAATAATTGTCGCAACCCTAAGGATAAAACGTATGGCAATTTAACTGTCTCCGAGCTGGAAGCAGCTTTAAAATGTCTACTGAAATCATCGCAAGAACATTCCTTCAAAAGAGAATTGAAGGACCTAAAGAAGCATGGGTTAGTAAACAAAAACAGTAGATTGAAAGCTCTCAATCCCTGTTTAATGGATGGTTTAATTTGTGCAAGTGGACGATTGAAATTACCTACTTATTTATCGCATCATCAAAGGCACCCTGTAATATTACCACCGTCACATAAGCTAACTGAACTTATTATACGTAATTATCATTATGAACATTTACATGCAGGTCCCCAAGCGCTGTTATCGGAAATACGCTTGAAATATTGGCCGATATTTGGGAGAAACACTGTTAAGCGTATCCTACATAAGTGTGTTGTATGTTTTAGATACCGACCTCAGGTTTGCCGGCAGATCATGGGAGACCTTCCAGTTGAGAGAATCACTCCCAGTCTACCGTTCTCTGTCACAGGTGTCGACTTTGCCGGACCGATAGACACGAAGGCTGGAGCGCTGAGAAAATCTCCGCTCATTAAATCGTATCTTTGCATATTTGTTTGTTTTTCTACCAAAGCGGTTCATTTGGAACTCGTAACAGATTTATCAAGCGATGCTTTTTTAAATTGTTTAAAGAGGTTCATTGCCCGTAGGGGGCAACCGGAAAAAATATTTTCTGACAATGCAACCACTTTCAGAGGAGCTTCCAATAAGCTCAAAGAACTATATGCCAGTCTAAGATTGAACAATGACAAAATCCATAGGTTTTTAGCTGATAAGGGAATATCTTGGAGTTTCATACCGCCTAGGGCGCCGAACCACGGGGGGCTGTGGGAGGCCGCCGTCAAGTCCACCAAGTTTCATTTATATCGAATTACTAAAAATAACCCATTGCAGTTTGAATTATTGTATACTTTGCTTTGTCAGATAGAGGCTTGTTTGAACTCCCGTCCCTTAACTTCCCTGTCTGATGACGTAGACGACCTTCTCCCTCTAACCCCCAACCATTTCCTTATGGGCAGGGATGCTTCGGTTATTCCCGAGTTGGATGTCCGCGAGCTCCCGGAGAACAGACTAAGCAAATATCAAAAATTAAACGCTCTAATTCAAAATTTCTGGTTCAGATGGAAACGAGATTACCTTGCTGAGCTGCAAAAACGGACCAAATGGCAGGCCAACAACCAAAAGGCCATAAAGAAGGACGATCTGGTAATCCTGATGGAAGACAATATGCCTCCTGCATTATGGAAGATGGCGCGCATATTATCTACTCATCCAGGCCCGGATGGAGTAGTGAGGGTAGTTACCCTCAAAACAGCACAAGGCACTTTTGTGAGACCCATCACAAAAATATGTTTGATGCCAATAGAATCAAACTTGGATCCAAATTTCCCGACCCGGCAAATCACTGACCTTCCCAAGGTCACAGCCTAACTGTAATTAGGGCTGAACCGATGCAACCAAACCACGTCAATAATTATGGAGCATCGGTATTGGTGTTGTTGACACCACTGTATCCAGCCTGAAGCCACTGGGGCTTCAAGTCAACAACCGCGAGATGATCATCCTCGCTGCAGATCCAATGGTACTATCTGCTTACCAGGGCACGGCCGCCCCTTGATTTATGATGATCTACCCAAATGATGACATACAGAAGTACATGCTGATGTGCTTTTCTAAAACGATGACCACCCTGGACAAGATGGCCGAGCAGTCTACCCGGTGAAGTGTTCATTCGGTTTTTTGGCAGTGCCATGCCAGTGAAAGTTAATGAACTGATAATCAGTCAATAGCGAACTAACAATTTATTGCTATTTGTGAATTGGTGTTGGTTAAAAAATATAATTGAAGTGAAAATTTCTCCATAGAAACAATGAGACATTATTGATTTGTCAATTTTACAAAATTATTATTAATGTTGTGATTTTATTATTTTATAATTTAATTTTTTGCATGATTTTGTGAAATTTTTTTTAATTTTTTTTTTTTTTTAGGTTATTTTAATTGTTGGTTAGGTTCCCGGACCCTTCAAATTTAGATAGTTACACATCTTGTAAATTTTTAGTATATTGTGTGTAGATTTAGGAATTTGTAGTTTGATTTTTAATTTCAAAAAAACTTGTTGTTTTTTCTCATTCCCCGCCGGGCAGTATGTTAAAAAGAGTGAAGACTACTGCCATCTAGCGGCGTATTTTTGTAGCCTATTGTCAGTTAATATGGGATTTTACAGATTAGCGACGTAATTCGAAACTAAAGGTAAACACTAGACGGTAAAGTAGATCTCTGGTTTTTTATATCGTATATTATGGTGACACGAAAGTGTTGTTTATTTTGATTGTGTTAGAAAACTTATTATAAATAGTCTGCCTTTCTAGTTTAACTCTCTCTTAATTCGTGGATCTCCTATAAACAGCTAGCATTGTCTAGCAAGTGGTCAAAGTGACCAAATTTAGTGTTTTGTCGGGTCGGGACAAATTATTGTAGCAAATGTGCTTTGTGAATAAAACCAGGAATTCCTCCATTGAAACCAGATGTTTTTACTTGACGTCCTTCTGCTGAATTAGCAATTTATAACAGCCGCCCTGTGCGAAATTCTAGTCTTGCCTAGTGGTAGAAACGGCCCGGGTTAAACCTATTGTCATGAATGCGAATCAATACTTTTTTTTTAAACGAGTGGGTTTTGCTCTCAGCGAACTTAGCAAGAATGTTAAAAATAGCTTGCGCGCCCACTAGTCTTATATTTATTGGAAAGGTGTTTGTACCTCTAGACAATGCAGACTTGGTGAACTAACGTTGAATTACGTTTACGTAGGCAGCACTAAACAGATAATTCCAAGAAGTTGGTACTACCACTAACAATTAAATTTGGGCTCCCTCAAGGAACGGTCCTTGGACCATTATTATTTCTAATACATAATACAGTATAATTGTGTAGTAAAAGTTGTCCCTAAAACAGCCCCAATAACATAATAATTGATTCGATCACAAAACTTTTGTTAAAGTACTATTATACAATGCTGTAATACCTAGTGAATGGGGGGGGGGGGGGGGCGGAAAGTGGTTTTTTTTGTTTAGGGGGAGTGGGGGAATTTATGAAAAATGTAGTTCAGTTGAAGGCGTTGGGATAAAACCTCAAATATAACAAATGGATTATTTTTTATCAGAGCATTTAAATTGAATACCATCCTACAAATTACTCAACAATCAACTCACACTAACACCAAGCACTTTACAATCAAGACATCGACACTCACAATACTCCAAAAATGACCATATTACATATATAAAATCTCTGAACTATGTTGCCTATACACCATATAATTCGCTTCCAGATATAAGGAAAACCAGCAAAATAAAAAATTCAGAGTAGTGCTTTAAAAGAATATTTTTTAAGTACGTTTAAGGATAAAACTATGTAATTTTCTGTCATGTTCAATTGTATTTTTTCTTTTTCTCTTCTTTCCTTTTCCATTTAGTTGTAATCATCCATATTTGTATAACCTTGATCCTTTTTTTCTATAATTGTTTACTATTGTTGTTTGTTCTACTCAACCTGACTTTTATTTTTCGTCTATATTGTATCTTTTTTTTACATTAACTCCACACAGGAGGCCCTGAGGAAAATAATTTCCCTCAGGGCCTATGTCATCTGGGATGCTGTGTGGAGGGTCTTTTTGAGGAGAGGAAGGAATGAACATTGGTCTTGAAGAGACCCATGTTGTAGGAAGGAGGAAACACAGAGGCCGGCAAATCATTCCACAGGCGAGCTGTTGAACACAAGAACGAGTCGAAGAAACGACCCGTTCTCATGTGACAAATGTCAACCGTGTAAAAATGTTGGGCATGCGTTAGGCGTGTTTCCCGACTATGCACCGGTGCCGAAGGGATCAATGATGCTAGTTCCTCGGAGCATCTTCCATTGTAATACCGGTAGAACAAGGATAGAATTCCCACCCGACGCCTGTGCTCTAAAGATTGCAATCCGTCTAATAAGATGGGAGAATCTATCAAACGGACCGCCCGTTTCTGCACAGAGTCGAGGGTATTTTTCAGGTATTTTGGAGCTCCAGACCAGAGATGGCTGCCAAATTCAACCGTGGGGCGTACTTGAATCGACCTCCCCCTCAAGAAGTCGGCAATCCACGTACACAAGGATGCGGGAAGTCCGTAAGAAAGCAGTTTGTTGACAAGTCCTCGGTGCCAAACCCGGTCAAAGGCCTTGGAGATGTCCAGTGCAACCGTTTGGGTCTCACCGAAACGTTCCAGGCATCGCCCCCAAACATGCGTCACATACGCGAGAAGATCACCGCACGAGCAGTTCCGACGGAATCCGTACTGACGGTCGTTAATAATTTTGTTCTTCTCGAGGTATGTGAGCAGTTTGTCGTTGATCACACATTCCAATACCTTAGACAGAACTGATGTGATCGCTATGGGGCGGTAGTTGGCCGGGTTGGAGCGGTCACCCTTCTTTGGAATAGGATGGATAACCGCTTTTTTCCAACCAGAGGGCACAGAGCCAGTCTTCAGGAACATTTTAAAAAGCTTCGTCAAAATTTGAGCTAATTCTGCAGCGCACCTCTGCAGTACCAGGGCAGGTATTCCGTCGGGCCCACTAGCTTTATTAACATCAAGCCCTCGTAAAACATGGAGTACTTCCCGATGCCGGATCCTCAGCTTTTTCATATGAAAACCGCAGTGAGGAACCGACGTCGGGACAGCACCTTGGTCATCGAGGGTTGAGTTATCCGCAAACATTTTACCTAGTAAGTTAGCCTTTTCGGTGGCGGTGTTTGCTAGTGAGCCGTCAGGTCTGGTAAGAGGTGGCAGACTGGATTTGCAGAAATTGCGACCTATTGAGCCCGCAAGTGACCAGAATTGCCTGCTGCCATGCGGGCATGCAGTCAGCTTTCTGCTGATCTGCTGGTCGTGCTCGAATTTTGACCTATTTATGATTCTCTTGGTTTCCTTTGCCATTTTGTTGTAAGCTGTTCTGTCTTCGGATGTTCTAGATGTGTTGTAGGCTCGGTAAGCCGCGTTTTTTCGTCGCACTGTTTCAGCGCATTGTCGACTGAACCACGGCTTTGAGCCTACACCAGTTTCCTTAACAGTAGATTTGATGAAGCCATCCATCGCGGATGTGATGACTTCACCAATTTCCTGGGCACATCTTGAGGGATCCGAAGTCCGAAAACAGACAGCTGACCACGGAAAAGCATTAAAATGTGCCCGCAGACCGAACTAATCTGCTGACCTATAGTGCCACACTTTTCTCTTCAGCCTCTCGTTTGGTGGTCTGAAGTTTACAGGGATTGATGTCGTCACCAGGCAGTGGTCGGACGATCCTAAAGGCGCTGTGACTTCAATCCTGTAACCGTGTGGCACAGTAGTTAAAAATAGGTCTAACAGATTGGAACGGTGAGTCTGGACATCAGGAACCCTTGTAGGCTCCTGAACCATTTGCTCCAATCCGTAGCAAAGGGCAAAGGATTCCGCTTGGCGTCCAGCCGAGTCTGTTGATCCTGAGAACTTCAACCAAGGTTCGTTATGAACATTGAAGTCCCCCAGGACCACAAACTCTGCCGTAGGGTAGCGGGGCAAGAGGTCATCAATAGTATCGCTTAAGTGTTTGAAATGAAACAAAGTCAGGGCGATAAAACCCTCAATGGTTTTAAACGTATAATAAATACAATGAGACTAATACAATATGCAGTGTCGTCACATTTACAAGATCACAGGACACATTTCTATTCCCATATCATATTAATAAAATTATACTAACACGCAAAAACGAGATTCGAGACCTTGGCGTGATTTTTGAAGCAAATCTCTCTTTGAAATCTCACATATCAGACATTGTCTCCCGCGCCAAAAAAATGCTCGGATTTGTTCTTCGTAATGCGAGATCATTTACTAATGGAATTGCAATACGAAGAACATATGAAGCACTTGTCCGCAGCATCCTGGAATACAGCTCCATTATTTGGGACCCCTCTGAACAAAACCATATCCTAGATATAGAAAGAGTACAAAAAAGGTTTAAGCGTTACCTGTATACGAGGGAATATACATACAACCCATTCCTGTATCCATCGTTGTTCTTAACGGGAATGCTCGATCTTAATACCTTAGAAGCCCGCCGAAAAATATTTTTGGGGAAACATTTTTTTAAGCTGATCTCCGGTACTGTACTGAATCCACCTATGTTGAAGGAGATTAACCTATATGTCCCTAACGCGTATACTCGTGGGAGATCCCACGCATTTTTTTATGTTCCGAAAGAGAGAACTTCTTCCTTTCAGAATGCCCCATTAAACAGAGCAATTCAACTGCTTAACGATTCTGCATTGAGCATTGACATCTTCAATATTACCTATAGAGAGTTCAGTAACTATCTTTTGACATACGTCTCAAAATAGTGAAACTGCCTCCTTGGACTTTTTTTCTATTAAATTTTGTAATCTTCTCCGTAATAATTTGGTGTATAACTGTTTTATGGAAAACCTGAAAGAAAAAATAATAAATAAATACATAATAATACCAAAAAATGTACAAAAAGACGAGTAATTGGAGAGCAAAACACAAATGCACTTCAGTAATCATGTTATGTATTGTTATGTCATAAAAAGGTGAAATTACATCAGCAATGTCCACTCATCATTATCCACATTTTTGCATCGTCTCAAACATACCTACATACTCTTCTGTTATCTGAATTACCTAAGTATTCGATTCACACGCTCGTATTATGTCTTCCTGGAAAGGGAAAGTACCTTCTCATAAAAAAGCAAATAAATTATACAACTTCATGTGGTTTTATAACAGGCTGAATAAATTATTTCTCCAATGACAGGGTACAAAATTAACATCCAGATCGCTTTTTCTCCCATTAAGGCTCGATTGCATTATATCAACAAAGTCGCTTCGATTGACGTATGTCCTGACGTGCTCCCGATAAGGACAGGAGTCAGAAGGAATCCATATTGCCTCCCAGAGCGTGGACCACCAGGGAAGTTGAGGAATTGTTAATTAAACAGAACCAGTCTTCATTAAAATTGCATCAATCAAAAAGCGTGCGAAACTCTTTCTGTACAATGAGAGATGATTCTGCTAATTATTGCATTTAATATATATATTTTTGTGTTTAATTCGTAGAACTTAATTGATTTAAAAAAAATAAATAATTCAAATTTAATAATGTTATTATTAAGTTCTGTAAGTATTTTATTTTCTTCATTATTGTGGTAGCTGTTTCGGCTTACAAGGCCATTTCAAACTGTGATTAGTTCACTTTGATAAGACTAAATTTAAAATATTTAATTTAAAATGGTATGTACTTCTGAGGAAATTGCTCCCTGTGTACCATCATAGTTTTACGCATATGACGCGACGTTGTTGGTTATATTTTTCGGTAGCTATATAAGACATTACGTTTCTCTAGGTCTTGGCAACGGATGCGTTTGCCTACCTACTGCGTGGCGGGCCGGATCGGGAGAGACTGGTTGAGGGAGGCCTTTTGCATTCTCCATCCGGACATCTCGGTGTTAGGAAGCAGTATGCAAGTGCTTACATAATATGTAATAATAATTACATTAATTCCACACAGGAGGCCCTGAGGAAAATGATTTCCCTCAGTCATTTCCCAATGTCATCTGGGATGCTGTGTGGAGGGTCTTTTTGAGGAGAGGAAGGAATGAACATTGGTCTTGAAGAGACCCATGTTGTAGGAAGGAGGAAACACAGAGGCCGGCAAATCATTCCACAGGCGAGCTGTTGAACACAAGAACGAGTCGAAGAAACGACCCGTTCTCATGTGACAAATATCAACCGTGTACAAATGTTGGGCACGCGTTTGGCGTGTTTCTCGACTATGCACCGGTGCCGAAGGGATCAATGATGCTAGTTCCTCGGAGCATCTTCCATTGTAATCCCGGTAGAACAAGGATAGCATTCCCACCCGACGCCTGTGCTCTAAAGATTGCAATCCGTCTGTTAAGATGGGAGAATCTATCAAACGGACCAACCGTTGATCAATATTATAAAGTATTTCAAGCATAAAGTAAAGTGGACAGATACATACACAGACAAACCGCACCTCATGAACCCGGGCACCCCTGGTAAGTCACCAAACGTAGCGAACCTCTTGGGTGAACTGTGGCAGAGGTGTTGATTATCCAATATATGGTTCCCGGGGCGACAGTACACACACCCTCCTCCCAACGTCTCCTTCCAAACCTACAGGAAGTTTGTAAACTTTTTAACACTGCATACGCATTGGGTACTTTTGAGTAATATGTAATGTTATAATTATTATGTTCACAAATTAAATGTGCGGTAAAACCATCGTATGATTGTGTGAGAAATGTGGATATCCACAAAGAATGTAAGGCTGATGTAAGCATAATGAATAAGATTAAGAAAGGGACCCTCCAAAGATATTCTAATACAGAAGAGATATGCTATGGTGTCCGCGCAACTGTCGCCGGACTACGCGCTAATTAGCGTAGTTTTCATACAAAAAGAATTTGTTCATTTCGTTGATTTTTTGAAAATGTGCATTAATATTGGTTAACAATATATTTTGAATAAGGAAAGAATTCGTTCATTTAGTTTAACGTTCGTTTGGTTTATTCGTTAATTATTTATTCTTTTAGTTTATGTGTTAATTGGTAAACAATATCGGCGACACCCGGAAGCGCAGACCCACATAGTAAAAACAGAAGATAGCACATCTACTTATATTCCAATATCTTTGGGACCCTCAGATGGTTTGGGCATGTAGAGCGAAAGAAAGAAAATAGTTTGAGAAGAATATATGACGCAAATGTGAATGGTAGAAGAAGTCGGGGACGCCCGAAGAAGACTTGTCGGGCCATGTCAAAAGTCAGAATAATAGAAGAATATGTACGAGACGATGAATGAATGTGAGTGAGGCAAAGAGTGTGCGCCAAGACCGAGTTGTTTGGCGGTCCGTCCTCTCTGCCTACCCCTACGGGGAAACGACGTTATGGTTAGTTAGTAGGTTAGTTACAAATAAAAAATTATATCAATGCTTTTAATACAATTTTTAAGTTCATCTTTTTTCCATTCGTGGTTATCAAGGGATACTCTTCAGATAATATATTGTTAGGTACCTAATTTGTATACGGCGTAGAAATTAGTGAACGACCGAAGGTTCGGTTTCGGCAAGTTTCGGCAGAAAAATCTAGTTTCGGCGTCAGTTTCGGTTTCGGCAGATTTTCTGCCGAACCTTCGGCCGCACCGAAACTATGCAAAGATCTCAATAAATGGTAAATTTAGTCTTAAGAATGTTGTGATTGTAAACTATTTATATTAAAATACTCAATTAATGAGGTCCTTCCTTTATAATGCACAAAAAGTGTAGATTATTGACAAATCTTGGTTCCAAGTTAACATGTTTGTTAATTTTTAGTAATAAACATGTTAACTTGGATTGACAAATCTTGGTTCCAAGTTAACATGTTTGTTAATTTTTAGTAATATAAAAAAAATGTTTTTGTCACATATTTCAATTATTGCTTTTTTTATTTCATTACACTCGTGTTAATAGTTTGTATAAGTGTAAAAATAAGCCAAACTGCAGTAAACAATAGATTTTTAACAGGTCTAAAAAAGTTTCGGTTTCGGTTTCGGCCGAAACATTCGGTTTCGGTAGAAAGTCCTGTTTCGGTCGGATACTAGTAGAAATGTGAATTATTAGTCAATTTGTAATATTTAAAGGTCAAACAGGAGACACTTCAAAAGGAAGCGGAGAAGATAATAAACATATATTAAAATTTAAAACAACATTATTGCGAGATTATCATAATTTTTCCAGGTATTTCTCTCGTAGTACTTAGTCTGTGACCTTGGTAACCACTTACAGTTTGAGTCGTTTCCCAAAATTTCTAGGTATTAAAAATTCAACGGGATGAATCTTTGATATTTCAAACATTACTGATTTAGAAAAATTAAATAATTCAAATTTGTATAAACCACTTATATAATGCGTAAATCTAACCGGTTTCGGAACAAACGTTCCTTCTTCAGGGAAAGCTTATACTAATTTGACAGTTTCGAACAATGTTTTATTATGGTAGGGGTGGAGCCGTTGCTAACCACAAAGTTATAGCTACGTTCAAAAATATTACTGATTTAAGAGGGTATGATCAGAGAAAACCAGAAATATGTCATTTTTAAATCAGATTTTAGACGTAGTGACTCTTTTCCACAAAAAACATAAATGGATTTCGAAAGATTGTTCTTTTATCTAGCATTCGCATGTTTTAAATTTTGAGAAAAAATGTTAATTTTTAGTATAATATGGTTATACCATATGTCGTTGGCAGATTTGTTAAATTTTCAAAAAAGATTTTGTATTATACCACACACATTAAAAATCATATAATCATGCAGTAAAATAAATCAATACATTATATGGCAAACGCATGTTTTAGAATTTTAATTTTAGTTTTATAAAATCATTAAAAAATATATACGTTCGTGTGTTTCTTGACGAAAATTGGTCTGTTTGTGCATTTATTTGCGCACTTACAAACTGATATATTTCAGATTCTTTTTACATTCTAATTTAATTTCGACATTATTAAAAAATGGTTAATACTTATAATCAAAAAATAATTACAAAAGTACATTATTTTAATAGTTTTATCATCACGCCTTTCAGCATTTTTGGATGTAGGTATAAATTAAAGCAAATTTGGAATGAAATAAAATCGAGATTGAGTTATAATTTTAAAAAGCTGGTACAGAGAATAATTAATCTTTCTCATTGGAACCGCCTTGTACAATCGTAAGAACAACTTTCGACGAAATGTGGATTTTCGGCCGCTGGCTGGTTAAACGCTCTTAATTGAAATAGTTTTTTAAAAACATTTTGCTAAGTAGAAGTAGTTTTGGTAGAAGTAAATTCACCATTTTCCTGCTTGTGCTACGAGTTTTCAGGCACCTATTAATGAAGTGATTGTGATACAACACTAATTAATTCAAACAAAATTTACTTGCTCATGCCGGGATTTGAAGCCACCACCTCCGGATTTCTAGACGAGAGTCTTAGCTATAAATATATCGCTTATGCCCATCGTTATCCGACATCCACTACCGCACGCAACACTCCAATCCGTTCTAGTTGTTATTACCTTTGAAAGTGAAACTGCGACTGCCGGGTAACATTATCCCATAACATCACCAGCCATTACCAGTTAAGTACCACTAACTTGCACTCTTCTGCACGGAACGTTCATGGTCCATGTCTGCACTTAGAATAATACTTCTTGTACTGGTCTTGACTGGTCTTCTACCTGGTTTAATGGTCCGTGTGGGGTCGAACTGCGAACTAGTGTGATCACCGTCGGACGAACGGTGTTTCTAGTAATCTGGTTGCTTGATTTTTAAGTGTTTTTTGCTGTGTGATCTTAGCATGATCCTAAACTAAAACAAGTTTTATATTTTCGTGTTGATGATAATATTTACGACGTTTGGCGAGGTCATGGAGTGATTTTTTTTCATGTACCTTGCAAACCAACATGAGGTATTATCCAGGGGATTATTGCCTATGTACTATTAGACGAGGGGTAGAAATCTCAAAGTGGGAAGACAAGAACAAGACAATTGAAACGATCTCGATATCTAGTACTTTAGTACTAAACTGCTACGCGTCGAGTAAGGTTGCGTCTTACCAGCACTTACCAGTAAGTAAATTGCGTTTTAAAAAGTGTCAAAATGCCCTCCTGTGTGATGAGAAAATGTTTCAATTACACGGCAAATAATAGTAAAGGCGAATGAATAACATTGCATTTGTAAGTACACGCAAATTATTTAATATTATCGATTATTATAAATATTACAATAAATTTTCATGTTTCCCGCTCGCGGTTTTACATGTCATTAGAGAAAATTCAAGTCCTACTAAAGTAAAGGGTCTAGACGCGCAATAGCCAAATTTCTGTTGCTAAGTAAACTTCACTGTTTTAAAGTAGACTAATCAGCCTAAACACTCTGTTTATTTGTTTGCTTGCGGTAAAACAACACATAGGTAAATCAGTAGTTCTAACAAGTATTGATGACAATCGCCACCATTTGAAAACTGTCGTTGCCTTATTGTATTTATTGTATAGCTCGACATATCAAACTTTTTATTCTAGTGGGCCTCAAGAAAAGAAGACGGCGAACGTTCCATCAAAAAGTGACAAGCAATACGCCGCCTGCTCCTATATTCATTGCATTCATACACACACATTATTTGATTGTCTATCTTTGTCACACAGGAATAAACTTTTGAATTAAGAAATTATACTGAAAATCGCTGAAAACAAAAGAGTGTTCCTTACTTTCACATTATATTGTGAGTATATGAGACTATGGCGAGTCTATGATTATTGCTACAACTCTAACACGGAATCACAAAATTATAAATTATGTGCTCCCATTTGCCATGTACAGAATTTACTTATGTAATAACTGTAATAATTATTAAATAAATAAATAAAAAATAAAAAAATAACTATGGGGATATTATATTGTCAACATATTGACATTATTCACTATGGAGGATTATTTCACGTTATTTGAACCATTCTTTACATTTCAAAGTTAAGTTTCAAGTTGTTATTATTTCATCATGGGCTGGTTGTTTTACTTGGATAGTTTTGATAGTAATAGAACTTGAATAGGGCTTTTGATGAATAGGATGAATTTAATTATGAAATTTAAAGAATTGTTCAAATTCTGTGTAACCATCCGTCCTAAATACAAACATATCTTAGTCAAATTTATTTTGACAAGCAGAAGGACCAGTCTTAGGATGAGTTGTTTCAAAAAATTTGAACGATTGTGAACTACCTCTTGTTTTGAAGGTCAAGTGTGCAAAATTTCATCAATCTCCGAATGAAATTGTAGATTTATATTAAAAATCAAATCCCTTCCGCCCGCCCGCCACAGACACTCTTCTTTATACAAATGGAATACATTCACTCTCTGGCATCAAAGATTTTGTTAAAAATATTGTGTGGATGTAATGGTGATAATCAAATTTATCATTAAAATATTAGGGTATCTTATTGTCGTCTTAAGACGACAATATACCCTAAAATATATTCAGAATCTTAACGGCGTAAGTAAAGAAACCGTGTATACAAATTGCGACTCGCGACCCGTGCACTGGACGGACCTACTGTCGAATTTGCCGTATCAAAGAAAAGAAGAAAAAGATAAATAATGTGGGAATCTTAACGACGTAAGTGAAGAAAACGTGTAAACAAATATACGCCGCGGCACGGCGTTTTGTACGAACGTACGGTCGAATTCACCCTAGCAGGCCTGGAGATTCGACCTTCCTGCCACGTTCATTTTAATTAATTCTGAAGAACGTGCTACAAATTTTTTAAATGTGTCTCCATGTTGTCCTTCCGAAATTATTAATTCATCGTCTAGAAAAATAAAATCTGTTGCTAACCGCTAACTTTATAGTTGAAAAACGGGTTATATAGTTTTGAAATCGTTGTACGTAAAATATATTAATGGTAAGGTACTGTTTTTATTCATCTAATATATAAATAACTCGCATTTCTTGTGCGGCATGGAAATAAAAAAAATATATATTACAGTTGAGTATGTGAGTTTTGAGCGTACAAAATTTATTAGGATTTTGTACCGCCTTAAAGCTCTTAAAAAAATATAAGTTTTTCTTCAAGATAATATCTATACATTCCCCACCGCGCTGCGCTGAAACGGCAATTATACGAAATTCTTTCGATAGAAAAAATCCCAAAGGGTACTCCGAAAATCATTATAAACACGTTTTTTTTAAGTTTGTATTAAATAATTTACAGTGTTTCTTTAAATGCTATTTTTGCTGTATTTTAAACGAGTCGTGTTTTATTAAACATTTTCACAATTTTAGCTTAAATATTATCATTTTAATAATAAGTTCGCTCCCTCTACATTCGTATTTACATATCTTTCCTTCTTCTTTTTGAATGGGTGCTGCTTGGATAGAAAACCAGATGCTACGGAAATTGTATTACACCGTTGCATACTGACCTTTGATCAGTCTGATTTATCAATCAATAATTATTGTCTCTCGACGCGACGGTTTTTCCATGAATCAATCCGATGCAAGTTGAATGCCATCTTTGATTTCATAACGGCCGTGACGATAATTGTCAATGGAGTCCTGATAAGAGGTTCATCGGTTGCCTAACGACCTGCCGCCGTACAGCCGTACAGTGTACAGCGTTATAAACTCCGTGGCGGGTCATGCAATATTCAGCCACAATACCGGTAGAGCGTTGTTCATATGCCACAGCGGAATTATTATATATTTTAAAGTCGTTTCCTCATTGCTGAAGATCGTTGGATCACGGCTAGGGTTTGGAATCGCATCAAAATGTTCAAATCCCGCGGGATTGCGAGACGAGTGGAGAAATCCCGTGGATGTCAACTTTTCACCAACCTTTTTATGATAACTAAAATTATTTACAGTTTTTCGCGGGACAGCGGGATGAATTTAGATATCCCGCGGATATGTCTAAAGTTTCACATACATTTTCATAATACATAATACATAATAACGAAACTTTTTTACAACTCTCCAAATCCCGCGGGACAGCGGGATGAATTTAGATATCCCGCGTATATTTTCATAATAAATAAAAAAAATAATAATTTGAATTCCGCACAAGAGTCTCAACTGCTCCCGTCTGAGGTCAGTGAGACTATGGCATCCCCAATTAGGGTATGTTGTGAGGCTGAAGGTAGTGGGGAGGGGAAGGAGGTAGGGAAGAGGAAGGTGGGGAAGTACCTGGCTATTCAGATCTGGTCACCAAACACGGCTAATGCCATTTCAAGCAACGTTTCAATTCTGAATGGTGGTCTTACACCAGGGCGATACTAATGTATCTTCCACTCTGGAACGTGCCGCAAATATACTATATATTATTTTAAACGAATAAATTGTGAAATAACACAAATTAATCCAATAAAATTTATTTGTCACGCCGGGATTCGATCCCGCGACGTTCGGTGTGCGAGTCAAAAGCCTTACCGCTGAACTACGCCGGCCGTCAAAACTAAACTTATTTACAACTTTTCCAATCCCACGGGACAGCCAGCGGGGCGAATTTAGGAATCCCGCGGATATAAACGTTTCACAAACATCTTTATAACAATTAAAATTATTTCCAGCTTTTCCAAATCCCACGGGATTGCGGGTTCGAATTAGAAATCCCGCGGATGTCACCTATTCACCAACCTTTTTATGATAACTAAAATAATTTACAGTTTTTAAAATACCGCTGATACATATAAAGTTTTTCATACATTTTCATAATAAGTATTAACTAAACTTATTTACAAATTTTCAGATCCGGCGGAACAGCGGGGCGAATTTATGAATCCCGCGGATATGAACGCTTCACAAACATGTGTATAATAAGTATAATTATTTACAGCTTTAAAATCCCGCGGGACTGGGGGATGAATTTAGAAATCCCGCGGATGTCAACGTCTCACAAACATTTTTATAATTATTAAAATTATTTACAGCTTTTCCAAATCCCGCGGGATTGAGGGACGAGTTTAGAAATCTCGCGGATATAAACGTTTCACAAACATTTTTATAATAATTATAATTATTTACAGCTTTTCCAACTCATGCGGGATTTCGATTCCGTATTCACAATAGATACATAATCGCATGGCAGTGCTTGATAATGTTAATGCTCAATTCACAACAGCTACAGAAGTAGATAAAGCAGGACTGACAAGTAGCATTTAGCAACAATTCCAAGTGGCTGTCACTAGTCACTAGTCGCTATGCCCGGCGCTGAATATTCAATCGGATTCGATACATGAACATGAGAACGTGACAGAGATGAACGAGGCTTTGTGGAGCGCCTGACATGAACCCAAGTTCAATGCCAAATAGTGAATAATATTTACATTTGGATTTGGGTGTTCATCTTAATTTTATTCCAATTGGGTGGGTCGAAATATCTCATTACTTTTATGGCATTCCTAGAAAGTCACAATGGTCACAATCGAATTCCTGGATCTAGTGGGATTATAGTTAGAATGACTTAATTTTGGATAATTCGTGAGGTGATTTTGCGTCTTTTAAATTCAAATAATATGACACTTTATCAATATATTTACATATACAAACAAAATAAGGGAAATACGATACCTAATATATATGGATAATAATATTTCTCGCTAATAATCATAAAAATAATAATTAATTAATATTTAAATAAATGAAGACAATGTAAGCGAAACTCAATCGAAAATCTGGAAACAGAAAAATCAGAAAAACATATTGACACCTCTGGGACTCGAACCCAGGACCTCTTGCTTTCCGGGCAAACGCGCTAACCACTGCGCCACGGTGTCGATATGAAATTCTGTCATGTTTGATTCTGTCACGGATATGGGTACCGCCGCCTGGAACCATTTATTGGATAACCAACACCTCTGCCATAGGTCACCCTAAGTAGTTCGCTACGTTTGGTGACTTGGCGGCCGATGTGTCTGCCGACCTGCTGCGTGGCAGGCCGGATAGAGATGGGCTGGTTGAGGAGGTCTTTTGACCTCTCCAGCCAGAATCCCTCGACCGATCGTCTTACACCGCAGTTGAAGAGATGGATTCATACCACTCCTGGACACACTGACCCTCAAATTCCTACCCACCCCTCGTACCTTTATCCTTCCCAGAACTTCCTCTTCTTCCTTACCTTAAAAAATCCTCAACACTGCAGACGACACAGGCCACGAGGGAAATTATTTTCTTCAGGGCCTCCTGTGAGGAGCTACTGTAATAAATAACTTATATTTGAATAAAAATGCGTGTATTTCCGCGTGTTTGTTTCCGGTTGCAACCGAGTTTCAGCCCAATCGGTTCTCGGTAAGTGGGTTAATTTCCACTTCAAAGATTCCACGTCATTCGTACCATACATCATTCATACAATAAAGAACACCAAAGTGAAATTCAAATACTTTGTTGTTTTTAAAAAGATTTTTTGACAGATATTTTTTAATATTAATATTATTAAATATAATGACGAACTAAACTTGTTATTAGAACATGTCGAAACACGTTTGGTGATGTAAGAGGTATTATGAATATTATCACGACTTTGTTTATATCATTGGTTGGGTACGGTTTATTGATCCTACTCAATCCTACTGATCCGGAAATTTGTTTGCACGTAACAAGTAGGTAAGATATATAATAATATACAGAAATTGGATGAAAGACAATATTATAATGTATTTAACGGACATCGACAGACAATAATTATACCATCAACAGGGGTCAACGTATTCTAGATCAGAGAGCTTTTGCGTAACGATACTAATGATAATTGCATAGCGTTTTCTTTTTGAAATGTCAACGTTATCGCAACCATTTAACAGGGAATAATCATACAAAACCGGAAATATGTCATTTATAAATCGAATTTCAGACGTATTGACTTTTCCACAAAAAAAATATAAGTTGATTTCGAAGACTGTTTTTTTTGTCTAGTAAAACTATGTTTTAAATTTTGAGAAAATATGTTAATTTTTAGTACAATAAGGTATTCGTACCGTAGGTTGTTGGCAGATTTGTTAAATTTTCAAATTAAATTTTGTATTTTACCTACAACATACATTTCAAATCATATAATTATGCAATAAATAAATCAATGCATTATTTGGGAAAGCTAAGTTTCCCAATTTCAACTTTAGTTTAAATTAAATCATTAAAAAACCGACAGTTTGTCCATTTATTTCCGGTTTTAAAAACTAATATATTTTTAAAAAATTGTATTTTTATTTTGCCTAGACATTATTATAAAATTATAAATACATAATTTTAATAGTTTTATCATCACGAGTTTTTGCATTTTTGAATTTAGGTATTTATCAAAGCAAATTTTGAATGAAATAAAACCGATATTGATTAATTATGTTAAAATGCCGGTATGCATATAGAATAATTAATCTTTCTCATCGGTCCCAGTCGTACTGTTAAACTGGAGAAGACATTTAGAGATACCACATTTAACATGGAAATTACTATAAAATACTACATTTAAAAACAGACATTTTCTTGGCGATTAGTATTACCTACGCAGTGGTGATGAAACAGATAATAAACGAAAATCGGCAATTTACATCGGCAGATGTGGTGACCCCCTTCAAAAATCGAATACAATATCAAATTTATTTCTCCTACTGTCCAGTTTTGTCTTCAAACCAGGCGTGTGAATTTCAAAGTAGGTATATTGTACGAAACCCACCTCATTTTATTTTAAGACACCTCTTTAGATTCCTGCCTCCCGCCGAGATGCAGCGTGTCAAATTCTCCGTGCGTCAGCACTTCTACTCTCCAGAACAATGGGGCCATCATTATTATTATCGGTCTCCTAATCCATCTGGAGATCTTCATTTTGTTAAACAGCAAAGGGAGGTATTCAAATTTTTCTAACCGCACCGACAACGCCATGACAAGCTTGAATTTATGATTTTATAATGCCTGAGGTGGTATTACATCTGATACTTTTCGAGGGATCGATTGAAATGAAACACAAGCATTTGTGTTTAAAATTAATCTCCACGTTTTTAATGTGTTTTGCATTTTATCAATTTTCTAAAGCAGCATAGAGAGATTTTTTCAAAATTGACCATTTAAAAAAAGAATGTCAATGTTACATCTCTCTAAATCAGTGAGAAAATCATCTAGTTTTGTGATCTATATTTTTTTAATAACCCCTCCGGCCTCAAGCATATTTTGTCAGACGATCAGACTATTTCCACTTTGCAACAAAATCCAAATAAATGGGATACTTCTGTACGTATCCGAAAACTAAAAACTATTTTGAAAAATGAAGAAAAAAGCTTTAAAATAAAAATATAATTTATGAAATATAATTTTTTTTAATGCAAACAATTTTTTTTAAAAGGCATCCCATTCTAACTAAAATTAGTAATGAAGAAAAAAACACACACATTTTATTAGACAAATATATAATAAACGTCATCGTCATCTCACTTTTTAATCGTTTCATTTTAAATTAATTATATTTAAGAAAACATTTTGAAATAATCGATAATTAAATTACAAATTTTCAAAAACTTTTTAAAATTGTGGTCGGAAACTTTGGTTTCATTTATGTGTACATTTTAATTCTACAGTAGTTAACTTTTAAGATTTAAATATGAAGCGTGGTGTTTTCTCTCTCTAACACCGTTTAGATTATATTTCTCACCATAAGGGAGACACAATCATTTCTATGATATCTACATGAGCTATTCCCAAAAACAGAACAAATTAGCCTATATTAAGTGTTAAAAACAAAAAAAATTAAGAAAATTCTCTCCTACGTATTAGATAAATATATGCCATAATATTGTACCTTTTATTTATTTATTTTTATTTTGCAGAAACAAACAGTACATTATTACATAATGGGAAATATTTACAAAGTTATAGAATTAATACAATCATTGGTACCAATGACATGTCGCTGTTATATACTTATATTTTTGTGTGATAAATAATACATTATACCTAAATTCAGTTAGTAACTTATTGAAGGAGAGGGGTGTGGGAGAGTGTTTGTATGTGTGTAAATGAGGGGGTGTGAGGGTGTGTGGATGTGTGTGTTATATGTGCGAGTTCAGTGTGCTAAAAATGTTTTTCTTAAATAGAGGGAGGGAATCAAAAAATATATCGGTATTTGTGGTTTTTTGAATAGAGTTGAAACTTTGAAGGATGCGGGAAATGGGGGAGTTGGCTGCAGCGTTCGTATTATTACTGGTTGTGTAAAAAAGGTTGGTGTGGCGAGTTCTTTTAGATGGGATGTTAAAATTTATTTGGGATAGAAGTTCTGGGCAGTCGTTATGTATAATTTTATGGAGAAATGTCATGTCAGCTACCGTTCGCCTGGATTTCAGGGATTGGAGAGTGCAGATGTAATTATTGTTGTATTTATAACCGAGATACTTAATAAATTTATTTTGTATGCGCTCTATGTTATTGACGTATTGGGTGTATTTGGGATTCCAGACGGGCGATGCAAATTCCAGTGTACTTCTGATTAGTGAGGAGTAAAGCATTACTAGAGTATGTGGATTTCTAAATAATTTATTCAGACGTAGTATAAGACCCAACATTTTGTAAGATCTATCAGTGATTGAATCAATGTGCGTTTTAAATATAAGGTTACTATCTAAATAGACTCCAAGGTCCTTACATTCATTTTTTGAAATCACGGGTTCATCGCAGAGTGAATATGAAAAGTTAATTTGATGCTTGTTTCGGGAATAAAGGACATAGTGTGACATTTAGAAACATTCAGGTCTAAATAATTAGCTGTGCAATAGTTGCAGAGCCTATCTAAGTCACTTTGTAGCTCTTTACAGTCCGATAGAGAGCGAACCGTTTTGTAAATTTTCATATCATCTGCAAACAATAAAAATTTAGAGTATTGGAAACATGAGCCTATGTCGTTTAAGTATATATTAAAGAATAGCGGACCTAGGTGGGAACCCTGAGGGATACTCGAGGTTACGTTGATTATTTTAGATAAAACTCCATTTATTGAGATAACTTGACTACGATTGCTAATGTATGATTTAATCCATCTAAACAAGTCACCGTGTATTCCAAGACGAGTGAGTTTATTTAACAGAATTGAGTGGATAACGCGGTCGAAGGCCTTTGAGAAGTCGGTGTACATAGCATCGACCTGCACCCTTTCGTCCATATTGCTTTGCAAATAGTTGACAAATAGGGCAAGGTTAGATGTTGTAGACCGATTTTTCATGAATCCGTGTTGGTTCTGTGAAATTGTTGTAATGATAGTCGGGTAAAGTTGGTCGTAAACGATTTTTTCAAGAATTTTACATAAGATGGGAAGTTGAGAGATAGGTCTGTAGTTTGTTACGTCATGTTGTCACCCTTTTTAAAAATGGGGGTTATTACGGCAGACTTCCACTTATGAGGAAACGTACCTTCACTTAGTAATTTTTTGAAAATTGCACTGACCGGAGGAGTGATATATTTACTACAGTTACGTATGAAGATACCAGGCAAACTATCTAAACCAGGTCCTTTGTTAATGTCAATGGATGATAGATATTTGTAGGTAATGTCGTCGTTGATTGTAATTGAGGATATAGCTATGTTATTCAGCGGATCAGGTTCATGAATATCAGATGCTAAATTTTGGGTGTGATCAGTGAAGACGGTAGAGAAATAGTCAGCAAATAGATCGGTAATCTCCTTACTATTGTGTGCGATTCTCGAGCCATATGTTAGGTGTTCGGGTATGGAAGGAGATTTTCTTTGCGTTTTGACAAAGCTCCATATTTTTTTTACATTATTTTGTATAGCATGTTCTAAGTGTGAAATATAATTGTGGTATGTGAGAGTAGCGATTTTCTTTTGTCGTTTTCGGAGCAGTGAAAAAGTTTGGTAATCTAGTGGGTTCTTGTGGCGTTTCCAGGCTCGAAAGAATTTGAGCTTTTCTTTTGTAATATTGATAAGAGCCGATGAGTACCACGTTGGGAATATGTTTGTTTTCAGAATTTTCTTTGGAACAAAGTTATCAATTTTAAATTTAAATTTTGATTTTTAAAAGGAAAATACGATTAAATAAGATATTTTATGGCGATCCGATAGTTCAGGAAAAAATCGAAATCGGAATTCACGCCCTTTATGGGAGGAGTTTAAAAATACTTGAGAAAAATATTTTGGAAAGGTTGGAAAAGGTATTTGAGAATTTTTTTTACAGGTTGATTTCGTAAAGGCCTGTAAAAATATTAATTCCTTTTTTACGCATTGTTTATTGTAAGAAAACGGAAATTTAAAATTGATTTCACGAAACTAAGCGATGCGGAGTCACACGACTGTCTCCCACTCAAGCCGGGGCGTGACTGATACGAAATAGGTGTGCCCAGCGCATGGTTCTTGTGCCCATGCCATAAGGGTCACTTCAAGAATCCAAATTCGTAGAGTGCGGGCCTTATTGATTGATGTCAAAAATAACAACGAGAAAATGCATATTTTATTTTATTTTGTGAAGTTCGGGCGTAAATATCATTTTTTTTGCGATTATAATAAAAGAAACTAAATTTGCCACATTATACAATAAAACCAAATCCGAAAGGGGGTTTATAAATAAGAGAGTTTGGACTTGAAAGCGTTTTTTATAGACCTTATACTTTATTTTTTTATAGGCTTATTAAAAAACTTATTAAAAAAAATGACCGATATTTTTAAGGGCCAAGGTAAGTTCTACACGCAGTATTTAATTGAAGCATCTATAATACTTCTTAGCCATCAAAATTTCAAAACAAAAACATATGATTTTGTATGATTGTGCATTATTTACTATGGCTTCATCTTATGTAATATCTTTTCTTTTGATCCGGTAAGCTTTTCCAGGCAAAACTTTGCGGTTAAAGTCATTATAATGATGGCACAAATAATACATTATTCAGCGAAGTGCGGGAAGATTTGGTTTAAGTAAACAAGTTTGTGGTTAGCATTTTAAATTATAATTTACTAGGAAAATAACTATTAACGAAATGTAACCTGCAATCGAACTGCGTGCGTCAATTAAAAACTGTACCTAAGTAATATTGCATCTATGAAAACACAAAAACCCACGCAGTGTAATAATCATTTATTTTGCGAATCCAACAAACGCCAAGATTCGTCATAGCATGATGAAGAGCTGCTAATAATAAAAAAAATCTCAATTCACAAAATCACTTTTGAAGAGCCATTAACCAGCCAGCGGCCGAGAATTCATATTTCGTCGAAAGATGTTCTTACGATCGTGCAGGGCGGTTCCAATGAGAAAGAATTCCCTTTTCCTTCCCAGAACTTCCTCTGCTTCTTTTTCTAAAAAGAAAGACCACACAGCATCCCCAAAGATGAGATAGGCCCTGACGGGAATTATTTTTCTCAAAGCCTCCTGTGTAAAGCTAATGTAAAAAAACTCGTTTATTATCTGTTTCATCACCACTGCGTAATGCTAATCGCCAAGTAATTATTCTCCGTACCAGCTTTTTTCAAATAATAACTCAATGTCGATTTTATTTCATTCAAAATTAGCTTTAATTTATACCTACATTAAAAAATGCTCAAACTCGTGATGGTAAAACTATTAAAATTATGTACTTTTTGAAAAATTACCCGATTTCCCCGATTCAAACGATTTATTTAGATGTATAAAAAGCATTTTTTTTAAATGAATCTCTACATTTTTAATATGTTTTGCATTTTAGCATTGCCATAAAAAAATACAATAATCTGGGAGGCGTGTATGGGTACCGCCGCTCCGGGAAACCATTGATATATAACCTCTGCCATAGGTCACCCCAAGTGTTTCGCTATGTTTGATAACTTAGCAAGGGTGGCAGGGTTTATGGGTGAGGTTTGACTGGGTCTTAGCGGCAGATGCATCTACCCATCAATTGCAGAAATACTGGTTGAGGGAGCTTTTTGACCTCTCCAGCAGGACAGGGATGGATTCAAACGTCCGTCACTCCTGGACACAACGACCCATTTCCCACTCATCGTACCTTTTTCTTTCCCAGAACTTCCTCTCCTTTCTTTCCTAAAAAAACCCTCCATACAGCATCCCCAAAGATGACACATTTGAGAACACTTATTTTACTCAGGGCATCCTGTTAGGAGCTAATGTAAAAAAATGTTATTGACCGACCCCAAAAAATACTTACAGAGTTATGTAAATATTTCATAGAAAACATTTATAAGAATACAATTCAATTTCAAAGTAAGAATCATGGCTACCTTATCACAAAATTCTTACGGAAAAATAATCCTCTTTTTTGATAAAAAGATGAACCAGAAGAATATTGCATAAATATAATATTTTTCAAAAACATATGTGAAGGTATCTAAATGTAACTCAATTTTTTTTTTGTTACAATAAATAAACAAAAAAATGTAACTAGGAAGGTTTCGTTGGACTTTGGAAATTGCATAAACAAGGTTGAAGGATAGCCGACAGAGCTTTGTAAAAAATCTGCAGGACGAAGAAGCGTTAGGAGTAGGGTTCCCAGATCAAAAAATCAAAATCCCGGAGAAAATTCCTGACATATGATAAAAATTCCGGACTTTCGAAAGTTACAGAATTAACAAAGATATGCTCTTATTATATTTGCGATGCAGGCACAAAATGCTAATGTTGAAAGGGTCTTTTCCTTATTGGGAACCCAATGGCCAAAAGAAAGGAACAGGCTTTCTATAGAGTCTGTCAAGTCGATTCTCTTAACACAGTATAATTTAAAAAATATAACAGTTTTACAAAACTATTATTAAAGATTCGGAAGTGTTGAACAATATTTATAGGAGCATTAAATATCGGAAGTGGTGTTTTTATTTTGATTTGTAATAAAAATAATTAGTTTTTTTTTTTTAATTTTTTATATCAATCTTTACTTAATTGTAGAAATTCCGGACTGTTTTAGATTCCCCCCGCATTCCGGACAAAGACCTATATTTCCGGACTTGTCCGGAAAATTCCGGACGTATGGCAACCCTGGTTAGGAGACCTTAATTGTGGAGGCCGGACGAATTACCACACAGCATTCTTGGGTTTAGGGAACAGAAGGGAGGCTATTCCTGAAAGAATTGTGTTAAACTATTCCGGAGAGATGATGACGATGATGGAGACAACGTATTATCAACAATTCCTGTATTGGGTCTCCCAGACAAACTGTCCTTCACGAAAATGCTAATTTTTTCACGGCGGGTTTGCATTTGAAATTGAAAGCAACGGATTGACGATTATCTAGATTCTAGATGAACTGTAGCATATGTTAAAGTGGTGAGTTTATTTCAATTTATAATAGCTGGCGCCGAGTGACTGTTTCAATATACATTTAAATCACCGTAACTTGCTGGGAACCAGTTTATCTTCGTCACACTACGACATTACAATATTGTTATGTTAAATCGTAGTTCTGGGATTAAAAACAGATAACTGGTTAAAAACTTGGCCAATATAAAACCTACCGTTATTGTATCATTTCGCGAGATGACCGCACACTTCGGTCCCTGAAGACACTTTACGCTTTATTCAAATTCGTACGTACTCTTCAAATGTTTCGATAGGTGTCCTTGACAAGTCACAAGACCCGATTTATTTGAATCACTAAATTATTTCATGTCTTTCTAGGAAATTCCTGACTTCTCCTTTCATGCACTTGCTGATTACCCCTTTGTGTTCACGGATAAAGATTGAAGAAACATAACGAATGGTGTGTCAAAAGTGAAAGATTTTAATTGGCATTTGAATAAATTTAGTAAAAAAGAGACAATACAGAATGATAATCACATATTCCGTCTTCGGGTGTTATTTTTACACTAAACGGCCTTGCATAATATTGTCCAAAACATTTTTAAACGTCCAAAGACTGCAGCAATGGTTGCATAAGCAGTTCAAACCGAACACTTGTCTTTGACAATTCAAGCTATTCACCTGCTGAACAAAATAATCCATGTTATTATACAATTTCCATTATAAAATAATATCATTTCTTATGAATGATTCTGTTTTTGCAATGACTGAGTCGAATGGTATAGAAAGCAGCCGCGTCACAAGTCACAAAGCCAGCGAAAGTAATCTGCTAAACGTTTCCAAGCTTGTTATTGTTACAAGAGTTATTGTGCTCGAATACGCAATAAAAAATTATGAAATGATATTATCGAAGCGCCTATTTTGATTTTGAATGGATTTTGGCAGACTTCCAGCGCCCGCGAGAGTTTCGTGGATTCTTCGCAATGTTTATTGAGTTTACAAACCGATGATCTTTTTTTAAACCTCAGAAATACCAGTCCGTCTGCGTCTATTGAATGTTGGATATATCTATTGAGTAAACAGATTATGAATGAGTTCCACCTCCGTGATCCTATGGCGATGAAGGAACGTAAACAATAATTCCTGGTTCATCTGTTCGCTTTGCTTCGGGATTAATTGGGGTATTCAATTAATACTGTTGTTTGATGTTACTGTTGATTGAATACTATCATTTGGAGTTACTGTATAGAAATGTAGTAATTTGTAAGTCAATAGATAATTTAGGAGCATTCGGATTTTGAATATTCTTCAATGGTGGTGTGTTCGCTAAAGTTCCTTATAAATCTTTTCGGATGCTAACTTAGTTATGTCCGTCAGTCTTCCTATTTATATTTATATAAGAGGTATGCTAGTCTTAAAAAAGACAGTAGCTGCTTTCTTAATAATGACTCATAAACAACAGTTTAGTTACCACATCAACAAACCATAAATATTTGCATAAAACAGACTATTTAATGTTCCTGATAATTTTACTAGAGCGCGTGGGCTCAAATGATTCATTGTTCAGAAATGCAATGCTTTACCAGTAATTATTCTTTTTACACCGAAAAATAACACCGTAAGCTTAAAAATAGATTTTATATCAAGTATTGTTTATGTAGCAATTTTATCCGGCGACTTTATCAAAGTTAAGAAAAGTGGTTTGTTCTACGAGTATATTTTATGCTTCGGCGCGGTGGTTGTTCGAACTTCGAACCACGATAGACTATTACAAGGACTATTCCTTCTTCCCCAGTTTTTGTCAATGAAGTAGGTATTATTAATTCTTTCATAAATATAATTTATTTTTACGTAACTTTCTTACTACCTCACAACTCGACTGACTGCGTTTGAAATTGGCTATAGATAATTATGTACAGCATGTAATATTAACAGCTTGTTAAACGCCGTAAATCACTCCCCAAAATTGGCTCCAATTCATAAACATTCTGCTTGTATCACCTTCGCATTCGCAATGGACGAAAACGTTCATAAATTAGTACGTTCGTAATACGTACGTCAGTCTGGGATGGAGCATGTGCTAGTTCCTAGAACGAGACAGGTGGGAGGCCAGGAGATCAGAAAGCCAGGAAGGCCTGGTGTATGTCTGACTCTAGTGGATATCAGGAATAGATCCACATGACAGCTCATACTATTTACGGGACTCTAAGAAAGAACCGGCGAGCATTGATAGAAAAATCTGGCAACGTGCTGGCATAGAAAAAAAACCCACATCAAGATCACACGCTGCGTTGACACAATTAAGCGATGAACGTAATATTTTCATCGCTGAATGTGAATTTAAAATAGAAGATTGTGTAGTCATAAAGACAGTGCATGTTTCCTGGTAAATATATACTGTTGTGTTGCCCATCAAGCGCATCAATGCAAAGCGGACCATTCAAAGCGTCAATAGAATTGAATTTATACAATCTGACAATGGTTTGGAGCGGATCAACAGTGTGTGGCGATGTAATAATACCCGGAGCGCATGCTTTAGTGACGGTTGAGAGGAATGACCTTTGGTTAGGTATTCCGACCGTTCTGCCTTTTATAAATAATTCTAAATATTTAACACTTCGAAACTTTGAATCATAGGTGCTACTCTATCTTCGTTCATCTCAATGTATCCAATTCTAGAATGCAATATATATTTTTTTCTTCTGAACTATTGTTGACTTTCGATTAATTCAAATTGTACATAATACCAAAAATATTTATGGATACTTTTGAGTTTTATTTCGTATAATTGTAAAGTTTTCTAGTGTTCATGCAACATGCAAGTGATTCATTTTAGCAAAAGATTAGAAGATATTTGTAGTACCGAAAATGTTTTTGTTTTTCCTGTTGGAATTTTATCTAGCCGAGACTTTTCCAATACCAAAAGAAACAAGTAAATACATCACTCATGCATAATACGAAAGTAGTCAAGCGAACATTGTTAATAGCTGTGCATGAAAATATGGGATAGAATTGATTGTAGGTAGGATAATACGGTAGTTTGAAAATTACGAACGAAAGAACCGAAATTTTCTATCAAAATAAATTAATAAATAACGAAATGCCTCTTTTTTGTGGAAGTTTAACAATAACATTGTTAAAGTTTTTTGTTGTTTGTTTTTGGGGTGTTATGCCGTGTTACGCTACCTCCTCCTTTAGCCAACGTCTCGGACAGCGTTACAGTATCCATCATCAGGGGCATTAGGGCAGATGTGTAGATGGACACTGTAACGCTGTCCGAAACGTTGGCTAAAGGAGGAGGTAGCGTAACACGGCATAACACCCCAAAAACAAACAACCAAAATACTTTTGGCCGTGAAAATCTAAAATCATACATTGTTAGAGTGTTTAAGATGAAGCCGTAGTAAATAATGCAAAATCATACAAAATCATAATATGTTTTTATTTTGAAAATTTGATCGCTTAGAAGTATTAGAGATGCTTCAATTAAATACTGCGTGTAGAACATACCTTTGCCCTTAAAAATATCGGTAATTTTTTTTATAAGTCTTTTAATAAGCCTATAAAAAAATAATGTACAAGGTCTATAAAAAAACACTTTCAAGTCCAAACTCTCCTATTTATAAACCCCTTTTCGGATGTGGTTTTATTGTATAATGTGGCAAATTCAGTTTATTTTATAATAATCGCAAAAAAAAAATTATATTTACGCCCGAACTTCACAAATTTAAATAAAATATGCAATTTCGCATTGTTATTTTACAATACGGCCGCTAGTCGACGAATTTGGTTTTTCTAAGTGAACCCTATGGCATCCACCGAAGAACTACTGACCACGCCACACCTATTTCGTATCAATCACGCCCCGGCCGGAGCGGGAGATGGACGTGTGTCTCCGCGTCGCTTGATTTCGTGAAATCAATTTTAAATTTCCGTTTTTTTACAATAAACAATGCGTAAAAAAGGAGTTAATTTTTTTTTACAAGTTTTTACGAAATCAACCTGTAAAAGAAAATTCTCAAATACCTTTTCCAACCTTTCCAAAAGCTTTTTCCCAAGTATTTTTAAACTCCTCCCTTAAGGGGCGTGATTTCCGATTTCGATTTTTTCATGGACTATTGGATCGCCGTAACTTTGCCTGGTTGGGCAATATTTTAAATCAAGATATACCATCCACTTTGGCTATTCGAATAAACGTTAGTTCTATAGGTAGGTAACCTGTCTGTTTCGGATACTATGGGCTTCTGAATCAGGTATTTTTTTTAATTGTTGCAATCCCTGTTTGTGAGCATCAGCTCAATCAATGAGGTATCTGTGGTTTTTCATCTTTCTCTCATCTTGTTCTTATAAACTACCAGGTTGTAGGTTAGTGTAACCTGATTCGTTTCTGTCATTATTGTTCTTCTTGTAACCTGTCCGTAGCGTCCGTGGCATTCCGTACCAGCTTTTGATTTAGGTCGTTTTAATTTTGCAATCCCTGCGTATGTGAGGAGCTCACAGGAATGAGGTATGTGTGGTGTTTCATCGTCTCTGCGCACCCTGTTGTTGGTTAAATACCTGATTACTTTCTGTCATTCTTGTTCTTCCTTTAACCTGTCTGTAGGATCTCTTGCGGTCCGTATCGGCTTCTGAATTAGGTGTTTTTATTGTTGCAATTCCTGCGTGTGTGAGCTGCAACTGGTCACTGGACCGTAGTAACTCCGTGCCGCTCTGGAGGCGAGCCAACGTCAACACTAATTGAAATGCCGTCCTTTGAAGTGATTCGCTCGCCACCGCAAATGGGATTCCTGTCTACCTCTGAACCGCGTGCTCTAATCGTCTAATACTCTAATGTGATAGCCATCTTCAAACTGATCACAGCGGCACGGCAGTTTATCCGGTGGGATTAATTAATTTTAATTAATCAACAGAACTATCGTAAAAGCTTCTGACTTTACCGACTTTAGGTATATTTTAATTATATTAATTGATTTGACTTTTGGGAAAATGTGCCGTGTTGCGCCTCCTCATCATTTAGCCAATGTTTTGGACTTTCATTGACCATCTCAGTTACCCTTTTAATTTGTCAGTTTTTTTTGAGAATGCCCACGCAACTTTTAAAAACTCGAAGCTAAAGATTGACAATATTATTCAGCAACAAGGGTTTTTTGAAGTAAAATTTCTTTACGCACGCTTGACTTGGGAAGTAAGCTGGTGAATGCGTGATGAGAGCGTTACGAAAAGTGTGATCGGGCGAGGCGAACGGATGTTGAGAGGGAGATATAAGTTAGTGAAGATAGAAAGAGAGAGAGTTACGTTTCGTATATTACTGTAGGGGCAAGAGAGAGAGGTGCGAACACACATTTTCTTTCTCTCTTTCTCTCCTAGCCAGTTTCGTATATCTAAGACACAGTGCAGGCATATTGTCTGTATCACACTGTAGGAGCAAGAGAGATTTTCTTTCTCTCTTCCTATCATATAGATGGAGCTAAGGAAATTTTACTTCAGTCATGTGGTCTAAAGCACACTCGTTGTTTTAATTAGATTTGGCATTTCCTAATGCCGGTATTCAATCTTTTCACAGCTTCTCTGGCTTGTCAGTTTATCCGGTGTCCTTAGTTAATGTAATAAATCAACAACAGGAAAATTATTTTTATGACTGTAAATTCCTATTATTTCTTTTGCGAGAACGTCAACAAAATCATTATGTTACATAATTAGGAAGCTTGTTGACATTATTATTCCTAATTTGCTCCCCTTCTATCTGTTTGTGATTTATCATGTCAAAATCAAACGGCTCGCCAACATTATTTTGACTTTTTAAGATGAAAAACGAACTCAAATTTTCTCGTAGGTAAATGAGAAAATTTGTAAATACATAATTTATGCTGTTAAAAAGCTTGTTAATTGTTTGTTTTCCGTAATAAGATTGAATCAATTAAATTTAAGAAATGGTTGTTGTAACCACAATTTCTTATGGTCGACCAGTTGCGGAAGAATTTTCTTCCCTGGAAGAACTAAAAAATAAGAAGAACCAATCAAAAACAACAGATTCAAAAATTGATAAGAAGATCCAAGAAGAGCCGAGAAGAGACAAGAAGAGCCAAAAGTTGAGAAGAAGATTCAAGAAGAGCCGAGAAGAGGCAAGAAGAAGGAAAGCATTAAGAAAGGGAAGAAAAAAAACAACGCTCAATCAGTTTCTTTATTCCTGCCCATCCTAAATTCCAATATTGGGTTATTAGGTTGCCATGTATACCGGTCAATTATACTTCGACCTCTTTCCAATCATCAGAGAATGTGTTCCAAGTCCAAATCAGTGCCCCTGGTGTATCGGGATAGGAACGCTCCTGGCTGGGGTTATGGCGTGGTAGTTTTTGCTTTTGTCCTGTCGAAAAAAATGAGGTTCCTACTTACGACTTATGAGTACTTCCGTATTGTCTAATCGAATTTTTATTAGCTAATCAAAATATATTGTTTTAATTGCGGTTTTTGAAGGACAAGACGCTTGTCTTTGTTTTTTGTTTATTAAGACATTCAGGTTCATACATACTACATTATGATACAAGTTATAAGGTGAGATAAATTTTAAGATTTCCACGGCCAAAAGCATTTTCGTTATTTGTTTTTGGGGTGTTATGCCGTGTTGCGCTACCTCCTTCTTTAGCCAACGTTTCGGACATCGTTGCAGGGTCCATCATCAGGGCAGATCCGGTAGATGTGTAATTTTTAGTCGTGAAGTGTGTGCTTATTTACTTCGAAGCGATACCGTGTCGCCAGCACCACTAACTTTCACCAGTACAAAATACTCGTGACAAGGAATAGAAAGTTCATTAAAACGTGGTATTTATGCTAGCCAGGGGCAAGTCCGTTTGCGAGATGCCGACGGAAGTGGCTCCATCTCACTTCACGACCAAAAATTGCACATCTACCGGATCTGCCGGATCTGCCCTGATGATGGACACTGCAACGATGTCCGAAACGTTGGCTAAAGAAGGAGGTAGCGCAACACGGCATAACACCCCAAAAACAAATAACGAAAAAGTTATAAGGTATATTAAATTTAATTAAATTACGTAAGTCCATGAAATATCAGTACGTTATTTCGTCTGATATGTGAACAGTTCTCAAAACTTAACTAATGAATGTATCAGTAATAGTAATAATAAAGGAAGAAAGTGTGTGGAGAGATAAAGAGAAATTTTGTAATCATTGTTGATGAAATAAAATAATGAATTTATTTATATAAAAAAGCCAAAAGGCTGTATTTGAACATTGTTTTAATTATTGTGGGTTATCTTCTCTTTCTACTGCAATCTTTGGATTGTATATTGGTGAGTAATGTAATAATGTACAGAGATTTTTGTTTTTTCCGGTTTTTCTGAAGCGTCTAGTGCAAATATTTAATATTTCCCAGAAGATGGAGCAAATAAACATGCATAATTCAAATATACATTAACAAAACCACAAAATGCGGAATGCCACTCGAAATAGCCAGCGGAAATGCCTACGATATGTCTGTTTATCTCTGGTGTGTTACCCACCACTGGCCGTGTTATACTAGAGCAGTGGTATGAAAACTTTTTAAAAATATTCAAAATGCTGATAATTGGCAGTTAATCTGGAACGCTCGAATCAATCGTAGAAGCTAGTTTTCAATTTGGGAGGTCGGTATGAGTACCGCCGCCCCGGGAACTATTTATTGGATAACCAACAGGTGTAGGTGCATTAGGTCACCCCAAGTGCTCTCTTGCACCGCAGCGAGAGGGATGAATTCAATGCCTGTCACTGCGGGACGCACTGACCTCTAAATTCCTACCCATCCCTCATACCTTTCTCCTTTCCAGAACTTCCTCTACTACCTTCACTTCAAGGCGGTACACAATCCTAATAATTTTTGTTTGCTCAAAACTCACATTTTAATCATTTCCGGCGAATCCGTAACTATAATAACTTTTTTATTTCCATACCGCACGAGAAATGCGAGTTATTTATATATTAGATTAATTAAAACAGTGCCTTACCATTAATATATTTTACGTACAACGATTTTAAAACTTTAAAACCCGTTTTTCAACTACAAAGTTAGCGGTAGGTAAGCACCAGATTTTATTTTTCAAGACGATGAATTAATAATTTCGAGAGGAAAACATGGAGACACATTTTAAATATCTGTAACATGTTCTTCAGAATTAATTAAAATGAACGCGGCAGAAAGGTCGAATCTCCAGGCCTGCTAGGGTGAATTCGACCTTACGTTCGTGCAATACGCCGTGCCGCGGCGTATATTTGTTTACACGCTTTCTTCACTTACGTCGTGATTACCAGTGATTTTTAATGACCAGATTTACTTTTAATTAAAGTGTGGGCGAACAGGTACTTAGGTAAAATGATAATGATTTCCTAACCAAGTTAAATACGGTTTTAAATAGGATTTAAATTGAATATTAATTTGATGAGCCGTGGGCAAACGTTTTTCTGATCCTTCTTCTTACAGTGGTCAATAGATAGCGATTCCCACATTATTTATCTTCTTCTTCTTTTCTTTGATACGGCAAATTCGACAGTAGTTCCGTCCAATACACGGGTCGCGAGTCGCACTTTGTATACAAGGCATCTTTACTTACGTCGCGTCGTTAAGATTCTGAATATATTTCAGGGTATATTGTCATCTTAAAAGACTCTCCACACAACATCCCCAAATATTGTATCTACGGTCGATTCCATAAAATAAAACGAAAGTGAAGTTGATTGGACATTCGGTAGGTATCTAAATCTTTCGAGGTGACCGGAAAACTCAGAATGAAATTTTAAAATTCATTGAAACTGATGAAAAAAATAATAAAAAATGTTAAATAGGTTACGTTAGGTTAGGGTTGTGGGCTTTTCAAAATTATTTTTTTATAGTTTTTAATGACTCTTCAAAGAGGTGTTGAGTTGACATGAAAGTTCTGGACTTATAAATCAAAGGTTTTGAGGCTTGTCTTTTTTTTAAATAAGTACATAAAATATCAAAGTTTAAAATTATCATTTAATTCAAATCTGTACCCGAGAAGCATACGGATGCAAGTCCAAAAAGTTAAATGTTCAGGAGATCCAAAAAACTGTTTTTTTTATTTAACTATGGTCTCTCTTCGAATATCCATGCTGATAGATAACAAAAAAGTAATATTATTAAATCAATTATTTTTGTTTTAAAAACGAGCAAATAAAACGAAATATTTTATATCTGAAGCCTTTAAAAATATTATTTAAAAACAAAACGCTGACTGTAGTCGAACGAAAACATGAACTTGAGTCCTTCTGCTTCAAAATGAAGTGGATTATTTTATTATGACATGTGGAAATTATGAAAGGATCAATGTGTAAAAATTGTTTACTTCCATAGAAAGTGTAGTAACGTATAATTTGAGTCATAATACTCAAAATGCAACAAAATCATAATAACGCAAGTTCATGGTACCTGCATCTTTCTGCTTCTAAAATAGTTGTTGCATCAAAGGTAGTTGCATCCGTATACATTTTTGAAAATCACATTTTTCTTCATGATAATTTACTTCAAGTCTGCGTCAAAAACTCATTTCTTCAAATTTTGGACTTGTATCCGTATGTTTCTCGGGTACAGAAATGTTGCCCCAAATTGTATTTATTTAAAATTATTGGAGAAACTGAGGAAGCTTTCAAGATTTTTTTTGCAATACCCAACACTGGAGGCCCAGAGGAAAATAATTTCCTTCAGGGCCTACGTCATCTTTGGGGATGCTGTGTGGAGGGTCTTTTAAATGAAAGGAAGGAGACGAAGTTTCGGAAATGAAAAGGGTATGAGGGCGGGTAGACATCTGGGGGTCAGTGGATCCAAGGTAAACAGACGTACGAATACATCTCCCACAGCGGTGCAGGCGATGGGTCGAAAGATTCCTGCTGGAGAGGCCAAATGGTCACCATCAACCAATCCGGCCTGCCACGCAGTAATTGGGCCAGGAACTAGACAAACCTCACCCGATGCACCCGGGCACCCTTGCTACAAAAGTGGCGTACCACTTGATGTGACCTATGGCAAAAGTGTTGGTTATCCTACAAATGGTCCCCCGGGGCGGCGGCGGTACTTATACACGCCTCTCAAATTGAAATTACTATAACAATAATAACAAACATTCTCTGTGAATAGTACCAACTAATTTACAGAAGCATATACTTTGCCCTTTTCCAATCCATAGCAACATAGGAGCGGGATGGGGTGATTGTGCTGAATCCATTATTAGACCAATTTATTATAGTTCAAAAACCAATTCTGAGAATTATATTTAAATGTCAACCTACCCATCCTTCAAATGAACTCTTTGCCAAAATCAGGGTCTTAGATATTCTACAGCTATTTCCTAAAACAAGCAATTGCTATATACGAAAAAACCTACTAATCGCTCCACAACATCAAGGGGACGAGCATACCTCAAAGAATACATGAGTTCTTAACACTACATTTTAATTACTTATTCATTTTTGCATTTCAAAATTTTATTTCCATTTTTCTTTAATTTTTTTTTTCTTTTAGTTTTTCACTTAATTTTATTTATGTTTTAATTTATATACCTATAAGTTTTAATTTATATATTTGTATAGAACACATGTATTCTTAACACTTAATCTTTATTATTAGTTTATGTATTTCAAAATTTGAATTTTCGTTTTAATTTCTCTTTTTCTTTTTTTTTTCTTTGTTTTTCACTTACTTTTATGTATTTCTAAATTTTTATTTAGTATGTTTAATTATCTGTTTCAATATAATAGTATGTATTAATTCCTATTTAAAATATTAAATGTATGACTACCACAACTCGGGCATTAAGCCTAGTGTGGTAGCCAAAAAAAACAAAAAATCGGTAACCAATAAAAATTTATGAAATAAAAATAAATAAAAAATAATAAATAACCCTGGTGCATGTCAGCGAGAAGCTATGCCGCGGGTTGTGCATGACTGCTAGAGTAGTTGAGATGGAGTAAACGCAAGTGAAATGATCCTCGTTTAGCCCACTCGGAGCAATTTGCAAAAGAAGTGCGGTGATTGAACGGCCGAGGTGAGCAGATAGTTATTCTGGTATCGGCGCGCAGTGGTCATCATTCACTGTAGTCCCTACTTTCTGCACTGTCTGTCTGTCGCCTGTCAATGAACAGAACTCTGGTGTATATCACTCTAGATCTGTAGTCTGTAGGTGGGGAGGGTTGCAAACAGAATTAGACTTTGGCAACAAGCGTCAACCCGGTATCACTCCCGGCATCACAGATAGAGTAAAGAGACACGTCGGTCTATTATTGTTGTGGAAATTGTAAGGAGATACAAGGTAAGAATCTACAATGTACAATACAAACCCGGTAGAAGTCATAGAATATTCATCTACTGTAACTTGCAAAATGTTTTTTTGAATAACATTAACCTCTCTAACCTAACTCTAAACCTTTCTCCTTTAGAAGACTGTCGGAAAAAATCTGATCTCGTTTGTTTCTTTAAAAATTATCAACTGCATTATTGATTCACCTGCATTACTACAACTCATCTCATTCAATATACCTTCCTCATATATCTTCCTCAACCAACATTTGGCTAATTATGGATATAATTCACCACTGTCCAGAATGTGTAGAATGGTCAACTCAAGACAAGATCTTAATTTTTTTGGTATAAGCCTAAATGATTTTTATCGGTTACTAAACAATTGAAAATATTTTATATCTTTATAATTTGGGAGGCGGCAATGGGTACCGCCGCCGCCCCGGGAACCTTAATTGGATAACCAACACCTCTGCCAAGGTCACCCCAAGTGGTTCGCTACGTTTAGTAATTTAGTAGGTGCCCGGGTTCATGAGGTGAGGTTTGTCTAGGTGTTGGAGGCGGATGACCAGGAAACACTGAACCCCAGATTCCTATCCACCCCTTAAACCCTTTTTCTTCCCAGAACTCTCCTCTCCTTTCCTTAAAAAAAACCCTCCACAAAGATGACATGGAGATGGAAATTATTTTCCTCAGGGCCTCCCGTGTGCAGCTCATGTAAAAAAATCTATTTTTAATTTTAGCAGAGTCTTGACTTGACTTGTCACTTCTATTTTCTCATGTTTATCTCTGTTTTGTCTTTGTTTTACATGAAACAACTCCACCAAAGTTCATTTTGAGATAACTGTACGAGCAACAACAACATAAACCTGGTAGAAGTCGTAAAATATGCACCTATTGTGTCTGGCAGAATGTTTTTTTTTGCATTTTTGCACAACATGAGATATTTATTAGTTTTTTTTAAATTGTTTATTCAACTCCATAAAAGTTGATTTTGAAAGCGCACGAGTAGTGTTGAGTACCTCATACAAGAGGCACCTCAAATGTCCCATACAAACACATAAAATGTCCCCCCATCTCACATTATGTATTTGTACCAACTCTTTTTCTTTGTATTACATACTACAAATATGAAGGGGGGACAAATATGAAGGAGGGACAAATATGAGGAGTGAGGTGGTTTGTTTTGTTGGACTACATTCATGTCATGTACGGGACAAATATGAGGTGAGGTGTGAGGTGGTTGGTGTATTGGACTACATGTCATGTAACGTTGTCACGTAAGGGACAAATATGAGGTGAGGTGTGAGGTGGTTGATGTATTAAACTACATGTCATGTCACGCATAGTTTGGGACAAATGTATGAGGTGGTGAGGCGTGAAGTGTTTGTATATTGTATGACATTTTTGTATTAGAACCGTGAGGTGGTGATGGGATAAGCCAATTCATGTATTGTGAATACCGCAGAAGCGTCCCAACTGCTCCGAAATTTTTATTTTTTATTTTTTTAATTTAAATTATTGTTATGTGAATACACAACACAATAATTTATGAGCACAAGAGTCCCACTGCACCAAAAAATTTTTTTTTAAATATTTTTTTTATTGTAAATTATTGTTATGTGAATACACAAAACAATAATTTATAAGCACAAGAGTCCCAACTGCTCCAAAATAATTTTTTATTGTAAATTATTGTTATGTGAATACACACAACAATAATTAACACAAGAGTCCCAACTGCTTAATTTTTTATTTTTTTATTCTAAATATTTTTTATTGTAAAGTATGTATTGATAAGTGAATACCGCACAACAGTACCAACTTATATGTTATGTAAATACCGCACAAGAGTCCCAACAGCTCCCAAGGGAGGGAGAATGAGGCAGTGTTGAGATGAGGTGGAGGGGGTTGCTGAGGAGGGGGGGGGGATAAGAGGGGGGGTGCAGGGGGGGGGATCAGAGAGGGGTGCAGGGAGGGGATCAGAGGTGGTGAAGGGGAGGAGGGGGTAGGCTTTATTTATATCCATTTTTCGTATTACAAAAATAACAGACACGGGAGGCGGGTATGGGTACCGCCACCCCGGTATTTATTAGAAAACCAACACCTCTGAACCAAGAAAATCAAGCTGAAGGAAAAACCACCCCCCCCCCCTCGTAAGCGAAAATATTTTGTAAGACCTCACCTCAAATGAGGTGGGACACCTCAACACCTCATTTCAATATTTGAGTACCTCATACAAACTCATCCTGATATCGTGTCCTACCCAACACTACGCACGAGCACAATATAAATCTGTTGGAAGTGATTGAATATAAATTGTGTCTCCCAGTATGCTTTTTTTTCATTTTTGCTTTACATCAAATATTGTGTTAGCTTATTTTAATTGTATCGCACGGTTCTTCTTGAAACAATTCCATCAGAGTTGATTTGGAGATAACTGTTCGAGCAAAACATAAACCTGGTTGAAGTCTTAGAATATACATCTATCGTATCTCGCTCGCAGTATGTTGTTTGCAGTTTTGTAATACACAAGGTATTGTATTAATTATTTTTTTAATAGTATTATTAGCAATATCTTGGTTGAAGTAAATCAATGTATCTACATTCTAGCATATTACGCAGATATTACTACATTCTAGCATATTACAGATTATTCAAATCTATAGAGTTGAGTTTATCTTTCACGGATTTATACATGTTTTAACATTTAATATATTCAACCATTGTCTACTTATTCAAATTCATTATTAGCTTCGCCGTCTTCACCGTCACGTACAATTTGTTGTGTTTCTTAAAACCATTCATACTTTTCTTCCTTTTGTATTGGCAATTATCTCCACAATTTACAACGAAGCATCATCATAACAAACAGCACGCGATATCGGAGTTCCCGACACAATGGCTCGCAGAATCAATTAACATTCATATTTAGAAACATCGAAAGTACTTCGGGTATTCATAAATTTGTTATGTTGTGTCTTTTCTGTTGTTAATAATGAATAGTCTTAAATCAGTTGTTCAATAGAATGGTATTTTTGGTCTTCACTAGTCGTCTTTTGACCTTTGACCTGGCCTTGGATTTTGCTCTCCAAAAATGTTTTATGAATGCTGTGTTTCTTGGTAACCAATCTTTATTTGGGCTCGTGTAAAAAATATTTTTTTGTCCCATACACAACAAAACATTTTCGTCTCTCATTACCAAAGATTCTCAGGTGGTGTGTCTATAGGAACTTGTTATTTTCTTCGTTCAATTTTTGCGCTGGAAAAAGTTTATAGCTTCTTAATTTGTCTGATCTTTTCCTGTCTTTTTGCAATTAAATTTTATATTGGTTCAGATTTTCTTCGACTGTTCTCAATAACTGCCTTTATTATGTTGTAACACGATGAATCTTTCCCGCAAATTATTGTGAAAATTGGGAATTTATGAGCTTTATAATATACACACAATTACGAGGTTTATATAACTAGGTCGGATTTAGTGGGCAGAACAGTGTAAACATGTATTAAGGTAGCCGATCACCAGAGGTTATAGGTATAATACGCCTGCAGGATGAAAGATTTTTGGGTGTTGGAACGCCTAATCTTAGGTGCTGTACGTCTGGAGGCGAATACTGCAGCTTTAGGCCTGGGAAATGAGACATCAGAAATCCTGCAGGGATGGAGACGGATAGACGGAGAGAGGTGGCCATGACACTTCTAGAATTGTAGCCCTCCCGATGCGATCCGAATTTTCTTTTTGTCTGCACCAACCCTTCATCTGTTCTGCCCAAGCTACGTTTCTCATGAAACAATGCGCAATTATTCCATTGGTAATTCATTATGATGCATCAAAACATTATTTAAATACGAGAATCTATACCGTTTTTTGGGGTGTTATGCCGTGTTAAGCTACCTCCTTCTTTAGCCAACGTTTCGGACAGCGTTACACTGTCCTATATCCATGCTCGATTTCATGTAGTTGCTTCTCGCAAAAATTTTATGTACATGGCTTCAATTAAATGAATAGATATTACAATTTGAGGTTTTACTCATAAAGTTAAAAATAAACATATTATTTCATTTTAATGATATCGTTTCCCATCAAAACCAAACATACAGATATGTAATAATCCGTTGAAACAAATATAAGTACAAACTATCAGTTTGGTAGTAAAAAAACAGTGCGTTTTTGGTTCCAACGTTTTCGTTCTGGAAATTTCGACCTGCAGAACAAGCCCCGTGGATTGCCGGAGACCAGAGTTGATAATGAAGAATTGAAGGCTATTGTGGAAGCGGATCCATCCCCACCACGTGCGGTGTTAGTGATAAAACTGTTTTAATCCACTTGAAGCAAATTGGGAAGGCGAAAAAGCTTGAAAGGTGGGTATCTCACGAATTGAGTGAAGCAAATCAACAAACGCGCGTTAGAACGCTAGACCACACACTGCACAACAGACGGCTACCAAATTAGAGGAGCTTCAATTGGAATGTCTAAGACATCCACCGTACTCTCCGGACCTTGCCCCAACAGATTACCATTTTTTTCGAAATTTGGATAACTTCTTGCAAGGCAAAAAATTCAACTCCGATGGGGCAGTCCAAACCGCCTTCAAAGATTTTATTGATTCCCGTCCGAATGGATTTTTTTAGTAAAGGGATCGATGCACTACATATGAGATGGCAAAAGTGCATAGATAGCAATGGCACATACTTTGATTAAATAAATATATTATATTTAACCCGTTTAATCACAGGAGACCCAAGTTGTCCCAAAACATCATATGCCGTTATAATAACAGGAGACCCAGATTGTCCCAGAGCGACCGTGCATTATTAAAAGTTAGATAGATATCTCTCTTTCTGTAATGCGAATATTCGTGATTTCTTTTATGTTATAAACGGAAAGAAATAATGCTTTTCATTGTCTTAGAATTAATTATATGAGCTAGGTTGTTCAGATATTTTACAAACCTGATCAAAAGTGACGGTTTGATTTTGCGCCTATTTGTGACGTAACCCACATTTAATTTTAAAATAAAATTGTATGAAAGTGATAAAAAGCGAGGAGATAGTTTTATTACAATTTTTATTTAGAAAAGGAATCTGAATTTAAAATTTTAAGTTTATTCTATTTTAATTACTTTAATTCAAATATTCGCAGGTATGCATTTTTTAGCCAATTTACATTTCCAAGATTAAAATTTTAATATTTATAAACAAAAATTTTGATTTCTAATAAACAGACCGGAAAGATTATTTCATCTAAATTTTAGAACAATTTTTATTTTTGCAAAAGCGTTAATAAAAACTAATAAATAGTCACATTTAAAATGCATGGGAAGAACCAGGAATTTTGCGCGCAAACTTTGATAGACAAAAGTTGACAGAAAATTATTTTCTTATTATTCGAAGGGTTAAAAAAAAAATCGACTTTATGTTCCTCCCATACAAAACGCCATTTTCATATGTAAGGACCTAATATACATCAGTTCTTTACGCTGGTCATACCGTACTTCAGAATTTTTCAAGCGTCTTATCTAACATGAGTAATATTTGTGTTTGGCTTGATCAAAACTTTTGTAAGACTGTTGAAGTCTGTTTTCATCTTTTTCTTCGCTTTGTGTTGTTCGCACTTAATTTGGTTAGTTCGACCATCCCATATTAATTTTTATCACATTTTCCAGCCTTCTCGTCTGCATCAGCCTTCACCTGTTCAGGCCAGACTACGTTTCCCATGAAACAATGCGGTATTGTTCTGTAGGTGGGAGTGTGTGTTATGTGTTGATTAGTTGGTAGTGTGTTGCAGTGTTGGTTCGGTCAGTGCCCGTCACGATGAATGAACCGCGGCTATTTACGCGAGTGTACCGGGGCTGGGCGGCGAGCACTCCTGCCCAACAAACCGTCCACATATTTAGCCCAACGCGTAGACTACTGACTTGCGCACCGCTATCCTATTATCCTATCCTATTAATCCTATTAATATGATAAAGGCGAAAGTTTGTATGGATGTACGGATGTCTGGATGTATGGATGTATGGATGTATGTATCTTTTTTACTCTTTCATGCAAAAACTACTGAATGGATTTTAAAAATTCTTTCACTAATGGAAAGCTACATTATTTGCGAGTACTATAGGCTATATATATATTGGTAAGCTCTGGCGTCATGAAATTATGTATTATACCTTTATTATCCAGACGAAAAGCAAAACGTTGCTAAGCAATTGTTTATCGTGCGTTGTCATTTTGTTATTTGTTTAGGTTACTATGGAGATCCTTTTGATAGTTAAAATTTACTGCGCGTGTTTGATTGTTACTTTTTAACGGATGGCACGCGAGCTGTTTGAAAAATGAATGTAACGGGTATGTAGGGGAAGGGGTCGAGAGGGGGGGGGGAGTGGCCTGTGCAAAGCCGGGGGCAAAAGCTAGTCGGTTTATAGATGTTTAGCACAGTGAATTCGATAACTTTATATTATCACATCGATGGGCGTAACTTCAGACGATTTTATTTATCGATATATGTCGGGATATCGAACCTGAGCACGGTTGCACTGTTAACAGCTTAACCGATATTGACAGGGGATAAATAAGAAATCGATATACGCAAGCAACACTGGCGGATCTGTCTATGATCTTTTGATCGTATAATGCAGTTGAACATCGATGACATTGCTTCGGGCTTGGAAAATTGTTTACTTATTCTTATCACAAATCCAAGAAGTTTGTAACACTATAATGCCAACTCTACTATATGATCTAAAAAATATGTATATATCATAGACATCAGAATTCATAGGCCAGAAGATACAGATGAGGGGTAAAATCAAACTATGGGGGGCGAAGAGAGGAAAGATACTGTGATTCATTAAAAAATCAAACTGACAGTATATAGGCATCTCGCATTATAATATCACCACTTAGTTCTAAAAGCAAAATCTGCTTTGAATGAATAGACCTTTTTACATGGGAGCGCGAATTGCTTGCCACGTTAATAACATATTTGCTAAGGCCAAATGCTCGCCCCAAAAAGATTCGCCCCAATTCACATAGCAATAATTTGTTGCCGTGTTTAGTTAAGACCCTTTTACAAATGTTTCATAGAAATTGTTCAAAAACTAATAATAAAAATTATACTACAAAAAACCTCCAGACTTCCCAACTGATCGCATATTCGAAGAATTCAAAGTTCCAACAATTAAAAACTTATTTATAAAAAATTCCATTGTACAAATTATAAAAGAAAAAGATAAATACGCATTCATTACTGAAAATCGTACTAGACTTAAACATGTATTTGTGTGCCCCAAATTAAACACTTCTTTTGCCCAACACCATTATACTCACCAAGGAAAATTCTTTTTCAATAACCTACCAATAGAAATCAGAAGCATTAGGAACAAAGTTCAATTGTTGAACTCCATCAAAAAGTATTTTAGAGAATTTCACACTAAAAATCATACTTGTTTTTCTTCTTACTGAATACATATATGTTTGCATATTTTAGTTAACGGGTCTGATTGCCATGTGTCTGTATTAACTGCACCAACATATATATTGAAATACATGACTATAGTAAATAGTAATTGTACTTATATGAAATGTATTAACTGTATTAACTGCATTGTATTAACTGTTCACGTGACTGTATTTGTACATAATATATGAAATGTCGACTCTTCTTCCATCCACAAGCTAAGGCTTTTAATGGAAGACCAGTAAAATTATAATATGTAGCAATTTTAAGATAAACAAATAAAAAAAAAAAAAAAAAAAAATAATTTACTTACCCCTGTAACCAGCGACGAGCACACTGGAGAACCGCCCACATTCGCTATGTCCATATAATATGTGCCTATAATGTATAGCACAAGCTACCGTTTTTGGCGTGTTATTTCGTAAAACGTATGGACGTTAGTTCCGCGCTGATCACTACAAGAATGATGACGTCACATATTTTAGATTCAAGCGTGGCTCTCTCCCCTCCCCATGGAGCGAGCTGGCTCCAAGGCGGAGCTATAGCCGGCTCCATGGGGAGGGAGAAATAATACGTTTTATATCACTTAGGGCAGGTCCAGATATATTCATATGTCCGTGGTATATATGGATGCCTACATGTTATAACAACAACTTTGAAAATTATTGTTTTGAGAATAGTTTTAGATACCTACCTGCGTAGCACCAAGCGCTGATCTTGACTTAGTTTGGTTCGTAAATTTAGCAGCATTATTTTTGATTGTACTAGGAAATGCTAAATATAATTAATACGACTCACCTGTTGATTCGAACATCTCATCAAATTCATGCCAGTGTTAAGCGGTCATAACTCTAATTAATTAAGGTAAAATCATCAAAAGCTGAGATGATAATAAACCTGCTGGGGAATGTGAGATGATTCTGATAAAGTGATGACGCTTGGGTTTAACCAGTATTTTGATGAATCAGTCCAATCTGTTGTGACATGAGTAAGCCACGATGTTGTGAGGTATGTTTTTTACCCTTTATTCGTTACTACTGCTCAAATATTTGAGCTCCGTGGTCGCATTTCTCCTTTATCTGTTTTCCAAATAGTAATCACAGTCAAATGTGACGCAGGACCTAAAATTGGAAACTGAATAAGGTAGTTAGGAGTCCATATTGTGTAAAATAGGTAACCGGACAACTCAGAATGAACTCAACGCCTCCTTTGAAAACTCATTAAAAGTGATTAAAAAATGGTTAAATATGTTATTTAAATTGTGTTATTGGCTATTTTTCAATTATTTTTTCATAGCTTTTAATGACTTTTCAAAGAGGTGTTGAGTTGAGTTGAGTTGATTCTGAGTTGGTATGAAAACGTAAAGTAATGGTACTTGGTTGTAATCTTAATATTTCACACTTTATAAAAATATCATTACCAATGAATATAATCTGAACGGCTCAACATTAATGAACATATATTAATATATAGACTCAGTCACATCAAAAGCCTCGAAAATATAAGGATCCATTCTTAGGACATGTAAAAAATTCAGTAATTTTAGAACAATGAAAATCCTATGTTTTGCTTATATCTCCGCAGCTTACTAGAATACGCGTCACAAGTTTGGAACCCGCAATACACATCATATGTGGAAAATCTAGAACGTGTTCAAAATCGTTTTCTACGATATTTAGATTTCCGCAGTTACCGCACACACCTAAATCACCAAGATTCAGCCGCGTACTTCAATATACTATCATTAGAAGTTCGAAGAAGCTCGGCCGATGTACTTTTTCTTCAAAAAATAGCCAGATCCATTGTAGATTGCCCAGAACTCTTAGAATGAATACAGATACGATTTCCTAATAGACGAACCAGATCAGACACGATTCTTAGCCTCCCTCGGTGCAACACAAATTCTTTCATCTATCGCGCATCCAAAACTTTCAACACACACTATACACAATTTGACATTTTTAATTCTGCCCCACACTCCTTAAAATCACACAGACGCTCTCTCGATACTCTGCAATAACAATAACTATTGATACCCTCTAAAACAACCACAACTCCATGAACTTCCTTTTTTTCTTTTTTTTTCTCTTTTAATTTTTTGTCACGCATATTTTTATTACTATACTTCAACTTAACCGACCCCCCCATCCTTCCCCTCCCTATTCCTACCTAAATAACTCGGCTCTTAAAATGCAATTTTTCATTAGTAAATATCTCTGGAATCACTACACTTGTATACAATACCTATGTGGAAACCTGTAAATGGTTCTATTATTGTGACTCAATTACTATATGCTTGTAAGCTGTTGGTTTCCCAAATAAATAAAATAAAAAAATAAAAAATATATATATAAAACAAAGAAGGGTTAGTAACACCATTTATAACTCAAGAACGGCTGGACCGATTTTTATGATATTTGCTTTGTTGGATTTGTCTCCAACCCGAACAGCAGAGTAGCTATTAAAACATCGGAAAAATTAACGACATAATATAATAATTGCTTCATTGTGTAATATTTAACAAAATTAAAAAAACTGAATTTAATTCAGTTAATAAGTTAATACAACAGTTATTGGTTCTAAGGTGGTACGAAGTTAGCCGGGTCAGCTAGTTTTATATAAAACAATAATGAATTTAAGAAAGGCACAAAATAACATACGTGATTTTTTTACGTTAGTTCCACACGGGAGGCCCTGAAGAAAATAATTCCCCTCTTGTCATCTTTGGGGATGTTGTGTGTAGGGTGTTTTTGTTTTTGGGAAAGGGAGGAGCGTAAGTCTATACATTTAAAAAAAAATACAATCGCAGATTGATTGAATTGGCTTTTATATGTTCGGTAAATAAAATTCATTCATAATAAAAAAGAAATAAAATATATTTTTTGATGAATCCTGAAGGGGTTAACATTGTCGCTGTTTACAACCGACGTATCTTTCAATAGATGCCATTTTCCACTTTCTCTGGCAGCTCGCTTGTTTATCATCACTTACCGATTCATCTTATTCATTTGGCTAAACTGTTATTATTATTACGTGTCTCTACCAGTCTCCCAGTCCTCAGTGTTCAGTGGAATACCTCCGCTAGCGTGGTGACCCCGACCCGTGCTCCGTACTCCCGTCCATTCGCTCTCCGCTCTACCCGTACTGTCTTATTGGCATAACTTGGCCGCGGTCCATCCACCGAGAAGGAATGCACCGGACCAGAATAACCGCGGCTTCACTCAAACACTACTCACTACACACCACTCTCTCTACTCTACAACTCCTCACACCAACGCAATCTCTACTACTATAGCATTTACTATTAGTCTCTGCTATTATTATATATAGTGTCTACTATAACAGTCTCCGCTGCTATAATGTTATATTTTCAATTTGGGAGGCGGATGGATGACCAACACCCCTGCCATAGGTCACTCCAATTGATTCGCTACGTTTGGTGATATAGCTGGGGTGCCGGATTCATGGGGTGAGGTTTTTCTAGGTCTTGGCGGCGGATTCTTTTGCTCATCTACTGCGTGGCGGGAGAGACTGGTTGAGGGAGATATTTTTTGTGTCTTCTCTAGCATGACCCTCTCGAAACATCGCAGTGAGATTCCTACCCATCCCTCATACCTTTTTCCTTCCTAGTACTTCTTCTCCTTCCTTTCCCTAAAAAGACCCTTCACACAATATCCCTGAGGGATTTTTTTCTCTTAGGGTCTCTTGTGTAGAGATAATGTTAAAAAAATATATCGTATTTTCTTTTCATTAGCGCCAAACAGGAGGACCCAAAGATATTCAAATACAGAAGAGATATGCTATGGTGTCCGCGCAACTGTCGCCAGACTACGCGCTAATTAGCGTAGTTTTCATACAAAAAGAATTTGTTCATTTCGTTGATTTTTTGAAAATGTGCATTAATATTGGTTAACAATATATTTTGATTAAGGAAAGAATTTGTTCATTTAGTTTAACGTTCGTTTGGTTTATTCGTTAATTATTTGTTCTTTTAGTTTATTTGTTAATTGGTAAACAATATCGGCGACACCCGGAAGCGCAGTCCCACATAGTAAAACAGCAGATAGCGCATCTACTTATATTTCAATATCTTTGGGAGGACCTGAGGAAAATCATTCCCCTCAGGAGCTCTGACATTTTTGGGGATGCTTTTAGAGAAGGAAGTTCTAAAAAAGAAAAAGTATGAGGGGTAGGTACGAACCTGGGAGTAAGTATGTCCGGGAGTGATGAACTCATTCCTCTCACTGTGGTGCAAGGCGATTCTCCGAGAGAACCCTGCTGGAGAGGTCAAAAGATCTCCTTCAAACAGTCTCTCCCGATCCGTCAAACCTCATCCCTTGAGCCCCGGCACCCCTGCTTAGCCACCAAACGTAGCAAACCATTTTTGGTGACCTACGGTAGTGTTGGTTATCCAATAAATGTTTCCCAGGGCGGCGGCACCCACACCCACCTCCCAAATTGTAAAAAGGTCTACCACCACTATCTCTAATATTATATCGTATACACAAACTCAAAGTAGCTTCCAAGAAGTCGAAATATTCATATTTTTGTTCTGAGTAGTAATTTAGCAGAAAAATCTGCTTGTCGAGTCCAAGAAGTTCGAAACAAATTACACAGGTTTTCATACAAAAGACGAGTTCAAGTTTGCTGTTACATAAGATTTGGTGTGCAATAGTTTTGCTTTTTTTATTATCAAAATTGACACTACTTCTGAGATTGATTCTGGTCGTCACACATTGTCTACTTACAGAATTTGCTACTATATCGTTTAGTTATAGGTATACTGTCGACTCGACTGTAACACTCTCTCCAACGTGCTACAAATGCGTCTACTACGTCACTCCGTTACTACACCGTCTACTTCCGTAATCTCTGCTACTTTATCGCCTATTTCTACTACCATAGTATGTAATACTATATCGTCTACTGATGTAGTCTGTACTAGATAGTATATGGTCTAGTACTATAATCTCTGCAACTGTATCGTCTACTAACTAACCAGTCTGCAATGTTGATCTCTTCTACTCCATCGTCTACTTCAACTACGACGGTCTGTATTACTCCATGTCGCCTACAATGCAGTGTCTCAGTTCAGTTTCAGTTTTCAGTGCCGGTAACCCGGGCGTTTATTTTATTTTCATTATGTACATAGATTTCTTTTACCCACCTCACTAGACAAAGTCTGTTCCGAGGCGGGTAAATAACAATTTTTATTTAGTGAAAAAAAAATGTATCGAAGTAGACATGAATATAAAAAGATAAACATATAAAAAATAACATAAGAAGACAGAATAATATATATATATATAAAAACATATGCATATACACACATGCATACAAACATAATGTTGTTATAATACATTAAATCATTACATTTAAGTTGTTTCTTTATATATTTCCATAAAAAGATTGCATATGTAATTTAAAATTCACAAGGAAATAAATGTTAATACCACGGACATATGAATATATCTGGACCTGCCCTAAAGGGAGAGAGCCACGCTTGAATCTAAAATATGTGACGTCATCATTCTTGTAGTGACCAGCGCGGAACTAACGTCCATACGTTTTACGAAATAACACGCCAAAAACGGCAGCTTGCGCTATACATGATAGGTACATATTATATGGACATAGCGAATATGGGCGGTTCTCCAGTGTCCTTGTCTGGTTACAGGGGTAAGTAAATTATGAAACATTTGTAAAAGTGTCTTAACTAAACACGGCAACCAAATATTGCTATGTGAATTGGGGCAAATGTTTTCGGGGCAAGCATTTGGCCTTAGCAAATATGTTATTAACATGGCAAGCAATTCGCGCTCCCATGTAAAAAGGTCTATTCATTCAAAGCAGATTTTGCTTTTAAGATCTAAATGGTGATATTATAATGCGAGATGCCTATACAGGGTGTCCGGGGGTAAAGTGCATTAACTTCGGGAGGTGATTCTACATGATGGTAGGAGTAAAAAAGATTAATAACTTTTTTCGAAATTCCAACATTTTTTTTCCCATACAAAAAGATCTACCTACTAAAAATCCTTAGTGTGAGGTACGATCTTACTTGCCGGGAGCCTGCCGGGCGCGATCGTGGCAACAATAAATGGTGGTGACTGGCCCGTATCGTAACAGTGGAAAATAATAAAGCTGGCCGCGCACGCCGGTCAAATTTTACGTTTTTACCACAAAACTACCCCTAAAAGTTGGAATTTCGAAAAAAATTATTTATCTTTTTTACTTACAATATCATGTAGAATTACCTCCCGAAGTTAATGCACTTTACCCCCGGACACCCTGTATACTGTCAGATTGATTTTTTAACGAATTCCCAGTATCTTTCCTCTCTTCGCCCCCCATTGTTTGGTTTTACCCCTCATCTGTATCTTCTGGTCTATTCATTCTGATGTCTATGGTAAATACAGTAGGTGCATGATAATAAATTAATAAGAAAGTATAAATACAGTGGGAACATGATAATTAATGTGTATTTTGATATTATATAATTTCGTGAGGAAATTACGCTGAATGTGTCTAATGTACCTACTCGTGTTAGTTATTTAGGATATTTCGAATATCTGTTCTTTTCTTTTCAGTCAACCATATTCAAAATCTTTTGAACTGCCAGTTCGAGTTATTTGTGGTTACGTAAGTTTTTGTTTGTGTTAAGAAGATATTGAAAAGTGTCTATTAGATAATATATAGGTCAACGGACTTACTTGACTGACTTTAATTGGAGTAAAAAATGTAAATGAAATTTGGGTCTCCGGTGACTTTTAAGATTTCTTTTTCATTTTTTTTTCTTCAAAATCTTTCACAAGTCGTCACTCGCTACTTAGCTGAGAAACCGACTAACCCCTCTCCCCGCCCCTAACTGCCCAATATCTACTGATTTTTTATGCTTTTAGTTGAAAAAATAAAATAAAAAACATCAGAAATGGCAGACCAAAATTGCATTTTCTTATTTTTCTTCTGGTTATCACAGTGTGTACATCCCTTAGCACCCCGTACATCATCTACTTCTACCAACTGATGGTTCGTGATTTTTGTGTGTGCTGGAGTTAGTCCTGTGTCGATCGATCGTTTTACACGACCCGGGTCGCTCATGACACACTGGCGTCATGAGCGGGTCGCGAAGACCCGCTCTTCACGACACAAAGTATGAAACTCGATTACGCTTCACCCAGCTACTTTCTACTACCTGAGTCGAGAGAGCGGGTGGCGAAACCCGGGTGTCGACAACCCGTTCGCTCGCTCTCTCATACATCTATCTATCGGTTGCAATAGTAGAGCGGTTGCGAGAAGTGGGTCGCGAGACCCGGGTGCTGACGAAAAAATGACCCGCTCGCTCTTTGGTGGTCCATGAGCGGGTTTCAATGAGGGGGTTATTCACGACCGACCCAGGACTGGCTGGAGTGCTAATATTAAAAAATGGCATTATTGACATTGTTGTAGCCGAAAAAGTTCAAAAATTTGTTTTTCTTTTATGAAGATTTCAGGATATCGGTGCAGCGCACTGCAAAACTGAAATTTCCTGAAAGTCTTCACATAAAAAACCGAATTTTCGAAAAAAAATCATGTTGGACCATATCAAATCAATGATGTCGAATTTTTCAAACTTATTTCCACGGTATCTATTATTTCACGACTGTTTGTGATTTTTTCATGAACAGTAGGCTCATTTCACATCAATTCCTTATATGAATGATTGAGGTAAAAATATCAAGTTTTTAAAAAAATTGTAGACGATTTGTAGCCTCTGTAATACTATTGTGCATTAAAAATATTGTGTTCGAATGTTTTGGTATTTAACTTGTTCAACAGTTCCATGACTTTTGTACGAGTATATCTATTTCTATATCTATGTTTCTATATCTAATCTATCTCTTTTCGTGTAACTATTTCTCTTTTACTAATTAGTTGCATTTATGTGTATCGGTCATTTCATCTATATATATATAATTTAAATCTCGTATCACGGTGTTTGTGATCGCACTCCTCCGAAACGGCTGGACCGATTTTTAATGAAATGGTTTATGTATTTTTGGTAGGTATGAGAATAGGCCGTAAAGTGTATTTCATACCGCTAGATGATTATGGTGTTCCTATCCAGAAAAGGTTTTCCATTTTTTTTAACATTTTTGGTTATTATTTGGCATCAAAAAATATATATCTATAACCCCAAATTTTCACCCTCCTCCCCCCACCCTCCCATTTTTCAAAAGTGACCCTCACATTTTTTTAATCACGATTTATGTTGTTGAATGACAGATGGCGCTACGTCCGCCTCATCGAAGTTTCATCCACACAGGCGCAAGTCATTCACGAGAAGCGTCGCGTCATATTGATATTTCATTCGGCGTTTATTATGTATCAATATGTTATTGTTATGTATTGTTGCGTTGGTGTTTTTGTTTTAATCGGCGGTCATCGTCTACATCGCTGAATTCCTCTTTCGGTCGTAGATCCCATCCCCACACACTTACAATACATTCGTTATTTTTATTTAACAACCAAAATATTCGCTAAAAATAATTTATATGGCAGAACAACGTTTGCTGGGTCAGCTGGTTTATGTGTAAAATTTATTAAGAATTTTTTTTAAATTTGTGCGATTTGTTGCCTCTGTAATAATATTGTAGCACTGTTGATAGTGATTTTTTGTTATATCATCTACTACCTCGGTCTCTGCTACTATCTACTATTATATCTATCTACTACTGTCTACTAGCCACTAGCACAGTCTCACACAATGTATACTACGATAACTACATGTAGTATTGTATTGTATTTTAACATTGGCGCAAGGTATATTTCCATCCTTTGGCGCCAATAATTGTTTAGCGTCCAAATCCAAACCAATCTATTTGATTTCAAAAGACTCCGTCTTCATTCAATCGGGATTTGACATTCACACAAAATTTTGTATGTTTTTCTCCTACATATTAAAATTATGATAACACCAGTACTTAATAACCTTCGTCGGTCGAGCTTCAACACTCCATCTTAATATATAAAACAAAAGTCCGGCAAATTACACCATTTATAACTCGAGAACGGCTGGACCGATTTTTATGATCTTTATTTTTTGGATTTGTCTAAGCCTCGAATAGCAGAATAGCTATTAAAATATGGGAAAAATTCACGAAAAAATAAATTATGAAGAAAATTGTTTTTCTCATACATTTTGTAAGGAATGAATTCTAATCTTTCGAAAGAGCTGCAGGAATATTGTGATAATTATAATATTGAGTAGTGAGTGAATTCTAAAATTTCAAAAACGCTGATTGTTTTGCTTTTGTTCTTAAACATATAATGCTGCCCCTCTTTCTTACACACTAAATGTCAACAGTCGAAAATGGGACAAACGGTGAACGTATGTCTGCACCCCTCCAAAGGAAAAATACAATAATTATAATAAATCTCCCTCACACGTATTAAGAAAATGAAACGCAATTCCCGTAAGTAAGTGGAAAAATAAGAAAATCATAAAAATTATAAATCCGTAGAAAACGCCACAACATCAATTATAAGAAAAACTTATAGTAAATTAAACAAGATTCTGATGTTTTCTGGATCACGAGCAGGATATTTTAGAATGTCATACTAACGTACTGAACCGTTGTGCCTCCCGGTGTTAATGTATAGCATATTAATGTGTAAAACACAGACACGTTTAAATAATTTTTGATTTATGGTGAGCATTCCAAAATTGCTTTCCTTATTTTCTCAAAACATAGTATTTGGAGATGTCTGAATAATCAACTGCACGATCAATATATCTCCCTTTCAAACCATCTTCAGAAATCTTTTTATTCTTCTTTTTAAACGACTTCGAAAAGGAGGAGGTTCTCAATTCGACTGTATTTTTTTTTTTTATGTTTGTTACCTCAGAACTTTCGACTGGGTGAACCGATAATGATGATTCTTTTTTTATTTGAAAGCTGGTGCTTCCCGTGTGGTCCCATTTTAATTTGGTCCAGTTTTGACAATGGCATCAATGAGAAAATCATATAAGTCTTAAATTTGCATCAAGTATGTGCGCGACAAATGGACGAATAACTCAATATCACGCCAACCGATTTCGATGATTCTTTTTTTATTGGAAAGGATGTACTTCAAGGGTAGTTTGATGAGAGTTTGGTTAGGTTCTGATTATGGGATCCATGACAAAGTAACGGAACTCTCCAATTCTGAAGAACAAATTTACGATACTCGGCCGAATCTTAATCGAATTAGTTAGTGTACTTCAGATTCACTAAAAATCAAAAAATAAACAAAAAATTTAACAAAACAAAAAAACGACTTCAAAAAATGCACTAAAAAGTAAAAAAATAATTTCGTATTCTTCTACAACTTTATAATCAACTTACCTTTTCTACTCATCAATATGTAGGTACGATTGTTATTTTTGGAGTCGGTGTCAACCAAGGTACCCGCGGCCCGGCGTGTTCACTTGACAGCTCCTCTCCCGCCGACACCGACTCCAAAAATAACAATCGTACGTACATATTGATGAGTAGAAAAGGTAAGTTGATTATAAAGTTGTAGAAGAATACGAAATTATTGAACGCTTGTAATCTATCAAACGGACCACCAATCCACCTGATGCATTGATCCATTCGAACCTGTGATGTATACGCTCTAAACTCAGTAAAGAACGTGCAAGAGTCCTCGCCTTCTTTATGTGCTATAAAATCTAAGCTCAAAGGCGACCAAATTAATCCTCGCATCCGCGGCTCCACATTACAATGGAGCTATAAAAGCAGAAAGAGCTACAGCCGGCAGTTAGAGCTACAGGCTACAGGCAGCAAGAGCTATTATGAGCGATACCAACAAAGAAACAATGGCGATCGGTCAGTCCTCCCAGCATCGCGCGCCGTAAAAACGAAAGTTTACTATTCACAGGTCTTAGTTGGATTACTCGATGAAAATTAAACCGGAGGCAACACTATTAACTATATTTCTGTACTCGGCAGCGGCGTAACTCAAAGCCTCCCCGTAAAATAAAATTAGGCGCGCAAGAAAATCAATTTTTAACCACTCTACCATATTTTATTGTTGAGTGCAGCACATATATTATTCACTCCGAATTAGACTGTTGTGAACAAGTATCGATGTATTTAATACAAAGTTACCATTATTTAAGAAACATTTGAATGATATTTTTATGTAATATATTTTGATATTTAGGGAGAATCACATAGCACATTGCATATATTTGTGTATTTTTATATTTATCTACAATATAATGAATGACCTGTTGCCGTTTTCTTTTTTATGTACTGTGACATTTGATTTGAGCTGTCAAGAATTGTTTTTATGTAAATTTTTTAAATACACAATGTATACTATTTTAGTTGCCATCTGCAACTTTAAAAACTTTCTCTTGTATTGTAATGCATTATTTTTACTAAAATGTATCTTTATACCTTCCACTCATGTGCTGTTTACTTTTTCAAGTTCATCTTTTTTTATTTAAAACTTTGTCTCTTATATGTAAAAAAGCCCATCAGGGCGTTGAAATATTAATAAATAAAATAAATATTTTGTTTAATTAGGTTTTCGGTATTTTCTCTAAAACGACTGCATAGTGCACCGCCTTGCACAGCAATGGGAGGGATGGATTCATACAAAGTCACTCCTAGACATACTGACCGACGGATTCTTACCCACCGCTCATACATTTTTCTTTATTCTATAAAAATTCTAAAAAATTCTATAATTTCTATAAAATATAAATTCTATAAAAATTATAAAAGCAAGTGCAGAAGCGTTGAGTTACCCGTTGGAAATATTAATTAACAAATCTTTTGAATCAGAAACCTTCCCAGAACACCTAAAACAATCTATTATTGTGCCTTTATATAAAAAGGGTCCCAAACAGGAAATCTCAAATTATAGACCAATATCCTTATTACAAAATTTTTCAAAAATATTTGAAAGAGCAATGTACAATCGCATTTATAACTTTTTCGAAAACTTTAAGATAATATGTCCACAACAATTTGGATTCCGTAAAGGCCGTTCGACAACACAAGCAGTCTTCAATTTCATGAACAAAATTCTGGAAAGTATTAATGTTAGCAAAAAAACCGTAGGTATTTTTCTCGACCTCTCAAAAGCATTCGACAATGTTGATCATAAGCTTCATCTAATTAAACTTGAACACGTCGGTATAAGAGGTTTAGCATTCAAATGGTTTGAATCGTACCTAATAAATCGTAAACAAAAAGTTCAAATTTCAAACAGTGACGAAAAAATGATGCAGTACATGGTAAAATCCAAATGGAGAACAATCAACAAGGGTGTGCCTCAAGGAAGCATTCTTGGGCCCCTCCTGTTCCTTATATACATAAACGAACTTCCAATTATTGCTGGCACAGAATGTTCAATGTTTGCTGATGACACTGCTTTGTTGTTTGAATGTAATGAAGACGTTGACGAATTTAATAAACATATTAACGAGACTTGTCAATCAATAGCAAATTGGCTGTTATCACAAAATCTGTCACTCAACACTAACAAAACTCAAGTTTTACAATTTTGTCCAGTGCAAGCTACACCTATAAACATAAATGTAAACTTCAATAATAATATTATCGAACCTTCCCAAACTTGTTCACTGCTGGGAATACAACTAGATGCAAATATAAACTGGAAAGAACATGTATCCAAAATAGTAGCCAAAATCAGTAGCTTTTCTTTTGTTCTAGGTACACTGAGAAATATATTAAACATCGAATCGGTAATGGCCGCATACTATGGTTATGTATATTCAATAATAAAATACGGAATTATCTTTTGGGGAAACTCAGTAAACGCCAAAGATGTTTTTATCATCCAAAAAAGATGTATAAGAAAAATGAAAAACTCTGCTAATCGGGATTCATGTAGACCTATATTTAAAAATTTGAAAATTCTTACAGTCACCTACATATATATAATGGAGTTATGCATGTTAGTGCGATCATCTCCAGAAAAGTTTCCACAAAAAAACTCTACACATAAACACGCTACAAGGTTTACAGAAAATTTATTAATACCAAAAGCAAACAAAACAATTTTCTAAAAAGGACCCTTTTACATGGCCATTAAAGTATACAACAACCTTCCACATGGTATTAAACAAATACAAGATACACTCAGATTTAAGTCATCACTAAAAACATTCCTTCTGAACAGGTCTCATTACACATTAAGTGAATACTTCACATAGGTACAACTGTTTTTATATTTATGTTTATATAATAAATTAAAACAAATTCACTTTGTATTACACCACTTTTATATATATATATTTCATTTGTGTTCAAATCTGTACATGTTAGGTTAACTGGAAGAAATAGGATATACCTAAGTACCTATAAGTTATACCTTTTGTACTAAATGTAAATTTTGTACAATAAATGATTTTGATTTTGATTTTGATTTTCCCAGAACTTGCTCACCTTCCTTTACCTAAAAAGACCAATACACAGCATCCCCAAATATGACACAGACCACGAACGAAATTATTTACCTACCCTCCAGTAGGGAGTTAATGCAAAAAGGGCGACACTGAGAGCATATAGTTTATACAACCACACAAATTTATTATTAAACGACCCACAGGTGTTGTAGCAAGTAGTTACGCCACTGGCACCCGTCACAGAGTGATATTAGGTGCTATAAGAAGTGTTTTACGTTGTACACGCTACTGATGGCTACTGGATATACTAGTAGAGTAATGGTAGTTAGGCTAGGTTGTTACATGGTTAGGTACCATTAATGCAATTCATACTCCGGACTACACTAGACTGCTTCCGCTTGCGTAAAGTCGAGATAACGTGGTGCCATTTAATTCTGGTTATATTAATTTAATACGGCCACATTATATTCGTATTAAGTTTAATGATGATGTTGTCTGATGTCTGATGACGATTATATCAGGCGGGTTATGTCTGCAACTCTTAAATAAAAGCATTACTAAGTACTTAATGCAAAATAATTTGCTTTTGGTTTGAAAATTTGATCGTTTAGAAATATTTTAGAGCCTTTGATTAAATACTGCGAGTAGAATACATATTTTGACTTTGAAATTTTCGAGTAATTTTTTATGAGTCTTTTTATAAGTCCAGAAAAAATAAAGTTATCAGGCCTTTAATAACTAATTTAAAGTTCGAAATCTCCTACTTACAAACCCCTTCTTTGTTACGGTTTTATTGTAAATGTGAAAAATTAAGTATTATTTTTCATTTAAATAAATAATGCCATCACAAAGTGAAAACCTTTCCGAAGAAGTTTTCTTCGAAAAATTAAAAATGAAAATTAAGTGCTTTAGAAAATAATGGTAAAACATTTTTATGTTAATTTGTGCATGAAGTTCGAAAAATAAAATAAAATAAGCTTTTTGGCGATGTTTTTTCTTAAATAAATCAAAATAAGCGGCTGGGGTTAAGCGGGAATTTACACCTTATCGCCATCTACTTAAGGCAGTGATTACTAACCTTGTGGAGGTACTGACCCCCACCAGTTTCATATGCACGTTCACGAAACCCTTCTTAATTACAATTTGGGAGGCGGGAATGGGTACCGCCGCCCCGGGAACCTTTATTGGATAACCGACACCTCTGCCATAGGTCACTTCAAGTGGTTCGCTACGTTTGGTGATTTAGCAGGGGTGCCCGGGTTCATGGGGTGAGGTTTGTCTAGGTCTTGGAGGCGAATGACTAGGACATACTGAACCCCAGATTCCTTAAAAAAAAACCTTCACACAGCATCCCCAAAGATGACATAGGCCCTGAGGGAAATTATTTTCCTCAGGGCCTCCTGTGTGGAGCTCATGTAAAAAAAAAAAATGGAAAAATAAAATATGTGTAAGTCTATGCGCAAAATAAGGGTGTGTCTTGACTTCCACAAACCCGCGAGACTGACTCACCGAACCCCTGGGGTACGATGTAACCCAGGTTGAGCTGCCGCTAACCGAATTTCTACCGATTTCTTACATATCTCCCTTAAATATTTGAAGTTTTTAAGCTCTTAAAAAAATATATGTTATTTTTGAAGATAATATTTATACATTCCCCACGTCGAAACGCAAATTCTATGAAATTCCCTCGATAGAAAATAATCGCAAAGAATGCTCCAAAAATTATTATTTTCACGTCGTGATTCAGTTATTCTACAAGTTATATAGGTATATGACAATATTCACAGTGCTGTTTTAGACAGCCCCAAGAGATTTTTACTCTATTTTAAACGAGTCGTGTTTTATTAAACATTTTCACAATTTTCGCTTAATTTTTACCGTTTTAAATATAAGCGCACTCTCTTCAACATTCGTATTTACATATCTCCCTATCTTCTTCTTTTTGAGCGGGGATACGGCGCCTCAAGAACCACTGACTTAAGGAGTGTTATTGTTAGCGACCTGATCCAGATTTTTACACGATTTAGTGCATCACCTTAAGAGGAAACACGCTTGCCGAGAAATTTGAATAATAGGTATTTTACCAAACTGTTACTGCCACTGTCACTGTTACCCCTTCCCTCCTCCGAAAAGTGAGCTAAAGGGATAACTGCATAATAAAATTTTGCATTTTTTTTAAATACATTGACTAGTTTGTATACTGAACATCTGTTGACGGAAAACCACACAACTTTAATGATTTTTGGAGGATCCTAATACGTTTGTGTGGAAAAACCGCCGCCAGATTTCCTTTGTCTAATTAAAGGACTATTTATTTACATAAAAGGTACTTACCCACACACATAACTCCGAAATCATGATGTAAACACGGTATCAGTTGAAGTAGTAGTTTATCCGTACGGGGGCGTCGCTACGTCGTTATTTATGTATAATAAATTAGTTCGTTAGTTTGAAAACCCATATTTTACTGCCTTCAAATATAACCTTGAAAATTAGTACCTACTCGAATTACGTGTCTTCATTAGCTAATATCTACTTGTACATGCCTACGCGATGCCTGAGTGTTCTAGCAGAGATAATAACGCAGGCGTTAAATTTTTCATTTCATTTAAATTTGGGAGGCGGGAATGGGTACCGCCGCCCCGGGAACTTTTATTGGATAACCAACACCTCTGCCATAGGTCATCCCAAGTGGTTCGCTACGTTTGGTGATTTAGCAGGAGTGCCCGGGTTCATGGGGTGAGGCTTGTCTAGGTGTTGGAGGCGGATGACCAAGACACACTGAACCCCAGATTCCTACCCACCCCTTAAATCCTTTTCCTTCCCAGAACTCTTCTCTTCTTCTTTTCCTTAAAAAAAACCCCTACACAGCATCCCCAAAGATGACACAGGCCCTGAGGGAAATTATTATCCTCAGGGCCTCCTGTGTGGAGCTCACGTAAAAAAAGGCTTCATTTTTGATTTTCGTTCTTCGTGTATTTTCTCTCTGTTTTCCTGGTAAATTTTACAAACTTGTAGTTCATTTCGAGGCTCAGTGAATCGCATTCCTCCTCATTTTCCAGTTATCTGACACACTGTAGGTATTTTTTTTAACCCCTCAGGTTTACTTTTCGGAACAACTCATATAGGTCTCGTAGAAATCGTTGTGTCTCTCTTACTAGCATGGTTAGAAATATGATCTAAATTCGTGGTCGTCAAAGTGCGGCCCGCGGCAGATATTTGTGCGGCACAAATATGTGCTGTTTTCTTTTTAAATATATATTTTTTCATGTAATATTATATTATCCTGCTTTTTCAAATATTTTGCCTACGCTTACCCTTATGATTTTAAAACGTTGATTTTAATTGATTGACTTTTGATTTTAAAACGCCCAGCTGGTTTTTGAACGCATCCTAAGTCGATTAAACGCGTGCATTGTATACATCATAGGTTCTCAACGCGGGCGATAACGCTCTCTAGTGGGCGTTTGAGACTTTCAGGGGGACAGTAGAAAACCCAGGAAAATTAGAGAGCGTTGAGATGGCACAGTGAGTGCGTGGGCAGGTAAAAAAAATATGGTCAAAAAAATACAAAAAATACGCTAATCACGTACCTACTAATAAAGCAAAATAAACTTTAATATTGGTTAATTTTATTATGGTACTCGTATGCATTGTAATCATTTTAATCACTTGAGCGAAATTTCACATATTTCGGTAGTTCGGGAAGTGGATGAAAATTGAACTGAAAGATTCAATTACAGATCTTCATAAAAAAATTATTATATCATCTTTATTATTAAGAATTGATAATATTTATCACGAATACAGGAAGAAAGGAGATAGCAACCCGATGCTTAAATACAAAAGAATTGCTTTTTTAACTTGTTAAACAAAAAGGTACCTATAACATCAATCCCCCCCCCCGCATTCATAAGTGTGCAGCCGCGGTGATACCTCACATTGTTCTATGTGGCCCTCGACCAGAAAAGTGTGACGACCACCGCTAATCTAAATGGTTTTAGAAAGAGAAAATACCACGCTTTATATTCAAATGCAAAAATGATTAAAATGTACATATTTATGAAACTAAAGTTTAAAAAAGTAATTGAAAAAAATTTTTTACTTTAGGAATTTTTAATTCATTATTTTTACATGGAACGAAAGTTTTCGATAACTTTTATAATGCATTTGCCTAATAAAATATGTATGTGTTTTAAGTAATTTTAGTTAGAAAAAAACGTAAAGTGACCCACTTTTAAAACTTTTTAAAATTTGCATTTAGATATTTATATTTAAAAAATTATTTGTTTATTTCAAATTACAAAATTTGCAAGTGCACTTCATCACCTTTCAAAAACAATTTTTAATTTTCGGATGTGTTCAGAAATATTCCATATATTTGGGTTTAATTGCAAAGCGGAATTATTTTGACCTGCCGGCAAAATAGGCCAGAGGACTGACGGGTTTAAGGTTATTACCTGATAAACTATTAAATTTACATGTGTATAAAAGCGGTTAACCCTTAAATATGAAAAAATCTTAATGTAGTTGCAAACCACTAGCTAGAATAAGTCTAAGATGTACCTAAGTAAATATTTACAAGTCTCACCAATGAGTTACTAGCTATTAGAAGTCTTAGTTGTAACTTGTAACCCACAATTTTTTTTTTTTTTATTATTTAAATAAAACATACAACGAAGTTGCATTCCCATGAGTTATCAAAACTCATTAAGGGATCGCCAATTGGTATTTTTGAAAAGTTAAACCCAACCCAACCCAATATGCAGACACAATATATGAAGAAAAAAATTACAAAACATTTCACAGAAGGAACATACAGACACAACATATGAAGAATCACTTTACAAATATTTCACAGAAACATGTCTTATAAGATTTTATGAATTATTATAACCACTCATTTGATTTATGTACTGTTGGTGTCGAAAAGTTAAAAAAAAAGTATCCTCCATGATGGACTACAGAAATGCATAAAAAAACAAAATCAGGAAAATACAATAAAAGGTACGGGATCAAATATATACAGACCTAATACAAGATGTTTACAAACAAAATACATGACAAGATTTAAAAAAAGATATAAACTGCGCCCATCATATCTGGACGTACAAAGTTTGGTACTTGGAGATAACCAGGACAGCTATCAGAACAGAGTTTGTACCTACTTATGACTAGTTTTCCAAATAACATTTGAAAAAATAGGATTTCAATATACCGTTTCGAGATTTGTTAAAGGTATAAACCTGTCTTCTTCAGGCAATTTGATATAGTTAGTGTAGGCAATGTATTCTAATGATTTCAGTCCGAACTTATTAGTTATAAGTCTAAGTGATAAGTCTAAGTTGAAATAAATTAAGTTGTAAAGCGTCCTTGAGGTGATTTTCCCACGAAAACGGCGCTGTAGAAATAATAATCCAATTATCTCGTTTATATTCTTTCCACTTCTAATAAAGCTGGCCGTAAATGTCCTTCGAGCCTAATAAAGATAACATTACAGAACCTAAAAGAACTCGAAAATTCACGGATAAAATTCACGAAAGTTTCCGTGCTGGCGGAAAACAATGTGCTAATTAGCCTTGGCCAGGTTCAAGGAATCCATCGGGTTCGAGTCCCGAACTTACTGAGAATCTGAGCGGGTCCCGAGTCCTGACGTCTCGAGGCGGTGTCTGTTAGAATTTATTCGATGACTAACAGGGATGGACTAAAAATTACAATTTTTGGATTTTTTATGTAACTCCTGTTTCGTGGGAAGTTTTATAACTTAACCTAAAACAACCGGTAAACAGAAAAAATAATTCTTCTCCTTCTGCAATGGCGGCAGTTTCACTGACGGTTTTCTTTATTGTAAAGGGGATACGAATGATTGTACCTACTGGTAAATCAAATTATTATTATTTTTTCGAAATTGGCTCCACTCAGGAGACCCTGAGGAAAACAATTCTCCTCAGGGACTATGTCATCTTCGGGGATGCTGTGTGGAGAGTCTTTTTAGGATAGGAAGGAGAGAAAGTTCTGGGAAGGAAAAAGGTATTAGGGGTGGGTAGGAATCTGGGAGTCAGCGTGTTCAGGAGTGACAGACGTATGAATCCATACCTCCCATTGCGGTGCAAGGCGGTGTTCCGAGAGAGTACGGCTGGAGAAGTCAAAGGGACTCCATCAATCACGCTCTCGCGATCCGGCCTGCCATGCAGCTGGTGGACAGACCCATCCGCCGCTGAGGCCCGGACACACCTTAGGGGGCATACATTAATTAGTGAGCTCAAAAGAGGGGGGGGGGGGTCCAGCAAAATCTCACGTTACTTGAAAAGAATATATGAAGTGGCCCAAATTTATCTCATCAAGGGGGGGGGGTCTAAATTGGAAGCAAAACTGCTCACGTAATTAATGCATGCCCCCTTACCACATGAATCCGGGCAACCCTGCTTTAGGGACCAAACGTAGCGAACCACTTGGGGTGACCTATTGCAGAGGTGTTGGTTATCCAAAAGATGGTTACCGGGGCGGCGGTACCCATATCCGCCTCCCAAATTATATTTAAAAAAATCAGGACTTTGTACTTACATGTTTATTAGACACACATGGTTATGTAAGAGTTTATTCATCAGATGGTGGAAAGCGAACACTGGAGCGATTTGCAAGCAGTTTAGTCGACGGCAATCAGAAACAGAATGATTTGATTTTTATCACGGACTGTCGCGATGCTGATGATAAAAGGCCCGTGTCTATCATTGATGTACGAGAAGCCAATAGAAGGTAATCTGTCGTGAAAGCGCTGCATTGTCCGCTTACCACAGTATCATGAAAAATGTAGTTTTTACACGTTCTACAAAGAAGTATGTTTACAATGTTGACTAAATCGTTCACGTGTCAGCCTGTAGCTAATCTTCCAATTCACCACTGATCTTCATCCCCACAGAACAAGCCTGTGTGTGTAGCAAATCCAGGATCCAAAAGCCGAGTTATCCATTTTACAAGACTGGCCACTTTAGGTTCCGCGGTCGAGCTCCGTAGCATGCCTTGTGCCGTGTGCCGTGCGCTGTGTGGCATTGTCCGTGAACTTTACCTGAGCGCGGTGTGGGATGGTAGACCCGGTACCCACACCGGAGTGGCTGTACGCTACAATACTATAGGCTGTACTGTGTACTCTGTGTACTGTGTCTGTAGAGCGTGGAGGTGTAGTCTGTGCGGGTACCTAGTACCTACCGGCTCCGGGTGCCTAGTGCCCGCCGCCCGTACACCTGACGGGTACGCTGTTAGTTGTTGTAGTAGCGTGAAGGCCGCCGCCGAACAGTGGCCGTGCGTGGTGGAACACCCGATGAAAACCCATACGAATATTTCCAGATTAGATTAAATTCGGATGAAACGGAAATTCGTCACAACTCAGTTCTACACAAATACTCGATTCTAATAAAATGCAGCCCTTCAACGCGTGCCTCCCCTTGCACAGTGGGCAAGACGCCTGACTTGCCCCAGCGGCCAGAAAGACAGACATCAAGCGAACGGAGGTTCGAATCCTAAGAAATCCAAAAAAAATCTTTATTCTTGTGAAATCGTTATCCAATCTTTTAACCACTTTAAAATAAACAGGCAAAAGAAAAGAAATCGACATATAGCGACTTTCTTATTTCACTTTTACCGCGTGTGAATTACACACTCTGATTTTTTTTATGATGTTCATTTTTTGTGGTAATTAAATGCCAATATCTAACTGCAGACAAGATGATGGTCGTTCGACTTTTTAAGGCGGGTCACTGGCTATGGAAGGACCATAACATTGATTTTTTTACTGTAAAAACTTCTTTACCACCGTTGAGATTTGACACTGGATGAAACGAAAAAACGACACTATGAAGAGACGAACACATACATCTAAAGGATTTAGCCTGCGAGAGAATGAGATAATATAATCGTTATCCTCTTTGTGCGCTGCTTCGAAGCCTATCGGTCTCCTCTTTGTGCGGTGTTTCGTAGCCTCCCCACTTTTGTCTACTTTAGTTTTCTGAAGGTTTAACTTCTACCGCGTGTGAATTGCACACTCAGATATATATTTTTAGAACCTCCATGAATGTAAATCTGAGGCGGGTTACTGGCTAAGGAAAGGACTTTAGGAATAGATTTTTTAGTGCAGATTTAAAGGGGCTCGGATTGAATGACGGAAGAAAAGGGAATGCCAATAACTCGTTCAACTTAGTACTCGTTCAAGTTTTTCAAAAACTTCTCCTTCTCTCCCAAGTACATTTCTTCGTGGCAAAATTTCGCGGACTTCGGATAGCTATACGCATTCTCATTGGGACTGCCCGGTGGTCTATGGAATACTTTCTCTGGCTATTCTTTTCTTTTTATGTATTTTATTTTCTTTCTGCTTTTATAGTAATTACTTACATTATAACATAATGATATAAATATTTTTCTCATTACTTCTTTATTTTCAGAAGGTTTCTTCGACTGGTTATAGCCTTATTTTTCTTTTTCTTTTACTAACACTATTATCTGTAATTTTATGTTACCTATTTCAGAAGAATTATTCCACGGGCTGTTACTTCTATTTATCTTTTGAATAATTTTAATGTAAGTACTTGCATACTGCTTACTAACCCCGTATGCATGGACATTGGAGGGTCTAGAGTCGTTCAAATAAATGTAGCTTCGTTCAATAAAAAAAGTAGAGTCTTGACGTGTGTGGTGAAGGAGGAAACCACATGTTTCCTTATAACGCCATTGGGAAAGTGGTGGGGTCCCCTCCAAACTCGTTCAACGTCCTTAGCTTTGTACACGCTTTGTAGGAAGAATAGTTTTTGTCTCTGATGAGTGCTGGGAAAGTTGTCGATCTTTTTGCCATCTTTACACCGGGCCATGTTATACAGTTAACTTGCAGACTGTTCAACAAGGGTTAAGGTGTGACGTATGTAATTGATAGTTAAAAAAGTTAACAGAAATGCAAAGTTTGGTTCCGCAACAACACTACAAAGTGGCATTTTATAGAAAAGGAGCGACACCCCTTTGAAAAGTCATTAAAAGTTATGGGATTTTTTTTAATATCCTGTAACTTAACTTAAGGTAACCTATTAAAAAAAATATTACTTCTTTTCATCACTTTTAATGACTTTCCGAAGGAGGTGATGAAATTAGTTGAGTTGTCCGGTAACCGAAAAGTTTAAAGGTCTCTGATCAGCCATTCCCAATGACATGGCCTTGTAAGCTTTTGAATGAGATCTGGAAAACATTAATCTTTATTTTCTTGCAAAATTACCCACACGGGTGGACTTTTATTATTCTGCAGAACTAATCCATTGTTGAACTTTTCTTTGAAGTCGACATTTTCTAACTGAAAATAAATAAATAATAATGTTTACTTAATCTAATATTTAAACATTATTCAAATTATCAATGAAAACATAATACACAGACTTAATAAACTGCTCGTCCTGCCTTATTTGAATTACTCCCATACATGCACATGGTTTTTTTTAACCAAGTCCGTCATGACACAACGATATCACTAGAACGGCTCGCGACAAATACCCCAGAAAATCACACCAAATAATTTATATGAAAAATATAGTTGTCAACAAAACTTTAAAAAATGAGGCTAACTCTAAAACTAAACACTTTGGTAACCATTTTAGCTAAATTTCCGTACTCGTTTTTCATCAGTATGTACACATTATTTAAAAACCTTTCGTTTTAACAAATAATAAGAAAAAACGAAAAAGAAAAAGCGATGGCAAAAGATGCATTAAAATTTCATTCCATCGATTTTCAAAAATTTCGGCTTTTCGACAATACTTCGATGCCATGTTTGATCTTATTCATAGGTCGCGTGTTCAAATCCCGGAGTGCGCAAGTTAATTTTATTTGATTGATTTGTGTTTTCACGAAATAATAATTTAAAAAAATGTTAGGTTTATTTACCAGGAAGATACTCTCAGTATCGCCCTGGTATAAGACCACAATTCAGAATGGGAACGTTGCTGGAAATGGCTTTAGCCGTGTTTGGTGACTAGATCTGAATAGCCAGGTTACCTTCAGCCTCACAACATCCCCTTTTTAAGGATGTTGTGAGGATGCACTGGCTCCAGGTGGGAGCGTTTTGCACTTTTACATTAACTCCATAGAGGAGGCCCTGAGGAAAATAATTTCCCTCAGGGCCTATATCATCTGAGATGCTGTGTGAAGGGTCTTTTTGAGGAGAGGAAGGAATGAACATTGGTCTTGAAGAAACCCAGGAAGGGGGAAACACAAAGGCCGGCAAATCGTTCCACAGTCGAGCTGTTGAACACAAGAACGAGTCGAAGAAGCGACCCGTTCTCATGTGACCAATGTCAACCGTGTACATATGTTGTGCACGCGTTTGGCGTGTTTCCTGACTATGCACCGGTGCCGAAGGGATCAATGACGCTCGTTCCTCGGAGCATCTTCCATCGAAATACCGGTAGAACAAGGATAGTATTCCCACCCGACGCCTGTGCTCTAAAGATTGCAATCCGTCTGTTAAATTAGGAGAATCTATCAGACGAACCGCCCGTTTCTGCAGAGTCGAGGATTTTTTCAGGTATTTTGGGGCTTCAGAACAGAGTTGGCTGCCAAATTCAACCGTTGGGCGCACTTGTGATTTGTACAGAGTTAGCATTTGTGTACTATTAAAGTATCTGCGGGCCCTGTACAGTACGCCCAGTTTTTGAGAGGCTAACTTAATTCTGGCTTCGATGGAGTCCCTATACCTGAGCTGGTCACTTGGAGTTACACCAAGCATATCAATGGAGGGCCTGTTTCGAAGATTGACTCTTATGCGGTAGTCACTTTAAAAAAGTGAAACTTTAAGAAATCTAAAGTAGACAAGAGTCCCCGGGGAGGTTACGAAGCACCCCACAAAGAGGAGACCTATTATTCTACCTCATTCTCTCGCAGGCTAAATTTTATAGATGTATGTGTTTGTCTCTATCTAGTGTCGCTATTTTTCGTTTCATCAAGTTTCAAATCACAACGTTTCTAAAGAAGTATTCACTTCAAAAATAAGAAAAAAAACACTTATTTTATTTTCATGAAAATCCTGAAAAACTGATTTATAGTATTTCCTGAAACGCCCCCACTGGCGAATGTTTGTGTACCCCCTCCCGCCGCCGACGCGAGCGCCGCGGGCCGCGGGCCGGCGAGCGCTAGTTCTCGCGCGGCGACGGACGCGAGTAGGCGTCTTATTGTTCTCCGCTCGCGGTGCCTTCAACACCGCTGCTCTCTGGACGAACTTACCCACTAGTAATAAAATCACTCTCCTCACTTATTTGCTCCTGGTAACAGGCGCCGTAGTCCTTACTTACCTCCTCATTGTGAAGCTCGTACGGATATCAAAAGTGCCAATAAAAAGACAAGTGTAACATAAAAAAGTGTCATAATTGATAAAAAAAAGTGTTTTTTTATAATCAAAACGTTGCTTTTTTAATGTCAAAAAAACATTAATTTAAAACTAGCAACAATTTTGATTATATTTTGGTGAAGTGACAAATGGTTTCTTTTTACGATTCTGAGGACGTGTTTATTGTAAGTACCTAGTACTATAATTAGTTTTATAATAATATCCACGTCATTATGTATTGTTTTGTGCCGGCATTATATGCGTGTGTGCGTTTGTAAGTTTGTATGCGACGATAGTGAAACTGTTAGGTAATCGCCACACACGGAAAGAAGTGTCGGTTTCATTGAATACAATCAACGCGTTTTGCACGCTATCAATGAAAATCATTTATTTTTTGATACAGCTATCACAGATTGGTTTGGCAATGTTGTTCAATATTGTCAATCACGTAAACAACTTTAATTCGTTATTTTAAGTAGTCTTTTAGAAATTCAGTTGATATTTTTTGAAACATCACTTCGTTTGTATTTCAGAATATTGAAGGCCAAACAACTGAACTGACAGACATATCACTTGGCAAAAAAACACACTAGTAATTACTAATTAGTTATATTATGAATTAAGAGTTCATGACAGTTGTTCCCCGATATTTGACCCCTCGGCGTAGTTATACACAATATGTAGTCGGCTTAGGAAAAATGCGGTGTATATAGGTACTTATACAAAATGTAACAAAGTGTCTCTGAAGGATGTGCAGAATAACAAAATTATAAGTATATTTTTATTTTTATTCGAATGCTTCAAGGATAAAACTACTCGTCTATATGCACTGTATATGACAGCGTATAAGTACAAAAAATCGACATTGTAAATAAATTCTTAATATCCATATCAACTTATTATCAAACGCATTTTTGAAGTTCATTTTATGTTTGAAATTGGTAGGTACCTAAATAATGCAGAAAAAATAACAATTTAAAAATAATTATAATTTTGGAGCCGGGGATGCGTAGCATAGGTACCGCTGCTCCGGGAACTATTCATTGGATAACTCTGCCATACGTCACCCTATGGCAGAGTTATCCAGTGGTTCGATACGTTTGGTGACTTAGCAGGGGTGACCGGGTTTATGGGGTGAGGTTTGTCTGGATCTTGGCGGCAGATGCGTCTGCCCACCAATTGCATGACAGGCCGGATCGTGAGAGACTGGTTGAATCTTTTGATCTCTCCAGCAGGATTCTTTCGAAACATTGCCTTGCACCGCAGTGGGAGGTATCGATTAAGATGAAGCTATACGTGAAATCCTATTTAGATACTACCTATTTAGATTAATCTTTACGACGAATCGGTTTACATTATGAACATCAAAAAATGTGCTACGGATAATTTGAAGCTTTTACTAGCTTTTCTATGTATTGGAATTACAATAAAATTATCATTTAGGTACATAACGAAAAATATAAGCGTAAACCACTAAAAAAAATGTTTTTTATGACTTACCTAACTATGAAATAATACAAAATAATTTAAAAAAAATACCCCTTTATGGCTAAGACTATTTTTGAGGTTTTCTATGTTCTAACTTGTTTTCGTTCTTATAAAATTATGCAAAAAATAAATAAAAATGACTTTTTCGCTTACTTGCTTCGTGCAAATAAGACGCTCGATTTAAAATTTTGCAGGCAAGAGAATCCAAATATTTCTAACGTTTATATTCCTCTTAATAGATCCATCACTCCTGGAAAAAGTGACCACCAGATTCCTCCTCTCATACCTTTTTCCTTCTCGACTAAACATCCCTCCACCCGGCATCCCCGAAGATGCATAAACCCTGAGAGGAATTATTTTTCTGTGTGGAGCTGGTGTAAAAAAAAATAGGGGGCAACTACCTATCGGGTCACCGTGAATTAATATCGATTGTTTTTCCATTTACATAGGTGGTCGAGTAAAGATACTAATATCATCTTATCATATGTGAATTCTGTCATGTGATCTGATATAATTTTTATCAACTTATTGTATTTTCGCAATAATTTTAATTAACAGCTGGATTTAAAACGTCACTATCTTTGCATTGTCCATTTTCGTATCAATTTACGTCGTCCGCGATATTATTATTCATTATGTATAGCGAAAATAGTCTTATCTCTTATGAACCGGACGGTATTCAGAATTTAGATAGATAGTACCTACCTAGTGAGGCAATACTTGTAAAAATACTTTTTATTCACCGCTGTGTTTTTCCACGAATTACTTTCCACGTGACGGCGCTTACCCAAGGAAATGGGCTATAAATTCACATTTATCTTCAGATTAAAAATTTAATCTAATTTCTGGAATGGTTCATTCATTGATATGCCTAATCTTGAAAACGTATCAAACGTTATTCTCCGTAAAGTTCCTACCTACCTTCGTAATCTAAATGTTCTCAGATCTTGAATTAAGAGGAAACTGGGTGACGTTTTGTCCATACAAACGTATTACCTAATTTCCTCTCTGGATTTTGACACTGGTGCAAATATTTTTTGAAGTGAGAACTTCTTTAGCCCCGTTGTGATTTGAAACTCGATGAAACGAAAAATAGCGACAATTATTATAAGTAATAATTATTAGCCTGAAGCACTCATCTATATTTAAAAAAATCTCACGAGAAAAGATACATGCCGCCGACGGGACTCGAACCTGCGTCCTTCTGATTTCCGGTCAACTGCTCTGTCCGCTGAGCTACGTCGGCTTATCTCCTACCCGCCAAATAATTCAATATATACTAGTCTTTCATTCAACAATTACTGCTTATTAGGTACATTTTTTCTACCTGCAAACAACCAACTATATGATAAGTTTTAAGATTTTCACGGCCAAAAGCATTTTCGTTATTTGTTTTTGTAGCAATATGATAAGTTTTAAGATTTTCACGGCCAAAAGCATTTTCGTTATTTGTTTTTGGGGTGTTATGCCGTGTTGCGCTACCTCCTTCTTTAGCCAACGTTTTGGACATCGTTGCAGTGTCCATCATCAGGGCAGATCCGGCAGATGTGTCCATCATCAGGGCAGATCCGGTAGATGTGTCACATCTACCGGATCTGCCCTGATGATGGACACTGCAACGATGTCCGAAACGTTGGCTAAAGAAGGAGATAGCGCAACACGGCATAACACCCCAAAAACAAATAACGAAAAAAAAAACAACTATATTTTAATCGGTCTCCTCTTTGTGCGGTGATTCGTAGCCTTCCCTTTAGTCTGTCTTTAGTCTTCCAAAGGTTTCGCTTCTACCGCGTGTCAATTGCACACTCTGTTTTTCTTTTTAATATTACATAGGTGTATAGATATCGCCCACTAGTGTGTCAAATAATAGTAATATACGAGTTTACGTATTAACGAATTAGTTGATTATGCAGATGTGACCACCTTATCTACAGTAGCGACGCTCCCGACTGTACAGATAAACTACAAATAATAGTAATATACGAGTTTACGTATTAACGAATTAGTTGATTATGCAGATGTGACCACCTTATCTACAGTAGCGACGCTCCCGACTGTACAGATAAACTACAAATAATAGTAATATACGAGTTTACGTATTAACGAATTAGTTGATTATGCAGATGTGACCACCTTATCTACAGTAGCGACGCTCCCGACTGTACAGATAAACTACAAATAATAGTAATATACGAGTTTACGTATTAACGAATTAGTTGATTATGCAGATGTGACCACCTTATCTACAGTAGCGACGCTCCCGACTGTACAGATAAACTACAAATAATAGTAATATACGAGTTTACGTATTAACGAATTAGTTGATTATGCAGATGTGACCACCTTATCTACAGTAGCGACGCTCCCGACTGTACAGATAAACTACAAATAATAGTAATATACGAGTTTACGTATTAACGAATTAGTTGATTATGCAGATGTGACCACCTTATCTACAGTAGCGACGCTCCCGACTGTACAGATAAACTACAAATAATAGTAATATACGAGTTTACGTATTAACGAATTAGTTGATTATGCAGATGTGACCACCTTATCTACTGTAGCGACGCTCCCGACTGTACAGATAAACTACTACAATAACTGGTACCGTCTTCACAGCCAGGGCCGCCGAGAGGGCACGTTGGCCAAGTCTGAAACTTGGGGCCCGGGCCTAAGGGGGGCCCGGGACGGGCTCACGGGCCCCGGATTTTTTACTAATAAAAGCCAATGACAGTCGGAGCGGACGCGGGTCGGGCCCGCACGCTCCGTAGGCCCAGCTGTCAAGCACGCCATCGTGCTGGCCGGCCCACTGGCTGTGGATCAGTGGGAGGGGGCGAGTTTAGGAATGTTATCCTTAGAAAATGGTCTAGCCAGAAACTTGGACTTTGATGATGTTAAGTAGCTTTGCAAACAAGAAAAGTAGAAAAGCAATATTGTAGATGACGATTTTTATTTGCCTATATTATTATTTTATAGTTTGTGTAGTTTTTACTATAATTTTTAAAATATTCCAATTTAGTATTCCATTACTAACGTATCTGTGTTGATATTATAATCATTTAATTTAGCCTTAACGTATAACGAACAACGAAGAATATGTAAATACACACACAGTAACCTAAAACAATAAGCACAAGCATTTTATTTTGAGTATTCACCATAACTTTTTAAACATTTCCATTGAATAATTGCTATATTCGAATGATTGGTATAATGGTATAAGATACTAGAAAATAAGAAAAGGTAATGAAATAGTGTTCCTAGCAGTAGCAGGTTAGCATGACATTTTTAATTGTTTTCTCTCTCTCCCCCACCCCCCCCCCCCCCCGGTAAGTTGGGGGGAGGGGGCCCGGTATAGTCTACTAGACTTGGGGCCCAGATTGGCTGTCAGCGGGCCTGTTCACAGCACGATTAATACACAGTAAATAGGTATTTGCTTTAGTTAGGCAACCTCAGTTAATAGGAGACGATTTAGGTATGTGGAAAGGCGATTTGTTCATATAAACGCATTCCACTATTTCCTCTTCTTTTTGATACTGTGCGAATATTTTTAATATAATATGGATATCGACCGCTAACGCGTCGGTTCGTTCTGCTTTTTTATGAGGTAGGTACTTCTTATAGGAGTTAGGACTCTCCAAAAATCGTTAAGAGGGAATAACTTGACAAAACCGGAAATATGTCATTTTTAAATCAAATTTTAGACGTATTGACTCTTTTCCACAAAAAAATATAGATTGACTTCGAAAGACTGTTCTTTTTATTTTATCTAATAAAGGTATATTTTAAATTTTGTGAAAATATGTTAATTTTTATAGAACAACTAGCTGATCCGGCGAACTTCGTACCGCCTCAGAATCAAAAACTGTTGTCAACTTATTAGCTGAATTGATCTAAATTGTTTCTCCCTGCGTATCCTTTCCCCTCTCGCGTTCCCTCTCCCTCTCCCCACTCCACTTCTCCCCTTTCCCCGTCCCGCTAACCCCCCTTCCTGAGTTCCTTTCCCCCCTCCCCCGGTTCACAGTTCAATATTATACCCCTTACAATATTGCTGCAGTTCTTTCAAAATAGGAGAATTCGTTCCATGCAAAATGTATGGGGAAAATAATTTTCTTCGGAGTGGAACACCCTTTACTTTTAGGGGTATGAAAAATAGATGTTGGTCGATTCTCAGACCTACCAGATAAGCACACAAAATTTCATCAAAATTGATCCAGACGTTTCGGAGGAGTATGGTAACCGTGACACGAGAATTTTATATATTAGATAAGGTTTTAGCGTAGGTCGTTGGTAGATTTGTTAAATTTTGAAACAAAATTTTGTATTATACAACATACATTTCAAATCATATGATAATGCAGTAAAATAAATCATTAAATTATTTAGGAAAGCTACTTTTCAGAATTTTTATTGTAGTTCAAATAAAATCATAAAAAAAGATCCACGCCCTTGTTTTGTGACGAAAATACTTCAGTTGGTCTATTTATTTACGGTCTTACAAACTAAATAATATGTTTTAAAATAAAATACATTCTTATTATGCTTAGACATTATTGAAAAATTACAAATACTTGTGATCAAAAAATAATTACAAAAAGTGCATTATTTTAATAGTTTTATCTTCACGAGTTTGAGCATTTTTGAATGTAGGTATTTATAAAGGAAATTTTGAATGAAATAAAATCGATATTGAGTTATTTTGTTAAAATGCTGGTATGGAGAATAATTAATCTTTCTCACTGGAACCGCCCTGTACAATTGCAAGGGTACGATCACAATACCATCGTTCGACGAAATTTAAATTCTCGGCCGCTGGTTAATGGCCTTTAAAATTACCAGATTTGAACGCAATCAACAGGCGTTTAGTGTACAAACTAGACAATGTATTTTAAAAGAAAGCATAACGTACTGACATAGAATATTTTAGTCTACTATAGTTGGTAAAAAAAAATTAAAAGTATGTCCAGTTTTGGAGGAGAAAAATGGGGAATATTTTGACACTGACATTGATTCTGACATTTTTGATTCTGACATTCTTTCTGACATTCATTCTGACATTGATTCTGACATTCTGACAACCTTGATTTGGACATTTTATTTAGATTTTAGATACTATCAGCCTGAGATGCAGTTGTCCCTTTCGCTCAGTATTTGGGGGATTAACGGCAACAGTTTGGCAAAATATCTATTATTCAAATTTCTCGGCGACCGGTTTTCCTCTTAAAACATTATTGATTTTAAATTAATGAGCTGTGTATGTAGTATGTAAAGATTATTATTCTAGTAAAGACTTGCCCTCTTACTAATAATCGCGTTTTAAATTTTTGCACAACTGATTCACAACCATTTATTTATGGTAAACGGCTGTGTATCAGTTGTGTAAAATTTAAAGAAAAGTTTATTAGTATAGTTTATTTGATTGTTCTTTTAATGTATTTATTTGTTGCTAAATCCTATTTGAATCCAATTAGATTTGTTTTACCTTAAAGTGACTTTTGAAAACAGCGCTTTAAAAATGGCTATCGTTTTATATTATTAAATTGTTGCAATATACTATCTAAACATTACATACATTCCTCGGCAGGGGTAGGTAGGCAGTGTTGATGGAACGCCATAAAACTCTGTCACACATTCTTTGCGTCATTCATCTTCATACCCTGTAAAAGATCATTGATCGCGCAATATCTTAATTTGTGAAATTGGTATGGGTACCGCCGTCCCGGGAACCATTCATGAGATATTCAACACGTCTATCACAGGTCACCCCAAGTGCTACCTAAATAAGATTTTTTTGTATTGCCACAAAGTTCAGACAGGAGCCTTTTCTAGTAGTACGAAACTGTTGTTTTCTTTCTGCAATATTAATATTAATAAAAAAAATGTGCAAAGCGTTTGTGTTCATTCACATTCTTATAAAGTAAATAAGTTGGATAACAAAAAAAAATTTTCGGCGTAACTTTATGATTCAGTTTTTGAACCTATATTAAGAGCCCATATAAAAATATATTCCTCGCACTTGCTCAATCCGTAATGGAATACGGCATTATTGCCTGGGGCTGTGCCAGTAAAAAAATACATTAATACACTGTTTAAAGCTCAGAAAACCTTAATTAAGATAATACTTAAATTACCAATACTAACACCCACTTCAATCTTGTTCAACAAATTCCCAGTGCTGAAAATTCAAAAATTATATTCAAAACAAATACTTTCCTTTACAAGAACTTAAACACATTTAACACTTCACAAAATTCTCGCAATACTATAGAACAAGAAATGCTCACCAACTACAAATACCAAAAACAAACACATCCTTTAGACAAAAACACAACAGATACCAGGCTATAAAACTATACAATTCTCTTCCTGCAAAATATAAAACAACAAATATTATTGAATAAAAAAAACACATTTAAGGAACTGGCTACAATCCTTTTAACTTTTAATTTATAATTTTGTCGAATTGAAGTCGATTTTGTATTTATTGTTTCTCTTTTTTATATTAACTCTGTTGTTTTACTATTCAATTTAAACACTTTTGTTTTACTATTCACAATTTATAATTTACAACTGAAAAAAAAACTGAGAGGGTAATATATTGTACCTTTGTAATGTAAATGTACTAAGAATAAAAAAATATAGTTTTTAGGCGGGATTCATTATAAGAAAGTGGAGATTGGATTATTGCGTAATAAAAGTTTTTAATTTTTCTTTGTCTAGTATTACTTCTGAGTTCTAAAAAATACAAGTAACGTTTATCTATTTATCTCTCTCTACTATTCACAACCTTACTAATCAGATCTACTGAAATCCCCCTTCACCTCATCGTATTCTAGCCACTCATACTTTTTTTTTCAATGTAGTCACTCCAGTGTAACGTCGATAGCCCTATTCTACATTATGTATATGCTTCTCTCTTGCCCAACGACAATCAATATCTTTGTTTATGTTCACTGTACCACTGACTGTATTTCAAAATCTTCATTCCCCTTGCTCATTGAGGAAATTAACTATTGTACGTTCCTAGTTCCTACCCATAAAGAAAAAAAACTACATTAATAAGTTCCAGAGGAAAGAAACTACGATCTTAATTCCTACCCATAGAAAAATGAAACTACGATCCTATTTCCTACCAATAAAGGAAAAAAACTACGTTCCTAGTTCCCTCCATAAATGAAAGAAACTACGTTCCTAGTTCCTACTCACAGAGGAAAGAAACTGCGATTCTAGTTCCTACCCATAGAGGAATAAAACTACTTTCCTGGTTTCTACCCATAAAGGAATGATATTACTTTCCTAATGCCTACCCGTAGAGGAGATAAACTACGATATTAGTTCTTATTCATAGAGGAATGAAACTATTACTAACCCATAAAAGAAAGAAACTAATTTCCTAGTTCCTGCCCATAAAGGAAATAAACTACGTTCCTAGCTCCTACCCACAGAGGTAAAAATATATTCCTAGTTCCTCCCCATAAACGAAAGGAAACTACGTTCCTAGTTACTGCCCATAAAGGAAATAAACTACGTTCCTAGTTCCTACCTACAGAGGTAAAACTATATTCCTAGTTCCTCCCCATAAACGAAAGAAACTACCCTGCCCTGATGATGGACACTGCAACGATGTCCGAAACGTTGGCTAAAGAAGGAGGTAGCGCAACACGGCATAACACCCCAAAAACAAATAACGAAAAAGAAAGAAAATACGTTCCCAGTTCCTCCCCATAAGGGAAATAAACCGAGTTCCTGGTTCCTACTTCCTACCCATAGAGGAAAAAAATATATTCGTAGTTCTTACTCACAGAGGAAATAGACTACGATCCTTGTTTCTACCCATAGAGGAATAAAATTACGTTCCTAGTTCCTACCCACAGAGGTAAAACTATATTCCTAGTTCTTCCCCATAAACGAAAGAAACTACCCTGCCCTGATGATGGACACTGCAACGACGTCCGAAACGTTGGCTAAAGAAGGAGGTAGCGCAACACGGCATAACACCCCAAAAACAAATAACGAAAATAACGAAAAAGAAAGAAACTACGTTCCCAGATCCTCCCCATAAGGGAAATAAACCGCGTTCCTGGTTCCTACTTCCTACCCATAGGGGAAAAAATTATATTCGTAGTTCTTACTCACAGAGAAAATAAACTACGATCCTTGTTTCTACACATAGAGGAATAAAATTACGTTCCTAGTTCCTACTCATAAAATAATGAAACTGAGTTCTTAGTCCCTGTCTAAATCCGAGCGTGCTTTCGTCAGCGTTAATTAATTATAACTTGAATTCCGTGGTATTTTTGCTTGGATCGGTTGGAATAATACAAACCACTCTCGTTGGGCCGCCCTCGCCGGTTGTCGAACCCGGAACCAGGCCTCGCGAGCAGCCAGCAGCCAGTCAGCCAGCCAGCCAGCCAGCCAGTGGGTGGGAGATTTTACTTGACTATTGACAATCGCCACCACTCGCAAGGCGACCAGTGCTATATTTGCAGAATGACTTGCTCATTATTATTTTGCCGAGGTTCTTAACGCCCTGTTCAGGTGTCAGATTGGGAGGGAAATTAAGGAAGAATTTTTATAAACAAGTATTTGTTACATTCTAGATTTTTTCTTACTGTTTATTGAAAAATATTGAACAGACAATATCAGGGTCTATGGCATTCCAAATTTCGTTGTTTGGGGATGGGAAAGTGGAATGCTGTGACGTAACAATTGCTACTAGTTATCACCCGGCTTCCCTAGAGTTTGGTAATATTTAATCTTTTTGATCAATTTACCTAGAACAAAAAACTTGTTGCCTTTTTTAGTAGGTATGTGGTTAAAGCACACAAGTTTTTCTACACTGTAGGTCTATTACATCCCTATTTTGATTAATGTTGTGAAGCTGAAGGATACGAATAAGATTGGGAAGTACCTGGCTAATAAGATCTGACTATAACGCCTGTTCAAGCAACTATTCGATGCTTGGTGGATCTCTGTGTTTTTTGACAGCTTATTATCAAAGTTCCCTAACTGAAATGAGGTTGTTGCTTCAAAAATACTGAATTATAGTGTTAAGAGTACGTTGAAAATTATATTCTTAGTGTTATTGGTTAATTACTTACGACGAAGTTAAAAAAAATTGTTTATGTTTAATATATTGACTTGGCTGGTGATCCAAGATTTAAATCTATTTTAATTTAGCGTAATTTGTGATCTGTATGTGGAAGTGCATTGTTTAGCCTTGTTTTAAAGTATCTAAAATTTCTTTGGTCAAATATTGCTCTCTAGCAAAAGAGATAAGTAAGAGATTATGCCCGTTGGATTTAGCCTAGCATCGCGAGCAGTTTGGACTTTGTTAAATTCACGTGTATCTCTGTAATTAAAAATATTTGTAAAGGAAAGTTTTTATTGTGTTGGTGAAGCTGGAACAAATCAAATAGGTGTTATAGAAATCGTTGTGCCTCCCTTACTATCATGGTGATCCAAACGGTGTTAGAAAGAGACAATCCCATGCTTTACATTCAAATCTAAAAGTTAACCGCAAAATAATTAACATGTTCATCTTTATGAAACCAAAATTTTCGACCGAAATTGAAAAAAAATGAAACTTTTAGAATTTTTTATTCATTATTTTTACACGACTATAAATATATATATACTAGCTGATCCGGCGAACTTCATACCGCCTCAGAATCAAAAACTGTTGTCAACTTATTAGCTGAATTGATCTAAATTGTTTCTCCCTGCGTATACCATACCTTGATCTAAATTGTTTCTCCCTGCGTATCCTTTCCCCTCTCGCGTTCCCTCTCCCCACTCCACTTCTCCCCTTCCCCCGACCCGCTAACCCCCCTTCCTGAGTTCCTTTCCCCCCTCCCCCCTCCCCCGGTTCACAGTTCAATATTATACCCCTTACAATATTGCTGCAGTTCTTTCAAAATAGGAGAATTCGTTCCATATAAAATGTATGGGGTAAATAATTTTCTTCGGAGTGAAACACCCTTTACTTTTAGGGGTATGAAAAATAGATGTTGGTCGATTCTCAGACCTACCAGATAAGCACACAAAATTTCATCAAAATTGGTCCAGCCGTTTCGGAGGAGTATGGTAACAAACACCGTGACACGAGAATTTTATATATTAGATATATAAAAGTCAGTTGAAGATAACGTTTATAATATTGCCAAATAAAATATGTATGCGTTTTTATTTATTTTTTGTCATCAGTAATTTTAGCTAGTAAAAACGTAAGGTGAGCCATTTTTAACTTTCATACTACATTTCTATTTATTACATTCAAAATTTTTATATTTCAAAAATTAAATATTTATTCCGATTTATGAAATTGAGAGCGTAAAAACAATTTTTAGTTTTCGAATGCGTTCAGAAATATTACATTTATTTGGATTTTATCTCAAAGCGGAAATATTTCGACCTTACGACAAAATAAAGGTTTTAAATAAAACCATAATTCGTCAATAATGATTAAAATAAGGTCAATCTTGTTTACGTAACGATTAATTTTGTAAAATTTCCTCGCGGTCTGTTTTATTTCAAAGGAGTATTAATTTATTGAAGTGTTTTCGCGTGGGTGACTTTGAGTTGAAAATAAAATTACTTCTTCTGTCATCCTCTCCACAAACTAGAAATGACTCAACATCCAACATTGATTTAATAGGTCAACTCAAACGATTTGATTTTTTTCCTCTAGGAATCTGCCAACCAGATGACTTGGTCACTATTTTAAGGTCCCTCCACACTAAAGTCCAATTTCTTTTTAAAAATTTACGAAGATAGTCAGGTACTTCTTACAAAATTCAGCCGAAGATCAAATTGCCCGTTACAAAATTAGAATTAAAATATTCCAAAATTTAAAAGTAGGTGTATTTTTAAAACTTCTCGGGTTCATTTGTTCGCTTTTGGGTAGAGTTTACATTTTTCTCATAGAAATCGTTTTGTCTCCCTTACCGTCATGGTGAGAAATATTATCTAAATGGCGTTAGAGAGAGAAAACTCCACGCTTTATATTCGAATCTAGAAGTTAAGCACAGAAAAATTAAAATGTGTATCCCTAAGTCAACAAAATTTCCGACCCCAATTATAACATTTATAATATTATAATATTGAAAGATCTGTTTCTGACAAAACAAGAAAATATGCAGATTTAGAAAATGAGATTAAAAGAATTTGGCATTCTCAGACTATAAATTTTTTACCATTTGTTATTTCGGCTACTGGCATTATACCTAGCTCTCTCATTCAAAATTTAGGCATATTAGATTTGTCAAAGAATTTATATATAAAAATGTAAAAATCAGTCATTTTAAATACATGTAGGATTACAAAAGATTTTGTAAATATTTATATTGAGGATCAGTAGGATTTATTGGTCCAATTAGGAGTTCTACCGAGCCGAACCCTCTGATATGAAAATATGGTGACCGGACAAGTCAGAATGAAACCAACTCAGAAAGGTTTTTAAGAGTGATGATAAAAAATGGTTTAATAGGTTAAGTTAGGTTAGGGTTAAAATTATTTTTTCATAGCTTTTAATGACCTTTCTGAGTTGGTTTCATTCTGAGTTGGCATGGAACTGAAAATATCTGGAGTCAGTGAATTATTATGTTGAACTACAACAATATTTTAAATGATATGAATATGCTCAAATTGTCCGACAGAAGAATTTTCACTGACTTGGTATTTCTATATAAAATTCTAAATGATTTAGTTGATAGTCCGATATTGCTAGAATTGATAAGCTTCCGGATTCCACTACGTAATACCAGAAGTCAGGATTTATTTCAGTGCAGAAATTCTGGAACTAACTACCATATGTATTCCTCTTTGCCCAGAATACTAATGGAGGGAAATAATTATACCAAGTCAGTGGACATCTTCAATTTATCTTTAAACAAATAAAAAATACTGTTACTGAGGCAGTTCAGTTATGTACAATAAATACTATATATTGCGTTGCAAAAACCTATTATATTTCTTTGTTAAAGAAATAGTATTTATATATTATTTAATCATAGTGAAATTTGTAAATTTGATACTTATGTAAAAGCCCCGTAAAAGGGCGTAAATAAATAAATAAATAAATTATTTTCCACCTGGTCTCTGGCAGGTTGACATGTTGTTTTGTATTTATTATACTAATATAGTGCAATTGACTAGATGATCATTTGTGGAAAAGTGTGTGAAAGGGTTTAGTTTTTCCTGTGGGGAAGATTTAACCCGGACATAAAATCTGAAGAATACACTGCCTAACAAAATACGTGCTAGTTTTTCTTTTTTATTCGTTATCAGTAAGTTTAGTCAGAAAAAACTTAAGAAGAGCCGTTTTTAAACATTTTTGTATGTTTGCATTCAAAATTTGAATATTCAAAAAATTATATGTTTATTCTAATAATAATTTCATCGCCTTTTTTAAAATAGTTTTTAATTTTGTAATAAGTTTAGAATATAACGTTTTGGATTTTATTGCATAAGGGAAATTTTCCGATCTCGAATATGCCCGAGGGTTAAAATACTTTTTCGATAATATTTCTCGATTAAATTATTCGCAACTTATTTATTTATATTGGTGAAGATTCGTTATGCTCAAATCGTTTATAATATCAAGTGCATTATTCTTTCATTTATATTATAAAACTACCAACATAAATATTCGAAGAATGGTACAGTTAAATATGACCGAATCGGATAGGGACACATTAGCTCAGTTGGTAGAACACTGACCCGGCAAGTCATAGGTCGTGGGTTCGAGTCCCAGATGTGACCGTATCTTTTTCTGATTTTTCAGTTTCAGATTTTCGATTGAGTTTCGCTAATATTTTCTTCATTAATAAATATTACAATTTGAGATTTTACTCATTTTTTTGCGTGAAATAGCAATAACTGCGTTTAGTGACGAGATCTGAATTGCCAGGTACCTACTTCCCAACCTTTCTCTTACATATCTCCTTCCCCTTATAACCCCTTCAGCATCACAACATACCCTACATTATTATGTCATATTATCTCAATGATCGTTGTATATTGTATAATTTAGTTCGTGGCACTTAAAATATGCTTGGAATTCAGATTCCGAACCGAGTCTCGTGCACTGGTGCACTTGCATTGCCTTGTGTGCATTCTACATAATATGTATGCATGCGGTTCCGTGGGACCCGAAGAACATTTGGCAGACACGTGGTCAGCATGTACAAGAATTATTATATCTAGTGTTGTGCGAATCTGTGAAGGCAAATGGCAGGCAATTCACTGTGAATGTCTATGTACTCGTTTTACAATAATTATGTACGTCTACCCTGAGAACTTTCTTTGTTTTTATGTGGCCTTTTGTTTATATATTTTCAATCTTTAAACAGCTGTTTTTCAAGGTTCAAGGATAGTAGAATATTTCATAAACTCATACTTACTGAATATATTAATATTATGGGATAGTTCCGTAAAACATTCGATCGGGCGTTATAAATATTTCACCTAGCGAGCGATTTAGCACTAACAATGTCTCTCTCACAAAAATAAAGTTGGTTGTTTTCAGGTGGAAAAATGTAATAAACAGTAATTGTTGAATGAAACGCTATTAGATAAGCCGCCATAGCTCAGTGGTAGAGCACCTGACCGGCAATCAGAAGGACACGGGTTCAAGTCCCGTTGGCGTCATGTATCTTTTCTCGGAAGATTTTTTCAATGTAGATGAGTGTTTCAGGCTGATAATTATTGCTTATAATAATTATTACCCTTTGTGTTATGCATAAAAATCTTGTCTTAAACATTAGTTTATCAATTAAAAATAATAATTAATAAATATTTGTTATTTACAAATATTTATTAATTATTATTTGGCCGCCGCCCCGGGAACCATTTATTGGATAACAAACACCTCTGCCATAGGTCACCCAAGTGGTTCGCTACGTTTTGTGACTTAGCAAGGGTGTCCGGGTTTATTGGGTTAGGTTTGTCAAGGTCTTGGCGGCCGATGTGTCTGCATACCTGCTGCGTGGCGGGCCGGATTGAGTGACTTGTTCGAGAGATTTTTTGACCTCTCCAGTCAGAATCCCTCGACCCATCGCCTTTCACCACAGTTGAAGTGATGGATTCATGCGTCCGTCACTCCTGGACACACTGACCCCCAGATTCCTACTCACCTATTTCCTTCCCAGAACTTCATCTTCTTCCTTTCCTTGAAATAACCCTCCTCACAGCATCCCCTAAGATTACATAGGCCCTGAGGGAAATTATTTTCCTCATGGCCTCCTGTGTGGAGCTAATGTAAAAAAAATTGAGCATTCCAAAATCTCTGGCTCCAGACAGCTGGGAGCAGTTGGGACTCTTGTGCAATATTCATATAGATGTATGTTTTTGATGAGATTGAATCTGACCTGTTAAATATTATCCGTGCTGCCAATTATTTACATAAATTACCGAGGATGACAATGATGTGTTCCGATTGAACGACTTCTTTATGCATTCAAAAATCAGTACCTATAAAGCTCCTTCTATTTAATAATAAAATTTTAACGGAGGATCAAACGTATTACCATGGAATAAACTGATTTTTCACAAAAACGGTGCTATACAAATCACCAAAATATTATATCATTTACATACAGGATGTTAAGCTACGTACTTGACATACATTTATTTTTTCTACAATCTTACTACTAACTATAGACTAGACAAACTGTGATATCAACTTATGGCGATTCGATCACTGATACAAAACTATATGTACAATGTGTTTGACCAATAAACGTGATGCTGCGAATGTACATATGGGAACGTACCCATACTACGTGACTAGGGATGCAACGATATATTGGGTAACCGATAAATATCGATATATCGACCCCTGAAAATATCGATATTTATCGATATCGAAAAACTCAATATATCGTATAGAAATATCGAAAAAAAAATCTTTTTTCCAAGGCAGAAGCCACTATAACTCAAAGCAGAAACCGGCTACAAGGAAGCAGACTGTCAAAGTTACTATTTAATACATAGTTAATTAACAAATAGTTACGATAGTTAATACAACATACTGGAATTAATATATTTTTTAAGTAAATTTATTAAAACAAAAACAGATTTTATATACCTATCGAAATTTTGTGATTATTCACATAATTTAAAACTACATCGCATTTTTATAAGCTTTAAAAAAAAGAAGAAATATCAATATCATCGATATCGATATTTTTAAAAACCTTGCATCCCTATACTTGACCAACTTTTTGCAATTTTTAACACCCTCCCGGTGACTAAAAACCTAAGCCCTCCGCCGCTCATTGTGACCAAGCGTGGTATTTTGAAGACCCCCCCTTTGAGCGGGTCACGTAGTATGAGTACGCTCCCTATGCAGTTGTATAGTGAACCCGCGGTAATCCGGTCTAATCCGGCGCCCCCTGTAATCCGACACGCCTATAACTGTTGATTGTACATAATATTTCGACAAATCTTCACTAATATAATGCATGATTGGACAGGTTGTAACTGTCAAATGTACTAAAAATATCCTGTGAAACACTTTAGTTCATGTGTACATTTGTTTGAACATAATTATTTCCTAACATAAATAAGTTTAGTAATTATTTTTTGTAAGTTCTGATGATATTATTTTTATAATTAAAATATTAGCTCTTCATTACCGTACAAATTATGTACTACGATTCGTAGTTAAAATAGATTCCTTGATTTGGAATTTGTCAGATTACAAGGTACCTACTCTTATTCAAAAAATTCCGGAATATAGAGGGTCTTAGGTAGTACTCTATAATCCGACAAATTCGACAATCCAACATCGCCCTGCAAAACGTTTGTCGGATTACCGCGGGTCCACTGTTTTATTATTTATTTACATTTTGTACAGGCAGAAAATAGGAGGTCATTTGTCATTTGATATTAACACTGTTAATTATTTATAGATAAGATAAATTTAGATACAGTTTGCACGTAGTGAGAACACGTGTTATTGAAAACGATATTATTTAATCTTAATCCAAGGATATTAATTGGTAACAACTCTCCATTGTACTGGACTGTTAGTCTTGCTTCTTTGTACAAATTTTTATTTCAAGATATGAATCGCCTTGAGTAAATAAAAAGGACCAACAAAAAACTAGAGATGTGAGATATTTAATGAGGGTGTATTAGTTGGGTTTGACCATACTAGTAATTTTGAAGAAATGCCCACATGGTTTTAAGATGGTCGTAAAAACAACTAGACTAGTAAAAAGGCGTCCACCATAACAAATGTTGCTCTAAAAACTACAGCAAAAAATACTCCAAAAGCACAATGTGACATTTCACGGGCAGAGGGACTATCGTAAACAAAGCTTTAACATCTGGCACATGCAGAAATTCTGTTTGACCTTTTCTTATAATAGTAAAAATAAAAAAAAATATTTATAATTTTGTCTTCTTATATAAAAAAATTAGGTATTAATGTTTGAATCTATTTACGTTTTATTATTACATATTGTATCGGCACTGACTGGGTTGAGATACAGGGTTATTTAAGTCGATGATTTGAGATTTGATTTTACGGTCGAAGGTATTATAGTGATTATTTTTTGGGTTTTATGTCGTGTTGCGCTTTGTCATTTTTTAGCCAATGTCTCGGTCAGCCTTTCATTCTCCACTAATGTAAAATAAATCACCAGGGCGATGCTGAGAGTACTTGCCACTCTGCAAGGAGGTGCAAATATGCTTTGTATTGACTCTGAAGACTCTGTGGCAAAGCTGTAAGCTCAGTTTTTGAAGTAAAACTCCTATAGAACCGCTATGATTTGGATTTCGGATGAAACGGAAATTACGCTGGTCTGCGCTCATTGGTCGCTTTGATTATGTCCTCACTTTTCAAGTATTGGTTGAGATTGTTTTGGTAAAGTTTCGCTTCTACCACGTGAAAACTGCATTTGATTTTTTTTAACGTAAGCTCCACACAGGGGGAAAATATGAGGAAAATATTTTCCTTCACAGCCTATGTTATCTTTGGGGAAGCTGTGTGGAGATAATTTTTAAGAAACGGTATCAAGAAGTGACGGACGGATGAATAGCGGTGTAAGGCGATGATCCGAGAGAGTCCTGTTGGAGAGGTCAAAAGGTCACCCTCAATCAGTCTTCCCGGATCCTGCCTGCCACATAGCTTGTGGGCAGATACATCCACCGCTAAGACACGGACAAACCATGAGCCATGAATCCGGGCACAGATGCTAAGCTACCAAACGTAGCGAACCACAGAGGTACCGATCATCCAATAAATGGTTCCGGTACCCATACTTGCCTCCCAAATTGAAAATTATTAATTGGGTATTGTATAATCTAACTAATTTAGAATTCATTTTCTTCTAAGAAACATCAAATTTGACCCGTGCTTCAAAAATTAAAAGAAATTTAAAGAAGTTTGACATTTTTCAGATGAATTTTGAAACAGGTAATTGGATTAATTTAAGCTTTTCCTCCCGTTTCCATTAAGTATAATTAAAATAAAATTGTTAATTACTTTACAAAAAATATAAGCGTAAACTACCAAAAAATGTGTTTTACGTATAAGAAACACCTTTTAAAAAATATGATTTTAGGGTTAAACAATTATCTGTAACGGTTTCCATTGATTAAGTTTTTTTTTAATTAAAAAATATTTAAAAATAAATTAAAACAATTTTTGCGCCTAAAATTGTGACCTCCAGCCATTCGGACTAATTTGTACGCTTTTCGGAACAACTCATATAGGTCTCATAGAAATGGTTGTGTCTCTCTTACTATAATAGTTAGAAAAATTATATAAACGGTGCTAGGAAGAGAAAACACCACGCTTTACATTCAAATTTAAAAAATAACACAAAAGAAGTGAAATATAAATACTTACGAAACCAAAGATTCGGATCGCAATTTGAAAACAATTTATAAAATTTTGGTAATTTTTTGAAGGTGATTATTTTTACATGGAACCTCAAAAAAGTGAGGTGACAATAACGTTTAATACATTTGTCTAATAAAATATGTAGATATGTGTTTTTATTTTTTTTCGTTATCAGAAATTTTTGTTGAAAAATACGTAAGGTGGGCCATTTTAAAAACTTTTTATGTTTGTATGTAAAATTTTTGTATTTCGGTTTATAAAATTTGAAAGCTTATTTTATCTCCTTTCAAAAGCAATTTAGGTTTTGGGATTAGGTTTTGACTCTATGTTCAGAAAAATTACATTTATTTGGTTTTTTTAGCAAAGGGGAAATATTTTGACCCTCGAACAAAATATGGTCGAGACCTGAGGGGCTGGACTCTGTTTGCCGAGTGATTTGTATGCCAATTACCTACATTCGTAGCGATATAAGGCACACTAAGAATACATACATTTTTCTCTTATTTCAGAAAATGTATCTCCTCGACATCATCAAACAGTATTAATAGCCTTGCGTCTGTCGTACACACTTGATTCACAAATAGATACATTCGAAAGTGCTGCCATCTATATTATTAATACGCCAAAAAAGCTGCTTTTGTAATTCGGTTTCGAATTCAGAATTCGTAAAAGGATGGTGCCACTTACGTTAGTAGGGCGCATGGGGACGTGTCCCGCTAGAAATAAATATCTACTAAGGATTTTTTAGAATTTGATTATCTCTCCGCATATGGAAAGATCGACGGTAATACTTAGAATTGTGAATAATAGTATCACGCGGCTATATATTACAAACGACGTCATTGCCTGTCGCGGTTACTTTGTCTCGGTGACTAGCTGTCACTGGATCACAGTAGATCCGAGGAACCGGCTATTTTCGGAACCGGTTCACATCTGCCCTGATGATGGACACTGTAACGCTGTCCGAAACGTTGGCTAAAGGAGGAGGTAGCGCAACACGGCATAATACCCCAAAAGGAAATAACCATACGGTTCCTATCGAATTTATAAAATGGTCACTAAAACTCAAACAAGAAGCCGAACTAAAAGCCGCCCGCAGGGCCTAATAGTAAAAACCTACGGAGCGGTTTTTTAACTGCTAGTTTATTCTATTATGCTATATTTTGTATAATAACAAGAAGAGTTGACGGAACTGTATTCCAGTTGAATCATAATTCATATGAATTGATTCGGTGAGGACGGCTTGACATCAGTAGGTACAGCGTTATTTTCGATCACCCCAATCAGGTCCCGAGATTCGGCGAGAATGTATAATGAATCCGGTCGAGAGGAATCAGTTGGGCTGAATTGCATAACCCCTTTACCCCTCCCCCCACATTGCACCCCACCCACTCACACTGGTCACGTGGTCGCGGAGATATCCGTACCAGCCGCCGGGTACAGGGGCGAATCTTCCTCTCCTCTTTTTATAATAATAATAATAATAATATTTGGCTAATTTATATAGCGCCGTTTTTGTGAAAAATCACCTCAAGGGCGCTGTACAAATAAGTATTTAAAGGAATTAATATTACTGGCTTACAATTAAGATTTACAATTATAACTAGTGACAACTAAAGTACACCTCGACTTACGGCATTTATTATTTTAAAATTTTTATTCAAATTGTAATATTTAATTAATAAAAACAATAATATTAGCTCCCAATCTAAAATTTGGAAATAGAAAAATCAGAAAAAAATACGGTCACATCTAGGAAACGAACCCAGGACCTTAGCCTTGTCGGGGCAGAGCTCTATAACTAATGGTACCCTGTCCACTTCGGTCATATTTAACATCCACTAAGAACTACCAACATTAACTTAATTTCCTAAAGCATATTTTTATTATAACAAAAAACACATAAATTTGTTTAAGACCACTTTTATTTTAAACACTCTACCGGTTTCAGAAGCACCCTTCCTTTGCTAGGAAAATTATTATAACTGATAAGTTATAAATATTCTCCTGACGAAGGAGGGGTGCTTCTAAAACCAGTAGAGTGTTTAAAATAAAAGTGGTCTTAAACAAATTTGTGTTTTTATTTATTGTAAATTATGGCGAGCCACAAAGTTAATGCTTTTTACAAATACATATTTTTATTGGCTGCTATCTTTATGCATGACTGCAGGAAATTGTAATTTGGGAGGCGGGTTGGGTACCATTATAGGATAACCAACACCTCTGCCACAGGTCACCCCATGTGATTTGCTACGTTTGGTGACGGTTGCGTCTGCCTACCAACTGCGTGGCAGGCCGGATCGGGAGAGACTGCTTGATTTTTTTTATCGCTCCAGCAGAACTCTCTCGGAATATCGCATTGCACAGCAGTGAGAGGGATTGATTCATACGTCCATCATTCCTGGACACACTGACCCCCAAATTCCTACCTGCATCTAATACCTTTTCCTTCCCAGGGCTTCCTCTCCTTCCTTTCCTTAAAATAACCTCCACGCAGCATCCCCAAAGATGACGTAGGCCCTGAGGGGAATTTTCTGAAGGGCCTTATGTGTAGAGCTAATGTAAAAAAAGTCTCATCTCGTACTAAATGCTAACTAGATAGTGTCTTATGCCGGCGCCAAACAGAAGTTCAAAGAAGTGATCACTTCTTTGAAGACTTTGCTCACACTTTGGTCACATATTGTTGTATCTGCCAGATATGTGTTCAAAGATTTGATCACTTCTTTGAGCTCACAGTTTTCAAACAGACTTCACATAACATGGACGACGATTTGGTCGACACAGTTTATTGTTTCGATGTTATTTCGATTTTTATGCCCTTTACATTTCGGATCCCATATATCTGGCTCTCCTTGCATCAACTCTATAAACTCGAAAAGGCTCTCATTATTCCACTCCATCGTTAGTTCGTTTGGTTGTTTACGCACAATCGACATGTCTCCACGGCGATCCTCTCCTAACTGGGCTTCGCGCAGTGTGGCAGGCACGCAAACATTTTGACTTTGATCCCTTTGATGTGCGCTAAAAAACCGATACTGAACGGCAAAGCGCACTTAAGAGCTCGTTCACATTGAGCATATAAATATAAAAGATCATAGCACGCCACTTATCGCTCTCCATACAATCCCTTCAGACCGTTCACACCTGAGCGCTTTATGCGCACATCAACCATAGACAATGCACATCTTACGCCGTAATCGCTCCTGAGGCGATATGCCAACAGTTAAGCGCCCCCCACTCCGACGAAAACAGGAGAGGGGGTAATTTTAATTACGGATCTGCCAAGACCGGTGGGTGACAGACGTCAAGTTCATAGATTCAGTACAAAAAATGCGCACTCCGTGGCCGCTCGCTAAGTCAACTGACCCCCTCTCCTACCATAGGAAGAAATATTTTATCTGCGCTGTGTGAACGGCACGAAACATAAGCGCTCGCGGTTCAACAGATACCTGCTAGCGGTTATATTAGATGTCTGAACACCCCTTAAGTGATCAAATATGTGACAACGGTATCAAAAGCCAGTGCCACACATGTTAACACTTATTTGATCACTTCTTTGAATTCCTGTCTGGCGCCGGCTTTAGATAAATTTACCCATTTTTATTTTATATTCTGTATTTATGTCTCTCCTTCATTCCATAATTATCGATACCTACTCTCACGGTATTTATGGATTATTTCTTTCTTATAATTTTACGGATTTTAGGCTTTAGAATTTTTATTTCTTGACGAGCTGTTACACACAGAATTTGAACAATTCATCAAATAGACACTCCAACAAGGAATCACAATTATATTCTCCCGTTCGTCGTATACAGAATTTGGGTAATTATTGTAAGGATGTTGTTGATATATTTATATTTAATGTATAAATCACTAAATATTACTACTACTACTTCTGCTTCGACTTACTTAATTTATTTATTGTACTATTCCTAATCCACTATTTTTTCCATTTTGCGTGGTGGAGTAGATATTTTGCTCATTTAGATGTTATTTGTGTTAAAAAAATAAACGTGTAATAACGGAGCTGGGCGTGAAATTCAAAAATAAAATAAAAATATCAAGATTTATATTCAAGTTTTGTGAAAGTCCTATCCAATCCATCCTATCCTACATATTATAAAGTAAAGTCCCCCGCGCCGTCTTTCTGTCTGTCTGTCTGTCTGTTCGCGATAAACTCGAAAACTACTGAACGGATTTTCATGCGGTTTTCACCAATAGATAGAGTGTTTCGTGAGGAAGGTTTAGGTATGTAATTTGTCAAGGATTTATGTAAGTTAGTTGAAAAATAACGATAATTGTTAGAAGTGTCGGAAAAAAGTCCAGCCGCCTGGTAGCTTTCATCGAAAACGCTGCTTAATCCTTTTGGGATATAACAAAACAATCTATAGTCCTATCGCCTGGCATGTTATTATCAAAGTACCTTGAAACAATCGGCCCGTGATGAAATAACAACAGAACTTTAAAATTTGATGAATTGTTCGTATTATATGGCGAACTCGACAATTCCTAAACAAATGATATGGACGTTTTTATTGTAACAATTTCCACGATTAAAATATACTTTTTTTATATCAACAATTATTTATGATAGTTTCAGTAAATTATTGTTATTAATTAAATTTATCCAACTGTAAACCTCTGTAATGCAGGAAAATATTTTTATTAACCTATTGTTTATGACTAACCCTTGTGTAAAAAAATGTAAACGTTATGTGCCAAATGTAAAATCCCTATGGGCGTAAAAAAGAGTAAATAAATAAAATAAAAATTCTGTTAAATAACGCGCGTCCTTACAGCATATAATCTCATTCAAAACTAATGAATAAGTGTCATTTTTATGATGGATTTCCTATTCATAGTGGTGATGCCCAGCATTTTCATTTACACGGCGAACATTTTTATATGATAATATTGAAAAATCCGTGAACCTAACCTCAAATCTATCTCAAAAACTGACACTATTCTGTACTAACTTTCCCGCCAAAGCTGTTTTCCCTCCAATAATCGAACTGTCAAAACCAACTCCCGCGCTTATGTTTCGAACACTTCAAAAATTGTACACGCTAAAATCTACGGGAAAATCTTTCAATCCTAAAAATACCTACCCAAATTCATTACAGTTTTATAAGAACATTTTGAATCTAGTCTTTTTTACCTGTCAAAACTAATTTACTGTATATGTTATGAAATAGTAACGATTTCTATTAATAGTTTTATGATTGTAATGTTATTCCATTCCTCTCTGTTATCCGGGGCTTTGACTTGAACTGTAATATTATGTTAATTGATAATAATTGGTTTTGCAAACTGCTATAAAACACATTAATGTATTTTCCTCGCACTTCTTCAGTGGCGGCCCCCATTTCTTCTAATTCGTAGAACAAAAATATTATTAAGAAAATTGATTGCCAATTTTAATCGCTTTAAAGGTAAGTAATTATATTTTTCTTACAATATTATTTCCGAATGCGAGGTAAGTCTGTATTTTTGTCGTTGTTAGAATTAGAAGACCTACGTACCAATTCGTTTAGTTTAGAAGGTATGCCAAGATATAAATGAGATCCTCGAGGCGTGATCGTGAAAGAAATATGGAATTTGCAAAGAATGCAAGACTGATGTATAATGCGTAAAATTAAGAATGGGACGCTTAGATTATTTGGGCATGTAGAAAGCGAATGAACGAAGATAGCAGTGTAAGGAGAATATATGACAAATGTAAATAGTAGAAGAAGATTAGGACGTCCGAGGACGACATGGCGAACAAGTGAACGAAATACCTACGTGTTTCAAGAGTCAGAATAACAGTATGTATGTATAAGACTATGTATGAATGTGAGTGAAGCAACGAGTGTATACCAAACCGAGTTGTTTGGGGTCCGTTATCGCTAAGTTTTATTTCTAATACGACATTAAAAAAATGACTTGATATCTGCCTACAATACACGACATCTTTTTTCAGCCCGATTCCAATTAGAGACCAAAGTCGACATTTTTCGCTTTAGGCGATCGCTATCTACAATTTCAGTTGGCATCACAGCATGGTGTTCATATGTTGTTTGATGATACAATTGAAATCGTAGATATGAAAATAGAGATGAAAATAGCGATCGCGTAAAGTGCAAAATGTTGACTTTGGTTTCTAACTGGAATCGGGCTGAAAAAAGAGATGTTGTAAAACGGCCATTACTATATTAGCACGATATTAAAATTAGGTTTTATTTCTAACAGATATTTGCTGCGGTATGTGAGTCTGCATATCGCATATACATTATACGTAAAAAAGTATTTGTTTTCATATTCTACGGGGGTAATTAAATGGATATTTAAGAGCTTCATAAGTCAGTTTGACGTATTGCTATTTGAAAATAGTTGTGTTGCGCATTAAATTCCTGATGGAATCCAATATGAAAAGGCTGTGGCAAATTTGAAGAAGCCAGATAGCATTATTGCTGCCACAATTAAATAACTTTAAAATTATTACAATTAATTATAATTAATATGTTTACAGTTGTACAAATATCATATTTATCTATATGTAAGTGACATGTTCACATCATACAATTATTATGAAAGATTATTATGTAATACTATAATGTTAAATATAATTGATAAATATTTTCAGACAGCTGTCACTGGCCATCTTCAGCGCTATAAATGTGACAGTGGAGATATGAGGTCAAAGGTGGACTTATCCAAATGAATTGCGGAAATTTTGCAGTATCAGCTGCCAACAGCAAACATGTTCTTATCGCAAGTCAGATTATTGCATTACCTTCTGCAATTTCCCCCATTTCTTATCATACGTATGCACGATTCCAAATTAAATTTTCTTTCACACTTTAACCCCTCGGGCTAATTTGTTCGATTTTCGGAACAACTCGTACACGTCTCATAGAAATCGTTGTCTCCCTTACTATCATGGTTAGAGATATGACCCAAACGGCGTTAGAAACAAAAAACACCACGTTTTATTTTCAATTAAATCTAAAAAATAACCACAAAATAAATAAAATGTACACGTTTATGAAACGAAAGTTTTCGATCGCAATTTGAATAAAAATTATGAAACTGGGAATTTTTTATCAATTATTTTTATAACAAACTACAAAAAAGTGAGTAGACAATATAGTTTATAATACATTTGTGTGCGTGTGTGTTTTTTCGTTATCAGTAATTTTAGTTAGAAAAAACGTAACGTGAGCCATTTTTATTTTTAAATTTTAAATTTAAATTTTATATTAAAAAAAATATAATTAGGTAGGTATATATTTATTTTGAATTATAAATTTTGAGAGCGTATTTCATCTTTTTTCGAAAACAGTTTTTAGTTTTCGAATGCTTTCAAAAGTGATACGTTTTAAACATCTACCGGATCTGCTGGATCTGCCCTGATGATGGACACTGCAACGATGTCCGAAACTTTGGCTAAAGAAGGAGGTAGCGCAACACGGCATAACACCCCAAAAACAAATAACGAAAAAAGCTTTCAGAAATATTAAATTTTTTGGATTTTATTGCAAAGCGGAAATATTTTGTAATTTTTTTGGCCAAAAAACGCCTGAGGGGTGTTAATAGAGTTACTAATAAAGGATTTTAAATGCTTGGCTTCATTCGTCGTAATGGCAGAGATTTTTAAATTATTTCAACATTCAAAATTATATTCTTTTCTAGTTCGAAGTAAAGTGGAATATAATTCTTCTTTTTGGTCCCCTCAGTTTAAAACCAACTCCGATTCCATTAAAAAGCATTCATCATAAATTGCTAAGATACTTTAACTATAAACTCGTTCTACTCATAGAAACAATAAATTACAAGCACTTGATGAAAGAATTAAAATTATTTAAACCCGATTTAATATAATATTTATATTTATACTCGATCTAAAATTATTTTAAATTACAACAACATATCAGGACTGAGTTGTTTAGATACTCGCTTGTACCTAGATTGAATGCAGATAGCAATATTTTCTCAAAAGTAGTATATGTATTCAACTAGATTAATTGACATTCTTTTTCGAAATCTGAGCTTGGGGTGTTTCAACGTCTGTCTTCTTTGATTCTTGACCAAATTGACGATTATCGCGTTTTCACTCTTGACATTATTTACCCGGCCCGTTTCAAATTTTGATTTTGCGGTGTATTTCATGCTACTTTGTTGAGTTTTAAGTATCATGGAACCGTATTTATATGTAGGAAGGTGTACACGTTTTATTACATACATTTTTAAATCGATATTTAAGGTAATTTGGTTGCGGACCGTAGGTAGTATTACCGCATCCTGGATGACTGATTCGTTGATAATTAATGCTATAATTATAAATATACTGACTGCAGATAGAAATGAATGAATTCACGATAAGGAGTAATCTCTAATCTCTTACAAATATCAGGTCTTATCGAATTATTTGTTTAATACATCCGGTTAATAAAATCAATCAATAATTATTAATCTTTATCGTAAAAATATACTATAATTTATTGAATGTCATACGGTGAAATTAAGTTATATAACGAAAACCCACGTAGAGATAAAATGATAAATTTGGGGAATCCAAAAAATAATCTAATCTATTCGAAGGTAAATAAATCATTTTAATTAGAATCTTGCTTGTGTAGTGGTTAACTCGTTGGAATAAAAAAAGATTATTTACGTACATTTTTAACGCTTGACGTTTGGTTGCAAATTAAAAATAAAATATATATATATATATATGTAAAATGTAAAGTATCTACCTACAAATGGTATAGCTTATAGCTTATAGGTACATCCAATTTCCTACAATAAACCGGTTGCGTATTTACAATCCCTACCGCGTTTCAGTCGCTTTAAATTTTCAATATCAAAATTTAAATATTAAGAAATAAAATTATTAATTTCTAATATACACATTGGAAAGATTATTTTATCTAGATTTTAGAACAATTTTTGTTTTTGCAAAGTGATAAAGAATTATCAATATAGAGGTGTATTTACAATATATGGGAATAATATTAAAATTTAAATATTTAGAAATAAAATTATTAATTTCTAATATACACATCAGAAAGATGATTTTATCTAGATTTTAGAACAATTTTTGTTTTTGCAATGTGATAAAAAATAACCAATATAGAGGTATATTTATAATGTAAATTGTCGTTACCGCGACTGAATCGGTATAGGTTTTGTAAATACTCAAACCGGTTCCATGCCAACTCAGAATCAAGTCAACTAAACACTTCTTTGAAAAGTTACCTAACGTTACCCCATTTAAGGCGATCCAATAGTTCAGGAAAAAATCGAAATCGTAATTCACGCCCTTTATGAGAGGAGTTTAAAAATACTTGAGAAAAAGCTTTTGGAAAGGTTGGGAAAGGTAATTGAGAATTTTTTTACAGGTTGATTTCGTAAAGGCTTGTAAAAAATATTAATTCCTGTTTTACGCATTGTTTATTGTAAGAAAACTGAAATTTAAAATTGATTTCACGAAACTAAGCGACGCGGAGTCACACGACTGTCTCCCGCGCCGGTCGGGGCGTGACTGATACGAAATAAGTGTGCCCATGCCATAAGGATCACTTCAAGAATCCAAATTCGTAGAGTGCGGGCCGTATTGAATGATTTTATTTTATTTTGTGAAGTTCGGGCGTAAATATCAATTTTTTTTGCGATTATTATAAAAGAAACTAAATTTGCCACATTATACAATAAAACCAAATTTGAAAATTGACTTGAAATTTTTTTTTATAGACCTTATACTTTATTTTGTTTATAGGCTTATTAAAAGACTTATAAAAAAAATTACCGATATTTTTAAGGGCCAAGGTGTGTTCTACACGCAGTATTTAATTGAAGCATCTATAATACTTCTAAGCCATCAAATTTTCAAAACAAAAACATATGATTTTGTATGATTTTGCATTATTTAGTATGGCTTCATCATATCACTTTTAAGGAGGTGTTGAGTTGATTTCATTCTGAGTTGTCCGGTCACCAATAAACAATAAATATGTATTATCGTGTATAAAAATGTGTATGTGGATATCACTAAGTGTAAATACACTTAAATCGCTAGACTTTATAACGGTTTATTTCTATAACTAAGAATATTTAATGACAGTGGGTCCCCACTCGGCATAATTTTTTACAATATAAAGTCAATTTTGGGAAAATACGGATTACCTGCTTACACAAAATATAACCAAGGATGTACCGCCGAATAACAAAACTATAAAACATATTTTCATTCAAATGCACTACTTGCCCTACTGTACGTTCCAGTGCCAGTATAAGTACAAAAAAATCGATATTGTAATAATAAATTCGTTGGATGTCCATGCCAACTTATTATAAACTAGCTGACCCGGCCACGCGTTGCTGTGGCTAATAAAACACTTTGTAAAATCCAACCTTTCTAACCACCGCCGTCTTTGAGTTCATCGCGAAGAGATCATCAGTGCGGTTTGCACGTGAGGTAGCTCGTCTCCCATTTGATTGACTTCGACGATCTATGTCAGCTCGTCTTTTCTTGGCATATTAAAACAGTAAATAAAGTTCTCACGCACTGACAAACTGACGATAGAAGATTTTAAATGGTAACAGAATGACAGGTAACATTTGACAGCGACTGAAATATGACAATCAGAATTTTTTTTTTGCATTCCAATTCTAGATTACGTTGTGCTTCTGAAAGTAGGTAGAACAGTAGAACTGTTTATATGAGAAAATGAAATTTTTGTTTTTACTATCTTCCTCACAATTTTATCATATTATCTCACCGTTTAAACCTTCCCTGGACTACGATAAACATTTCAAAACAAAAATCACCTTAATCGGCCCTGCCGCTCTCGAGTTTTAGCGAGACAAGCGAACAGCAATTGATAAGAATAATAAGATAAGAAGATATAATGTGTATAGAAAGCTATCCGTAAAAGATAGATATATGCCTTCGCGGACTTTTTTGTAGATCTATAAAAGAGGAATATCCCACCATTAATTGTTTTGTTATATCCCAAAAGGATTAGGCGGCGTTTTCGATGAAAGCTACCTGGCGGCTGGACTTTTTTCCAACACTTCTAACAATTATCGTTATGTTTCAACCAATTACATTAACGTACATTAACATTATTGAAGCATGATGTTATATCGTTAATAAATAGTGAGAAGAATACAGGACCTAAATGGCTACCTTGCGGTAGGCCGCTAGAGGCGTAGAATTCTTTAGATTTTTCGTTTTAACTTTTATTAATAGTTTTCTGGTAGTTAGATCAGATAATTAGCGAACCAAGTTAGCAATTTTCCTTGTATTCCTAAGGCTTTTAGTTTATGAAGAAGTAATTCATGTGATATATTAGTGAATGCCTTCGTGAAATCTGTATATATACTATTGACTTGATTTTTAAAAATAAACGCATCGGTAGTGTAATTTTGACATTTGTGGTTGTCGAGCTACCTTTTACCTGATTGGATGCACATGATACGGGTAATTTTTGTGCTCAAAGGGATGTTTTGTTTAAAATTTACGAAACGTAGACATTTTCTTTGAATTCTTTCAACATTATGAATATGAATGTTGTGGAAGGGCGACCAGACTACGGAGTTATGTTCTATTAGGCTTCTAACGAGGGATATGTAAAATAGTTTTACAATTTGTAACGATTCAAAATTTTTTATCTTTCTTAATATAAATCCTAATGTTTTTATATCCTTGTTTACAATTTAATGAATGTGAGTCGTGAAGTCTAGTTTCATTTATTTTATTTTCATAGATTCGTGAACACGAAAATCTGTAATAATAAGCATGACTGAATTATCAGATATGTGTTTGCTTTGGATGACTTCATCGTTATGCACGCTAAAAACCTGTTGCCTTCGGGCACTGCCCGTGCTAAGGAACAATTTGATCATGTAACGCACCCCCAAATATTAGACCACTGTAAAAATAATCAACCTAAAAAAATATCAATTTTTATTAGAATAATAAAAAATAACTTTTTAAGGTTATTCCCATCATTGTAATATATCATTGAAGAAGAAGAAAATGAAAAAGAATAAGACATAGAAAAGTAAAAAGGTGACGGTTGCAACTGGGACTCGAATCCAGGATACGAACTATTTTTTTTTACATGAACTCCACACAGAGCCCAATAATTTCCCTCAGGGCCTATGTCATCTTTGGGGATGCTGTGTGGAGGGTTTTTTTTTTAGGAAAATAAAGGAGAGGAGAGTTCTGGGAAGGAAAAGGGTTTAAGGGATGGGTAGATCTGGGGTTCGGTGTGTCCTGGTCATCCGCCTCCAAGACCCAGACAAACCTCACCCCATGAACCCGGGCACCCCTGCTAAATCACCAAACGTAGCGAACCACTTGGGGTGACCTATGGCAGAGGTGTTGGTTATCCAATAAAGGTTCCCGGGGCGGCGGTACCCACTCCCGCCTCCCAAATTGAATCTACGAGAATATGTATAAACCAGTCCTTTGAACATTGTGATCATTCAAAACATAAGGAAAAAATTGTTAGTTCTGAATTTGGAATATGAGATTGACAAAAATGACTTAAAAATAAGAGGTCTAAATGGCCGACTTGTTTTAGGCGCTTGTCTCGGTAATACGAGAGATATCCCGGGTTCGAGTCCCACATGCTACTGGACTGACGACTGTTACCTTTTTTTTTTTTTTTGTGCGTGTTGTAGTTTCTCATGTTTTGGATCTGCTACCTTCGGATTGTTAGTCTAGACTACTTACCACCTACTTCCTCAAATTTCTTATCTCCACGGCTCTATCACTTACCTTACTTATAACAATGCCGCAGGTAACTCCGTCAAATCTTCCTTCTTTCTCGCAAGTGAAACAGATAACAGAAAGAGAGATTACAACTTTCAACTAGTACTAGCTCTCGGCGGCAGGACCATAGCAATAGCAGCAGTAAGCAGGTACGGGTACGGGCATACCCTTGCCTGACCCTGTGTCCCAAACCGGTCTTGTGATATTATTTCTGATATCATTTGCATACAATGGGACAGCGCGCTCGTTCATTCTCTTTCTCCCATACTTGTTTGATTTACTACGTACGATGCCAGCGATTTAAAACTTGCTAAACGGTCTTTCTTGCACGCAAGGTGACTCATCACAACACCAAGACAAAATTAATGTCTGCAGATTGCATAAGTCAGGCTCTCGATCCATCGCCTTGCACGGCCGTGGAAGGAATGGATGATACTGATTCCCAGATTTATACCACCCCTCGTACCTTTTTCCTTTCCAGAACTTAATTTCCTTCCCTTCCCCTAAATAGACCCTCCACACAGCATCCCCAAAGGTGGCACAGGCCCCGATGGAATTGGTTTTACTCAGGGCTTCCTGGGTGGAGCTAATGTAACAAATATTTCATAAATATGAAAATGAAAAAAATATTTCGGCAAAATACGGCATGTGCGAAGTCGGGTAGTGCCAGTCATGAAATAAAATTAACAGTTAATTTTCCTTAATACTAGGTGTTTGACTATTTGTATAAATTTATTGAAATGTAATGAAATAGTAAAAAAATCACAAATAAAAACCATGGCAGGTTATAAGTACACATCAAACGATCCAAAACACCGTTATTGCTTTTGATTTTTTAAACATGCCCAAACAACTTATCAGTGGGCCATTTTCCTTCAAAACTTAACACAAGGCTCACCTTTAACACTCCAATTCAATGATTCACAGCATATCGCTTCATCCGAGCTGAACCGCAAACCAGACTGACGAAACACACACAGTTAAATCACTGAAAATAGAGAGAGGAACGGAACAAAAATGGACCAACTATCAACCAAACCAACAAGACTTTTGCAATGTTTCAAACTGGACCTTCTAGCAAAGTGTTCGGACACTTTTGCCGGGGTCTTTAAAACATTCTGAAATGTATCAGTCTGTAGTAGTACACATAGTAAAATAATTACTCAAAACAGATAAAGGAACTGAACAAAATGGGCAAATGGTCAACAAATTAAGGATAATTTGCACTGTAAAATCTGGACCTTTCGGCAAAGCGTTTGGGATTTTTTTGATACAGGTCGTAGCATTTTGAATGCATCTGTCAATTATAGTATATATATTACAGCAAAAAATGGATCTACCATCAAACAAACCAAGAAAAAATTGTAATTTTTCAAAATGGACCTTCCAACAAAGTGTCCAGATATTTGTGTTGTACCTTTGTAGCATCCTGAAACGTATCAGTCATCAATTCTGCATAATTTGACGGGTATCCCCATCACCAATAGTGGGCATCTTTATCCTTTTTGCATTGTCCAGTTCACAGTTGTTAACTATTGTCCATGCTTCGCTTTGATCTGATTGTTTGATTGTTCCCGCTCTATTATTTTATTCTGATGCGTGTGCATGATTGTTTTTAATGTATGCGTCCACGGCCTTTATTGCGGATTATAGCCGGATGTTATGTCACCCCCTGTGCAAGTCAGCAAGTCTTTCACTATTATATCTGTTCAATTACGTATTTGAACCGCAGCGAGGCTTGTTTCAAACGAATCTATGCACTTGCGTCATGTTCTGTTGAGTCAACAGTTTGTCCAATACCGTTTGGTTTTTCTTTTTGGGGATAGAGGCGTTGTTAATGATTCCAGCTGGTCTCGCCTACTCTGTGTTTTGACATTGTCCATCCAATGAATAGAGCCAAGTTACCGGTGTTTTGTGTACACCGCGATTAATCTACACGGAAGTTTGGCTGTCCACAGTCCGCGGCAGCTGTCGAGGAATTTGGGCGCTCGTGCTGATGAAGATTCGAGTAATGGAGAGGTGTTGAAACCGATGGCGCCAATGAGATCCGCATTCAGACGCCGTTCATTGATCTCCCAACTGATCTACACCCACCCGGCTTTATTTTATTTGGACTCTACTCGTACTTGACCACTTCGAGATTAGTATATTATTATTCGTCGTCACAGCGGATTTTCGTGTAATTAATTCCGCCGGAGCTTTTAAAAATACAATTGGCTTCGTCCGTGTACTCGTACTGTTATTTTTCATTAAGAGGGACAAACGTTCCCGGATTGGTTATACGTTATACGGAAGATGTTGCTTGTGCATTATTGTATGCATGATTTAGCTAGCTTAGAACCTGACACAATTGTTCCCCCAGACACTAACGTTTATGTTACAATTCTTGAGTATCAGCTAGGGTTGCCATCCGTCCGGGTTGCGTATTTACAAAACCTATACCGATTCAGTCGCGGTAACGACAATTTACATTTTAAATATACCTCTATATTGGTTATTTTTTATCACATTGCAAAAACAAAAATTGTTCTAAAATCTAGATAAAATAATCTTTCTGATGTGTATATTAGAAATTAATAATTTTATTTCTAAATATTTAAATTTTAATATTATTCCCATATATTGTAAATACACCTCTATATTGATATTTTTGTATCACTTTGCAAAAACAAAAATTGTTCTAAAATCTAGATAAAATAAACTTTCCAATGTGTATATTACAAATTAATAATTTTATTTCTAAATATTTAAATATTGATATTAAAAAATTTAAAGCGACTGAAACGCGGTAGGGATTGTAAATACGCGTCCGGGTTTCCCCGGATTTGTCCTAGTTTAGAGGGCGTCCGGGGAGCGTTCGGGCGGGGTTTCATTTGATGTCCGGGTTTTAAAAAAAAAAGTCTTTTTTATTCTATTTTTACAAATTCCAAAGGAAGATATTCTAAAAGCTATCGGAAACAGTGATAAATACAAAAAAAAACAGAAAAGTAAAAAAGGCGAGAGGCTGAGGAAAAAGCTTTAATAGCTAGATAATCAAATAATGTACTTATGAGTGCAATAATTTCTTTTCATTTTTGTAGTTAAAGTTATGACTGTTTTTATTACGTAAAAGAAATTAACAATATGGCTGTTGATTAAAACTTTAAGGTGATATAAATGAGAATAACATCTTAACTTTGAATACATCAAAAACAAAATATGTAACTTTTAGCATATCAGCAAAAAGTCAGCCTTCCAACACTCATAATCTAATTATACACAATTGTCTGCAAAATTGTAATTGTAATTGCCACCCTTTAGAAAGAGTAGACTGTATAAGGTACCTAGGTGTAAATATTGATCAATATTTGAGATGGAATGACCATATTGACATGTTAACAAAAAATATCAGGAGACTTACCTATATTTTTAAAGAACTTCGTCATATACTGGATAAAGATAAATTAAAATCTGTCTATTATGCCTTAGTACAATCTCGACTTTCTTACAATATTGTATGCTGGGGATCCTGTCTAAAGTCCAATGTAGAGCCACTAAATATTGCTCACAAATTAATTCTTAAGGTCATGTACAAAAAAAAATTTCGTTATCCATCGAAACTTCTTTACAAGGAATCTGACGTTATGAGTATAAAACAGCTGTACATCTCTAAAATAATTTGTAAATTTTTTATCAATATTTATTCTGCAGAAAGAACCCAACAAATCCATACCACTAGAATTGGCTCAAGAATGAACTTTGTCGCAATAAGTACTAAAACATCTTTTGGCCAAAGAAACTTTTTATATCAGGCTCCACTTCTGTTTAATATTCTGCCAGATTACATAAAGTCTTCCAATTCATTGGCTAAATTTAAAAAAAATGTTAAGATTTTTGTGTTGTCAGAGGATTGGCATACTATTTTTTCATCCTTGGCCTTTTTTTAAATAATAAAAAAAAAAAAAAACATATTTTAAAATAATAAGATATTTTTTTTTAATAATATTTGTTTTTTAAATAAAAAGATATATATAAACATATATATTTTTTAAATAACCAGATTTTATTTGAGTCCCATTTGTAAAAATCGGAGTGTCACCCTAGTTGTTTTGAACTACCTTTGTTTCTTGGTGGGTATAGTAATTTATTAAGGATTTGTTTTATGGTCTATATTGTTACAAATTACCCATCTGGTCACCAATATAATATTGTTATTTCTTACTTTCCGCATATAATATTTTAGTGTTTTGGATGTAGTGTTTTGTATTTTAGTGATTTGTGTGTAAATGCACCACTCAAATTTATGAATTTAACCTCAATACAGGCTGCTAGCCTAGTGAGGTTAATATTTTTGTAAAAAAAAAAAATAAGAACACATGTATGGTGAGAAATTATAAATAAATAAATAAAATAAATAGTTTTTGATTATTTTATGTTTAAAAAAATTAATAATGTAACTTATATTACAGTAAGTCTAAACTTTAAAAAGGTTCTGTTTTGTTGCTTAAGAAGACTGAATTTAGTTCATATTATGTTAAGAGATATTTTGTTGTTTAAATGGCTACTGATAAAAATTTAAAGATATTATTATTATTGAGTTAAAGAGTTACCTCAAAAATTGTAAGACTGAATACGAAAATGGTCTCAGTACTTTTAAGATTTTTGTTTAAAAGTTTAATTGAATTTTGTTAAGCTTAATATTTTAATAAGGTTTTGTTTTCATAACAGAGTAGGTACATTAATAATTTGTGTTTTATTTTAAGAATAAAAAAATTCTAACTGATTATTAAAATTTGTAACAAACTGTAATAAGATTCTATTTTGTTAGGTATATTTATAATGATGATAAAAGATGACTAAATTTAATTTGAAAATAAATAAATAGGTGATATATGACATTTTCAACTGTTTTTTTATTACACTGACTATGTTTAAAAAAACCTGTTGATATGTCCGGGTTCTGGGCCCTAAAATCCGGGGTTTTCACGCGTCTTGTCCTGGTTGACATATTTAAGAAATGGCAACCCTAGTATCAGCCAGCAAATAAATTTACACGTAGGTTAAGTATTTTGATTGCTTGTGCTTGCTTCTTGACCGTAAGCTATGCAATTCCTTTCGAAAAATAGTAACTTATTTATTTATATATGCATGTATATTACGATACATTACAAAATGATACTTTGTCTGTCCAACTGGGAAGGATACCCGTTTCAGGACAGCCAAATTGTATATTTAGTTCATAATATTCTTAACAAAGGAATGGTTTCGTTCAAGATATCACAGGAATTTGCTTCTGTCAAGACAACTTTTGAGAACATTAAAAATTGTATGCTGAACGAAGGGATGGTTTCTTCATGTCTTTGAAAGAATCGCAAAGATGTTTTTTTTTTCAAGGTCATTTTGGAGAACATTAATAATTGCATTCAGAGTGAATGAGTGTTTTCTTTAGTGAGATCACAAGTAGGAGATTCTTTCCAGGCCATTTTAGAGAACATTTACAATTGCATAATTAGAATTTACACATTTATAAACCAATATTTGACATATGAGTTCCCAACGTATTTATGACTTTATGACTGTAATAACTGTCCTTGTATTTTTATTGTTTTTGGGAAATTTCGAAATATCTATGGCCTGCGTGGATGGTATGATAAGTCAAATTTAATCAATTTAACCAAATGAAAGTAGATATCTAGTTGTTATTTTCAAAAGAAACTTCGAAAATTGATGTAGTGCTCCGTTTACCAGTTTTTAGTGGTATAGACATAGTACATAGAAATGATAGAAATATTGTTAAAATACAAGATTGACCTTTGCGGTGAAAAAAGTATGGTCTGACGGGTGTGGAATTCAGACTATCACGTCACCAGCGACTTGCTTTCATATGAATTTTTGTACAGTTTGGGATGTATATAACTTTAAGTCAGTGCTATCGGCGGCGATTGTGGTTGATCTTCGTGATTACTTTGATTTGTGTGTTGTTTTACCGCAAGCTATGTATGATTAAATAAGCTATTTTAAATAGGCTATTTTAGTCAGTGGCTGAGTTGACATCGCGTTTGGTTCCCACCCAGGCGTCGTGTGATCGATTCCTCGGCTGGCTAAGTCCTCCATCACAACAAGCAACATTTTGGTGGTACTAAGCCTCAATTACATTCAGCTGATTACAAGTTACTATCTGGGAAATTAACTACCTGTTAGTAAACTCGCTCAGTGTAATCGTATTACCTGCTAACTGGCAGATTTATCTGGACACGAAAAAGTTGAAAGGTCGTCAACCTTACTTGCTATACGCTAACTCGTAATTGGCTTATTAATATTTTCAATATGGCCTTTCCTTTCTCTGTAATTATAAATGATGGCCTAGAACACCCTTGAAGGGTGAAAGCCAGAAATAATTAAAAAAATATATGGCTGCCAATAAACAGCTGATTTCGACTGTCAAAAATCTGACAGAATTAGTCCACGCAGGCGTCGTTAATCTTGCCACTGGCACTAGCAGCGACCTCAGTTTCACTCAGTTTCCTACGCTGCTGGGCGAGTGGACAGTTTTATGTGTCATCATGACAATCTCACTCGCCGATTCACCCGCTTTTATGGGCCCGCAACCCGGATTTGTACCGATTTATTACATATTTCCCTTAAACAAGGTAAGTTTTAAAGCTCTTAAAAAATGTGTTATTCTTGAAGATAATATCTAGACTTTGCCCGCGCCGAAAAGCAAATTATATAAAATTTCCTCGATAGAAAAAAATCGCAAAGTATGCTCCAAAAATTAGTATTAACACGTTTGTTTCAGTTATTTTACAAGTTATATGTATGAAAAAATTCACATTGTTTCTTTAAACACTGTTTAAGATAATGCCCGCGAGATTTTTGCTCTATTTTAAACGAGTCGTGTTTTATTAAACATTTTCGCAATTTTTGCATCGATTTTGTCGCTGTAAATTTTAGGACTCTCCTCTAACATTCGTAATTTCGTATCTCTCCATCTTCTTCTTTTCGGGCCCGGTTGCAGAGCCTTAAGCTTAGTAGATAGTAGCTTGTAAACTAGCTGAATGTAATTGAGGCTTTAGGAGATTTTTAAATATTGTCAGGTTATCCGGGAATGTTTGCCTTTCTTACTTTGGAATTTGTCGATCGCGCGCCCACGCCATATTCATGTCGGCCTTTTTTTATTTGCATAATTACTTTAGATGTACCCAGAGATTTTGTGTATTATCTGATTTTAAAAACGTGTGTTAAGGAACCTTTTAGCTGTTTTGAAAAAATGGTATTATAGCTTTTCATTTACTATTATCTAAAATAAACCATTGAGCTCAAATTGCTGTATTTTGTAATTGCATGAGTAAATAACCAACACTTCTCGAGAGCAAGAAATGCTCTCCATACTAGTGTGTGTTTTTACAAGTTTAGCCAACGAGTTTTTCAATGAAATGCAAAACCAATTAACCCTGAAAATGTTGATTTTGCTAGTTACTTTATCAAAGGATTTGCGCAGTTCACGGTCAAGGAGTAGATCAATCAAAATATTTGCCTGTAAATTTATTTGCTGCCAAAGTACCTACGTTTAAAATATTAAAATTATAGTTTTTTAAATACACTGCAGTTTCTGAAAAAAGGCTGGCGGTTGGTGTGGTTGCTTGGTGGTCATGCAGGTCGTTGATTATGCCCAAACAGGAGCAAATTATTATATATTGTACAAAAAAAAGATAGAAGCCGTTTCGACTGTAAACGTGCGGTTGGATTTGATGTTTCCAACGATACCTGTTGCAACTTGTTTCCTTATTTCTTTCTTTTGCTTGTGTTCTATATTTTGTTTTTAATCTTTTGTAAATTTGTTGGCAGTACCATCTTATATATAAAAATGAATCGCTAAATGTGTTGCTAAGCGCAAATCTCGAGAGCAGCTGAACCGATTTCGCTAATTCTTTTTTTTTAGAATATTCCTTGAAGTACGTGGATGGTTCTTACGGAGAGAAAAATTAAGAAAATTGCGCAGAAAATTGGATAATTTCAGAAAACGTAACGACTATCGCACGTTTGAGAGTTCGCGTGCTTGAGAATGACATTTTAAATTAGGATTCTTTTTTTGAAAATCTTAAAAAAGTTGATAAATTTATTTAAAGTAGATAGGTACTCCTCTAATAGTTTGAACCGTATCAAGAATTTTAAATATTTTAAATAGGTTCCAAATTTAATATACATGAAAAATGGAAATTTGAATAAAAATTGTAAAAGGTGGCACGCGGGCTGTTTAAAAACTGAATGTACTGGGATTGAATATTAAATATTATTGAGGGGGGGGGGGGATTTACACCATGCGAGCGAAGCTGCGGGAAAAAGCTGGTTTCTAATAAATATGGTATACTCACCATCCGATTTGTAGAACTGCATAATAATTTAGCTGGCGGTTTTGCCTCCAAACGATCCGAATTTTAGAGATACTGCAAGCAGTTCTGCAAATCGGAAGGTGGGTAGGGCGTTTAATAATGTAAAGCAGAAACACATTGGCTAAAGTTAAAATTCATTTTTTTTTTACGTGAATGCCGCACAAGAGTCCTAACTGCTCTCGATTGTTCAGAGCCAGTGGGGCTTAGGCAACCCCGATTGGAGTATGTTGTGAGACTGAAGAGAGGGAGAAGGGAGGAATTTTACGAAGTGCCTGGCCATTCAGATCTGGTGTCCAAATATCGCTCTAAACATTCCTTAAGGATGATGTAGGTCCCAAGGGAAACCTTTTTTCACTAAAAAATCACTAGCGCGTTCGGATTTGAACCCGCAATTAGGGTTCCCAGATAAAAAAATCAAAATTTCGGAGAAAATTAACAATGTAGATGTTTCAAACAATAAATAAATAAAATGCACAGGCTGGCTACAAAATGATAAAATGGCAATGCGGATTGCGGATGACATACACTACACATTGCACATGTAATGCAACAATGGTAATAAAATAAATAACAATAAAGCGGTTGGTTTGTGTTGGTAATGCGCCAAGGTTGAGTTGAACGCGCCGAGCGCCGCCGGGCTGCGAGTTGCGTGACACCGTCACTGTCAGCCCGCCACACTCAACACTAAACTTTACCCTCAACTTCACTCCACTGCAAGCTACAAACTACTGGATATCGTAGGCCCGGTACATCAGCCACTCCGTATCCTCGCTATGTACGACGTTCCTCTCTCCAATTTAAGCAGACTAAATCTGCCGCTCAAGCTTTGACTATAATTCACATTTTAAACGCCGAGGCGCTAACAGTCACATGCCAAATCTGACATCTACGTAAATAATATTGAATACTTCCCGCCGAAATTTACGTAAATTGTATAATTTTATAAGTGTGGACTATATTATTTATCGAGCGAAGAGGAACCCGCTCAACGGGTTTTTGCTGCTAGGATCTGCAGACACACAGTAACTATGTAACAAACTTCACGTACACAAATGATTTTGCATAAGGCGCGGCGTCAGAGATGTACCCGACGTCGGATTCTTAAATTTCACTCGTACAGACGCTAGAGTATTAATACTACGGAAAAAATACCTTTCTTATCAGAATACTTTCTTGATGCATCAAAATTATTCAAAATTAATACATTGAGTGTACATAGACAATTCTCAGATGCGACGTTGCTATATAAAATGTAAATAACATAACTGACTGTCCTGAATTATTGAACGGAATAGATTTGAATGTACCTACACGGCACACACGTTCGTGTAATATTTTTAAAGAAAAACACTGTAAAACAAATTCAAACCAAAATGCTTGCTTTATAAGACTGTGTTATATAAAAACTCTATCAAAAGAATATTAAAAATGTATTAAAAAAGTACAAAACTGCATAAATGTAATGACGTACATTATATACTACCTACCTCCTGTTATAATAATGTAACACCTTTTAGTTGTTGTAAGATCACTGTTTAATTTCTAGATACACAATATAATAGTATAATGAGGAAATCTATAATTGGTTTCTCCTTTAGGTAAATTATACATGTATAAATTAATCTAATTGTAAACTGTTGATTTCCCTAACATAAATAAATAAGAAGGGATTTTAAAAGTTTCAACGCCAGGACAGTTTGTTTTCAGCGGTTAATTTCATTAATAATGCACGACTCCGGAAAATAAATCCAATTTAAAATTAGTGTCCTCGCACATAGCACCATGCTGATTGGAGTGGGAAACATTAGCACCATGCTGATTGGAGTGGGAAACATTATGAAAAATCAATTCGTAAAAAATCAACCCGTTTAAAAATTAGTTTAGATTCGTGAAATAAACTGTCGTAAACATTTTCAAAGATCTCGTTTCCTCCATGACAGTAGAAAGCATAAATATAGCACTCACGTAGATTGGGTTTTCAAAGAAAAAGAAACAGGTTCCTCTATTAAAATCATGGACAATCCGTATAATACTGGTGAGATCTAGGCTTGCGATCTATATGCGGAATATTTTTCAAGCCGGTCTAAGCTTGACATTCGAACCAAGCCGAGCTTAAAATCAACTGATAAACCGGACTCTATTATTGTATGTAACCTGCTAACTGCCTGATCGGGAGGAGTTACTTCGCGCTTGGCTGGCGCAAGTCTGCTACCTGTTTAACCCACTGTAAACAAGCGATTAAAATAAACAAATAAACAAGTCTTGCTTCTGTGTATTGTTTTTATTTATTTTTTATTGACGACTATTTAAGGCATACAAAGTAAAGTAGTATATTCACAGTTCTGTTCTGAGCGAACCGAAAGTAGTTGGTATGGTGTTCTATCATGACTTCCTCATCCTCATGTTCTTTGACTATGTAATGAAAAGGTGCCGGTAACCCGGGCGTTTATTAACATCAATAGTTATTTACATATATGTGCTCTACCCGACTCACTAGACAATATCTGTTCTGATGATTTTCACATCTTCTTGTCTGTTGACTGTAGGTTGGGTTAGTGTTATTTCATATTTTTTATGATTTTTTCAGCTAATAGGAGATTTTGCACTTCAAAGCATTTTTTTAGACCTGATACTATGGTTATAAAAAGATTCTTAAAAAATGCTCGATTACGGCACAGGCCAATGTGTGTTCTTCTTTTTTTTGCATTAGTTCCACACGGGAGGCCGTGGGGAAAATAATTCCCCTCAGGGCCTATGTCATGGGAATGCTGTATGGAGGGTCTTTTTAGGGAAAGGAAGGAGAGGGAGTCGTGGGAAGGAAAAAGGTATGAGAGGTGGGTAGGAATCTGGGGGTCAGTGTGACGGATGTATGAATCAACCCCCCCTAAGCGGGTAAGACGATGTTCCGAGAGTCCTGCTGGAGAGGTCTACAGGTCTTCCTCAACCGGTCTCTCCCGATCCGGCCCGCCACGCCGAAGGTGGGCCGATGCACTCGCCACCAAGACCTGGACAAACATTACCCCAAGAACCCGAGCACCCCTGCAAAGTCACCAAACGTAGCGAACCACTAGGGTCGACCTGTGGCAGAGGTGTTGGTCATCCGATAAATGGTTTCCAAGGCGGCGGTACCCATACCCACCTACCAAATTGTTTGTTGACTATGTTTGACAATTTCCTCATCTTCATGTTTGTTGACTATGTTAATTTCCTCATCTTCATTGTTGTTGACTAAGTTTGTTCATTTCCTCATCTACATGTTTGTTGATTTCCACATCTTCGCTTTTTAGGTTTGACACCGCTTTTTTTTTAAATAATCGGAGACGGTTTACATATATATAGTTCCCGTGAGTACTTAGGCCATAGACCCATTGTACTATCTCCCATTTTACCTCATTCCTTTGACAGTAACCCAGTCCCTTTTATAAAGTTCACCAGGATTGTCATCTCTGCTCTCCACTCCTTAGTTCCCCGAAGGCTCCACGACGGAGAGTCCACCTCCCCTTGGTTCCCTAAAGGCCCCACAAGGGAAGAGTCCACTCCACCTTGGTTCCCTGAGGGCCCCAGGAGGGAAAAGAACTTCATCTCTTCTTCTTGGTTCCTTAAAGGCCCCACAGAGGAAGAGTTCACCAAGATGTCCTCTTTTCTCCTCTTCACTCCTACATGGTTCCTCGAAGGTCCCACATGGGAAGAGGATATCATCTCTCCACTTCACTCCTCCTTGGTTCCACAAAGGCCCCGCGCTGGAAGGGTGCCTTTCCCCTTGGTTCCTTGAAGGCCCCACAAGGGAATAGTTCATGGAGGTGGCCTCAGCTCACCTCTCCACGTTTTCTCTCTTGGTTCCTCCTACGGCCTCAGGAAGGAAATCCACAGAGGTGTTCCAGCACTCCTAGGTTCCCAAAAGACCCCTAGTTTTCGAATGGTCCAATTTTTTTGTCCCATGCGTTACCAGGGAAATAGAAGGTCCACTCCAGCAGAGCCCTGAGTGCTGGAGTGAGGTCTAAATATTCCGAGATGCGACCTTGTTTCTCGGAGGCACCGTTCGTGACGCTGTTCCCCAGGACATTCAGCCTGAGCACCGTAGCTCACACCTTGGCTTGGGATGGCTATTGCAGGTTTCTGTTTTCCACTCCCTGAGCGATGGGTTCGCCACACTCCCTACGCTCCTTTCACCGCTTACTAAAAGTTTTTTTTTAATGCTCGATTATAGCAAAGGTTAAAATATGTGGTGTCCTGCTCGAAGTATTTAATTAAAGGATTTGTAACAATTCTAAGCGATCAAATTTTCAAACAAAAAACGAATGAGGTTGCATTATACTTCGCGCTGCATCATCTAAATGAGATTTATATAGTATGATGGAAATGACATTGCCATTCCGATTTAGTTTGGAATCTGTTAGAAGTGTTCACATGAAAGTTGCTGACCAGCGTTTATTTATTCAGAATCTGTTTTATTTTTAATATATTTGTTTTTAGAATGATAATTTTATTAATAAATGTTTTTCTTTGTTTACAGGTAAGTTCCCGTTAATTTAAAACATCGTGGTTCATTGATGACGTTGGGTAAATATGGAAAACATTTATTAAAATCAATCGGGTTCATGGGGTGAGGTTTGCCTAGGTCTTGGCGGTGGATGAGTCTGCCCGTCTAGTGCGTGGCGGGCCGGATCGGAAGACATCGGATGAGAGAGGCTTTTTATTTTGTCCAGCCGGACTCTCTCAGAACATCGCCTTTCAACCACCGCTATTCATCCGTTCGTCACACCTTGATACACTGATCCCCAGATTCCTACCCACCCTTCATATCTTTTTCCTTCCCAGAACTTCGTCTTCTTCCTTTTATTAAAAATACCCTCCACAATACAACATCCCCAATAATGACGTTTTCCCCGAGGAAAATTACTGTGCTGGCTGAAAATAGTTAGAGTGGAATATACTCTCAGTATCGCCCTGGTGTAAGACCATTCGGTTATTAAACGTTGCTTGAAATGTCCTTAGCCGTGTTTGGCGACCAGATCTGAATAGCCAGGTACTTCCCCGCCGCGTATTTACAATCCCTACCGCGTTTCAGTCGCTTTAAATTTGCAATATCAAAATTTAAATATTTAGAAATAAAATTATTAATTTCTAATATACATATTGGAAAGATTATTTTATCTAGATTTTAGAACAATTTTTGTTTTTGCAAAGTGATAAAAAATTATCAATATAGAGGTGTATTTACAATATATGGGAATAATATTAAAATTTAAATGTTTAGAAATAAAATTACTAATTTCTAATATACACATCAGAAAAATTATTTTATCTAGATTTTAGAACATTTTTTGTTTTTGCAATGTGATAAAAAATAACCAATATAGAGGTATATTTAAAATGTAAATTGTCGTTACCGCGACTGAATCGGTATAGGTTTTGTAAATACGCTTCCCCGCCTTCCTCTTCTCCATCTCCTTCCCCTCCCCACTACCTTCGGCCTCACAACATACCCCAATTGGGAATGCCATAGTCTCACTGGCTCCAGCCGGGTGCAGCTGGGACTCTTGTGAGGTATTCACACAAGAAAATACATAAAAAAAATTGCGTTCACTTATAAATTTCATATGGAAGAATCTGTATAAATTTCATGACGCCATAGCTGACCGTTCCAGAGTTTTTGCTGGCTTTTCCTGCCCACACATTTTGCTTCAGATTTAGTTGGTGTAATAATTCTTGTCTTAAATGAACGTCTGTAGAGAATGATTGAACGAGTATGTAGATTTAAATTATGGTAATTATCGGTTTGGTAATGCATTTCCGTGTATTTATGCAACACTGTAGCACATGTGCACATATTACGTTATCAGCTGTTGCATGTGATTAACAGACCCACGCTTGTTCCAGCATTTGCTCTGGTTCCAATTATGAATATGATTAATAACGTGTACATATCGTGTCGTGAACACTGATTAAAAATAAAACTGATCTTTGAAAATTCACTGGACTGTTCAAGAGCGTTTAACCAGCCAGCGGCCGAAAATCCACATTTCGTCGAAATTTGTTCTTACGATCGTGCAGGGCGGTTACAATGAGAAGGATTAATTATTCTCAGTACCAGCTTTTTAAAATTATAACTCAATATCGATTTTATTTCATTCCAAATTTGCTTTATACCTACTTTCAAAAATGCTGAAAGGCGTGATGATAAAACTATTAAAATAATGTACTTTTTGTAATTATTTTTTGATTATAAGTATTTATCATTTTTCAATAATGTCTAAATTTAATAAGAATGTTAAAAAGATCTGAAATATATTAGTTTGTAAGTGCGCAATAAATACACAAATGGACCAATTGTCGTCAAGATATACATGTACGTACATATTTTTTAATGATTTTATTGAAACTAAAATCAAAATTCTGAAACATGCGTTTGCTAGATAATGTATTGATTTATTTTACTGCATGATTATATGATTTGAAATGGGTGTGGTATAATCCGTATAATACAAAATCTTTTTAGAAAATTTAACAAATCTGCCAATGACCTACGGTATAACCTTATTATTCTAAAAATAAACATTTTTTCTAAAAATTTAAAACATGCGAATGCTAGATAAAAGAACAATCTTTCGAAATCCATTTATAATTTTTTGTGGAAAAGAGTCATACGTCTAAAATCTGATTTAAAAATGACATATTTCTGGTTTTCTCTGGTAATTTCTGGTTTTCTCTTAATAGTTTGAAATGACAGGAAAGGATGGTATAACCAGAGCTGTGTTTTGTAATAGCAATTTACTTCCAAACCTTCTTCTTCCATCGCACAACATACCCACATTTTGGATTCCATAGTCCCACTGGCCGGCAAAATTGAAACTCTTGTGGATATTTTCATAAAAATCCTACCAATTTTTATGGATTTATTCTTATATATAAAAATGAATCGCTGAACGTGTTGCTAAGCGCATAACTTACGAACGACTGCACCAAATTGGATAATTCTTTTTTTTGTGTGTTCGTTATTGTCAGGACAAGGTTTTTATAAAACTTCCGGTGAGCTCTGGCATTATGAAATTTGTATAAAAAAATTGCTATTGGTGGCACGCGAGGTTTGAAAACTGAATGTATGGAAAGCGGGAGGGAGGGAGAGATTGGTGGGGGGGGCGGTGAGAGGGGGGTGTAGTAAGAGGGGGAGGAGAGGTGGGAGGGGGGTGAGAGGGGGGGAGGTGAAGGAGGCGGAGTGGGAACCCCCCTTACACCATGCGAGCGAAGCCGCGGGAAGAAGCTAGTTTAAAATAAATTTTGTTAGACTTGTCTGAATACCGTTAAAATTGTGTACCTACACGCAGTGTAATGCAATATATTAAAACTCACTAAAATAATTATATTCGAAGCCAGAGTTAAGTTAGCCTCTCAAAAACTGGGCGAACTGTACAGGGCCCGCAGATACTTTAATAGTACACAACTGCTAACCCTGTACAAATCACAAGTGCACCCTACGGTTGAATTTGGCAGCCACCTCTGGTCTGGAGCCCCAAAATATCTGAAAAAAAAAACCCTCGACCCTGTGAAACAGAAACGGGTGGTCCGTTTGATAGATTCTCCTAACTTAACAAACGGATTGCAATCTTTAGAGCACAGCCGTCGGTTGGGAATGTTATCCTTGTTTCTATGAAAGATGCTCCGAGTAGGGTTGCCATCTTCTAAAATAAAAAAAGCCTGACTCTGCGCTCTGTAAGGCCGGACATTTTGCCCTAAAAGCCGGACGTACGTACATAATTTTGGACATAACTTTTATACATAATAATAAAAATCTGTTACAAGTTACAGTTGTTTATTAATCACGCATTAACGTGACAATAACAACAATCATTAATCAGTCTTATCCTTGTCATCAGTTGACATTTGTATAGAATATATGTCAATAACAAAATAAAAAAATATTGAGTCTTCTGTCTGTAGACATACTAAACTTATATAACAAACAAACAAACAAAACATAACTTTTTTCTGGTTAAAAAGTTGACTAAAATTTTTCGTTAAATAGATATTAAATGAAACATATTTATCTTTGTGGACAAAAAACGAAAAACATAAATTAAAATGAAATCTCGACTTCTCCAAATTATTCAAAAATTACAAAAATCTACCCTTTTGTATATTTGACGTTTTTACCTACTTTATCCGAAAAGTCGTTTTCTTTGGAAATCATTTAATAAAATCCTTGACATGTCATTTTAAATTTATACAATGTGTACACCATCTTAGCAATTGTTTGCAATTTTTTGCCTTCCTTGGTCCACTAGGTGTTTATTCAAAAGAAAACTCTAATATTCCGCCAATTTCAGAAGTTCGGAAGACAAAACCCGCGCGAACCAAAAAAGCCTAACAAAAGCCTGACATGCCGGACATATAAATATTTAGCCGGACACGACCTAAAAAAGCCAAACATGTCCGGCTAAAGCCGGACAGATGACAACCCTAGCTCCGAGGAACTATCGTCATTGATCCCTTCAGCACAGGCATAGTCGGGAAACACGCCAAACTCGTGCCCAATATATGTACAGTACACGGTTGACATTTAATTTGTCATATGAGAATGGGTTTGTTATATGTGAAAAATTAAATAAAACTTTCTTGAATATGGAAAAAGCGCAGACCCTTAAAAAATCACGAAATCTGACTTACCTACTCGTAGGTATTAAAAACCTGTATTTTCTCACCAAATATTGATACTATCAACTTGGGCTTATTTCTTGGGCTTGGGCTGTCGTTTTCGATTCAGCACGAATGAAGACGTCGTAAACGATTCTTCACTCGGCCTAGTTGGTAAACATTTTTCAAAAATTAACCTCTTCCCCTCCCTTAGTGTACGGCCTGAGTGGTTAGCGTTCGGCGTGGCGGTCAGCGGGGCGGTGGAGCGGTCAAGAGCGTGCTCACTGAGTGGCCTCAGTGCACGCTCAGCGTTGACGGTCACCGCTATTGTTTTAATCATGGCTTTTGCGTCATACGATATTGATGATATGTACTTGAAAGAAAGTTTGTGGTTAAAATATAATTTTGAGTCAAGACAAGGTCCCAGTGATATTGTAACACAAGGAAAGCGGTTTGGAGAGTTCATACGTTGTTTGAAATATTAAGATTGAATGGAGATAAATTTTACGAGTACAATAGTTTTTCTGAAAGTTTTCTCCTTACTATTTTATTCTTATATAAAGAATGAGAAGATAACCATATTTCAGGCTTATTCTCTATTTCTGAAATGATTTCTTCAAACGACATTATGCGCACGCTCTTGTCACCGCTGCAAAATCACAAACTCGTTTGAACCTGCACGCGACGCCCCGCTCGACGCAAACATGCACGCTGCTTCCACCGCGCCGCTCGGCCCCCACTCAGGACGGTGCCACAGTATTTGAATTACGGTACTATGCAAAACCATGTGTTTGACATGAACGCCGCACGCTCCGCCCCGCCCCATGCTCGATTTGAGCGTGCACTCAGGCCGTACACTGAGGAGTGTTCCACTACTCTTTTTGGGCTGACTTTACTGCCAAGAAGAATGTATGACCAAAGTTTCACGAATGCACGAATTTTGTGCAATTTGTACCTACGAATATTTTACCAATACTGATGCTGCAATACCTCGACATAACGTCATTTTTACTTCTAATTTCCATTTAGGTTAATCATATTGATATTTATTTATTTATTTACGCCCTTAGAGCATTTACATCAATCGTGTAACATAGTAATAATAGAAATAGAAACAATAAATATCTCCTTCTCCTCCCCACTACCTTCAGCCTCACAACATACCCCAATTGGGGACGCCATAGTCCCACTGGCTCCAGACGAGAGCATTTGGGACTCATGCAAATCACAGTTTTCACGAATCATTATTTTAGGAGCTAATTCGAAATATATACGAGTACTAGCCAAAAACACTATTTATGAAACCTGTCACAATATTTCTGTCTTACGAATTTTGATTGGAGTTCTTTGTGGGAGCAACTGCGATAAACTTCGTAGTATTTTGTACAAAGGAACTCGAGCATGGAGAGAAAAATTAATTAATTAAATTTAATGTAATTTTGTTGTATTTTTTTATCATTAATTTGCGGCAAAGGACTTTGAGGAAACGTCGGCGACTCTTTGAAGTAACTTGTAACTTTGTGAACTTTACTGTTCATTGTAATTATGTGTGAGTTGGCTTCACGGTTGAGTGCTTAGACAAATACGTAAGTAGTTATCTTGAAATTATTCTAAGAGTTTCCAAGATCGCGACTTTTAAAGAGAGTTGAATCAGTTGACAGATATTTAAATATATGAATATTGAACTATATCTGTTCGAGTTGATTATTTTATTCGGAGAAGCAGAAACTGCAAAAGCTCTTGAACGGTCAGCTATGGCGTCATGAAATTTGTACAGATTATTCTGTATGGAATTTGTAAATGAACGCAACTATTTTCAACTAGCAATGTTATTTCCGTCATGTTCTTTTAGTAAATCAAATGCCGCGTTGATCAAGCTTGTGCAACCTTTATTCGCATGGATCGGAGGAGACTGATTGTGGTAGGCCTTTTGACCTCTCCAGCCGGTTTGAGGAATAGATTCATACGTCCGTCACTCCTGGCCACACTGACCCCCAGATTCCTACCCACCACTCATCTTTTTCCTTCCCATATCTTCTTCTTCCTTTCCCTTAAAAAACCCTCCACACAGCATCCTCAAAAATGACATAGGCCCATAGGAAAATTGTTTTCGTCGGTGCCTCCTGTATGGAGCTAATATAAAAAAGTACTGTTTTTATATCATTATAGGCCAGTTGCTTCATAAAATTGAAATAATCATAGAACTTGAATAGAAATTTCACAAACGTAACATTAATTAAAAAAATGGAAGGATTGTTGAAATTTTTTGGAACAACCCTTTTAATTTATGATTAAAAGAGGAAATGGGCTATTTGTAAAATTAATAATATTTTTTAATTCAAAATATCTGCAGTGGCGACGCCCTGACCGCAAAGTTAAGTGTGTCGATCTGTAAGTACGAAGGACGAAGAACCCAGTGTTCCCAGGGCTAAGAAACGCTAAGCAGAGGTAAACGCGACGTAATAAAATTATACCCTGTCTATTCTTTCTGTTGCAAGTATTATATTTCTGAGAAAGAGGGAGAGGTTCCAGCGGAGCTATCAGCAGTTCTCCTTTGCTTATCAAGTGACCCACTGTTTTTTAACCGGCACTTTATAGATAAACATTATTACAAAAGCGGAGACATCTGAATTGCGCCTGTGTGTTGTGTGTTGTGTGTTGTGTGTTGTGTGTTGTGTGTTGTGTGTTGTGGTTGAGATAAATGGTAATTTAAATATTGCGAGAGATGATAAGGAGCCACCAGCCGCCACGCGATAATGGAGAAACTAACATACCAGATAATAATAAACACGGCAGTTTAGCGCTGCGCAACCAGCGGCCCCTATTCAACATGACGATTAAGGCGTATACTATGGCTCAAAAAGAAGAAGATGGAGAAATATGAAATTACGAATGTTAGAGGAGCGCGCTAGTATTTAAAGTGACAAAATCGATGCGAAAATTTTGAAAAAGTTTAATAAAACACGACTCGTTTAAAATAGAGCAAAATCGCGGGGGTTGTCTTAAACAGCTATAAAGAAACACTGTGAATTTTTTCATATTGTAAAAAAAACTGAATAAACTTGTAAAATAACTGAAACAAACGGGTTTTTAATATTTTTTGGAGCATACTGTGCGATTTTTTTTCTATCGAGGGAATTTTATATAATTTGCTTTTCGATATTATCTTCAAAACTAACATATATTTTTTTAAGATCTTAAAAACTTCAAATGTTCAAGGGAGGTTTGCAAGAAATCGGTAGAAATTCGGGTAGCGGCGTCTTAATGCTAAGTCACCATTTTCGATTAATCTTTGCTACGAATCGGTTTACATTAGAAATACAAAAAAAAATATGCTGTGGATAAATTGAAGCTTTTTCTACCGTTTCCGTTGAGGAGAATTAAAATTAAATCGTTAATTATTTTATAGAAAATGTAAGCGTAAACTACTAAAATATATATGTTTATATTTTCATTAGAACTGTTTGAATGCGTATAAGAAACAACTTAAAAATGAGTTGTTTTATGGCTAAGGCTCTCTGTTACAGTTTCCGTTAATTAACTTTTTTTTCTTATAAAATTATTCACAAAATAAATAAAAACTCATTTTATGCTTGAAATCGTGACCTCCAGACTCCGTTTGCCACGCATTTTTTGTACATATTACTTATATTCCTGTCCATATAAGGCACACTAAGAATACTTAAATAAAAATCTTAAAATTTTGTAGTGACTCGATTTGCTAAATTATACCTATCCAGAGTGTACAAGCCAGTACCCAAAAAACTTTAACACGAATCAAACATGTTTGGAGAACAATATGTAGATGTCACTTTGCTGTCCGACGAAATGTTTTTTTCAATTAAAAACAAACAAAAAAACAATTCTGTTTCTATTCTAAGATTCTAATAATTTTAAGATTGAAAAATGAGATCCACAAAATAATCAGGCCCCAATGACCGAGTGATCTCATTGAAATGGGTTCCACGACAACTAAACAAAGTGGCATTTCAACACCCCTCTGAAAAGTCATTAATAATAATAATAGTTAATAATAATAATAGTTAATAATAATAATAATATATATTCAAGGGAAGTGTAATGCAATACATTCCATATTTTGAAATAAAAAAGAAAGAAAAATAATAACGTATGGTAAAAAGTAAATAACAACACATGAATAAAATAAAAAAAAAACAAACGTGTTTTTTCGTAAAATGCACCGATGAGCGCTCGACGATGGCTCGCAGAAGAATGATGACGTCACATTTTTTAGATTCACGCGAAGCCATACTCAATCCTAGCCGGTTCCAAGGAACCGGTATGGGGAGGGGGAAATAATACGCTTTTATCACTAAAGCGTCGATGACACAGAGCGAGTTTACAAGCACTATCTGGGAAATTTACTATCTGTTAGTAAACTCGCTCAGTGTCATCGTGTTACTTGCTAACTAGCAGAATGTTGACAATCTACGAAAAAAGTTGAAAGGTCGTCAACTTAACTCGCCGCACGCTTGCTCGCGATTGGTTTATTTATGTTTTTCAAGATGGCTGCCAATAAACAGCTGATTTCGACTGTCAAACATCACAGAATTAGTTCACGCAGGCGTCGTTATTCTTGTTATACGCTACTGAGCGAGTGGACAGTTTTGTGTGTCATCATGACAATCTCACTCGCCGATTTACCCGCTTTTAAACTTAGTAGATAGTAGCTTGTAAACTCGCTTAGTGTCATCGAGCCTTTAGGGCAGGTCTACTAATATTCATATGTCTATGATGCAAGTAGCCGTTTACGAAGGATATTTCACAGTCTCCCGTCTCCAGAGTGAAAAGCATTAAACGTTATAATTTTTTTTGGAAAATAGTCCATAACCTAACCTAACGTAACCTATTTAATCAATTTAAAAAAAAATCACTTTTAATGGCTTTTCATAGGAGGTGTTGAAGTTGCATGTTTCTGGTTATCCGGTCACCTTTTAAGTGATAGCCAATCATTGTTAAAAGGTTGTGCATCGCTGATCTCGTCTCAGTTCTTGGAATGACATCGTAATCGTATATTAATCGCACTATTGTAAACAAAGAATGATAGAAATAGGTAGAAACTCGGGTGGTCTATTTTATAAACAAACAATACATAAACATTAACGATTTTCATTGCTAAAAATCTTGCATTGGTTATTTTAGATATTTTTCTGTCTTGTTTTCGAAAGAATACGCAGAGATAATGGCCCGGTACAAATTTTTTGTTTAATTTACGTTCATACGTATATATTTTTAACCTGTTAAAGGCCAGGACCTTTCACGAAAATTCACTAAAAAAGCACCGCTTTGAATTTTGAATTGAATGTTTTGTGGATTAATTTTGAGCTATCGTATATTTTATTGACCGAAACACATTCCTAGAACAATAAACTATGTACCAAAACAACATTACTTGCGTTAATTACGTTAATTGATAGGTTTTACGATGTTTTCGTTAAGTAACACGCATCGACTTTGACAGATAAAATTCGCGGCAAATTTGACATTTTGATGCCACAGATAAAATCATTTAAAAATATTCTGGGGTTGCAAGGTGAATGAAAATTTTTACCCATCTTATGGGGAAATGTTGACGCAAGCGATTCTGACCTTGTTTTTCATACAAATATTTTTTTCGATATATTTTTTTCGCGCATGCGCACAATCCGCGCGCATCCGCGCATCTCCGGCCAATAAGAGGTTTTAATACGAGTACCTACTGCCCAACCCAAGAGTCGCATGTGCCAACTGCAGGCTCCCAATCGTTTGAAGCTAATGAAATTATAGCATCCCCAATAGGGATATGTTTTGAGGCTGAAGGTAGTGGGGAGGGGAAGGAGACAGCTAAGAGGAAGGTGGGGAAGTACCTGGGTATTTAGATCTGGTCACCAAACACGGCTAAAGCCACAATAATATAAAAATACAAGTGTGCAGTTCACACGCGGCAGAAGTGAAACCTTCAGAAAACTAAAGTGGGCAAGAGTGGGGAGGCTACGAAATACCACACAAAGAGGAGACTGATTATTCTATCTCATATTCTCGCTGGCCAAATCTTATAGATGTGTGAGTTTGTCTCTGTTTAGTGACGCTTTTTTGGTTCAGCGGGTTTCAAATCACAACGGTGCTTAAGAAGTTTTCACTTCAAAGTACCCTTAAAATATTTAAAAAGACGGCCTCCGCGGTAGAGTGGTTCCGATCCTTGCAGGTTCATGACCCGGAGTGCTCAAGTGAATTTTATTTGATTAATAAATTTGTGTTATTTTACAATTTATTCTTTAAAATAGTATAAGCACTCGTAAAGTATATATTTATAGAACGGTAGATACTTTCAGTATCGCCCCAGTGAAAGACCACCATTCAGAATCGAAACTTTGCTTGACTAGATCTGAATAGCCAGGCACTTCCCCATCTTCCTCTTCCCCTCCCCACTTCTGCCTCGCATACCCCAAACTGGGGTTGACATAGTCTCACTGGCTCCAGACGGTTGGGAGCAGTTGGCACTCTTGGAGCAATGAATGGTATAACTATGAATCATTAATTCTGTGATAAGTAGCCAATCAGAGCAGTAACCGTCATACTCATTTACCCATGGTTGGGAGTTGCGAGTGCTCCGTGACTAATGACGTCATACGGTGATGTATTAAAGGGGTTTATGAGACTAGGCTTGGAAAATACTATCTGGGTTATGTTGTGATGAACCCGAATCAGCCAAAAGTAGTCAAATTTGTATTACCGGAAGAAGGTACGTAGAATGGTCACACATTGGGAGATATTATTTAGGAGTGCCCTCAATTGCCCGTGAAGTTACGCTGCACAGGTTTATTAGCGTTACTTTAGTTGGAATGTTTCATAAACATTTTTAAAACTAACTCAAAATTATATAACTTTCTAGCTGACCCGACGAACTTCGTACCGCCTCAGAATCAATAACTGTTGTGTCAACTTATTAACTGAAATAAATTAAATGTTTTTAAAGTTGAAAATTACACAATGAAGCAATTTTCGATGCGCAACTGTCCATTTTTTTTTTTTTTTTTTTTTAATATATTATTTATTTTTAATAATAAGGTTTACATGGTATTTATATGATAATTTTACATCTCAGGTTTTTTTTTACTACCCTTCATTAAAAGCACTTGCTTGTGTATGGAAGGGGAGTGTACATAAATGCTATTAGTTATTAGTTATACATAAGTTAGTACTTAAATAATTCATTGTACATAAATATATTTTGTTTTTGTCAGTATCAGAGATGGCGTTGTGTACGGATTTATTTTTTTGTGATTTTCTTACTTTTTCACTTAAGGCTCTGCAACCGGGCCCGAAAAGAAGAAGATGGAGAGATACGAATTTACGAATATTAGAGGAGAGCGATAACATTTACAGCGACAAAATCGACGCAAAGATTGCGAAAATCTTTAATAAAACACGACTCGTTTAAAATAGAGCAAAAATCTCGCGGGCATTATCTTAATGAAACACTGTGAATTTTTTCATACATATAACTTGTAAAATAACTGAAACAAACGTGTTAATAATAGTTTTTGGAGCATACTTTGCGATTTTTTTCTATCGAGGGAATTTTATATAATTTGCGTTTTGGCGCGGGCAAAGTCTAGATATTATCTTCAAGAATAACGTATATTTTTTTAAGAGCCTTAAAACTTACCGTGTTTAAGGGAAATATGTAATAAATCGGTACAAATCCGGGTTGCGGGCCCTTAATTACGGGAATTGCGTTTCATTTTCTTTATACGTACGAGGGAGATTTATTATAATTTATAATTATCGTATTTTTTCCTTTGGAGGGGTGCAGACATACGTTCACCGTTTGTCTCATTTCGACTATTGGCATTTAGTGTGTAAGAAAGAGGGGCAGCATTATATATTTAAGAACCAAAGCAAAACAATCAGCGCATTGACATTTGACGTTTTTGAATTTTTGGAATTCACTCACTATTCAATATTATTATATTATCGCAATATTGCCGCAGCTCTTTTAAAAGATGAGAATTTGTTCCATACAGAATGTACGGGGAAAAGAATTTTCTTCATATTTTTTTTTCGTGATTTTTTCAATGTTTTTATAGCTATTCTGCTATCCGGGTCGGAGACAAATTAACAGATCAAAGATCACAAAAATCAGTCCAGCCGTTCTTGAGTTACAAATTGTGTAACTAACCCGACTTTGTTTTATATATTAAGATGTGGTGGTGATGATTTGGAATGGGGCGAGTGGGAGAAGTGAAAATAATAAAACACGGTTAGCAAAGGTGATTCACATGGTGCTGTTATAACCCCTCAGGCTAATTGATTCGGTTTTCGGAACAACATATATGATTCTCATAGAAGTCGTTATGTCTCCCTTACTATCATGGTTAGAAATGTGATCGAAATGATGTTAGAAAGAGAAAACACCATGCTTTATATTCAAATCTAAAAGTTATCCGCAAAATAATTAAAACGTAAATCTTTATGAAACCAATGTTTCCGACCGCAATTTGAAAAAAAATAATAATACATGAAAAAAAAATTAATTTACGATAATATTTGTAATATATTTGCCTAAAAATGTGTGTGTTTGTTTTTTTTTTATCGGTACTCTTAGTTAGAAAAAACGTAAGGTGAGCCTTAAGTGTGTAATTTACACGCGGTAGAATTGAAACTAGAAAGTCGCTAGATGTCGCTTTCTTTTCTTTTGCTTGTTTTTTAAAGTGGTTTGAAGATTGGATATTGATTTCAGACAAAATAAAAATGTTTTTTTTTTTTTATTTCGTAGGATTCGAACCCCCGTTCGCTTGATGTCTGTCTCTCTGGCCGCTGAAACTTGTCAGGCACCTTGCCAACTACGCAAAGGAAGGCATGCGCTGAGGTGCGAATTTACCGCGTTATGTTAAAACCCGAGTATTTGTGTAGAACTGCGCTGTGACACATTTCCGTTTCATCGGATTTCAAGTCACTAACGGCGCTAAAGAATTTTTACTTCAAAAATTTATACGTATTTTAAGCGCATTATATTACCTTTCAAAACTGTTTTTAGTTTTCGGATACATTCAGAAATATTCCATTTTTTAAATTTTATTGCAAGTGGAAATATTTTGACCTTCTGAAATAATACAGTCGAAGTCTGAGAAGTGTTTTTATTTGAGAAGTTCGAAATATTTCAGCTTTCCAGGCGACCAAATTCGATGCGCAGGAATGCTCGCATTGTCGTCAAACCAGTTTGTGTTTAAATTCTAAATGACATCAACCGTAATGGTTGTTTGATTCTCCAAGGCTTGTGTGATTTCGGAATTCGCTGAAAAACTACCAAAAAACGTATCGCGATAAGATGTTCCGAACGAGGAAGAAAAAATCGTCTAGGCTTGAGTAACATTAAAATATTTTACGATGTGTTTGGAAACCGCGTCAAGGTTATTAAAAAAATACACGTAGCTTATCGGGAAGTGTATTTACATAGTGTTATTATGTATTTATATAGAGTGGCGCCTCATCCTTGCATAAAACAGAGATTCACAAACTTTTTCGCCTCTCCGCCCCCCTTTCAAAGATGTTTTGTACCAAACCATCTAATTGTTAAGCAGATTTTCAAACAGATGTTGATTAGTTCTTCGATCTCGAATACTTTCTCATTCCCGCATCACTTCGTCTCTTACTAATTAGGGCGAAGGATGCTATTGGTTAGTTTATCACCCCGCCGCCCAAGGCTTACAGATGTGGTCCTTGAAAGGTTTGTCACAGCTTTAAAGACCGATAAAAGGTCAAGTTTTAGCGCTGGAGAGCGAGTTGCTTAATGCGCTGATTCAAATGAAGCTCTGGCTGGACTATCTACTTTCGGAGTCCAGCTAACCTAGAGAAAAAAATACTCGTTGAAACCGTTTTGGTAAAACGAACAGTTAAGTCTCCGCAACCGGGCCCGAAAAGAAGAAGATGGAGAGATACGAAGTTACGAATGTTAGAGGAGCGCGCAACATTTACAGCGACAAAATCGATGCGAAAATTGCGAAAATGTTTAATAAAACACGACTCGTTTAAAATAGAGCAAAAATCTCGCGGGGGGCATCTAAGTATCATTTAAAGAAACATTGTGAATTTTTTCACAAATATAATTTATAAGATAATAGAAACAGACTTGTTTTTAATAATTTTTGGAGCATACTTTGCGATTTTTCTCTATCTAGGGAATTTCATATAATTTGCGTTTTGGCGTGGGCAGCATCTAGACATTATCTTCAAAAATAACATATATTTTTTAAGAGCTTAAAAACTTCAAATGTTTAAGGGAGATATGTAAGAAATCAGTCGAAATTCGGGTTGCGGCGCCTTGCGGAACAATTAAATTTTCTCTGGGAGGACCGACCGTGTAATCTGTTTATCAGTAAACCCATAAAGTTATTGTTAAAGATTTATATTAATTTAACCAAACAAACGCCGAGTTAGAAAGCACACATCTTAAAACTTGCAGTTTTTTTTAATTTTATCACTTAAAATGCAATAAAATAAAACAGATGGAAAGATTCTAATATCTGTAAAAGTGAAAAATTGCTAAGAAATTTCTTGATGTCTTCACTGCCTTTTTCATGCCCCGATTAGCACAATTGGCCCCTGAGGCTAACGGCGCCCCTGGATTTCTTCATCGCCTCCAGCGGGGCGATATATGATACTTTGGAAATCACTGATCTTATCGATTTACCTAGTAAAACGTCGGGAATTGGCGAAAATTGCATGAATCGTTTTATCTACTATAAGAAATGAGAAAACTTCACCCATATTACGCTAATCATTAAATGATTCTAGCACCACTATCTATATCCAATTTAATCGTAAATTTATCACTAAATTACTATTTTATCTTGGAATTTTTTGTCGCCTTTATTAATATGTTCACTGATAGCTCGCTTTACGAATCGAAATGCCTTACCTGTAAAAAATAATTAATTTTCACCAGAATCAAAGAAATTTCCACGAGAATGGAAAAAATATTCAGAGTTGTTAAATTAAAAAAAGGACGTGAGACACAAATCTATTTTTAAAGTAAACGATTTCAAAAGATCAGTCTTTAAATTTTGATGTTTTTTTTCTGTAGCTTTGGTATTATATTTTTCTAAAGAAACAATATATTATGTAGTATTATTTTTCTTCTATTGTTTGTCAACTAAAAATTAGCGTGAAACAAAGTATTAAATATTATTAAAGCAAGTTTTAATAAGCGTTGTGATTAAATCAGAATTATTGAATTGGTGCAATTTATTCAGCTTGTATTTTTTAGTTAATGATAATTAAAAAAAGTATTTTAAAGTAAAGTAGTTTATTCACAGCAGTTTACTCACAGTTTGTTGTATAGATATTGCATCATGATTTCCTCTTAATGTACGTTGATTTCCACAAAATAAAGAAAAAATTTAAAAAAATCTGCATGTTTTGTTTGTTTGCTGTAGATTGTGTTGATGTTACTTCATAATTTGAATGATTTCCTCGTCATATTTAGTTAAAAAAATATATTTATTTTTCCACGGTATTTTTTATGTCATTTAGCATTACTTTACATAATTTTGTAGCTTGAAAAATATGTTTTTCTGGCCAAAAGATATATTTAATTTTGGGATGTTTAGTGGATTTGAGGTTTTCGTTCTTATTACGAAACCAGTTTTAATAATGATATGATTTTAGATTTTCACGGCCAAAAGTTTTTTTTTTATTTGTTTTTGGGGTGTTATGCCGTGTTGCACTCCCTCCTTCTTTAGCCAACGTTTCGGACAGCTTTACAGTGTCCCTCATCAGTGCAGATGTGTAAATGTTAGTGGTGAAATGTGTGCTCAAGTGCTTCGAAAAAATACCGTGTTGCCAGCTCCATTCCACTGCGAGCTGGCATTACAGTATACTTGAAGATGGTTTTCTGCATTTAGCTTTGTTGTAGCCGTCAATTACCGGATACCAAGAACTATTGATATCGTATTTCAATTGCCTCTGTAATTAGGCGTGCTCTATAAGTTTTGGGTCTTCCCAAGACTTCAGGAACAAATCCAAAGTAATGGCCGGTTTCAATTAAATGCTCGGCGATTGCCGATTTGTCAGGGTGGCCAAGTTTACTGTAACGATGTCCGAAACGTTGGCTAAAGGAGGAGGTAGCGCAACACGGCATAACACCCCAAAAACAAATAACAAAAATAGTTTTAATAATGTTTAAGGGCACAACTTTTTCTCCTAATAATCCTTTTTTATGTCAATAAAATTGGAGCCCTACTCTAAATCGAATTTTAACTGTATTATAAATAGTCAAATAAGATATTAAGGAGGTCATCCCGTGTGAAGGCTTTTTTTTCGCTTTTTTGGGAAAATGAGTGGCTAAGTTGCCGTGTACTTCACCATTGAGCGATGGATGATTTCGGGGTGAAAAAAATGTAAAGTGTGCTCAAAATACGAATAAATATTTGTTGAAAAGTTCGCAGTTGTAGGTTTATTCAGTTCGCCAAAAAAATTCCCAATTTATTTTATTTATTTAATACATGAATTATCGTGAGTACATATAGTTTTTTGTGATACTTCACCCTCCATGCTAGGGATGACCCTGTGTTATGGCGGGTGAAGTTTACAGTTTGCGGATATACATTCATTAGTGTAGGTTGAAATTTTTCACTAATTGATACTATCCACACAAATTCTCCTACAATAAGAGAGTTTATGTAGTTATATTGGATTACAAGAATAAGGTGAAGAAGTTAAAGAATTATTGGAAAAGATAAGTTATTTTTAGTAAATTAAGGAATTATTGATATATATAGTTCACAGTAATCCGTCTTATACATATAATGCTGCTCAGATAGTAAATAAAGATATTTTATGTTTTGCCTGCTCTTAATACTATGCACACAGATCTTCTATAATAAGAAAATGATATACTTATAGTTAGAGTTGGTTACAAGAAGAAGATGGAGAAGTGAATAAAAGCGAAATATACGAACCATCACAAGGGATGACCCCCTTAATTAATTTTTCAGCTGACCTGATTTTTTGGGCCCCAAATGACGTCAAAAACCCCATTTCGGCCCTCTTCTTAATCAATTACTATCGATAAAGTAAAGTTGTGGTATGGGATTGCCATCACAATAGAAATACTGAATAAGTTATACAATATAATGTCCCCAATGAAATGCCGAGGTTATTCTGGTTAATGATAATGTTGCGCCGTTTGATGTTGTGATGTGTTGTATTTATGTTGTAATATGTTGTATTTATGTTGTTGGAAAGACTTCCATGCAGGGACAGAGATGGTACTGCCAATATTCTCATTTGATAGTGATGTAATCATAAGCTATTATTAGCCTGTCTGATTAATTTTGCATATCGAGCGAAATAAACGCACAAGGGAGTAAGTATCACACGTTTGTGAAAGAGACGAAAAGATGCATTTGTTTTAATTTCGTGGTGTAAAGGTGTAATTTTTACGTTTTGAATTACGATACGTTTTTATTGAATACTAGGTGGTTCCCGGCATGCATTGCAATTGTAATATTTAAATAAATACATTGTTTCTCCCTGCATGTCCTTTCCCGTGCTTCCCGTTCCCCTCCCGCATCCCCTATCCTCCCGCGTTTTTTTATTTAAATTTTAGTTTTTCATATATTAGATACTAATATTCATTTTGTATATTATAGGTACAATCAATCAAATTTGGTTCCTAACATAGGTACCTTTAAAATGTCTATAATTTAAAATATTCATAGACAATTTTTTTAATAAAAAAAAACAGCTCCCTGCTAAATTCAATTTCATCAAACGCGCGAACTGTCAAACGTGCGAAGTTAAAATAGTCGTTAAGTTTTCTGAAAATAATTCAATTTTCTCAATTTTTCTTTCCGTATGTACGGAAAAAAAATTAAATTAAATTAAAAGTTGTAAATAAGTTTAGTTTTGACGGCCGGCGTAGTTCAGCGGTAAGGCTTTTGACTCGCACACCGAACGTCGCGGGATCGAATCCCGGCGTGGCAAATCAATTTTATTTGATTAATTTGTGTTATTTCACAATTTATTCATTTAAAATAATATATAGTATTTTTGCGGCACGTTCCAGAGTGGAAGATATTCTCAGAATCGCCCTGGTGTAAGACCATCATTCAGAATTGAAACGTTGCTTGAAATTACTTCTGCCGTGTTGGGTGACCAGATCTGAATAGCCAGGTACTTCCTCATCTTCCTCTTCGCTATCTCCTTCCCCTCTCCACTACCTTCAGCCTCTCAACATACCCCGATTGGGGATGCCATAGTCCCACTGGCTCCAGACGGGAGCAGTTGGGACTTTTGTGCGGTATTCATGTAAAAAACATCCCTTCCACTGCGGTCCAAATCCTGCTGAGAGCCTGCTGTAGAGGTTTTATTCTTCTCAACAACAATCTTCCTCAACCAGTCTCTCCCGATCCGGCTTGCCATGCAGTTGGTGAGCAGACGCATCCGCCGCCAAGATCCGGACAAACCTGACCCCCATGAACCCGGGCAAACTTGCTAAGTCACCAAACGTAGCAAAAAGAAAAAGTTAATCAATGGGAACTACCAAAGATAATTTTTACCATAATTGTTTTTTAACAAGTTTTTTTTCTTATATGCGTTTTTACATTTCTAATGAAAAATAATTTTTTTAGTAGTGTGCATTTTAGTGTGTATTTTTTACAAAGTAATTAATAATTTTATTATGATTATACTCAACGGAAACTGTAGGAAAAGCTTCAATTTATCCAAATCATATTTTTTTGTATTTATAATGAAAACCAGTTCGTAGTAAAGATTAATCTAAAATGGTAATTTAGCAACAAGGTCCGTCCATTGTGGTTTATAAGTATCTCCATTAATTTCTTTTCGGTTAGTTATCTGCTTGTATTTTTGGCTCCTTTTATAATATTTTTTATAGATATCAGACTTTGAGGCTTGCTTCTTTTTGCCTTGATGTTAAATATAATAAAGCGATTAGGTAAGTGATTTTAAAAAGCGATTCGATGCATTATTATTTATATATTTACATTTATCCTATTACTGAATTATTTATTATATTAGGCGTTCTATGTAAAACGGTGAGATTTATTTCGCATTTGTTTTGATTCAGAAATTATCCTATCACTATCTTGTTTAGTCCATTTTTTATAAAATAACTGTTTTACCACACGGCGTGACCACAACCGTAACAATATTTTCAAATTAAAATATAATATATCGAAAACCACTGTAAAAAGTTAAAGAATTACAACTGCGATAAATTATGCATCTTAGTCGTCTATTATCCAGAATAAGCTAAGGCTAAGAGTTGTTACGATGTCAATGTCATTTGGGTATTTTTGAGTCAGCTGCACTAACGACGGAGTCAAAATATGTTTTTTTTAAATAAAAGGTAAACTGTACCTAATAGTATATGGTGTATGTGTCGCAGGCCAATCGTAAAATCAGGCAAATCATGATGCGCCTCAGGTACTTCATGATCAGCCGCCAGGCACTTCATGATGTGGCTAAGCTATCATGATCTGCCTGCTTTTACGATCGGCCTACGACATATGCATTTTAGAATAAAAAAAATTTCAATCAAAGACTAAGGCGACCTCCGTAGTCCAGTGGATAAGACTCTTGATACACAATCCGGAGGTCGCGGGTTCGAACCCGGCATGCGCCAATAAATTTTATTTGATTAATTTGTGTTATTTCACAATTAATTAATTTAAAATAATATATAGTATATTTGCGGCACGTTCCAGAGTGGAAGATACTCTCAGTATCGCCCTGGTGTACGTTGCTTGAAAATGGCTTTAGCCGTGTTTAGTGACCAGATCTGAATAGCCAGGTACTTCCCAACCTTCCTCTTCCCTACCTCCTTCCCCTCCCCACTACCTTCAGCCTCACAACATGCCCCAATTGGGGATGCCATAGTCTCACTGGCTCCAGACGGGAGCAGTTGAGATTCTTGTGCGGTATTTACTGTAAAAAAAAAAGGCAGTTCAAATTATTTGTCGAAAAAGCTATTTGATATGTGTACCTACCTACTTTTATGTGACTATAACGTTGAAATAATTTTGTGTGAAGCGGTAAAAACTTGGTGAGCTCTGGATTCACGAAATTTATCTATTTTTATCTATTTTCAGTTCGCAATGTCATTTACATCACGACATGAAGCCTTGAAATAATACGACCTCTTAGGTTATTAATTAGCGTGTTTGCATTATATTTTAAAACTCTTGAAAAAAAAAAAAATAGTTTCGAGATCTGAAATCTCGGGCGAAACCGGGTGGAAACTAGCAGCTATAAGTGTATACATAAAACATAAAAGAAAACATCTGTATTCTGAGGAGTGCTCTAAGACCCCAAAACTTTCTTAATAAACTTAATTTAAATAATTTACCAGATAGATGCTTTCAGTAGCGTAGTCCCAAACTCACGGGGCCCTGGGCAATATTTTAAACGGGCAATACCCGTAATAGCGAAGGCGAATAGACAGACGTAAAATTTATGCCTGCTTATGAGACACCACCGCATTCTACTTCCAGGGGCCAGCGGTAGTTACTGTGGAAATTCGAAAAAGGGAACGTTACGATCAGACTGTACAAAATGGAATACTTGCATGTTGTTCCAGATTCCAGAGAGTTCAATTTTTAATCATTTAATGTCAAGCTTTTCATGATCTGACAAGAAACTGATCACATTTTGTTTTTTAAACCACTGATTTTATGTTTAAATCCGCAAACTCAGAACCATAATCGCTCTAACCGCCCTCCTCGCGGAACTTTTCGGCGAGTTACTTAATTATTATTATATATCAAATACAATTGCGCCGCAGGTGAATATTTTAGATACCATACCACTAGTAAATAATGCATTTAACAATGCTTGGTAGTCGAAATATGGCGTAACTTCGACATTATGTAAGCATTTTTTTGCTCTTGATTGCCCTGGCGTGGGTCTTTTGGAGGCCCGGCCGCGTATTTTCAAAACCTATACCGGTTCAGTCTCGGTAGCGAAAATTTACATATACCTCTATATTGGTTATTTTTTATCGCTTTGTAAAAACAAAAATTGTTCTAAAATCTAGATAAAATAATCTTTCCAATGTGTGTATTAAAAATTAATAATTTTGTTTCTAAATATTTAAATTTTGATATTGAAAATGTGAATTGTCGCTACCGCACCTGAACCGGTATGGGTTTTTGAAATACGCGACCCGGCCCCATGCGAATGCTCAAACTGCTCAGGCTAGTTACTACGCCACTGTGTAGGTTCCACTTGGCTTATAAAATAGTCTAACAGGGTCATATTTCTGAAACCTTTGTAGTTGTGGTTTTAAATACGTGCGTTAAGAATATTTATCAGCCTTCGTGGTGGAGTGGTAGGTACACATTTTTATTTTGGAAGCATTGGTCGCGGGTTCAAATCCCGTCTAAACAAATAATTAGCTTTTCATTCCAGAGACCAGCATACAGAATCAAAATGCTGATTGGAATGACTTTACCCATGTTTACTTTACTCTAGTTCTGATAAGCCAGATATTCCCACCCTTCCTCTTTCTCTTCTCTTTTCCCTCTTAACTTACTTAAAAAGCTCTCCTTTTTGGGGATTCCATAGACCTACTGGCTCCGGATAGTCGGGAGCATGGCATGCTTAATCAAAATATATTATAAAACTAGCTGGCCTCCGGCATGCGTTGCTATGCCATTTAATAAATAAATTGCATCTCCCTGCGTGTCCTTTCCCATTCGTCCCGTTCCCCTTCCGCCTTCCCTTCCTCTCCCGCGACCCCTACCCCTCTCGCGTTCCCACTCCGCCTCCTCCATCTTCCCTCTCCCTACTCCACTCCCCCCTTCCACTTCCCGCGACCCTCCCTCCCGAGTTCCCCTCCCGGGTTCCCCTCCCCCCTCCGGCATTCCATTCATTCAGTCCGGTTACATTCAGTTTTCAAACAGCTCGCGTGCCACCTATTGCAATTTTTTAATACAAATTTCGTCATGTCAGAGCTCACCAGTGGTTTTATACAAACCTTGACCTGACACACGAACACAAAAAAAAATAATAATCCAATTTGGTGCAATCGTTCGGAAGTTATGCGCGTACATACATTTCGGCGATTCATTTTTATTTATGATGATAAAGTGTTCTTCAAAGTGCGTGCCGCTAAAACTCAGAAGCGAGTCCCGGTACGATCAAGGGAGTATATGGTGGGTAGCCCTCCATGAAGAAGTTTCCCGTTTTTAAAGATATGCGGGCTGGAAGTTCCGCCCTCTAGAAATTTCTAGAACAGTCCAGAACATTCAAGAGTATTCGGATCATTCTGGAATATTGTGGATTATTCGGGAATAATTTAGAAAGTTCAGGAACATCCCAGATCATTGTGGAACAGTCCAGAACACTCAAATTTTGTGGAATGTTCTAGAACATTGTGGACCATTCGAAGCCTTTTTGGTATTGGTGGTACTACCCATTTGTAGGGTATACAAAGCAAGATCGGTCGTAGGTCATTCAATGTCATTTAAATCTCATATCAACTCCCAGCGAAGCCTGGTACCCCAGCTAGCTCACATTCACAATAAAAAAAAAATAAAAAAATCCTTCAGCCTCACATCATTACAAAAACGGAGATGCCATACCTCCACTGACTCCGAGCAGATATAACTCTCGCACAACATCACGCATTTCTTTTTACAATCATCATTCTTTCTGGGAAAAAAAGCGTGCAAGGTTCCAGTACTATCGATTCATAGAATAATCACATGATATAATTCCCAGATAACGGTTACAGCCAGTGACATTTTAATAAAATCGTTGCATGAACCATTTTTATCCACTAGACACTTTTTTTCATCGCTGCCAATAAATAGGTAATATATTGTTTGAACACCTGTTATTATTATTTATTTAATATGAGTGCAAGGCAGACTTCAATGGACGGTCTGTCTTGAATACTTGTTATCTAATACAGACCTTGTTGATACCAAATTAAACAATATAATTTACTTATACGTAGTACGCACGAGTGTTATATTTTCAAAATTACTCGTGAATCTTATCAGTTTATAAAAATAATCTTTTCAAATCAAGATAAATGAAGTAGGTACGTTAGTACCTATTATATTTTTATTGCACGTGTGAAATGTGTAATATTTTTTTCCGGTAACAGTTCACTGTTACACGTATAAATTGGCGAAAAAAGAGTGCGTTGTCGTCTATTTTTATTTATTATAAGCTCCACGCCACGCAGGAGGCTCCGAGAAAAATTATTTTGTCAGCTTTCACAGACCTTTGTCAGCTCTCCCAGATGCTGTGTGGAGAGTCTTTTTAAGGTTCTTAAGGAGTTAAGGTTTTTAAAGTGTCTTTTTATGGAAGGAGAGGAAGTACTGGGAAGGAAAAATATATGAGGGGTGGGTAGGAATCTGCGGGACAACGTGTCCAGGAGTGACGGACGTATGAATCCATCCGTCCCACTGCCGTGCGAGACGATGGATCGAGAGAGTCCGGTTGAAGAGGTCTGGGTTTCCTTCAACCAGTCTCTCCCGATCCGGCCAGCTAGGCAGTAGGTGGACAAACGCATTCACCACCAAGACAATCCTCATCGCCTTCCTTTCCTCAAAAAGACCCTCGACATAGCATCTTCAAAAATTATTTTCGTCAGGACCTTCTGTGTGGGGTCAATGCTAAACAAAAAAATTACGGTTACGAGTAAAGTGTTCGAGAGTTTTTACGACCTCATGCAGGCAGAATTTTTGCTATAAATGTTTTAAATCTAACTAACTAACCATCACGCCGTTTCCCCGTAGGGGTAGGCAGAGAGGACGGACCGCCAAACATCCCGGTCTTGGCACACATTCCTTGCCTCGTTTACATTCATACAACGTCTCATACATTCTCTTCTATTATTCTGACTCTTGACATGGCCCGACTCAAGTATCTTATTCACTTGGTCGTGCCATGTCTTTCTTGGGCGTCCTCGACTTCTTCTACCATTCACATTTGCGTCATATATTCTCCTTACACTCCTTTCCTCGTTCATTCGCTCTACATGCCCAAACCATCGGAGCGTTCCTTTCTTGATCTTACTCATTACGCTTACATCAGCCTTGCATTCTTTGCGGATTTCCACATTTCTCACACGATCATACATGGTTTTATCACACATACGCCTCAGGGATCTCATTTCTACAGCGTTCAGTCTACTTTCATCCTTCCTCTGCCAGTTCCATGCCTCACTGCCATACATCAGGGTAGGTACCAGTACTCCACTATGGACGGCTAGTTTCGCGTCTTTGGACAGTTTTTTGTTGGTGCCAACGGCGTTCAGTCCTCCATTAATAGAGTTACCTGCATTCACCCTTATTTCAATATCTCAATCAGCCTTCCCATCTCTCGTAAAATTTTTTTAAATCTATTTATAAAAATATATGTAATATTATTGCACTATACTATTATATTTACTTCAACAAACAATTATAATGTTTGAAATTTTTTCTATTTATAAATTTGTTATAAAAGATATCGATTGTGAGAAACTCAAAATTCCTTCGTAACATATCTAAATTCGAGTATTTAGGTAGGTATACTATCACAGGAGATAAGGAATATTCAACTCGTGTCAGATAATGATATTGATGTCATGAATATTGCAGTTGACACGATGAAATCAATCACTCTAACAATTATAATTAAACAGATAACAATTAATTACTATTTATTAATCAATTAATCGAGTTTATTTTACGTTTCAAAATTTCATCGATGGATAACTCTTATTATTAATAAATATATATTTTATGGAAGCTAATATCTTTTAGCGTTGTTTTCTTACAGTATTGTCAATTATTGGCATTTTATATAGATTAATGCTAAAAATCGTATCGCACTGAAAAAAACTCCTTATGCGAATAAGGTTTTACGTCCGTACAATGGGTAAACGTACTATTTTGCGTTAAAAACACTCTCATGAGAATGACGCTTTACATTTCGATAATAATTAAGAGGAAACACGGTCGCCGAGAAATATGAATAATAAGTATTTTATCAAATTGTCTTTGCTAAATAATTGCACTGATAAAATCTTAAAAATCCAAGTTTTGTATTGCTCATTTTTCTCATCCAAAACTGGAGCGATTTTTATTAAGATTTTTTTTACCAACTGTGTTAGAATATTTATTTATTTTTTTAATTCTTTGTATACTTTTTGTATAATAAACGTCTGTTAATGGCGTTCAAACCAGGCAATTTAACGTTTTTTTCTCATAAAAGAAGTAACTTAACACAAAAAACACAAACTTTATTATTTATTTGTGGACTTATACAGGTGGCGCAAAACTACCCATATGATTTGAATGTGTAATAACTTTTTTATTTAATGGTTAATTATTATTATTATTATCTTGTTGGAACCACAACTGTGGATGGTTTTCTACGGTTGGCCTCAAAAAATTGTCCAGCATCGTTCGATATTCAGCACCATTAACCGTAACTGAGGCGCCATGTGCATTTTCAAAGAAATATGGACCAATGATCCTTTCAGACGATACACCGCACCAAACAGTACACATAAGTGAGTGTAATTGTTGCTGATGAACTGTTCTTGGATTCTCCGTAGCCCATATCCTGCAATTTTTCTTGTTTAAAAAAACATTCAATTGGAAATGGACTTCATCGCTCATTATCAAATTGTTAATGAAATCGCGATTTTCTTCTGCTTTTTGTCAGAATGAAATGGCAAAATCAAGCCGTTGTTGGTAGTCTATCGGCTTCAATTCTTGCACAAGCTAAACCTTATACGGGAACATGTGCAATGTGGCCAAAATCCTCTGAACGGACCTCCGCGATAGCCCCAGTTGTGCCGAACTTCTTCTTGTTGATGTTTCTGGACTGTCCTGCACACTATTCACAACACGTTGGATATTTTCTTCCGTGTGGAACGTACGTGGTCTTCCGGTACATGGAAGGTGTCTTACTGTACCATGTTGTCGAAAATTTGCAACCAGGCTGTTTATCCGCACATTAAAAAAATGACGATAAGCACGCTGCGTCAAAACAATTGACCGTTGATTTTCAAAATAAAATTCAACAATTGTTGATCGCTGTTCTGTTATGTAGTGTTCCATTTCAAATTCCCCAAGTTTTCTTCACAAAATTCTGAAGTAAAAATAAGAAATATGAATAAATTAAAAAAATTATTAAACATTCAAACCATATCGGTAGTTTTGCGCCACCCTGAATAACATAGAAAAGCAAGTGTGTGTTTATACGTGTGTTTTACAAACCAATAAAACGGAATTAATCGGAATGTAATTTATTCGTAAGGTATAGAATATTAAGGCAGATTAAAAAAAAAAGAGTTGTACCGATAAAAAAAATTATACGATATAAAAAAAAATATATATACATTATAGACCAGGTATAATCCTTGGTCGAAGGAAATACAATTGTTTGGACAAAACAAACCGCTCGGTTTTCTCTTAATAACGCAAGAATGCTCATCAATTTCTTTTTAAATTATGTGTCGCGCTAAAAAAACTCTTTACGTGAATAAAGCTGTGTGTTTGGATAATAATTATAAAAAATCGTATTCGTACAAAATTACGCAAGTTATTTAAAAACACATCACAACAACCCTTTACGCTTGCTTATTTTTATGAATGATTATTATTATTATTTTTTCATTTATGCTTTTTTATTGCTGGAAATTGTTTTATTATCGCTTAATAGCGATATAATTATCGCGATAACGTTCAAGGAGACTCAAACTTCACTCAATGTTGAATTAACTAGGGCTATCAGAACCAGAGTCATCTGCGGGTATCAAAAGTAGTGTTTTGTAACAGATCTGAATGGTGTAGTGTTGGGTAGGACACGATATTATCAGGATGAGTTTGTATGAGGTACTCAAATATTGAAATGAAATGTTGAGGTGTCCCACCTCATTCGAGGTGAGGTGTTACAAAATATTTTCGCTTACGGGGGGGGGAGCAGTTGGGACTCTAGTGCTCATAAATTATGGTTATGTGTATTCACATAACAATAATTTACAATAAAAAAATATTTCAAACAAAAATTTTTTTTCGAGCAGTTGGGACTATTGTGCTCATAAATTATTGTTATGTGTATTCATATAACAATAATTTACAATAAAAAAATATTAAAAAAAAAAAAAAAAATTGGAGCAGTTGGTGCGGTACTCACTTAACAATAATTTAGAATAAAAAAATAAAAAATAAAAATTTCGGAGCAGTTTGGACGCTTCTGCGGTATTCACAATATATGAATTGGCTTACCCTATCACCACCTAGAAGGTTCTAATACAAAAATGTCATAGAATATACAAACACTAATATACAAACACCAACCATCAACTCAATACATCAACCACCTCACACCTCACCTCATATTTGTCCCGTACATGACATGAATGTAGTCCAACAAAACAAACCACCTCACACCTCATATTTGTCCCTCCTTCATATTTGTCCCCCCTTCATATTTGTAGTAATACAAAGAAAAAGAGTTGGTACAAATACATATTGTGAGGTGGGGGGACATTGTACGTGTTTGTATGGGACATTTGAGGTGCTTCTTGAATGAGGTACTCAACACTAGAATGGTGCGGTACCTTTACTTATGGGGCGTTCACACACATCACTCGGATGAAGGTTTACTCGAGGAATATTTACGATTTCAAATTGACATTTCCAATGACGTCGAACTAAATAACGAGAGATTGGTGGTTTTTATAAATAGTAAATAAATATCAACACCATAAAATGAACATATATCCACACAGTTCATTCGCGTCACGACGTCGTATCGTGACGTCATTCCGGTTGCGAATGAAGACCTGTAGCGGCTACTTAACCCGCTCTGCAAAATTTACCGCAGCGCCACTGACCTCCACAGAATTAGCTGGAAGATAAGGCATACCTACCTTAGCGTGGTAGTAACTGGCGCATCGTAAATAAACACCGCCACCTAGGCGAAAGACCTAGAACGTCTGGCTGTACCGTTCAAGTGCCCGCAGAAAGTTCGAGCGATTTCTCACCTTTACGTGAATTCGCCGCATTACCTACCGCGAGAATTAATTACTTGCCACGGGTATATAAGCCGCGCTCGCCGGCTCGGAGCTAGTCAGTCAGTACCTAGTCTCCATTCATCGATAAAGGAACTCAGAACGAGCAGTGTCGCGACTAAGTACCTGCCCGCGCGGGGCACGGGCCTCGCGCTGTCAATAGTGAACATCAATTTATCCAGCGTGACACAGGAACATTCCAGCACCTTCGAGGAACCTCTCCGACTACCATCTCGACATGAGATGTCAACCAGCACCCTGCAACGAGCAGCTACCACAACCACCACCGGCAACGCGCCGTCATCCAACATCCTGCAACGAGCAGCAACAACCACACCGGGCAACGCGCCCGCTACAACAATCGGCAACGCGCCAGCATCCTCACCTCCTCTCAAGGTTCCTTCCTGCGTCACGTGTGTGCTCCGACCCACTGGACACACAGCCGCCATATCCCGTCAACACGACGTCGATCGACCGCCTGGACCAAGGTCTCGTCTACACCGCCATGGTGTAGGGTAACACGCCGGCTTCCTGAAGACCTGTGATCTTCACCGCCGTAATGTCCTGACCTTCATCTTCACTCACCACGCAGCAGCATCACTCCACTCCGCTCCCGCTCCGCATCGACCTCCGCTACGTAGCCACAATAAAGACTGACTCACACATCGACTGCACGCCTTTCATTTATCTCCCGTCTCTACCGATACGGACCGCTCCCTCAACTGGTGACCCCGACGTGATCACGTCGCGCTCCCTCAACTGGTGACCCCGACGTGATATGGATACGCAGCATATAGCATCCTTACAAGAGTGTTACCACGACACACCGGTAACACCGCAAAACGAGGGAATCGGTAGAGACGCATCAGCACGGACGCACCGACCAGCAGCATCAACCCGGCTTTCCTGCGACTCCTGGCATCATCTTTCAACCCTGTACTCCGTACACTGGGAAGGGGGTCTGTAGCGGCTACTTAACCCGCTCTGCAAAATTTACCGCAGCGCCACTGACCTCCACAGAATTAGCTGGAAGATAAGGCATACCTACCTTAGCGTGGTAGTAACTGGCGCATCGTAAATAAACACCGCCACCTAGGCGAAAGACCTAGAACGTCTGGCTGTACCGTTCAAGTGCCCGCAGAAAGTTCGAGCGATTTCTCACCTTTACGTGAATTCGCCGCATTACCTACCGCGAGAATTAATTACTTGCCACGGGTATATAAGCCGCGCTCGCCGGCTCGGAGCTAGTCAGTCAGTACCTAGTCTCCATTCATCGATAAAGGAACTCAGAACGAGCAGTGTCGCGACTAAGTACCTGCCCGCGCGGGGCACGGGCCTCGCGCTGTCAATAGTGAACATCAATTTATCCAGCGTGACACAGGAACATTCCAGCACCTTCGAGGAACCTCTCCGACTACCATCTCGACATGAGATGTCAACCAGCACCCTGCAACGAGCAGCTACCACAACCACCACCGGCAACGCGCCGTCATCCAACATCCTGCAACGAGCAGCAACAACCACACCGGGCAACGCGCCCGCTACAACAATCGGCAACGCGCCAGCATCCTCACCTCCTCTCAAGGTTCCTTCCTGCGTCACGTGTGTGCTCCGACCCACTGGACACACAGCCGCCATATCCCGTCAACACGACGTCGATCGACCGCCTGGACCAAGGTCTCGTCTACACCGCCATGGTGTAGGGTAACACGCCGGCTTCCTGAAGACCTGTGATCTTCACCGCCGTAATGTCCTGACCTTCATCTTCACTCACCACGCAGCAGCATCACTCCACTCCGCTCCCGCTCCGCATCGACCTCCGCTACGTAGCCACAATAAAGACTGACTCACACATCGACTGCACGCCTTTCATTTATCTCCCGTCTCTACCGATACGGACCGCTCCCTCAGACCTATATCCAACATTGTCGGAATGGCTCATTCGGCTCTGTCACTCATCACTTTCGTTTCATCGCATGTTCAGACGGAATTTTGACGATTTTATTTAGGTATTATCAGCCTGGGGTGCATTGAAGTACCCACCACTGTCCCACCCCGGTATAGGCAACTTATGGTCGCCCCTTCGGAGTTCTCGCAAGAATCTAATTTTTTTGAATAAATGGCTCTACTTTTAATGTAACGAATCTAGACCTTCAATGTCCCCTCATACTGTGTTAGGTGGCGGTATGCGGGCGCGCCAACAGGACTGTACTGTAATGGTCAATCTCTACAATTCTAAAGCCCATGGAGGTGTCAATGCAAAAGCAGTGAGCCTCATGGACAGTCGAACAAGTTGTTAGTAACATCAACAAAAAAATAAAGTAATCAAAATGACAGCAGCCGTCATGAGTAATTAGCTCATGACAGCGGGAGACATGACCATACATAATCCGGCGGGCGGCACCGAGCACTGTACGTTAAAAAGAAGGAAACAAGTAAAATAACATATATACAGATAAGAACCGGTGTCACCGCAACCTGGCTGCCGGCAGTCCCCGAGACAGTGAAGGAGGCTGATTGTCCGGCCTCCCCACAACCGGCAGCGTCGTCCTTAAGCCAGCTAGCCGGTGGTGCCTAGACGACAGTAAGTGGAAAACATGAAGAAGACCCTGGGGAGAGAAGCGTCGGGTCGCCGGAGGCGGGACGGACAGCTTTCGGATGTCGTTCAGCCTTCTCCCCAGCCTCTTCATGTCACGGGGTGTGGCGCGGCAAACAGGTGCAGCTCCACCAGTTCTAGATGACCGGCCATGGTACGTAGGCGGGGACACGGTCCAGGGTCCAACCCCTTATATGGGGAGAAGGACGGTACAAAAACGAACAACGGAGTTCAGTTCTCATAGTACAGCATAACTAAAAAGAAATGTATATGTATAAGCGTAGAAAACCGCAAAACATTAAAAAAAATAAATAAACAAGAGCGTGTGGGAGTCATCGCTAGGCGTTTAATTGCACCAAATAACGAAAAATAAATCATAAGCATGTAAAGTAAAGAAAACATAAAATAAACATGAGCGTTGAATAACGCAGGGCCTGTGTAATCCAGAAAAAAATAAACATAAAATGTAAAAGCATAAAAAACATAAAATATAAATGCAAACAATAAACATAAAAATGAAAAAAATAAATAAATAAAACTGTACATCCTGGGCAGAGTTTGTAAAAGAATAGAAGCAAGAAAAGTCAGTGGTAAGTCAGGAACAAGTACACCTGGTGTCAAAATCAACTAATCAGCGACTCTAAGCTCAGGCCATCTCTCAACCCAGATCCTTGTAAAGTTCCTCAGGCACTCGAAATTCGTCTTGTTCGAAACCAGATCAGTGTTCCACACTGGTCTGATTGGTACGTCCAAACCATCGAGCATTTCCTCTCTTGCGTCCGTCATTATCTCACACTGCCACAGAATGTGCTCCGCCGACTGGTTCGTGCACCCGCAGGCGCAGTTGGGGTGAGGGGACAGGGAGAGGGCATGAAGTCTCCCCCTGAATTCCCCGTGGCCGGATAGAAGCTGGGTGATGTGGTGGTCCAACTTGAGAAAGACCCCTTCCATTCTGACTTTAACTGATGGGAAGAAGGAGAAAGTCCATCTTCCCTTATTCGTTCTATCCCAACGGACCTGCCACTCCTGGAGCGACAGATCCCTCATTTGACGAAGCAGCCCAGGGAGAGTCCCCGGCCCGCCCGGTGTCAGAACAACGCCTAGGTGAGTGGCCGGGGTTCCTCTGGTTAATTTCTGCTTAGTGAGCACTTCCCTGATTTCCAGATCGATTGGCAAAATGCCAGCCAAAACGGGTAAAGCGTCCGAAGCAACGGTTCTATACGCACCAGAGAGTGCCAGCAAGGGGGTTCGTTGGCCTCGCCTGAGAGCTAAGAGAATCAGCGAATTGTCCAGGCGGTGCTCCCACACAGAGGCGGCATACGAGACTTGCGTCACGTACACGCACCTATATAGTGTTCGCAGAGCCGGATTACGCAATCCCCACTCAGCTGTGGAGAGTCTCCTCAGCTTCAAGAAGAGAGCCTGGGCCTTGCTGGATACTTCTTTGACGTGAGCCAGAAAAGAGGACGATCGATCTAGAGTAACTCCTAAATATTTCACTGTTTCAAAAAAGCGGATGTTAGAATCTCCCATTCTGATGGTAGGATTTCTTGCTCTACTAAGAGAGCCCTTCATCAGGAGGCCCTTGGTCTTGTGGGGAGCGAAGGTCATCTTGTTTCTTTCACCCCAGTCCAGGAACATCTGCAAACCTTCACTGCCTTTACTCTCCACTTCCTTTCTGCTGTCCCCAGCGACCAGATACAACTTATCATCCGCGTAGTCGACAGCGATACATCCTTCAGGCAAGGGTAACCTGGAGGAGTCGTCAAAGGAGATGTTCCACAGGTCGGGTCCAAGGATGGAGCCCTGCGGGCATCCCATGTCGGCTTCCCTCTGGATACAAAACTCACCGAAACTGATCGTAATGGTACGATCAGAGAGGTAGTCATCGATGGCTTGGAACAGTAAGTTGGAACACCGCCTGTTTTTCACCTTTGTAAGTATCATTGCCCACCAGGCGTGATCGAAGGCACCAGTGATATCGAGGAATATTGCAATTACATACCTCTTTGGGCAAGCCTTCACCCATTCAAGCGCATACGACAGGGCGTGCACCGTGGATTTCCCGGGGACGAAACCGAACTGGAGGTCACTGGCCGGGGACAAGGTTTGACGGAGCCGCTCCCTCAGTAATTTCTCCAGGATCTTGCCTAAAACGGGAAGCAGCGTTATCGGCCGGTAGGCCTTGATGTCGGTGAGTGGTTTATCGTTCCCCTTAGGTATAATCCGGAGCACGCCACGCTTCCACTCAGAGGGGAAAACTCCCCTCCTCAAGCACGTGTCCATCACCTGGAAGAGCTCCTCCTTGGCGTGGACCCAAACTTGCTTCGCTATTACGCCATTGAGCCTGTCATGCCCTGGTGCCTTCTTAGGACCCAAACCCTTAATTATCACATCAATTTCTGCCTTAGTGACTCTAATGAAGTTATCCTCTTGGGCGAGGACTCTAGGTGGCAGCCGTGACAGATTTCTTATCTGTTTATGGTGGTCACTTTCCCCAATTACTGATTCTACAGGAACTAACTCACCCAATAGTGTTTCGAGTGTGGAGGCCACATCCACTGTCTCAGCGTTCCTCCCATCTGTTATCCCAATTACTGTTGACAAATATCGGTCAGAACCTTTCCCGGATTTTTCAATCGCGGATTTTTCAATCGAGCCTGGGGTGCAGTTGTCCCTTTTGTTCAGTATTCGGGGTGTAACAGCGACAGTGACAGCAACCGTTTGCTAAAATACCTATTAATCAAATTTCGCGGCCACCGGGTTTCCTTTTAATTAGTATTTTTTTTGTTGAATTATATCTTACGTAGACTTATAACATAAACAAATGAAGCGCGTAACTCTAATATTCCAGTATTTAGAAATGGTATAAAATTCATACTAGAATCTCACATATTAAAGTCCTCCGCCGCGTCTGTCTGTCCGTTCGCGATAAACTCAAAAACTACTGAACGGATTTTCATGCGGTTTTCAAAGTTTTGTGTAAATTGGGTGTAATGTAAAGGATATTGTCTGCATGTGGTGAACGAGCGGGCTGGCAAGCGGGCGGTGTGGATTTGATTTGCATGCAAATCTACAGTTTTATGTCGAGGGAAATTTTCCACATGTGACTTTCAAAACGAGAGGAAAGTCACTGTCTACATTTGATTTCTAAAACTCTGTGTAAAGCCCGGGCATTGCCGGGGACTTCATTATCATCATCATCACTATTGGCTCTACAACCCCTGGTGGATCTTGGCCTCCTCAAGAGTCTTCCTCCACTCATCTCGGTTTTGTGCCAGCTCTCTCCAGTTTAGAAGCTCCAAGATAGATATGTCTTTGAGATATAGATTGTCGCTCCATCTTAGTCTTGGTCTTCCCAGGCTCCTTCGCCCTATTGGTCTTGAGTTCAGCAGGGACTTTGGTGCTTGATGCTTCGGTCATTCTCTCCACATGACCCAGCCATCGAAGTCTTCCCAGTTTTATAAATTTTGCGACGTTTAGCTCCTTAAACAAAGTATAGAGCTCATTGTTGTAACGTCTGCGCCAAAATCCGTTTTCTAGAACCGGTCCGAAGATGCGCCTCAAAATTTTCCATTAAAAAACGTCCAGTGCTCGCTCATTCCTCTTAGTTAGTACCCAAGTCTCAGCTGCGTACGTAAGTACTGGTCTGATGGTCGCCGGGTACTTCAGCTGGTATTTTATATCTGTGGAAAGTTTCAGATGATTCCACTTGAAAGGTGAATAATTTGTTTCGTGTTTTATGTTGTTTTTAGGAATTAGCACCGCTGGAGGCCGCCAAACAGGTTGTGTCGTGTTTTCCTTTGTATATCCAAGTCTTATTTATCAAACAGTTTTGTATTTTTTTTACGTATTTCATGGAAATTTGTGCGACAAAATCATGTTTATTAGCGGCGGAATGTAAATATGACAATCAAATAAAATACAAATTCTTAAGATTTTCTCTGTAAATAATGACAACGTTTTTTTTATAATTTACCGATTACCAATTAGTTACCCACGACCACCTAAAAGTCAGTTAAAAATACCAGCAGTCATTATTAATAATTAAGGAGTGATTTTCACTTGCTCATGATTTACGGAAAATTATCGATTTCCATTTATCAATTCTTGACAATTATATTATCAATTGCCAATTAACAATTATCTTTTGGCAATTATCAATTACCAATTGTCAATTATTATCAATTTCCATTTGTCAATTATTACAAATTACCTAAATCAATTCACAAAAAATCAATTTTCAATAATTATCAAATGCCAATTATCAATTGCCAATTGTCAATTATTACCGATTGCCAATAAATTTCAATTGTAAATTATTATCAATTGCCAATAAACAATTGCAAAAATATCAATTGCCATTTATTATCAACGACCTCCGTAGTCCAGTGGGTAAGACTCTTGACTCACAATCCGGAGGTCGCGGGTTCGAACCCGGCATGCGCAAATAAATTTTATTTGATTAATTTGTGTTATTTCACAATTAATTCATTTAAAATAATATATAGTATATTTGCGGCATGTTCCAGAGTGGAAGATACTATCAGTATCGCCCTGGTGTAAGACCACCATTCAGAATTGAAACATTGCTTGAAAATGGCTTTAGCCGTGTTTGGTGACCAGATCTGAATAGCCAGGTACTTCCCAACCTTCCTCTTCCCCACCTCCTTCCCCTCCCCACTACCTTCAGCCTCACAATATACCCCAGTTGGGGATGCCATAGTCTCACTGGCCCCAGACGGGGGCAGTTAAGATTCTTGTGCGGTATTCACTGTAAAAAAAAAAAATTGCCAATTATCGACTGACAATTATCACAAATTGTCAACAAATATCAATTGCCAATTGTTAACTGCCAATAAATGTCAATTGTTAATACTTATGATCAATTGCCAATAATTTTTATCTTTGACCAATAATTGTTATTTGCCAATAGTTATTATCAATTGCCAATAATCATCAATTGTCAATTTCCAATTTTCTATTATCAATTTCCAATCTGACGTTACTAATACCCTAGCGACTGTACGGTTGAAATTTAATTGACCAAATACAAAAATCAATTTCAAATCTCAAATTTCCAAATGGCAATTGCCAACTAATGACTATCTGCTATTAACATCCACTCAAATAATTTAATTATTTTTATAAAAGAAGCATTGTTCCCTGGCTTCTGTTTCGGCAGGTTCTGTAAAACGTCGATGAAAATGCTCACTCTTTCTGACCCAGACTCGTATGTCATAAAAGAGGAACAAACATTACCTTATCTGTTATCAGCGGTTCAGCAAGCCCCTTGGAGACTGTTAGCGTGTGTGTGTTCCAATCCACTCCACTGTCTGAGTATAGGTACACGTCCGACCTGACACTGAATGGGACACGACAATTCCTCGTGCCATGGCACTTGACAACAGTTCCATTCATCGCAAACGATGATTATTATCAACCATTGTTTGTATTATTATTACTGTGTATAGACATGGTACAGACATAGAATAGGTGTGCACTGTTGTACATGGCCAGTAAACTCGGGTAGACGGTAGACAGCCGGCCGCGGCCATAGACTATAATGTTAAGTTTACATTGTAAACTATACTGTATGTAATTTATCACTACCAGCGTTGGTAATCATAGCAATCATGTTTGACGTAATAAGTAATAAATAAGCAATAAGTGCGCTACGGCAAGGCAGTTCTATTGCAATAAGTACATCAGCGTTAAAAATGATATAGCAACGGAGGCGTCTACTAATATCTACAGGAATTCCAAAAACTGAAAAAATCGAACTAATATCTATGAGAATCAAAGTGTTGACGAATATCTACAGCTCAAACTGTTGATTAATATCTATGAGAACCAAAGTGTTGACGAATATCTACAGCACTGGCAGAGGTTGGATTTGCAATTATATATATTGGAATAACGTAATATTTCGTATGCAGTTTAAAAAACTTAATTTATGTAAGTATGTATGTAAAAATCCCTAATATCGGACTATTGGACACATTTAGCTGATTAGTCCAACCTACGCTCTGTAGATATTAGTTAAACCTACGCTCTGTAGATATTAGTCAACACTCTGAAGTTCGTAGATATTAGTTCAACATATGAGCTGTAGATATTCGTCCGACATACAGGCTGTAGATATTAGTATCTGGAGTCATAGCATCTGCCTTCAAACGTGAATATCTATCAATGCTTCATACAAACGACGAGTTTAAGGCGAATATTAGAGAAAAGTATCCAAATATGGAATACAGTTTTGTTTCTTAACAGTAAAAAAAAAACAAATAGGTATTAAAAAACAAAATTAGTTATACATTTACGCTTTACTAGGTAATAGTACCTTTTTTTTTTTTTTTTTTTTACAGTGAATACCGCACAAGAATCTCAACTGCTCCCGTCTGGAGCCAGTGAGACTATGGCATCCCCAATTGGGGTATGTTGTGAGGCTGAAGGTAGTGGGGAGGGGAAGGAGGTGGGGAAGAGGAAGGTTGGGAAGTACCTGGCTATTCAGATCTGGTCACTAAACACGGCTAAAGCCGTTTTCAAGCAACGTTTCAATTCTGAATGGTGGTCTTACACCAGGGCGATACTAATAGTATCTTCCACTCTGGAACATGCCGCAAATATACTATATATTATTTTAAATGAATTAATTGTGAAATAACACAAATTAATCAAATAAAATTTATTTGCGCATGCCGGGTTCGAACCCGCGACCTCCGGAATGTGATTCAAGAGTCTTAGCCACTGGACTATGGAGGTCGTCAAATTGTATTACATTTCTTAATTAAAAGTTACTATAATTCCTTAAAAACAAAAGTAATCTTATTATAAATTGGTATCCCAAATATGGAACACTACATGAAAACTATGAAAAATCAACCTGAACTTCTATGAGATCTTTATTCTGGAATAAACTATTATTATTATTTGGGAACTTTGGTCAAATATAAAAAGGAACCTAAACTACTTGCAATAATCACAAAAACATGTCGAAATCTGCCAGTGCGTAATCATTGTGCCCAATGTCCGCACATGAGGCATTTGATCCAGGTTTCTCCTCGAGTATCTACAGAAAACAAAATGGTATCACCGCGGACACAGCACTCGCTCGACTGACAAATTGAAACCTGTACAAGCGTATAGTGATTGAAAGAGGTGGACGATCACTGTTTATTGCGTCCAGGAGTATTTGTTTACGACAAATGCCAGTATTCCATATTATTTACACTATTCCATATTTGGTTACTTTCCTCTAATCTTTACTTTAAATCGGTTCATATTATACATACAAATAAATACTTTGTATAAATTGAAGCATTTTAAAACTTTTTTCTCCGTATGCTCGACATTTTCAGAAGATCATTTTTTAAATTTTTCGTCAACATTCAACAATCGTCAACAATCATATCTTCTAATTTTAACATGAAAACATAAAAACTTATTATACTGCTGTATAGCCAATGAATTAACCTGTATTTTACCGTTTATCTCATATTTGTAGAATTTATAAAAAAAATATTAAAAAATCGTCAAGTTTATAACCGCGCGAATCCTGCGTTAAACACTTTGAAACTCCCGTGAGAGGTACTTATTCGAATCAACATTGAAGTTTTAATTGTAATGTATTTTGTCTATAAAGTAAAAAATACTTTGTAGATAAAAATGAAACGTTACCAATTTTTTTTCTTGATAATTAAGAATTCTATATTACACAGTAGGTGCGTTAAAATAAAATTTAGAGACCAGAAAAATACGTGTAATTTGGTTCACTAGATTTGTTTTTCCTTGGAATTAGTTTTGTAGGAAAAGCTCTCCCTCGAAGTTCTACTTTGAAGCCTTTGTATTTTGTAAGACAAACACTATTTACTCTTTGCAACGATAACGTTGGTAAAATAAAAATAAACATTCCTCGTACGTTACATTTTAATGAACATGTTGCCAAGCCAATGATCATGTCTTTGATAGATCCAGAACTCTTTAGATATTTTATTAACGTAAATAACGTGTTTTTTTTTTGCAATGTTTTATATAATACTAGCAGACCCGGCCACACGTTGCTGTGGCTAACGAAACACAACACCATTACCCAATCTTTATAAAATCCACACCACCCGCTTGCCAGCTGCCCGCTGTCCGCTGCCTGAATTGAATATTTGAATTTATCGGCTTTTCTCTACTATAATAAGTATGTATTATACATATAAACTAATTAACTCGCCACTAATTATACAATGCTTGAAATTCAACACTGGATATTTGAAAAGGGAAAATCAAATACCTACTTACAGTTTGGCAAGAAAGTGTAGAAAATAAATGATGGCGCTGCGATCGTTTTCTAGTTTTAAATGGCAACACCAAGATGGCTCATAAGACAAAGAACGTATGTTTAAAAAAAACACTTCTGGCAAAATGCATATTTCATAGCGTATTTGTATTTTCAAAAAAATTGCACAAAAAACTGTAATTTAATAGAAGCAAAATAAAACAAAACAAGTTTTAAGTGGGCGTTTATTTCGATATGAAAACGTAGATACTTAAAAATTTAAGTCTATTAATTCAACACCCGACATGTAATTATTGTCTTTGTCTTCGTGTGATTCTTCTTCTTCCGTATCTTCATCTTCATCTAAACGCAGTTCATCGATATCATCATATATAGTACTGCCTCGTGTATAATATTCTGCCTCAATTTTCATCAAGTGTTTGCAACAATTTTTCCAATCATCAGCACTTATGCTATTACATATTATTATTATTATGCCCATTTTCCGTTTTCCCGGTGTTTCAAATTTTCCATCTGCCTTTTCCCCTTCCTTGACGATTCGTCTTACCGTTGTTTCAGATTTACCTGTGGGTGAAAAACATCATTAAAATTATTATTATAGAAGGTAGTTTTAAAAACACACACTAGATAATATTCACTTAGAAAGAAAAAAAAGAGAAAACGAGAAAAAAGGAACTTTTCTACGAGTTTAAAGAAGTTGCATATTATTATTTTTTTATTGAGTTATTCCCTTTTTCTTGTGGCCGCATATGAACTGTCAAATCGAAATGTCAAATTCGAATTTTTTTAACATAACCTCAAATCAGATTGTAATGATTATTATCGCTCGAAAATTGGCATAAATCGTGTAATACTAATGAAATTTATTAAACAAACTATACTACGTACCATTCATTTCTGCAGTTCGTTTTTAAACATCTTCTAAATCAAACAAAAGCTTCTTCGCGTGACACTCGGCTAGGCAGCATTGAAAAACGCAGAATGTAACCCCTCTTGTATCACTATGTAATAATTTATTCATTTTAATTAAATTCAGGCAAACAATGAATAAAAATATTATCAAATCAGCGATATTCTACTCAGATTTAAGACAATAAATCATACCGTAACACCCGATAACACGAAAGCCATAGGAAACGTCATATAATTCGGTGTTGCCATAGTAATGAACAGGTTTAGTTCCAATTGATTTAATTTCTAGACTATCTTGCCAAACTATACTCTAGGACATCTATTTTCCAATTTCTTCCGTAGAACGAATTTCAAAAGTGACTATAGTACGGCCCGCCAGCCGTTTTAAATCGCACAAAAATATGTTTTCTTTGAATGTCTCGGCTTTTATCTAATATAATTTACATATATTATACATATAAACATTCCTCTTCAATCACTATGTCTATTGGTGAAAACCGCATGAATATCCGTTGCGTAGTTTAAAAGATTAACGCGCACATACATTTTGAGCGACTTCATTTTATACTATGTAATGATGATGATGATGATGATTTATTATCCTCTTGAACTATAAAAATCTGTCTTCTTGGCTCAATTATAGAGATTAGTTTTACTGCCCGGTTTCACTCCGATTTACAGCGATCCTCTTTTCTTATTTTACCAATGCAATAAAAAATTATGGAACATTTAGGTTCCTGTTTTAAATAGTTGATGTTTCAAAGCTTCATGGCTCATGATGGAAATGAAGTTGCGATATATCTGCTTTGATCTAGATAAAGACATTTTCCATGAAGAACAGCTATGCTAATTTCACAGCGCCCTAACTCATCTGTCGACCGATTTTGCCTTTATATACTGCTTTCTGTAAAAACGATGTTTAATTTTTGAAATGACAACTTATTTAGCACTGTTGTGATTTGAAACTCGATGAAACGAAAAAGCGACACTAAAACGAGACAAAAACATACATCTATAGGATTTAGCCTGCGAGAGAATGATGTAATAATTGTCGTCTCCTCTTTTTGCGGTGCTTCGAAGCCTATCGGTCTCCTCTTTGTGCGGTTCTTTGTAGCCTCCCAACTCTTGTCTGCTTTAGTTTTCTAAAGATTTGACTTCTGCCGCGTGTGAACTACACACAATTTTTTTAGCACCGTTATGATTTTAAACTCAGAGGAGAAAGGCAGAGGAGAAGAGGCAAACACATACATCCATAGAATTTAGCCAGCGAGAAAACGAGTTAGACTAATTGGTCTTCTCTTTGTGCGGTGCTTCGTAGCCTCCCCACTTTTGTCTACTTTAGTTATATGAAGGTTTCACTTCTACCGCGAGTGAACTGCACAAACTTTTAAAATTTATTTATCGCCTTGAATTGCAACATTTTTTTAGGCTTTTGTATAACTACACTATAAATTATTTTATTTATTTATTGATTAACGCCCTTTTTCGGGGCTTTTACATTACATATGAATAATAAGAAAATACAAAGCATTCATTGTACATAACTGAACTGTCTCAGTAACAATATTTTATATTTGTTTAAACACAAATTGAAGATGTCCACTGACTTGGTATAATCAGTATTTTTGAAATATGTGTTCCCATTAGGAAAAAATTATGTAAAAATGTAAATTATCCGGCGTGGTTCTCTAAAAAAATTATAGATAAATTAAAAAGCAAAGAATCGCACCGCAGAAGATATAAACTGCACAAGAATCAATCGGATTACTTGTTATTCTCTGCGATGCGATCCGAGCTTAAAAAAGATAAAACGATTGCAAAGCGTCAGTATTTAGAAAAAGTTCAGTATGGGATCAAAGATGATGTCAAATGTTTTTGGGATTTTATTAAATCAAATAAAAAAAATAAAAAAAATAATTGTTTCCCTCCATAAGTATTCTGGGCAAAGAAGAATACATATGGTAGTTAGTCCCAGAATTTCTACACTGAAATAAATCTTGACTTCTAGTATTACGTAGTGGAATCCGGAAGCTTATCAATTCTAGCAATACCGGACTATCAACTAAATCATTTAGAATTTTATATAGAAATACCAAGTCAGAGAAAATTCTTCTGTCGGACAATTTGAGCATATTCAAATCATTTAAAATAGTGTTGTAGTTCAACATATTTGCTGGAATACCCATTTTAAAATTTAGAAAACGTAAGAATTTGTTTTGTATTCTTTCAATAGCTTGAACATGTATACTATAATGTGGATTCCAGACGGGAGAATTGTACTCAAGTTGACTTCTAACATAGGCAAATTAGAACAGTTTAATACACTTTATATTGTTAAAATTTCTAGTAAGCCTAGTTATAAATCCCAACATTTTTATGCCCTTATTAGAGTTTTCTGTTATGTGGTTAACAAATGAAAGATTTGATTGAAAAGTGATGCCTAAGTCTTTAATTTGTGTTAATGTCTGAAGGGCATTGTTATCAATGTTGTAATTATTAATTATTTTGTTTATTTTAAAGTATTAATAAATCAGTAGTTGGAATAAAAAGCAGTTTATTTTCTAAATGAATTATATATGTAAAAGGAGTGTTATTTATGTTTTAAGTTATGCAGAATTAAATTTCTTCTTATAACAACCAATTCCTCCCACATACATACAAACACCCTTGAAATAGCCACCGTAGATATTTACGTTTTGAAGGAAAATACCGCTCTACATATACTACTATAATAAAACTAGCATATCTACATGTACTATAATATTGTGGATATTATACTGTAAAGCGTAGCTTGTTTGTCTCATAAAATAATCAAAACAGAATCATAAAATAACCGGTCTACAGGCGCAGACATTTCGTAGCCGCTACACTGAAATTGCTACGCTGAAACTCCTACGAGTAATATTATATTGTTTCGCATTAATATTAGCGTAGATACTGCGTAGAGCATCTGTAACGCCAGCTGAGCGCCCGGGTGGCTATATATAGTCCGTCCGGGGGCTCAATGTACCCCCAACCCGGCTCACCCCGACGCACCCCCCCGGGGGGAGGGTGTACGGGGTGCCAGGGCGGTCCGGGGGTTAGGGAGGAAAGCCAACTTAACGTGATCATCCCATATCCATCAGATTTTTATTTATTTATTTTCTCACTCGAGGTTTTCTGCTAAATGCTTCCGCCTGATTGCGTTACCTATTTTATTTAGTTTGCTGGAATTTCAGTAATTTTTTAACGAATAAATAATTATGTCAAGTTTTTTTTTAAATTTTTTCATGATGTAATTCCAAATTTCTTTGTTCCTGGTGTTTGCAATATTGCAACTATGTGGTAAAACTTTAAAAGCTTTTTCTCTGGGCCCAGAGATTTTAGGTTAAGCCGCCGCTACCCGAATTTCTACCGACTTCTTACATATCTATCTCCCTTAAACATTTGAAGTTCTTAAGCTCTTAAAAAAATATATATTATTTTTGTTCCACGCCGAAACGCAAATTATATGAAATTCCCTCGATAGAAAAAAAATCGCAAAGTATGCTCCGAAAATTATTTTTTTCAAGTCTGCTTCGGTTATTTTAAAAGTTATATGTATGAAACAATTCATAATGTAGCACAGCCCCCGCGAGATTTTTTCTCTATTTTAAACGAGTCGTGTTTTATTAAACAGTTTCGCAATTTTCGCATCGATTTTGTGGCTGTAAATGTTAGCGCTCTCCTCTTAACATTCGTAATTTCGTATCTCTCCATCTTCTTCTTTTCGAGCCCGGTGGCGGAACCTTAAAGCATAGCAATCAAACACATGCAGTTTCGCATTTATAAAACTTCAAATATTTAAGGGGGGTATACAAGAAATTGGTAGAAATTCGGGTAGCGGACCTTTAATATGTGGCACACGAGCTGTTTGAAAAATGAATGTAAAGTAATGGTGGGGTGAGGGGGGGGGGGGTGGGGAGTGGAGTGGGGAGTGGGGATAAGGAAGGTAGAGGAGGCAGAGTGGGAACCCCCCTAATAGATACTATGCGAGCGAAGCCGGGGGCAAAAGCTAGTAATTTAAATTGCAAGTCAGAAATCCAATTATCGGTCTAATATTACTACATATTACCTGGCAATGAACCTCATTATGATTATCAAAACTCCAGCGTACCCAGGCCTGACCTTAACCTTTACGTTACCGTGGTATTATATAATTTCGACATTCCTGAAATTTCTTCACGCTTATCTCCACGCATACCCCGACCCGTTGGCCGGTATGAGGTGAGAGTGGTATGCGTGAAGCTGGCATAGAGTTATGCCTGGTCATTAGTTAGTTTTTCACGTTTTGACAAAAATAACAATGTAATTTTGTATACAAGATGTCCGGAAAACCGTTAAACTCTCTGAAAATTTAAGATTTTATATAGGTAAGTACATTTTAAAGAAATTGTTTTTAAAGTTTTAAGATTTTTTGAAGTGAAAAAATCTTTAGCACCGTCATGATTTGAAACCCGATGAAACGGAAAAAGCGGCACTAAAAACAGACATATACGTACATCTATAGGATTTCGCCTGCGAGAGAATGAGATAGAAAAATCGGTCTCCTCTTTGCGCGGTGCTTCGTGGCCTCCCTACTTTTGTCTACTTTAGTTTTCTGAAGTTTTCACTTTTACCGCTACTCTGTTTTATTTTTGTATCTGCTCTACTTAAATTTTTACAATGTTATCCGATACCTCAGTTTCAAAGTGTAACAATTCAAAAATTTGCAAATTTGAGTGATGTACGAAAAAACGCTTGGAATATCGATTTCTACCAGTTACCTAACGACAGTTGTTGTTATTATTCTTTAGAACTTCGAGTAGTAAAACAATCTTGATTATTCCGATTTGACAGTCCGTAACTCTCTCGCAAACTCTGGCGGAGTAAAAAGTTACTATCCGACACGGCTACCAGCTTAACACGATTGACCGGACACGAAACACAAACAAATTTATAAACAAGCTTGATACAAAACTCTCGAGTTAAAACGGGACTTCGCTCCGCTTACCAATAATTTTTTTTTCTAATATTTACCAGTAACATACTAAAACAATTATGCGCTATCCTAGATATTAATTTAAGGCCCAAATGTAACTTTGCCGTCAAAGGGCCGTTCAGCGCCATTATGTTTTTTTTTTTTTACATTTGAAAGTTACCGTTAAACGCTGGTTCTAGGTACGTAAAAGCTTTGGGGGTATACATTAATTACGTGAGCAGTTTTTCTTCCAATCTAGACCCCCCCTTTGGTGAGATGAATTTGGGCCACTTCGTAATTCTTTCCAAGTAGACGTGAGATTTTGCTGGACACCCCACCCCTTTTGAGCTCACGTAATTAATGTATGCCCCCTTTCTATCAATTTGTAATAAGCTGGCAATGTATGTGACCTCTTTTACGATGATATTTGTCCTCTTGCTGACCACAATTTGTTAAAAAGCTGAAACGAACTTAGAATCGACGTTTAACGCGAACTTTTAGCTGTCAAAAAACAAAATGAGCCATTTGTTGACTTTGTCAAACGTGAAATTCTGCTAAACAACTTTTCCTTAGAGCTAGGCCTAGATGGCACGTAGTTATCCTAGATATTAGTTTAAGAGGTTACCCACAGCTGTCTGATTGACACTATAATAAATACTATTGCAACCTTAAGGTTGGGGCCCAGAATAATTCCTACCGCCTGCCAAATAAGCAATCACAGTCCTTTGTTATCTATCACAAAAGTCCAAAGTGTTTTGTTGACCCTGTACTATTGTTGAACTGCTATAAATATGTGTCATTTGCAAATTGATTGTACCCAAAATAAAGACTAATCGTATTCAACGTTAAAATTGGGCATTTATTTAATTATCCCGTAATATTATGATTTAGATACGGCGCGCGGTGATTTAGAATTTGTGGTAACTCTAGGTTTGTCTCACAACGATGCTCACAACTATTTATACAGGGTGTTATGGGACGTACTTTACGTACTTTAACCAGTGATTCCTGACTTTATTTGGAGTAAAAAATGTTAATGAAATTTTTGACTTTTTTTTAAAATGTTTTTTTTCTTCAAAAGGAAACCAAAAAAAATTTCTTCCACATGTCGTCATTGGTCACTCCGCCGAGTAACCGACCAACCCCTAACCCCAACTCTAACTGTCCAACGCCTACCTTTTTTATGTTTTTGTAGAAAAATAATAAAAAAACATCAAAAATGTCTCCGCAGACCAAAATTATTAACATTTTTTACTCCAAATAATGTCAGGAATCACTGGTTAAAGTAAGTCAAGTACGTCCCTTAACACCCTGTATAAATAGTTGTGAGCATCGTTGTGAGACAAACCTAGAGTTACCACAAATTCTAAATCACCGCCGTATCTTAATCATACTATTACGGGATAATTAAATAAATGCCCAATTTTAACGTTGAATACAATTAGTCTTTATTTTGGGTACAATCAATTTGCAAGTACGACACATATTTATTGCAGTTCAACAATAGCAAGACGGTATAAAAAACTTTAACAATAACTTTATGGGTTCACTGATAAATGGGTTACACGTGTGTCGTAAACTAAAGTGTTCCCTTAATCGTTCGTTTCATTAAAAGGGTTTCAAGGAGTATTTTCTCTTTGGGTTATCTGAACTCTGAAAGCAGACGATTCACAAAGCGTCTCTTTGGTCACTTCTGCCAGAGTTTCACTTGAAGTAGCGCGGTAAGCAACTTGCTCTCTAGAGTTAAAACTTGACTTTTTTTATCGGTCATCAAAGCTGTGACACCCCATTCAGGGATCACTACTGTAAGCCTGAGCGGAGCAGCGCGGTGAAAAACTAACCAATAGCATCCCTCGCCCTAATTAGTATGAGACGAAGCGGTGTGGGAATGATAAAGTGTTTGAGATCAAGGAACTAAAAAATATGCGCTCGGAAATCTGCATGATAATTAGATGTTTTTTTTACAATACCACAATTATTATCTACTATTTGATCCAAAACATTACTACGGAATCCTGTAAAAATCCTTGCCGCTGGCTACTGGCATATTTTCCTTCGAATCCTAAGATTTTAAATATTTTAGTTATTTCTTCACATATTAAATACACGTATCACGTATACGTTTTATTATTATAAACGATTCATATCACAGCCTCATAATTTTCATAGCGTGCCGACCGACGTAGTCACGCTTTGAGAGCAACAAATAACCCCCAATCTGACACCATCAAACAGACTTGTTTTATTTCGCGTGTCGTAATGAATGGTGGCGCAGAAAGTCACGTTAAACCTTATATTCAATCAATACCCTTTATTAGCTACAACCTTATGGCTGGAACTGGGGTTGCTGTTGAGTTCCCCATTCCCATACCACGTAGGGATGTCGAAAGTGAAAAAAAATATCGATATATCGATGTATCGATATTTATTAAAATATCAATATCGGCGTCGATATATCGAGGAAAAAATATCGATATATCGATATATCGGTCAAATTTTCAAGAGATTTTGCGTTTTTGAAATAATAGTGTATTCAGCTCAATATTATCAATAGTAATTTTTGTACACAATTTGCTTTTTTTAATGTACAAAAATCTCAATAAAAGTGAAAGTATTTTTATCACTATTCATTTTTATTACGTAATAATTACAAAAACTAAAAGCTGTCTTCTAACTTATATGTAAACTGAGACGCATACAAAGTTTGTATGCGTCTCAGTAACATTCTATTGGCGTATTAATCTGTCAAAAAGGACTTCGTGTTTGGAAACCAACACATAGGAGTGGCTTCAAAAAAATGGCGAAAAATAGTATCCATTTCTATGTATGTACCTACACATGAGATAATATTGGTGATCACAAATACTAATGCAAAGACAATAGAATTTGTAAGCTATTAATAGTTAAAATTTCAACCGCCAGATGTCATGACCCAATACAGTTACTTTTTTCCGTTCGTTCCTATACGGTTTTGGATTCTAGTGACTTTAAATACATAAATTAAAAAAAACATATCGTTTTTGATACAATTTTCGATATTAGATATTTTGTATCGATATATCGGATCAAGATATATCGGCTGAAAATATCGATATATTGAATTAAAAATATCGATATATCGATACTTTTTCAACAAGCCTATTACCACGCGGTCTATTTTATAATTTTTAAATAGGTGTTAGATTATTAAATGTGAAAGAGCACAGAAAAATGCGTGGAAAAACAAATAAAAAACCATTCCTGTATCTTATCTCTTTTCATTGTAAATTATTTCCAACGTTTAATTAATTAATTATTCAGATTGTTTATCAAATTATTTGGTTTTGTTTAATTGAATGGATGTGTAATCGTATTAACAAATGTTTTTCTTTGTTTACAGGTAAGTTCCCGTTAATTCAAAACATCAAGGTTCCTTGGTAACACTAGGTAAATATGGAAATCAAGTCAGAATCATCGATATGAGTATCTTTTACAATCGTTTGATTGGTTGAAGATTAACCTGCGCCACTCAGTTTTTGTTATAATGTGACCTGATATGAATAGCTAGATATTTCCCACCTTTATCTCCCCATCTCCTTGCCCTCCCCACTATCTTCTGCCTAACAATTCACTGAATTGAATTGAATTAATGTTGATGCGAACCCAATACCTACTCAAACAGATGCATTGCTTGTTAAAATACTATACTTAGGTACTGAAATTCCACACGTAACACAATGACATTTCGGATTCGCTGCAAACATAAAAAAATTTACCACCGTGAAAAGGGGGTTTCGACAAAAAAAATATAAACGCCTGCTCTGCCTTTTTTGGTTTCTTCCCTTCACCTCTAAGGGAGGGTATTTCAGTTACTCTTTAAACTCGACTTAAGAAGGTTACTGAAGATGTTTTGGAAGGGAGATAAGTAAATATGAATGATAAAAAGCGCTAATATAAAAAAACGAGTGTTGTTATAAAACAGGGCTTATTTAAAATAGAGCAAAAATCTCTCGACATCTATGTCAAGAAGAATTTACAAATGCTGTTAAATAATAGAAACAGATATTTTTTTTTTGTAATAATTTTCCCTACTTTCTGTTGTTTTTTTATAATTTTTGAGTTAATTTCATATTATAATTACTTCGTCAACTCGGCATCTGAAAGATTTAAGAAAGCTTAGTGAAGTATATTATATTATGTGGGTAAACATTTGGAATGCGAGGTATTATGGGGTATTATTAAGAAGGTATGGGGTATTATTAAGGTATTGTGGGGTATTATTAAGGTGTAACGGGGTTTTATTACGATGTTGTGGGTTTTGTTAAGATATTAGGTATTATTAATCCATTATTAAATTATTATAGGATATTATTTAGGTTTTATTAAGGTATTATGGGAGTATTATTGAAGTGTTATGGGGTATTATTAAGGTATTATTAAAGTATTTTGGAGTGTTATTAAGATTAGGGGGGAATTATTAAGGTATTATGGGGGTAAAATTAAGGTGTTATGGGGGTATTATTAAGATATTTTGAGGGTATTATGGATCTTTATTAGGGTATTATTAAGATATCCGTCAAGTTGTAATCGGGTAGGATTCCTGACATAACAATCCAACTCCCAAAATTCTCTATAATTAGTGTACAGAGGATACTGAAAAACCGTCCGTTAGTAACATTAAATTAAAATTATTTTCAACAAAAGGGGCTACATATATTAGGCACATAACCCACACAATATTGTATTCGTGTTTATGATATCATTTTCCTGTTGTTCTATTCCCACGAAGCCTAACAATTGGCCATTGATCCGTGCTAAGCTGTCTAAAGATGTCCCGAGCGCGTTAGGGGGGGGGGAGCGGAACCCTTCCGCCCATTGACTGTACAATATCTCCCTCCCCTCCGTGAAAGGGAAGTCAGTTTTCCTACCCTATGAGCCCAGCCATTATTGTAAGGCATTAATATAGAATACGCTGGGGGGTGAAGATTACGACAGAATGTGTTGGAATAAAATTGAAATTACACGCGGAAAAATCTTTAAATATTTATTAAGGCTTTTTGAAGTAAAACCACTTTACGCACGCTCGACTTGGGGAGTAAGCTGGTGAATGCGTGATGAGAGCGTTACGAAAAGTGTGATCGGGCGAGGCGAACGGAAGTTGAGATGGAGATATAAGTTAGTGAAGATAGAAAGAGAGAGAGTTACGTTTCGTATATTACTGTAGGGGCAAGAGAGAGAGGTGCGAGCACACATTTTCTTTCTCTCATGGCCAGTTACGTTTCGTATATCTAGGACACAGTGCAGCAGTGCAGGCCTATTGTTTGTATCACACTGTAGGAACAAGAGAGAGCAGTGCGCGCGCACTTTTTCTTTCTTCCATCATTAGATGGAGTTAAAGAAGTTTTACTTCAGTCGTGTGGTCTAAAACACACTCGTTTTTTAATTTTTTTATTATTTATTTTTGGGTGTTATTTGTGTTGCGCTACCTCCTCCTTTAGCCAACGTTTCGGCAGCGTTACAGTGCCCATCATCAGGGCAGATGTGTGCGCAACACGGCATAACACCCCAAAAACAAATTACAAAAATACTTTTGGTGTGAAAATCTTAAATCAAATCATTTATTAAGGCGGTTTGGCTGCAATACCGTGGTTAAATAGTTGTCCACGAATTTTATTTCCACAATTCCGGAAGTTACAGAAAATTTATGGATAGCTTTTTTTTTCATTTTGTAAAAGGGTGATCCCAGTTAGGATGTTATGAAGTTGATGTTTATTGTTTAGGGAGTTCGCAAAAAATGCTTTGCGGCTGTTGTAAGGAGTAATGATTTTCTTTTATCTACAGCCTTTTATCAAGAAATTTTAGTTACATACAAGCGCATACACGTGCAAAATCACGGGTTATTATGTTATTAATCTCGCGTGCCACCAATAGCATTTCTTTAATACAAATTTCGTAATCATAATCAGAGCTCACCGGCAGTAAATTACAAATAATACAAGGAATAGTGTATTACTTTATAATTAAATTTAGGTTGTTTTTTTTTTACATGAGCTCCACACAGGAGGCCCTAAGGAAAATAATTTCCCTCAGGGCCTATGTCATCTTTGGGGATGCTGTGTGGAGGGTTTTTTAAGGAAAGGAAGGAGAGGAGAGTTCTGGGAAGGAAAAGGGTTTAAGGGGTGGGTAGGAATCTGGGGTTCAGTGTGTCCTAGTCATCCGCCTCCAAGACCTAGACAAACCTCACCCCATGAACCCGGGCACCACTGCTAAATCACCAAACGTAGCGAACCACTTGGGGTGACCTGTGGCAGAGGTGTTGGTTATCCAATTAAGGTTCCCGGGGCGGCGGTACCCATTCCCGCCTCCCAAATTGACCAAAGGTTGACCTTATGTTGAAATTTGGTTTGAAATAATATATTATACTATTTAATTAATTTAAATTCAGCACTAAATTTTGCGATTTATAAACCTAATATAGAGATTTTAAGACATTTAATATGATTGATTTATTTATTTCTGATTGATTTATAAAGATTACGAACAATAAGTTAGTTGGCGTCCATTGAGATTTAAATCATTTAAATTTTCGAAACTCCATAGATCATGATGGAACCAGACGTAGTGAACTAGAGGATGTTTTATGAAACAATTTCACGAACAAGCCGACAAAATTCTGTTTCAGAATTAAGAATTCCTCAACAATAAGTCAAATGCTAGCGTTATTCGATGGCATACTGAGAAGCAAGCTGGAGTATGCGAGCGATGTTTGGGCACCGTACCACCAGAAGTACAAAGATTTGTTAGAGCAAATCCAGAAGAAATTCCTCAGGTATGTTTATATGCGGAAGCATGGAACCTATCCAAGGTTCATGCACCATATTGACTTACTTGAGGAAACTGATTCTGTGAGTCTAGAAACTAGACGGAAAGCAAGTCTTGCTATTCTGTCTTTCAAAATTTGGAACAATTTCATAGATAGCCCATTTCTCTTGGGATGCCATGATTTATATGAGGCCTCTACAGCCGAAGTCGACATCATGACTTATTTAAAGTACCGAACGGCAGAACAGACGTCTTGGCAAAGCATAGCATGACGAGGGGAGTGGTGCTGTTAAATGAAATTGCAAACCATTTGGATGTAAGTGACTGTTCTTTATATGTCTTAAAAATATTGTTGAAGAGTCACTTGCCTAAATGCTGATAGGGTAACTAAATTGTACTGTGATTGGAATTATTCTGATGTACAACAATAATAAAATAATCCATTCCTGGTATGTAGGTAGGTAGCACTAAGATGAAAATGACAATTACATCTGAAATCCCCTATCTAAGCACCCCGTTAATTCGTATGTCTTTCACAGCGTTCTAACCCATGTAATAAAGGTCTAGGAATAATAGAGAAGGTCCATAATTAATTGAAAACCTAATACTTTCTTAGGTTAGTTTGGGACTCCGCACTTGTGAAATTCGATAAACGAAAGGACGCAAGTGAGATGGAGGTAAAACCGTTGCTATGCCGTGTCTATGGAGTTAAGAGCAATTCTGGTTTCAGTGTGACCTGGACTCCACATTTGTGGACCTGTATGCCTGTAGACCTATAGACCTATAGACCTGTAGAACTACAGAGTGGGAGATTTGGGTCAGGGCAGAGCTTACTGAATAATATAATATTATGCCTGTAGTAAAGCAGTTGTCTTTCTGATAGTTACAGGGAAAATGTGTGATTCTGATGAACGACTCTTTGAATTAAATTCGATTGATTGATTTTTGAATGGATTCAAGGGCGTACGTACAGGGCCCGCATATACTTTAATACTACACAACTGCTAACCCTGTACCAATCACAAGAGCGCACCACGGTTGAATTTGACAGACACCTCTGGTCTGGAGCTCCAAAATGCCATAAAAAATACCCTCGACTCTAAGCAGAAACGGGCGGTTTGTTTGACACATTCTCCAATCTTAACAGATGGATTGCAATCTTTAGAGCACAGGCGTCGCGTCGGGTGGGAATGCTATCTTTGTTCTACCGGTATTTCAATGGAAGATGCTCCGAGGAACTAGCGTCATTGAACCCTTCGGCAAGGGTGCATAGTCGGGAAACATGCCAAACGCGTGCCCAACATGTGTACACGGTCCTTCCTACAACATGGGTCTCTTCAAGACCAATGTTCATTCCTTCCTCTCCTCACAAAGACCCTCCACACAACATGTCAGATGACATAGGCCCTGAGGGAAAGTATTTTCCTCAGGGCCTCCTGTGCGGAGTTAATGTAAAAAAAAGTGTCCGAAAAACTTCACAAAAATAATCTTAGGTGTTGGAATGAATTTTTGAATTTCAAATTTTCCATATTTTTATAAATTGAGCCCTTTTCCGGAATATTGTTGAATCGAAAAAACATTTAATTGCTTTTCTTCACAACTTTTCATTTAAAACTCTCAGGAATTGTACGTTAATTGCATTATAAAAATATAAAATGTAATGAAACAATCTGGTTTGGTTTTTCCATCTTTCTCAAAACTTGTATATTTTTGGATACGACGTTATTCAATAAAAGGGCTCAATTATTGGTGGGCTCAGATTGAGTTTAAATCTTTAAAATTTCATTTAAATTAATTTTAATGATGTTATTATCAAGTTCCGCAAGTATTTTGGATTTTATTTTTTGACACCTTCAAAAATCGTAAAAATAAGTATTCTCAAAGTGTTTTAATCACGGTTTTAAAATGTCCTTGTAAGCCGAAACAGCTGTACCAAAAATAAAAAAAAAAACTGAAGTAATTACAGAACTTGATCGTTACAATTTGGGAGGTGGGTACGGGTACCGCCGCCCCGGGAACCATTTATTGGATAACCAACACCTCTGCCATAGTTCACCCAAGTGGTTCGCTACGTTTGGTGCCTTAGCAGGGGTGCCTTGGATCATAGGATTAGGCTTGTCTAGGTCTATGCGTCTGCCCACTCTCGTCTCGTCTCATCTCGTCTGGACTGGTTGAGGAAGCCTTTTGACTTCTCTCTCAACCCATCTCGTATAAAAATCTCTTTCTTACAACTATTATATGTCTATGGTCTCAACCATAATATTCATGTGTCTATGAGTGAGACCAATGATGTTCGCGTGTCTGCTTCTCGCCTAGGGAAAAAATGATTATTTTCTTGCATCTTTCTCACTCATATTAAAGAAATGAGATGACGTGAGTCGTTGCCGTTGCCGTACCGTTGCCGTGGGCATTATAAAAGCAGCCATTATGGAATGATACGTACAATATTATTATTTTTATACTGTTTTAAAAACACCATATCTATCTATCTATATAATCTATATAAATAAAAATGAATCGCCGAAATCTATGTACGCGCATAACTTCGGAACGACTGCACCAAATTGGATAATTCTTTTTATTGTGTGTTCGTTATTGTCAGGACAAGGTTTGTATAAAACTACTGGTAAGCTCTGGAATTATGAAATTTGTATAAAAAAAACGCGAGCTGTTTGAAAACTGAATGTACCGGGATGTAATGTATGGAATGCGGGAGTTAGGAGGGGGGAAGGGGGTTCGCGGGACGGGGGAAGGGGGAGAGTGGAGTAGGGAGAGGAAAGGTGGAGGAGACGGAGTGTGAATGCAAAAGGGGAAGGGGACGCTGGAGAGGAAGGGGTGGAGGATGGGGAAAGGGAACGGGAAGAATGGGAAGGACACGCACGGAGAAACAATTTCTTTATTAAATGGCATAGGAACGCATGCCGGGAACCAGCTAGTTTTAAATAATTTTTGATTTGTGGTTACTGTATTTTAAACCCGTGACCTCTGGCCTAGAGCCAAGGACCTTAGCACTCAGCCAGGGAGCTCTCCATTGAATTGTTTTTCTTTCTGAGTTCACGTACGTAATTAGCTAATTGCTTCTCAAAAGTAAATCAACATGAATTTGTGTACACTTTAAGTTTTCAGCGATGCTATTAATTACTAGAGTTATTTTCGTAACATGATAATTACTACAAACGTAAGTTGCGGTTTTCGTTAAAGTTCGTTAAAGTAATTTTCGTTAAAGTAATGTAAACAGGTCGATGCGAATACTTTAGGAAATAATTATTTGTTTATAATATTCTCCCCTCAGTTCTATTTACAGAAGCTCCCTACATTTTGTGAAAATGTTGTGTTATGTACGATTTGGTATCTTTCGTAATTAAGTAATTATTGTTAGAGACATGAAAATTTCGCGTTATTTTTCGGCGAAATTCGTGTGTATTTTGGGATAAGCGGTGTTATTTTTCGGTAAAAGCGAAGGTATTTTCTAACAAAAGTGATGTTATTTAAATTCTTAGTATTTTCGAGCAAAACATGTGTCGAGTTTTTTTTTACTCCAAAATATTTTTTTTTTACAAATTCGAAAAATTAAAACCAGTATTGTGAGATTAGCTGCGTACCATTTTATGACTATTCAAACATGTCAAAACCACGGATAAATGCATATTGTTTGAAATGTTACTGTTAACAATTGTAATGTTACTTTCTTGTTAAAGAAAACAGAAAATCGCGTAAAAATGTGAAAATTCGCGCTATCCCAAACGCGAAATTTTTATGTCTAATTATTATAATATCGAATTATTTAATTATTGAAGTGAAAACTTCTTCAGCACCGTTGTGATTTGAAACTCGATGAAACAAAAAGCGACACTAAAAAGAGACAACACATCTATAGGATTTAGCCTGCCAGAGAAAGAGATAGAATAATCGGTCTTTCTTTGTGCAGTGCTTGGTAGTCTCCCCACTCTTGTCTACTTAAGTTTTCTGAAGGTTTTACTTCTACGTATGCGTACTGCACACTTATATTTTTTTATTATTATTGGTATTCTTTTCTCAATTTCCATTCGTGGCATTTTCACAGAATCCAAAGCAGTTTCCCGGAATTACTATCAGGAAACCATAACAGGTGGAAGTGATCTCGGGCACTTGTGGAAAACCACCGCAATTTATTTTCATTCCAATTCCCCAACCACCATCTCCTTCTGCTACCCTGATACGAGTACCTGATACATCTTGTATTATTATCTCTTGGGAAATACCTTTCCACGCTGCCAATAGATCCGATTTTCAGAACCTCATCAATTTGAAATGATTCTATTTATCTGAAACGTTTAAACTAGCACGTTTTTAAACCTATGAACGCAATGTTCATACAAAACTTAAATTTGGATTTGATGCCAAAATATTTGACCAAACGAAATAATACTTTTTATAATCTAATGTTTAACAAATATCTAGTACGGATATATGCTACTTTATTTATTTATGTTTTAAATTATAAAATATAGGCAATTAAAGAGTTAAATTTTTCATTATTTCAGTCACAACTTTAGCAATTATTTCTGAGTAAATTATAATTATTTAAAATAATAATTTTGGTCTATTTATAATGACATATTAATTTATAAAAAAAAATCGATTTTGGTGAGCTTAAATTTAAATTACGAATAACCGATTTAGGTCGAAACACAAATTCGTCGTATTTAAATTAAAATTACTACCCAAAAAAACGCTCTTTATATGATTACTAGCAGACCCGGCCACACGTTGCTGTGGCTAACGAAACACAACGTCATTTACTGATAACGCCATTACCCAATCTTTATAACCAACGCCATCTGTTAACTTGCACATTTGTTATGCTAACACATTTCAAATCCGCACCGCCCGCTTGCCAACCCGCTCACTTTATATATTAAATATTTCAACCAATTTACACAAAACCTTGACAAATTATATACCTAAACCTTCCTCGTGAATCACTCTATCTATTGGTGAAAACCGCATGAAAATCCGTTGCGTAGTTTAAAAGATCTAAGCGTACAGACGCGGGAGCGACTTTGCTTTATACTATGTAAAGATTTAATTTTTATTTAATTTTTCATTATATTAACACAGTAAGGTAAGGCAAGAATTTTTTTAATTGATAAAAATTCGAAGTTGCCTCCAAACCAAAGTAAAATTCAATTATTTAATTACCATATGCATTGCAATTTAAATAAAAAATAAATAAAATAGCAAATATCAGTACTAGATATTTAAAATACCTTTCGAATAAAAAAATAATTATTTAGTTTTGTTGGGTTTTTTGGCCTCAAATCCAAATTTAAGTTTTGTATGAAAAGGCCGAATGGTCGTTCCTCTTAACTGCGGATAGGGAGTCAAAATTAGTCGAGAATTGAGCTGAGACAAAAATTGTTAAATGTTTGGAAATAGGTGGTTTTGATACAGTTTTTTGTTGTTGTTGACTATGTGTACTAATAGTTTGGTCTGGTGGGTAGGTACTTTATCAGGACAGTGCAGTTTGTTTAATTATTTAAGATTTTATACAGAAATAAAGTGCCTTAGTTTAGGGGTTGTGGTGTGCAGTGATAGTTGTTGTTTGGGACGTTTCCATTTAAGTTCATCTCTATATATAAAAATCAATACGTGTTTGCTTCTATGTATGTGAGTTGTCTATGTATTGCTATATTAAGATGAAGCCATACTAAATAATGTAAAATCATACAAAATCAAGTTTTTGTTTTGAAAATTTGATGGCTTAGAACTATTATAGATGCTTCAATTAAATACTGCGTGTAGAACACACCTTGGCCCTTATAAATATCGGTCATTTTTTTTATAAGTCTTAATAAGCCTATAAAAAAATAAAGTATAAGGGCTATAAAAAACACTTTCTAGTCCAAACTTTCCTATTTATAAACCCCTTTTCGGATTTGGTTTTATTGTATAAAGTGGCAAATTTAGTTTCTTTTATAATAATCGCAAAAAAAATTGGTATTTACGCCCGAACAAAATAAAATAAAATATGCATTTTCTCGTTGTTATTTTAGACATCAATCAATACGGCCCGCACTCTACGAATTTGGATTCTTGAAGTGACCCTTATGGCATGGGCACAAGAACCATGCACTGGGCACACCTATATCGTATCAGTCACGCCCCGGCCGGAGCGGGAGACAGTTGTGTGACTCAGCGTCGCTTAGTTTCGTGAAATCAATTTTAAATTTCCGTTTTCTTACAATAAACAATGCGAAAAAAGGTAATTAATTTTTTTACAGGCCTTTACGAAATCAACCTGTAAAAAAAATTTTTCAAATACCTTTTCCAACCTTTCCAAAAGCTTTTTCTCAAGTATTTTTAAACTCCTCCCATAAAGGGCGTGAATTCCGATTTCGACTTTTTCCTGAACTATTGGATCGCCTTAAGCACAGGAAAAGTTTGAAACTTCCAAAATACCTTCTTTTCACCCTCGCGAAGGTTTTTGGATTTTTACAACCACATCAATCCATCTGAAAAGTTTTTTTAATCGTTGCAAAAACTCTTACAAAACTGTCAAAAACGACACAATTACTAACCAAAATCGAATACTTTGAATCTAATATAAAAAAATATATTTATTTTAAATGGGTACCTATGTTAGGTATCAATTTTGATTGATCGTTGCTTATAATATACAAAAATGAATGATTGTAATATATGATAAATTAAAATTTGTAAAAAAAAATTACAATGGGTGGCACGCGAGCTGTTTGAAAATCTGAATGTATATATTGAACGCGGGAGAGGGGCGGGGATCGCGGGAGGGGGGTTCGCGAGGAAAGGTGAGGGAAAGCGGGGAAGGTGAAGGGGGAACGCATGAGGGGAAAGAGTCATGGTAGTGGAAGGGTAGGAGGAAGGGGAATGGGACGAATGGGAAAAGACACGCAGGGAGAAATAATTTCTTTATTAGTTGCATTGCAACGCATGCCGGGAACTCGCTAGTTCCTTATAAAATGTATGTATTTTTTTTAACCCTGTTTTCCATTTTCCCTGTTATACGTATTTAGTACATTTACATTACAAGACATGTTTATTTAGGTTCCCCACCCTAAAACCAGCTAATTATTAATCTCTCATGACCACTGGTCAGTGACCAACCTAAATCTGTTTGAGCAGGTATCCCGCCGCACGCGACGTATTAAATAACCAAATAGAGCTTTTTCCAAACCTTCACAGACCACTAAATAATGGTACATAACTAAATAATTCCACTGTCTTCGTTTATATAAAATTAACTATGTAACATTGTTTAAGGTTTCACGAAATATCTCTACGGGAAACGCTACTAAAATGATCTGTAATTGAATAATTTTATAATGGAATAACTTATTGATTAAAACCTCAAATTGTAATATTTACCATAGAAGATAGATAATATTACGTATTTGCACACCTTAGGTAAATCACAGTCCATCATTGAAGATAATATTATCAATTCTCAATCAAAAAAAGTGATACAGAAAAATCATTAAAAGTTTCATTCACATCTAGAAATTTAGCCCAGCACCTCAGCCAATTCAATCACCAATAAAAGACGCAGAGACATGTTTTATCAAGTTTGTAGGACATAATATTTACTAACCCTAAAGAAATTTATAGAAATATAAGTCCACCTTATCAAATACTCACTTACCTAACACACAACACATTGTCATGTAAAAGTATTATTACGCACCAGATTTAAATGTCCGGGTTAAATTTTCCCCACAGGAAAAACTAAACCCTTTCACACACTTCCCCAAATAATCATCTAGTCAATTCACGTTATGCAATTGCACTACATAAGTATTATAAATACAAAACAATACAAGAACAACATGTCAACCTGCCAGAGACCAAATGGTAAAATAATTCACCGACTCCAGATATTTTCATATCAGAGGGTTCGGCTCTGTGGAACTCCTAATTGGACCTATAAATCCTACTGATTCCTCAATATAAATATTAAAAAAATCTTTTGTAATCCTACATGTATTTAAAATGACTGATTTTTTGCATTTTTATATAAAAATCCTTTGACAAATCTAATATGCCTAAATTTTGAATGAGAGAGCTAGGTATAATGCCAGTAGCCGAAATGACAAATGGTAATATTTTTATAGTCTGAGAATGCCAAATTCTTTTAATGTCATTTCCGTATTTTCTTATTTTTTCAGAAACAGATTTTTGAATATTACAGGAACTTGGAATAGCTACATCAATTATTACATTTTCATTTTTGGTCTAATTTTCATTACAAGAATTACAAAAAAAATTCAATTGCTCGTATTTCACTCCCACCAACATTCTTAGAACTTGCTTTTATACAGAGTAAAGAAGAACACAAGAAACGCGATGTTTCAAAAGTCTGGGATTCGGGCCTTAATCCAAACCAAAACAAAACTGCTTCATCATAATCTTAATCTTAATATTATACAAAACAAAGTCGGGTTAGTTACACCATTTATAAGTCGAGAACGACTAGACCGATTTTTATGATATATTGATTTGTTGGATTTGTCTCAGCGCCGAATAGCAGAATAGCTATTAAAACATCGGAAAATATCACGAAAAAAAAATTATGAAGAAAATTATTTTCCTCATACATTTTGTATGTAACGAATTCTCATCTTTTGATAGAGCTGCAGGAATATTGTGATAAGTATAATATTGAGTAGTGAGTGAATTCCAAACATTCAAAACTGTCAAATGTCAATGCGCTAATGGTTTTGCTTTTGTTCTTAAACGTATAATGGCTGCCCCTCTTTCTTACCCACTAAATGTCAACAGTCGAAAATGGGACAAACGGTGAACGTCTATCTGCACCCCTCCAAAGGAAAAATACAATAATTATAATAAATCTCCCTCGCATGTATAAAGAAAATGAAACGCCATTCCCGTAAGTAAGTGGAAAAGTAAGAAAATTACAATAATTATAAATCCGTACACAACGCCATCTCTGATACTGACAAAAACAAAACACGGACAGTTGAGCATCGATAACTGCTTTATTGTGTAATTTTTTACTTAATAAAAAAAAAAATTTAATTCAGCTATTAGTTAACACAACAGTTATTAATTCTGCGGCGGTACGAAGTTCGCCGGATCAGCTACTTTATTATAAAATTCAAATGGATGGCGATTTACCTACGATATAAGGCAGGTGTAAAAAAGACAGAGCGCAAGCTAAATGGGCTAGAATCAAAAGGTATTAATTAAGTGGCAACACTCATTTTTATTCAAATTTACGTGGAATCTATTTTTCGTTTGAATTATTGTTTGCATGTATTCACGGCTTTCACATTTGTATATTTATACAGGATGTTGAGGGACCAGTGATTCCTATTTGGAGTAAAAAATGTAAATGAAATTTTTGCCTCCGGTGACATTTTTGATGGTTTTTTGCATTTTTGTTTTCAACCAAAATACGAAAATCATCAGGTATTGGACAGTAAGGGCCGGGGTGAGGGGTTGGGCAGTTACTCGGCTGGGTGACCAGTGACGACGTGTGGAAGATTTTTTATTTGTTTGGATGTGAATAAAAAATCAGATTGCGCAATTTACACGGAGTAGAAATGAAACCTTCAGAAAACTAAGGTAGATAAGAGTGGGAGACTTCAAAGCACTTTTTTTTATCAATGTGAAGGATTATTTTTTTCCATATTTTTGTCGTAGAATTCCAGTGCACCTTTTCTTATACATTTGGTCATCTTATCAGTAGGTATTTGTGTGTTCTTCTTCGGAGTCGCTAGATGTTGTTTTCTTTTGCCTGTTCATTTTGGAGTGGTTTGAAGATTGGATATTCATTATACAAAAAACTATTTTTTTTGGTTTAGTAGGATTCGATCCTTAGTTCGCTAAATGTCTGCAGAGGTTCGTCAGGCACTTTACACCACTACACTAAAGGAGACTTGCGTGGGACTGTGGATTTATCGTATAATATTTGAACCGAGTACCTATTCATTCTCTCACAGGCTAAAATACTACAGATGTATGTGTTTGTCTCTTTTTAGTGTCGCTCGTTTCCGTTTAATTTTAAAAGCACATCGGTGCCGAAGAAGTTTTCACTTCAAAAAATTTTTAAAAAGTCACTGGAGATTTAAATTCCATTTATATTTTTTACTCCAAATAATGTCAGGAATCACTAGTTAAAGTAAGTCAAGGATAATTTTGCCAACTCGATTTTTAAAATAAAGCCAGATTTCCCCCGAAAACCAGGGTGGCTAGAGAAATTCGAAGAATATGTTTTAATTAATTACTCAGCTAGTGGGATCTCTAATGTCTTTTATGTCCATCGATACCCAGCCCAGATTGAAAAGTGTCAGATATTTCGCCACAATAATCATAGTGATTCACGGTAACGGCGTGACTCAGGAATTCCCAGGACGGGGATTACTCCAAAGGATACGCCCAATGTGTTAACCACAGCCAAGAATAATGGCACAACCTACTTTCACCACGGCACGGTCTTACAACGTTCTGTAATTCCAGCCTTTATCTGCCGAGAGCTTAAAGCTTCAAGCGTTCCTTCAGCCAACTAATCTTCATAGATTTATCGTTAGATGTCGCATCAAATTTTAAAGAGTTTGACGTGATGAATTAGTTCTACGATTTTTCCAAATCAAATAGTCATACAGCTTTTTTTGTTTGGCACTAACCGATATTGACAGGGAATAAATAGGAAAACATAGTCAATATCGTATTGGGGTTTTTTCGATTGACCATGCTAGACTCTTGGTATCATTTTGGTCGTAGAGTGAGATAGTAATTTGTTATATTCGTATCTAGCACGGTGAATATAGTGAAATCGATAACTTTACAATATCGGATTGATAACTTCCGATTATTTTATATCGGTGTCCCTAGCACGGTTTCATCGTTGACTAACCGATATTGATAGGGATTAATAAGAAATCATTGTCAGTAAGGTTTAGTCAATGTCGTGTTGATACAGGGTTTTATCGGTCGATCATGCTAGATCTCCTGGTGTAATTTTGGTCGTAGAGTGAGGCAGGTTTATAACATAATCATTAAATAGGGTATTATGTTAAAGCAAAAATTCGTTGGAATAAATTCAGTAGCAAAAAACACTCCTACCAAAACTTCGCGTCGTCATGGAATTTCAACGAGATTTTCCGTCTTTATTTTGAGGTCGCAAGGTCGTTTTCATCAAGTGCAAGTAAAAAAAGAAAATATTTGTACTTTTTTAATGTAAATACCTCACAAGATTCCTTAACAGCTCCCGACTCTCAGGGGCATGTGGGACTTTGGCATCCCCGTTTTGGGCATGTTATGAGACTGAAGTGAGTGGGGAAGAGGATGAGATGGGAAGAAGTTTGGAAGTACCTGGCTATTCAGATATGGTCAGCACGCACTGCTAAAGCTGTTTTAAGCAGCTTTTCGATTCTGAATGGTGTTCTATTAAGTACCAGGACGATACTGAGAGTATCTACCACTCCACTCCAGTGGTCGAGGGGTAAGGCTCTCGCAAGGTCGCGATTTTATCTCACCTCAAATCTCGGCATGCACAAATGCACGTTCCAGAGTAAAAGATACTCTCAGTATCATAGAAACGTTGCTTGAAATGGCTTTTAGCTGCGTTTGGTGACCAGATCTCAATAGTCAAGTATTTCCCCACCTTCCTCTTTCTAATCTCTTTCCCCTCCCATCTATCTTGAGCCTCGCAACATACCCTAATTAGAGATGCCACATTCTCAATGGCTTTAGTCGGTTGAGAGCAGTTGGGACTCTTGTGCAGTATTCATATTAAAATAAATATACTTGCGAGCAATTATTTATGGTCAATTTTCAGGATTTGGCAACGGCGTAACTTACAGCCCATTCTGTCAATAACGCTCTGATGTGAGTTATATGTGAATGAGTTATATATATTGTGGTTAAAATTTTCTCTATTTCTATTTCTAGCTTTATAATTGGCATAATGTGAAAATTATTCTAATATGCACTACGTAACGTATCAAGTAAAATATGAATGAATTCCGAACCGCTCTAACCCATGAATCAACTTGCAGTGTAGTTTATTTCTCTGGGTGTCCCGCCCCCCCGGCTGCGGAGGGCGGCGGCGGGCGGCCTTGCGAGGTCACCTCTCCCCCTTCCGCCCACTTCCTCCGCCCACTCCTCCGCACCCCCCTTGCCGCCCACTCCCCCCCCTGCGGAACTCTATCGCACCGAGGCTCTATGGCGAGCGCTGCTCACTGGTTTGAGTGGGTAGTACGTGTAGGAGTCGAGAACTATGAACACCGAGTATAGTAAGCCGTCTAAAGCAAAGAGATGGTTACATATTTTCAATGGTCACATTCTGATATCATTTCTATCAACCTATTATAATAAAAAGTACATCAGAATGTAACCATTGATAATTTCCAGTTGCCTTTTTACTTATTGCGGAAGTAAAGGGTTCAAGGTTGATTTGATGGAAAACGACCGAATTTCACCTTTTTAATTAATGCAAATTATTATTTTTTAATTCCCTCAGAGTCTGTGTCATCATTGAGGATGCTGTGTGAAGGGTCTTTTTAGGGAAAGAAAGGCAAGAAAGTTCTGGGAAGGAAAAAGGTATGAGGGGTGTGGTAGGAATCTGGGGAGTCAATATGTCCAGGATTGAGAGATATGAATTCATCCCTCCTACTGCGGTGCAAGACGATGGGTCGAGAGAGTCCTCCAGATTATATAAGCCTCATGCATCTCCCGATCCGGTCCGCCACGCAGTAGGTGAGCGAAAACATTCGTCAACAAGACCTAGACTTTCCCCAATAATCCGGACGTAGCGAACCGCTCAGGGTGACCCTTGGCTAGGGTGTTGGTTATCCAATAAGTAGTTCCCGTGGAGGCGGTACCCATACCCGCCTCCCAAATTGTAAAGTCTGAATTTTATCCGTGACAACACGGAATATTGAAGAAAAAGAACTTAACAAATAACAAACCTTATCTAACATTGCCTATAATTTAAGCTTTGTCACTGTTCTGTTTTATCCGGTTATGATTTCTTCTTCAGAAGAGACGAAGAAGGTATTTTTGTCATCTGGATATCAGAGATTTGAGATTTTTTTGACCACCAATATTCATTTCTTTCCAACCGTCAACAACAATGGTGCAAGGATGCATCCTTGAAGAACCCCTTTCTTTACTTTAAATTTATCCCATTTTTAGGGGTCGATCTCCATACATGCGTGTTCGTCGGTGTACATCTTTCTAATGATTTAACCACTCGGACCCAGAGGCCCGTTTTCACAATAATATAACATTACCAGACATAATATGTTTGTCGTATAAAGCGTACCTGACTTATTAAATTACCCATATATGATACCACTGTACACAATCAAATAGAGCATAGCGGGCAAGTTGAACTTCCGACATTTCTCGGATATTGAGTACACACTCTCGAGTTCCTCTACCCTTGATAAACACTGCCTGCTTGCGTTGTATATGCTATTTTAGGTAACTCCCAAGAAGAGGTAGCTCGTGACTTCAGATTGCCATAACTGCATCTCACTTTCCTAATTAATATAGGTGCAGCAAATTAATTAATGGGGGTCTGCAATTCATTCACTCCACTAAGTTACATTTGTGCAATAATATAGTACTTCTCCGCCAGTACTCCCAAAATCATTTTGACAATAAAAGACATGCAATCCATCGCTGAAAATCTCGTGAAACAATTATACATTAGTATTCCTAAACGAATATATTCCAGACGCGTTAGATTACGCATGATCAAAGCGGTGCTAAATTCACTTCGCTTCGCCTGTGCACGAGATGAGTTATATCTGCATTGCTCCAACACGTGATTTGTCGTTATGAGTGCAATTCGTCTCGCTCATGTCATCATTTTGGCCTGGCGAGCTGTCTCAATACCGCCCGTTACACTCCCTGTAGTATGGTAAAACAAAGTTTTGTGCATATCGGAATATGCTCGTCTCGTTTGCGTTTGCTCGGGATTATTGTTGATAGATAGAATAATGTCCTGGCGGGAATTATGTCTGGAGCGTGTATCGATGACTGGTATCTATGTGAAAGCTGAAGACAAGCAGTGCAATGCACAAATGCATGTGCCAAGGAACCGCCTCTGCTCCCAAGACTTTCATAATACACAGCTTCCTTATTCCTTCGTCAAGGTGAATATTGAAGAATCGGTGTTTTTGTTTCTTCATCATCTTCACTTCCTTCTTCATCATCCTTTACAGAAATTTGGGCTTTCCACTCCCAACAGCTGCATGTGTCTCCTGAGGTGGCAGTGTCCTGTTAATAGTCCTACTAGGTCTTCTTTCCGTGTGTTTCTATCCATATAGAGTAGTACCAAGTTCCAACGCTTTAAGAACTTTTAAGGCGGTACACAATCCTAATAATTTTTGTATGCTCAAAACTCCCATTTTAATCATTTCCGGCGAATCCGTAACTATAATAACTTTTTTATTTCCATGGCGCACAAGAAATGTGAGTTATTTATATATTAGATTAATAAAAACAGTACCTTACCATTAATATATTTTACGTACAATGATTTCAAAACTATATAACCCGTTTTTCAACTATAAAGTTAGCGGTAAGCACTAGATTTTATTTTTCTAGACGATGAATTAATAATTTCGGGAGGACAACATGGAGACACATTTTAAATATTTGTAGCACGTTCTTCAGAATTAATTAAAATTAACGCGACAGAAAGGTCGAATCTCCAGGCCTGCTAAGGTGAATTCGACCGTACGTTCTTACAATACGCCGTGCCGCAGCGTATATTTGTTTACACGCTTTCTTCACTTACGTCGTTAAGATTCCCACGTTATTTATCTTCTTCTTCTTTTCTTTGATACGGCAAATTCGACAGTAGGTCCGTCCAGTGCACGGGTCGCGAGTCGCAATTTGTATACACGGCTTCTTGACTTACGTCGTTAAGATTCTGAATATATTTTAGGGTGTATTTTCGTCTTAAAGAGTTTCAAATATTCTGAAAAACCGCTTGATTTGTGTTCACAATTGCCTATTTTGCAATGGAGAACACACATTTATCACCGAAACCATTTAGCAAGTCAAATAAAGCAATGCAAATTGTGTACAAAGAAATCATTTTAATAACAGATTATAAAATCGTTTTCCATCTATTCATCGACCAAAAAAACCATAAACAATCGACAGTTTTCGACTCCTTCACCGAAATCTGCTTTTTTCGGTAGTCAACATCTATAAGTATATTATTAAACTATTCGGTTCCGATTCATTGAAGTCGAGGAATTTTTTGAGACATTTCGTTTTTATCGAACGGCACGAGTCACGACAAAGGCACGGTGGCTTTTTTCCATACAACTTTTTGCTTCCTGATACCGGCAGGTTCGATTGGTTTCCCGTGAAATACAATAACTCGAATACGTTATAAGAATATGTGGACATAAAAAGTAAAAAAAATACTATTCATGAATACGTATTGTAAGAAGTTTAATCGGACATTAATACTTAAATAAGTTTGTGACTGGAATGAGCAAAACATTACATTAAATTGTTTTTTTGGGTTTTGTTGAGCTCGGTTTCATTTCCTCGTATCTCATTGTATCCCACCATCAGAGCATACGTTTTGTATGTTTATTCGTGTCGTTCGTTCGATCGGTTTTGGTAGATACAAACGGATTGCAATCTTTAGAGCACAGGCTACAGATGGACAATGCTGTCCGTGTTATACCTGCACTTCAATAGAAGATGCTCCTAGGAACTATATAGCGTCATTGATCCCTTCGGCACCGTTGCATAATCGGGAAATACGCCGAATGCGCGTCTAGCATTTGTACATGGTTGACATTATATGTTACGTGATAACGGATCGTTTTTACGACTCGTTCGTGAGTTCTACAGCAAGACCGATTTTCACTCCGTTGTATCCTCAAAAAGACTCCTCACAGCATCCCCATAGATGAAAAGATTATATAGGCCTCGAGAGATTTTTTTTCTCGGGGCTTCCTGTGTTTGTTAATGTAAAAAATGGTTGATGACTCTCGTCATCGCCCTGATGAAAGAATCAAAAAGCTGCGTGGAAGGCGTTGGTATTTGGTGACCAGATGTGAACAGCCAGATACTTCTCAATCTTCCTGACCTGAGGCGGGAGACCGCCTTTTCTTGGGCAATCCCTTCATACTCACAACATACCACGAAAACACCCCCAGATAACAACCAGTTTAATAATAATAATGTATTCCAGGATGTGGGGAGGATAGCGCAATCCCACACGTCCCATAAAGTTGGACATATTTACACGACAGATAAAGTAAAAAAAAGTAAATAGAACAAACAAATATAAAAGACGTAAGCGATAATAGAAATAAAATAAATAATCAATTATAATGTAGGACGTGGTCTGGAGTGAGCTCGGGCCCAGCGCTCGCTCAGGAGTGGCGCTTGGTGCTGGAAGGCTGCGATCACCACTGTGTTATCGGAAGCCATTAGCCGCATCCTGGCTCCAGTGACCCGGTGTCTCATCAGACCGGCGAATCCGTGTAGTCCTAGCTCCGTAAACATTGAAGATGCGCTGCTGTATCTTCTGTATCCAAATATAATTCTGCAAGCATCATTATATTGGATCCGGAGTCGTTCTATTGAGCTGGTACGGTAGTGACACCATGTTTCACATGTATATAAGTTAGTGCAAAATGCATTGAACAATGTTTTTTTTACGTTGTTACTGCATTTGAAGAATCTTCGGGCAATCATATTAGACAGTATACTGATACTTCTCCGTTGTCGTTCAACTTTTTGCCGTGAAAATCTTAAATCACACTTTAAAAATAATTATATCAATGTATTTTGACTTCTTGGCGTTAAAAAAAACGTTAAATTGACTCTAATTGTGACTGAAAAGCTTTCAAAAAAGTTTATCATTTTATATCTCAAAGCAAAAGCTGTACTGTACACCCTCTCCAAATTAAATTAAACCTTTACGTTTTGGGCCGAGTGAAGGGAGGATTCGACAATTTAAAGGCTGTCGAGGAAATTTAATATTAGGGCTTTAGGGCTGGGAAGAACAAATTGGCTAAAGTGTTGCCGAAGGATTTTCGTCTTGGTATTTCGTAATAACGTTCCTGATGTATTTCGGAAAAGTGATAACTGGAGTTATAATAGAAGCGACTTAAATTAATCGTTTTTTTACACTTGACGCTTTGATGAAGCTTTTTTTCTTTATCATATACTGGCTGGTATCCGGCGTGCGTTGCGATGCCATTCAAAGAAATAAATTGATTCTCCCTAAATGATTTCCCGTGCGTCACCGTTCCCTTCTACCTTCCCCGCCTTCCCCCCCCCCCCCCTCGTCTCTTCCCTCTTCGCGAACCCCACCTCCTTCCTGCCGCTAAAATATATGAAATACACACATTTTCATTTATACAAATTTCATAACGCCAGAGCTTACCGTTATATACAGCCTATGTTACTCACTGATAATGTAGCTTTCTATTGATGCAAGAATTTTTTTTATCGGTTTAGTGGTTTAGGCGTGAAAGCGTAACAAACAAACAAAACACACGCACTTTCGCATTTATAATATTACTAGCTTTTGCCCCCGGCTTCGCTCGCATAGTAATAGGGGGGTTTCCACTCCGCCTCCCCATACCCACTCCACTCCCTCCCCCCCCCCTCCCCTCTTCCGCTCCCCCCCTCACCAACCCCTCCATACCCGTTACATTCATTTTTAAAACAGCTCGAGGTGCCATTTTGCAATTTTTTATACAAATTTCATAATGCCAGAGCTCTGAGCTATAGCCTATTCGTTATTCTGATGTATGAGCTATATTATTGTAAAGTTTCATTTAAATCCATTCAGTAGTTTTTGCGTGAAAGAGAAACAAACATACATATATCCATACATCCATACAAACTTTCGCCTTTATAATATTAGTAGGATACGATAGGATTGTGGATATTTTTCAAGATAAAACACTCATAATAAGTGTTTTTAATGTATTCACAATAAAACATTTACATGATGGCCTGCACTTATTTTTTATTTCTACCCAAGATCTGAAGGTATTGCTTGTCCTGTTCGCGAATTGGAAAATAAGGAAGGTTTGTGGAGCCTTATTGTATTTATAAAACAACTAATAACACAACAAACTAAATGACAGGGTGTTTACAATGGAGATCACAATATCACTATTCATTACCGTCTGAGCAAGAACTGCTTTATCATATAGCAAGTAATTAACAGAAATGACAGCAGGGTTTAGTAAAGTTCCAAACCTAATACCTTTGAGTTTTACCCTATAGAGGGCAATGTTACTCCAATTATCGGGTAGTATTTTTGTGAAAATCAGCTATAAAATATCCAATACCTTCAAAATCATAATAATTAAGTTTCGACGTCCAACGCAATCGTGTTTGAAAGAGAGAGTACGAAAACAGTATGCAACATAGATGTGAATGATGAATACTTGGAGCAGGTGGATGAGTTTGTGTATCTGGGTAGTATGTTTACGAGAGATGGGAAGGCTGATATAGAAATTGAAAGAGTTGGCGCTAATAAAAAACTATCAAAAGAAGCGAAGCTAGCAGTCCACAATGGAGTCCTGGTACCTACCCTGATGTATGGCAGTGAGGCATGGAACTGGCAGAGGAAGGATCAAAGTAAACTGAATGCTGTTGAAATGAGATCCCTGAGACGTATGTGTGGTAAAACAATGTATGATCGTGTGAGAATGTGGATATCCACAAAGAATGTAAGGCTGATGTAAGCATAATGAGTAAGATTAAGAAAGGGACCCTCAGATGGTTTGGGCATGTAGAGCGAATGATCGAAGAAAGTAGTGTAAGAAGAATATACGACGCGAATGTGATTGATAGAAGAAGTCGGGGACGCCAGAGGAAGACATGGCACGATCAAGTGAATCAGATGCTTGAGTCGGGCCATGTCAAAAGTCAGAATAATAGAAGAGAACGCATGAGACGATGTATGAATGTGAGTGAGGCAAAGAGTGTGTGCCAAGACCGAGTTATTTGGCGGTCCGTCCTCTCTGCCTACCCCTGCGGGGAAACGGCGTGATGGTTAGGTCCAACGCAACTTCAACTTGCAACGTCATTTCCGTCAAAAGCTATGGAGTTTTAAAATATTAGTTACTAACTAACTATTAGGTGTCCTCGACTTCTACTTTAACTAACAAATTTCATATAAGGTCGAACGCCATACATTTACAGTATTGTATTATGTAGAAAAAGGTTTGTAGAAGTAGATATCTGGTAACTACCAATATCACATAAAAAAAGGCTTTCACTCGATAAAAAGCAGAACCATCTCAAACCAGGCCAAAACACTGAATCAAATCGGCCTCTTATTTGTACAAGACCCTCCTATGTAATTAGGTATTTATGGTATAAGCAAATTTCTTATATATGTGGCTATTTCAATAAAACATTTTATAAGGTTTTGTTCATAATATACGCAAGTAGGAGAAACGGTAACCGGCTAAAAAAGAACAGAGTAACAAAACTTTTTTTTTTTACATGAGGCACACAGGAGGCCCAGAGGAAAATAATTTCCCTCAGGGCCTATGTCATCTTTGGGGATGCTGTGTGGAGGGTTTTTTTTAAGGAAAGGAAGGAGAGGAGAGTTCTGGGAAGAAAAAGGGTTTAAGGGGTGGGTAGGAATATGGGGTTCAGTGTGTCCAGGTCATCCGCCTCCAAGACCTAGACAAACCTCACCCCATGGACCCGGGCACCCGTGCTAAATCACCAAACGTAGCGAACCACTTGGGGTGACCTGTGGCAGAGGTGTTGGTTATCCAATAAAGGTTCCCGGGGCGGCGGTACCCATTCCCGCCTCCCAAATTGAGCACGATAAAATTATAGGTTATATTAAGTTAGGTTTTTTTTCTTTACCTTCTAACTATTCAATGTTGTGTTTTGTCATTGTTCTGTTGTAACATGGAACTAGCGGAATTTATCGAAATAAGAGGCCAATTGAGGGGTATAGAATCAAAGGCAGCATTCTCCAAAAAGCGTTATTTTGAGAAAACTAAAAAAAACGTTTCATTTCCACAATTCTCACGTATTTATAAGTTTATAATTTTATTCAAAAAGGGAAACTGCTTATCTATTATAATTTCCAAAGTAGAATTTGTTTATTGTATTGATTGATTAGTTATAACGGATTTAATTATGGAGATTGCTGCATTTGATACTCACCTAAGGAGAAAGCTGCTTTTGTTTCTCACACGTATGGAGAAAGCTGACTTTGATACTGACAAATAAATATGACGTCACAATAATGGACTGACCAAATCACAGGGAAGTTCGTGATTATTATTATGATTTTAATTTTAGTATAATTAAAATAAAAATAGGTTTTGTAATGTACTCATACAGTATTGAATTTGGGAGGTGTGTATGGGTACCGCCACCCCGGGAACCATTTATTGGATAAACAATATCTACCTCTGCCATAGATATGACTTTAGGTTTTCACAGCCAAAAGTATTTTCGTTATTTGTTATTGGGGTGTTATGCCGTGTAGTGCTACCTCCTTCTTTAGCCAAAGTTTCGGACACTGCAACGCTGTCCCAAACATTTGCTTTGGCACTTTGGCTAAAGAAGGAGGTAGCGCAACACGGCATAACACCCCAAAAACAAATAACGAAAACCTCTGTTTAAGTGGTTCGCTACGTTTAGTGACTTAGCTGGGATGCCCGGGTTTATGGAGTGAGGTTTGTCCGGGTCTTGGCGGCGGATGCGTCTGCCCACCTGCTGGATTGCAGGACGGATCGGGAGAGAATAGTTGTGGGAGTCCCTTTGACTTCTCCAGCTGTGATCTCTCGAAACATCGCAGTGGGAGGGATAGATTTATACATCCGTCACTTCTGGACACACTGACCCCCAGATTCCTACCCACCCGTAATACCCTTTTACTTCCCAGAACCTTCTCGCCTTCTTTTCCTAAAAAGACCCTTCACACAGTATCCCTAAAGATGACAAAGGCCCTGAGTGGAATTATTTTCCTCAGGGCCTCCTGTGTGGAGCAAATGTAAAAAAATACAAGTGTGCAGTTCGCACGCGGTACAAATGAAACCTGCAGAAAACTAAAGTAGACAAGAGTGGGGACAAGCACTGCACGAAGAGGAGATCAATTATTATCTTATTCTTTCGCAGCCTTAATCCTATAGATGTATGCGTTTGTCTATTTTAGTGTCGCTTTTTTGTTTCATCGAGTTTCAAATCACAACGGTGCTAAAGAAGCTTTCACTTCAAAAAATAATAATATTAACAGAGAAAATTTAAAAAAAAGAAGAAAAATAATGAAGGTTAATTATTTTGATCAAAATTGGCTTGAAACTCGCAAAATTTTCAACACTAAACATGTAAATCGGAATGTTTATGTGCAAGGCTATGAATCCTAGATTTAATTATAAAAGTAAAACATGTCTATGCATATTAATTTAATTTATGAATTTTAATTAATACCTAAAAAAATCTTTTGCCACTCCACGCCTCTGAAATAAACGGTATTTTATGACAGCTCATCTTAGAATTTTGACTACTTTTGCTTTCCATTTTTATGGATTCCTTGACTTCTTCCTTGCATTTTTCTTGGGCACGGATGAAGGGTGAGAGTCCATAATCACACTGGCATCTTGTTTTTATTTCTAAATTCACTCCAAACTATTTAAAACAGTAAAATTAGAGCGACAGATTCAACACACGACCATACAATTTTGTATGGGCGGCCATGTTGTCATGTGATCAAATGGAGGCTTACCATTGGTCAAATTGGAGAATGCTGGTTTTGTTTCTTAAGTGCGTTGGAGATTGCTGCCTTTGATACTAACGCAGTTTTTAAAATGGATTTTTAAAGCATAAAGAGTTGGTTTTAATGCCAAATAACTGTTTTTCTAGGTAAAAGAGTGAATCATTAACAAAGTTGCATCATTAGTCCATTTTTGAAAAAAAGTGGAGAATGCTGCATTTGATTCTACACACCTCAATTTGATTCAGTGTCTCGGCGTGACTTGATTATGTAAAAAGAGTCTATAAAATCCTGATTGTTTTCCATGTAAGAACTGATACAAATAAGACGCCGATTCGATTCAGTGTCCCTAATCGTCGACTAATAGGAATAAGATGCCGATTTGTTTCAGTGTCCCGGCCTTTTTTTGAGGTGGCTTTATAAAAAAGGCTATACGAAACTGACGATTTCCATGTAGGAACTAATAGAAACTACCAGTTAAAAACCCGCTCCGCAGCTTTTTGCTGTTAGGTCCTGCGGGCGGCTTTTAGTTCTGCTTCGCCCAGTTTGAGTGTAAGTAACCATTTTATATATCCGATAAAAACTGGTTCCATAAATAGCCAGTTCTTCGGATCCACTGATCCACTGATGATCCAGTGACAGCAAGTCACCGAGCTAAAGACGCTATAAGTAATCTCTTCATATCCGGAAAGATACTTAAATTCTGTAAATCTGTAGTAGGTACTTATACCTAGATAAGAAACGTCCACATGCGAGCTGCTGACGGAAGTAGCGACAACTTGTGTCGAATTCTTGAATTAGAAACCGAATTATGACAGTAGCTTTCTGTGAAATTTCAGTACACAGATGTTATTTGTGGCACGGCACGTATGGCGTGGCGTCCGACATGCACTCGTAGCTGGGTTCTGAAATTCAACCACGCAGACGCAAGCCTATTAATACTGTTCGAAAAGAGGCCGATTCGATTCAGTGTCCCGGCCTGACTTGAGGTGGTTTTGTAAAAAGAGGTTATAAAAACCTGACGTTTTCCGTATAGCCTCCGGCAGTCAGTACCTATCTGGAATCCGGGACGCGGTCACCTTGTTCTCGACGCTTCTGCCGCTTGGGGTGGGGGCCGCTCCTCCCAGCCCACCCTCGCAAACCCAGCCCACCCCCGCAGTTGTGCCGTCAGCTGACTTTACTACCGACTCCCACACACCCACGCAGCCCGTACTTTCGCGGGGAGACACTAATACATACGCGACAAGTTTACGCTGAGGGTGTGCGTGCGTGTAAGTGAAATATTTGTGGTTGTTACTTGCCTGTATTTGAACTATTTCACTTGTCCTCTAGAAATGAGAACCCTGAAGCGTATGTGTGGTAAAATCATGTATGATCGCGTAAGAAATGTGGAGATTCGCAAACACTGATGTAAGCGTAATGTAAGCGTAATGAGTAAGATTAAGAAAGGAACGCTTTGATGGTTTGGGCGTGTAATAGTTCAAGGAGAATATGTGATGCGAATGTGAATCGTAGAAGTCATGAAGATATGACACGATCGAGTGAACCAAATACTTGAGTCGGGCCATGTCAAGTCAGAATAACAAATGTAAGAGACGGTTTATGAATGTGCATAAAGCACGGAGTGTGTGCAATACCTCATCGTTTGGCAGTCCATCTCTTCTGCCTACCCTTACGGGGAATCAGTGTGATAGTTAATTAGTCACTTTTGTGCGCAGGTGTGCTATTAAATTTTCCAACACCTATTAATTGTGTAAACTGTTCAAGAAACAATTTAGATACCTGAAATGTTTAATCAATTTCAACAGAAGTAAGGGCAAATTGGGCTTACTTTGGACAAGCCCACAACACAGAGACAAACATTCCCTGTTATGTATAAATCTGACAAAATATTTTCTTTGAAAATATTTTGTTTGTATCATTTTTAGGTGAAACGTAAAGTGAAAAAGTAGGTTCCACTTTATTACCTCCAATTTACTTATTATTTTATTTTTTCTTTGTTTTACAATTTTTTAGAGAAACATGTGTCCTTACTGGGTTACCCCGTTCTAAGGTCACATTGTACAAGTTTTCCTGTTTGAAATATAAGTAAATACCCATGTTAAAATATCACAAGAGGAAAATTATAAAGTTAAATATCTAAAAGAAAGTACAATAGAAGCATTAATCTTTGTTAGGTTGCAAAATTGTATCTATATATATTCTTCCTTCCCATGTCCGTAATCCATATCCTAATGCTTCTTTTGAAGTCGTTTATTTTTTAATGGTTTTTATTGCAAGAGGGAGTAAATAAAAGAATTTTATAGAGAAGTATTGTATAAAATTTCTTTGTCCAAAAGTAGTTTTAGTTGTAGGTTGGTGGAATGTATGTTGTAATGTAGATCTTGTGAGTCGGTCCGAGTTTGTCTGTGTAAAGTTATCCTGGTTTTGAATGCGTGCATAAGAATATCTTTTGTATATAATTGTTTCAGTGACATTAAATTCAGTGCTTTATAAACATAGTCTGTAGGAGTTCTGAAGGGGACTCTAAGTATAATTTTGATCTCCAACTCTTCCAATGCTCTAACGAATCCGCTCTTATCACTTTCTAATAATAGTGGAACACGTTTCGACAACGTAGTAGGAAATAGCGCCTCTAATTGAGCAGCTCTATGCACTGACAAGTGTATTTTTATTAGTGCATACATGTTTTTTTCAATCTGTGGTAATAATGCAACAAGCATAAAATTATTACATTTAAACGTTGTTAAATTAACTGTTATAGCGACAAATTGCACAATTTTAAATCTATTTTGACACTATCTTATTTCCTACAAATTACTTTTATGAAAATAACAGAAAATCAAACAATCATGTTATGCAACGGTAAAATGCATAATAAATATGTTTTTTAAATATTGTATTATGTAGCTTTTGTATGCTTGCGTGGAACAAACTCGTTCTATAATATTGGTCACAGAATTTTGTGATTCATAATTGAATGTAATCGCTTGGGTGAAACCATTTTCCCATGGAAGGTAAAAAATGATAGGTTCATCTCTCACACTCTGATTTATCTATTTAAAATGGATAAAATATATCCGTTGTTAACTTCGCAGAACCATAAACTACATAATGTTAATTGCTTGAGAAATTATGAACTACTAGCTTTTGCTCCCGGTTTCGCTCTCATGGTATTAGGGGAGTTCCCACTCCGCCTCCTCCACCTTCCCTATCACTACTTCCCTCCCCCCCTCTCCCCCCCTTAACCCCCCTCTTACCTACACCCCACCATACCCATTACATTCATTTTTGTCAAATAATTACTAATAGCTACCAAGCAACGCTTTGCTTTTCGTCTGGACAATAAACGTAAAATAAATAATTTCATAACGCCAGAGCTTACCAATATATATAGCCTATATTACTCGCAAATAATGTAGCTTTCCATTGATGTAAGAATTTTTAAAGTTCATTCATTATTTTTTGCGTGAAAGAGTAAGAAACATCCATACATCCATACAAACTTTCGCCTTTATAATATTAGTAGGATAATATTGTAATAAATAAAATAAAATAATAAATAAATAAATATTTATTCCGGTATGTGGGGAGAATGGTGCAATCCCATTCATTCCATAAGTGTTATAATACATAATACACAAAATATTTTAAGAGAAAAAATAAATAAGAAAAGCAGGTATATATGATTATAGATGCATGAAAAAAAGGTGATAAGATATAAGATATAGGAAAATAAGAAGATAGTAATAATTATTGGCTTTTAGAATTCTCTGACCACATTAGGAGCCAGTATTTTTTCTCCAGTGTGCATCAATGCTGGATGATGGACTGAGGCGGGCTTTCATGACTAGGTTATTACCAGAGCTGCATATCCTTTCCCTCGTTCCTGCCACCCTGGATCTAATAAGGGCTGCATAGCCGGGAACTCGCCAAACATTATGCGGAAGGCGTTGTAGTACTGAACCCGTAATGAAAAGATGACTTATAACCTTCGACCAAGTATACTTGGTCAAAGCTTATAAACACAAAAGAAAAACATGTGAAGTGAAAGAAAAAGCTTTGTTTTCCGGTGATATTGTATGATGAATATTTTATTTAATGAATGATGATTCACGGTTATGGTATCGTGACGGCAAAAAACATACGTTCCTGATTGCTACAGTCCTGCAGCTCTTTCGAAAGATGACATTCACAATGTGTATGTAGGTCTTTTTTCTCCCAAGGAAAACAAGTGATCATCTCTCACACACACCGCACCGTGAAGTCTCCGTAGACCACTACAATACTATAAGCCGTGACGATAATTTTGAAGGTATGGATTATAGTTACAAGGATAATATTGAAGTCAGTGAATTCCAAAAATTCAAATGTCAATGCGCTGATGGTTTTGTTTTTGTTCTTAAACATATAATGCTGCAGTTCTTTCTTACTCACTAAATAACAACATTCGAAAATGAGACAAACTGTGAACGTATGTCTGCACCCCCCCAAAGGAAACATTCAATCTTTATCATACATCTCCCTCACACGCATAAAGAAAATGAAACAAGCAAAGACAAAGTAGTTCTTTGGAGGAAACAGTCACACGTATTTTGTGTCTCGTCTTTTGCCTCACCATTATTTTTAATGTGTAAAAAAGAACTGCAGCATTATAGCGATAATGAACGTATGTTTATTGCCTTTTTTGCCGTCACGGTACCGTAATCTTGAATCGTCACATATTACGGTATATATTATGTCCACGACCTAAGAACATCAAACCGTCATTTTAAAATCAAGTTATTATAAGTATTACAAATTCGATTATTTGTAAAACCTCAGTACTTGCATTTTTTAAAGTTATGTAAAAAGTCCTTTCAAATCCCAGTGTACTGTTTTAATTTCAATTCTAATACTAGTAGGTTGTTTAAGTTTTTTCCCAAATCAATAAGTACTTTAATTTGTCTCTAAAATGTATAAATAGGATCGACCTTTGAAGGATTTTTTGGTTATTATAAAATGTTAATATGTTTTAAAAAAACAGATGCAATTCACACGTGGTTGAAGTGAAACCTTCAAAAAACTAAAGTAGGCAAGAATGGGGAGGCTACGAAGCACCGCACAAAGAGGACACCGATTATACTATCTCATTTTCTTGCAGGTTAAATCCTACAGACGTGTGTTTGTCTCTTTTTAGTGTGACTATTTTTCGTTTCAACGAGTTTCAAATCACAACGGAGCTAAATACGTTTTCACTTCAAAAATTATATTTTTCAGATTTGCTTATTTCAACAGTTAGAAATATTAATTATTCAGATAATTTATGGCGTAGCAGAGCTAAGAAAAACCTTGTTTACGCCTTCAAAGAAACAGTTTTACATTTAGAGTACTTTAAGGGCCCGCAACCCGGATTTGTACCGATTTATTACATATTTCCCTTAAATACGGCAAGCTTTAAAGCTCTTAAAAAAATATATGTTATTCTTGAAGATAATATCTAGACGCGTTCCACGCCGAAACGCAAATTATATAAAATTCCCTCGATAGAAAAAAATCGCAAAGTATGTTCCAAAAATTATTATTAACCCGTTTGTTTCAGTTATTTTACAAGTTATATGTATGAAAAAAATCACAGTGTTTCTTTAAATGCTGTTTAAGATAATGCCCGCGAGATTTTTGTTCTATTTTAAACGAGTCGTGTTTTATTAAACATTTTCGCAATTTTCGCATCGATTTTGTCGCTGTAAATGTTAGCGCTCTCCTCTAACATTCGTAATTTCGTATCTCTCCATTTTCTTTTCGGGCCCGGTTGCAGAGCCTTAAGATTTAATGCAAAATTTTGATATGGTTTTAAGCAACAAAATTTAATCGAACTCCATTTCCCGACTTTACCAAATACTTCCACGAAATTGGGAGAATTTTGGCTGCGAAAAACATTTGTTTCTCGGATCCAGGTGGAGACAACGGCTAAAAATAAGTTGATCGTAATAATTAAATTATTTCTGTGCTGTGATATTAAATAATAATAATAAAGTGATTTTGCTTATTTGATTCGCGTAGAGTGGTTCGAGCTGTCGTTAGGGGAGAGAGCTACGCAGTATAAATAGAAGCGCTGCCAACACTCCCTATAGAAATCTGGAGTATCTATAGTGACGTGGAAAGGGAGGTGGTAAGTTAGGTGTACGTCCGGGGGTTGAAATCGATTCTGCCGGGGGGGTAGGGGGGAGCAAGGGCAAGGTCGCACCGGGGAGGGGGGAGGGGGACTGAGTGAGGAAGGCAGGAGGGAGGGGTGGTTGCGAATGGTCTGGAGTTACCACGTGAAAGCTTGACATTGAAACCCGTGTTGTGGGCGCATTGCAAACTTTCATGTCTGAAAATCGAACTTAATTACGTAAACGACTCCGGCGAACTTACGTGACTAATGGCGGCCGACTTAATTTCTTGGCGTTTATTATTAAATTACTTTGTTTGCAAGAAAATATCACGTTTGTGGAGTGGGAAGGTGTGGTGTGTATTTGTAAGAGGGGTTTATGGTACGCTTGGAACAGATTTTTTGCGGGGGATGACGTAACTGTTTATTTTGCTTATATTTATTAGCTTTTTATGTGTTCGTTATATTTCTGTGTGTGTTCTTGAGGTATATAGGGTGTCAATGGACGTACTTGACTTAGATACTTTGAAGTAAAAATGCAAATGAAATTTTGATCTCCGGTGACTTTAAATATTTCTCACATGTGATATGCATAATACAAAAAAATTGTCAGAAGTTCGATTGTCTTTTCAATGACTTGATCTCTATATCATAGTTGAGTGACAGAAAAACACATACATTTCTTTGAAATCAAAGACAAGAAGTGATATTTCAGAATATTTTGAGAACATTTTACCAGAATTTGACACTGTAACGTAGTATTTTTCCTATTTGTAATTTTACTGTATTGTTCTGTAATGTCGATTTATTTCGTTTAATACAAAATATTTAACAATAATAATCTTTCGATTATTTTACTGAATAAGGCATGCCCAACTGCGGCCGATTTAAGACTTTGCGGCCCAAAATGAAGTTTTCTGCTTTCCATGTTTCTTTCTTTCGGTTTCGTAAATTTCTCACATTTATATTATACTAGCTTTTGGCTTCGCTCGCATAGTATTAGGGGGGTACCCACAGCGCCTCCTCCACTTCATCTATCCCCACTCCAATACCCCCCCCCCCCCCTATCTATCTCTATCCCCAAAAACCCCCCTCACCCCTCACCCTCCCCCTCCACCCTCCGCCCTCCCCCATCCCCCCTCCCCCCCTCCGCCCTGCCCCACATCCTATACCCCCTCATCCCCCCTCCATACCCGCTACATTCATTTTTCAAACAGCTCGCCTGCCACCTATTGACATTTTTGTACATAAATTTCATAATGCCAGAGCTCTAAGCTATAGCCTATAGTCTATTCTGATGTATTAGCTATATTATTGTAAAGTTTCATTAAAATCCATTCAGTAGTTTTCGCGTGAAAGAGTAACAAACATACATCCATACAAACTTTCGCCTTTATAATATTAGTAGGATTTTGTGAAATTAGAACTTTCTTGTTATTAGACTTCTGACTCTCGTTGGGGGTTTTTGATTTATTGCTTGAAAAGTGCCAGGCGCATGGTCGCACTAGGAATCTATTTTAGCAATGAATTCCAACCGTTATATTTTTTCTGAACGTTTTTGGAAGATCAAATGCAACTGGTCTGATTTTAATAAGTGGAGGGTGAGTGCAAAGCATAAAAGGCGTTGCCTTTTAGCATTGCAAGTCGCGATTTCACAATAATAGCAATTTTGGACACCGAATTACCGTAATCACGTTAATCGTAATAGTTCATTTATTTACTGAACAGTCTGTATTGACAGAATGTCACTAGCGAAGAATCTAAAATATATTAAAGTATTTTTATTTCTTTGTGATCAAGTACTCTAAAATGCCGGATTACAATGTCTAACGTGACAAATTGAATCCTCCAATAGTATTTAAGCCAGCCCATTTTCATAGTCTATAATAATTTTTTATGCTATTTTATGGGCACAAAACGCAAATTCATCTCACTTAAAACTTCTGTCTGAATTAAATCTCAATAACAAATTTATTGTATAATTTTTATAGCGCCGTTTTTGTGAAAAATCACCTGAAGGAAGCTGAACAAATAATGTTACTTGCTAGGATTCATCTTGATAAGTACAAGTAGATAGACAATAAATAATTAATCAATAATATTTCTTTACATTTATGTTTAGAGTGTGAAATGTAACATATGTCATTATTATGTGTATTAAAAGTCACGTAGGACGGAATTCTGTTTCACAGAATTTAAACAATTCATCAAATTTCAAAGTTAATTTTCAAATTCTGTGAAACAACCCGTGCTAACACTTTGGGGGAAAAATAAGTAGAAAACTGAAATAACTTTTTCCGTGAAATTCTAATGATGAAAACGACAAAAACCAAATTTATTTTTAAAAAAATCAAGGAAAAAACAGGATATTTTAATAAGTCTTCCGCTTCTCTGATTACTGAGCCTCCGAGCGTTCACCCTCTACACCCCCGCCCGTGGGTCCCTGGACTGCAGGGGCTGTGGTTTTCTAATAATTTTTGCGATTTTTTTGGAGTAAAGTTGGTTTTTGGTTGGTTGTCCAAATTTTTGGATTAAAATGCTTTTTTACTACAATAATAGTGCAAATTAAAAAAAAAACGAGTCTGCTTTTGACCACACGACTGAAGTAAAACTTCACTAATTTATATCTCCCTCTCAACTTCCGTTCGCCTTGCTCGACCGTTCGCCTCGCCCGATTACTTTTCATGACGCTCTCGTCACGCATTCACCAGCTTATTCCCCAAGCCAAGGGTGTGTAAAGGCCCGACCGTTCGCCTCGCCCGATCACACTTTTTGTAACGCTTTCGTCACGCATTCACCAGCTTACTCCCCAAGTCAAGCGAGCGTAAAGGCCCGACCGATCGCCTCGCCCGATCACACTTTTCGTAACGCTCTCGTCACGCATTCGCCAGCTTACTCCCCAAGTCAAGCATGCGTAAAGATGTTTAACTTCAAAAATATTTATTATTTTCGGCAGAGTTGTAAAAGGGAATCAAGGACCTAGTGTCACGGCTCACCAAAACGACTATGTCGAAAAATAGTGGGGATTAGTAGATACTTAAACTGTCATATGCTTTTCGTAAAAAATAAATTGTCTTGATTTTTAAAAATAATGAAGATTTTTAATTCTAGGACAACATATTATTACATCAAAAAATATTTGCACTGGTGTCAAAATCCAGAGAGGAAATATGTTTGAGTGGGCAAAACGCCGCCCGCATTTCCTCTTTAAGTGGATAATTAAACTTTATATCTTCATCATTCAGATTCTTGATAAACCAAAGCACTACCACAGAGTACAAATGCACGCTTAAGTTTGTTTGTATGGGCCTTTATCGGTTTATCTCGTGTTATGAGGCACGATAATAAACATTAGAGTCCGTAATAGCGTAATAGTACATTGAGCCCCCTTGTCGATTGCAGTCACGTGCTTAGCGTAAGTCGCCAGCGGGTTCCCGGCCTGGGGTCAATACCGCCTGCAGTGCCGTCAGACTTCATCGGTTACATCTTACTATGAGGCCATGCACGATCTGGTAAAGCTTATAGTCTTTGCGATGATGTAGCCTTAAGTGTGGTGAGATTTAATAATAATAATTGGATGACTTCTATAGCGCCATTTTTGTGAGATAATCACCTCAAGGGCGCTTTAAAAGCTTGGTGAATAAAGTGTGATGAAAGTGAAGGTCAGGTTGACTGCAGTGACAGTCATTGGCGGCAATTACTACGACGCTCGTGGCTCTGGTGAAGCGTAAAGGGAGATGATGTAAGTTTTAAGCGTAGTGAGCCGAATGTTGAATGGGGTCTGGTGAAGTGTTAAGTGTGATTAAAAGTGTAATAAAATTGTACAACTTTTCGGTCATGGATCTGGTAAAGTGTGTGTAGTCTTTGTGATTATGCGCTTGACGTAGGTAGACTGTGGTCTGGTGAAGTGTAAAGTGTGGATGAAAGTGAAGGTCATGTGAATTCGGAAGCTTGTGTAGAAGTTAAGTTTAGTGAGCCTGATGAATGCTGGAGTCTGGTGAAGTGTGATGATGGTAAAGGTTAGGAGCAAATTCTGAACAACTTTAAAATGTTGATGTTAAATATTTTTTAAATTCAGTATGATGAAGTTCAAAACTTCAAAGGGTGATAAACTGATAAAGGTGGAAGTAAGGTAAATCTAAAAGCGACCGTTGAAGTCGGGAGGGTGATAAATTGATTGATGATCCAAATCCTGATTGGAAGTCACAGAACAAGAGTGTTAAATTCTGATGCTTGATGAGTGGAGCCAGGTCAGATGAATCCTTAATTCCATTTCACCAACATTTTTGATCGAGCCTAATTCCAAACATGTTGTCTTGCTCCTATTGTAAATACTTCAGATAAAATAGATCTCATCTACATTTATGTGATATTTTAATTTATGCTTTTTAAGTGTTTTTTTTATTTGCAAAGTTAATTAAATAAACTAAATTGGAAGTGACGTAAAGACTCCAATATTTGTTTTGAGAATAGAAGCGAAGTATTTTTTTTATGTGAATCAAAATAAATTTTCTCGCGTATTTATGCACAAATTAAAAACCGTCTGAAATGCCTATTATGAAATCTGAAGCCCGATAAAGTCGTAAATTGAGTTACCGGATGGCTCGAATTAAAAGGACTAAAGTTCCCCAGTTTTGCTGACAGCTTTACGGGAAAAGCTCGCTTTCATTCACAATTGACTGAAAGTGAAACCTGTCACATTTCCGACTGGCTGTTGGATATTTTCTCATTCATTTGAACTTTCCCGTTTTTACGAATGAAGCTACATAAAAAGCGTATTGAGTGACTGAAACAATTTTCGCCTGGTCTGCAAGATGATTATACAAACTTGACATGTTTTATAACTCAGTGTTTAATTGGGATGCTGTGTGGAAAGAGAGAATGAAAAAAGAATTGAATGATGGGAATTAAAAATGTATGACGGATGGGTAGGAATCTGGAGGTTAGTGTGTCCAGGGGTGACAGATGTATGAATCCAACCCTCCCTCTGCAAGGCGATGGGTCGAGAGAGTCCGGCTGGAGAAATGAAAGGGTGTCCATTAATCGGCCTCTCCCGGTCTAGCCCGCCACGCATGACAATTCTTTTTTAAATCTTTTAGTATATAGAAAAAACCATAATATTGAGAAAACGCAAAAAAAGTCCAATTGAATAGAACGATTTCACTTTTGAAAAAATAATCCTTACTGTACCATTAAAACAGCCGAAATACAAAACGGTTGAGTTAAAATATGAAAAATTTCACTGCCCTCGGTCAATAAAAAATTAGTAAATAATATGAGTATTAAACACACGTATTGAAAGCAGCTTACATAAAAAAAGCATATTATTTAGTATCTAAAATCCACAATAAAATCCACAATGAATTGCTGTGGAATTTGAATACTATGGAAGTACGAGTGTAAATGAATTACAGAAACGTGTGTTGTATATTTTGGTAATGTGACTTACAGGGCATTTCTTGTGTGTTTCTAGGTGACGAGATGATCTCGGGCAGCGTGGCGGTGGAGGGCGGAGCGCGCGCCCTGCCCCCTCCCTTCCCCGCCGCCGAGTTCCTGCGCCCCCTGCCCAGGGCGCCGCCCTACGCGCGCCAGGCGCCCGCCCCCGCCCCCGAGGAGGCGCCCTCGGCCGCGCCCGCCTACCCGCCCGTGCCCGGCGCCTACCGCTTCCTGCCGCACTTCTACGGAGGGTACGGCGCTGCCTACCACCAGCTGCAGGGACAGCACCACCAGCAGCAGCAGCACCACCAACAGCACCTCCAGCAGCACCAGCAACACCACCAGCACCATCAACCGCAACATCAGGCTCAGCACTTGCCGCAGCCGGTGGCGCTGCCGCCCCCGCCCTCGCCGCCCTCCCGCCCTGCGCCTAGAGGCAAGGAAGGCTCCTTGAAACATAGGTTAGTTTTATCTTCGTCTAAATACTCTAAATTCATATTGTCGACAACCGAGAGCTTTGTTGGAACCTTTCCCGTTATAATAAGCATCGTTTTTTGGGAAAGATACGGGGCACGTGTTACCATATGAGTACTGAATAGATTAAGCACACTAGAAATGACTTCCATGTAGATTTGAGTGGAAACCAAAGTGACCACTGATTTAACAACTTTTGACTTTTGGTTCTGGCCATGTAATTAAGAAGATCTTTATTTTTATTAAATTGCTAGCTAACCTATACCGATTCAGTCGCGGTCGTTACCGTTTACAATTTACATTTTAAATATACCTCTATATTGGTTATTTTTTATCACATTGCAAAAACAAAAATTGTTCTAAAATCTAGATAAAATAATCTTTTTGATGTGTATATTAGAAATTAATAATTTTATTTCCAAATATTTAAATTTTAATATTATTCCCATATATTGTAAATACACCTCTATATTGATAATTTGTTATCACTTTGCAAAAACAAAAATTGTTATAAAATCTAGATAAAATAATCTTTCCAATGTGTATATTAGAAATTAATAATTTTATTTCTAAATATTTAAATTTTGATATTGAAAATTTAAAGCGACTGAAATGCGGTAGGGATTGTAAATACGCTACCCGGCTTCGCTCAGTGAGTTGATATGAGATTGAACAGATGTTCAAACCTACGACAGATCTTGCTTTATATACCCCTACCAAGGGTAGCCCCACTCATACAAAAAAGGCTTCGAATAGTCCATAATGTTCCAGAACATTCCACAACGTTCGAGGGTGTTCCGGAATGTTCCACTATGAACGATGTTCCTGAACGATCCAGACTATTCCCGAACATTCCACAGAATGTTCCGTCATGTTCTGGAATGTTGTGGAATGCTCTCGAATGTTCTGGACTGTTCTAGAAATTTCTAGAGGGCGAAACTTCCAGCACGTCAAAAAACACGCCTTTCAGGTAAAAACGGGTACCTTCGTGGATGGGGATAGAGGGCTTCCACCCCGTATAACTCCCTTGATCGTACCGCGACTCGTTTCTGAGTTTTAGCGGGATTCACACTTTTATATACTTTCTTTTATAATATACAAGCTGGTACCCGGCATGCGTTGCAATGCCATTCAAAGAAATAATTTGATTCTCCCTGCACGTCCCCGTGCGTCCCCGTCCACCTCCTGAGTCCCCTCCTCCACCCGCGTTTCCCTTCCACCTTCCCCGCCTTCTCCCACCCTCGTCACTCCTCCCGCGAACCCCACCTCTCCCGTCCCGCTCCTCTCCTGCCTTCTTCCCTGCCGCTAATATACATATATGAAATACACACATTTTTATGTATACAAATTTCATAACGCCAGAGCTTACCATTATATATAGCCTATAACCTTCGCGGGCGTGTGCACAACATATCACCAAAGTTTCATCACAATCGGATGAACGGTATGGCAGCGCATAAAGTACGAACAAACCAACAAACAAACAAATATTCATTTTTATACATAAGATATTGATTAACGCCCTTTTAAGGGTCTTTTTACATGGGAATAATAAAAATTATACAGTATACATAAGTGAACTGCCTCAGTAACAATCTTTCGTATTTATTTAGTGATAAATAATTGAAGATATCCATTGATTCCCACATCATTATTTCCCACAATTATTATTCTAGGCCATAAGGAATAAGTAGTATATGTAATAATATGGTAACCTACGACCTCCGTAGTCCAGTGGGTAAGACTCTTGACTCACAATCCGGAGGTCGCGGGTTCGAACCCGGCATGCGCAAATAAATTTTATTTGATTAATTTATGCTATTTCACAATTAATTCATTTAAAATAATATATAGTATATTTGCGGCATGTTCCAGAGTGGAAGATACTATCAGTATCGCCCTGGTGTAAGACCACCATTCAGAATTGAAACGTTGCTTGCAAATGGCTTTAGCCGTGTTTGGTGACCAGATCTGAATAGCCAGGTACTTCCCAACCTTCCTCTTCCCCACCTCCTTCCCCTCCCCACTACCCTCAGCCTCACAACATACCCCAATTGGGGATGTCATAGTCTCACTGGCTCCAGACGGGAGCAGTTGAGATTCTTGTGCGGTATTCACTGTAAAAAAAAAAAAAAAAAAAATTAGTTCTCGAATTTCTGAACGGAAATAAATCCTGACTTTACGTGGAATCCGAAAGCTTATCAATGCAAGCAATTAGTATCAGATTTAATTTTTAGAACTCGGTAATTAATTTAAAGTTTTTTTTTTAATATTTAATAATATTATGCATTTTAAAAACATTTTTTATTCATAAAAAAGTTCTGCCGCGTAATTATTATTATGCATGACAGCTGTTTCGCCTTCCTTAATGATGATGAAACACCGTTTTGTATTGAAAATTAAGGCCCGATTGTTCAGACTTTTAAATAACGAAACACGTCCACGTCGCATTTCTTGTGTTCTTCTTTTTTATTATTTCTTTCTCTTTTTCAAAATTATTTCTCTTGTTAACCTATCAGGCTAATTTGTTCGGTTTTTGGAACACTCATATTATAGGTCTCGTAGAAATTCTTTTCTCCTTTACTATCATGGTTAGAAATATGATCAGAAAAGTGTTAGAAAGACAAAACACCACGTTTTATATTTGAATCTAAAAGTTAACCGCAACGTACTCGTAATTAAAATGTGCATCTTTATGAATCTTAAGCAAATCTATGGTCTAAATCTATCTAGGCTCCTATCAACCCTAGAAATTAAAAAAAATCTTTCCGGTTCGTTTTCTAAAAGTTAAAATCCTCAAAAAGTTAGTGTCACGGTCTAAATTTTTAAGTTGTTGCAACAACAGTAGGCATTCGCTAGAATTTTTTAAATATAAACAAGACATTTAAAAAAATAATGAGTAGATGAGACTGCTGTATTTATAACGACACTATACCCTAAAATATATTCAGAATGTTAACGACGTAAGTAAAGAAGCCGTGTATACAAATTGCGACTCGCGACTCGTGTATTGGACGGACCTACTGTCGAATTTGCCCTGTCAAAGAAAAGAAGAAGAAAAATAATGTGGGAATCTTAACGTAGTAAAAGTGAAGAAAGAGTGTAAACGGACCTACGGTCGAATTCACCCTAGCAGGCCTGGATATTCGACCTTTCCGCCGGGTTCATTTTAATTAATTCTAAAGAACGTGTTTATTTTTATTTATTTTATTTTATTTATAAACAGAAACAAACAGTACATTAGATACTTTGGTTAAAAAAATTTACAATAAAGATATTTCATGGTGGGTACCCACCTATTATGTGTTTCATTGTAGTATCTTATTTATGGTATGCATATTAAGTAATTACCGGGTGATGTATGTAGTAGGAAGGTGTGTGCGTGTGTGTGAGTATGTGTGTATGTATCTATGTATGTATGTGCATTGATCATTTTATATTATTGACATGATGCTCTTTTTAAATTTGGGCAGTGAATCGGAGAAAATGTCGATGTTAGAATTTAGACCAATATTATTGAACATAATAATATGAAGACCACGATTGATTGGCGAATTAGATGCTGCATTTGTCTTGTAATTAGGCATGTGGAATAGTTCTGTATGGCGTGTAAGTCTTAATGGTATGTTAAAATTAACTAGAGAAAGAAGTTCTGTACAGTCAATGTTATTATTTAAAATTTTGTGTAAAAATGTCAAATCAGCTATTGCTCGCCTTTGTTGCAAAGTTTGAAATGTGCATTCAAAGTTATTGTTGAATTTTAAGGCAAGATATTTTATAAATTTGTTTTGAAAATGTTCTATGCTATCTACGTATACTTTGTGTATACTATGTACACTTATATGTGTTACTAATATTTGAGATGTTTCTAAATGAATACATCTAGAAAAATAAAATCTGGTGCTCACCGCTAACTTGAGTTGTATAACGTATTTTTTAAAGGCGTTGTACGTCAAAAATTATGGCAACGTTCTGTTTTGTTTATTATTCTAAAAAATTAATAACTCGCATCCCTTGTTAGTCACGGAAATAAAAATGATAATTCAATTACAAATTCGCCGAAATAAATTAAAATGTGAGCCTCGGGCAAACCCCCGATAAACGTGATTATGTCTCCGGTTACAATTCCGTATCTTGTCCACATTTCTTTAGTTAGAAACCCCAAAAAGCTGCCTTCCGAGCCAAACGACCAAAACTCAAAATATCATTCTTCGCTATTCGTACACACACGATTATAATTCACCGTTATAAGCCGATGCACGTATCGAATAACTGATTCTAATAATAACTCAATAAGGAGTCTCTCACCAAGGCCGCTTAGCGCTAAAATGTCACCGGATTGACTTAACAAAAAAAACATTAATAATCATGTCTAGATCTTTTCTGGCAACTAACGAAATTCGAGACAGCCATAACGTAATCGACAGATTCGTTACTTGACAGTAAATACTTCTTGCATATTATTATTTGTCATCGCGTGTAACCGAATATGGCCGCTATTTGCACTTCAAATTATTATCATTCGGGAGTAAATATTGACCAAATTTGTTGTTTTTGTCTGCGGACAAACTCTACGAAGTGTATGAAGTAGTATTTCAAACGATGTGGTCGATGAGTATTATAAATGCATCGGTAACCCGATAAACGGAACATGATAAAACGGAACAGTGATAAAACAATCTTGAGAAAACAGAATATAAGAAACAGAAAATGATAAAACAGAACAATAATAAAACATAACATGATAAAACAGAATATCTTAAAACAGAACACGACGAAATAGAATAATGATAAAACAGATCATGATGCAAAAATAATTGCATAAAAGAGAGCATGTAAAACAAAATACTAATCAACAGAATATTTGAAAGCAGAACCAATAAACCAGAATACGATTAAACAGAACACGGGCGTAGCCAGGTTTTAGTTTCGGGGAGGGTTCAAGAAAATAAAACTACTGAAAGTGCAAAACTCGTGTCGGGGGAGGGGGGGGGGGGTATTGTCGGTCTTTGTATTTGCTTTGAAAACTTTTATTTTCTATGTAACTACTTAATTTTTTTTAATAAAATTAAAGTAATAAATGTGTATAGAAAATAAAAAAATAAAACTTTTCAATACATAATACGTTAGTAGTACATGTTAAAACACTTTAAGCAGTCAAATTATTCAAATAATCACATTTATGCTGACTGACTGTAACACTAATCACAATACACTAACACCTGTCTGTAACACTAATCCTGATATATGTTTATTTAACACTTTTTGCTAAGTAAAATAATAATTTCAAAGTACGTATACACTTACCACTGATTTGAAACGGGATTCCAAATAAAAATCACTTTGCAAAAAAAAAATCAACTGCATTCACCGAAAAAACGGAACTTAAAAATTAAATTATTTTATTTCTTTCAGAGTTCCCCATTTATCTTTTTAGATACATAATATCATTTTGAGATGTCAGTGTTACAAATAACATTCTCTTAACTCTCCTTATTTTAATATTATTGATGTTGATATTTGAACTTTTCGGGGGGGGGGGGGGGTTTAAACCCCCAAACCCCCCCCCCCCTGGCTACGCCTGTGAAACAGAATATTTTAAAGCAGAAGGTGATAAAACAGAATAATCAAAAAATAAACCGGTAAAAACTATTTTTTTACTATAATGCAACTATTTTCAGTGTCTTTTAAAATTTAATGGTCTGACTGAGGATTGAATCTTTCTATCCTGGGACGGAACAACAACAACTCTACCAACCGAGCAAAATCCCGATAGGATAAGACCGGCATTTATTGCGTATCTGCTGTAATGTCATTGAATTTAAGAGAAATGCATATATCATGCATTGTCATCGACAACGAATCTATTTGCGAGTTTCAGCTCGACCGGATTTCGGCATGATAAGTTCAAAAGAATATAATAAAAAAGAAGATGATAAAATAGAACAATTAAAAATAGAATAATGATAAAACAGAACATGGTAAAACAGTATTTCAAAAGACAGAACACGATTAAACAGAATAATATGTTAAACATAACAATTACGCAACAAAACATGATCCTTCCAACAGAATAGCGTAAAACAGAACTTGATAAAATAGAAAATGATAAAACTGAACATGATACAGCAGAATATCATAAAACAGAACATGATAACAGTAAAGAAAAAGAACTTAACCTAACTAACCTAACCTTACTTTATATCTTTATCATATTCCTAAGATATTCTAATACAGAAGAGATATGCTATGGTGTCCGCGCAACTGTCGCCGGACTACGCGCTAATTATCGTAGTTTTCATACAAAAAGAATTTGTTCATTTCGTTGATTTTTTGAAAATGTGCATTAATATTGGTTAACAATATATTTTGAATAAGGAAAGAATTCGTTCATTTAGTTTAACGTTCGTTTGGTTTATTCGTTAATTATTTGTTCTTTTAGTTTATTTGTTAATTGGTAAACAATATCGGCGACACCCGGAAGCGCAGACCCACATAGTAAAAACAGCAGATAGCACATCTACTTTTATTCCAATATCTTTGTCATATTCCACTTTAGTATATTCTGTTTTATCGCGGAACCAGATGCATTGAGATAAAATAAAACAATGATAAAATAGAACATGATAACAGTTAAGAAAAGAACTTAACCTAACTAACCTAATCTTACTTTATATCTTTATCATATTCCATTTTAGCATGTTCTGTTTTATCACGGAACCAGATGTATTGCTACCAAAGGCTTCATCATTTCATTATGAATCCAACACGTTTTACGACTTTGTCCACTCAAATGGCGGACAGAATGACCGGTGACCGGCCTTGAGACCCAGACGACACCACGACTGTTTGCTGTGTGTTGTCTGCTAATATTTTAATAAACACTCAAACAGGTGTAAACTAAAGGCTAAAGACATCATACCACAAGTCTGCAATGTTCTTGACCAGCTAAATTAAAAAAAAATCTTTCATATATGACGTGAATAGCGCACACCCTACGCATGCCCAAAAGTATGTTGTGAATGGGAAGTTCAAGAATATCTGCCGTAGGTCATCTACGTTTGGTAATTTAGCAGGGGTGGCCAGATCAGGAGAGGCCAGTTTGGGGAGACCCTTTGACCTCTCCATGGTCCCTCTCGATCCGTAGTCTTGCTCCTCGGTGGGAGGTACTGGTTCATACTTCCGTCACTCCTGGATATTAAACCTTGATTTGATGGGCTCTCCACACGGCACTGCCTGCAGAGAGCATGGGTTTGAGCGAACTAGCGCTGTCTCGTTTGTTAAACTGCCGCTAGAAGCTAGAACGAGACGCAAGCAGGGACTCTGCCGCAGAGAGTCCCTGCATGCAGTGTCGTGAGGAGAGCCCATGATTTGGGAGGCGGGTATGGGTACTGCCGCCCCGGGAACCGGGAGGATAATCAACACCTCTGCTATAGGTCACCCCAAGTTAGGTTCGCTACGCTTGGTGACTTAGCCTTGGGTTTGTCCGGGGCTTGGCGGTGGATGCGTCTGCCCACCAGTATGCTGGTCGAATCGGGAGAGAATGGCTGAAGGAGTCCCTTTGATTTCTTCAGCCGTACTCTCTCGGAACATCGCCTTGCATCGCAGTGGGAGGGATGGATTTATACGTCCGTCACTCCTGGACACTCTAATACCCTCAGATTCCTACCCACCCTAATATCCTTATCCTTCCCAGAACTCCCTAGCCTTACTTTCCTAAAAAAGACCCTCCACACAGCATCCCCAAAGATGACATAGGCCCTGAGGGGAATTATTTTCCTACGCTGACCCCTAGATTCCTACCCATCCCTCATACCCCTTTCCTTCCCAAAACTTACTTTCCTTAAACACGCAGCATATCCAGGCCCTGAGGGAAATTATTTTCCTCAGGGCCTCCTGTACGAGGTTAATTTTAAAAAAATAGGAAAGGGGAAGGTTGGGAAGTGCCAGGCGGTACATATCTGAAGACTAATCACGACTAAAGCCAATTTAAGAAACGTTTCGATTTTGAATGGCGGTGTTTAACCAGGACGATACTGAGACTACCTATAATTGGTTGCATCAATATTGCAACGGTTTAAAATGTAAGGTCAATTGCCTGCCTAGCATAAGGTTCACTAGTTCAAATCCCGGTCGTGCCAAAAATATTTCCAAAGTCGTCTAATTGTTAATTAATATTGTTTCACTATTTAAATTGGTTTGATCGGCTTGGAATGTGACACCTGCCCACAACATCGAATTTAAACAGACATTTGCGTAAAAATTTCAATCAACAAGTGGAGAACCAATAAGAAGTCTGTAATGAGATTGCATTGAGTCGAAAATTATGCTTTTAAAACAATATTAATATTTGCAATGTGCAGAAAGCATACAGGATTATTGCGCACAGAATTCGGCAAACAAAACGGGTGACCAGTTGATCAAACACTTTAACACGTGCCTGGAGTAATTAATACAATAATTGTGAGTAATTCGCAGCAGTTGGCAACCGTAGAATGTTGCTTGTATTTCTATGGGTGTAACACATCTTTTAATATTTTCTAATACCAGATCCGAATCCAGGATGGGATTTGGGACAATACACGCGGGCGCGATTTCTGATAGGTGCAAATACGTCTTTACCTTTTTTAGCATTTTTTCTTATCTTCTCCCGAATATTTTAGAATAGGGTTAGTTTTATTATGCAAGAGAAACACGGTTATACTTTCTTAATCGTCTGAAATAATTACTTGCAGTGGAAATCGTTGCATCCCCCTTTAAGGGGTGAAAATATGATCTAAACTGAGCTAGATATCGAAAACACCACACTTTACATTCGAATCTACAAGTTAATCACAGAAAAATTAAAATGTGCACCATGAAACCAAAGTTTCCGACCGCAATTTGAGAAAAAATCATAATACAATTGTCTAATAAAATATATGTTATCTTTTTATTTTTCTGTTTCTTGTTTTGTTTTAGGTTTCGTTTAGATTTATTAGTATTATCTTCTTTTAAGTGATATTTAATTTTTATTTACCACGATAAAACATAAATATATTTGATTATTCAATGCCTGTCTTACTGGGAAATTTCTGTGTCGAGAGAGTAAAGGGTACATAAATAATAATCTAAATGCAGTAAGTACCTAATATATCTTTTTTTTAGGTTAACAAAAGATTCTAATTGGATAATGCCGATCGGTACGATGTGCCAATCTCAACCTTATAGCAACCTGCACGTATTCACCTAATTTCCAAGGTTTTTTTTATGAATTTTCTGGCGTCCAGCTTTCAAATTGAACTCCCTAAAAATGTTCCACTTTCGGTTAGTTCATGGTTATTTTAGATTACTCAGATCAGTTTCTTAATAATCATCTTGGTGTACATGAATATTGGTACATTCCAGACTTTATTATTATGCAAAATGGTCAAATTAAAAGCTGCACGACTGACTGCTGATTGTTGACTGTTGACTGTCGACCTTAGGGCAGTCTGCGGCGAGTGGCGGGCCTCTGCAACTTGACTGTGTCACGACTTGGTCGTTAATAAATTCAAAGGTAAATGCATCGTAGGCACGACCTGCCAGGTGCGTCGACCTATCTCCACAAGCCACTGGCACTTACTCACTTGTTAGAGATATACTACATACTACCTGTCGTTAAACATATTTTACTGGTGGTTGAGGTTGCGTTGACCTCTGTCGGGTAGACGCAATCCGTCAACTGATATCACCTGTCAATGACTGTCAGATAAATACTACGAGGAACTTGCTTGATAAATGCATTTCAATGATTGTATTGAAGTGCTCGATGCATTTATAGTTCCAAATAATGAAGACGACCCAATATTATAAACGATAACGCATTAAAAACAATCAAAACTAAATTCATCGTTAAGTCGTAAATTAATATATAAAAACTACTTTCTGTCTATTAGGTACTTCCTTGATAAAAATACATTTCAATGATTGTATTGAAGTACCTATTCAAGGCATTTATAGTTCCAAAGAATAACGACGACCCAATGTTATAAATGTTCAAAGATAACGCATTAAAAACAATCAAAACTAAATTCATGGTTAGGGCGTAAATATGATTTTTTTATTGTAATATAAAAAAAATATGAGTTTCATATATATTTTTCAAAATATTTTAAGGCGATCCACTAGTTCACTACTGTGCCGTGGACAGTAGTTCTTCGGTGGACGCCATAGGGGTCACTTTGAATAACCGAATTCGTCGACTAGCGGCCGTATTGTAAAATATCAACGCGAAAATGCATATTTTATTTTATTTTGGGAAGATTGGGTGTAAATATCAACTTTTTTTGCGATTATTATAAAATAAACTGAATTTGCCACATTACACAATAAAACCATATCCGAAAAGGGATTTATAAATAGGAGTGTTTGGACTTGAAAGTGTGTTTTTTAGACCTTATACTTTATTTTTTTATAGGCTTATTAAAAGACTTATAAAAAAAATGACCGATATTTTTAAGGGCCAAGGTATGTTCTACACGCAGTATTTAATTGAAGCATCTACAATACTTCTAAGCGATCAAATTTTCAAAACAAAAACATATGATTTTGCATTATTTACTATGACTTCATCTTAAAGGTCGTTTTTGGTCACGTATGCCTTATCAGAAAATAGGAGCTTTTGTGCCTGATAAGGGAGCCGCGATTCTTACATAGGTGGTAAGTTATAATATGTTTTGTATAAAATATTTAGTTTTTACTGTAAGTTTTTTTTTTGAAAAATTGTTTAATTTTATTTATTTGTTCTGATTGGTTGAGGACACAGCGTAATTCATAAAAAAATATGATATCAAAACTACTTTATTTTCTGCACAATTTCAAGAGGCAACTATTTTTATTATTTTTCTCGATGAAGGACGAGCCTACGATGATATTGGATTTGCTTAGGCTGGGAACACACGAACTGCTCGGGTTGTCGTCGTCAACAGCTTAAATTTGTCATGACCACGGACATATGAATATATCTGGACCTGCCCTAAGTGATAAAAACGTATTATTTCCCCCTCCACATGGCGCCGGCTGTAGCTCCTCCTTGGAACCGGCTCGCTCCATGGGGAGGGGATATAGCTTCGCTTGAATCTAAAATGTGTGACGTCATCATTCTTGCCGTGAACAGCGAGAAGCTGACATCCATACATTTAACGAAATAACGGCAGCTTGTGCTATACAATATATCTACGTATCAATATGCACATAGCTAATGTGGGCGGTACTCCAATGTGCTCGTCGCTGGTTACAGGGGTAAGTAAATTATGAAACATTTGTAAAAGTGTTTTAACTAAACACGGCAAGAAAATATTGATATGTGTATTGGCGCGAGTCTTTTTGGGGCGAGCATTTGGCCTTAGCAAATAAGTTTTGAACGTGGCAAGCAATTCGCGCTCCCATGTAAAAAGGTCTATTCATTCAAAGCAGATTTTGCTTTTAAGAACTAAATGGTGATATTGTAATGCGAGATGCCTATATACTGTCAGATTGATTGTTCAACGAATGACAGTCATCTTTCCCCTCTTGCTCTCCATAGTTTGGTTTTACCCCTCATCTGTAACTGCTTGTCTATCCATTTGGATGTCTATGGTCATGACTCATGTCGAACTGCTTGAGCTATTCACGTATTCCCGTCAGTAGTGACTGCAAAAAAAACTTGACTTAACATAATGGGTGTCCGTGTTATATATCGACAGCTTGTTGCAATCCGCGTATTCCCTGCCGGATTAACAGGTCATGATTAATTAACACGTTAGGTCTGATATGATTTTTAGATTTTCACGGCCAAAAATTTTATGGTTATTTCCTTTTGGGGTGTTATGCCGTGTTGCGCTACCTCCTCCTTTAGCCAACGTTTCGGACAGCGTTACAGTGTCCATCATCAGGGCAGATGTGTAAATGTTAGAGATGAAATGTGTGCTTAAGTACTTCGAAGCAATACCACACATTTCATCTCTAAGCACACATTTCATCTCTAACATTTACACATCTGCCCTGATGATGGACACTGTAACACTGTCCGAAACGTTGGCTAAAGGAGGAGGTAGCGCAACACGGCATAACACCCCAAAAGGAAATAACCACGTTAGGTCTGGTTTGCTTGTCACCTTTCTTCGATGTTCTGTTTTATGATGGAACCGTTCTTGTCAACTTTTCAATGTACCTATCTACTTCTACTAAAAATAGTCTTTCAACTAAGCAGTTACAGTCCACCACGATATTACCTTCGCTTGTCACTTTCGACTTCAGTAGAACTAAATCGTCTTTCAACTGAGCAGTTTACATGAAGTAACCTTTGCTTGTCATTTCCAGTGTAATCTTCTTTCAATTGAGGAGTTTGCGCATTGTTACCTACCCCTTATCATAATTTATAATGTATACTTCTAACATACCTCAATGCTTCTAACTAAATCGTCTTTCAACTGAGCAGTTTGCGCAATGTTACCCTTTTTCGTCATTTACAATTTATAGGTACTTCTAACTCTAACTAAATCGTCTTTCAACTGAGCAGTTTGCGCATTGTTACCCTTTATTGTCATTTACAGTGTATTCTTCTAACTAAATCGTCTTTCTACTGAGCAGTTTGCACATTGTTACCCTTTATTGTCATTTACAATGTATACTTCTAACTAAATCGTCTTTCAACTGAGCAGTTTGCGCATTGTTACCTTTTATTGTCATTTACGATGTACACTTCTAACTAAATCGTCTTTCAACTGAGCAGTTTGCGCAATGTTATCCTTTCTTGTCATTTACAATGTACTTCTATCTAAATCGTCTTTCAACAGGGAATTTTGCCAAATGTTACGTTTTCTTGTAATTTACATACCTATCTAAATCGTCTTTCAACTGAGCAGTTTGCTCAATGCTACCCTTTCTTGTATCTAAATCGTCTTTCAACTGAGCAGTTTGCACAATGTTACCCTTTATTGTCATTTACAATGTACTTCTATCTAAATCATCTTTCAACTAAGCAGTTTGCGCAATGTTACCCTTTCTTGTCATTTGCAATGTACTTGTATCTAAAACGTCTTTCAACTGAGCAGTTTGCACAATGTCCGCAGGCTGCTGTCGCGCGAGCGCCCCGCCCCGGCCGCCGGTCGCTTTTCGCGGGGCGCGCTCATCCAGCTGGACGGGGGGCAGCTGCGGCGAGTGGAGGACATGCGCACCGAGGACTTCGTACTGTCGGCAGAACGCAGTGCAGAGCTGCGGCTGGCTGACAGCACGGTCGTGCGCCTGCTGAGGAGGCCCGCCACCGACACAGTCACGCTGACGCTCAGCTACAACAGGAACAGGGCGCAGGTTGGTATTTTTGTGGTTGTTTTGATGCGAACTCTCTCTTCGATCAAGTGATCAAAAACCCTTCAAACTCCCAACCACCGTGGGTGGAAAATGCATCATATCTCTGAGAAAACTTTTTGGTTTGTGAACAGAGCAGTACCAAACGGAACATTGAAGCAAAGTAAATCAAAAGTATTACAAACCTATCATAACCTACAATATTATTTTATCATGTTTTGTTTTGTCATTGTTCTGTTTTATTTGTCTTCCTTAAAAAAAAAACTGGTTTTCAATTTGGGAGGCGGGTATCATTAGATAACCAACAATTCTGTTGCTGTAGGTCACCCCAATGGGGTTCGCAACTTTTGATGACTTCGCAGGGGTTTCCAGGTTCATGGAGGTGAGGTATGTCCAGGTCTACAACTGTGTGGCGGGCCGGATAGGGAACTTGATTGAGGGAGACCGTTTGACCTCTCCGGTCGGACCCTCGATCTGTCGCCTTACACCACAGTGGGAGGGGTGGATTCATACGTCCGTCACTCCTGGACTTACCCTCAGATTCCTACCCACCCCCCAAAACCTTTTTCCTTCCCAGAACCTCCTCTCCTTCCTTTATATAAAAATACCCTGTACCTACATCCCCAAGACACATGCCCTAAGAATAAGTTAGGGAACGTACCCATACTACGTGACACTTTTAGGGGGGGGGGGGGGGGGGTCTTCAAAATGTCACGCTCCATACAAATGAGCGGCGGGTTGCTTAGGATTTTGGTCACCGGGGGGGGTTAAAAATTGCAAAAAGTAGGTCACGTAGTATGGGTACGTTCCCTTAGTTTGGTTTTTTGTTTGTTTCTTTGTTATTTTTCTTCAATATGCTTCATGGAACCGTTATTTATATCGTCTGATGAATGGACCTGACTTTTTCTTGTGACCACTTCTAAAATGGCATTTTAAATTTTCCAGGTGGACATGGAATCTCCAGTGGAGCATCCGTTCTTCGTGTACGGCCAGGGCTGGGCCTCGTGCTCCCCGGAGCGCACCCTGCAGTGCTACGGCCTGCAAGTGAACCGCCTCCAGGTGGGCGACGTCTGCGTGTCGCTCATGCCTCGCGAGACACCCCTCCCACCGCCTCCCGCGCCCCTGCCCCACCCGCACACCGTAGTCACCACGGCCACAACAACCGCCATGACGGTGCGCCCCGCAGAGGCGCCCCAGCGGTACCCCGAAAACCTCAGTCTCAGAGAGGACAGGAAGCGGAGATCGTCCGCCCCCGACATCTGCCCTGAAGATAATAACAAGTGCCCCAGAACATTGCTGCGTCATTGAGTGATAGTTTTCTTTTATTTTTTGAGGTTAATGACTGCAATTAAGAAAGTAACAAGTGCCCCAGAACATTAAGAGATTGTTTGTTTAGTTTTTGAGATTAATGAATACAATGAAGAGAATAACAAGTGTCCAAGAACATTGCTGCGTCGTTAAGTGATGGTTTTCTTTTAGTTTTGAGGTTAACGCCTGCTTTACATGCTCGGTGAGACAAGTGCCTCAACAGAAGGGATTGCCCGTTCATATGTCGATGAGTGCAAGACGAGTACAGTTGAAGCTTTGCATGCGCTTCGTTCCTTGTCAGTTTGTATCCAAGCAAACTTTTATCGAGGAATAATGCTTTGTCGAGGGTACTGGTAATAGAAAACAACCTTAATACGACCAAAAATAACAAATGTGAGATAGAAGAGTGAAGACGAAGTATTTGAGTTTCTGTCTCGTGAAAAGTCTCATGGACAAAAGTCTCGTGGCCGCTTCCCAACTAATTACAAAAATAACAACTGTGCAAATAATATAAAATGAGAGTTAAGAGTTCATATTCAGGTTTTGTTACATCGGGTCAAAAGTCTCGTTGTGACGTCTCGCTAAGAGTGTAGAGCAGGCGGCAGACATCAGGCGTCGAGCGATCGATCAATGGATTGGTTTGTGGATAGTTTCGCCAGTGACTTAGTGGGGGAGATATTATTCTTGTACTGCAGGTTTAAAGGTGTATCTTACTACGGCTGACTTGACTAAATAACTGTGATTTTAAAATTCTTTTAGTTACTCTATTAAAGTAGTATTTGTGTTGAAATTTTGTGAATATAATATACATATTTTTTACACTTCGGCACCATTATTGTGATTTAGAGTGTTGGTGTATAAAATTTATATAAAATTAAAAAATGTATGTTGTGAAATTTAAGAATGGCCAATTTGCTGTTTTTAAAAATTATTTTTATCCTGTTGGCAATGACGACGGCATACTGAAACTGTAGATAAATCAATTATCTGAAAAAGATTACAAATATAAATGTATACAATCTGTTACTTACTTGCTTAAGGAAAGTTGTTTTAGAATGGAAATTTATATTAAAAAAGAAATTAGGGCTATTATAGAGTGTTGCCGAACTATTCTGTAAATAATCATAGTATTTTTATTATATCATGCAATTTAAACAAGATAAAATTCTTAAAGGTAATTAATTATTTGATTATGTACCTCTAAAATTATCTATTTTCACACTGTGGACAATAAGTAAATAATTATGTACTTTCTTTAACAAAAGTTATACATATACCTCTCCTTATAAACTGATTCGTCTATAAAAAGTTAATTAAGATAATTAATAAAATTTACAATTTAGAATCAAGCGAGCATAATATTTTCTACAACCTTCCGTCTGGTTTAATTCAATATCGTTTCAACTAATATTTAGAAGCTTTAAAACTTAACTAAATACGAAAACCTTGAGTTGTAGACAAATAGGCCATAATCGAGTTTACGAATAATTGTTATTCAAAACACTTATTAAATTTGCGAGGGTTAATTTGCCTTCAGCAAGATCTCTGTCACACCAATGATTTGTATAAATAATAACTCAGGTTCATGGTTTGATATGAACTACAGTTTAAGGTAACGAATGTTGAATCTAGAATGATACCTTTCACAATACAGGGATCACTTTAATAGTGAAAAGAGCATAAATTTAATAGTTGTAAAGATTAAAAGCAACTAATACGCTCATCTATTTTCCAGCTTTAATGACTTGCCTTAACAATGAAACTTATGCTTCAGATTCTATTAAAAAAAACTTTAAATTGCCCGTGTTTACCGGTTAGTTCAAGGTGCCAAACATAATTTTTTACCCGAATAGAGTAGCTCAATACTTTTGAATGAAAACCTTCAATATTATATCGTTGGGTTAATACTACGACTAGTACAACCAATATATGCCATAACACATGTGTTTGTTGGGATATAAAGGTATGGTTATTATGTGTAACTCGAAAATGCTGATTCAGGATTATCTGGTTGTAGTAATTACCTCACAATATTAAAATAATCAAGGATATTTAGTTGGCCTCCCTTTTTAAAATAACATTGTTCATTGAATGCTTAGAGCACAAGGAAATTGTACCTATCTTCACTTCTTGGCAGAAATGAAAAGAACAATTCCCCACTAAAGAAAGCCCATTTTTGTGTGTTTATAAAAATGTGTGATTAATGACACCTTTATTTGTTATGAACATTTTAATCTGAGCAAAAACACTATTTTTTCAAGGGTTGTACCAGTTTTTTCTGTGCTCTTAGCTATCGAATTTGGATTGTATATTTGCTGCACTCAAGTCTGGCAAAATTGGCTGAGAATAGGCAACTTTTTACAGTCTCTAATATCAATAATTAATTTTTGTTTGATTATAAATATTTTTTTCATAGCCCGCCTGGTTGTTTTACCGTTAGTTGCACTAGGAATGTTTCATACACAAAAGACTTGAGTTAGAATCAAGTAAAACCATTTAGGATATGTTTTATCCGCGTTTAAGTAAAGATCTCATAACATGGTATAGTAGCTTGCGAGCTACAGGATATATCATATCTCCACGTACCTCACCGACTAACATAACTGCTTTTCTAAGATCTCGGGAGGATTCCCTCCGTCTTGTGTAGTCAAGTCTCCATCCTGCCATTCGTTAAGGATATACATTATACCGTATAACACAGTACCGCAATCACGTCTCTCACCTGAATTTATTACAATGGGCCACGAGCTTTATTACTACTTACTAGCGTGTATCCGTAAAACAAACTTTCATTCTCTTTAAAAAGAAAAATTTAATTGTAATGTGCAGTTAGGCAGGTACCTAATTTTAAAGATTTATTTGAAATAATTTTATTTGAAATTATGCTGGTACCTACCTCCTTTCATTATAATATTACCCAAACAATGGGTTAATTTTTCAACAGCCATTTAATTTTAGGTCATGTTGTCACAAATAAACATGTTTGTATAATTTATTTTCTAAATTATGTAGTTACGAATAATAAAAGTGCGAATTGTGGATTATTATAGAACTTTAATTATGAGAAATTTTGCAATCCCACTTTTGACAACACCAATGTATAGGTAAAATCTATTTTGGCGAAATTAACAATGTTTTAATATTCCTCGTGGCCCTAAAATACTCGGTGTAACATTGAGATGACATGCAGCCATTTTGTTATTTTTAAATATACAAAACATGGTATTGTTTCAATGAATTTAAATTCAAATAAAACATTAAATTATTTAGCTGAGACATGGAAAAAATTAAGTGAAGATTTGGATTAGCTAAAAAAAAGATAAAATTTTTCCCAGTAACAATCATTACGTATTGTGTTTCCATTATGTGGCTCACTATGATATATTATTATTATTAAAATTAGTTTATACGCATTCACGTGCATCGCATGTGCAAATTTTGTTCAAAAGGAATGAGTGCATCTTGAGTGCGACAGCATTAGATAAAGGTTGAAAGATACATACTCGTACATAAATAAATAAAATTGAGATTTTTTTCTAAACTGAGTGATTCCGTGAGTGAAAGTATTTTTTAAATAAGTAATCTGATTTAACCACCTGAATGAGTGTGTATCCATTATTTTGTACTACAAGTAAAATCATATCTGGAAATTTCGAGGACTTTCAGCTCTTCACTGTTGTCTATCTTTGGCCGATAATATCATTCTGTTAAGTGACACTTTAATTGTTCATCAGTCACTTTGCCAACTCACTTGATAGAAATTAATTTTATTTTTATTGTTAAAAGGCTGTTGCCTCTATCAGATAACAGCGGTATTAATGGCCCTCCACACTAGTGATACAATTATTTTTAAGATTTTAATTGTGCTATAATTCGCAAACAATCAAAAATACATCATGCTACTCTCAACTACTACACTATTGCTGATGACCCGCCTCGATTTAGAAGAGTTTTATTATGTACTACTCTCTTCGAAATTTTGTAGAAACATGAAAAAATCTGTTCGAAATGTTTATCTAGATATCTTTATTAATTTGAGGCGCAGATTTGTGATTAAATTTATGCATGCCATCTGGCAGACTCCCACATCAGCAATTAAAGGAATAAAGATATTTTGTTTTGCATTTCCATTTTTTATATAATGAGATATATTCGGTGAATATAAATCAGAAATTAAAACATGCAAATCGATTAAATATATTATACATTTATGTTCGGGTAGCAGAGCATAATACTTTTATAAAGATTTTTATCGCCAGTGTGGAAGTTGTTAATTTATCTATGTTTTTTTTTCCCATAGACAACTTTTAAAAGATGTTGTCACTAATTGATGATATTATAATTCAGCAACGAAATGTCAAATTACAAAAAAGCTGTGTAGAAACAAAAAATAACTTAGAAAGCCCGCTATGACTCGGATGATGTTCTTATATCTATATCCCTTGAGATTTATCCATCACACGATATAACAATGTTAAAATAAATGTTTTATAATGTATTCAAGATAAGTGTTAGTTAATTTGAGCATTTAGTAATTTTTTGACATATTAATTAACTTTTGATATAATGATGTGTACATAAGCGTTTGTTAGGATGTTTGTTTAAAAACAATGAATGTATAATGATATTTCTTACCTTTGTATATTGTCACTTGGACTACATATTATATGTATTTTGTTTTGGCTGTGATGAGTAGAAGAAGTAGTGACTTGGGTGTGTTATATATTTAGCAATGGTAGAATAAGAATTCTTACTTTATTATTGTCAGCTTTGATTATTTTTTACATTACATATGGACAGATTCATCAGAGAATAGACATCAAAGAAAAAAAGCTTTTCCATTGTAAGACCCTATAATAATAATAATAAATTTGGACAACTTATATAGCGCTGTTTTTGCGAAAAATCGCCTCAAGAGCGAGATAAATGTTGTTAAGTTGGCCCTATTGAAAATTATTATATATTTCTTAACCCGTTGTTTGCCGGGGTAGTTGGGGTTGGTTGTCCACCAATTAGCGTTCGCAAAAAGCGGCATCCATGACACCCAATGACATTTCGTGTCCAGCGATTCTGACAGTGTCCTTGAGAAATTTTGTACATAGAAAGGTCAAAATCGGAGACAAAGGAATTTTTCCCGCGCATGCGCAAGAACTGCGCACATTCCAGCGCTCCGGTAAATTATTAATATAAATTATTTGGAGTGACCAGGCGCATTGCGGTTTTCTCTATGGTAAAGGGCGATAATAGAGCAAGCGATTCTGACCGTGTTCTTCATACACTTTCTTTATACATAAGGGTCAAAATCGCGTGTAAAATCTCAAACACACCGGTGCACGAACGGCATTCCGGCGGTTAACCTTTGGAATGCCAAGCTCCCTTCGTAATGTGCCGAAGGTAAAAACCCCACGAACAGAAGGTATTAATGTCAGATTTCCATAGAGATACGCCGGCACTCAACAGAAACAAATTCTTCGTATCCAATGGGTATTTTTGGCGCTTGAGAAGTTAATGTTTCTTACTATCATTTGGCTATTGGGATGCTTGATAAAACTATTTTGGCGTTGTTGTAATGTATTCGTTACTAAAGATTGCCGGAAACGGTATTCAATAAATTGTACTTTTTGATTTATAAACTTGGTGCTTCATAAATTGTTTATTATTAATATGTCATGCATATTGTAAAATTCTATGTACGTAAAAAACTAATATTATATAGTTTTATAAAGTAAAACAACAAATTAATCACTCTCAGTACAAATGCAATCCGAAACTTCGGACTTAAATCCTCATATCACATCTTTTGTATTAGAAAATTCTTCCCACATTCTCAATATACAAAACACATTGCTTTAAAGTTTGATGATTCAAACTTAATACATTGATCTAACAATGTTACAATAGCTTTAAACTTCAATTGAAATGGACAACCAGCGGCACAATTAGATAGGCACTTCAAAGGAATCCTCTTCAATTCATGTATACTAAAATTATAAGCATTTCTTATGTCGTTAGACTTATGATGCACACCATACATTGTGAGATATGTGTGTATTATAAAATTGGTGTGCAATTATTGTTCTCAATGATGTACTTGCATGAATCAATCTGTCATTATGTATATTCCAATATGGCCGCATTCACAAGGAAAATACAATACAAAATGGCCACCGTGACCAACAATAGCGGCAAAAGCTAGAATGAGAAGACCCTTGTCAAAGCAGAAAATAATATATCTTCTGCATGGTTTCTTATAAAATGCGTCCATCTACTTTTGCTGCAATCAAGAGTTATGACAATGACCTAATTGTTGAAGATCATAGTAGGACAAATTATAATGCAGGCCATTAATCGTTTTAACGTTAGATAAAAAAAATGCTGATAGAGAGATTTTTTAAAGGCATTCTTTAGCTGTTCTCAGATAAAAGAAAATATGTAGATAATAAATAATATTTTGATATCAAGTCACATCTGGTATGTGTCATCTCTGGTCCAAAACATAGTTAGAGAATGCTTTAAAACTATTTTTTCTTAACGAGTAGTGTCGTCCACTTGTAAAATATTGGTAATGATTCGGTCCTTCTCATTGTGATAATGATTAATATTATTCTTTTTGCAAATAATGCTTAAAGTCAGATTGTCAATAGTTGTACGGAAGTATTTGTGAGATGTGCTTTCATTGTGTAGGTGCGTGTCATGTTCCATGTTTGACGTCTAAACTCTAATTTCTGTCACTTATCGGAGGAAAAGTTTCAATATAAAACAACCTGTCATGATTTTAATTTTTTTTTTTAAATTCCTACAAAATATCTTCTTTCTGGCATGCAAAATCATTCTCTTTTTTTTTTAGTCTAAATTAGGTGTTGTATTGGCCCACTTTTAAGTTAATGGATTACGCACATTTGCTATATTTATTGTTATCCAAAATATTCTAATCAGCATTTTCAGTTTCGCTTGCCGAATGAACATATTTTTTAAAATTGTTTGATAGAACCATATCTGAAGATATCATTAGTTACCCATATCTTTCTGATTATAAAATTACGACTGTTATACAGATGTGACATAAAATCAAAAATTAAACTGCAATTTTTGGTCTGACTGAATTGACATGCTCAAAATCATACTGTACATGCCCCTCTTATCCTAACCTGAAGGGCGTTTTACGTAATGCTTTTTTTCATATCAATTGCCATATGGAAACTGTATCAGGACCCATCTTAAAAATCTTTGCTTTAGGCTACGAACGCACAGGCAGGCGGTTTGCTTAGCGCCTAGAGCCTATATAGGTAGTAAATAGCCGCTTAGCGTGTATCCAGGTAAACCAACGTGTTGGTTTTTTGCCACTAGGCTCTAGGTGCTTAGCCAGCCACCTGCCTGTGCGTTCGTAGCCTTACACAATCATTATTTCCATATTTACTATTTTATGCAGATAGTTGCCAATAGAAGAAATAATATTTTGGGATGGTACTAAATCGTCACAAAATGGCAACACCTTGAATTTAACCACAGATTGCATGGAAGCGTCTGTCATTTGTCTTTGCACTTTGCCGTTACCAAATAATCAAAAATACACGTGAAATTCACAATACCGCTCACAGTTTTTTTTTCTTCAATATTTTCAGTATAAAACGAAACAAACATGCAGCATTTCTGACAGATGTCAAATAATATTTGCCATTTTCGACTGTACGAAAATTGGTGCCAAAATAGTACAAACCTTTTTTTTATCCCTAATCCATATAAGATGACCCATTTGGAAACTGGTAAAAAAAGAAATAATTGTTTTGAAATTATTCATAAACAGCTCTTTCATAGATGGCACTAATTGAATTATCTTTGGAAAAAACACTTTTTGCAAATTATGCTTCAAAATATTACAATTAATCATTTGTTTGCGCCTGTACATACATTATACTTATGAATATGAATAAAAGGTCTTGTCCGTATAAAAACTCAAATTTTTCAAGAAAGGCCTGAAATACAATATTGCATCGGTGATTCAATCCAATATTGTATTTGGAATGCCTTTCTTGAAAAAATTGAGTTTTTACATGGACAAAATTATTTATTGTATTGAAAATAATATTGTACAAGCGCCCAAACTAATAATTCATCATATTTTGAAGCACAACTTGCAAAAAGTGTTTTTTTCCTAAAATAATTAAATTAGCGCCTTCTATGAACCCTTAACTGTGTTCCCCTAATTTTTTTATTGCCCGATTTGGCCAATCCCGCATCTGTTGGGTTAGGTTAGATTAAGCAAACATGACTTGATGGTAACTTGACTTGTGACAGCTTGATGCGGCTCGCTGGCGTTTTCATAGTATTGTCGACTCCGCAAGTAAATTCCAGAACGTCAGGTAATTCGGATGCGTGCTACGGTGAGAAGGTTCCCAAAAGTTCTTGCCGCCGTGCTGCAAAGCGTTTGTAACGAGTCTAGACTTTGCCAGAATATGCCCTGCAATACACTGTCGCAGGGCGGATATACCCGCCAATACGATGGTACTGAGTATTTTTGTGAATTCCGCGCGGAGCAGCACCGTTAATTTTTCAGGAACGGGCTCCTAAAAATGGAGAGTGCAAGTGGTTGCTACATTTGGCCCTATCACACAAACACAATGCATTTGCGAGCGTGTCAATTCAGCCATGCAAAAGCTTGGTTTTTATATTGATTGAATTTTTCATCCGTACAACAGAAAAACAAATATATAAATAGATAAAAAAAAAAAAATATATATATATATAGGTACATAGATAATTTATGTTTATGTTATGAGATTTGTAACTTCAACATGCGAACAACGTCTTCAGATATGGTTTAATCAGTCTCAATCAAATATTATAGAAACAAAGGGAGATATGGCATGGAATCATACCGACTGTGACTGAGCTACAATCAAATTGCACGGACTAACAAAAACGGCAGAGCCATTGAAAGTTATGTGTTCGGTGTGTAGGTAGAAACAAAGGCTGTGCGTAGATGCGATTTGCAGTAGTATGGGTGAAAGATGTTATTGACACTTTTGTGCATGCAGTTTTATACTCACATGGTTCATGGCTCATTTACGTTGATTCTATTATCTATTGTAATGATTTATATAAATTATTGTATAACAACATAACTCTTCGTCCCATTGGCTCGTAAATAGTGAGGAATCGACAAAAACCCTGCGCAGAAAAGTCCCACAATGGCTGCTGCGCTGTGAATCGTAGTGAACTTTACGTCTCTACGAAGAGTTTTCGGTTTTTGTCGATTCCTCACCAGGAATGATGTAAAAGTGAACCCATGTCGACTCCTTAGCGAGTCACTGGGACGACTGGCTTATCATTAGATAATGTGTCCACAGAATGTATTGTTTTCTAGAGTGGAATGTGGGGATGGTATGACTTAACCAAAACAGGCCAGAACTAAAGTGCCTTGAGATTGTGACATAATTTTCTGATTGTATGTCTCGAGGGTTTACTGGGAACATAGGCAAGGGCTGATAGAGTGTATCTATGTTATAATATATTCTATATAGTGATATGGTGTATTTGAGGAGTGCCATTGCGGAGGGGTGTTTTCTATAATGATGTAATACGAAAGCCAATAATAAACATAATATGTAAATATTAAACTGAAATCATTTTTCATTTTGAACCCCCCCATTTTCATTCTTGGTACATGTTCGATGTTTGAGTTTTCAGAGTGGTAGATGGATACTCTCAGTAATGCCCTAGTGAGGGATCAACATACGGAATTTTTAAACATTACTCGAAATGACTTTAGCCCGCCTGTGGTTGAGTGGTTATGATCCTCTGCTACAAATTCGCAGAATGTGCGTTAAAATCCTGTCATGCACAAATAAATTTTATTTGTCTTGTATGTATTTCGCAATTTATTAACTAAAAATAATATATAGTATATTTGCAGCACATTCCACCATAGTAAGGCATTCTCAGAAATTTGAGAAATTGCCCTGGTGAAGATCATCACCATTCACAATTGAAACTGCTTGAAATGGCTTTAGCCGTATTTGGTGACCCAGGTACTTCTCCACCTTCCTCTTCCCCTTTTTTATGCTATCTTTCAGCCACACAACATACCCCAATTGGGGATGGTTGGGAGCAGTTGAAAGACAAGATAGAGGGTCGCCGAGGGCCTGGTAGGAGACAAATGTCTTGGCTGCGAAATATACGAGAGTGGACCGGTATTAGAAGTGTGGAGGAGCTATTCTGGGCAGCGCAAGACAGAGAAACATTTTCAAGAGTGATCGCCAACGTCGGGGGACCTGATACGGCACATGAAGAAGAAGAAGGGAGCAGTTGGGACTCTTGTGGGGTATTCACATTAAAATAAAAATTACCCAAATAAAGGTGCCATAGCCCCACTGGCTCTAGGCAGTTGAATGCTTGGTTATACTTGAGGTGGAAAGCAGTATAAAATAAGATACATTTACATTACATAATGGTTTTATTTTTTATATGTAATTAAAAAAAATTTGATCATTTCACCTAAAAATATATATTTTTCATCAATACTTGTGAAGATAGGAATACGAACAGTCAGATGCCTTCGACGATAACACAAATCATGGTAATAATATTGTGCGAAAACAAAAATTATTAAACAGATATCACATAGTTATTTTGAGGGTGTGCAGATAATCTAAATATCGGGTTTGAGGTCCGCCAGCAGAACCTTCTCTCCCGGCTTGAAGGCGGGCATACCCAAGTAGGGGCAGCTAGCGCAACGAAAGGCGTCCCCCAAGTAACACTGGAAAGAAAGAATCATTTTTCATAAGAATTATTTTGATTTATTTGTTTATTACAAAAAACAGTGAATCTAATTACATTTCACAAAATTTACAATTAATAACATTACATTAATTACACCGGTTGAGATGCAGCCTTGTGTTAAAAAAAATATTTTTGCAATCTTGCAATTTTATGCAATCTTGGAGTCACTGAAGTTTAACTGAAAAATGTCTACCTCGGAAGATTCTTGTAATCATGTACCTACTGTAATCTTGCAGTCACTATAATTCTTGTAATCATGTACCTACAACTTATTTGAATTGATTAGAACAATGTATTTTTTTTAAGTGAAAATTTCTTTACCGCCGTTGTGATTTAAAACTTAAAATGGAAACGAGTAACACTAAATAGAGACAAACACATACATCTATAGCCCGCGAGAGAATGAGATAGACTAATCAGTAAGGGTCGACCGAGACAGGTTTTTCATTCTCGGCCGAGACCGAGAATAGATAAATTGATAAAAAAAATGAAAATGCGCTACTTTTGTATATTTAAGAATGTAATAATAATTTGTTTTAAGGCGCCGCATCCGCGATCAAAAAGAAGATGGAGAGATATGTAATTACAAATGTTAGAGGAGCGCGCATATATTTAAAGCGATAAAATCGATGCGAAAATTAGTTCGTGTTTTATTAAAAATATTTAATAAAACACAGACTCGTTTAAAATAGAGCAAAAATCTCGTGGAAGGTATCTTAAGTATCATTTAAAGAAACATTGTGAATTTTTGCACAACTATAACTTGTAAAATAACTGAAACAAACGTGTTTAAAATTTTCGGAGCATACTTTGTGATTTTTTTCTATCGAGGGAATTGTAAATAATTTGCGTTTCGGCGTGGAACGTGTCTAGATATTATCTTCAAAAATAACATATTTTTTTAAGAGCTTAAAAACTTCAAATGTTTAAGGGAGGTATGTGAGAAATCGGTAGAAATTCGGGTAGCGGCGACTTAAATAGTTTTAATAATCGAAATTGAACAACATGATGTTGTAGCACATAAAAAGCAATTTTTCTGCGTTTTCACCAATTGTCTGTTTACAAAAGTAGTGAAATGAACGAACGGCGAGGCGCAGCGTCGTTAAGTAAAAACCCCCCTCGCTGCCAGCCGACTAATCACAATCGACAGCTCTCGCACGCACTGACACCAAGTGACGAATGTGGTCGCGCGCGGTAGATTTGAATCCCATTATCCTATACCGTAGCTACTTACAACGGTCTCGGTTATGGCTGAGACAGAGTTCTCGGTAGAATTTGTAGCCGAGAATACCGAGACCGAGATCTCGGTCGACCCTTACTGATCAGTGTCCTCGTCATGCAGTATTAAATAAAAGAATATGCAGAATAAAATTTTAAATATGTTTTAACTTGGTAAAAATATTGTAATAAATAAATCCCACAGTTATCCTACTCCTGATACTCCGCATTCGTCTCATTCTCTCGAAGTTTAGTTTTGTGAAGGTTGCACTTCTACCGTGTGTGAACTGCCCAACATGTTTTTTTTAAATTCTTCTGACCCCCGTATCAGTCCTTCATCGTCCACCATTTGCCCTCAAGGCCACCACTGCCCCTCTGGATCTCACCAACAACCCGAGGGGAGCAGTATCGCCCCCGTTGGGAATCACTGGTCAAGACAATCTACTTCTAGCGTTCCAGCAAGAAAATCCGAGTGATACAACACAGGGTAGTACCATTCTTCCGGGTCTCCATGTCATACTAGGCTTTACCACACGTACGTCTTAATGATCTCATTTCTACAGTATTCAGTCTAATTTTATCCTTCTTCTCTTCTCCAGTATACATCAGGGTTGGTATCAGTACTCCGTGGTGGACGATTCTTTTGATAATATTTTATTATTATAAATACTAAACTTACACTGCCACAAGATGACTTGGGTTCTTCTTTGACTTCTCCCTTCAGCTCTTCGGCCAGTCCACAACTGCAGTCGGCGCAAGCCTTCCTCTGTCCCGTTGTTCCACAAACTAGAGGCAGAAATACAGTGTTTACATATGAACACCAGAACACCAAAGACAATACATTTTTCAACAGGCTTAAATAGTTAAAATATCGAGTGTATGTGAAAGGAACATACAGATGAATGAAAATAACAAAAAGAGAGTGTCAATTCTTCAATTAAGTTATATAATTTCTATATCCGCTATGTCAACTTTCAATGATTTAGAGAAAACCGCAAAAAACTGTCACATCTCTAGCGTAAATAAGTTTTTGCATTTCAATTTTTTAATAATGAATTGGAGCAATATAATTTCTAAAAGTTTAAATTTTTTATGTAGGTATGTCCAGCAATATTTAAGTAATTTTGAAAAATAAAATGGATATAGCAGATTTTGATACCCACTTCGTGGTTCACTCACGATATAGTTTGAAATTTAACTGACAAGGCGGGTTTAGAAACTCACGAATGGCAAAATAACTGCTCGGTTGAATTTTGATATAGCGGGTTTTGATAGTGTAACTTCTTGAATGATATAGCGGATTTCGTTTCTCACTTGCAGTTTTAACATTGTTTTTGGTTATGATAAGGGAGGTTTTGAAACTCAATTTTAGGTTCCTCTTGTTCCTCACAAAAATGAGAACAAGATGTCATACTCAGATCATTTTGTCAAAAAGTCAGATATAGCGGGTATTGAAATTATAGGACTCAATTGTTACAATACATTTCAATCACATGCTTCAGCTTCACCTATTACATATTTTATTTTTTAACTTGCCACCTTTTTCCTTGTAAGATAATATCAATGGTCTTGAAGAACGATGTCGAATCTGCTGTGTATTGAAAATAGTTTTGTTGGCTTATTTTAATTTCCTTTCGATGATTCAAAAATCTGAATTTTCGGAATTTTTAATGAAATGCAAAATATCAAAACAGCCCTATATTTTTTGATCTCAAAAACAAAATGCAGGAACAAAAATTTTAACTCTACTGCAAAATTACAAAATCATCTTATTACAAAAATGACAAATTAATCACACATCCGACATTGTTCTTAAGGCGATATTAGACACATCAACCACATTGATGAGATTTGGTAGAACGGCGTATAATTGAAAGGGTGTACTGTTTAGACGTACTTGACAGAAGTGGACCATATAATCACATTGCTATCATAGAGTTTAGAATGTCTTCGAAGCAGGTCGTGAGCGCGGGAATTATATCCCTCTGATTTAATGTTCCACAGGTTTGGATAGTTCTTAAAGTGCTCTAAGAACAGAGGCGTATGCTCTTCCCTCCATTTAAAAACCATTTTCAAGGTTAATATTTCACTACAAAACAAACAACGCGTGCACAGTGTTGCGCGCGCATGCAACGCCGCATTTGCGCATGCGCACGAATGGACAACAGAACCATCGCATTGAAAATATTAAACAAGTTGAATATTTTCAATACGGTGGAAAGATGACGCGCAATGACATGGAAACATCCAATATCTTGTTTACACGGTGCAATTTGGTATCTACAACCTAATTGCGAGGCAGAATTGAAAGGTCTAATATGCCCATTAGGGGATACATAATTTTACATTGAATTTAAGTCGTTCAATTTCATATTTTCAAGTACACTTTTATGTTTTTTCATTTGTAAGTGTGTATCTAAATAAGTCACAAGAAGACTGTTTTAAATTGAAAAATATCTTACAATACCTTGGTGTGAATGTATAAGAAAAAAAAATAAAAAGATAACACAATATGAAAATAACATACTTATAAAAGTAAAAACAGTCACCTCAAACCACAAAAACCATTGAAGAAAAAGAAACATTGAATTAATCATTTACATAACAATGTTAAAAACAGCATCCTGTTTTTTGTTGCTAAAATTAAAATCTTATTATTTAATTGAGGGTTAATTACCTCTCAAAGAAGCTGGGTCAGGTTTCTTCAAGTCATCTTCATCCAGCAGAAGATCAGAATCAATGACATCATCATCCGTGTTAACGGTCCACGCTGTTTCTACATCGTTATCCAATTTCCAAACCTTCTTGGCACCCAGCTTCATGGAGGACCCAACCTGAAATTACAATCAATTTGTAGGTTCACTAAAATTAAAATGAAATACGTAACAAACCACAGCGAAAAACACATAAAATGAGAATAGCGCATTAGAAAAATGTTTAAGAATGGTTTGAGGTTAGACCTGTCTCTAATATCCTGCTCACATTTTCGTTTTATTCACTTCCAATACGAACTACTGTTTTTCCCGCTCAAAATGTATTTTCCCTCCAATAATAGGCTTGTCAATCCGTTTTATTCTTATTTTGTAAACTTTAAATAAGGAACACATTCATATAACATAAAGGAATATTGCAAGAAAGTACTTAATTTCATAATAATTTTCTTAAGAAAGCTAAGTTAAGGCGGAAACACACTTGTGTGGTGTGGTGTGTCGTGGAGCACCAGAAGCAAATCGGTTTCATACATTTATTATGGTTAGAGACATATTTGTAGGTTGTGGCGTGTCGACAAGCGACGACGATGATTGGTTAATTTGTAGTCACGATACACCACACCACACAAGTGTGTACGGAGCTTTAGTTGTCTTTGTCTATTTTAGTTATCTATAAGAATGGAGAGTTTTGACAACAGTACTGACACACTTGCTCACACAAGCCGGCTTATGAGCATGTCAAGTGTACACATTTGCTCAATAATGAGCAGGCTTGGTTGCTTTCTCGTGAATGAGCGTGCTCAAAGCCAACATTTGAACACACATGCTATTTAATGAACCTGCTCACGTCAAATAAATGTCAAATAGAGTCGGTTTCATTCGCTCAGAACTAAACAAAATACTATTACTGCTTGCAATGCAATTATTTAAGAATCTTCTGACGTAAAAAAGAAGACGTTTGATTTGGGTCCAAGATGTCAACAAATCCGACAATGACTAAATATTAAAAAATAAATGCTAATTTCAATAGAATGTGGTTTCATTTCGGAAGTACAAAAGAGCTTTTGGTTAATATGGAAATCTATTGTGGGTATTTTAGTGACCTTGTGTTCCAAATATATTCGTGATTCCCATAATAAATCACAAAAAACAAGGTTTTTTCGTCTCCCCAGCGGGCAATTTTGATATTTTTGCAAAGAATTCGCAGAAGCGAACTGAGATCGGATTGAAATGAGCATGCTCATAAGCTAGCCTGTTCACACATGCTTAGAGGCTTCCCCTTCCACCCGTTAATCCAATGAGCATGCTCATTAATCAAATGGCTGTTGATTTGTGAGCAAGCTCATTCGGCTTCAAATGAGCACGCTCATTACTAGCAACGTCACTGACATACATGCTACTAGGTAGCAATTGCTACTAATTAGCTTCCAATGAGCAAGTGTGTCCGTAAAATTACTTATAAGTAATTCCCATGCCATTGTTTGACCAAAAACAAATTCTCTCAACACAAAAAAAATCTAAACTAACCTCAAAATTGGGTTTATTGCATAATATAAATTCCCCCTCTTGTTTGACATCGACGAACCCGCTGAGCTTCAGAGTGCTTAGCAGTCCCTCTGTCTGGTCCCGAACCACCACTACTCCCCCTGGCTTCACCACCCTCAGGATGATGGAGAGGTACTTGGCATCATGGACTATGCTGTACGGAGGGATCGCGTTGGATACAATGGAGTCGAACTTTGAATCTGCATGAGAACCTAAAACAAAAGAAATTTTAAATTTTAGGTTTTCAAAATGATTCCGCATAAAATGTATGCACCATGTATTTAGTATTACGACAGTAATAAAATTCGAAGAATACACTGCAGAACCTGAATCACCAAAAATGCATGAATAAGATTTAGTTTAACAATTTAAGGCAATTCCAATATTTACAGAGCAGTTTTAAGGATATTATATTATATTTATATTTATTTATTTCTATGTATTACAGTATTTACCTTTAACATTTTTACATAATAGATAAATTTTGAAAACATTTTTACATAATATATTTTGCAATTTTATTATTTTGGGTGTAAGGTAGGTTTGTGAAGGTGAAACTGTGTATAGGTAGACTTTTTAAAAATTATCGTGGGGCCTGTACTAAATAGGAAGTTATATTTGAATAATGTTATTGGACAACGTGACTTGTAAAAAAAAAACATCGGTAAATTTTTACAAAGCCGGGACTAGCTCATTTTGGACAAAAAAAAAATATATACCCCAGTAGATAGGTAATAATTAGATGTAATTAATTCCGTGAGCGGAAATTGAAAATAATGTATATAATCGTCAATTTTTTTAATTTAAAAATATGAAAATGTCATTTTTCAATGACCTCCATGTTGTTATCTTTATTTTAAAAAACAGCCTACGTTTTTAAATGGTTTGTCTGGCTACGCAGGGTTTGTCTAGCGGGCTTGTGTGAGAGATCGGCTGCGCCATGTCAGTTTGCGAAGACGCGAAGTGAATTTTGATTTTACGCAATTGAAATTTAAAATGCATCATTTTCCGCCTCCCCCCATGCAAAAAGTTTCCGAAATACGTAATTCTAACAATTATTCAACTTCTGCAAAGTGTTTTTTCATGAAAAAGTGCATATTTACCGCTGTAATTTACAACATGGAGGTCATTGAAAAATGACATTTTCGTATTTTTAAATTTAAGAAATTAACGATGATATACATTTTTTTCAATTTCCGCTCACGGAATTAATTACATCTAATTATTACCTATCTACTGGGGTAATTTTTATTTTTTTTAGTGTAAAATGAGCTGGTCCCGGTTTTGTAAAAAATTAATAAAACATCTTAGGATCAAATAAAAAATTAATGTTCGTTATTCAATTCACGGAATGTGCACCAAATGGGATGTAACCAAGAAACAAACGATGAATTATTTATCAACGAAATGCAGAGACTAGATAATAATTTTGCAATATCACTTACTTGTCATCAGCCTTTCGGAGTTTTCTAGACTAATATTCCCATCACCTACAATAGATTTTAATTTTTCCACAAAACTCTCAATATCTTCAGGTTTAGATTGGTTCCAGACCGCGAGTACTTTACTTCCGTTTGTAAGTTTTTCCATTTTAAATTTATTTTAATAACACGTCTAGCTTGCAATTCGAATTTTTGTGCGTTTCGAAAAGGGAAAGTGACAGTCGACGACGCCGAATTTCGCACGTCGCACGGCAGGTGACAGATAAAGATATCTATGGAAAATGAAAATATTGGAAAGGAAATGATCAATCTGAAATAAGAAATAAGAGATGTTCGATACTCTTGTTCGGGTTACTTTGTCCCGGTGACTTCGTTGTCACTGTATAGACCCATAATAATTTTATTTGAGGAACTGGTTATATTGAAGCTGGTTCAAATTTTATGTAAGCACTGTATAATGAACCAAATAGTACCACGATATTATCTTCTATTTATATCATCACAGACATCACAGCATCTCAGATGAGATTTAAAAAAAACCATCTTCATCAAATTTTCCTCTACAGGCAAATTTTTTATATTTTTTCACAATAAGAAGAAAATTACTGTCTACATCTGATTTTGAAAAACCCTGAAAAAACCCGAGCAATGCCAGGGGTTTCAGCTGGTTATTTATCCCGTCAGGCTTCAACATAAATATACCAAGCCACCCACGGCAAAATGCTCTAAAACGCCAGCGAATTCTTGAGTATTTCCGCATTACAATAAAACCAAAATAATTTTAATATTTCTGGACGTATCGGAAAACTAAAACTGTTTTAAAAAGCGATTAAATACGCTTTCAAATTGTATTATTAGGGAACGTACCCATACTACGTGACCAACTTTTTGCAATATTTAACCCCCCCCCCCCCCGGTGACCAAAATCCTAAGCCGCTCATTTGTATGGAGCGTGACATTTTGAAGACCCCCCCCCCCTAAATGTGTCACATAGTATGGGTACGTTCCCTTAGGAGTAAACGTGTTATTTTTTAAACATTAAAATTTTGAATGCAAACATTAAAAAAAAATTAAAAGTGGCTCACCTTACGTTCTTTCCTGAAAACTGAACTAAAATAACTTACTGACAACAAAAAAAGAATCTCATTTTTTAATAGTCGAATGTTTTTAAACATTGAAGTCATTTCACTTTTGTATCATTTAATATTAAAGAAAACAACATACATGTGGCAACAAGAATATGAAAAAGAATAATTTCAATATCAGAAATTCGTCCGTGCCCTTAATAATAATAATAGCCCTTTTTTCTGGGTAATATATATTTTTTTAATGGCAATATCGGGAGTGGACTGTCAGATTGGTTTATTTATGAACTGTCAGCTGTCAAATTGTTCCATTGTCAATACGTACCTACAATACCGAGAAAACTGTGCATAAAAATTGTGTTTGTGGTTTATTATACGCAATAAAACATGATTAAAGATAATTATTATGCATTTGTGGCGGGCACTTGTGCCGCTGGGGCAGGATTTTTTGGTAAACTCTCCGGAAACGCATACATTTCCGTAAGTTTGGTAGCTTGTAGGTTATGTTTACATTTTATTCATAACCGATGTTAGCACTAAATATTGACATTCCTTATGATGTTGTTTTGGTAAACGTAAAGACAAGTGGAACCCGGTAGGTAATTTTATTTTAAAAACACTTTGCATCAATTACATAACACCGAGAAACAACTATTTCAGTAACCGAAAATGGAAAATAATATATTTTAACATTTATTCTGTCAAAAAATACGGGAGGAATGCAGATCCTGCCAATGTTTGTTTTTTTGCCAAAAACCATGTTTTTACCGCGTTTTAAGTTGGGCACCTTAATTTGGAAGGTGAAAAAAAGTGCGGAAAGCAATAGAATTTTTTTTTGAATAATTTTAATTTTCAATTGCGAAATTTCACTTCGCGAACCGATACTACGACAGCCCGCCCGCTGCCGCCCGCCATTTTGTCACTGTTATGTTGGTATCCCTGACCTGATACAAGCAAGAGCCTAGATACGATTGTAGCCGACTTCGTGGGATACATGGCGCGTAATTATGAAATTTGTCTAGCGGGCTTGTGTATGTTGTCTTTACTTAAAAAAACAGCCTACGTTTTTAAATGGTTTGTCTAACGGGATTGTGTATGTTATCTTTACTTTAAAAAACAGCCTACGTTTTTGAATGGTTTGTTTGGCTACGCAGGGTTTGTGTAGCGGGCTTGTGTATGTTATCTTTACTTTAAAAAACAGCCTACGTTTTTGAATGGTTTGTTTGGCTATGCAGGGTTTGTGTAGCGGGCTTGTGTATATTATCTTTATTTTAAAAAACATCCCAGGATTTGAATGGTTTGTCTCCATTCCAGTGCCTGATTAGAGGTTCGTTTACATTATATTATTAATTCTGTTTTTCATAATTATGCGCAGTGGCGGCCGCTGCCCTGAAAACGTGGTGGTTCACTGATAATCCGTAACTATGAGATAACGATTACTAAGCAACATTAGGTAAAAATGATCCCACTAATCTTATTTGGAGAGAAGATCTATTTTAAGCTGTTTTCGAAGTGCAAAAACTTGTACATATCGCTTTTTAATTAAAATTTTTATTTTTCAGTACTAAGAAAATCAAAACACAATACTATTTTTTCGTGAGTAAATCTTAAATTTCAACCCAAAAAACTCTTTTTTTTACAATGTTTACAATGTAGTGTAAGAAGAATATACGACGCAAATGTGAATGGTAGAAGAAGTCGGGGACGCCCGAGGAAGACATGGCACGAGCAAGTGAATCAGATACTTGAGTCGGGCCATGTCGAAAGTCGGAATAATAGAAGAGAATATATGAGACGATGTATGAATGTGAGTGAGGCAAAGAGTGTGTGCCAAGACCGAGTTATTTGGCGGTCCGTCCTCTCTGCCTACCCCTGTGGGGAAACGGCGTGATGGTTGGTTAGTTAGTTTTATATTTCATTTTAAACAGGATACAAACAGTATTTATAAACAATGTATAAACAACAGGAGGGCAAAATTGTCAAAGTTACCTATGAAAAAATTGTATTCCTTAATGATCTGCGTTTTATAATTTAAAACACCAATCAATAAAAAAGCAAATATATGTAAAATTTAGGTATTTGCTGTACCTTTTGATTAAAAAAAGAATTATTCAGTTTGGTTAAGTATTTTGGCTTAAATCCGAATTTAAGTTTGTATGATAAAGGCCGCTGGGTGGCACACCAAAATATCTTAATTTTTCATACATATGGCCGGTGTTGCGCGCTGGCGATGTTTGGGATATTCGATACAAAAACATAATTCGTTCCGCTTGCAATGGGCCTGCACACCGGACAGGGTAAATTCGCGCGGAACTTTGAGAATTTGCTCTCCCTGATTCATATTATATTATGCATTATATTGGTAGGTGATATTTTTAATGAAATTCATAGATTTTATATTTTTCGGTAAGATATTATAAACTAATTTTAGACGATATAATTTACCAGTGCTGCACACAAACACACCGTTCAACCAGCCGCCCTTGATTACGCGCCTTATCATTTATAGTTGGCTACAATCATATCTAGCTCTTGTTTGTATCAGGTCTGGGATACCAACATAACAGTGACAAAATGGCGTAGTATCGGTTCGCGAAGTGAAATTTTATTTATACTTTGAACGGCTGTATCTCCCTCAATTTTGCCGAGCGCGCCTTAACTTTTTTTTTATTCAGCTTCTCCACACTTTTCTCATCTAGAAAGTGCCTTTTTATTAAATTTCCAGACTTTGGCAGGATCTGCATTTCACCCAAAAATACTAATTTTACTTCTTTTGTTCACGCCACGTTTTGGCATAAGTACTTATATAATTTTCAGGATTTAAATGAAAAAAGTAAAAACTAATCTTAAAACCCACATCAATAACAATGGCCACCTAGGCGCCTAGTGAACAATCGATTTTAATTTTACCCCTCAGGCCTCGACGATATTTTGTCAGAGGGTCAAAATATTTCCTTTTGACAATAAAATCCAAATAAATGGAATATTGCTCTGAATGTATCCGAAAACTGTTTTGAAAAGGTGATGAAATAGGCTTCCAAATTTTATAATTCGAAATAGACATCATTTTTGAAATATAAAATTTTTGCATGCAAACATAAAAAAAGTTTAAAAAATGGGTCACCTTACTTTTTCCAACTAAAATGACTTTTTTTTATTTTTTTTTTTATTTAGTAACTATATAATATTTTTTACATTTTTATATGAAACATGTTAGTTAGATGTATATATAAAATATAAATATATTCGAAGTCCTCCTCACTAGGAGATCCTGTGCTGAGGGGGACTATGCTTTGGATAAGTTTTTCAGCGACTTCTATGGTTTAACTTGTTTGGATAGGGTTTTCCAGAAACTTCTATGATGTTTTAAGTATACTAGTAAGGTCATTTTCCGGTAGTTCCTTCAGCCAACATTTAATGTCAATAATGTAGCTATTTTTTGTTTTAAATTGTTTGATACTAAGTGGGAGTTTGTTATATAACTTTACTGCTAAAAATTCAGAACTTCTTTGACCAAATGAAGAGTTACACTTTGGTATATTAAGTGTGTCTGTTTGTTTGGCTCTGGTTTTATGAGCATGTGAGGTTTCTTTCTCTGGGTCGTTTTTGTGGTGATGTACTAGAATGTTTTTGGCATAGATTTTCTGTATGCTTGGAACATCAAACTGTTTAAAAATTTCTGTTGTTGACGTCCTTATGGGGACCTTTAGAATGGTCTTTATGATGCAATTCTGAGTTTTCTTAAGTTGTTTTAAGTGATTAGATGCTGCTGAGCCCCATCCTATTACTCCATATTCCAATCGAGAGTGGCATAAAGCATAATATACTCTCTTTAGATCACTCATCGACAAGATGTTTCTTAATTTTTTGAAGAAGTAGATGAGCTTTGTTAGCTTTTTTGAGGTAAGATCAATGTGTGAATTCCACTGTAGATTTTCATCAATTTCAATCCCAAGATATTTAATACTTTTTGTTTGGGATATAGACGGGCAGGAACATTGTGGAAAAGTATTTTGACATTCATGTAATTTGAGGGTATGCACATTCATTGGTTGTCCTCTTTTGTTTTTGGAGAAAGTGAGATATTTAGTTTTATTTACATTTAATGTAAGGGAGTTTACTTTTAGCCAGTTTTGAAGTACAGCCAGGCCATGTTCCGCCTCCTTGTAAGTTCTTGTCCAATCTTGTTCGTGGAATATAATAACAGTGTCATCTGCAAAGCACATTATGTTTCCATTTATAGGAAGATTCATAAGGTCATTTATATATATGAGAAATAGTATTGGTCCTAATACGCTTCCCTGGGGGACCCCGAATTTAATTGGAAGAGATTTGCTCTTTCTTTTACCAATTTGTACAATTTGTTCTCTTCCAGTTAAATAACTTCTAAGTAGGTTTAGAGTTGTTTCAGTTATTCCATTTTTTTTTAGTTTTAAGTACAGTATTTTATGATCAATTGTATCGAAAGCTTTTTGAAGATCAATGAAAACTGCTAAGCATTTTTTGCCTTCATCCAGCTTTCTAATAATTGTATTAGTTACATTAGCTATAGCATCACCAGTACCCAGGTTTTTCCTAAAACCATACTGCGTAGGTGATAATACTTTATTGGTATCCAAAAATGTAAGAACTTGTTTTTTTATTACTTTTTCCAATATTTTCGATAGAGGAGTTAAAATACTAATTGGTCGATAATTTGAAATATCATTTTTGGGACCATTTTTATATAATGGTATGATCGTAGCAATTTTAAGACAAGCGGGAAAAACACCTTTAGATATTGATAGATTTACAAGGTATGTCAGTGGTTGAATTAACTCATTTTGTAGGTATTTAATTGATTTGCTTGATATCAGTTCATTTCCCGATGAGGTATTTGTGTTTAAGGAGGTTATAATATTTCTTATTTCGTCACTTGTTATCTTGACTATATTGAGGCTGTTTTCATGATTTACATCATCATTTCTCATTGTGTTTTCAACAGTAGTAGAATTTTGTTTAATTTTATTTGCAAGGTTAGAGCCTATATTGCAAAAGTAGTTGTTTATAAAGTCAAGAAGTTTGTCTGGGTGTTTCGTAAAAGATGTGGGAAATTCATCAATGTTTAATTCTTTAATGTTTTTGTCTTTATGCGATGCTTTAGTATTTGTAATTTCATTAATGATCTGCCAGAGTTTACGGGAATCATTATTGCATTCATCGATTTTGTTTTTATAGAATGTTTCTTTAGCATAACGAATTACATTTTTACATGTATTACGATATCTTTTGTAGAATCGAAGTGTATTGACATCATAAGGGTTGATTTTTACTTTTCTGTGCAGTTCATCTCTTTTTCTGATTGAGTTTATAATATTTTGACTGATCCATGGTTTAATGTGAATATTTTTATGAGATACCTTTTTATCTGTGGTTTTGGTGTTAGATAGAATACTGTGTTGTATAATTTCTACAAAATAACTCCAAGCAGTATCAGTATCATCTTTTTCCAGAAGGGCGGTCCAGTCATTCATTGATAACTCCCTTTTGACGTTTTCCCAATTTGTTTCAGACTTCGTTAGGAGTGATTTCGTATTTTGGTTTACATAAGAGTTATTTTTTGTTATAGATAGAATTATTGTGTAATGGTCTGTCAATGTGGTAGTATAAATAATGGCTTGAGTTTTTTTATTAGTTTTACTAAAGATATGATCAATGCAAGTTTTGCTATCATTAAATACACGTGTAGGTTCCTCAATTAGGCTTTCAAATCCATGGTATGCAAGTGTCTGCATGTAATCATATTTTTTTGGGTGGCCATTTTCAAGGATATCAATATTTATATCACCGATAATAAATACATCTTTAGTGTTTTTTAGTAAACTCAGTTCACAGGATAAGGAGTTTAGAAATGGCTCCAGATTTTTTGTAGATGGAGATCTGTAAATTGCGAGTATTGTTGTATCATTGCCGATTGATATCCTTAGACAGTTTGCATTATTAATACCGATCTCTCTGACATCAGCTTCAATATCTTCTTTAATATATACGATGACACCATCATTTTTTGTATAATTCATAATTGTAGAGTAAGGAACATATTTATCGATTTGTAGGGGATAGTACTTACCAGTTAACCAACATTCAGTAAGAATAATTATATCCCAGTTTAGATTTAAACTTTTTATCAATATTTGTAGTTCGTCAAAGTTTTTATTAATACTTCTAATGTTTTGATGCATTATGTTAAAATTATTTCTTATGGATGATAAGTTAGGTAAGTTTGTTGTTATTGTGTTATCCATTTTTGCCATCTAAATTAATTATGTTTTTATATTAGTTACTAAATTATTTTCACCATATCACCAAGGTGCTTAATGTAGATTATTTTATCTTCATGTTTTTTACGTATCATAACTTTACCATTTTTGTACCACACATATTGATATTTTTTTTCTATGGCTAATTGTTTTGTTTTCCATAGTATTTCTTTATGATACGGGCTTAGTTCTTCCCCGATGAAGATTTGAGAGGTTGACAGATCCTTAATTTCTTCATAGTTTATTTCTTTCTTTTTATCAAGGAGTGAATCTCTTTGTCTTTTCTCAGAAAAGGTGACAAGAAGTTTGGGTGGAGCTCCATTTCTCCTGTCTGGGACTCGGATGACTTCAGTAATATCTGTATGTTTTATAGTTATCCCAGCTGCTGCAGCAACCTTCCTTATGATTTCAATTGGTTGTTCTCTTATTTTTTGGGGAATCCCAGCTATTTCTAAAGAATTACATTTAGACATGGTTTCAATATCAGCCAGTCTAATTTCAAGTTTTTTTATTATATTATTTTTTTCATTCATATCTTTTTTAATATTTTCGAAATCAGTTTGTATAACTTGGTTTAAATTATTTGTAACATCAATTTTTTTTAGAATTTCATCATATTGAGCACTTATAAATTCAATGCTTTTTGTTGTTTCTGTGGTCTGAGATTCAATTTTGATAAAAATGTCCCTCTTCAAAGTTTCAAATTTTTTATCTATATATTCGATAATTTTGTCCATGCTTATTTTTTCATCAGAAATTTGGTTTTTGCTTCGAGTGCTAGACATCACTAAAATCTTTGTTCAGAAATGCCCCTTACAAAAATTAATTCTGTCAACACTGTTTTGTTTATTGTTGACTAATAATTAATAATGAATAAAAATAAAAACACATACACAATTTGATAGTCAAATGTATTATAAATGTTATCTTCAACTCACTTTTTTATTTTTTCAAGTAAAATAATTCAATGAAATATCCCCAAAATTTCATAATTTTTTTTTCAAATTGCGCTCTAAAATTTTGGATTTATGATGGTGTACATTTGAATTATTTTGCTTTAAACTTTTAGATTTAAATATAAGCATGGTGTTTTCTCTTTCTAACTCCGTTCTAACCATGATAGTAAGGGAGACACAATGATTACTATACGAGACCTATATGATATGTTTCGAATCGCACACATAAACCTGACTGGTTAACCTTTTCCCCGCGTTGAACTACTCCGTTTTTTCAATACCCATACGCGGTACATGTATATGTCATATTTCAAATACCTATCCATCCAATTTTATGTCAAATTACAGCATATTATGGCATGATTTATCATACTATATAAACAGATGAGATTATTATCTACAATTTGAAACCAAATCGTCGTCTGTAAACACTCCTAGATGTTTATATAAAACAAAAAACGTAAAAAAACGTACCCATATTATCTTAAAGACGGCGCCATTTATCCGCGTGCTTGTACTCAGGACACTGCGTTGATAGACACAAGTGGTAATCAATACCTCAATCACTTATTATTATCAATTCGTATAAACAAGTTCTAAAACTTCTGATGACACTAAAATTAATAAAATTTTTATGTAAATTCAAAATCACAGTTTCACAACGATCAGAATACGCGCGATCTCGATAATAAATGTTACCGACGCTTGTCCAATTTGGTCAGTGGAATCGCATGGATGCGCCTGCGCAAACTACTAGCGCCATCTGTGGAGTAAATTGAGAACTATTTAGCATTCAAAGGCACGAGGACACATTCACTTGATTATAGATGTTTTTTACGAAATACAATTTTACTTTCAAAATATGCCTGAAGATGTCAGCATCGTGATAGTTACACGAATATCCTAGCGAGCGGGAAAAAATACTGTGACATAGTAGCGCTGTGATATCGGCAGTCGAAGTTAGCGTAACAAGGGCTGATATGGGCGCGTGTGAGGCATGGCTTTTGCCGTATCAACTGTTGTTACGATCGCGTGGAAAAAGTTAAACGAAGTACATGACTATTAAAATGGATTATTTTCTTGGATAATTAACCATGTCCAATTTTTCTGTGTATTTTTTTTAATAATGAAATTTTTCCTTGGAAGCGTTACAAATAATCAATAATTAATTATTATTTTTAGATAAATATATATGCAAGTGCCCTTTGCATAATATCAATGGTGATTATGAATGCTATCATGTGGACTTATTACTCTAAAGCCCTGAGTTTATGCGCTACTTCAATTGGCCCCACTGTCACCTCTTCGGCCACAAACTACCTCCTCTCAGTAAGTACCCTTCATTATAAATAATATAGCCTATGGTTTTACGTGTTGCCATTATATTGAGCTGAATAATATGCTTCAGGGAAATTGACTCATGACACTAGTGAGAATCTGGCAAATTTTCATGAAGAGTTTCTTTTTTTACGGGAATTTTTTTGCACATTTAATCCGAACTATTAAAAATTGAGCCTGTTCAGTTTCTGATTACCCGAATCTTTAAAAATAACAGGTATTTTTAAACATTTGAGAGTATGACTTTTTCCAGGACGTTTACTAGACCAGATTTAGATTTCTGCTCTACAATATTATATTTGGCCAATGAAGGAAACTTGAACAAACTCGAAATTATTCAAATTGGGGCTATGATTATACTAAGGGAAATACGCAAAAATTAATCACATGAGAGAAAAGCTAAATTGGATTCCAATAAAAAAGAGACTGCTAAAGTATAATGTATTAATTTTTAGTGGAAACAATATATTATGAACACCAAATGCCTAAATGCATAAGGATGAAATTATTTTTAGTAAAAATATTCATAATTATAAAACCATAGATGTAAATAGAAAAAGATTTTTTTTACATTATCTCCACACAGGAGACCCTGAGAAAAAAACTCCCTCAGGGCCTGTGTCATTTTTGGAGGTGCTGTGTGGAGGGTCTTTTTAGGGGAATTAAGGAGAGGAAGTTCTAAGAAGGAAAAAGGTGGGAATCTGGAGGTCAATGCGTCCAGTCCAGATGTACGAATCCAGCACTTCCTCTGCGTTACGATGGGTCGGGGGAGTCCCTGGAGAGTTCAAAAGGTCTCCTTCAACCAGGCTCACCTGATCCTAAATGCATCCGCTGCCAAGACCTAGACAAACCTCACCAAACGTAGCGAACCATTTACGGTGACTGTGACTTTGTGTTGATTATCCAATAAATCGTTCCCGGGGCGGCGGTACCCATACGCACCTTCCAAATTAAAGAAAGCCGCGTACATAAGAAAAATAGAGTCACAGAACTGCTTAATGTATAAAAGACAAAAAATATTTAATGAAATGCCTGAAAGTCTAAAGAATGAAGGTTTTAAAAAAAATTGTTATGCAATTATAAGGGGCCGTTCAAGTAATACGTAACGCACTTGGGGTGGGAGGGGGGTCTTGTGAAACCTTACTGTGCGTTACGGGGGAAGGGGAGGGGGGGGTTCGAAATACGCGTTACGTAACATGTTTTTCTTTATTTAGATAAAAAAAACTAGGGAATTAAAATCTACCAAGTTGGCAATCCTTTTCCTACTCGAAATCTCTTGTTTTATTTATTACCGCAAACGCGATTAAAACAAGAAAAAAGGTATTTAAGCTTTTCTAGTACTTTCCGCAACTTAATTGTGACTTTCAGGTAAAAATTGTCACTTGGGCATTACGTAACGTTTAGCGGGGGGGGGGGGGGGGGGGGGATACGGAAAAACGTTATGGCGCGTTACAAAAATCTTCAAAAATTGCGTTACGTAATACTTGAACGCCCCCAGCAATGAAATGTAAACTTATACATATTAGTATTATTATTATAACATAATAAACTAAACCAATAAATTTAAAAAGAAAAAAAAAACCCACACCTTCAAGATTGAAAAATAGACATTACTTATGTTGTTGTAGCTAAAAATGAATTTTATTTTTTTTCAAAAATTCTACTTTTTGTACGAAGATCTTTCAGTATGTGGATGCGGCGCTTCCCTTGACTGAAAGAATCCTGAAGATATTCATAAAAAAAGTTGAAATATTGAGAAAAAAAATCATTTTCAGCTACAGCAATGTCAATAAGGGAACGTACCCATACTACGTGACACGTTTAGGGGGGGGGGGGTCTTCAAAATGTCACGCTCCATTAGAGGTGGGTAAGTTCTGCATTTTTCCGGAAGCCTCCGAGACTTGCTTCCTTTTAAAAGTACACGAGCTCTAGGAGCAGGTCCCGGGTCCGAGTTCTTAGGTGCGGACTGGGCACTGGGTATTGTTGCGGCGCACCGAAACAGGACGCACGGGTTCAAAGAACTCGGAACCAGGACCTACTCGTAGAACCCACACGAGAACTCAGAACCCCGGAGTCGGACAAGACCCGTACGAGCACAAGGACTTTATATTATATTAGAGTTTGCTAATCACCTAATTTCCACAGATCACACTTTTAATAAGGACACAGGGGTTAAAATTCTTCACCGTAATAATAAAAGCAAAAAATTAGATAATTTAGAAGCACTAGAAATCAGAAAATCCCTAAATAATAATGCTAGTATTTTGAATAACCAAATTAACTTATCTTTCAGTCCCATTCTAAATATTTTTCCAATTAACCGCTCTGTTCTTTCCGGAAATCCCCTAATTACCCCCACCCCTTTGCCTACCTCCCACTCAAACACCTGATTTGTATATCTGTCAACATTCTGTATCATAGTTTAGTTATAATATTCTCCTGACGAAGGAAGGGTGCTTCCGAAACCGGTAGAGTGTGTATAAAATAAAAGTGGTCTACAACAAATTTATATGTGTTTTATATTGTAAATTATGGCGAGCCACAAAGTTAATGCTTTTTACAAATACATATAATTTTTTCTTTTTATTATTAAATTAATTTTCCTTTCTCCCTCAGGTTATTTTAGGAGTCTTGGTGTTTGGAGAGGCGACTTCTCTACTTTGGTGGTTTGGAACAAGTCTAGTTCTATTAGGTCTGGTGATGGTCGTTAGAGGGAAGAATAAACAAGAAAATCTTTCTGGAAGAAGCAATAAAGATAATAAACAACATCTTTCATGATTCCAGATGAGCAAACTGTTATACTTGTATTGATTTATATTTTGTTATATTAATAAATAATATTTTTAAATGTGCCTTTGTTTTTTCGTGCTAGAATCGTATTCATAATGGAGTATATTAACAATTCAAACAGGTGAATTCTGTTGACTCCAGATACTAATATCTACAGCCTGTATGTCGGACGAATATCTACAGCTCATATGTTGAACTAATATCTACGAACTTCAGAGTGTTGACTAATATCCACAGAGCTAAGGTCGGACGAATATCTATGACGGTCCCAGTGTTGACTAATATCTACAGAGCATAGGTGGAACTAATATCTACAGAGCGTAGGTTGGACTAATCAGCTAAATGTGTCCAATCGTCCGATATTAGGGATTTTTACGTACATATTACATAAATTAAGTTTTTTAAACTGCATACGCAATATTACGTTATTCCAATATGCTATACATAATTGCAAACCCAACCTCTGCCAGTGCTGTAGATATTCGTCAACACTTTGGTTCTCATAGATATTAGTCAGCAGTTTGAACTGTAGATATTCGTCAACACTTTGGTTCTCATAGATATTAGTCAACAGTTTGAGCTGTAGATATTGGTCAACACTTTGGTTCTCATAGATATTAGTTCGATTTTTTCAGTTTTTGGAATTCCTGTAGATATTAGTAGACGCCTCCATTCTGTTCATCGAATGCTAAAATGGCGATGGAATGGACATATGTTGAGAGAAAGGCAAGAGAAATAGACCAGAATAGTATCAAAGTGGTATCCAAGACGGTAAAAGAAACAAAATTGGACAAACGAAAAGATGGTACGATGATCTAAAAAGGTGGCTGGTTCAGAATGGATCAGAGTTGCAAAGGATAGAGAAAAATGGAAATCTTTAGAGGAGCCCTTTGTTGAAAGATAACCTGTTTCCAAAAATAATGACCCGAGCGCTGATAATTTAGAATAAAATTTAAAAATTTGATTAGAAAAATGTTTTATAAGTTTAACAGCAATAAAGGCTAATTTTAATTTATTTTATTTATTTATTTATATTACATGGAAAAAGACAAGTGTTTGATGATTATTATATAATAAATTAATTTCCACATGTTTTTGATAGCTAAATGAGACACTTGCCAGACCTGTGTTTTTTTTATTATTTTTTTATGTGAATCTCACAAGAGTCCCAGCTGCTCCCGTCTGGAGCCTGTGAGACTATGGCATCCCCAATTGGGGTATGTTGTGAGGCTGAAGGTAGTGGAGGGGAAGGTGATAGGGAAGACGGAGGTGGTGAAATACCTGGCTTTTCAGATCTGGCCACCAAACAAGGCTATTCAAGCAATATTTCAATTCTGAATGGTGATCATACACTAGGGCGATACTGAGAGCATCTTCCACTCGAGTTGAGTGTTTAACTTTTTACCCGCGTTGATCTACTCCGTTTTTTCAATACCCATACGCGGTATGTATATGTCATATTTCAAGTACCACGAGGCACGAGGACACATTCACTTGATTATAGATGTTTTTTACGAAAAAAAATTTTTGTTTCGAAATATGCCTGAATATGTCAGCATCGTGAGAGTTACACGAATATCCTAGCGAGCGGGAAAAAATACTGTGACATAGTAGCGCTGTTATATCGGCAGTCGAAGTTAGCGTAACAAGGGCTGATACGGGCGCGTGTGAGGCATGGCTTTTGCCGTATCAACTGTTGTTACGATCACGTGGAAAAGGTTAAAATTCTCAACAAGGAATCCAGAGATCGCAGGTTCGAATTCCGACATGCCCAAATAAATTTTATTCAGTTAATTTGTTTTATTTCAAATTTAATTTATTTTACATAAAATACTAAATAAGGGGCCATTCAAGTATTACGTAACGCACTTGGGGGGGGGGGGGGGGTCTTGTGAACTTGTGAAACGTTACTGTGCGTTACCGGGGGGAGGGGGGTTCGAACAAATAAATGTTTTTCTTAAAATGTTTTTCTTTATTTAGATAAAAAAACTAGGGAATTAAAATATTCCAAGTTGGCAACCCTTTTCGTTCTCGAAATCTCTTGTTTTATTTATTTCCACAAAAGCAATTAAAACAAGAAAAAAGGTGTTTTCAAGTACTTTGCGCAACTTTATTGTGACTTTCAGGTAAAAAATTGTCACTCGGGCGTTACGTAACGTTTAGGGGGGGGGGGGGGGGGAGGGTACAGAAAAACGTTATGGCGTGTTAGGGGGCGTTCAAGTATTACGTAACGCAATTTTTGAACATTTTTGACCCCCCCTCCCCCCCATGTAACGCGCCGGAACGTTTTTCCGTACTACCCCCCCCCCCCCCTAAACGTTACGTAACGCCCAAGTGACAATTTTTACCCGAAAGTCGCAATTGAGTTGAGGAAAGTCGCTTAAATACCTTTTTTCTTGTTTGAATCGCGTTTGCGGTAATAAATAAAAAAAGAGATGTCGAGAACGAAAAGGATTGCCAACTTGGAAGATTTTAGTTCCATAATTTTTTTAATAAAAATAAAGAAAAACGTGTTTCGTAACGCGTTCTTCGGACCCCCCTCCCCCCCCCCCTCGTAACGCACAGTAACGTTTCACAAGACCCCCTCCCCCCAAGTGCGTTATGTATACTTGAACAGCCCCTTATATGGGGGGGAGGGGGGGTCAAAAATCTTCAAAAATTGCGTTACGTAATACTCGAACGCCCTCGAATATGCGGCACACTCTCAATATCGCACTAAGGAAATACCATAACTTAAAATTTAAATGTCGTTTGAAATTATTTTAGCTATGTTTGGTGACTAATGGCCAATCACTTTCCAACCATCCTCGTTCCCATCACTTCCCCTCCCCTTCCCGTTAACCTCACATGCTTGAAACAGGGATGTCAAGTCCCACTGGATGTGGGCAATAGGGACTCTTGTGCGGTATTAACGTTATCACAAAGAATAATGAAACTAGGGAAATAATACGTGCTATGTAATTTGCCTATTTTAACGATTTAAGGCGCAATTTATGCAATAATTTTCGAATCATTAGATATTGCAGTGACCATGGAGCTCTAGCACGGTGAAATCCATCACTTTACGATATCGGATCGATAGGCGAAACCTCCGATGATTTTATATTGATTTTCCGAGCACGCTTTCACCCCTTAAAGGTACATACCCCAATTGGGGATGCCATAGTCTCACTGGCTCCAGGCGGGAGTAGCTGGGACTCTTGTGAGGTATTCACATAAAAAATGATGTGTGAATGGTAATGGAAAACTGCCGAATGTTAAAAAAATCCTTTCTCCAGCAAAACACGTCCTTCCCTATGTAGATGGAGATGTAGCAGTGATGCTATACCGGAAAATAAATCTCCCCAACTTTTTCGCCAAAACTCCACAGGTTTCACAAAAACTCAACAGATTTTTTAGTAATGGTTTCACTAAACTTGCCATGGCTCCTGCCAGCGAACCATAAATACACTTATCGTAGAGAACAACTTAACAGACGTAAATATCTCTCAAGCCAAGGTGAAAATTCAACTGATATACCGGCCCGCAGTCACAAAGCTAAGGACAAAAACATTGGAAATCCCCTTCCCGGCATATACCTACTCGTAATATCTCATAGACCATTTTAGACAAAAAAACGTTCTTTCACATCAGCCCTTGAAACATCGCTCATAGATGGCCACTGAACAGTCTGAACACTGAACAAAATGTATGATTAGGTATACAAAAACCCACATTTTTTACTTTTTTCCTAAAAAATCTCTTTGAAATTCTAAATGCCCCAAATCAGGTAACTTTTCTTCAGACCTACCCATCACTGAAATGTGTCACTAGTGATTATATGACGAAAAAATAATTCGTCCCAGTTTTTTATAAAAAGTCCCCAGATTCGAAAAAATACGGTAGAGGTACAAAATTAAAAATAATACACGTATCTAAAACAGGCGCAACAGCTATCGACAGGTGGAACCTACTCGTAATATCTCATAGACCATTTTAGACAAAAAAACGTTCTTTCACATCAGCCCTTGAAACATCGCTCATAGATGGCCACTGAACAGTCTGAACACTGAACAAAATGTATGATTAGGTATACAAAAACCCACATTTTTTACTTTTTTCCTAAAAAATCTCTTTGAAATTCTAAATGCCCCAAATCAGGTAACTTTTCTTCAGACCTACCCATCACTGAAATGTGTCACTAGTGATTATATGACGAAAAAATAATTCGTCCCAGTTTTTTATAAAAAGTCCCCAGATTCGAAAAAATACGGTAGAGGTACAAAATTAAAAATAATACACGGATCTAAAACAGGCGCAACAGCTATCGACGAGCGGAGGATGGAGAAGTTACAAAATTGATACGTTTTTCTTCCTGTTATACATTTATGATTTTACTTTGATATATTGCAATAGTTGACCAAAATGTACACCGTAGCTTTAAAAAAAACCCCCCCTTCAAATTCAACCCGTGACTCGAAGTCCAGTTGGAGTCTGATAGGGATTTTCATATATTTTCACTTTTCAATGTATTTAATATTATTTTTGGCAAATCTAAGTAAATTTCCTCGCTCTTATGTTTGTACATACGAGTCGAATTAAAGTCGATAAAATGTTTTTTTTAAACAAGAACAATGTGGTATAGAGTAGTGGATGGTAGAAAAAGTTGGGAACGCCCGAGGAAGATAAGGCGCGATCACGTGAATCAAATATTATAAGTAAAATACATGTTTATTTATTTATTTAACGTCCAAAGGGCTTTTACATGTTTGGTAGTACAATTAATTCATGACAGATGATTTTCAAACAGATAAAGAAATATTAAAAATAAAATTAGGTGAAAAAGCACACAAGTAATAAAAATACAAAAATACAGCGATTTCATAGGTTTACAAAAATACAGATATGTTTATTTTTATTTTTTATTTCTTTTTATTGAGGAAACAAACAGTCATACAGTAAAATAATTTTATGACAATAAAATTTCATATTTTTATTTTAATTTTTATTTTAAATACATAAACGGCTATACTGCCTTTTATAAATAAACATATAATAGAGTGCAAAAGTAAGAAAAATAGTATCATTACATTATAGTAGTTTTAAACTTAAAAATAACATACAATTATTTTATGTATCAGAACAAAAAATAACAAAAAAGAACAATGAGAAATATCATCATTTCATTTCAACATGTCCATATTGCGTATATAAAGTTACATTATGGAAAAATAATTTTTGAGTGCATGTTTATATTGCGCTAATTTTAAGAAATAAATGTCGCCGATGTTAGCATATTCATTTCCCAAAATGTGTAATCGACTGATTGGTGAGTAATAATGTGATAATGTTAATCATATGTTGTAGACCAATTAAGTTCCATTATGTTAAATATTGGTTTAGAATTTTTACCTACTCAACTTATTAAATAACAAAAAGAAAAAAAAAACATAATAAAGAAAAACATAAAATACGCAAAACACAATAAAGAAAACCGTAAAATTATTAACAAACGTGGTTATACTATTTGGTTGATAATAATATAATTTATACAAAAAAGAGAAAAAAAAGTATTTTATGTTATTAATTTATTAAGCCGCATTTTATATGATTTCAAGTCATGGTTGAAAATGTCCACATCTCGTAAGGCATTGTTAAGTTTCACAGATACATACTATTACAGAGTTTTGCGCGTATTTAGATTTACCGTGTGGTATTCTAAATAAGTCGTTTAGTTTAATTTTGTCTTTTTTTTAGTTTAGTCGTTTAGAAATAGTTTTGGAATAATTTTTTTACAAGATCAACAATATTCGCCAAGTTTATGTTAACCTTTAACTGTGGACGCCGGGTCTCAGAGGCCCAGCCGCTTCTTCAATTTCTCGGAATAAACACCTTCCCCGCGCGCGCCACCCCCTCAGTGATAAGTGGTCTCAGTAGCTTCAGTTTTAGTTATGTTTGGACCAAGGGTGGAGAAAGTCGAGTCGTCTGGCACCTATCACGTGAGTAATAATCATTTAAAATTTGATCAGGGTCTGTGAGACCCGCTGACTATAATTTCCATACAAATATACTCGGTAATATTAATAATAATAATTGGATGACTTCTATAGCGCCATTTTCGTGAAAAATTAACCTCAAGGTGCAGATGTTCCCCCAGCGACAATACAGGCTGAAGAAGTTGGCCCTACAAATCGTAAAAGATGTAGATTTTGCCCATCAAAGCTCTCTGGAAAGACAACCCATGCCTGTATTAACTGCAAGAAGCCAGTTTGTCTTCAGTGTTCCAAGCCTCTATGTATGTTCTGAGTGCCAGTAATTTTACATAAGTTTGATCCTTGTCAGAATTTTTATTTTATTTCTTTCAGAAGTTTTTTTATGAGTTTTTGTTACTGTTTTCTTTATTAGCTAGGAAAAATATTAGTTTTGATTTATGTGATACCTACTATAATTAAGGAGCCTTAATATGATAGACCGTCAATAAGACCGAAAACTGACTACGTTTTTTTAATTTGGAGATAATGATTAAAATATAAATAAAAGCTGATTATTTTTCTTTTATTTATAAATACTTTATACATATAAACTCCTTGCTAAAGTCAGATTGGTCCAGGTAAGAAAATTAGAAGAATTTTATGAAGGGGTCTGTGTGACCCGACGTCCATGGGAGTGTGATTTTTTATTTCATGTCCATAGTTAAGGGTAAAATATGTCAACATCACCTAAGTACTGATTTTCCATAGTGTGAAATCGTTGTATCGGAGAGTAGGTAATGTAGTTCCGCTTATGAATGCTACAGTAGAATAGTGTATTTTGTCGTGTAGTTATTTTGTCGGTATTCGTAAGTTTATGAGTTGCAGTCGCAACAGTCAAATTTAGAATTAAGTATTTTGAATAAAAATGTCGTTTATTTTACGTCTATCTTCTAGTGTGTGTATTTTAAGAATATTTAATAATAAATTATATTTTAAGTCTTTTAATGGGATATTTAATTTAAAATTTATAAAACGCAGATTTTTTTTTTTGTATTCGCTCAATGTTATTAATGTGAATTTTGTAAGACGAGAACAAACTACCGAGTTATATTCCATTAGGCTTCTAACTAGAGATAATAATTTAATTGCTTGTATGGAATTAAAGTTTTTGGTTGTTCTTAATACGAAGCCTAGTGTTTTCATACATTTGTTTACAATTTGGTGGATATAATTGGCGAAACTTAGTTTTTCATCCAAAATAATTCCAAGATCTCTCATTTCCGTGACTCTTCCTAAAGCTGTGTTATTGATGGAATATTCGAATAAAATAGGTTTTTTTATTTCTGAATAAAGTATACAAATATACATATATTCTACATACAAATAACATAGGCAGTGGCGTAGCTAGCGGATAACGTGGTGTCACCCCTCCCCCCAAATTTCGACCTCAAATGTGTAGAAAATTGGTCCTTCCTGGAGGGGGGAGGGGGGGGGGGGGATAGGCTATTTTCGTCACAAAATTCTCCCCGTTTCGGGACATTCCGCGGGGATCCTTCGTAATGTTTTTTCCACGGTCGGGTCACCTCCCATCGGGTGTAACCCGAGGCGGTCCGCCCCCCCCCGTCGTTACGCCACTGCATATAGGTATATACTCAAAATATTATACACAGTGTTCGGAAACTAGTGGTACAGACGGGAAACTGATGAATCTGCATCACATAGATTACCAAAAAAACTTTTTTGATCCGCTTTTCGATATTTTTCCTAATTTTCGTCAACTACAGAGTAAAAATTGGTTTTGGCGCCGTGTCTACAAGTGTCAACACATTTAAACAGACAATAAACAACTGATAATAACTACGACTAAAAAACTCCAACTTCTGACTGATGTGTGGCGGATTTACTCGAAAGCGAAAGCTCAAATCAAAAAAGTCTCATCACAAAAACGATTCAAAATGTGATGCAGATTTACCAGCTTCGCGAATGTACCAATAGTCTCCGGACACCATGTAAACAAGAGTAAAAATAATCTTAAGACCACCATTCTTGGCAGACGGTCAACAAAAAAACTTTGTAAAAAGTCTTATATCATTTTTCAATAAATTAAATTAATTATGACAGAATTTCGCTATTATTTGTCTGAATATTTTTCTGAACTGGCCACACTGTGTGGGTACCTAGCTAGTTCCATTATCTTTATCTCCACAATATAGCGCACCAGCGAGCAGCTAGTAGCAACCACTCTAGCCAGCCATGTATAGTTGGATATTGTGACGCAGTACTTGCGCAGTGTGGCGGCCCAGGGTACCCATCCCCCCTTGTTATCGACCCCTGAACCCAGAGGTTGAACTCGTTACACTTTCAAAGAAAAATACCGCCAAAATATTATGTTTTTGGTCAATTGTAATCGAGAAATGATTGCAATTACTTTTGTTATTCTAAATAATATGTTTCTTTCTATCTCGTGTTAGGCGTAGTAACTACAAAAGATCAGTGACTACAACAGAACTTGATCAATAGAGATAAAATAATTTAATACGCTTCCTTCTTCTTTAGCGAACGTAGCGAACAGTTAGTCTAGTTAGTCTTTTAAAAATACTTATTAAAATATACCTAAATTATCTGTCCTGATGGTGGACACCGCAACGTTGGTTGAAGCGCAACACGGCACCATAACCCAAACAATTAATCACGATAAAACTTTGCCTGTGAAAATCTCAAAATATATTAAAATAAACTTAATTTACACAACTTTTAAAAAAATAAGTAATTTAAAATGCTGTAAATGACCATAAATCCAAAAAAAAAATGTTATCTTTCTTCGTTTTTTGTTTCAGTTTCAATCGGCGTTGTCGAAATATTTCTAGGAAAGTAAGGGCATCTTTTGCGACATGCATTTTAAGAGAATTTTTTTAAAAATACTAAAAATCATTTAAATATTGTTATTAAAGAAATTTTCAAAACATGTTAAATATTCTGAAAGATCTATTCAACGTTGTCTTCTATAATATAAAAATGGCATAAGCGCATAACTTTCGAACGAATGCACCAAATTGGATAATTTTTTTTGTGTGTTCGTTATTGTCAGCACAAGGTTTTTATAAAACTTCCGGTGAGCTCTGGCATTATGAAATTTGTATAAAAAATGCTATTGGTGACACGCGAGGTTTGAAAACTGAATGTATGGAAAACGGGAGGGAGGGAGAGATGGGTGAGGGGGGAGGGGGGAGGGAGGGCGGTGGGGGGAGGTGGAGGAGGCGAAGTGGGAACCCCCCAAGGAGACATGATTTAAAAAAATATAAAAGTTTTTCGCTCTCCTGAACAATAACATGTTGCGCTTTACAGGTTTTCAAATTTCCATGATGGGTATATTTTTAGCAGGTAGGTAGGTACGCCAATCAATTCTCCAACTTTCAACATTATTTTAATGAACATTTTTTCGAGAGCAATCAATTTTAAAATAGTATTTCCTGGATCAATGTTACATATATGTATTATAACGCCCTTTTGGTGGGAATTCAGCAAAAGGCGCTTCGTAATTTAATGTTAATTAATAGTGAATGCTGGTTCAGAATTTAAGCGTCATTTTCAAAATTTGATCTGATTGTGTGAAGAATTCAGACAAGCGATAAAGTACAACAGTTACAATAATTTATAATGTATGATGGAATAAGTGTAATTTATTAACCAATAACAGGTTTTCACTGACGTGCATTAAATATTTAGTGAATATAAAGAAAAAGAGTTACATTATTAATATTTTTATTATTTAAAAATTTGGAACTGATTTGTCAAGAATCAAGAAATAGAATTAGACTAGTAATTTTTCATGGGTTTGCGCTAGTAGTAGTTTTACTTTAGTAAAACTCGACAGGCTTGTTTAATTTTTTTCAGATTTTAATTTATGCCTTCTATTATACTTTCCTGTATATAAAGTTTATTCAAATTCATTTTGTAAAAAGAGAAATTAGGAATCTTGGCACTTAGCGAATATATTTCATTCTTAGGTACAAAAACTAGATGGTAGGTACACAAGAATTTGCATTTTATTATTTACTTACGCACTTTCAAGGACATACTCGTAATAATGAAGAAAATTTAAAAAAAAATCAGAGTGTGCAATTCGCAACGCGCAGTAGAAGCGCTACTAGAAAGTCGCTAGATGTCGCTTTCTTTTCTTTTGCATATTTATTTTAAAGTGGTTTGAAGATTGAATACCGATTTTATGATTTTTTTTTTGAATTTGTTACGTTTCGAACAGGGTTGTTACGGATATTCGCATCCGCATCATATTCATTCTTGATAAACAAAATAATGGAACAGAATATTCTTGATAAACAAAATAATGGAATGGAATGGAATAAAAAAAAATGCGGAACACCCGCTTCAACAATTCAGACATCTGCATCCGCATCCGCAGATGTGAACCTCTAATAATCCTCATCTGCGGATGTCAAAATTTTGCATATCAGGGGTGCTACGGATATTCGCATCCGCATTAATTCAGACTTCTGCATCCGCATCCGCAGAAATGAACGTCTAATAATCCGCATCCGCAACCGCATCCGCATCCGCATCCGCATCCGCATCCGCATCCGCATCCGCATCCGCATCCGCATCCGCATCCGCATCCGCATCCGCATCCGCATCCGCATCCGCATCCGCATCCGCATCCGCATCCGCATCCGCATCCGCATCCGCATCCGCGGATATTAAAATGTTTGCATCCGCAACAACCCTGGTTTCGAACCTCCGTTCGCTGGATGTCTCTCAGGGCGCTGAGAGTCGGGCACATCATACCACGCACAATTGGAGGCCGTGCGTAGTCGAGAATTTACCACATTATATTAGAACCGGGGACCGTCAAATAATAAATTTTTGTGACGCATTTCCGTTTCATCCGAATTTCAAATCGCTAACGGGGCTAAAGAAGATTCACTTCAAAGATAAAGATCTAATACTCTCCATCTTCTTAAAGAAATAAAAGTTGTATCCAAAACCAGTTGCTTTTTGTGAAAAATAATTGGTGATCAAATGTTTTCTTCTTTCAAGCCTGAAATGGTAAGAAAATTAGTCATCCTCAAGTAGGTATATAACCCGGCAATTTATTCTTTATCATGAAAAGGGCATAAATGAATGTTTTCCAGTCGAATAACCACATAAACGACAAATACACAACAATTTCGCGAAAATTGGCACCGAAATTACCCTCCCTTATTATGTCACGTGGTATTAAATAACACCTCAATTTAGTCACAGGCAACACCTCCAAAAATGCCACCAAAAGCAGGTACATAAGTTCGTAGAATAGCTTTGTTCGTACTTTCGCAGTATACGGTTCGTAGGTAGGTTGTAGATTCATAAGTAGGTACCCGTAGCGTTTATCCGTACCTACCCGTAGCACCATACCCCGTTGGCGTAGCTCGAAGCGGCCAGTGCCGGCCCGGTCGCCGCCGCGCTCGCTCGCAAATGCCTTCATTCTCCTCGTCAGGCATTTCTTCTTTCACTGTCAAAACCAAAATATTTCCGACTGTCAAAATATCACAATACGAAACGTTTTCAAGCCGCGCATTCGATTTTCGAATCCCTCGACCTCGGCGAGTGTTGCCCCCGTAATAAATAAATGCCACTGTGGCTATTTTCATTGAAAAAAAGGAAAAATACTCCAGCAAAAATGCTTTGAGAAAATGACATTCGATTTTTAACGTAGATGGACAGTAATATTTTATGTTGATTAGCTCCGATTAAAAAAAACATGTAACTCTTTGTCTGTGGCCTTATCGGCCTGTCAAAAATAACAATAATAATGTTGTGATACTTTGGTTTTTCATAAATAATAATAAGAAAACTGAGCCAGAACGGTTACGTATCTTTTGAATTACGATGAAATAAGTGTCGTGTTTGACTTTTACAGTGTTACGTGTTGTTTTTTGTTTTGTTTTGTTGTAATAGTTTGATAATGGCCAACCGGGGACCTTTTCGACCAGTTTATATTGTGTTTTTATAATATTATTGTTGATGTCGCCGTGCTGTGGTTTCATTAGATTATCTCTAACACGGAAAGTTACTAAATAAACCACCATGGGGAATGGTATGAATAAGGTAAGCCACTCGTTTTACTTTAAATTTTCATAAAAAAACTCTTGTAAAGAATAAACAATCACAATATCAATCTTTGAACCATAGCATCTTTTCTGTCAGCTTCACAGATATTAATGTCACGATGTATGCACTGATACAATATTATCCTGCACGCTTATAAAACGTTTATAAACACATATTATTTAATAAATTATGTTTGGATAAACTTGTCGAATTAAAACTCCCCTTAACTAAAAAATTTACTGCCTATCAGAAAAATACTTCCCGGAAAAAGGGAAATACGAAAAAAATTTGCCCGGTAAAGTGGTCGGGAAATTTTAATAAAAATATATATCTTTTTGATTGTGTTATGTGAAGTTTGAAAATTTTTGATGTTGGAAAATTTTTGATGGAAATTTTTTTATTGGAAAATTTATGATAATGGAAAATTTTTTGGAAAAAGTTCGGTGTTTGGGAGAAATTCCTAAAAAATAAAACTAGTTATTTTTATACTAACTATGGGCCGGGGAATCCGAATCTGAAAGAATTAGGCGGCGGCAAGCAATATTAACTGAATTACAAGACTTTGAAATTTTCTATACACACACACATGAAAATATTCATTTCGGAAACATCTTGACATTCTTGACACACGTAGTACAAAAATCATAGAAAAACAAGATAACATAGATGTTTTTACCACACAAAATTAAGTGTTGCCATTAAGCAGTAATATCAATAACGTAAAATAACATGTTTATATTTTAAGTACTTATTTTTTATAAATTTTACTCACTTTTGTATCACAAACCATTCAGATTCGGATTCCCCGGCCCATAATTAGTATAAAAATAACTAGTTTGATTTTCTAGGAATCAGAATTCTTCCAAAATGGCTATTTTCCTGTATGTGTATAAAAATTTTTAAAGTCGGGTAATTCAGTTAATATTGCTTGCCGCCGTATAATTCTTTCAGATTCGGATTCCCCGACCCCAAATTAGTATAAAAATAACTAGTTTTATTTTTTAGGAATTTCTCCCAAACACCGAACTTTAGCCAATTTTTTAAACCCGGCATTATACAATTTGGGTAAAGTTTTTTAAATTTCCTTTTTTGCAATTTTTTTATCGAGGATACTGTTTGAAAACTTTAAAGGGTTCTTTTTGAAAATAGCAGAGTGCGCCACTTAAAAAAAAGACAAGAGTGGGGAGGCTACGAAGGCGATACCGATTATACTAAATCCTTTAGATGCATGTGTTTGTCTCTTTTTACTGTCGCTATTTTTCGTTTCATCTTGTTTCAAATCACCGCGGTGCTAAAGAAGTTTTCACTTCAAGAACTGCAGCATTATTATGATAAATAAGTTTTATGCATTTTTATACATTTTATGTTTTTTTTTGCCGTCACGGTACCGTAATCGTGGATCGACTCGGTAGTAATAAAAGCGCTCATTGCCTACTGAATCCTTCATCCATAGAATACGGCGCGCCGCATGTGATGCTTTTTCTTAAAATACTAATATCCCCATCTCAGACTATGGGAATAATTTAAATTTTCCATTGTTACCAAGGGAGTATTCATTTCAATTCCCCACTTAATATGGGGAGAGGTGCACACTGCACTATACACTGAACAGATTTTCCTAGAAATGTGATCTGTACCGATTTGAATGGAAATCGATTTCGTTAAATACGATGTTTTAAGGCGGTACACAACCCCAATAATTTTTGTTTGCTCAAAACTCACATTTTAATAATTTCCGGCGAATTCGTCACTATATTAACTTCTTTATTTCCATGCCGCACAAGGGATGCAAGTTATTTATATTTTGGATTAATAAAAACAGTACCTTACCATTAATATATTTTACGTATAACGAATTTAAAACTTTATAACCCGTTTTACAACTATAAAGCTAGCGGTAAGCACCAGATTTTATTTTTCTAGACGATGAATTAATAACTTTGGGCGGACAACATGGAGACACATTTTAAATATTTATAACACGTTCTTCAAAATTAATTAAAATGAACGCAGCTGGTCCAATCTCCAGGCCTGCTACGGTGAATTCGACCGTACGTTCGTTCAATACGCCGTACCGCGGCGTATATTTGTTTCCACGCTTTCTTCACTTACGTCGTTAAGATTCCCACATTATTTTTCTTCTTCTACTTCTTCTTTTCTTTGATTCGGCAAATTCGACAGTAGTTCCGTCCAATACACGGGCCGCGAGTCTCAATTTGTATACACGGCTTCTTTACTTACGTCGTGCGTCGTTAAGATTCTGAATATATTTTAGATTATATTGTCGTCTTAACTCCTCGTGGCCATAGACAGACCAAATAAAATTGATTTTCTATTAACCCCCTAAGTAAAATTTACTTTTTATAATAATACTCTAACGATTCTTTAGTTACTTGCCTGCGGTAAAACAACATACAAATCAGCAGAAACAACAAATACAATAACAATCGACGCCATTTGCAAACTATCGTTGTTCATTAAAGCTTGAAAATTTGACACCTCAAAATTCGACTGGTGCCCAGGCCTCCTACTTTAGTCGGCCTTGAGACAGTATTCGACGGAACTTTTGAATTTTGAATACGAAAATGCCGCCCGCGTTCTATCTTTTGTTTCGTCCATATGCACATATTCTTTAAGCGTCTATCTTTATCATACATGGATAAATTTTGAATTAAGAAATTATTGAAAATCGCTGAAAACAAAAGAGTGTTGATCAATTGCCACATTATATCTTGAGTTTGTGAGACTATGGCAAGTCTATTTATATGACGTCATTGGTGTATGCACCTTTCGCAAAAGAAAACACAATGCGTTTTTGGTCTTGGCGGTGAATGCATTTGCCCACCTTCTGCGTGGCAGGTCGGAGGCTGTTTAAGGGAGACCTAACCTAGATCTTTCCTTCCGGACTCTCTCGACCCACTGCACTGGAGTGGGACGGATTGATTCTTTCCGTTTCTCCTGGACCCCAGATTCATATCTCACCCTTTTCTTTCCCAGAACTTCCTCTCCTTCCTTTCCCTACAAATACCCTCCACACAGCGTCCCCAAAGGTGATACAGCCGTGTGGATTTTTTCTTCAGGGTCACTTGTGTGGAGCTGATGTAAAAGATGTCATTTTACGGTCCGATGATGTATATATTTTTTTGCTTAAAAACAAACAAAAACAAAATTAGTAACATTTCCACACGTGACCCGCAAAGCGATTTTCAGCCGCTGTTTTAAAAAAAAATCACACCTTCTTATTTTTATGCAAATAATATGACCGGTCAGTGGTTGAGTGGGCATCGCGTTTGGGTCCCGCCCACGCGTTCCGTGTTCGATTCCTCGGCTGGCTAAGTCCTCCATCACGACTCAAGCAACATTTTCGGCTTACTGTGGTGGTAGTAGGAGATTTTCAAATATTGTCGGGTTATTCGTAACCCGGGAATGTTTGCCTTTCTTTTAAAAAGTATAATCAATCGTTGTTTAAAATCCTTCAGGTTCTAGCTGGTACACCCGGGTATAAAATGGAAAGATTTTTAATGTTTAGATCGTCCACTACGAAAAACCGAAATTTGAGTTGAATATGTAAAAGTGTACCCTCTGTCTGGTACAATACTCAGATTACTCATAAACACCACCAAATCAATTATAATGCACAAAAACTTGTGAAATAAACGAAATTTTGATGTTTTCTGGGTCACTAGTAGGATATATCAAAATATACTAATGTATCGGACCGTTATGTCTCCTAGTATAGCATTTTCAATATGTAAAACCAAACACTCGTGTAAATAATATTTGATTTATGGTTAGCATTCGAATATTGCTTTCCTGACTATCTCAAAACTTAGTATTTGGAGATGTCTGACTAATCAACCGGACGGTCGATTTCAGAACGAACAATCGATTTCTTTAAAAGTAAGGAAAAAACTATCCCACTTCGGGCTCACGGACAGGCCCGCTACACACTTCGCTTTATCTCTCTATTCAACTCTAGTGGGTGTACACGATATTGCACCCCGTCCTTGGCCCGATGCCCCCAATGTCAGCATAATACACCCTACTCACTGCAACCAACGTACCAACAGATTCATCTAACCCCTTACATAACCAGTAACCGCCTGTGTAATCCCCTTGCTTTGTCTTTTTTACCCCGCAGAGAGGTCTACGTAAGAATGCACTTACGTACTACTTAGTTGTTCTTGTTGTTCCATTCTTTGCTTCAAAGCCCTATGTAGTAGTACGTAAGGCTTTGAAGCAAAGAATGGACGGTTACCTCGAGAGTGTTTTCTCTTGGGGTAAAAATAATCTCGTTGAATTTAATGTTTCAAAGACCCAATCTTGTCTGATTACGTTTAAAAGGGATCTAAATGAAAATCTAGTCTCTTTCAACGGAAGCAATCTTCCGAACAGGCCCTCTATTGATATGCTTGGTGTAACCCTAAGTGACCAGCTCAGGTATGGGGGTTCCATCGAAGCCAGATAAAGTTAGCCTCCCAAAAACTGGGCGTACTGTACAGGGCCCGCAGATACTTTAATAGTACACAACTGCTAACCCTGTACAAATCACAAGTGCGCCCCACGGTTGAATTTGGCAGCCACCTCTGGTCTGGAGCTCCAAAATACCTGAAAAATACCCTTGACTCTGCAGAAACTGGCGGTCCGTTAGATAGATTCTCCCATCTTAACAGACGGATTGCAATCTTTGGAGCACAGGCGTCGGGTGGGAATGCTATCCTTGTTCTAACGGTATTACAATGGAAGATACTCCGAGGAACTAGCATCATTGATCCCTTTGGCACCGGTGCATAGTCGGGAAACACGCCAAACGCGTGCCCAACGTTTGTACACAGTTGACATTTGTCACATGAGAACAGGTCGTTACTTCGACTCGTTCTTGTGTTCAACAGCTCCGCTGTGGAATGATTTGCCGGCCTCTGTGTTTCCTCCTTCCTACAACATGGGTCTCTTCAAGACCAATGTTCATTCCTTCCTCTCCTCAAAAAGACCCTCCACACAGCATCCCAGATGACATAGGCCCTGAGGGAAATTATTTTCCTCAGGGCCTCCTGTGTGGAGTTAATGTAAAAAAAAAACTTGAAATTTCGATAGAATGGAAGATATTTTTATTAATATGACAACACCGAGTATCTAAAACCGATTTCATAACAAAATTGTGATGTACTTCAATCCCAACAGTGAGTAAGATTACTTGAAATATTTAAATTAACAATAAAAGTGGTAAAAACGAAGTAATTTATTAATTTAAATCAAAATGGTGCCACAAAATAAGTTTGCTGTGTTAGAAGACTTGAAATATGTTCGGGAAAACTTTTTTTTTACAATAGCTCTACACAGGAGGCCCTGAGGAAAATATTTTCCCTCAGGCCATATGTCATCTTTTGGAGGGTCTTTTAAAGGAAATGAAGGAGAGGAAGTTCCGGGAAGGATAAGGTATGAAGGATGGGTAGTTGGTCCAGGAGTGACGGACGTATGAATCCATCCGTCCCACTGCGGTGCAAGGCGACGTTCCAAAGAGTTCTGCTTGAGAGGTCACAAGGCATCCCTCAACCAGCCTCTCCCGATCAGGCCTGCCACGCAGCTGGTGGGCAGACAAATCCGCCGCCAAGACCCGGACAAACCTCACCCTATGAATGCTAAGCCACCAAAGTAGCAAACCACTTGGGGTGACGCATGGCAGAGGTGTTAATAATCCAGTAAATGGTTCCCGGGGCGGCGGTACCCATACCCGCCTCCCAAATTGGCTCTAATAAAGATCGAGGTTTGTCCAAATTACACTGAATATTTAACTAGTTATTTTAAAACTAGGGAACCACACACTGCCGGAGCCCCGCTGTCTTTCGTGTAATGTCGGGTACTTCCGTAAGGGAACGTACCCATACTACGTGACCTGTTCAGGGGGGGGGTCTTCAAAATACCACGCTTGGTACAAATGAGCGGCGTCGGCCTTAGGTTTTTGGTCACCGGGGGGGGGGGGGGACCCGAATTCAACCAGAAATTGGACTGGCAAATGGCCCGGGAAAGAACCCGGGCTAAGTCACCAAACGTAGCGAACCCCTTGGTGTGACCTATGGCAAATATGTTGGTATTCCGTCAAATGGTTCCCTGGGCGGCGGTACCTACTCATTCTCGACTCCCAAATTTTGTTTACACTTTGTTGCGGCGGGAGTTTATTACAGACTGAGTAATAAGATTGGCGGGTAGGCAAATAGGGATAGGTAGGAAAAGGAACTTGCAACAATATTAATACCAATTCCAAGCAGTGACAGTATGTATGCGTGCTATGTAGGTATATGTAGGTAAGTGTATGGGCGTAACAACACTTTCTTGATGAACTGAAGTTAAATGAAACCAGCCGCGGGGTACCTATTTGACTTTGAAAAGCTCGTTGGTTGGATGCTGAATGGTGACCAGATCTGAGTAGCAAGGTATTTCCCAACCTTACTTCTTACCTATCTCCTCCCCTTCAGCCTCATAACATACCCAATGGGGAGCAATTGGGACTACTGTGTGGTATTTACATAAAAAGCTAATTTTAATTTCTTCAAACATTCACTTCGAACGTTATTATATTATTGTGAGCTTTGCGTTGCATAATACTTGGAAAATTAACCGCAGTGAAATTATAATTACGGGGATCCGATCTAGCTGTAAAATTAGTTCTGCATTGCATTCATTCAGTCAAGATAACAATCTGAATTCGAATAGATTTATTTAAAATCCTACTAATATTATAAAGGCGAAAGTTTGTATGGATGTATGTTTGTTACTCTTTCACGCAAAAACCACTAAATGGATTTTAATTAGACTTTAGAATAATATAGCTCATACATCAGAATAGGCTATAGGCCATGGGTTCCCAACCCTGTGCCCGCGGGCGCCATGGCGCCCGCGGAGCGATTCGCATGCGCCCGCCACTGTTCGACGGCTTATAAAATTAAATCATTTTTCGGTTCGACATATTTATGCGAATCATTGTTTTCAAACATGAACTTCATAAAATCAAAATATAGATCTCGACTCACCGATGAGCATCTTTATGATTGTTTGCTAACAGGAATATCGACATACTCTCCTAATTATGAGGCACTGGCCAATGATATGCAATGCCAAAGATCACATTGACATATTGATAGTATATTTTTTTATAAAAATTTTTCTTTGTATTTGTGTTTTTTGTTTACTATGTTTTACGACGTTTACGTTTTGTAACTCTGTGAGTATGCAATTTTTTTTTTTTTTTTTTTTTTTTTTTTTTCATCATCTGCCCTGATGATGGACACTGTAACGCTGTCCGAAACGTTAATAATATCAGTTATGGAAGAAGTTTGTCGGTTAAAAAGAGGTGGCGCCCGCCACCCTACCGATATTTTAGAATATGCTCTAGAGTACAAAAACGTTGGGAACCCCTGCTATAGGCTATAGCTTAGGGAACGTACCCATACTACGTGACCAACTTTTCGTAATTTTTAACTCCCCCCCCCCCCGGTGACCAAAAACCTAAGCAACCCGCCGCTCATTTGTACCAAGCGTGGTATTTTGACGACCCCCCCCCCACCCCTGAACAGGTCACGTAGTATGGGTACGTTACCTTAGAGCTCTGGCATTATGAAATTTATATACAAAAATTGCAATAGGTGGCACGCGAGCTGTTTGAAAAATGAATGTAACGGGTATGTAGGGGGGGGTGAGTGGGGGAGAGGGCATGGGGGCTGGGCGGAGGAGGGTATGAGGAAGGGGGATGGGGGAGGGCGAAGGCCGGTGAGGGAGGGTGAGGGGTGAGGGGGGATTTTGGGGGGGAAGTGGTAAGTTGGAGAGGGGGAGGAGGGGGGTGAATGGAGTGGGGATAGGGAAGGTGGAGGAGGCGCTGTGGGTACCCCCCTAATACTATGCGAGCGAAGCCGGGGGCAAAAGCTAGTAAATAATAAAACTAAATTTCCGGTTTGATTCTTGGAACATTCAAACTGTTGTACACTGTACAGTATGAATGTTCATGTTTACAGCTTCTTAGAATAAATATTCTAAAAGTAGATGCTTCTGGTCATACATCAGCGTTAGTGAGGTCATTAATGCAACACCCCGAGGTCGAAACATAAATATTATTATTTCCCAGACTTTCCAAGAAAATAACATAAAATTAGATAACATCACTATAACAACCAAATAAACTGTTATTTTGGCACGTCATTGAATTTATAAACAGTCTATTTAGAAATCCAATAACAATCTCTGAAAATAACATGTTTATATATCAGTGAAAGTTTTAGACACATTTATATATATTTTTTGGGTTTGAAATTTCATACATATCACATGAATTTCGGCATTCTTAATACATAGATATTAATAACTTTCTTTTCTCAGGTTAAATTATAAAACAGTAAAGTTGTAGATACGCAGGGTTGAACACTTTTTTTCTTAAAATGAAGGAGAAACATTCCAAGGTTACGAATAACCCAACAATGTTTGAAAATCTCCTCCTACCACCACACTAAGCAGAAAATATTGCTTGTGTCGTGATGGGAGCCGAGGATTCAAATACGCGTCGCCCGGGTGGGACCCAAATGCGATGCCCACTCAGCCATTGACCGGTCGTATCGCAATTATTTTTGTGGAAACTTCAATCGTTGTATCAAACTTCAAGCAATCGTATAGCATGTTGAAATTATGTAATTTTTTTCCCGCAGGATGCCCTAAGGAAAATAATTCCCCTCAGGGCCTATGTCATCTTCGGGGATGCTGTGTGGAGGGTATGCTTAGGGTGGGACGTTTAGGGTGTGACTGAGGGTCGGTGTGTCTAGGAGTGATGGATGTATGATTCGTTTTTCCTCCTGCTGCGGTGCAAGGCGATATTCCGAGAGATTTCTGCTGGAGTGGACTAAAAACAGTCACCATCAACCGGTCTCCCGATCCGGCCCGCCGCACAGTAGGTAGGCAAACGCATCCGCGGCCACGTCCTAGACAAACCTCTCTCCATGAACCCAGGTACCCCTGCTAAGCCTCCAAACGTGGCGAACCGCATGGGTTGACCTATGGCAGGGGTGTTGGTTATCCAATAAATGGTTCCCGGGGTGGCGGTACCCATACCCGCATCCCAAATTGAAATTGTAGTGACTGAAGTTTCCCATTTTTTCGACTTTCTATTATTTAGTAGTAAGTTAGGGGATATATGTATTATTTACGTGAGCAGTTTTTATTCCAATCTAGACAGACCCCTCCCCCCCTCTTGGTGAGATTAATTTGGACCATTTCGTATATTCTTTTCAAGTGACGTGAGATTTTGCTGGACTCCCCCCCCCCCTTTTGAGCTCACGTAATTAATGTATGCCCCCTTACTGGTATTTTCAGGGAAGGTGCGTTGTCAATGTATTGTGTAGATCAGTGACGATAAACCTTTTTAACCGGTGGTCTAATTGGTCTATTTCGCGGGCCGCAGTCGGTAGTGTCGCAAAACTGTATTTACATTTCATAAAACCGTAATTTTTTAGTAAATCAATCACAGAACGCAAAAACAAAGCGCCGCAGGCGATAATTTCACATCTCCAAGGCCAAACCAATATGTGCGATATTTATCATTCTAAAATATTCAATTATATATTTCAATTTCCTCGTGTTTGATGAGGTATACATGACCAATGATGACCTTAAATATAATATTTTGCAATATATAAATGTATAAGTGTAACTCATATTCTTTATATTACATAAAAATAAATTGGCTGATTAACAGACAAAAGTTTTTCGCGAAACTTTTTCGTATTTTCTTGTACAGATTTTGAAAACATAAACTCTTTGATGTGATCCGGAAATTCGAACGAAGAAAGCCCGCAAGGAAAAATTTTGCTTTAGCAAGTTCAAATCCATAATCCGGAAGGTTTAAAAAAAAACTAGTGAAAAAACTTTTCGTAGTTTACAAAAATTGATCGTCAAAAAAGCGCTCCGCTGCGAAGTTAATAATGTCGAACCTCGAAATTCTGCTTTTTTAAGAATATGTAAAAAAAGGTTGTTATTTTAATAGCCTGCTTTTTAAAAAATATTTTTACATCAACTCCACACAGGAGACCCCAAGGAAAATAATTTACCTCGGGGATTTTGTCATCTTTGGAGATGCTAAGTGGAGGGTTTTTTTGAGAAGAGTGAGGAGTGAACATGGACCTTGAAGATATACATGGTGTAGGAGGGAGGAAACCCAGAGGCCGGCAAATCGTTCCACAGCGCAGCTTTTGAACCCAAGAACAAGTTGTAGAAGCGACCCTGTCTCATGTGACAAATATTGACCTTGTACATATTGTGTTGGGAGCGCGTTTGGCGTATTTCCGGAGGCGTCTACTAATATCTACTTTAAATTCCAAAAACTGAAAAAATCGAATTAATATCTATGAGAATCAAAGTGTTGACGAATATCTACAGCTCAAACTGTTGACTAATATCTATGAGAACCAAAGTGTTGACGAATATCTACAGTACTGGCAGAGGTTGGATTTGCAATTATGTATAGCATATTGGAATAACGTAATATTGCGTATGCAGTTTAAAAAACTTAATTTATGTAAGTATGTATGTAAAAATCCCTGATATCGGACAATTGGACACATTTAGCTGATTAGTCCAACCTACGCTCTGTAGATATTAGTTCAACCTACGCTCTGTAGATATTAGTCAACACTCTGAAGTTCGTAGATATTAGTTCAACATATGAGCTGTAGATATTCGTCCGACATACAGGCTGTAGATATTAGTTACTGGAGTCGTATTTCCCGATAATGCATCAGTGCCGAAGGGATCAATGACGCAGTTTTCTCATAGCATCTTCTATTGTAATTCCGACAGAACAAGGACAGCATCTCTACCTGACGCTTGTGCTGTAAAGGTTACAATCCGTTTGTTAATATAGGGGAATCTATCAAACGGACCGCCTGTTTCTGCACAGAGTCCAGGGGTTTTCAGATATTTTGGGGCTCCAGACCGAGATTAGCGAAAGATTAAAGTTTTTATTATTTTTTAATTCATAAACTAATGTTTAAGACCAGATTTTAATGCATAGTACCAAAGGGTAACAATTATTATGTGTAATAAAGTTGGTTGTTTGCGGGTGGAAAAATGTAATAAGCGGTAATTGTTGAATGAAACACTAGTACGTATTGAATTATTTGGCGGGAAGGAGTTAAGCCGACGTAGCTCAGTGGATAAAGAGCAGTTGACCGGATATCAGAAGGACGCGGGTTCGAGTCCCATCGGCGGCATGTATCTTTTCTCAGAAGATTTTTTCAATGTAGATGAGTGTTTCAGGCTAATAATTATTACTTAAAATAATTGTTACCCTTTGGTGCTATGCATAAAAATCTCGTCTAAAACATTAGTTTATCAATTAAAATAATAATAATTAATATTTGACGAGTTAAAGTATTTCACCAAAAAATGTAGACATAGTTAGTCTCGACGCCACCTAGTGGGAGATTTAGCACTTACAATGCCTTTCCCTAATAAAAATAAAGTTGGTTGTTTGCAGGTGGAAAAATGTAATAAGCAGTAATTGTTAAATAAAATACTCGTATAAATTGAATTATTTGGCGGGAAGGAGATAAGCCGACGTAGCTCAGTGGCTAAAGAGCAGTTGACCGGATATCAGAAGGACGCGGGTTCGAGTCCCGTCGGCGGCATGTATCTTTTCTCGGAAGATTTTTTCAATGTAGAATAGTGTTTCAGGTTAATAATTGTTACTAAAGTTTTTCGCTAAGTCCTTTTGTAAAACAGAACAGTAATCATTGAATATTTTTGCCGGAATTTAAAGCATAAAACAAAAATTATACAATTACGGATAGTGTTTAAAAGCAAAGAAGGTATAATAAAATTAAAACATTCAAAAATAATGAAATAATTTTACTTTGTATAAACCACTTATTTGATGTGCAAATCCGACCGGTTTCGGAACAAACGTGCCTTCGTCAGGGAAAGCTTATACTAATTTGACAGTTTCGAACAATGTTTTATTATGGTAGGGGTGGAGCTGTTGCTAGATAATAATGTAGATTGGGTAGGTAGGTATTAGTGTAGAGTGGGTGGGTAGGGGAACCAATCCATGATTGGACTATATGACAATATTTTTTGTTTGTTGATAATAGATTCATTATTTTTAAGGGATTTTTTAATTTCCAAGGCTTCTAAGTTATCTAAACGATAACTTAGAAGTATTACTTATACTTAGAAGTATCCTTTATATTTAAGAGGGCATTACCAGAGAAAGCCGGAAATACGTCATTTTCAAAAAAGTTTTTAGACGTATTGACTCTTTTCCACAAAAAATTATAAATGGATTTCGAAATATTGTTCTTTTATCTAGCATAGTTATGTAATAAATTTTTAGATTTTTTTAAAATTTTTAGTATAATAAGGTTATTCCATAGGTCGTTGGCAGATTTGTTAAATTTTCAAAAAAGTTTTTGTATTATACCACACCCATTTCAAATAATGTAATCATGCAGTAAAATAAATCAATACATTATCTAGCAAAGTTATGTATTAGAATTTTAATTTTAGTTTCAATAAAATCATTAAAAAATATGTACGTACATGTGTTTCTTGACGAAAATTGGTCCATTTGTGTATTTATTTGCGCACTTACAAACTAATATATTTCAGATTTTTTTAACATTCTTATTAAATTTAGACATTATTGAAAAATGATAAATACTTATAATCAAAAAATAACTACAAAAAGTACACTATTTTAATAGTTTTATCATCACGCCTTTCAGCATTTTTGGATGAAGGTATAAATTAAAGCTAATTTGGATTGAAATACATTCGATATTGAGTTATAATTTTACAAAGCTGGTACGGAGAATAATCGACCTTTCTCATTATAACCGCCCTGCACGATCGGAAGAACAACTTTCGACGAAATGTGGATTTTCGTCCGCTGGCTGGTTAAACGCTCTTAATGGATAACCACAAAGTAATAGCTACATTCAAAAATATAAAACATTTAAGTTTGGATTAAACCCAACGCCTAAGATCGGTATATAATATATTCATTTTCATTAATCATATCCTTTGTAAGCCATACAACCGACACATGAATATTTTATCAAATGACTTGCGAATTAAAATATGTATGCGATAAATAATAATATAGGTTATCCACATTGCCTTGAACATCATGAATTCCCAGGCCATGTTTGATCGATATAAATTTACCTATAAGAACAAATTGCCACTTTCAAGGACTACGGCACTGTGATAACTGCTGAAAACAATTATTCAACTGTATATAAAATACTGGGCTGTTAAAACTGCATTTGTTACCTTTTAAATTCCTAATGGAGCTTGCATGAATGACGTTAGATTGCTTTCAATGATAATTTATAATGATTCTTATTGGTTGCCCTGAATTTCACTAGCGATGCAGTTGAATCAAACTCACTGATTTCAAGGATTCGTTCATGAATCTAATGTAAGCTATTTCTGTTTTGGGATGTTGAAACTGCTTCAGTTGGCTTTTTTTATTATTATTTATTATTTTTAATGAAATTTGGATGAAGGACATTATGGCCTTTGTTGATTTATTTTTGGTATTGATATTGCTTGCTTTGAATATAATGATTTCAAGTCCCTGTTTCTCCAATTTAAATTCGTTCGTGAATCGAATATTTATTTGAATAGTTTTATCTCCATAAAATACTGACCTATTCAATCTGCATTTGTTAGTTTTATTTTATTTCTGATGAAAATTGATTGAATGAAATTAGATTGCTTTTAACGATATATCAATGATTCGTTCATGAATTGTATATAATCGAGTAGTTTTTTTTTCTTCGGATTTTATCTATATGTTTCTGTTTATTGTATTTTTATCGAAAAGTTGTTTCAAAATTTCATTCTGTGACTTGATTTATTTCAAATAAACGCTAAAAGATTTGCTTTTTTAACAGTATTATTTTGGTTTACATTGATTTTAGCGGCGTAAAATCGAAATTACCGATTCGTTCAAAAACCATGTTTCAACGATTTGTTATTTTTCGTGAAAATATATACCTATTTATTTATTTTTAATTAATTTCGATCTTTGGTCACTCAGCCGAGTAACTGCCCAACCCCTCACTCGACTCTCACCATCCAAAACATATTGATTTTCTATGTTTTTAGTTGAAAAAAAAAACATCTAAAATGTCACCGGAGATTAAAATTTCATTATCATTTTTTACTCCAAATAATTTTGGAATCACTGGTTGTAAGTGAAGTACGTCCCTTAACATCCTGTATAATTTCAAAATGAATTATTATACAATGTTTTCTTATCATTCATGTACGGCGTTAAAAAATAATTTGATTTTAATTTCTTCGTTACCATTCACTAGGTGTAATTTCCTTTATCTGAACGTTTGTTCCATTTTTAATAATGGCCCTTTTGAACGAAAGCGATATGCACGCACATTTCGAATTTCTAATAATTAATTGTCAAACAATATTGTGCTATATCGTTTGACTGGATTTGAAAAATATTCCATTATTTATTTTCATATTTTTTAGGGGGTTTATAAGTTCTATTTATGTTAGCAGGTTAACGAATAAAGTTTTTTGGTTGTTTATTATTATTTAAATAAAAAGTACATTTTTTTGTTATTTGTTGGCATTATTGACAGGTTTTCTTTCGCCTTGTCGAATTGTACCAGCTGTTTTTCTTCCCACAAGAACAATCAAATAATTGGGAAAATAAAATACTCGTAATATAAGAGTAATTTTTTATTCGTTTTCTTCGTCATGCCTGTTCAATTATTCATATGATTATCTTCTTTGCTGAGTGATAGGCTCTTTGGTTTTAGAACCAGAGTTTGCCTGTTGAAATTGAAAAAAATGGTGAAAAAAATCAAACCAATGACTGCTTTTATAATATCTACGGCAACGATACGGCGACGGCAACGGATTGCGGCATCTCATTTCTTTAATATGAAGAAGGGAGATGCAAGAAAATGATTTTACAATTTTAAAATGAGCGGCGTGTTTTGGATTGTGCACGATTGATTGGCCCTTAATGGTTGCTGCGCTTGGGTTTGGAGTGCCTTTTTCCGAAACACACTTATTGTTTTCTTTATCGTGTAGGTGCCAGGTGTGTCTGCTCCTGAATCCACGGACATCCTTGTTACTTTATTACATCTACTACTAGAATTTTATGTTTTATGCTTTATATCTACATATTTTTTATATCATCTCTATCTTTTGTACCTTTATCTTATGCTATTGTATAAATTTTGTGTATATTTCTTTAATTTTTGTGTGATTTATCTTTTTTGCTTATTTTATTTCTTTTCACATTGTTTATTTTAGATTTCACTAAGCTATGCTAGGCCAGGACTGGGCAAAATACATGCTTTGCTGTAATTGAAATACAAATTACAAAATGCTTTTTTGCATGTATTTAAAATACGAAATACAAAATAATTTCATGTCGTGTATTTGAAATACAAAATACAAAATACAGTATTTTAACCATTTTTTAATTTCAAATACAAAATACAAATTACAAAATACAAAATACATTTGGTTTTGGTAGAACCTTTGGTTGCAATAAATTGTCGTAAGTGCCCATATCTAAGGGTGCGTTTCCATAGAAGCAGAGCTAAGCAGAGTGAAACAGAGACGTGCTAAAATTGACTAATCATATTGCTCAGGAGACACATCTCGTCTCCGCTCCACTTGTAAAGTTTTGTGGTATAGGACTTAGGTGTTAGATTATAATATTCATTATTATAATAAGACTAGCTGATTCCCGGCATGCGTTGCATTATCATATTCAAAGAAATAAATTGTTTCTCTCTGCATGTCCCCGTGCGTCCCATGCGTCCCCGTTACCCTAACGCATCCCTTTCCCCTCTTGCATTCCCCTTCCACCTTCCCTGTCTACCCTCTCCCCTCTCCCGCTCCTCCCATCGCGCCAACCCCCTCCCGCGTTCCATATATTTAGTCCCAGTACATTCAGTTTTCAAACAAATAGCTATTACAATATTTTTATTCAAATTTTCATTTTTCACATATTACAAATATTCATTTTTCTATATTATAAGAACAATCAATCAAATCTGGTACCTAAGAGCCCGTTCACACTTCCGTTTTATCGACGGAGGTGGGTCACGTTTTTTAAAACGGAAACCCTAGCCGCTGTAGTGACTCTATGGAGCTGTTCACACTTGTAGGTTCCGGCGTTAAAAACGGATCCGTTATTTTTTGCCGGAGAATCGCCTCCGCAGAGCGTCCGTTTTTGTCGCCTGACGGGACGCGCTGGCTCATACATTTCGATGGAGCTGTTCACACTACAACGGAGAACGGATCCGTTTCCCCACCTCCCGCCCGACTCTTCCCCACCGCTCCCAGACGCAAGCAGCGGGCAAATTACGCGGTTGTGTTTTTATAGGGCGCGCGTTTGGCGTTTATAATATTGTTATTGTTCGTTCCAGAATGCGATTTCTTCTATTTAATTATAAGTAAAATAATAATTAGTTCGTAAGATATATTAGTAAACGAAACATCGCCTAAAATATGCAAACAAAATATTATCCCACGGTTTGAACAAATAAGGTCCGAACCTAGTAAATAAGTAAAATAGGCTGTTTAAATATTTATATATTTTTTATATATTTCCTTCTTTTTAATAAGTACCACATGACAACAAGAGCTTCATCGTCGTCCATTGCGCACGACCGTCTACTGAAGAATGAGCAAATAAAATGTTTTGGTCGTTGTTTTCGTAGAGTAGGATCCGTTTTTTAAAACGGATCCGTTTTAAAAAATGGAAGTGTGAACAGGAGCATGGGCTTCCGTTTTAAAAAACGGGACCCGCCTCCGTCTTAAAAACGGAAGTGTAAACGGGCTCTAACATAGGTAGGTACCTATTTAAAATAAATATGATTTAAAAAATCCATAGACAATTCTTTGTTACAAAAAAAGCAGCTGCCTGCTAAATTCAATTTCATCAAACGCGCGAACTGTCAGACGTGTGAAGTTAAAATAGTCGTAGTTTTCTGAAATTATCCAATTTTCTGCGTTATTTTCTTATTTTTTCTTTGCGTAAGAACCTTCTATAAAGAATTAGAAAACTTTTAAAAAATGAATGAAATAGGTAAAGTCATTCTGAAGTTATGGCGTGACCAAGGGAAAAAAAGGATTAATTTTTATATATAAATGTATGACATTTGTACAGCGCAATTTTGTTTTATTTCACTTCTCTGCTCTTCTCTACAGTAATTAACTTAAAAATAATCTAGTAAGGGAACGTACCCATACTACGTGACACGTTTAGGGGGGGGGGTCTTCAAAATGTCACGCTCCATATAAATGAGCGGCGGGTTGCTTAGGATTTTGGTCACCGGGGGGGGGGGGGTTAAAAATTGCAAAAAGTTGGTCACGTAGTATGGGTACGTTCCCTAATCAGTCAAATTATTCCTATAGTGCTTGATCTAATACTATGACACAAATATGTACAATACAAAGCAATGAAAAGTATAATATAATATGGTACAAAATGTACAATAACAGTGCTATTATAGCACAGGACAATAATAATATCTAGCATGACGTAAAAAAATGTACATTACAAAGCAATGATAAGGGGGCATACATTAATTACGTGAGCAGTTTTTCTTCCAAACTAGACTCCCCCCGCCCCTTGGTGAGATAAATTTGGATCACTTCGTTTATTCTTTTCAAGTAACGTGAGATTTTTCTGGACCCTCCCCCTTTTTTGAGCTCACGTAATTAATGTATGCCCCCTAAGAGACCTACAAATAATGATTATTAAGAGTGCAAAGGACAATAATACAGGATTCTAGCGTTTATATTCTATGTATTATCTATGTGCGTTTATTTTTCATTATCATTATGAAGATCGCTAAATGTATTTGAAAATGTATTTTGAAGCCATAAGTATTTGAAATACAAATTACAAAATACCTTAGCGGCAGGTAATTTAAATACCAATTACAAAATACATTTTTAGGAAGTAATTGAAATACAAATACAAAATACGTATTTGTATTTCAAATACGTATTTCAATTACAAGTATTTCAAATACTGCCCAGCCCTGTGCTAGGCGATGTTTTATCGAGATACCTGTTTATTATTTTTCATCATTTTTGTGTTATATTCTTTGTTTTCCAGTTTCCTATTCCAAGAAACATTGTTGTAATCCAACTAACATACTCGACTTTGTTTTTTTTGCATTTGTTTTGGTTTCTTTGTTCTCTTTTTCTTTTTAGCCTCACAACCTCTACTTTGCTTCGCTCATAAGGCTAAACTGAACTGCATCTATCTATTTTGTAATGTTGTAATGTTTCTTTTTCCCCTTCTGGGGGTACGCTAGACCTCGTCCTTGCATCAACAGGAGTCGGTCGTTGAATTCCGCACAAGAGTCCCAACGGCTCCCGTCTGGAGCCAGTAAGACTATGGTATCCCCAATTGGGGTATGTTGTGAGGCTGAAGGTAGTGGGGAGAAGAAGGAGATAGGGAAGAGGAAGGCGGGGAAGTACCTGGCTATTCAGATCTGGTCACCAAATACGGCAACGTTTCAATTCTGAATGGTGGTCTTACACCAGGGCGACACTGAGAGTATATTCCACTCTAAAAAAGTGCCGCAAGTGTACCATATATTATTTTAAATGAATGAATTGTGAAATAACACAAATTAATCAAATAAAATTTATTTGCCAGATTGCCGGGATTCGATCCCGTGACATTCGGATTGCGAGTCAAGAGCCTTACCGCTGGACTACGCCGGCCGTCAAAGCTACTTACGTCGACCTATTTACGTGTTATTATTTGATTGTAATTTGAAAAGATTTGTTTTTTTTTTTGCACATAGCTCCATGCAGAAGGCCGTAAGGACAAGGAAAACGGGCGTATATCATCTTTGGTGAAGGTGTGTGGAGGCTCTTTTTAGGGAAAGGAAGGAGAGGAAGTTCTGGGAAGGAAAAATGTATGAGGGTGGGAATTCGGAGTAAATATGTCGAAAAGTGACAGACGTATGAATCCAATCTCCCAAGGCGATATGTCGTGAGGTCTAGGTAGGGTCTCCGTCAACCAGTCTCTCCCGATCCAGCCCATCACGCAAACGCACTCGCCACCAAGATCTGGAAAAACGTCACCCCATGAACCCGGGCACCCCTGCTAAGTCACAAAATGTAGCTTGGGGTGACCTATGGCAGGGGTGTTGCGTATCCAATAAGTAGTTCTCGGTGCGGTGGTACACTATCCGCCTCTCAAAGTGTTTGCCTTTGGTTAGATAAGGCTAGGTTAAATTATGTATTTGGCTGAGTCATGTAGTACTTAGTACTTATCATTACGTAACATCCGGCGTAATTGAGGAGGACTACGAATATAATTTCTATTATATATGTATATATATACCTAACATGTTTCATATAAAAATGTAAAAAATAATAAATATGTAGTTACTAAATATATATTTTTTTTTTGATAACCTAACCGAACCTTACGTAAACTTGTTAAAATGACTAGTAAGTAGGTACTTAATTGAAAATGATACATTTCGAAAAGATTACTTTGGGCTAGATTAGCTTAGGTTAGTCTACATTAGGCAATGTGAGGTTATATAGTACACACGTATCATCGGGAGTCATTTAAAAAAAAAAACTAACCTTAATTTACTTAAAATTTTCAGAATAACCTATAGGTACTAGGCATCTAAATGATTTATTTTACATCAACAGTTGTCCTGCAGCTGTCTTTTTAAAAAGTTGTTTCTTATAGGCGTTCAACATTTCTAATAAAAAAAAATAAATTTATTAGCTTACGTTTTTAATTTTTATAAAGTAATTAACAATTTTGTTTTTATTCTACTCAACGGAAATGGTAGCAAAAGCCTCAATTTTTCAGAAACATTTTCTTTTGTTGAAGAAAAAGATAACAATAATAATCTAAACCCAAAAAAGAACAAGGCACAGAAAAACGAAAAACGACGATAGTCGCAACTGGGATTCGAACCCAGACCTCTCGTCTAACCGGGACGTGCGCGTTAAGACGACAATATACCCTAAAATATATTCTGAATCTTAACGACCCATGTATTGGACGGAACTACTGTTGAATTTGCCGTACCAAAGAAAAGAAGAAGAAGAAAAATAATACGGGAATCTTAACGACGCCGACGTAAGTGAAGAAAGCGTGTGAACAAATATACGCCGCGGCACGGCGTACTGGATGAACGTACGAACGAATTCACCCTAGCAGGCCTGGAGATACGACCTTTCCGCCGAATAAGAACGTGTTACAAATATTTAAAAAGTGTCTCTATATTGTCCCCCCGAAGATATTAAATTCATCGTCTAGAAAAATAAAATCTGGTGCTTACCGCTAACTTTATACTTGATTAACTTTATAATAACGGGTTATAAAGTTTTAAAATCGTTGTACGTAAAATATATTAATGGTAAGGTAGTGTTTTTATTAATCTAAAATATAAATAACTCGCATGCGGCATGGAAATAAAAAACGAATTCACCGGAAATGATTAAAATGTGAGTTTTGAGCAAACAAAAATTACTAGGGTTGTGTACCCCAATTTCGCTATTCCCAACTCCTGTTAAACCACGCACGTCCCGGTTAGACGAGAGGTCTGGGTTCGAGTTCCAGTTGCGACCTTTGTCTTTTTTTCTGTTTTCTGTGTCTTGTTCTCTTTCATATTTTCGTTTAGATTATTATTGTTATCTTATTCTTCAATGATATATTACGTTGATGGGAATCACTTTCAAAAGTTATAAAAGAGAGTTTACTTATAAAAAATTGAATTTTCTTTTGTATTTATAACTAGCCTTTTCCCGCGGCTTCGCTCGCATGGTGTAAGGGGGGTTCCCACTCCGCCTCCTCCATCTCCCCCCCTCCCCCTCCCTTCTAAAATTTAAAACAATAAAAAATAAAAATTGACTAGTGCAATTCAAGTAGGTGTAATTTAAAGCGGTTTAATTCTCTTCATGTGTAATTCTGTTTGTGTCTAGCAGTCTAACATGAATACGTGACATTCACACCCCTGTAATTTCGCCCTAAAAGCAAGTAGGCTCTCCGCAAAAGCAAAACTTTAAAAAAGCAAAACTTATGGACGTAGAGTATTTTCATCTAATAAAGTTAGTTAAAAAAATCTTAAAAATCGGTCCAGTTTTGAAGGACAAAAACGGGGAATACAAAACCTCGATTTTGATGATTTTATTTAGGTATTATCAGCCTGAGATGCAGTTGTCCCTTTTGGTCAGTATTCGGGGAAGTAAGCCCTACAGTGACAGCAACAGTTTGGTAAAATACCTATTTTTAAAATTTCTCAGCGACCGGGTTTTCTCAAAATAATTCAACCTTTAAATGCATGCTGTGAATTAAAAAAAAATACCAGCTTTATTATGTAAAATGGTAAATTATAACTAAACACGCGTTCACGCATGAGGTCACTGGGTTACCCTATGCTTTTATCCACAATGATATTGAAATTCAAGCTTCTTAGTACGTTTCAGTTGAATTACGAAAATTATATTTGTTTTGGGTTACCTGGTTACACCCCTTGTGGTTTATAGGAGGGTTGAAAATAATCAGCTTAGGTAATCAATAGCAGATACAGCAGATATTTTCAATAGCACCGAAATAACATTATTTAAAGTAATTTCAAATTGTAAATTTTAGTTAATTTAAATTATGTTTTTTTTTTGTATTTCTTAAGCAGGGTACTCACCTAACCGTGTAACCTGTAGCGTATCTGATACTGTATCAAGTGAGTACGTAGGCACGAGTCTACTGCGAGCCGCTCGCGCGTGGAGCGCAGTGTGCTCGCAGTGACCCGCCGACGGCGGTTTCACTGCGAGCACGAAGGCGGATACGCGGTTACCGTGGACGAGCCGTACCCACTTGCAGATATATACAGTATCAGATACGTTACATGCTACACTCTAGGTGAGTACCCTGCTTAAGATGAATATATACGTGAAATCCTATTTAGATACTATTTTGATTAATCTTTACGACGAATCGGCTTACAATATGAACATCAAAAAATATGCTACGGATAAATTGAAGCTTTAACTACTTTATCTATGTATTGGAATTACAATAAAATTATTATTTACGTAACAAAAAATATAAGCGTAAACCACTAAAAAAAATGTTTTCTCATGACTTAACTATGAAGTAATGTAAGTAACAATTTTTAAAAAATACCCCTTTACGGCTAAGACTATTTTTGACTTTATCTATGTTCTAACTTTTTTTCGTTCTTATAAAATTATGCACAAAATAAATAAAAACCACTTTTTCGCTTACTAGCTTCGTGCAAAAAGACGCTCGATTTTAAAATTTTGCAGGCATGAGATTCGAAATATTTCTAGCGTTTATATTCCTCTTAAGGCATTAACTATGTAACAATATCTAATCATTTTGTTTTGAAGAGTTTTATTTCACATGTACCTACATTTGTTACTTATTTTTTTTAGCTGCGACTTTGGTTTCGACACATTCGTTTCATTCACTTAAAAATCAAGTATCAAATGTATATACATGTGAAATAAAACTCTTCAAAACAAAAACAAAAAAATCATATTTTTACGCGGTGTAATGGTTTTGCAATCCATTTTAATGTGAAAATAGTTTTCTTCTGTATTTAAAGGTATTTGTACAGCAAATAAATAAATAATCCAAATAATATCCGAATGTGTATATGACCGTATAACTTATTTATGATTTCACGTATCACTTGTATGTAAAACGCCATTTTAGGGTACAAATAAATAAATATACTAACTGATACGTTTTAAGATTTTCACGGCCAAAACTATTTTCGTTAATTTGTTTTTGGGGTGTTATGCCGTGTTGCGCTACCTCCTTCTTTAGCCAACGTTTCGGACAGTGTTGCAGTGTGCATCATCAGGGCAGATCCGGCATATCTACCGGATCACATACATCTACCGGATCTGCCCTGATGATGGACACTGCAACGCTGTCCTAAACGTTGGCTAAAGAAGGAGGTGGCGCAACACGGCATAACACCCAAAAACAAATAACGAAAATATGCTAACTGATTCAACCGATTCTTTCAATTATCGGAATCTTTTATCTAATTTTGAACAATCGAACGGTTTGAAACCATGAGCTCCACACAGGAGGCCCTGAGGAACATAATTTCCCTCAGGGCCTATGTCATATTTATGCTCAACTATGATACTGTGTGGGGGGTTTTTTAAGGAAAGGAAGGAGAGGAGAGTTCTAGGAAGGAAAAGGGTTTAAGGGGTGGGTAGGAATCTTGGGTTCAGTATGTCCTTGTCATCCGCCTCCAAGACCTAGACAAACCTCACCCCATGAACCCGGGCACCCCTGCTAAATCACCAAACGTAGCGAACCACTTGGGGTGACCTATGGCAGAGGTGTTGGTTATCCAATAAAGGTTCCCGGGGCGGCGGTACTTATTCCCGCCTCCCAAATTATGCCGTATTGTCTTAGGTTTTTACATTTAAATCTTTTAAGTCTGCATAAGTTCACGATTGTGATAAAATTGCGAGCTGAAAATAGTTTCGCCGTCCTAAAAATTCGATGCTTCTGCATGCTTTTCGAATTTCATGACGGCCGAGCTTACTTACCGTTTGAGAGATTTTTCTGCTTAAATCGACAGTAGAGATATGAATAGAAAAAGAAAAATACATAATAATGTACTCAATATAAACAATTGTGATTAAGTGCATCTTCTTACTTAAATCTACAAAAGGTGTTTTATGAAATATTTCCAAGGTTTACATTTAAATTTGAATGGGTATCAATAATGTCTCTGAGGAAATGATTTTATTCGAATTCGAACTGCTAAAAGAAGAAATGTGATGAGTTAAAAAATATCAATGAAGTATTAAGTTTTCGTTAAACATTAATTGAATGCTATTTTTTTATATATATTTTGTGAATTTAGTGAGGTTCAGCAGAAAGATATTTCTTCCCACGTAAAATATTACAGACGTGGGTATTAATTTCTGCCCTTCAGTGTCGATATATTATATTAATAAATGTCGTATCAGCTAGGAATATCAGTAATCCTATGACATGTCATGTGAGGTGTGAGCATAGTGATGTGCACCTGGGAATATTCCCCGACCGAATATAAATTCCCCAATGTTTGGAATTTATTTTTTTATTGAGACAATTATTGTAAATGTTGTTTTCTTTTATTTTTTATTTTGACGTAGTTAAAGGGCCAATAACGACAGTAAAATTAGTTTTTCGATATCTACTAAAATGACGAAGTTATGAGCTTTCAAAGTAAACTTACGGAAAACGTGTACAATTTTATCTCGTGACGTCACAATTTGAGACACAATTCATAATTCGAATGGCAGTGCTGAAGCATTACTACCGGGACAAAGCACCCTTATCGTCGGCATCTATCTTCGGATCTATTCGGTATTTTCCCAAAAAATTAAAATTATTTTCTCAGTTGTCTCAATTGTCATTCTCTAATTAATATTAACTCCACACAGGAGGCCCCGAGTAAAATAATTTCCATCAGGACCTGTCAACTTTGGTGATGCTGTGTGGAGGATCTGTAAAAGGAAGGGATGGAGAGGACATTCTGGGAAGAAAAAGGGTAAGAGGGGTGGGTAGGAATCTGGGTGTCAGCGTGTCCAGGAATGATGTAAAAATAATAACAATAATAACGTAGTATTTATATAGCGCAGTTTTGTGTTATTTTACTTCAAGTACGTTTCTACATGAAACCATCGCCTGAAACAATCACCCACTCCCGATCCGGCCCGCCACGCAGTTAGTACGCAGACCCACCCGCCGCCAAGACCCGAACAAACTTAACACTTGAATCCGGGCACCCTTACCAAGCCACCAAACGTAGTGAACCACTTGAGGGCTAGACATTTTTAATCCATGGCATAGATGTTGGTTTTCCAATAAATAGCTCCCGAGGCCACAGTACCACAGTACCCATATCCGCCTTCCAAATAAGTAGGTGGTTAATCTGGGGTTTTCATCATTTAGAAGAAATTGCCTCAATGTTCCCGTTTTGGGAATATTTCTTATGAATAAATTCCCGTGAGCTAGTCCCATCACTAGTCGAGCATAATAACTAATAACGTAATGTCCTGGAAAATTCTTGATCCCAACGACCATGAAACCAGGAAATGTGTCCAAGGTTTTCTGAAAATCCTTGGAATATTATACATATTTTCGGAATAAGTAATGCTATTTGTACTTTTATTTAGGACATACCTGTGATCTGGCTAGATAGCAGAATGTGCAGTAGTCTACAACATTTTATTTATTTGAAAACATAATTTTTATTATATAACTAGCTGACCCGGCGAACTTCGTACCGCCGCAGAATCAATAACTGATGTTAACTTATTAGCTGAATTAAATTACGAGTTTTTATTTGGTTAAAAACTACACAAACATACAATGAAGCAAGTATCGATACGCAACTGTCCTTGTTTTATTTTTGTCAATATCAGAGATGGTGTTGTGTATGGATTTATATTTTTTGTGATTTTCTTACTTTTTAACTTACTTACGGGAATTGCGTTTCATTTCTTTATACGTACGAGGGAGATTTATTATAATAAGGAACTCCAGTGAAAAATATTCTGGCTTTAAAAAAATATGTTCATATAGACCAATAAACGCTGATTCTGAATATACAACTTTTATTTAATTATATTAAACGCAGAGTTTAAAAAAAATATTAAAAATCCATTTTTAATTAGGTCGTGAAAACACGCCGTCAAGGTGACGTCACCGTAAAGTCATTGTATGGGAATGTATGATATGACACAAGCCATCGTGTTAATTTATTTGTTTATTTACATACTGTTTATAGAGATTTAGTTGTTGTATTTATTTAGGCCTAAATAATGTTTCAAAATAAAGGTATCTCTTATTAGTTTATCTCCATTATTGAAAATATTAAAAAAACTACTGCACAAAAAAATAGTAATGCTATTTCTAGGGAGAATACTTCGAACAAGGGAAATCAAAATGGCGGCAGTAGATCAGCTGATAGCTCGATTCTATAGTAATTTTTCAGGAGTGATGACGTCACAAGATTCATCATACATACGGTGGTTTTCGGGGGTCTTGAAAAATTAAAACTTTGACAATTATTTTAACTATTAAAACTAACTCTAAAAATAAATAAAAAAAATGCAGCTATTTAAGTTAGAACGTCATTTTTCATTTAAAAAAAAAATTGGACTGGAGTTTTCTATTATTGTATTTTTCCTTTGTAGGGGTGCAGACATACGTTAACCGTTTGTCTCATTTTCAACTGTTGACATTTAGTGTGTAAGACAGAGGGGCAGCATTATATGTTAAAGAACAAAAGCAAAACAATCAGCGCAATGAAATTTGACGTTTTTGAATTTTTGAAATTCACTCACTATTTAATATTATACTTATTACAATATAGCTGCATCTCTTTCAAAGACGAGATTCGCTCCATACAAAACGTATGAGGAAAAGAATTTTCTACGTAATATTTTTTTCGTGAATTTTTCCTATGTTTTAATAGCTATTCTGCTATTCGGGGTGGAGACAAATCCAACAAATGAAAGATAATAAAAATCGGTCCAGCCGTTCTTGAGTTATAAATGGTGTAACTAACCCGACTTTGTTTTAAGATATGTAAAACAGATTGGGGGCTTTAAAATGTGTTTCTGACTTTCTATTGTTTTTTCTGCTATAGTTTTGTGAGTTGTGCATTACACAACTCGTCATACTTAAAAATGATATTCATTTTCAATACTTTATATATTTTTTTAAAAATGAAAACAATGTTTTGCATTACATTATAAAAACTTAAAAGAATTCTACAAGTTGAACATAATTTTTTTGGTAGACTTTATTTTTGATTTGATACACCCATGGCGTAACAGCACGTACCTGAAGGATTTTAACTAGCGAAGATGCTCCGAGGAACTAGCGTCATTGATTCCTTCGACACCGGGAAATACGCCAAGCTCGCGCCCAACATTTGTATATAGTCCTCACTGTCACATGAGAACGGGTCGTTTCAACGACTCGTTTTTTGCTGTGGAACGATTTGCTGACCTTTGTGTTTCCTCCCTTCTACCACATGATTCTCATCAAGACCCAGCTTCACTCCTTCCTTTCCTCAAAAAGACCCTCCACACATCCCCAAAGATGACATAGGTACTCCTGTGTGGAGTTAATATTAAAAAAAGGAAAAAAGTATCATGTGATCCCATCGCTGCGTATGCAGTGTGATAAGTGGAGGCGTGTGATTGAAAAATATTTTTTTTGTTTAATAGAAAAAAATACCATTGGACAGCAAGCAAAATGACATCTCCTTTTTGTACTCCAAATAAGCTCAGAAATTTTTCAGGTATGAACGGTTACACCCTGTATTTATATATATGATATCAAACAATTACTTTGGCTAAACGCAACCGGTTGGTTTAAAAAAGTGATGAAAAACAAAGTTATTGTTATTATTTTTCATGTATACAATTGGGATTCATGTATACAATTTTCATGTTTACAATTTGGGAGGCGGGAATGGGTACCGCCGCCCCGGGAACCTTTATTGGATAACCAACACCTCTGCCGTAGGTTACCCCAAGTGGTTCGCTACGTTTGGTGATTTAGCAGGGGTGCCCGGGTTCATGGAGTGAGGTTTGTCTGGGTCATGGAGGCGGATGACCGGGATACACTGAACCCCAGATTCCTGCCCACCCCTTAAACCCTTTTCCTTCCCATAACTCTCCTCTCCTTCCTTTTCTTAAAAAAACCCCTCCACACAGCATCCCTAAAGATGACATAGGCCCTGAGGGAAATTATTTTCCTCAGGGCCTCCTGTGTGGAGCTCAGGTAAAAAAAAAATGTAATTTTTTTGTTAATCGGTTCCTACAATCCAATCTGAGACGAATCCTTGCTTCAATGTACACAAGTCCCTAATTTTGGGTGCTACAATTCTACTGCCTCTAATAGAAACACAGGTAGTAGACATCTTTTGTGATAAGTATTCACGATTAAAAAAAATAATTAATGGATGTCAGAAAATCATTTTTATTATCGATGATTTCGTGCGATTTGCAAAGTTCTAGTTTATCAAATTTCAAATAAAAGAATTATATAAATGTTATAAATGGGACGATTCTGAACAACCTGCGTTATGCAGATTTTTTTTTTTTTTTTTTACAGTGAATACCGCACAAGAATCTCAACTGCTCCCGTCTGGAGCCAGTGAGACTATGGCATCCCCAATTGGGGTATGTTGTGAGGCTGAAGGTGGTGGGGAGGGGAAGGAGGTGGGGAAGAGGAAGGTTGGGAAGTACCTGGCTATTCAGATCTGGTCACTAAACACGGCTAAAGCCATTTTCAAGCAACGTTTCAATTCTGAATGGTGGTCTTACACCAGGGCGATACTAATAGTATCTTCCACTCTGGAACATGCCGCAAATATACTATATATTATTTTAAATGAATTAATTGTGAAATAACACAAATTAATCAAATAAAATTTATTTGCGCATGCCGGGTTCGAACCCGCGACCTCCGGAATGTGAGTCAAGAGTCTTAGCCACTGGACTACGAAGGTCGTCAGATGATACGGTACTTCCAACAAATGACATTGAGGATCTACAACTTTTGCTGAATCAAGAAGTCTTTAGACTTGTGAGAATTTTGGACTAGAACTGAATATAAATAAAACAAAATACACGCTCGTAAGCAAAAATAACGTATTGGATGAAAATCTTTATATTGCTGGAACAAAACTAGAGAAGGTACAGAGTATTGTATACTTGGGCTGCAATGCAAATGATAGATGGGATTCTTCGGTTGAAACCAAATGCCGCATTGAGCAAGCTCATGCAACCGAAAAAGATGTTCTGCAGCCATGATCTCAACCTTGGATTACGAATGCGAATGGTCAGATGCTACGTGTTTTCGATATTATTTTATGGAATGGAAGCATGGACGCTTACTGAACAATTAAGAAGGCGACAGGCATTCGAGATGTGGATCTACAGAAGGATACTTAAAATAAGCTGGATGGACAGGGTTACGAATGAAGATGTTATGGTTCGGATGAATAAAGAAAAATAAGTTATTAAAATTATAAAAATCCGACAACTTCAATATTTTGGACATGTGATGAGACCTCATAATGCAGGGAAAGATTGCCGGAAGACGGGGCCCTGGCAGAAGGAGAACCTCATGGCTGAAAAACCTGAGACAGTGGTTTGGCCAGTCTACCGTAGAGCTGTTCCGGGCCGCAGTAAACAAATTCCGCATAGACAACATGATAGCCGTTGATGGGACGGGGCACAAGAAAAAGAAGAAGAAATAAAAGAATTATCTAACTACCATTTTAAAACAGGGATTATTTGCATTAGACACCCCTTGCCACGTACCACTGTTAAAGCACCACTGGCAAAATTGTACGTGGCCGGTAGATGGTCCCGGTATCTAGTTAGTAAGGGGATCTCCCGTAATAAGGGGCTCCGCCAGTTCCTAACGAGGTCAGTAGAGTTAGATATATAAGGTGGTGTTGGTGAAAGGGAAGCTGGATTTAGGTTGAGCGTAATTTATGAATATTATATCCGAGGTGTGACGCTTTCAAGATACGTACAAACATAATGTAAAGTAGGTACTCGGGACCAGATGGTTGACACTATTTCGGGAACTCGCGCAACGTGTCAATAAATATTTAATTTATTTTACATAATTTTTTTTTTAAATAAAATTTCTCTTTGTTTAATTTTATTTGGGAGCCGGGTATTGGTCCGCCCCGGGAACCATTTATTGGATAAACAACACTTCTGTCATAGGTCACCCTAAGCTTTTAGAAAAGTTTGGTGACTTAGCAGGGGTGCCCGGGTTCATGGGCTGAGGTTTATCTAGGTCTTGGCGGCAGATGATTTTGCTCACCTATTGCTTAGCGGGCCGGATTGGGAGAAACTGGTTGAGGGAAACCTTTTGATTTGTCCAGCAGGACATTTTCGGAACATGATTTTGCACCGCAGTAGGAGGGATATTCGTTAGGTCCTCCTGTTGGAACTAACGTAAAAAAGTGCTACAAATGAGAAATTGGGAAATCTACATCGCACGGCGTGGGTGCTCAAATTTTCTAAAAATTAATTTTTGACAATTTTTAATGAAAATAAATCACTCTATGAAGATTGTTATTTTATCTAGTAAAGCTATGTTTTAAGCTTTGAAAAATATCGTTATTTGATTTAAGGGTGTTACGCCGTGTTGCGCTACCTCCTTCTTTAGCTAACGTTTCGGACAGCCGGTCAATGTCCGTCATCACACATCTGCGCTGATGATGGACACTGTAACGCTGTCCGAAACGTTGGTTAAAGAAGGAGGTAGCGCAACAAGGCATAACACCCCAAAAACAAATAATGATATTTTTCAAAGCTTAAAACATAGCTTTACTAGATAAAATAACAATCTTCATAGAGTGATTTATATTTTGTTGTGGAAAGAATCGATACGTCTAAAATTTAATTTAAAAATGATATATTAGGTCCTTACATATTAAATTGGCGTTTTGCCGTACTGGCAACTTTGATCTCAAATATCTTCTCTTTGGTTAGGAATTCCAAATTCAAATTTATACAGCTATTTACTCATGTATTTGTGTTTCGAAATTTATAATTTATTTGTTTTTTCCTTAATTGTTTTTTTTCTTTGCGTCACTTAGTTTACAAAATGGAAAACTTGAAATATCGCGTTATTTACGAGTACGAGTTCCACCGTGGCACTAGTGCTGCAGAAACGGCTTGAAGGATTAATGATGTGTATGGCGACGGTGCCGCAAAAGAAAACACAGTGCGTTTTTGGTTCCAACGTTTTCGTTCTGGAAATTTCGACCTGCAGAACAAGCCCCGTGGACGGCCGGAGACCAAAGTTGATAATGAAGAATTGAAGACTATTGTGGAAGCGGATCCATCGCAAACCAAGTCCGAGTTAGCTGCAGGCTGCGGTGTTAGTGATAAAACTGTTTTAATCCACTTGAAGCAAATTGGGAAGGTGAAAAAGCTTGAAAGGTGGGTACCTCACGAATTGAGTGAAGCAAATCAACAAACGCGCGTTAGAACGCTAGACCACACACTGCACAATAGACGGCTACCAAATTAGAGGAGCTTCAATCGGAATGTCTAAGACATCCACCGTACTCTCCGGACCTTGCCCCAACAGATTACCATTTTTTTCGAAATTTGGATAACTTCTTGCAAGGGATAAAATTCAACTCCGATGGGGCAGTCCAAACCGCCTTCAAAGATTTTATTGATTCCCGGCCGAACTACCTATGAGATGGCAAAAGTGCATAGATAGTAATGGTACACTCTTTGATTAAATAAATATATTATATTTTAAAAAAATCGACTTTATGTTCCTCCCATACAAAACGCCAATTTCATAATATGTAAGGACCTAATATTTCCGAGGGTGACCGGACAACTCAGAATGAAACCAACTCAGAAGCACCTCAGAAAGGTCATTAAGAGTGTTGATAAAAATATTGGTTAAATAGGTTAAGTTAGGTTAGAGTTACCGGCTATTTTAAATTATTTTTCATAGCTTTTAATGACCGTTCTGAGGTGTTTCTGAGTTGGTTTCACTCTGAGTTGGCATGGAACCATTTCCGAGTGTGTCTGGTTACTCCCTCCAAAATGCAACACGTTATTTTTTTCATGTAAAAAGTCGCGTAAAACGCCCATAACGGTTGGTTACTAGAATTTTAAATCTGCGCGACAGAATTTTATTATTAACTAGCTGGTGCCGGCATGCGTTGCTATGCCATTTAATAAAGAAATTGTTTCTCCCTGAGTGTCCTTTCCCATTCGTCCCGTTCCCCTTCCGCCTCCCCTTCTTCTCCTGCGTCCTCTTCCCCTTTCGCGTTTCCACTCCGTCACCTCCACCTTCCCTCTCCCCACTCCAATCCCCCCCCCTTCCCCCGTCCCGCTAACCGCCCTCCCGAGTTCCCCTCCCCCCTCACACGTCCCCTTCCCCTCCCGCCTTCCACCTTCCCCGCCTTCCCTCTTCCCTTTCCCGCTCTCTCGTCCCGCCAACCCTCCTGGGCGTTCCATATATTCAATCCCAGTACATTCGGTTTTTAAACAGCCCGCGTGCCACCTTTTACAATTTTTATTCAAATTTCCATTTTTCATGTATATTAAATTTGGTACCTAACATAGGTACCTATTTAAAATATCTAAAATTCTTGATTCGATTCAAACTATTAGGGGAGTACCCACTTAAATAAATTTATCAACTTAAAGATTTCCAAAAACAGAATCCTGATTTAACAATCATTGTTTTGCAAAATGTCATTCTCAAACACGCAAACTGTCAAACGTGCGATAGACGTTAGGTTTTCTGAAATTATCCAATTTTCTCAATTTTTGTCTCCATAAGAACCATCCTCGTACTTCAAGGAATATTCTAAAAAAAGAATTAGCGAAATCGGTTCAGCTGCTCTCGAGATTTGCGCTTAGCAATTCATTCAGCGATTCATTTTTATATATCTTCTATCTATCTGTCTATCTATCTACCTATCTATCTTCTATCTTCTATATAAGTAAAAATGAATCGCCGAAATGTATGTACGCGCATAACTTTCGAACGAATGCACCAAATTGGATAATTCTTTTTTGTGTGTTCGTTATTGTCAGGACAAGGTTTGTATAAAACTTTTGGTGAGCTCTGGCGTTATGAAATTTGTATAAGAAAATTGCTATAGGTGGCACGCGAGCTGTTTGAAAACTGAATGTATGGAATGCGGGAGGGGGGACGGGGGAGGGGAATTTTGGAGGGGAACTCGGGAGAGGGGTTCGCTAGACAGGGGAAGAGGGGGAGTGGAGTGGGGAGAGGGAAGGTGGAGGAGACGGAGTGGGAACGCGAAAGGGGAAGGGGACGCAGGAGATGAAGGGGAGGCGGAGGGGGAACGAGACGAATGGGAAAGGACACGCAGGGAGAAACAATTTCTTTATTAAATGGCATAGCAACGCATGCTGTAATAAGATATTTTAGTTTCTTACTTTATTTTGGCCAGTCTACTGTGGAGCTGTTCCGGGCCGCAGTAAACAAAGTCCGCATAGCCAACATGATAGCCAACGTCCGTTGAACGGACAGGGCAGAAGAAGAAGAAGAAGACTTAATTTTGTAATGATTATTTTTTAACATGTATTGCGTTCTTTGTCACATATAATAATGTTTATCAGAATTTCAGACCATCTTGTCTTGCCTTAACCAAGCGTTAATCCAGTTTCCCCAGCAGCTGGTCTCCTGGGAGTGTTGTCTGATATGACTTAGAATATCCCAAGGAGATAAAGGAACCCGCCCTGGCAGGATTACATATATTATATTTATTAACTTCCCACAGACAGTCACAGTCCTGTGGGCGGGAACCTGAAAGTGGATCACCGCATTCAGAATATAGAGCAGCTGTTCACGAGAAACTTGCTTCCGAAATAATGACTTTGAACTTTCAACGCTTCAAACTTAATTATTGCTCGCTTTTTATTTATTTAAAAACTTTTTTTTTTGTTCCGACTTTCGTGGAAATGTTAAAGCTCTTTTTGTGAAGTAAAGTTGTTATTAACTACCGGATTTCATGTTTAACTTTAAACCTACAATCTTTTGAAGTGAAACTTCTTTAGCACCGTTGTGATTTAAAACTCGATGGAACAAAAAAGCGACCATAAAAAGAGACAAACACGTACATCTAAAGAATTAAGCCTAGTCCAGTAAATGAATGCTCCAAAAGGATGTGTAGAGTGCGTGAGCAGGGACCTAAGCAATTCTTTCAGGACTTGTTTAGGGTGCTTAGGGTGTGAACATACTAAAAGTCCTGACGTCTAGGTTGTGAGCTAGGGGGGGAGGGGGGGGGGGAGAAGGTCCCAATTTTCAGGTTTCCGCTTGTATCTCAAAAACGGTGCGTCACAGAGGAAAATTTTCTGAGAATAAGTAAAAGCTTATAAAATTATCTACAACTTTTATTCTATACGTAATTTTCTAAATCCCAGCCATTTTTGAATTACACGCTCCAGAAATGTAGATATTTTAGAAAAAAATCATTTTACCTCAAATTTTTCATCAAACATTCCTTCATATCGTATAAAATATTCATCACACAAAGAAGTTTATTTGAAATAAGTTGTAAAGAATTTAATTCCCTTTTAGAATATATATATACATATACAAATAAATCTCCAACCATTAAATATTTACAGCAATTTAAAGTTTTTTCGTAAAATGTCGTAATTTTCAGAAAAAGCTGTTTTAATCCTATTATCTACTCACCCACAGCTTTTGTTTTTTCGCCTAATAAATATGTGTGACCACACTTTAAAGCCAGTTATTAAATAAAGTAGACAAAAATCATATTACTTAAAAAAATTAAAATCGTGTTTTATAATGATAATGATAATTATATCATGATAATTTTATATTTCGTTACATCAAGCACATAAAAATATAAACCTCATTGTTATCACTGTTCTCAATAACATAATGTTACACTCTCATCCTCTTTGGACGTGAGGGTCTGGTAAGCGTTGTTCATCCATGGCATCTTCATCCTCAGTAGTTGATGGCTCTTGCTGAATAGGCTCTATGTTGTCTTCATCGTCGTCCTCGGCAACACTATTGAGGCATCTCCCTTGGCAGTGGAGGCACGCTGTAGAACAGGTCAGCATTGCTTTTCGGCATCCACATTTGCCAATTGCACAATCCTTGGTGCAGCGGTAAAATATCATATTCAGAAGGACCTCCGATGCTGGTGGATCTTCTATTGTAATTGGCAACAGGGTCTCTCCTTCATGATTCCACCCCCATACTTCAGGGGGCAGCTCAATCGGTGCACTGGGAATGCTGTTTAGCTGCGCTCTCGGTTGGAGGGAGGAAACTGATGTCAGGCTTCATATTTGCCCACTTATTAGGTCCCACATATTAGGTCCACTGACCTTGTGAACGACTGGAAGCGGTACTCTAAGGGAGCTCTGTCTTTTTGGCGTCGCATACCATCTAAGGAAACATTTATTTCCAGCCTCTTCAACCTCGTCGCGAGTAGAGGAGGGGTTGTAAAAGAACATTGCCGCTTGCTTGATGATTTCTGACTCCAAGTACAAATTTGAGAAGCCCACCTTGCTTCTCCTGAAAGTTGCAATGTTGTATCGCAGCCGATAAATAAATGTAATGTGTGTTCAAATCCACGTGCAGCATCTCTTGAGTGTACAGTGTCATTGTTTCGGTTTTCCCTCGTCCAGGTTTCAGAAGCAGAATATCTTGGGTGGGAGGAGTGGAAGCAATCAATAGGACAATGGGTTCACATCTTCACCAACGACAGTCACAGAATTGTGAGAGGATTGTTCCACAGCAGTCTTAACGACAAGGACATCGGCATCATCGGTGGCGTGAAGAGTCTGTGTCCCATTCTCCCGAAGCTTTGTCTGTAGGAGATGAAGTTAATTTTGTTGGTAGGATTGGATAAAAAAATCTCCCTGTTTAACAGGTGTTCCAAGTCAAATTGATGTCAGCTGATCTTCTCAGTCTGTATCATCGTATCTGTTCTTGTGATTTCGTACTGCTGGCTGGGTTTGAATACCCATCAAATACCGCAGTGCGAGTCATCCAGGATAGTGTTGGTTGACGTAGGTGATGTAACGATCACAAATTGTGGCAACGGAGGCATCTTTTTGCCAAATTACTCTGTTTAGTAGAAATCCTCCGTCCACAACTATGTTCATCTGAGGCAGTAGATCAGTTTTTTAGTAGGTTCGAATAAGCTGTACAGGACAGATTTAGTGGTCTTTCGCATCCCACTTTCATTGAACAGTGCCAAGAGAAATGTGGCCAACTTATACTCAAAGAATTTAATCAAATCCTCATCTGATCGTCTGCTTAGCAGTTTGCTTGATCGTTTGCTTATCCGCTGAAACAGCAATGTTGGGTCAACTGCAACCTTTTTTGAGCTGACAGAAGACATTGGGAATTGACATTATTTCACTGGTTTGTGGGAAGGGAGGATGTGCATCAAACCACTGACCGAGTTTGGAAATGTCTGCTGTATCTCTACTTCGGTGGGCTTGTCCGAGGTCCTTGTGCTGTTCACTTGACATGAAGAAGATTCCACAAAACTCTTCAGGGGAAGTGCAGATCTCATGAGTTGCGCTCATACCAACTAACCAATTGCTGACTACATTGTACGAAACATCTCTGGCTCCTGTTATGCCTCCTCGGCTATTGAATGATCGCATCAATGTGGTTTCAATGGTCATATCTGACCATACGTCTGACTAAAAACGATCAGAGCATCGCATAATCGTCGTTGCGCGTCGGTGTGTCAGTAATAAGATAAAAACAGCATTTTCTGAAAATGGCGACATTTTACGAAAAAACTTTAAATTGCTGTAAATATTTACTGGTTGGAGATTTATTTGTATATGTATATATATTCTAAAAGGAAATTAAATTCTTTACAACTTCTTTCAAATAAACTTCTTTGTGTGATGAATATTTTATACGATATGAAGGAATGTTGGATGAAAAATATGAGGTAAAATGATTTTTTTCGAAAATATCTACATTTCTGGAGCGTGTAATTCAAAAACGGCTGGGATTTAGAAAATTACGTATAGAATAAAAGTTGTAGATAATTTTATAAGCTTTTACTTTTTGTCACAAAATTTTCCTCTGTGACGCACCGTTTTTGAGATACAAGCGGAAACCTGAAAATTGGGACCTTCCCCCCCCCCCCCCTCCCTCCCCTAGCTCACCACCTAGACGTCAGGACTTTTAGTATGGTCACACCCTAAGTACCCTAAACAAGTCCTGAAAGAATCGCTTAGGTCCCTGCTCACGCACTCTACACCTCCTTCCTTGACTGGACTAGCCTGCGAGAGAATGAGATAGAATAATCGGTCTCCTCTATGTGCGGTGCTACGTAGCATATCGGTCTCCTCTTTGCGCGGTGCTTCGTAGTATATCGGTCTCCTCTTTGTGCGGTGCTTCGTGGTCTCCCCACTCTTGTGTACTTTAGTTTTCTGAAAATATCACTTCTACCGCGTGTGAACTGTACACACATTTTGAAGTGAAAACTTCTTTAGCACCATTTGATTGAAAATTGATTTGAAACTCGATGAAACGATAAGGCGACACTAAAAAAAGGTAAACACATACATGTATAGGATTTAGCCTGTGAGAGAATGAGATAGAATAATCGGTCTCCTCTTTGTGCGGTGCTTCGCGGCCTCCCCACTCTTGTTTGTTTTAGTTTTCTTCACTTTTACCGCGTGTGAACTGCACACAAATTTTGAAGTTAAAACTTCTTTAGCACCATTGTGATTTGAAACTCGATGAAACGAAAAAGCGACACTAAAAAGAGACAAACACGCTCATCTATAGGATATATGCTGCGAGAGAAGTAGATAGCAATAAAATGTTTATTTATTTCACGGGTACTTTGTTCCAATATAATACGATAAATTCACGGTCCCGCTGAAACCTTCTTTTGTCTAGTGGTATGAAGTGCCTAAGCTTAGAGGCCAGACATTCAGCGGACCAAGGATCAAATCCTACGAAATCAATATATTTTTTTTTGTTTAATCAATATCCAATCTTCAAATCACTCCAAAATGAACAGGCAAATAAAACACAAAAGAAAGCGACTTATAGCGACTCCGAAGAAGTACTAATAAGGTGACAAAATGTATAGGTGCACTGGAATTTGACGACAAAATATGGAAAAAATCATCCTCCGCATTGATAAAAAAAAGTGCTTTGTAGTCTCCTCACTCTCGTCTACTTTAGTTTTCTGAAGGTTTCGCTTACACCGCGCGTGAATGCGCACTAGTATTTTTTTTACATGTACATATTTTTTAAAAGTACTATCATTCCTTTTGATATATCTTACTTTGATTCTAAATAAACTTTAAATTAAAATACATAATAAGAGAAATACTCAGCAGAATTTAGAGCTAAACTTAAAACTCACCTTTTCAAACAGTCGTATCCATAAAGTTAAAAACATTTCACCTTCACCTTCACAGCCCGTGAAATTGTAAATAACAAAATTGGGTAAAAATGTTAGCAAATAAGAACCTGTAAGTTTTTTAAAGTCACAAAACTCTCCAGTCCTAAATTCTTCATTTTTTTTTAATATAAATGCATGCTTTTGCCACTAATCTTCTCAAAATTGTAATATCTCATACCTTTTTCCGTCCCAGAACTTCCTTTCACTAAAAACACCCTCCGCACAGCATTCCCAAAGATGACGTAGGCCATGAAGGATTTTTTTCCCTCAGGGCCTCTATGGTGGAGCTTAAGTAAAAAAGGCTATAAGAATGTAAAACAACACCGAAAAAACAAGAATCAATTAAAGTTTGGGTTAAGAGCGTTTAACCAGCCAGCGGACGAAAATCCACATTTCGTCGAAAGTTGTTCTTACGATCGTGCAGGGCGGTTACAATGAGAAAGATTAATTATTCTCCGTACCAGCTTTTTAAAATTATAACTCAATATCGAGTTTATTTCAATTCAAATTAGCTTTAATTTATACCTTCATCCAAAAATGCTGAAAGGCGTGATGATAAAACTATTAAAATAATGTACTTTTTGTAGTTATTTTTTGATTATAAGTATTTATCATTTTTCAATAATGTCTAAATTTAATAAGAATGTTAAAAAAATCTGAAATACATTAGTTTGTAAGTGCGCAAATAAATACACAAACGGACCAATTTTCGCCAAGAAACACATGTACGTACATATTTTTTAATGATTTTATTGAAACTAAAATTAAAATTCTAAAACATACTTTTGCTAGATAATGTATTGATTTATTTTACTGCATGGTTTTATTATTTGAAATGGGTGTGGTATAATTCAAAAACTTTTTTGAAAATTGAACAAATCTGCCAACTCGACTATTTTTACTAAAAATTAAAAATTTTTCTCAAAATTTATTACATACGAATGCTAGATAAAAGAACAATCTTTCGAAATCCATTTATAATTTTTTGTGGAAAAGAGTCAATACGTCTAAAAACTTTTTTGAAAATGACGTATTTCCGGTTTTCTCTGGTAATGCCCTCTTAATTGAGATTGTGAAATTTTGTAAAGTTCTGCGGAATATCGCTAGTGGGTGTCAGATAGTCGACACGTTCGCACAAGGGGAGAAGGTTATGTTGGTTATTTGTATAGGAATATGGAAAGTTTCGGGATTTCGTAGTAGTGCAGATACTCTGAGATAGAGTGGAAGATACTCTCAGTATCGCCCTGGTGTAAGACCACCATTTAGAATTGAAACGTTGCTTGAAATGGCATTAGCCGTAATTGATGACCAGATCTGAATAGCCAGGTACTTCCCCACCTTCCTCTTCCCTATCTCCTTCCCCTCCCCACTACCTTCAGCCTCACAACATAGTCTCACTGGCTTCAGACGGGGGCAGTTGGGACTCTTGTGCGGTATTCATATAAAAAAAACGGTGATATATGTGTTGATTGTGGCCAAGAGGAATGAATCCACATGATATAGGATGATAATGTTTTAATAGGAGTTATTGTTCCGTTGTTCCCAGGTCCTGCCAGGTCTTTACGTGGGCAATTACCGAGACTCTAAGGACGCTGCTCAGCTGGACAGATTCAAGATCACTCATATCCTGGCCATTCACGACGCGGCCAGGAGATTACATTCCGTAAGTGACTATTTGTTATTATTTTAAGTTCATTTAATAACTTACAACTTCTTCTAATAATACATTTTTCCTTCCTTCTTAAATTTGAAACGTTTGTTTTTTTTTTCTTTTTGTGTGGCACCGAAGATATGCGTGGTTTTAAAAAAATACGATCCAAATTTTTCCACCATTTATCTTGTTACTGCCGGGTAATCTTACAATCGTTTTCTTGTGAGCACTTGAGGTTCTGCAACCGGGCTGGGGAGGTTGGGGAGGATCGTACAAAAACAATCTAAGATCAGTAAAAAATTCGCAAATAATCATAATTATTTTATTTATTTTTTATTTATCATTGAAGAAGAAACACAAAAACCGAAAAAAGACAATTGTCGCAACTGGGACTCGAACCCAGACCTCTCGTCTAACCGGGACGTGCGCGTTAACCAATTTCGCTACTGCCACTTTCTGTCAAGGTTAGACGAGAGGTCTGGGTTCGAGTCCCAGTTGCGACAATTGTCTTTTTTCTGTTTTTCTGTGTCTTGTTCTCTTTCATATTTTCGTTTAGATCATTATTGTTATCTTCTTCTTCAATGATATATTAAATTGATGGGAATAACCTTCAAAAGTTATAAAAGATAGTTTTTCTTATAAAAAAATTTAATATTTTTTATTTATTTATCTATAAAAAAGTATATGTACATTGGTTTTTGGTTTGTTGGTTGGTCTCACTAGGATATACCTCTGTCGAGACAGGCGTAGTTTTAAAGTAGCTTTAATTCGACCACCATAACACGGGCATCAGCCTAGCATGGTGGTCGAAAAATCCTCAAATAATGTAACCATAATATTTATGCAATAAAGAAAAATTAAAAAAAAGTTTTTTTTAAGTTAGTTTTTCTTAAAAAACTACCTTCTTAAAAGTTTTTAAGATTATTTCCATTACCAAATGTCGATGACATTATATCATACTATGTAAGAACTGTGGCTCCCTTATAACGCAAAAGAGCTCCTCTTTTCTGCTCCTAATATGGTATAATAGGATGGGGTGGCGCCTATAAAACTCACACACAATCTCTTTACATTGCGCAAAAACTAATAATTAAAATAATATTAAAAAAATCATTTCTATATCCATCTGAACTCATATTCAAAGAATTTAAAGTCAGAAAATTAAATACTCTCTTCCTGTATCATTCAACCCTACAAGTTTACAAAGAGGATATCCTAAACAAAACCATACCTTTCAAAAACACAGTAAATCTCAGGTAAAAATACATGTTACCAATTCCCATTTGTAAAAAAACTTTGGGTCAACAAAACTACAAATACTTGGGAAAAAATTTCTTTAATAAATCACCAGAAAATATAAGATCCCTTAAGGACAGTTTCAAAAATTTCAAAACACAATTAAAAAAATATACTGAAAACCTTAACTAAAAAAAATAAATAATAAATAAAAAATAAAAAAAATATATACATATATACACATATGTTTCTCTTATTCTTTATATAAACTAAATTTCAAAAAAAAAATCAAAATAACCTAACAAATAATACTTCCTCCCGTACACACAAGCATCTGCTTATTATGGGAGAATATTTAAAAAAAAATGTATATTTGTATTTAATAATAGTATTAAGTTTTTTTAAATAATTTCATTATATTTGTGTATCTATTGTATGTACTGTACCAAAAAAATTAAAAAAAATTTCAATAAAAAAAAGGTATGCGTGACCATTGATGACCTTAAATATAATATTTTGCAAATATATGTATAAATATATCTCATATTCTTTATATTACAATAAAAAAAACTCATCTGAAATATTTCATAGTATCTGTTATGTTGGCAATAAAAAAACATTTTTCTTATTTAGGGTAGAAAATCTTCTCATACGTCTCACGAAATTACGTTACCATAAATCCTTATTCCATATTTTCGTATAATTCAACCAGATTATTGACTTACTTCAAGACCTACTACGCATAAATCTAAAACTCATTTCCCATGGATTTTTCCCGGAATTTACGACTTTTTCCCTTCTCAACCGAATTCGGAACTGAATTTACTTATTTTCTGGTAATATTTTTTTGGATTTTAATAAAAACATGTCTTATTATGTTATAATATTTAATATGAAAGCTACGAAGTAAAGGCGTGAGTTGTAATCTAAAAATAGAGAAAATATCGTGTTATTCTATTAAATTTTAGTGTTTTTTATGACCACAAAGTAATCATTTACACTTACAGGAACACCCACTTTTTTCCGGATTTTGTATGGTAGAACGTAATCTTATCTTACAGTTATATGAAAAATCGTGCGATTTTTCAGTCACACGGAAGAAACGTGCATTTTCGTTACAGGTACAGAGAAGAATTGTATATTTTTACTAAATCACATGGACGAAACGTGCGTAAACTTATTTCACTTTAAAATTGCACGAAATGCTAGTGCTCCACCCCCGTTAAGTCACCAAACTTAGCGAACCACTTGGGGTAAGCTATGACAGAGGTGTTGGTTATCGAATGAATGGTTCCCGGACGGCAAATTAATCGAAGAAAAATGCAATTTCGTTATAATTCAATAAGGGAGCTGTGTATTATTATTATGAATCACACAAAGGCATACGGTAATCGTTACAGGGAAAAAACGTGCAGTTTTCCATATTTTTAGATTCACAAATAAATCGCGATAATACTTTTGGCCGTGTAAATCTCACATCATATCTGACAAAGAAATTCTTTAGGAAGTTCTTTTTTCGTTTTATGTTAGAAGAACTCTCTTTTTATAACTTTTTCAATATAATATAGCATTGAAGAAGAAGATACCACTTATAATCTAAGCGGAAATGTGAAAGAGAACAGGACATAGAAAAAAATATACTTTTCCGTGTCTGTTCTTTCATCTTTCTCTTTCATATCTTCTTGATAGTTATCTTCTTAGTCGATGATAAGTTCTTTTTTGTCTACTGAAATATGATAGGACATTTTACTTAAAATACTATCGAGCATACTAGTATTGCATGCAGGTATTATTAGTAATTCAGTATGTAAAACACACGTAATGTAATTTTAATCAATTCCTGAAAAATTATTACCATTTATTCACAATTGCTATTAAACAAAGTACAAACATATTCTCTTACGATTATTATAAATTTGCCTTTTCAACGTATATTCATTGGCCACTAAATATTTTAATCGGCTGAGTTGTTTTCCCAACCAGCCCGTTTAAATATTCTACTGATGTTGAGTTGATATAATGTGTTCCAAAGCGATTATAATTTACCATTAATTCGGTTGGAAAGTTTAAACGGGAGTTCACCAACCCAAATATCGATTTTGTACCTAATACCGTTAAAATTATGGTTGCGTCGCGTCGCCTGGGACTATTTACGATTTCTGAAAATATATTATTGAAGTGAAAATTCTTTAGCAACTTTGTGATTTGAAACTCGTTGAAACGAAAAATAGTTTAAATTTAAATTTAGCCTACGAGGGAACGAGCTAGTATAATCAGTGTCCTCTTTGTGCAGTGCTTCGTAGTCTCCCCTCTCTTGTATACTTTAATTTTTTGAAGGTTTCACTTCTACCGCGTGTAAATTGCATTCACGTTAAAAATATATATGTATGTGCAGTGTTTTTATTTATTTTTTATTAGTCTTGATTTATCTCCCACCACGTAATAAAGGCCTTACTAATCACAAACATTTCCCAACCGTTAAACGGTGTTTTAGTTACACTTTGAATAAAGGCTATATAAGCTCAGATTGAAATTGAAATTGTTTTTAACCGTGCTCCGAAAGAGCTGGCAACGTTGCATTTGAGGTCAATTCGGACAGATTATTTATTAGTTTACTGTTACGAAAGTAATGTTTTTTAATAACATAAATGTCTTATACCTGAGTAGGTAAATATAAATTCTAGAAATCAGCGTTTATATTGCGCAAGCAATGAATCAAAAATGTCATTTTTTAAAGTTATTCTCTGGCAATTAATATTATATTTTTTTTTACATTAGCTCCACACAGGAGGACCTGAGGAAAATAAATCCCCTCAGGGCCTACATCATCTTTGGGGATGCTGTGTGGATTACACACACTAGATAAAAAGTGAAGCAACAGTTGTTTTCTTTCAGTTTTACTAAATAAAATGAACGTGGTTTCTAAATTTCGTATTTTCTACAACTTTTGGACAATTGGAGTAAAAATATACGAGTTTTTTTTTACTTTTTCACATTTGAATAAAAATATTTCATGTATGGAATTTAAAATACCTTGCAATATTTCGAAATTTAATAAGATATTTCAAGTTTATAGAGCAGATAAGCAACTCTCTTTGGATTTATAAACAACGTATATATCTTTCCATGAACTATTTTATATCATTTTCGTTATTTGTTTTTGGGGTGTTATGCCGGGTTGCGCTACCTCCTTCTTGGGCAGATCCGGCAGATCTACATCTACCGGATCTGCCCCGATGATGGACACTGCAACGATGTCCGAAACGTTGGCTAAAGAAGGAGCTAGCGCAACACGGCATAACACCCCAAAAACAAATAACGAAAATGATATAAAATAGTTCATGGAAAAATATATACTGTTATGGTATGCCACACAAACGACAGAGAATTCAAATTCCTAAAATCAGCGCGGCAGTTTCAACAACACCCCGCTCCCCCCTGCTTCCCTGCTTCCCTGCTTCCTACCTCCTCTCCCCTCTGCGCACCAACGCGCACCAACGCGCGCACACAGTCGAGAATTGCAAGCCGCCTTGGACGCACGTCGCGCTCCTTGGGCCGAACCGCCGAGTTCGCGGCTAAACTTCTGTCGATCGAATTGACCGCAATTACATCTGCGATGTTAATTGAAGTACATACGGGTTTTAGCGCTGGTATTCTGCCATGCCTGTGTGAACTTCGGGTCCTGTCCTAGACTCAGGGAAGTGCCCTGCTGAACCCGGAAGACGAAGGTCCCCGACCACCATGTAAGCTGCACAATTGATCCCTCTTTTGTTTGTGTCCGTAACGATAGACTGTAAACTCACGCGCAAAGCCATCACTCAGAGAGTTTAGTTTTTTAGAGATCATGAGGTATAAACACGATAGCTAGGTTTGTGTAATATGCATTTCTTGTATTGAATTGTACTGTAATGACCTATGTACTGTGTTTTGAATTTGCAATACATGAATCTATTTAACTCAATCCTGTTGTTAATCTGCCTCGGCAGGAGTATTTCCTAGAGTGCACTTCCCAGACGCCCGTGGAAGAGAGAGAGAATTCTGAAGCATTCGTGCGACCTGCCCCTGGAATAGAGGGTACTTTTGTCTCTGCTGTGAGCTGGCCTGGGACATGTTAGGGACCCATCATAACAACTGTCGCCATAGCGTGGGGCCTCGGAATTTTTTTTCTCTATCCCCGATCGCTTTGCGGAGTGCAACTTGTCGAAATCCTCCCTGTACAGGAATTGTTTTGTGAACATTAATTATACCTTGATATTCTACACCCAGTGTACAGTGAATTCTGTGAAAAAAACCACAGAAACCTATGTGTAAATTGGATCCATAACACAGATCTGATTGAAACCATGAATCACGCCGCAATTGTAAACACGGCCATTTTTAAGCAACTAAAAGACGCTAGCATTAAAACCGCGAATCTGACTGCGCACGCGTCACAAACAACGGGCGGCAATAGCTTCGCGCCAAACCAACGGTCCGATGTTCCACGCGGTAAATACCTATTCTCTGGATTGCGCGCGCAAATGCTTTTGTCCCGCGCCAAAAATTCCAACGAAGAACCCGTCGGAACAAAATAATTAACTGTTGCTATGCAGCGTTCATAATCAAATCACCTTTTTATGACTGAACCGGTTAGCAACGGAAATGATTATTATAAATTTGATTCTGGAACCCTAGTTATTTTGCGAATTCCTTAATAAAAAATTTCGGACTTACGTTTTTTTTGCTGTTTCTGCACAATATACCACTTGACCCACTTACGTCTGTTAAATTAGTACAATTTATATTTCACTAAATGGACAAAATAATGACTTTCCTTCCCCATTCTACATTATAGGTACCGCTTTTTTTCAGCATAAGTGTAAAGTGAATTGTGTTTTTTTCCCTACATAAAGAAAAGTGAAATAATAATAAAACCAATGATTGGTTCCATGAATAAATAAAATAATTTTAATGTGGTTGACGTAACAAATCCCATATTCAGTTATTTTCATCCGGAAGTTTGTTCTTATTCGCCAAAAGAGTGCCTTTTGTGAATTTTAGTGCCCTTCTCAGTGCAAAGTGATTTGTGAAAAATAAAAAAGCCGTTTTCTAAAGGTCAGTCCTGGCAAAATTTTTCAAAAAATAAATAAATACTTGTGAATTTCACAGTTTTCTCAAAAGTGGTCAGTGAAACACAGAAACCTTTACTACTAAGGTCTTTCCACGCAAAATTTTTTTTCTTGTGCCTTCCTTTGACAAAAATTCTGGTGTCATATATACCAAATTGTAGCATAAAATACAGTTTTCTATAACTATTTTAGAAGTGCCAACCAGTGATTACCAAGTGAAAAGTGCCTCACAAAATTAATTTTGCACTTACTAAAGGAAACCCCTGGCAAAATTTTTTTCACCACCCGGGAAACTCACAATGGAAAACAATCAAGCTATGGCACCATCCAATTTGGGCATCATTCCCAACGTGCATAACTTATCCAAAACTCACTTACAAACTGCTTTAAGGGATAGAGGACTCTCGCCACCAAGCAAATCTAAATCTACATTAAAGGCTTATGCACTTCTATTTAACAAAAAGTACATTAAGAGAATAAACCTCGCCCCCTCAAGCGAAAATAATTCACGCTCGGCTACGCAAGTTTTGGATAATCTTGTTCCTAACAAAGAACCTATGCCGCAAGTAATGGTAAAACAGGACATCGCACCCACCTTGACACAAGATAAAACTTACGATTTATCCTCTTGGAAAGTCAAATATAATGGCGTCTCCGATGTGCTGGATTTCATCGACCGTATCGAAGAAACGGCTACAATCAAAAATATCCCATTCGAGATTCTACGAAAAAACTTCATAGAACTCATCTCCCCAGAATTGATACCCTGGCACCGCATTCAAAAAACTAAATGCAAAGATTGGAATAAACTCAGATCTGCCCTAATCTCGAGCTTCGGAAAAACAGAAGCCCAGCACAGGATCAAATTATCTTTACTATCTATTAAACAGCTGGTAAATGAACCTGTAGCTACATTCATAGAAAGGGCTGAATCCATTAACATCAAGCTTTCACATCCCGTTTCGGAAGCTGAACTATTACCAGTCATAACTGATGGCCTTTTAAGCAAATACGAGAACATCATCACCTCGCAGAAAATTGCATCCCTGGTCCAGTTAAACGAAGTCTGTCTCCTTCTGGAATCGTACCAGGATAGGAAGAACATAAAGAATGTGTCAAATAATGTAGTTGTGCCAAGCCGTTCGTCTGGTTTAAAACCAGAATTCGACAACAAGAAAGTGTGCTCTTTTTGCAAAAAAGTAGGCCATCTGGCCACTACTTGTTTCAAGCAAGCGAGGTTTCTGGAATCCAAGGAACCCCGAACTTTCAAGAGGCATCACTCTAGGGACCGCTCTCCTCCACGCGACGAACTGCGCAACATTTTCAAGAAATCAAGGCACAACATGGAAAGGTTACAAAACCCAAGCGATGTCAGACCTCAGGTGGATTTCTCCAAGCCCCCACCAAATTTCTACATGAAGAGGCCAAAAAACTAAATAATAACCTCTCAGGCACCCATTCTGAACCAAGGTCTAAAGAATGGACTGATTGGTTAGCACACATTAAGTATTTTAACCAGACCTTAAATGTTTCTTCGGTTTGTTGCAAACAAGCTAAAGATGGGAGACCCTATGCTTCTTTCTCTGTTAACAATGTGACCTTTTCCGGATTACTTGATAGTGGGGCATCTATCAGCTGTCTTGGCAACAATGCTCACTTGCCTTTTGTTAACAGTGATTTTAGAATTTCGCCCCAATCGACACACCTGACAACTGCGGATAATGTTTCCCAACCGGTCATCGGTGCCCTTGCCCTGCCAATTAATTGTAACAATAAAATAGTTACAATCAATTTTCTAATAGTGCCCTCTATATCCCAGAATTTCATCCTTGGCGTTGACTTCTGGAAGGCATTCAATGTTGCTCCCCAAGTATTTAATACTCTTAGCGAAACCTCCACTGCCGCTCAAATTAGTGAGATCCGCACAATAATACCTCACGAAAATTTAAGCACGGACCAGGCTCTCCAACTAAAGGAAATGGTCAATAAATTCGAATCAATATCCTTCGAAAAATGTGGATTAGGTTTGACAAATTTGGTGGAACACCATATCAAAACCAATGGCCCACCCATCAAGCAACGTTATTACAACTTAGCCCCCCAAAAACTTAAACTTTTAGAAAACGAACTTGACGAAATGTTAAAAATGGGTGTGGTGGTTCCCAGCAGAAGTGCATGGACCAACCCAACTCTTTTAGTTTCTAAAAAAGACGGCTCTGCACGTTTCTGTCTCGACAGTAGACGTTTAAACTCTTGCACGGAAGCTGATGCGTATCCCTTACCTCACGTTCACGCAACCTTAGACAAGCTGCGTAACGCCAAGTTCATCTCTTCTGTCGATCTCAGCAAAGCGTTCTGGCAAATACCCTTGGACGCAGAATCGTGCGAAAAAACTGCTTTCGTTGTACCTGGTAGGGGAATGTTCCATTTTAAAAGATTACCCTTTGGTCTAAAAAACAGCCCCGCCGAGTTACAAAGACTGATGGACAAACTTTTCGGTCCTGAAGTCGATAATAGCCTGTTTTGTTACCTTGACGACCTCATCATCGTCAGCGATACCTTTGAAAAACACCTATTAATGCTGGAAAAAGTTTTCCAACAACTCAAGTTCGCTGGTTTAACCATCAACTTGAAGAAGTCCGAATTCTGTAAGTCCCGTCTACGTTATCTGGGATTCATTGTCGACGAAAAAGGTATAAGAACAGACCCCGCTAAGGTGGAAGCCATGGCAAATTTCCCCCGACCCAAAAACGCGAAGGAAGTCAAAGGTTTCCTTGGACTTGCAGGTTACTACAGGAGATTCATCAAAGACTTTTCCACTATTGCAGCCCCCTTAAATAAAATTACCGGCATTCGTAAAGGTGTCAGCAATTTCCGATGGTCTGTCGAAGCTGAAGAAGCGTTCACAACTTTAAAAAATGCCCTTCAAAAAGCTCCCGTTCTGAATTGCCCGGATTTTGCACTCTCTTTTACCCTCCACACGGATGCCTCCAATGTAGGAATCGGTGGAGTCCTTACTCAAGAATTCCCAGATGGCGAACACCCTGTAGCGTATTTTTCCCGTACACTAAACAAACACGAGAAAAACTACGGAATTACCGAAAAAGAGTTATTGGCTGTATTGGATTCTGTTCACCATTTCCGCGGTTACATAGACGGTAGCAAATTTACTGTAGTCACAGACCATAGTAGTTTGAAATGGTTGATCTCTTTAAGTAATCCCTCCGGTAGGCTCGCTCGCTGGTCCTCCCGTTTGTCTCAATACAATTTTGATGTTGTTCACCGTAAAGGCGCGGACAATATTGTTCCCGACGCCCTTTCAAGAATTGAACTAGCTTCATTAAATGTTGACACAATTGCCCCCCCTCCATCTACAAAAGATGAATGGTACTTGAAAATCTTCGAAGGTTGTAAAAATAACCAACAAAAGTTTCCTAATTTTATCATAAAAGAAGGACAACTATACCGTAATTGCAAGGTACCACTATCCATCCTCGAAGATTACTCGTGGAAACTTGTCGTTCCCCTCGAAGGTAGAGAACAAATAATCATTGACAATCATAGTGCTCCCGACTCCATACACCCAGGAAATTTCAAGACGTATAAAAAGATCGCCTTGAAGTATTACTGGCCTGGTCTCTTTAAGCAAATTCGCAATTACATCTCTAAATGTGAAACTTGTAAAGCTTATAAACATAGCACGGCAGCACCTGCCGGCCTAATGGGTAATCCCAAACGTGCCGACAGACCCCTACAATCATTGTCAATGGACCTCGTCGGACCTTTTCCTCGAAGTTATGCCGGACACATGCACATACTTAGTGTAGTGGATATTTTCACTAAATTCTGTTGGATCTTCCCTTTAAAAAGAGCCAACGCGTCCGCCATCATCAAACTCCTGGAAAAACACATTTTTATACCTTACGGAACACCCAGAACCATAATAGTTGATAACGGAAAACAATTTATTGCCCAAGAATTCAAAGATTTTCTTGCCAAATACGGAATCAAGGACATTTACTATAATACCTTGTATACTCCGCAAAATAACACTGTCGAACGTTACAACCAGACAATCAACACAGCTCTGGCTATTCTAGTTGATAAAGATCAACGTACTTGGTGTAAAAACCTAGATAAAATTCAGGCTGCTATGAACAACACTGTTAACCTGGCCACTGGTTACACACCTTTCTTCTTAAAACATGGTATGGAACAAGTTGTTCACGGTTCTCTACATAGGGACACAAACTTTCCTACGTCAATTGCCGCCACAAGCAACCCTACCGCGGACTATGCCCATCGTCTGGAAGAACTGTCGGCCATCTACAGTGAAGTCACTGATGCTTTACTCCTGGCTCATCAAAAGAGTGCGGACAGATACAACCTACGTAGGAAACATGTCACCTTCAATACAGGAGACATAGTTTGGAGAAAGAACAACACACTTTCCCAAGGAGCCATGTATTTCTCTGCCAAGCTGGCACCACGTTTCGTGAAGGCCAAAGTTCTAAGAAAGATATCAGATCTAGTGTACTCTTTGTCTGACTCCTCTGGAAAACACATTGGTAATTACCATATTAAGGATATTGCAAAGACTGGAAGTGAGGAGTCAAGTAAAACTGCCCCCACTATCTCAGCAAACTCAAAATGATCCAGTGTGCATCACCACAACCTTTTTGTAAGCACATCAAGTCTTACAATGACCGGCGTGTAAAGTGTCAATTACATGTCCACCCTTTCGTTGATGAAACGAATATTGTTAAAAAAGAATCATTTTTGTAAATTTATGTACACTCCACGGTGTAGTTTGCCCCGTTCATGTTCGTGAATTGGCAACCACCGCAATTTTTGTTTCACACGTTTTTTTATTTTTTTTTTTTTTTCTCACCTGTTCCAAAATTGATCACTTTAGAGCAGAGACACCCCTCGAGTCACAGTGTTTGGGAAGTCATGAACCCAAATCATTGCCTCTCAACCCCTCACACTACGCAACGTTCATGCCATGGCACGCTTTGCTATGTAATGCAATATTGTAATTTTCACCATTTTGTTTGTTGTTTTTTCATCATATCGGAAGGAATCTCTTCAAAATTTTTTTTCTTTTTATGTTCTGTAAGTACTGGAGCGTCGTTCTAAAATCGGATTTGGTAAACTCCAAAGCGTTAAATCACGACCCAGGACTAGTAAACCATCTCAACATGCTCCATATTTTACTCATAGTGGTAAAAATAAGTGGTTACTCACATAATCACATTCCTTGTGTATAGTAGTTTTCAATTTTTCTCAAATGTTAAAAAATTGATGGCGTCCTACCCGAGCTTTTTGCTAACAAATTGGATTTTGACACGTCCATTTTGAAATCATATGTATATAAATAAAGGAAAAGCCTTTAAATTGGTCTTTCCACCCTTATACAAATCCTCATGGGCTCGTTTCAACTAAAGTACGTAAAACCAAATACCCGGTCTTTTGTTGTTATGAGAAGTCCTCGACTTGCCCCTCTTCACAACATGTATGTCTTGTATTACATGCCTCAACCCTGACGGAAAAGGTTAATAAAACCTAACGGCAGCCCTGATTTCCGTACATAAATAACCGCAGTTTAACGAAAATCATCAATGTTTTGTTTGATCATCGTTTTGCAAACATAGGCATTCAACTCTTGTTTCGCCATTTAACCAAGTATTTGCAACCTAAATTGCACATAACCTGGTATGTTGTAACTGCACAAAGGGTATGTAAAACCACAATTGGTCCCTTTTGTTTGTCCCCACTGAAGTTGCTACAATAGACAGTATGTAAAACCATATAGGCCTGTCTTTGTTTAAACAGAAATGTACTCTGTCACCACCCCGCCTTTATAACATACGAAGTGACATTAAATTGTTTACCTCCTTGTTTTTCTATCGTACGCCCTGGGCTACGGAGTTAGTTAATCTAACAAATCTTCATATACTGTGTTAAAACAAGCATTGTTAACGTTTATTGTGTTGTATTTAAACGTAACCCTGTTACATTATAGGAGGGATCCTTAAAATACCTGCCACAATACGAGAAGTTCGTCATAATCACTTTTGCTCATAGCTAAATGTTATTGAGTTGGTCGTGTGACATATTTGTCATGAGTACCGTTTTGTACATTCTATTTTAGTCGTGTGACATATTTGTCATGAGTACCACCCTTTTTGTATAACCTGTTCTGGTCGTGCGTCATTTATTTGCCGTGAGTACTGCTTTTATGTATAATTGTGTATAAACTCTGTACACTATACGTGGAGACGTTAAAACACTTACCGTGATTCGTGCGAACGACATAATATCGGCTTTGCCATCTTCTTTAAGTTGCATTGTATAAACTCTTTGACTTCTGTCTATAATTGAGTTACATCTTGTATGTACTTACATATTTTGTACACTATACGTGGAGACGTTAAAACACTTACCATGAGTCGTGCGAACGAAATAATATCAAACCTTTTGTGTGAGATCTACGAAATGTAGTCCACAACCCTTTGTTGTCATTCAACGCCGATGCCCGTGGACTTCCTGTTTTTTTACTTCTTTGCAAAAGGAAAGAAGCCCAGGAATATCTACTATCCCAAAAGGACTAGTTTTCAGCTTCACTGTCAATTATGGGGCATAGTGCTGTGGGGAGTTAATCGATTGAGCACAAAACCACCTAACTCGTTGTCTGGAGAACGAATAAGAAAATCCCCAGGTTTGTGAAATTGGAGCAAGGGTCTGTCTTTTCTCACAATCATGTAGAAGTTTTAAAAAACGACCCCTAATCTTTTGCCCAATACACGCGAAAGATTAGCCTCTTTGTTATAATGTGTATTCAAATTCCTCCTCACCCTTTGTGATAAATGTAAAGAGTCCGGAAATCTGCTGGTTGATTATGTTTCATTTTCACATAGAGTTTGAATTGGAAATTAGTCCAGTCTCTAGCACATTTCGTAACTCGTCTCCCTTCTCCCCTCCTCCCCCCATTCCCCCTTGTTCTCAGACTTATGTTATGAAGTGAAAAATCTGTCGTTGACCATATTTCGCCCTCACTTGGAGTTCGAATAGGTAACTGTCCGGTTATCTACAGGTTTTCCCCCTCAATCTCTGCATATGTCTCACCATTTTTTTTTTCTCTTTCTCAATTCTACGAAACACATTCATGAATGTTGGATATGTACGATATGCACTTGGCGTACCGTCTGTCTCCTTTTGACAACCTTTATTCATGAATTGGTTTCCCTTTGCCGTGACTAGTTCACGATTCTTTGTCTTGTTCTTTGAAATTCTACGAAAATGTTACCATCTTATGTTAACATAGGCCATAGAGGGCCGGTTGTTTTTTAACCAAGACATATTGTCACTCGGCAAGCGCCAAGTCATCCTGGAAAAGGAAAATGTTCATGTAATCACAATTTAGTTAGGAACATCTCTCTTCGTCACTCTCTGGGTCGGTGGTTAAAATTTCGTTTATTTCATTATCTGGACACATTTTGTTTCTCTCCAAACCTTTTCTTCATTGGTCCCTAGGCAGGTAAACTTCAAGAATTTTGCTCTAATAATAATTTCTCCCGGATTTAAAAAGAAGCCCAGGCGGATGTCATCACCAACAGCCAAGCTGAGCTTCACTTCCTGACAGCACGCGCTGTGGTTACAAGGTCCCTCCTGCTGCCATTTTCTACGCATTTGTTCCTGAGAGCACAGACCATACCGCTCACATGTATGTTGTCTTGTCGTGCCACAGCAAGCTGAGTTGTCCCACTATACATTATGACACTCTAAACTACCTTTTGGGCACGCTAGCTCCTAGGTTTGTTCTTACTCTTGCTATCAATGCCAACCTTGCCGTCTCTTGCTCTGTCATGCAGTGACGCATATATCGTCATGTGTAAACCATCATTACCTTGACCCACCAGTATTCGCTGAATGCGTACCAATACAAGTTATCTTGAGCTACATTATGCTTCAATAACCATTATATACGATCCGTGTTTACCATAATAACACTTAGGATTCGTACTAGCATGTCTGCAGATACTGGATTCTTCTCTTCAATGACCTCTGTAACCATAGTCGCGGCACAGCAACCACAGTCTCCACTTCGTGAACTTCGACGTCTTTGACCAAACCAAGTGTTTTCTAAGGCCTAAGTGTACTCCTGAGTGTTATCTCAAATGGGTCTGATTACAGTGATAATGTAATCCTTAGAATCTGTGAAACCACGTCCTTTTCTTCGAAATCCTCCGAAACCAAACAAATCCACGCTTCGCAAACTTAGCTCCCTGACCAATGAAACCTTAGAATCTCTTCTCTTGTACAAATGTATTATTATTTTCAATTGCATAACCATGTGTATTGTCATTCTTTCAATTGCATAACCATGTGTATTGTCATTCTTTCAATTGCATAACCATGTGTATTATTATTTCAAATTGCATAACCATGTGTATTGTTATTTCTCAATTGCATAACCTTGTATGTTGTTTTACACCATGTACTTTTCCCAAGTTGTCTTTTCCAAACATTGTATGTACCCCATCCATTCCCTATAAACATTGTGACCTAAACCATAGCATAAACTGTATGTTCTAGCTAGGCAATCTCTCAAGCAACGAATCTCTCAAAAACCCCGATGGAAGCTTAAGAGGATTTTTTTTTCCTACAGCTCCATTGCCACGTCGCTTTTTTTCCAAGCGCGGGGGGAAGTGTTATGGTACGCCACACAAACGACAGAGAATTCAAATTCCTAAAATCAGCGCGGCAGTTTCAACAACACCCCGCTCCCCCCTGCTTCCCTGCTTCCCTGCTTCCTACCTCCTCTCCCCTCTGCGCACCAACGCGCACCAACGCGCGCACACAGTCGAGAATTGCAAGCCGCCTTGGACGCACGTCGCGCTCCTCGGGCCAAACCGCCGAGTTCGCGGCTAAACTTCTGTCGATCGAATTGAACGCAATTACATCTGCGATGTTAATTGAAGTACATACGGGTTTTAGCGCTGGTATTCTGCCATGCCTGTGTGAACTTCGGGTCCTGTTCTAGACTCGGGGAAGTGCCCTGCTGAACCCGGAAGACGAAGGTCCCCGACCACCATGTAAGCTGCACAATTGATCCCTCTTTTGTTTGTGTCCGTAACGATAGACTGTAAACTCACGCGCAAAGCCATCACTCAGAGAGTTTCGTTTTTTAGAAATCATGAGGTATAAACACGATAGCTAGGTTTGTGTAATATGCATTTCTTGTATTGAATTGTACTGTAATGACCTATGTACTGTGTTTTGAATTTGCAATACATGAATCTATTTAACTCAATCCTGTTGTTAATCTGCCTCGGCAGGAGTATTTCCTAGAGTGCACTTCCCAGACGCCCGTGGAAGAGAGAGAGAATTCTGAAGCATTCGTGCGACCTGCCCCTGGAATAGAGGGTATTTTTGTCTCTGCTGTGAGCTGGCCTGGGACATGTTAGGGACCCATCATAACAATACGTTGTTTATAAATCCAAAGTATACAAAAGATCTATGTCAAAAATATTCCGTTTCATCACCTCCAAAAAAAAACAAAGAGACAAACATAATCATAAAATAAATAACGTTATCATGATATCAGAGCACAGCAAATGGATAAGCTAAATATATCTAAGTGACCGAGATCGTACGTGACGTCATTGGTCTAATGTCATCTTCCTTTTTCCTTTTCAAACAAGACGTGTGAGAAGGAAGAGGACGAATGTCAATGACGTCCGTCCGAGCTCTCGCTGGAATTAGATTGCATCAAATCTTGACTGAAGGAATTATCGAAAAAGAACTGACTAGCATTTTAAAAATATTGTCGTAGAAGTTACTGAAAAAACCCTACCCAAGCTATGAAGTTGAACCGTAGAAGTCACTGAAAACCATCTATTCAAAATTCATTCCCTTCAGCACAGGATCTCCTAGTGAGGACTAAGAATATATTCTATATCTTTGTTATGTTGATATTTTATATATTTTCGTAAATGTCTAAAAAACCCACCTTCCCCCTCCCGTTATATAATATTCTTGCCCTCCCCATCAGCCTCCCAGCATACCGTAATTTGGAATGCCATAATCCCACTAGTTTTGGGGCAGTGGGATTCTTGTGCGGTATAAACTTTATTTAAAAAAAAAAACTAGTGTGCTTTATTTATTTATTTATATGACTGAAGTAAAACTTCTGCTCCATCTATATGATAGGATGAGAGAAAGAAAATATCCGCGCGTACTGCTCTCTCTTGCTCCTACAGTGTGATACAGACAATTGGCCTGCACTGTGTCTTAGATATACGAAACGTAACTGGCTACGAGAGAAAGAAAATGTGTGCTCGCACCTCTCTCTTTTGCCTCTGCAGTAAAATACGAAACGTAGCTCTCTCTCTCTTTCCATCTTCACCAACTTATATCTTCCTCTCAAATACCGTTCGCCTCGCTTTTCGTAACACTCTCGTCACGAATCGCCAGCTTACTCCCCAAGTCAAGCGTGCCTAAAGAAGTTTTACTTCAAAAAACGCCGGACACAAGCCGCCAGAGCATGGTAAAATTCAACCTAATTAAAATTGTATATGATTTTAGATTTTCACGGCCAAAAATTTTATGGTTATTTCCTTTTGGGGTATTATGCCGTGTTGCGCTACCTCCTCCTTTAGCCAACGTTTCGGAGAGCGTTACAGTGTCCATCATCAGGGCAGATGTCACATCTGATTATATGGTTATTTCTTTTTGGGGTATTATGCCGTGTTGCGCTACCTCCTCCTTTAGCTACATCTGCCCTGATGATGGACACTGTAACGCTGTCCGAAACGTTGGCTAAAGGAGGAGGTAGCGCAACACGGCATAATATCCCAAAAGGAAATAACCATATAATTAAAATTGTGTTTACGTAGTAAACTTCGTCAGGTAGGTACCTACTTATTAGACGTCCTTAATCGGATACCTCGTGGCAATAGTATTTTAGTTTCTTATTTTATTGCGAGGCAATCAAAATATTAATAACTTAATTGGATACTTTGTTGGGCTATTTCGACGAACAGATCGTTTTTCTTATTACGTTTTACGATGGATAAATAAAATAAGATTAATTTGTATTTTCTCGTTCGCGTAGAAAATAATTTGATTAGGGCGATCTATCACTGTCTGATAACCTGCCTGCCACAAACGAATTTCCGTGCGAGAATGTATTGTATTGGATATAAATGAATTTTATATTAAATAAATGAAACAATTTAACTTTGTTTGAACCACTTTTATATTTGAGTAAATCCGACCGGTTTCAGAACGACCGTTCCTTCTTCAGGGCAAATGTATACTGATTTGACAGTTTTAAAATATGGATGGGAACAATGTATTATTAGGGTAGGGTAGGGGTGGAGCCATTGCTAGGTATTAATTAAGAGTGGGTGGGTAGGGGAACATATCCATGATTGGGTTATAAGACAATATTTTTTGTTTGTTGATAAAAGATTCATTATTTTTAAGGGTTTTATTTTTATTTCCAAGGCTTCTAAGTTATCTAAACGTTTTCCTTTATGATTAATATGAAGAATATTTATCCCCGTATTTTTTTCAAAACTATGGTTTTTTTTCAATTATAAGGTTAGCGAACTCGGAAAAATTATTATTATTAAGACACCTTAAATGTTCTTTGATTCTGATTTAAAAATTACGAGTTGTTTTTCCAATATAAAATGAGAGACAATCATAACATTTGGGTTTACATATTCCAGAATTAGTCAATTTATGGTCTTTATCTTTAGCATTTCTCAAAAAATTACCGATATTATTTCTTGTATAAAAAGCTGGTTTAGTTTTAGAATGGAGATTTTTGCAGCATTGAACTGAAAAATTATTAATATACAAAATTTTACGCCATTTTTTAATCATTAATATTATTAGAATTGTATAGATATTTATTTTTTGAAATTTTGCAAAGTTTTTTTATTTAAGATGTTATCAATTAAACTTGGTATAATTGATAGAAATAATATTTAATATTGTTCCGAGGCACTGAAATAGGCCTAGGCAAATTAGAAATGCCTTCCATATAGTTTTGAATGGAATCTGAAGTCGACGTTGACTTGGTACTTTTTATTCTCTGTCTCTCTTACACTTTGCCAGTCGTCATATATCGCCAACCTATTTGGTTTTGGTGTACAAAACATATTGATCTAACGACTCCGAAGAAAAAAAAATACCAATAAGATGACCAAATGTAAAGGAATAGGTGCACTGGAATTCGAGTGCGGTGCTTCGTAGCCCGTCGGTCTCCTCTTTGTGCGGCGCTGCGCAGCCCTCTCAATCTTGTCTACTTTAGTTTTCTAAAGATTTTACTTCTACCGCGTGTGAATTACACACTCTGATTTTTTTAAAGTAAAACTCTTTACGCACGCTTGACTTGTGGAGTAAGCTGGCGAAAGCGTGACGAGAGCGTTACGAAAAGCAAGACGAACGCTTCGTATATTACTGTAGGGGCAAGTGAGAGAGGTGCGAACACACATTTTCTTTCTCTTTCTCTCATAGCCAGTTACCTTACACAGTGCAGGCCTATTGTCCATATCACACTGTAGGAGCAAGGGAGAGCAGTGCGCGCGCACATTTCTTTCTCTCTTCCTATCATATAGATGTAGCAGAAGTTTTACTTCAGTTGTGTGGTCTAAAGCACGCTCGTTTTTTTCTATGTTTTGAAGCACAAATTTAGGAATCCCACATCACCACTTCTACTTTAGTTTAATACTTTAGTTTTCTGAAGATTTCACTTCTACCGCTTGTGAATTACACACTCTGATTTTTTTCTATGTTTTGAAGCACAAATTTAGGAATCCCACATCACAGTTTTTAGGTCATGCAATGACATTCTCCGCTTAGATAAATACGAGTGTACGTACTTGCAAAGCTTTAACTTTAAACACTAGCACCATTTTTCACATTGAGTGGGCGACACGTCTAACAATTTTTTTTACAATTCTCTATCCTACAATAACGAGGTTTTAGCGTACATCCTTTTCATTCTTTTTCAAAAGCATTGATACATTGATAGGTCCATCTTTCTTTTGCTAAATCTAAGCAATTTATACGGGATTTTCCATTCTAAAATCGTTTTGCAAGGAAAAAATGTTCGCAAGTATCTCTTGTATGCCTTTCTCCTTAAATAAAATACTATTGTTTCGATTTGATATTATATTCATTGCCTATTTTGTTTTCGTAATTGTTTGAATAAATAGGTAATAATATTGTGAGTTTAAGAATTAATATTGCATACTTTTGAATGTAGCTATAACTTTGTGGTCCTCCATTATAGATAAATGAAACAATGTTACTTTGTTTGATATGTTCCCTTAACCACCCACTCTTCATTAATACCCAGCAATGGCTCCACCCCTAATACATTGTTCCCATCCACTATTTTATAACTGTCAAATCAGTATACGTTTGCCCTGAAGAAGGAACGGTCATCCCGAAACCCGTCGGCTTTACTCAAATATACAAGTGGTTCAAACAAAGTAACGTTGTTTCATTTATCATTTATTTAATTAATATTGTGTTTAATTCCTAATATTTTTATTGCTAAATAAAATAAAATATATCCCTAAGTAAATGCACCTTTGTATAAAACAGCATTAAGGCGGTACAAGTCTCTAATAATGAGGGTTTGCTCGGGGTTGAAATTTTAATTAATTACGACGAATTCGTAACTAAATTATTATTTGTTTCAGTTCAATACCCATGGATACAAGTAATTTATATTTAAGATTAATAAAAACAGTACCTCACCACTAAAATATGTTCCGTCAAACCGTTTTATATAACGGCTTATTTTCAGCTATAAAATTAGCGGTAGGCATTACGTTTTATTTTTCTAGATGATGAATTAATAACTTCCCGAGGTGTGCATTTAGAAACATCTGAGATTTTAGTAATACGTTTATCAGAATTAATTAAAATAAACCCAACGGAAAGATCACTTTTATAGGCCTGCAAGGGGAATTCATAATTGAATACGTGAATTCAACCGAGCCTCGCTGCCGAATATATTATATACACTCCTTCTTCACTTACGTAGGTAAGATTCTCACTTTATTTTAGAGTATTTGATCTGCAAATTCGACCATAGGTCAGTTCTATATACCTGGGCTGCGGGTAGCACATTTTTACACGCCTTTTTCGCATACTTCGTTAATTCCGATTCCGACTTTATTTTACGGTATTATGTTGTCTGGTGATAAGTATTCGATGTCTAATTTCTACTTTCACAGATGGCGATAGTTGCGCCCGTAGATACGCAATATGAATATGTTTTTTTTAATTTTTTTTATTTATTTCTATATATTACAGTATTTACCTATTTGTTAACATTTTTACATAATATATTTTGAAAACATTTTTACATAATATATTTTGTAAACATTTTTACATAATATATTTTGAAATTTAATTATGTTAGGTGTAAGGTAGGTTTGAGAAGGTGAAACTGTGGATGAATAAATAGTTTTGACCATAAGCAAACTCAAGTCTTTCAAGAAATGCCAACAAACACTTTTTTTCTTTAAAGAAAGACAATCATTCCCGGGTTACGAATAACCCAACAATTTTTGAAAATCTTCTACTACCACCACAGAAAGTTGAAAATGTTGCTTGTGTTGTGATGGGGGACTTAGCCAGCCGAGGAATCGAACACGAGACGCCCAGGTGGAATCCAAGCGCGATGCCCACTCAACCACTGACCAGTCATATTGTATCAGTTACTCAATCCGACATTGTATTTGTTTTGTTAGCCTTTCTTGGAAGGTTTGAGTTTGTTTATGGACAAAACTATTTATTCATATTCATATGGAGTATGTACGGGAGCAAACAATGAATTCATCTTAATATTTTAACGCATAACTTGCATAAAGAGTTAAAGCGCCACCAATAAAATAGCAGATCATGAATTCTTTTATTTATTTATTTATTTAATTTCAACGGTATACATTATTATTATTATTATTATTATTATTATTACATTTATTACATACAAGATATAACAATATAAAAGGAAGCTTTGACTGTCCAAATAGGAAGGTTTCCCGTTTTAGGACAGTCAAATTGGCAGGTTGCGTGTACATAATTTCACATTAATGGATTCAATAATAATTAACAATAATGGTACATATTGGGGGAGTGACTTAGATATTAGGTACAATATCAGATATAAGTTGTGTTATTATAGGTATACAGCAGTAATAAACAATAAGATCCAGGTAGGTACATGTAAAATATAAAATAAAATAAAAATATAACACATAAATGTAAGAAAGAAAAATAAAAGAAATATTTTTTTAGGAAAATACAAATTAGCAGTAATAAACAATAAGATCCAGGTAGGTACATGTAAAATATAATATATAAATGTAAGAAAGAAAAATAAAAAGATATTTTTTAGGAAATACAAAATACAAAATCGAAGAAATCAACTCAGACTACGTTTTTTAATAATTTTTCGGAATCTGTCCTACCTAAGTCTAATAACCATTTTGTAATTTTAGTACCGAAGGATGATAATTCACACAGTTTAAATTGAGAGGGGATTTTGTTGTATATTTTTGGTCCCAGGTATGAGAAAACTTTTTGGTAAGCCGCAGTATTGCTTGTTGGAATAGAAAGGTCGTTTCTGCTCTTACTTCTGGTTTGATGATTATGATCGACTGTTATCGTTTTGTTTTTATTTTTGTGGACGCAGATTGTTATTTTTTTTATGTAACACTGTCGAACATCAAGCACATTAAACTCCTTGAAGAGAGCGTCGCTCGAGTATCTGAAGGGTTTCTTCATAATGACGCGTAGAATGGATTTCTGTGCCTTCAGTAGCGGGTATAATATTGTTAATCCTGTTCCACCCCATCCAATGCAACCGTAGGTTATGACGGAGTTACAGAGCCCGTAGTATATTTTTTTAATGTCTTGAGTTTTTATAATTTCCCGCAATGCTATAAATATATAAATAAGCTTGCGCACTTTATTAGCTGTGTTTTCAATTTGTTGTTTCCATTTAAGGTGGTTATCCACTATTATACCTAAGTATTTAATAGATTTAACACATTCAAGGGTTTCGCATTTACAAGTATGGTTATTATTTCCAAGGCTACACTTAATATTATGTATTGTGAGGTGGTGAGGTGTTTTGGGTTGACCTGCAAGGGTAGCGCTAAATGTGAGATATTTTGTTTTTTGTATGTTTAGTGTAAGCAAATTACTGTCCAGCCACTGTTTTACTCTGTTTATACCTGTGTTCGCAAGGTGGTGTGTTTCTTTCCAATCATCTCCTTCAAACAAAATAACTGTATCGTCAGCGAACGTGATAATTTTGCCACCAATGTGTTGGTTACAAAGTTCGTTTATGTATATAATAAAGAGAAGGGGCCCAAGTGTACTTCCTTGTGGTACCCCAAAAGTGTATTTTAGTGAAGTGCTAATAGCCTCGTTAATTCTGGTTTGTTGAAATCTATTAGATATATAACTTTCTATCCATTGAAAAGCTTTTCCCTTTATTCCTATATTTCTAAGTCTCTGTAAAAGAATTTTATGAGATATTGTGTCAAATGCCTTGGCCAGGTCCAGGAAAAGGGCAATAGTTTTCTTGCCACGGTTCATATTCCCTGCAATAGTTTCAGTGAGACAAGCGATGGCATCATCCGTTCCCTTACCCGACCGAAAGCCGTATTGGTTTGGACTTAGAATGTTATGTTCCTCCACATATTCGTTTAACCTAGTTTTGAAAAGCTTTTCAATGACTTTGGATATCGCGCTTAAAAGTGATATTGGCCTATAGTTTTCTACAAGAGATTTAGGTCCACTTTTGTGAATTGGGACAATTATTGATTTTTTAAAGTGATCAGGAAATATTCCTGATGCAAAACTTAAGTTGTAAATATATGATAGCGGAGCAGAAATCTGATTTTTAATTTTTTTTAGTATTTGTGTATTTAGACTATCTGGACCCTTTGCATGTGTAGTATTAAGGCTGTTGATTATTTTTAAGACCTCTTCTACAGTAGTTGGTTTAATATCAAATGAAAAAGATTGTTCCTTTGTTTCAATTGTCGATGCTAAAGAGTCTTCCGTTTTCTGGGTTTCTAATAAATTTTTTTTTGCTAGATTTGACCCAACAGATGCAAAATATTGATTAGTATGACATGCAATTGATTGATTGTCAGTTATAATCAAATTTCCGGTATTTAATTCAGTTACAGATGTACTGGTATTTCTTTTACTTTTAGTTATGTCTCTGACAACATTCCACATGTTTTTGCTGGAATTATCCTTATCAAGTAAGAATTTATAATAACGCTCTTTACATTTGCGAATAACGGTTTTGCAGATATTACGGTATCGGTAATAGTTTTGCTGTTTAGTATCGTTCAATGGGTCTCGTTTAGCTATTTTATGAAGGTGATTTCTTTTGTGTATAGATTTAACAATGCCGTTGGTAATCCATGGGGTGAGATGTATTTTACTATATGGAATGCGTTTAGTTATTGTGTGTTTTGTTATGAATGTATTGATTTCATTAATAAAATAGTTTAGAGCATTGTTAACTTCAGTCTCTTTATAAACATATTCCCAATTTTTATTATTTAGATCATTTAATAAAGCCTCATAATCGATAATCTGTTTGTGATTAATTTTATGTTTTTTGGGTGTTGAGTTTGGGATACTGATTGCAGTGGTGTAATGATCAGTGATTGTATTATGTATTACAAATGCATTTGAATTTGTTATATTTCTGGTATGTATATGATCCAAACATGAGCTTGAGCTACCTTGTACCCTAGTTGGAGAATTAATATTGGAAATAAAGTTACTTTCAGCCATAGCACATAAGTAGTCGTCGGACTGCCTATGCAATACTTCTCCTATAGTATTTATATTCGTGTCCCCGATCAGTACATATTGTGCATAATCCTTAGTTTTTTTTAACTCACCAATAAGATTTTCCAGGAAATCTTGGATGTCATTGAACGATGGTGATCGGTAGATAGCTAGGATACCTAAATTCTCATTAATGTTGATTTTTAAACAATTACACTGATTTATGTTTATTTCTTGTACTAAGGAATTTAATGTGTTGTCGATATATACTACTACTCCGCTATTTTGGTTAATATGCGATGTAGTATGGTATTCGTTATAGCCTGAAATTTGTTTGGCTATGTATGAATCATTTAACCTGCATTCAGTGAGAATTAGTACATGGAACTTTACCATAGATTTTATTTCTTCCAAAAATATAAGAAAATCATCCAAGTTTCCCATCGTTCTAATATTTTGATGAACAATATTAATCCTATTTGATTCCCAATTAAATTGCATAATTTTGTTAGTGTTTTCAAAAATTATTTCAGTATTTGGCACTATGATACTATCGATTTCATGTTGAAGATCGTTTATTACCATTAGAATTCAAAAATTAATTGTTGTTTTCTGGGTTAAGTTTTATAACAGTATTTTATTATCATATAAATACTTGTAGTACGAAATATGTAGCGACAAAACTGTAAACAAAATGATGTAGTTAGGAAAAATAAATAATATCTGAGTAAGAAACAATATCTGAAATAAAATCCAGGAACTAAATAACGTATGTAAGTAGTGTGTGGCATTTTCTCTTTCAAAAGACTGTAGAAAGTAGTATAACTATGAAAAATAAGTAATATCTGGGTTATATAAAATATGTTGATTAGAGTTCTCTTTTGCCGAATTATTAGTAATATTACTAATAAATCAATTAATAATCTTATAATAAGTGTAGTTACCATTCTAGAGAGAATAGAGATTAAAATTAAACTTAAAATTAGAATTAAAATTATTCCAGTACAAATAGGAGTTATGTAAAATCCTAGGTGTTCATATAATATAGTGCTGTTATGTAATAGAGTATGAAATGGCGATATAAAGCGGTAGTGAGTAGTTTTATCACGATAATTAGAATAAAGAGCAGGTAGTCAGAGCTTCGGTATAGCTTGTTCTGAATCTATTAATATAGGTCGAGAAGAGTCATCTTTTTTCATGTAGATTAGACCTGATTTCGTCCAGACGTACCTATATTTACATTCAGTCGCACGTTGGCGAGCTAGATACCAAAGCCGTTTGCCTTTAGACGTGAGGAGTTCTGAGACGTATATGGGTGTAATGGGGCCAGACAATCCGATTGTTCCCGTGTTTAGTTTGTCCCCAATCTTTTCGCAAGACCTGTTATATTTTTTTATAGCATTAAGGAGCTCCTCTTTTAATGCTATTGAATTAAAATTAATTACCACTGACCTAGGTTTAACTGTTGGAGGAATATTTTTGTTTCTTTGTGATACTCTATATATATTATAAATATCATTTGTATTTAGTTGGCAGTCTACTGTTTTACTGGTGTTGAATATAATGTCTTTTAAGGTTTGTGATGTTTCCTCTTTGAATTCTGGAAGCCCTCGAAGTTCCAAACAAGTATTGTTAAGACGTCTGTTCCTGTTTTCTTGGTCAATCTCGATCGCTATTATTCTTTTTTCTAGGTCTTCATTTCGTTCTGTCAAGAGACAAATTTTTATTTCATTTTCATTATTTTTTCCGCATTCTTTTTCTAAATCCTCAAGTCTTGAATTTAAGGCTGAGTTTACTTGTTCATGTAGTTTTTCCAAGTTATTTATTCGATATTTTAAATCTTCTTGCTGTTGAGATATGCTTTGAATGGTTTTTAATATTTCATTATTTTGGAGCAGGATTGCATCGTATTTTTTTCCAACAGATTCAATAACTGAGTCTTTAAAATTCGCAATTTCAGTTAAAAAAAGTTCGATAGTCAGATTACTAGAGCCATCTGTGGTTGTTGGTGGTAAGTTCACACTGGCGTATGATGAGGCGGCAATTGTAGATTTTGGTGTTGATGATGGTTGTTTATTTGGTTTCTCGATAGATGTCGCTTCTAGATTTTTTCAGACGTATTTTTTTTTGAGTTTTTATGTGTTTTTGTGCAAAATTTGCAGCGCCACTGAAAAATCTTAGTTCCTCGTCGTGAGGTTTCTGCGATATCGGCACAAATGAAGTGGTAGTTTTCGTCGCAGATACAACATGAGATGAAGTCTGACGGGGTGTCAATGTTTTTTTTACAGATGGAGCACAGTGTATTCATTTTAAAGGTAGTTGATTTCCAAATTTCACACAAAAAGAGAAAACGACACAATGCTTGTTTCTTGAATGAGAGATGGCAGAGCCTTTGTGACGCTAAAAACGCCTTTGGGATAGGTTTTTTGTGTTTATATACTGATCGAGTCACTTTTGCACTGAGTTGTATTTTGTGGTACAAACACCAGAATAATGACGAGTATTCCGCCTTATCGAGATACTTTGTGGGATAAAAAATTCACTGTCCCAACGCGCACTCTCCTGATTAGACGAGTTAACCACTTTTTTAGTTTGATTTTCTAGTATTATGATTGTTAAAGTTTGATAAATTGAAGCAGCTGTCAAAATACGTCAACACTGATATAAAACTAATATTGAACCGAAATATTGATACATATACCATAAGAACTGATTACATGTCACAAAATGAAAAATAGCAATATAGAAATAAAAAAAAAAAAAATTGTTTAACAAATGATTGTGGCATTTGAATTAGAAATGACACCAGAGAGACAATTACGTACAAAAATCTATAGTACAAATAGAATTAATAATGACTAAAAAGATTTGATAGCATAGCCCTCTTGTACCTACTTTCCGTGCAGTTAAATAGATCTGCAATATCTGCATATCTATTAGTAACATCATGTAACCTAGGTAAAAGGGAGTGTTTAGTATACTCAGTCTTATTATTGTTACATTTAAACAGGATTTTAGATCGAGTAGTTCTCGTGGGAATATGAAATTCAATGAGCTTAGTTAAATCAGGACTGTCTATGCTACCATTTACAATTTTGAACATAAATATTAAGTCGGATATAATTCTTCGATCTGAGAGTTTTAATAAATTTAATTCTATCAGCAAGTAATTGTAGTTAATGTTTTCAATTGGAATACCGAGTTTAAAATTAATATGTCTTAGAAATTTATGTTGAATTTTTTCGATTGAATCTGAATGAATTTTAAAATGGGGGGACCAGATCGAGGAGTTATATTCGACTTGACTACGTACTAAGGATGTATAAAAAATTTTTAGTGTTGAAATATTCCTAAAACCTCTGGAATTTCGAAGAATGAAGCCAAGCATTTTCATTCCTTTATTACCGATTGTGTTTATATGGGATATAAAGTTTAATTTAGAGTCAAAAATTATGCCCAGGTCGTTAATTTCTTCGACAGAGGTAAGGGTAGAGTTATTAAGTACAAACGGATGAATAATTGGTTGACTTATTCTGTAAAATCTTATTGCATGACACTTATTTATGTTCAGAAAAAGTTTGTTAACAGAACACCAATTAATTAACTTGTGTAAATTATTCTGTAGACAGAGACAATCTTCAACAGTTTTAAATATTTTAAATATTTTCAAATCATCTGCAAAAAGCAACACATTTACATCTTTATCAAATATATCAACAATATCGTTTATAAACAGAAGAAACAAAATTGGGCCTAAATGAGACCCTTGTGGTACACCACTGGTAGCTATAAATTGATTGGAAAGGAACAAATTTATTTTAACAAGTAGTACTCTGTCAGATAGATAGCTTGCAAACCAGTCTAAAAGTTTTCCATCAATACCTAGCTTCCGTAACTTAGCCAGTAGAATTTTATGGCAAACTTTGTCGAAGGCCTTGATGAAATCCGTATAAATAGAATCGACTTGAGTTTCGTTAGCTAATGCGTTTGATATATAGTTTTCATATAACGAAAGATTTGTTAGAGTTGATCTGCCCGACAAAAATCCGTGTTGATTTGGAACAATGAGATGGTTAATACATGGGGAAATTTGATCAAGCAATAGTTTTTCAAAGAGTTTTGGGATTACAGATAGCTTACATATTGGTCTATAGTTAGTGATATCACTTAACCATGTATCACCTTAACCCTTGAAATGCCGACCTATGAATTCTTTTAAGTATCACCTTAATCCTTGAAATGCCGACCTCCCGCTTGTAGGGATAGAATGCCAATCGCCTGCCGTACGCCGTCCGGTACTATTTTTCTAAAACTTACCCGTTTTTTTGCAAAATGATGCTTTTGTAAATTGTACTGTCTTAAATACAATAAAACCAATAGAACTGCTAGTGAATCCACAACTTCGGCATACTAAGGGTACAAACGTCAGAAATCCTCGGTGCTTTTCCGCGACTTTTCATCCCGCGACAAAATATCCCCGACAAAATATCCTTCGACAAAATATCCCCCTACAAAATATCCCCGACAAAATTTCTTCCGACAAAATATCCTACGGACAAAACATCCCCCAACCAAATATCTACTAAAAACTAACCGAACCTAACCTTACATAACCTAACAAAAAAATTGGACAGAAAAAACAGATATCCCGTAAACACAATACATTACCTGCTAAATTTTTTATAAAAAAACTATCTTTTTATAACGTTTGAAGGTTATTCCCATCAATGTAATAATATATCATTGAAGAAGAAGATAACAATAATAATCTAAACGAAAATATGAAAGAGAACAGGACTCAGAAAAAATAATGGTCGCAACTGGGACTCGAGTGCAGAACCTCTCGTCTAACGGGACGTGCGCGTTTTACCAATTCCGCCATTGCCACCTTCTGTCAAACCGTCATATTTGTCAATCTCATATTTAATTTTTTTTAGAATTAAAAATATTCTCTTGAACTTTTCATATTATAGGCCTTTTTTATTGGAAACAATCATTCTCAGAAATGGTTTCTAATCTAGATAGCATTAGACGAGAGGTTATTGGTTCGAGTCGCAGTTGCATCCATTAACTTTTTTCTATTTTTCTGTTTCTTGTTCTCTTTCACATTTTCGTTTAAATTATTAATGTTATCTTCTTCAATGATACAATACATTATTGTTATCTGTATTATTTTTGTCCCATTTTTTTTAACAATAGTTTATTGTCTTTACAGGATGTCTGTATTATTTTGTTAGGATATTCTGTCGGAGGATATTTTGTCGGGGTTATTTTGTCGCGGGATGAAAACGCGCATTACCGGATTTTTCGGCACATTAAGGGTTAATGAATTCGTGGCGGGAGAGATGAGATCTCGGCACGTGTTTTGGAAATAATGATTAATGCCCTTCGCGTGCACCCTGAAATAATAATATTCTCTGGAGTGAATTTCTTATTCTATTCTATCTCTAGTTAAAGAAAAGCCCGACAATACATCTCGATAATACTTTTAGGAATATAATACGAAACTATAATAGTGTACCTACGTACAGGTTCTTTTTATTTTCTCTATTATGGCGGGAAAAGGCTGGGGGATTGTTTGCTCAGAATACTTTTATTTTTTATTTTTTTAATTTTTTTTTTTTTAATGATTTATTGTCTTCATTTCTTAGTAACAGTAGAGATAATGATATCCTCACTGGGATCTCCCGTGCTGAGGATTTCATTTACATATTATAATTTAATTATAAGAAATTGATATGAATTAGACATAACATATATCATGTAGTATTTTTTTTAAATAATTATAAAGTAAATAAGATAGTGGTTTTTTTTATAATTCAGATTACTAGATTTGGTTTTAGTCTGTATTTGATATCAGTATATTTTCTATTTCTGATCTCCCTATGAAAGTTCCCTTACGCTAACGGGAGATCTATTCATTTTTCGCTCCCTTCATGTGTGGATTTTTGTGACAATATAAGGGATAAAATGGTATAAAATAAAGAGATGTACAGTTCTTTAGCATGTAGCACATTTGTAAGAAGTTTTTTAATAAATGTTTTCTCAAAATTACTTTTTAAGGTCTGGTATGGTCGATCGATAAAACTCTATATCAATACGATATTGACCAAATTCGTCATCTATTGTCAGTTTACAATTTGGGAGGCCGTATGGATACCGCCGCCCGGGAACCATTTATCGGTTTACCGAACCATTTAACAAACCTCTGCCATAGGTCACCCCAAGTGGTTCGCTACGTTTGGTTACTTAGCAGGGGTGCCGGGGTTCATGGGGTGAGGTTTGTCTAGGTCTTAGCGGTGGTTGCGTCTGCCTACCTGGCAGGCTGGATCGGGAGAGAATGGTTGGGGGAGTCCCTTTGACTTCTACAGCCGTAAACTCTCGGAACATCGCCTTGCACAGCAGTGGGACGGAAGGATTCATACGTCCGTCACTCCTGGACACACTGACCCTCAGATTCCTACCCACTCCTCATACCCTTTTCCTTCCCAGAACTTCCCTTTTTTATTTTTTTTTTTTTAAAGAAAGACAAATATTCCCGGGTTACGAATAACCCAACAATGTTTGAAAATCTCCTACTACCACCACAGAAAGCCGAAAATGTTGCTTGTGTTGTAATGGAGGACTTAGCCAGCCGAGGAATCGAACACGCGACGCTCGGGTGGGACCCAAGCGCTATGCCCACTCAACCACCCCACCCACTCTCCTTACTAACCAACTAACTAACCATCACGCCGTTTTCCCGCAGGGGTAGGCAGAGAGGACGAACCGCCAAACAACTCTGTCTTGGAACACACTATTTGCCTCACTCACATTCATACCTCGTCTCATACATTCTATTCTATTATTCTGACTTTTGACATGGCCCGACTCAAGTATCTGATTCAATTGATCGTGCCATGTCTTCCTCGGGCGTCCCCGACTTCTTCTACCATTCACATTCGCGTCGTATATTCTTCTTACACTACTTTCTTCGTTCATTCGCTCTACATGCCCAAACCATCTGAGGGTCCCTTTCTTAACCTTTTCCACTCCGTAGGCCACACATTCTGGCCCAAACGATTTTGGTAGGCAGCTTCGTCGGCCAGAGGTTCTGGCCCGGCGCAGGTATAAGTTTAATCACCAATTTCTATCTTCCTAAGGACATTCTTCCAACTATTATTTCCGATAATTACAAAGAATTGTCGCAACAAATTGAATAAACCAACATTTCTACATTTAAATTTACCGTTAATTAGATATATTCATGTAAAAATAGATGCATCATTTTAACACACTAAATATTTGTTTTAATAGTCGGTCGTTATCCTACTTTTATGACGGTTCTCCGCAGTTACTCCCACTTTTTGTGACCATATTTTTTCGTTTTGTGGAACTATTGATGTTTATATTAGCAATTGAAAGTAAACGAATTACTAATTTACGTTTTCCAGAAATATAGTTAATTATAAGTAATAATATAGTTAATTATAAATATAGTTATTATTGTTAGTATAAGCTTTCCCTGACGAAGGAACGTTTGTTCTGAAACCGGTCGGATTTGCGCATCAAAAAAGTGGTTTATACAAAGTTAAATTATTATTATTATTATTATTTTTTTTTTTTTAAATAGTTAATTAACCGTCATGGAAAATAATGATAGTTTTACTTCGAAAAGATGGTGAAGAAGTCGGTAACGATCCAAGTGATACAGATGGTGGAAGTGACATTATCCCACCCAAAAGAAGGAGATGTGCTTATTTCAGTGAAGATAGTGATGTAAAAAATATTGTGATTCCGCAACAACCTTCAACATCCATCAAACCCACACCGTCAAGCTTTTTTGATTCAGCAAAAAAATGGAATTGAATGTCTACTAATACACCTAATACATCACAACAACAAATATTTTTTTATTGGAAATACCAATGAGCCATTTTCAATTTGTGGATAGGCTAATTATTCAGCTGGTTGGAAATTACAGAGAAAGTGTAAAAACAAGAAAAGGAAGTCATTCGGTAGACCCAGAACAGCGGTTAAATCATGTCAATCTGCATGCAATAACGCCTAATATATGCAGAAAAAGTATTACGGATTGCATCGTTTTCAATTTGGGAGGCGGGAATGGGTACCGCCGCCCCGGTAACCATTTATTGGACGACCTACACCTCTGCCACAGGTCACCCCAAGTGGTTCGCTACTTTTGGTGTGGCGTTTAGCAGAGGTGCCCGGGTTCATGGGGATGAGGTTTTTCTAGGACTTGGTGACAGACGCGTTTGCCCATCTACTGCGTGGCGCGTGGCGGGCTGAATCAGGAAAGACTGGTTGAGGGAGATCTTTTGATCTCTCCAGCCGGACTCTATCAAACCATTGCCTTACAGCGCAATGAGAGGGATGGATTCATGCATCGCCTCTCCTGGATATACTAACCGCCAGATTACTACTTTAAAAAAAATTGGTTAGTGGTTCTGATTATAATATATTATAATAAAACTACTATAAAACTTTTTTCCACTTAATTTCATTTTGACCGTAATCGGTTTCAGCTCGTTAAAGCCATCTTCAGACTGGTACAAATAATTCCTAGTCTACGGTTTATATACACAACATATTGGGGAGGGGGAGTGGGTGGTCTACAAGGATTTTAATCAATTATAATAATTATATTTGTTGCTAAGTGGTTTTAGACTATCGAATTACTAAATATTTTGGTAATTCCAGTAAGCTAATTACATTGGGTTTGCAGCTCACTTCAATGTTGATTAGGGAAAAACCTTAAAAGTAATATGAGTTATTAATGACCTAATTTTATTGTCAAATCGTTATATTTATGAAGTACCTATGGTATTTTTATTGCTTTTTGAAGGGATACATGTTTATATTGGAGTTGGAATGGTCTAAACTAATTACATATTTTAATATCAAAATTATTATAAAAATTACACTGGATACAAAAGCGGGGACTTAGCAAATGAATCTAATTGCTTTATCTTTACAAAGTTACTTTTTGAAGGGGTACATGTTTACATTGGATAGGAATGGTCTAAATTAAATACTTATTTTAATTTCGAAATTATTATGAAAATTACAGTGGATACAAATGGTTCTGATTATGATACGAGTAGAGAAGGGGGGCAAATAAAACGAACAATATAACACTGTAAAAGTTGTGGAAACAAACTTGCACCTCGTGTGGGAGAATGCTTCGAAAAATAACATACCCTAAAAAACTATAAGTCATGGTGACTCAGTAAAAATAAGTAAGAAATTTATTGTAACATTGGACCGAATCGTTAGTTTTTTGTAATTAGATAAATGTGCACAAACGTGACAGTGTTATATTATGTATAATATGTACAGTACTCTAACTTGTAAACACCGTGTAGAATATTTGCCAAACTTGTTATCTATTTTATGTGTTGTGGGCTGGTCTATCTTTTGTTTCCTGAAAGAGGGTCTAAACCTAAAGTAACGTAACCAATGCAAAATAAGAAACCATCCACTACCCATAAAACCTAAGCCAATCAGGTCCAGGTACTCACTGGTTAGCCGCTGTGCGGTACAGGACAATTAGAAAGGAACTTCTCCAAGGATTTACATTGGATTGTCCGTATATTTTACCCGTATTATACAAATTATTGCTATGCAATAAAAGATATTATGCAAATAAAACATATCGAAATCGAATGTATTATCTTTTAGTTACATAATGTGTGATTTAACAAGTATTTTATGCAAAATGTACCAAACAACTAATGGTCACACGAATTATCCGGTAGGGTGCCGCAAAAATAATGAACGGAAATTTTCATTTTAAACACAAAATATAACATACATTTTTGGTCGGAGTAGCTAAACGGTTTGGAGAAAAAATGGTCGGAGTGGAAAAGGTTAATCTTACTCATTATGCTTATTACATCAGCTTTACATTCTTTGCGGATATCCACATTTCTCACACGATCATACATCGTTTTACCCTAAAAAGACACTCCACACAGCATCCCCAAAGATGACATAAGACCCTGAAGAGAATTATTTTCCTCAGGGCCTCCTGTGTGGAGCCAATGTTAAAAAAAAAGTTATCAATATTTGCGATCACGGTCAACAATTGATAAGAGATATTCCGAGCATCTCCATAGAATATTGAGAAATTTTGGCCCGGACTCCATAGAAGTTAACTGTCAATATATGCATTTATTTGAATGATGTTGTTCTTTATGCAAAATTACTGGCTTAATTTATGAACGGAGTTCAACTAACGAAGCTTTTAGAATTGAAAGAAGTCATATGCGCGATCCATAGATTTAAATAATTCAACTAGAGAAACTTTGAGAAACTAGAGTGGTTAAAATATGTCTAGAAATTGTTACATAGTCAGTGCCCAAGAAATACAAAAAATGGTTGAAATATGACTAAAGACCTGATTAACTAATTAACTCCCGTTTTTTGTCAAAAAGTAACTGCGGACTGCCAATGCATATTTAGGTTAGTATTTTAATTAAACACTACTTACCAATTTATTAATATTTTTACGTAATTGCTTTTTACGTAATTTGAGTTCTCGTAATGTCAATTCACCGAAAATACCATCAGTGTTGGCGGCGTGTATTTCTTATTTATTCCCTGTCAATATCAGTTCTGCTGTCAACGTAAAATCATGCTAGGGACATCGATATAAAATCATCAGAAGTTACGCCTATCGCATATTGTAAAGTTATTGATTTCACCGTGATAGAGCTCCTGATGTGGCTGTGGACAGAATCGAAAGATGTCGATTATAAAAATAAATTATTCAAATAAAAGAATGGCCTAATCGGTGTGCTTAAATTATTTTCAATAGATTTAGTTTCGATTATTATGTTACTAGCTGAAGTCCCCGAAAATGTAGACAGTGACCTTCCTCTTGTTTTGAAGGTCACACGTGCAAAATTTCTTCAACCTTAGCAAAAAACTGTAGATTTGCATACAAATCAATTCCACACCGCCCGCTCGCTTGCCAGCTCGCTCGTCCACCACGTACAGATATTCTCCTTCATATATGATATATTTCAACCAATTTACACAAAACCTTGACAAATTATATACCTAAACTATCCTTACGAATCACTCTATCGATTGGAGAATACCGCATGAAAATCCGTTCAGTGGTCTTTGAGTTTATCGTGAATAGACAGACAGACGCGGCGGAGGACTTTAATTTATAATATGTAGAGATTATTCAATTTTGATGAATAGTGTACATGGATTGCCGACTTTTTTGAGGGCGAGATCGATTCAGACGGTTGTTGATGATTTTACCTCTTCCTCACATTTAATAAATGCTGGCGTCCCACAGGGATTGGTTCTGTCTCCGACTTTGTTTTTGTTGCTCATCAATGATCTTATGTTGTGTGCACCAATTAATTTTTACGCATACGGCAATACAGTTGAGAAAGACGATAAATTGCTTTTGGTCACCTTCGATACATCTATCAATATCTGTAGTAATCGGAGCTGTTAATTTGAAACATAAAATTCGATTATAAAAATTATTGAAATTTCATTGAATCATAAATTCTAATTTTAATACCAATTATGATTATGACAGATCGAGTTGGCTTTAATCTGGTGGAATCCACCGCAAAATCTCGAAAACTCCGTAAGGGTTATACGTATTAACGGGTTATCGGTAATCCCAAAAGGGTTATATTTTGCGGCGTACCAAAACTTGAAGTTTTTTTAGCGGAATTTTAGATACCCGACAACCAGGGAAAGATTTCGGAAAGGATAAAGTAATACTTTATGGAATACGATGCCAGGACTTTTCATCCCAGGCCATTTATCATGTCGACTGGAAAGTTTGACGTCTGAAATTTCTGAAAGTTGTGACGAATATTAATATTTTTTATCTTAACTAGATGTTGAGAAGGATTTTGAAATGGTTGGCAGTTTATTTAGAATAAAACCGTTGAATATTTTGCATTGAATATACGGGCATTAATAGACCTTAACATAGTTGAACTTAATCTAAATTAACCTAACCTAACATTATCTATGCCAACTTAACCTAACTAAGATTAGAAAATAGAAATAATGATTTATTAGTTAGTAATCTTAGAGCGAGATAGTAATACATTTTTATGTGAGTCCTAATTGCTCCCAACGGTCTGGAGCCTGTGAGACTATGGCTCACTGACCGGTTGAGAGGTTAGTAAGAAGGGGAAGCAGGCGGGAAAAAGAAACTGGCTATTCACTTCAGGTTACCCAACACGGCTAAAGCCATTTCAAGCAACTTTTCGATTCTGAATGTTGGTCTTTCACAAGGGCAACACTGAACTATCTAAAAAACTAACTATCTGAACTATCTAAAAAACTTTTAAAGAGAAAATATATACTATATGGAAAAAAATTACATTTTTACTCCATATAATGTCAAGAATCACTGGTTAAAGTAAGTCAAGTGCGTCATTAACGATGTGTATAACTATATATATTAACTAAGTATATTTTTACAAATGAATAAATTGTGAAATAACACGAATAATTCAAATTAAAAAATGCTTGTAAATAGCAAGCCGGGATTACAACCCGCAACCTCCGGATTCGTAGCCAAGGATCGTAACCTCTCATCCATTTAACCACGGAGGCCGTCTACATTCTTAGGATTGCATTTTTATTTGTTAAACAAGGGTAATCTATCCAATGTATCACCTACCTACTGAGCGACATATTTTTATTTATTCCAAGGAAATTGACTTTCGCTCACTTTTTTTTATTTAGTATGCCAATTTCCCTTCAAATTTGTCCAAAGAGATGAAACTTTAGACACAAGGTGTATTGGAGTGCTTGGAAAATATGTAACATACTCTGTAAAACATAAATAAAATTTAATAAGAATGTTTTGCTGTGTGTGTCAAGTGTCGGGAAATTTGAAAAGGATATTTACATTGGATTTACGAGCGCATTTCCTAAGAATAATTTGGTTCTGAATGGACATAATAAATTAAACAAAGATGTTCTTTTATGATTTGAAATTCTCTCAGCTTAGTATTTTGCTGGGTTATTTTCGGAGTGTTTTTGGGGTTGATAAATCCGTGATAACTTAACATTTCCCAGTACTAGACAGGTCTAATGTTCTGGGAAGCTTAAAACGTATCGAGTTCGCCTAATTACAGAGGCGATTGAACTTTATAAGCACCCGATTAACATTATTAGTGACCGGGAAGGCCGTGTTAACGAGAATTGATTATGACACGTAACACGATTAAATATACAACTTTCAAGCTATGTGCACATTGTACATTGCTCGGTGATGAACGAAAATAAGTTAATTACTAAAATAACAAAACTCCATTAAAAATATTATGGCTTCTTCTTCTTGTGCCTTGTCCGTTCAACGGACGTTGGCTATCATGTTGGCTATGCGGACTTTATTTACTGCGGCCCGGAACAGCTCCACGGTAGACTGGCCAAACCACTGTCTCAGGTTTTTCAGCCATGAGGTTCTCCTTCTTCCAGGGCCCCGTCTTCCGGCAATCTTTCCCTGCATTATGAGATGCAAGATCTCATACTTCTCTGGATGTCTCATCACGTGTCCAAGATATTGAAGTTTTCGGATTTTTATGGTTTTAATTACTTCCTTTTCTTTATTCATCCGAACCATAACATCTTCATTTGTGACTCTGTCCATCCAGCTATTTTAAGTATTCTTCTGTAGATCCAGATCTCGAATGCCTCAAGTCGCCTAATTAATTCTTCAGTAAGCGTCCATGCTTCCATTCCATAAAATAATATTGAAAATACGTAGCATCTGACCATTCGCATTCGTAATCCAAGGTTGAGATCATGACTGCAGAACATTTTTTTCATGCGGATAAAGGTTGCACGAGCTTGCTCAATGCGGCATTTGATTTCAACTGAAGGATCCCATTTATCATTTACATTGCAGCCCAAGTATACAATACTTTGTACCTTCTCCAGTTTTGTTCCAGCAATATAAAGATGTTCATCCAATGCGTTATTTTTGCTTATGAGCATGTATTTTGTTTTATTTATGTTCAGTTCTAGCCCAAAATTCTCACAAGTCTTCACTACTTGATTCAGCAAAAGTTGTAAATCCTCAATGTTACTTGTTAGAAGTACTGTATCATCTGCATAACGCAGGTTGTTCAGAATCTTCCCATTTATAACAAGTCCTTGAGTAGCCTCTTGCAGAGCTTCATTGAATATTTCTTCGGAGTATAAGTTGAAGAGCATTGGTGAAAGAATACAACCCTGTCGCACGCCTCTCTTTATTTCTACTTCGTCTGTTAGACATTGCTCTACTCTTACTGCTCCTTTCTGGTTCCAATAAAGATTACCTATTATCCTTATATCTTTATCGTCTATCCCGGAGGTTTTCAGAATTTGAATCATTTTGTCGTGTCTAACTCTATCAAATGCTTTAAGGAAGTCAATGAAGCATGCATGTACATTTGTATTCACATCTCTACATCTTTGGATTAGTACTTGAATACTAAATAACGCTTCTCGAGTACCCAACCCATTTCGAAAGCCAAATTGTGTGACACCTATCTTTTCTTCCACTTTGCGATATATGCGTCCATGTATAATTCGCAAAAATATCTTTAATAAGTGGCTCATTAAACTAATTGTCCGGTGGTCACTACATTTTCTTGCTTTTGCTTTCTTTGGGAGAGTAACAAAAGTGGATCGAAGCCAATCTAGTGGGATAATTCCTGTATTATATATGGAGTTAAAGAGACTGGTCAATACTAGGATGCCTTTATTTCCTATGAGTTTAAGGATTTCAGCCTGTATCCCATCTGGGCCCGCTGCTTTCCCAGTTTTAGAGAGACGAATTGCATGTTCTACCTCATTTGTTGTGATTGGTGGGCCTGTTGTAATATTTCCCATATCATATTCTGCGTTTCTATTATCATTGAAGAGTTCTGAGATGTAGTCTTTCCATCTTTTTAGTTTTTCGTTAATATCGGTTAGAAGTTTTCCATCTCGATCCTCCAGTTGCCCTATGTCGGTTTTACGATTTATTCCAGTCAATTCTTTGATTTTCTTGTGTACTTGGAAAATATCATGTTTATCATTGTGGGTTTCAATTATAGCACACTGTTGAATATGCCAATCAGCTTTTGCTTGCCTAATTTTACTACGAATTTCTGTGTGGATTCTTTTGTATTCTTCCACGTTTCGATTTTTGTATTTTTTTCTTACTTCCATGAGGTTTAGTATTTCGTCTGTCATCCATTTCTGTTTCTTTTGCGGCGTCTCTTCTTTGAATTTTTCCTTTGCAATCTCTGTGATGATTTTCTTTGATTAATTGCAGATGTATTCAATATTTTCAATATTTTCTTCCCTGTTGTATAGTTGAGTCTGGAGGTCGGCGAATTGTTTTTCCAATATTTGTGTTGCTTCTTTACACAGACTATTATTTTTAAGCTTGTTTTTATCTAATTTCAAAGCCCGTTCTTTTTTATCAATTTTCTTAAAACGCAACCTAAATTCAGCCAGGAGTAAATTATGATCTGATGGTACATCAGCACCCGGGTATGTTTTTGCAGACTTAATCGAGTTCTTGTATCTTTTGTTGATGGTAATATAGTCAATTTGATTTCGTACAATTCTCTGGACTGAGTCTGCTGGCGACTTCCATGTATATAAACGCCTTTCCGGTAATTTGAAGAATGTATTAGTAACTGCTAATAGAATTAAGAAAAAAGCAGAATTGGACAAACCGATCTCCTCTTTCATTCCTCGTACCGAGACCATGTTCCCCGACAACATCTTCTTCTTTACCTTTACCAATTTTAGCATTAAGATCGCCCATTATTATAGTTATTTCATGTTTTTTTGTGAAGGAAAGAACTTTCGTTAAATTTTCATAGAAGTTTTCCAATTCTTCTTCTTCACAATCACATGTAGGTGCGTATACTTGTATAATATTAGTATTTACTGTTGATGTTTGAATTTGTATCATAATGATCCTGTCTGAATGTGGAATGATATTCGTCACGGCACATGCTACTTTTTTTGTAACGATAATGCCAACTCCATATCGATTCCGGGATTTAGTGTCACCAGAGTAGTAGACAGTATAGTCGTCTACAGTACATTTTCCTGAATCTCTCCATCTCATCTCTCCTATACCAAGTATATTGATATTCAATCTTTGCATTTCTTTTATGGTGTTTTGAATTTTTCCTGGTTGGAGCATACTCCTCACATTCCATGTTCCTATTTTACTCATTTCTTCTTTTCTTTTTATCTTGATAGCAGCTGACCGGGAGATTCTTAGCACCCCTGCCCCATTTAAGGGGCGCCCGTACTCGGGGCCGTTGTATTTATCAGCCATTACCATGATTTTTCCTGGGAAGATATAATGAGGTAGTTTCCCGTTGCTTTCCTCATCGCAGTATTGCAACCGGTTAGATAAATACGTTATCATCGCTTGCAAAATGTTGATACCAAGCCGTACCGAAGTTACTCTTCTCCGCCTTGATTCAATACTGCCAGGTACTGCTGCCCTCTAGCAGTGGATTTCTCTTAGTCTGACTCCTCATCTGTGACCTGTCTGGCTTGGGAGGCCCTTCTGGTAGTTACACTACCGCCAGCATAGCTCTCAGAGTCCTTGGAATACTCAAGCCTCCTCACCCCGACAAGGTGGAGATCCCAACGAGGAGGAGGAGGAGAATATTATGGCATAAAAAAATATTAATATATTTTAGAAACAGTGGGATTCGAACTGGGGTTCTCCGAATGTCAATGCAGGTTTGGCGGGCGTTTTCACCACTGGGTCACATGCCGCCTAAAATACATGTTCACACAGGGACGTGCTTGACTTTACTGACGTTATTTGAAGTAAAAAATGTAAATTAAATTTTGGTGTCCGATGACATTTTTGACGTTTTTTTTGTGCAACTTAAAACTTAAAAAAATAGTAGGTACTGGACGGGGTTCGGGTCGTTGTTCGGGGTTGGGAGGTTACTCGGCTGAGTGACAAGTGATGCCGTGTGGAAGAAAGTTTTCTTGTTTTTGTTTTGAAAAAAAAAAACCTACTAAACTAGCGGCCACTAAGTTGACACGTGACCGCTATCGGTGGTTCCATGCCAACTCAGAATCAAGTCAACTCAACACCTCTTTGAAAAGTCATTAAAAGCTATGAAAAAAATAATATTAAAATAGCCTATAACCCTAACCTAACGTAACCTATTTAACCATGTTTTTTCATCACTTTTAGTGACTTTTCAATGGAGGTTCTGGGATAATTTACTTCTGAGTTATCCGGTAACCACTCTCGGTAGAAGCGTTCAAAAGAAATAGGCAGCTGTGCATTTAATGCTCGTCATTTTAACGAATTTTAGTTGTCCAGGGTTAAACTTCAGGTGGAAAAGTAGTAGTTTGTAGGTGGAAAATTTAGGTTTAAATACAGGAAAAAATTAAGGAAAACTACTTTTTAAAAACTAAGTTTTTTGGACGGTAATATAATTTAATTAAATGAAGACAATATTAGCGAAACTCAATTGAAAATCTGGAGACATAAAAATCAGAAAAGATATTGGCATTTCTGAGACTCGAACCCAGGAACTTCTGATTTTTCTGTCTCCAGATTTTCGATTGAGTTTCGATAATATTGTCTTCATTTATTTAAAAATTACAATTTAAGTTTGTCTAAGCCTTGGCGATGGATGCGTTTGCCAACGTAATGAGTGAGAATGGTTGAGGGATCCCTTTTGATTTCTAAAGCCAGACTATCTCGACCCATCGCCTTGCACCGCAGTGAGAGGAATTGATTCGTACGTTCGTCATTCCTGGACACATTGACTCCCAGTTTCCTATCCACCCCTCAAGCCTTTTTCTTTCCCAGACCATCCTCTTCTTCCTTTACCTAAAAAGACCCTCCACACAGCACCCCCAAAGATAACATAGGCCTCGAGGGAAATTGTTTTACTCAGTGTCACATATGTTGAGCTATTGTAAATAAAATATTTGAAAAAAAATTATATTTTACTAAAAGAGTAAAATGATTTTATATCAACTCTTCATTCATTATAAAAAGGTCACTCTTCGCCACTGCCTAGCAATGTGCAGAACAAAATTGTAAATTCAGTATTCCTTCGAAAAATAATAATAAAATATCATTTTATTCTAAAATTTCGGTGAATTTCCACAGGTAAAAGCTTGTTTCTTTAAAATGCCGATGAAGGGCGATAATTTTTATGGGTCACAAAAAATAGGAGAGCGGTTTGAAAGAATTTCTCATTAATAATTTCTGGAGGCAGTACCTCATTTAGCTTGCAAACAAAAGTACGGCCTTCGATGTCTTGCTTAAGGGTCGTAATGGAAAAGCTCTTAAAAATAATAAGTAGAGTGGAAGAATCCACCCCGGGATATCCAATTGATTTGACGAAAGCAAATTTTATCCAATTAGTCTTTCAGGAGGTAATCAGCGGAATCGGGAATCTCGTTATATATTTCCCAGACCCGAATTGTTTTTGTGATTAATTGTAGAAAACTCGATGTTAATTGCAATTATTTTTTTTTGTGAGTGAGGGATTTATGGAAGGGCGGTGTATTTTTTTAAAGTACATCGATAAGTAGGTTACGTAAATACCTACTATAACACAATTGTTGGTAAAAGGTTATTTATTTAAGAAAGTAAGTTCACAGATCACATAATATGGTAAAAATAGTCACAATGTATCAATTCACTAATTAACTGAGCAAAGGATCGGAGGGAACCTTGCCGTTAGGCTTTGGGAACAACAAAACTGACTGTGGTTCTACTTAGAGGGTCGTACTATAGGACGAAGCGCAACTAAGGCAGCAGTCGGGGGTCTGGTTGGTTCTTTACTTATGGTAGTAGAATACTCCTTAGAGGGTCGTGCCAGAGGACGAAGCGCAACTAAGAGAGCGTACTAGCCAAGAGCGAGCTGCAGACGAACTGACTAATTTAGGGCGCGCAGCCTGTTATATAGCCCATTCCTTGTTGCGGGGTGTGGTTTATGTAGCGGCTCGAGGGTGGGAGATGCGCAGAAGGCGTCGGCGCATCCTGGTTTGCTTAGGGGTGGGTGAGCAGGATGGCGCTGTACGGGGGAAAGAGATGGTGTAGTGGCAAGCGTAAAAACGGCGCGCTACACTACTTAATTTTTGGACCATATATTTTATTTAACATTTTTTGAAGTAAAACTTCTTCACGCACGCTCGACTTGGGAGGGTAAGCTGGTGAATGCGTTACGAAAAGTGGTGATGTGTTACGAAAAGTGGTGATGTGTTACGATATGTGTAATGTTACGAAAAGTGTGATGCGAACGATAATAGATGCGAACGGTGATCGATAGCGAGGCGACCGGTCGAGCCTTTACGCACGCTTGACTTGGGGAGTGATAAGGATAAGGATAAGGATGGTCACCCCAAGGTCGTAGGTCACCCCAAGGTCGTAGGGCACCCCAAGGTCGTAGGGAACCCCAAGGTCGTAGGTCACCCCAAGGTCGTAGGTCACCCCAAGGTCGTAGGTCACCCCAAGGTCGTAGGTCACCCCACGGTCGTAGATCACCCCATGGTCATACGTCACCCCAATGTCATATGTCACCCCAATGTCAATGTCATATGTTCTTTTAAAAGTTAGTGAAGTTTTTCTTCAGTCGTGTGGTCTAAAGCACACATTTTTTTATTATTTGAAACTAGCTATTTCCCGTCAATTTTCATAACGCCAGAGCTCACCAGTGTACACACCGAGGGCGTGCACTCAACAAATCGAATGAATAGCATAGGAAAAAAATTCATAACGCCAAAGCTCAATACCATATACAGAAACCATCGCGGGCATGCGCACATCAAATCCCCAAAGTTTTTTCGCAATCGGTTGAATGGTTTAGGAACGCATAAGGGACAAACAAAGAAACATTCATTTTTATATATGTATTAAGATGAGGAATTCTACAATTTGTTCAAATGAAAAATAGAGAAAACATACTTTCAGATATGCAGTAAGTAAGTGCGCTGACGTGCAACCAAGTTGTCACAAACACAATTTTGCAATTATCCTAGTTTGCTCATAAATTCACCCATTAATACGCCGTCAGGTGAGATATGTGACACAATTTTTTTTATATATTTTTTATTTATTCGCTTTCCAACAGAATACACCGCATTATAATAATTAGATTAATTTACATTTTCAAAATGTTTATAGCGATGATTCCAATTAAAGGTGAGTACACCTTTCATCTTAACATTCTTAGTATATTAATTGTTTTGGTGTTTAATTCGTTGAACTCCATTTAATTATTTTTTAAATTTAATTAAAATTAAAATTAATAATAACAAGTTATTATCAAGTACTGCAAGTATTTTAGTATGTATTTTTGTTATACACTTTGAAAATGACCTTGTAAGCCGAAACAGCTGTAACAAAAATACATACTAAAATACTTGCAGAACTTGATAACGTATTATTATTAAATTTAGCTTTAATTAAATTTAAAAAAATAATAATAATAAAATAAAATAAATAAATTTTTAGTGTGACTATAAGTTGTAATGCATAACAATCAATTAAATTACAAGTAGGTACATAAAACAAGGAAAATCAAAATCAAATTTTAGTAAATACATATATTACAAATATTAGTAAGTTTATGTACCCACATATATATGTATAGGCATATGTGAGACATATATGTGCATACATGCACATACATACACTAACACACATATACATTTATACACATATTATAGAGCCAATGCAGAAGTAGGTGAATGATTCAATAATTACAATACAGCTCTAAATGAGGAGATCATCAGATATCATCACCATCATCAGTATTTGCTCAACAACCCCTAGTGGGTCTTGGCCTCCTCAAGAGTCTTCCTCCACTCATCTCGGTTTTGTGCCAGCTCTCTCCAGTTTAGAAGCTCCAAGATAGATATTTAAGGACGTTATCGCTCCATCTTAATCTTGGTCTTCCCAGGCTCCTTCGCCCTATTGGTCTTGAGTTCAGCAGGGACTTTGGTGCTGGATGCTCGGTCATTATTTCCACATGACCCAGCCACCGAAGTCTTCCCAGTTTTATAAATTTGGCGACGTTTAGCTCCTTAAACAAAGTACACAGCTCATTGTTATAACGTCTGCGCTAAAATCCATTTTCTAGGACCGGTCCGAAGATGCGTCTCATAATTTTCCTTTCAAAATCGTCCAGTGCTCGCTCATTCCTCTTATTTAGTTGCGTACGTAAGTACTGGTCTGATAAATGAATGAATAGAACAAGATTCTGAAGCTATTGAGGTTCTTGAACGATTTGAGATTCTGGTGATAAAACCGAGCATTCTATTGGCCTCATTGACATATATAATTCATGGTTTCAGAATGACCATGCATCCTGTATAAGATTTATTGTCACCTAATCTAACCTATAAATAGGCTTTCAGATCCTAAACCATATCATCAACCAGTGGATCCTCTTTGTGTTAAGATGTAAGGTTATTCCTAGGGTCACTGTGCTTATCAAGAAATATTACCAGACACAGAAACCATGAGGCTATTTCTGCCAGCAAACAAATAAATGCTTTAATGTGATTTATTGCTTGCATAATGTATTGCGGTCTTGGGTCAGTGTATTTATGGTGCTGCCGCTGGGAGTTCCGTTGTGACCTCACTATATATCACAGACCGAACAGTTATAGAGCTCACTCTCTCTGTGGCGTAGTTATGGGGGTAGAGGGAGAGGTTGCAGTTGCTTCCAGTGGTATTCCCAAACTATGTAATATACTGAACTACCTACTTAGTCCACTTAAAAGCTCCCTTGTCGATTACAACCGGATATATTTACGGCGGACTTCATATTATTCGTAGATAACAACTGATAATATAAATTTGAGGTTACAACACTATCTACTATGAGATTTTTTTTATTTTATTTATAATGTATAAGTACAACAGCTGGGCAAACCGTACAGGACCCGCAGATACTTTAATAGTACACAACTGCTAACCGTGTACAAATCGCAGCGCCCCAAGATCTGGAGCCCCGAAGTACCCAAAAAAACCCTCCACTCGGTTCGTTTGATATATTCTCCTATTATATCACAACAAACGGATCGCAATCATAAGAGCACAGGCGTCGGAATGCTGTTCTTGTTCTACCGGTATTTCAATGGTCGATGCTCCGAGAAACTTGCGTCATTGATTCCAAACGCGCGTCCAACATTTTTTGTACATAGTTGTCATTTGTCACATGAGAAAGGGTCGCTTCTACAGCTCGTTTTTGAGTTTAAGTGCTCGGCTGTGGAGCGATTTTTCGGTCTCTGTGTTTCCTCCCCTCTACAACATGGGTCTCTTCAAGACCTCAGTTCACTCCTTCAATTCCACCAAAAATGTCACAAATATCCCCATAGATGACACAGTCCGAAAGAAAAATAATTTTTAAGGAGTTAATGTAAAAAAATAAAATTCCAAAGAATTATTTATTTATTTATAAATTACACGGTAACACATTAAAATATTTTCATATATATCATACATTACATATTACATTACCATACTAGGCGGCTGCCTGTTTCACGGTGACGAATGGAATTTAGTTACTTTGTGGTGTCTAGTGTAAACAAATGGATTAAATATATAAACATGTCGAAAATTGGAAAAATTATAGTAGAAAGTTTATAATGAAAATATTATTTTTAAGGAAACTAGAAAATAGAAAAGAAAAGAGAAAAGTTTTGCACAAGATTATAAGATCATATTCAAAAACATAATTCTTATTTATACTTTTATATGTGTGCATGCATGAATACATGTGCAAATACATGTACACATACGTACCCCCTGACATACATACATAGATACATTTACGTACACATACAAATTAACATACACATATATATATATATATATGTAGACAGTTGTTCTATCTGAGAACGAGATAAAATTAAGATAAAATTCACTTAGGCTACGTCCGCATAGCCAGGCGGCTTGCTTAGCGCCTAGAGCCTAGATAGGTAGTAGATAGCCGCTTAGCGTGTATCCAGGTAAACCAACGTGTTGGTTTTTAGGCACTAGGCGCTAAGCCAGCCACCTGCCTGTTCGTTCGTAGCCTTACGGATCAATAACATTTTTCTTATTTTTTATTACTGAAACTTATTATTTACATATATACTTAAATTAATGTAATAATCTGTTAAGTGTATGTTTGAGAATAGAAATAAAAAAAAAAAAAAAATAAATAAAAAAATAACAAAGACAAAATAGCAACTTTCCAATAATGGTGTACCACAATAATATTTATATCGAAAACTAAAACAATATCAGCCTTACTAAAAAACGTCGTGAATATTTTATTCAATTGATGGAACGACTGTGCATGTGAAAACCTTACTAATTAGAGCACATGAGGTTGGGAGAGGGTTATTTTGGTTCTTTTTAAGGGAATATTGAATGTTTCGGGATTTTTAGTAGACTGTTGTTGATTTGATTGTAGCCTAAAAGGAAGATTATAGATAGTTATTAATAATTTTGAAAATAAATTTATTTTCATTTTTGTCGTGATGTTAAATAAATTAATTAAACGCAAGTGAGCCGTTCCCAAACATTCAGATATACCCAACTAGCAAATTAAGTTAAGCAGTCAAATGTGCAAAATAAAATGTATGAAATCAATTATGAGTAAATAATGTAATCGGGCCTTGCCATCGATGTTTACGTATTTATTGACTCACTTGCTATTTGGGAACAGCTTACGTGCGTTGTGTGGAGTTGCTAAACGAAGCTTATTTAAAAAAAAAGCAAGAGGCGGGAAACTATTATGGCGCTTATAAATTTGCGGACATAAGCGCGAGCCGAGGCACGAATTGTGGGAAAGGAACAAAGCAAACTCGCGTGTGTATAGGCAGCCTAACATGCTTGATGCTGCTATCGAATTGGACCACTCGTAACTCGCAACTCCCGTGCAGGAAGCTTTAAAATAATGTGCATGGAATAGAGGCTTTTACGAAGACGAGGCCACATTTTTCACTTTGAATTGGATCGATCGTGATCGAAATGCGGTAGAAATTGGGACCGTGTATTTCGGGTTGGAAAACGGTTCCTTGTCCAAATCAGCGGGTCAAGCCCGTAGCTCTTGGCGCTGAAACATTACCCCATTACTTGAGACCATTTGACCTATTTCGCATCACGTTTTGGGAGTTCTTGGGCAGTGCTTCAACCACGTCAGCTTATTAGCTATATGATATTGTATGTCTACACTACACGGTTTATTTTACAGAATTGGAATGATTCATCACATTTCAAAGATTAAATTTAATTTTTGTGAGAGTCCTGCTCAGTTCTGTTATTATTTCATCGTAGGCTGTTTGTTTCATAGTACATGGATAGTAACAGAACTGGAATAGGACTTTCACAGAACTTAAATTTGATGAATTGTTCAAATTCTTATCCCGTCCTTAATGGTTTTTATTTAGTTTATTTACTTATTTATATAAAATACCAAAGATTTTTCAATGCCCTTTTCACTGGGATATTTCTGTAACGATAATAAAAATAATAATAATAATTGGCTAATTTATATAGCGCCGTTTTTGTGAAAAATCACCTCAAGGGCGCTGTACAAAGTATTTAAAGGAATTAATATTACTGGCTTACAACTAAGATTTACAATTATAACTAGTGACTTACATCTAAGACTTATAGCTAGTGACTTATTTTACTGGCTTATAATTAAGATTTAAAATTATAACTAGTGACTTACATCTAAGACTTTATAGCTGGTGACTTATGACTAAGACATATAAATGTTGACCTAAATCAAGTGACTTAATAATATAATATAATATAATATACCGGTGCATAGTCGGGAAACACGCCAAACGCGTGCCCAACATTTGTACACGGTTGACATTTGCCACATGAGAACGGGTCGTTTTTTCGACTCGTTCTTGTGTTCAACAGCTCGGCTGTGGAATGATTTGCCGGCCTCTGTGTTTCCTCCTTCCTAACATGGGTCTCTTTAAGACCAATGTTCATTCCTTCCTCTCCTCAAAAAGACCCTCCACACAGCATCCCAGATGACATAGGCTCTGTCCTCAGGGCCTCCTGTGTGGAGTTAACGTAAATATATATATATATATATATGTATATATAAATCTTTACAATTAGATTAAGATTAGCGCCAGAAGAAGAAAGAATAATATATAATATGTTCTGTAATGAGCGTATTTTTAAAACAAAAGTAAAGAAAAATTTTATGATACTCTCAGATAGGTATTTTTATTTAAGGGTATGAGAGCCCAAAAAGGTAGGTTTTTAATTTGGACCTAAATTCTGTTGGGCTTGTTATGCATCTAAGTTTTGGAGGGAGTTTATTCCAAGCCTTACGCCCAGACACAAATTTAGTATTTGACTTGCGTTTAGGTCACATTAGTTTGCCTATAGCTAATGAGGTTGCTGATCTAAGGGTTGACTGCCTCGGACCAGTATTTTCCGGGACACATAGTTCAGAGATGTAAGGTGGGGCCATATCATTGATCGATTTAAACACCATCCAGCACAACTTGTACTGGATTCTTTCAGGGCACTTGCACCAGTGAAGGTTACGAAGGTGTTCTGAAATGTGTGAATATTTAGAGACTCCGGGAATGAGCCGTGCCGCTGCATTAAACACGGATTGAAGTTTGACAGTTTGATATTTTGGAAGGCTGGCGTAGATGCCGTTACAGTAATCAACGATACAGGTGTAGCAGATACAAAAATAATTTTTAAAGGTAAAAGCATGCAATCTATCTAGCTAGGAACTAATATCGACCTAACAAGACATAACAAGCTATTGAGATTAAATACAGTAAAACATCATTACTTTTAATTGCTCTTTGTATGATTCTTGATAAGTTAATTGCAATGTTTGTGTAAGGAACTGTACTATAATAAATAGTATTTTAAAAATTAAATTAAATTAAACAGATTGCTTGTAACCCTGATGTTAGAATGAGGGTCAAGCTTTCAAATTATTGCGATTACTCAAAAACAAGTTTTTGGTAGTTGCCAACTCTAACCCCATGACATTGTCTCTGTCCCCTCACCGAATTCAAACTCATTAAAAAGAAACAAGGTCGCCCAGAAATTTGAATAATAGGTATTTTACCAAACTCTTGCTGTCACTGTCGCTGTCGCTGTTACCCCCCTCCCCGAATACTGAACGAAAGAAACAACCTCAGGTTGATAATGCTTACCGTCAAAATCGAGATTTTGCATTCCCCATTTTTCTCCTCCAAAATTGTACCGATTTTTAAGATTTTTTTTTATCAACTGTCTTGGAAGATCATATTTTATGTCTGTACATTTTCCTTTTTTGTCTAGTTTATATACTGAACGTCTGTTGATAGCGTACAAACCAGACAATTTGAACGGTTTTTGGAGGGTCCTAACTCCTATAAGAAGTAACTCATCAAAAAAGCAAAACGTACCGACACGCTAATGGTCGATATCTATGTTATACTAGTTAGTTCCCGGCATGCGTTGCAATGCCATATTCAAAGAAATATTTTTTTTCTCCCTGCATGTCCTTTCCCATACGTCCCCATTCCTCTCCCGCCTCCTCTGCCCTCCCTTGTTCCCCTTCCACCTTTCCCGCCCACCCTCTTCCCTTTCCCGCTTCCCGTCCAGCAAACATTCCGTTTTCAAACAGCTCGCGTGCCACCTGTTACAATTTTTTTATTCAAATTTTCATTTTTCGTATATTACGAGTTCAAATATTCATTTTTGTATTTTATAAGAACAATCAATCAAATTTGGTACCTAACAAATTCAACTGTCAAACGTGCTAAGTTAAAACAGTCGTCAAGTTTTCTGAAATTATTCAATTTTCTTTCCGTAAGAACCTTCTGCAAAGTATTAGAAAAATTGAAAAAAAGATGAATGAAATAGGTAAAGTCGTTCTGAAGTTATGGCGTGACCGAAGGAAACAGGGATTCATTTACATATATAGATTAAAAAATATATTTGTACTAGTTTCAAAATCTACACAGGAAATCGGGGAATATTAAAATAAAGGAAGATTGGAACAATGTTTTAAAGAGTGATGATACCGAAATATGTTCGAGTAACTTTGAAAATATCTTGTCACAACACATTAAAAATTCGACAACTGAAATAATAATACACATAAAATCAAAATGCAGATGCTTAAAACCTTGGATTACCAAAGGACTTATAATATCTACCAGAAACAAAGAGAAACTTTATAAAACAACTTTAAAAAATCCCCATGATGAAAAAGTGTATATTTTCTATAAAAAATATAAAAATAAATTAACATCTTATATTAAAAAAAGCAAGGAAGAATTTTTTAAAAATAACATATTATCTTCAGAAAATAACCATAAACAAATGTGGAAAACTGTGAATTTGGCCATAGACAATACAAAAAACACAAAACATTAAGTACATCGAACATGATAAAAAAATTATTGATGCCAATATACAGCCTAAACAATGTGCAAACATATTTAATTCCTTCTTTGCAAATGTTGGAAAAAATCTTGCGAAAAATATTCATAAGCCTTCTAACCCGGAAAAACAAAAAAATAAAAATTTACAGAAACGTAATATACTTTCAACATTTGAAATAACAACAGAATGTGAAATTTAAAAATAATAGAAAATATGAAAGGAGGTTCGTCTCCCGGTTTTGATTCTATTACGGCACACAGGTTAAAATCTATGAAATCTTACTTAATAAAACCCATCACTCATTTAATAAACTTGAGTTTAACGAAAGGAATATTTCCAATGAACTGCAAAAACACAATAATCTCACCTATTTACAAATCTGGTGATCCACACCAAGTAACGAATTATCGCCCAATTTGTCTAATTTCTAACATAGGAAAGATCTTTGAAAAAATAGTAAATAAACAATTGGTAAATTTCCTAGATAGTAATAAAATACTACACAAAAACCAGTTTGGTTTTATTAAATCACCCAGCACACAAGATGCCATTGCTAACGTAACTTCATACATTTACGAATCACTAGATAAAGGGAAAAAATGTGTGGGTATATTTATTGACCTCAGAAAGGCATTCGATAGCATATCCCATGAGATGCTATTAAAAAAATTAAATAATATTGGCATAAAAGCCAACGCGATTAAATGGATCACCAACTACTTAAGAAACCGCCCTCAAGTGGTAAAAATCAATCGTGTTAATAGTGATCAAGAGATTTCAAGCTTTGGAATCCCCCAAGGTACAGTGCTTGGACCAATCCTATTAACCATATATGTAAACGATATTTTTTTTCAACATCTACATGGTCAAATTACATCATACGCCGACGATACAGTATTAATAATAAGTGAAAAGACTTGAGAAAATGTAGAATTAAAGCCCACAGAAGACATCAATACGCTTAAGAATTTTTTCGACACTAATTAACTATCACTAAATAGTGAAAAGACGTTTGTAATTCCATTTGCAATCCATCCAAACGACGCTCCCAAAAATTTTAATATTGTCATACACGATAACACTAAAATTCACAGCCAAAGTTATTGCAAATCAAACTGTACAATATTAAAAACAACAAATAAAATTAAATATCTCGGAGTAATTATTGACAAAAATCTGAAATGGAAGGAACAAATATGTCAAGTAGTAAACAAAATCAGAAAATTAATATATATATTTTTAAGAATTAGAAATTTTCTGTCGATAAAAAATCTATATTTAATCTACTATGCCTTAGTTCAATCCACTTTACAATACGCTATTATTAGTTGGGGATCCGCGTATAAATATAACCTTCTTCCAATAGAAATTGTACAAAGGACAATTATTAAAATTATATTAAAAAAAATCCTTAGACTACCCAACAGAACGCCTGTTTGAAGAATTTCAAGTACCCACATTTAAAGATTTATATATTAAAAATTCATTAATTCAAATTATAAAAGAAAAAGATAAATATCCAATTTTAAATGAAAACAGAACTCGACTTACACATGTTTTTCTATGCCCAAAACTAAATACGTCTTTTGCACAGCATCATTACACTTACCAGGGAAGAACTTTTTTCAATCGTCTACCTGAAGAAATCAGAAGCATTAATGATAAAACCCGAATACTGCTCTCTGTCAAGAAACATTTCAAAAATATTCTTAAGAAAGTTTTCGATAACATTCTTTCTTTTTTTTTTAAATACACACTGTAATCAAAATAAATACTGCAGCTCAAATATATTTATGTACAATGAATTATTTAAGTAGTAACTAATGACATTAATGTACACTCCCCTTCCATACACAAGCACATGCTTTCAATGGAAGGGTAGTAAAAAAAAACCTATGATGTATAATTATCATGCAAATACCATGTAAAACATAATATAAAAAAAAAAAAAATGTGTTGACAAAACGCTGCCCGGTTTCCTTTTAATTTTTTTGAGAATATTCTATACCTTGTGTTGATATGTAGTTAATTGTACTCACGCTTTTACCGTTCTTGCGAGATTTATGTCTACCTATGTCTTGAGCTTGGGTAAAAATATGAACACTGTTGTTAGTCGGCATGGGTCTCTTTTGTTCGCCTCCTCACCTCAGTGGGTACAATTTAATGATTTTTGGGTAACAAAGATCTTTTATGTTTGTACGTGTTCCCAAGACAACTTTATCACAAGTTATTATTGTAGGTGTTTTTAATAAGCAGAGCTCCGCTTTCGAAATTCGTATCGCGTTCCTGAAAACTCGTGCATTTAATGATGTTAAAACCAGATTTCAAATCTACATGATATTGGGAACATTAATTAGTTTAATTTAGGAAGGTATAATATTGTAGTAGAGTTGTGATACATTATTTGGATCAGGGTATATATACGCGTAAAATAGGATTTGATTTTTATTTCCTGATGAAAAAAATCCCTCATGGCCTACGTCATCTTTGGGGATGCTGTGTGGAGGGTAGGTATGACGGGTGGGTAGAAATCTGGGGGTCAATGTGTTAAGGAGTGACGTAACGAATGATTCCATCTTTCCCTCTGCGGTGCAAGGTGATGGATCGAGAGAGGTCGTAAGGTCTCCCTCAACCATTCTTTCTCGATCGGGCCCGCCACGCAGTAGGTGGGCAAAAGCACCACTAAGACCTAGACAAACCTCTCCCCATGAACTCGGGTACCCCTGCTAAGTCATCAAAAAATCTGCGGAACCGTCGGCCGCACTGAAACTCTGCGTTCGAAAATTATCGCACGGTTGACTTCGGGTGAGTTCGTTGTTCGTGTGTCACCCGCCATAATCAGCTGAGTTCGCATCAGCCGGTTAAAATACTGCATCAGCTGGTTAAAATATGTAAGTGTTGATTATTGACAATTTTTTGTTCCAAGGAGTGGTAAACATATTTGATTGTTTTGTATCAATTCACTCCAATTATTGTATTTTTTATTTCATTTAATACGTTTAAAAAAAATGTTGTGATTGTAAACGCAATTAAAATTAAAATACTCAATTAATGAGGTCCTTCCTTTATAATTTAAGTGTTGTTGATTGACAAATTTTGGTTTCAAGAATTAGGTAAAATGTTTTGTTAATTTTCATAATAATTTTTGTTTGTTTTATAGCAGTAATATAAAAAAATATATATATTTTAACATACTTTAATTATTGTTATTTTTATTTCATTTGACACCGTCTGTATAACAGTAAAAATAACCCAATTAAATTAGAACAATAGATTTTTAACATTTCTAAAAAAAGTTTCGGTTTTGTTTTCGGTTTCGACTGAGACAGATGCCGAAGATTCGGTTTCGGTTTCGGTAGAAATTCCTGTTTCGGTCGGAAACTAGTTATTATCCTTGATGAATTTTAATAAAAAATATATTTTATGCTTTTTTTAATCGGCGGTTCATTATCTCTGCGCAAGTAGGTATACCGTATTTTACCTAAAACGACCGCATATTGTGTATAAGGTATAAGTATGCCGGGGGCCAACTGTCGGAAGACCAACTGTCAAGGGACCAACATGGAAACGTTTTTAGTTAAGACATTTATTTATTTATTTATTTATTTATTATTTAAACGCCCGTACATAGGGCTATTACATACATAATACAGGTGTATTGAACATTTACAAACATTATACATATATATATATAGAATAACATACAGTACATACATATGCATATTAGTACAACAAATATTTATCATTTTACAAACATATCAGTTACATAAATAACTAGTTATTTTTGCTTTGATGCAAGACGGTGAGGTTTTGAAAATATCGAAAAGGTCTGTATACGTATTGGCAGTTCGGTGAAAACGCACTAGCGGTGAATGATAGGAATAGTTAGTGCTATGATTGTCACTGTGGAAAAGGTGGTGGAGTCGAGTTGGTTTAACAGGGACACGAATATTTATAACACTTAACATTTGAGGGCAGTCTATGAGATTGTTCAGTAATTTAAAAAGTATAAGAATGTCATTAATAGTACGCCGGGTAGAAAGTAGTGGTAGGTTTAGATCAGACATTAATGCATTGTAGCGGATTTCAATTACAGGCTGTCTCAATTTGAATTGAACGTATCGAAGAAATTTTCTTTGAACTCTCTCCAAACGGTGTAAGTTATAGGTATAAATCGGAGACCATACAGGAGATGCATATTCCAGCTGCGATCTTACAAGAGAGCAGTAAAGTAGCTTAATTGACTCAATGTTTTGAAAAGTCCTTGTGTTACGTATTACAAAACCTAGAATTTGCATGGCCTTATTGGAAATTGTTTCACAGTGACGATCAAATGCAAGTTTCCGGTCAAAAATAACACCAAGGTCTTTGATAAATGGTACTAATGCAATTTCATTATTGTTAATTAAATACGATGTAGATATTGAATGAATATGAATATTTTTTGACATATGATAATAATACAATTATTTAAGCAAAATACATTTTATTACATAGAAATAACAATTAGTTAAATTAGTATGCGTAATTGTTTTTTCGTGAAACGGAAAAAATCTCCGAGCTCTTTTCTTTGTATTTGTAGGTCAACACAATTTTCAACTTGCCACATTATTTTCAACGGAGAGGAGAGTTCTGGGAAGGAAAAGGGTTTAAGGGGTGGGTGGGAATATGAGGTTCAGTGTATCCAGGTCATCCGCCTCCAAGACCAAGACAAACCTCACCCCATGGACCCGGGCACCCCTTCTAAATCACTAAACGTCTTATTATTGTCTCTCTACATCAGAGTAATCTAAATTATCTAGGTATCGTATTTGACCATAATCTTAGTTGGACACATCATATCAAACAAATCACAAATAAACTCCTCAAAACAATACACATTTTCCTAAACAAAAGAAACATACATAAATGAACACAATATATTTTGCACTTTGTCAATCAATAATAGAATATCGAATAATTGCTTGGGGAGGAACAACAAACGCGCTATCGATCAAATAGAAATCGCGCAGAAAACGATAAAACAAACTCCAACAAACACAAAATATCACTAAAGCCTCGATGACACACGGCGAGTTACAAGCTACTATCTCTAAATCGGCGAGTGAGATTGTCATGATGACACACAAAACTGTCCACTCGCTCAGAAGCGCAGGAAACTGAGGCCGCTGCTAGCACCAGTAACAAGAATAACGACGCCTGCGTGAACTAATTCTTCAGATGTTTTGACAGTCGAAATCAGCTGTTTATCGGAAGCCATGTTGGAATCGTAAATAAACCAATCACGAGCGAGCGGAGCAAGCGTGTAGGCGAGTAAAGTTGACGACCTTTCAACTTTTTTTCGTAGATTGTCAACAATCTGCTAGTTGCTGCTAGTTAGCAAGTGACACGATGACACTGGGCGAGTTTACTAACAGATAGTGAATTTCCCAGATAGTAGCTTGTAAACTAGCCGTGTGTCATCGAGGCTTAACGGACTAGTTAGACAAGCGTACAAAGAAAACATTAAAACTCCGACGGTAAACACTACCTTTGGACAAAGACAACATAAATACCATGCTATAAAAACATTCAACTTGATGAAACAAAAATTGAGGAATACAAAAATTGAGGAATAAAAAAACAGACACAAAATAAAATGGATAAAAGAACAAAAAAGACAATATTGCCAAAATTTTATACTTAACATAAAAGGACAAAACATATATACGCAACAAACACAATCAACATAAAACACGCAACACTCACAAACACACAAATCATAATATTTGCCGAATTTCATTTAATTTAATTTTTTTAATTTTACTTTAATTTTTAATCTTTATTTTTAGTTTAAATTTATCTAAATTTTAAGTGTTTTTTCGTCACCAATATTATAAATATTTTTTTTCAAAATGTATTATGTATGAATTCTTATATTATAAAATGGGCCCCTCAGCACGGGTAAACCACCCAGTGAAGCCAACATTACTGGATCATACTATGAAATGTAAAATCTATAATATAAAAATGAATCGCTAAATTTGTTGGTAAGCGCAAATCTCGAGAGCGGCTGAACCGATTTCGCTAATTCTTTTTTTAGAATATTCCTTGAAGTTCGAGGATGGTTCTTACGGAGAGAAAAATTAAGAAAATTGCGCAGAAAATTAGATAATAACAGAAAACATCGCACGTTTGACAGTTCGCATGTTAGAGAATGACATTTTGCAAAACAATGAATGATTGTTCAATCAGGATTCTATTTTTGAAAAGTTGAAAAATTTATTTAAAGTAGGTACTCCCCTAATAGTTGAATCGAATCAAGAATTTTAGATATTTTAAATAGGTACCTATGTTAGGTACCAAATTTTATATACATGAAAAATGGAAATTTGAATAAAAATTGTAAAAGGTGGCACGCGGGCTGTTTATAAACTGAATGTACTGGGATTGAATATATGGAATGCGGGAGGAGGGTTGGCGGTACGAGGGAGCGGGAAAGGGAAAAGGGAAGGCGGGGAAGGTGGAAGGGGAATGCGGGAAGGGAAGGGGACGTGTGAGGGGGGAGGGGAACTCGGGAGGGGGGTTCGCAGGACGGGGAAGGGGGGGGGGAGTGGAGTGGGGAGAGGGAAGGTGGAGGTGACGGAGTGGGAACGTGAGAGGGGAAGAGGACGCAGGAGAAGAAGGGGAGGCGGAAGGGGAACGGGACGAATGGGAAAGGACACCTGGGGAGAAACAATTTCTTTATTAAATGGCATAGCAACGCATAGCTAGTATTGTATAAAAATAAAAAATGGAAGATTGATCATCACAAAAAAACACCCACTAACTGTGAAAACTGCCACGACCTCCAATAGAGACAAATAGAAATAAAACACGAACCACAAAAACTGTTAAGCTTTAGCGAAAAAGAATACAAATCCTCGACCGATTTGTCATTCAACCCGCAGCACTCAAATTGGAAAACATTTCTTCAGTAAGATTATTTTGTGTTTCCTTTGAGGTATTTGTTTGACGAAATACACCCCCACCGCAATACGCAAAGCTTCGAAAATCAAATTTTGTTACTCGAGACCTTCAATCATTGAATTGGTGTATCGATAAAAAATGCGTAAAGTGATTGGAAGTCTTTTGAATAAAAATAATACTTTTTGTGGAAGTGATGTATGCGCTTTTTGAATAAAGCTTTAAGAGGGGATAACCACTGATAACCAGACAAAACCGGAAATATGTCATTTTTAAATAAAATTTTAGACGTATTTTAGACTTTTTTCCACGATAAAGTATAAATCGATTTCGAAAGATCGTTCTTTTATCTAATAAAGGTATATTTTAAATTTTGAGAAAAAATGTTTCTTTTTAGTACAGATTTAAATTTTCAAGCAATATTTTGTATTATACAACACACATTTCAAATTCAACAATCAATACGGATTCTGGCGGAACCGCTCGTGCAGTGATCTTCTCACGTATGTGACGCATGTTTGGGGGCGGTGCCTGGAACGTTTCGGTGAGACCCAAACGGTTGGATATTTTCAAGGCCTTTGACCGGGTTTGGCACCGAGGAGGGCTTGTCAACAAACTGTCTTCTTACGGACTTTCCGCATCCTTGTGTACGTGGATTGCCGACTTTTTGAGGGAGAGGTCGATTCAGGCGGTTGCTGACGGTTTCACCTCTTCCTCGCATTCGATAAATGCTGGCATTCCACAGGGATCGGTTCTGTCACCGACTTTGTTTCTGTTGCACATCAATGACCTCTTGTCATGTGCACCGGTGCATAGTCGGAAAACACAGCCCCAACATTTGTACACGGTTGACATTAGTCACATGAGAACGGGTCGTTTCTATGACTCGTTCTTGAGTTCAACGGCTCGGCTGTGGAACGATTTGCCGGCCTCTGTGTTTCCTCCCTCCTACAACATGGATCTCTTCAAGACCCGTGTTCACTCCTTCCTTTCCTCAAAAAGACCCTCCACACAGCATCTTCAAAGATGACATAGGCCCCGAGGGAAGTTATTTTCCTCAGGGCCTCCTGTGTGGTGTTAATGTAAAAAAAATACAATAAAACAAATCAATAAATTATCTAGGAAAGCTATTACAGAATTTTAATGCTTGTTCAAAAAAAATCTTTAAACAAAAATCCGAGAACGTGTTTTGTGACGAAAATACTTCAGTTTGACTATTTATTTACGGTCTTACAAACTAACATATATCAGCATTTTTTACATTTTTATTTTGCTTAGACGTTATTGAAAAATTATAAATACTTGTGATCAAAAAATAATTATAAAAAATAGCTAATTTTAATAGTTTAAATTATCACGCGTTTTAGCATTTTTTTAATGTAGGTATATACCAAAGCAAATTCTTATTGAAATAAAATCGATATTGAGTTAACGGTATTGAAATAATATTCCCAAAATGTCGCCTTACCTAAATTCATCTGCATTAGAGATGGATAAGTTCTGCATTTTTCCGGAGGCCTCCGAGACGTGCTTCCTTTTAAAAGTACTTAAGTTCTTGGAGCAGGTCCCGGGAGCCACTCCCGACTCGCGAATGGCCCGAGCGCGCAAAACAATTCGAACGCGCAACCTGCTACCTACTCGGTTCCACCCTATACTAGCCGGACCTCGGAGCCGGAGCTCGCAAGAGAACTCGAACGCACGACCTACTCCCGAATAGCTCGAATCGAGACGCTCCGGTTCCTCGGAGCCGGAGCCTGCACGCAAAAGAACTCGAATGCGTGACCTACTCCAACTCGCACATGTGGCTCGGAACGTGACTCACGGGTTTGACGAGTGCGAACTGCCACCGTGCCGAGTCGGGCCGCCACCCGACTACTGTGGCTCGGCCCGCCGAGTTCCGGCTACAAGTAATAATAATAATAATAATAATTGGATAATTTATAAAGCGCCGTTTTTGTGAAAAATCACCTCAAGGGCGCTGTACAATTTATTAGGAATGATTTTACTATTTACAAATGGATACAGAAACATACTTACCTGGCAGGTCACTTCCGATAAACACACTTTAATTATAAGTTTATGCTTGGAGAAGATACGGCTTTGCGCGCGGAGGACATTACAGTTAACACACTGGACATTGCGTGATTTTACATTATTTGCTACCTTCATCGCTGTTAGTACCTATTACATTTGTGAATAGATTAGTGGCAAAAGGCAAAAGTAGAGGTATTTATTTTAAAATACTGGAGAATTTAGGACTATTGGAGATTAGTGGCAAAAGTATAGTTGATATTTATTTTAAAATACTGGAGAATTTCGGAATCTTTAGGGCTGGAGAATGTTCATGAAATGACCTTCACAAACGCTTACATTTTTTTATTTTATTTTATTTTTTTTTTTCTACGTTTTTACAGGTTAGTTATTTACGGTGTCGCGGGCATTGAAAGTGAAGGTGAAAGATTTTGAGTTTATGGATACGACTGTCTGAAAAGGTGAGTTTTAAGTCTAGCTCTAAATTCCGCCGCGTCTGTGATCATTCTTAAGTCATGTGGCAGTCCGTTCCAGGCTTTAGGTCCTGACACTCCGAAAGCGCGCTCACCGAACTTAGTATCTGGTGTGCGCTTTGGTTCCTTTAACCTTCCGATAGCTGATGACGCTGCTGACCTCAGGGTTGACTGTCGATGATTGGAAATTTCTGGAAGTACTGTAACGGGTTCTTTGGGAGTAGTCGATTTGAAAAGGGAGTAGGAGTAGGAGCCGATTCAAGGAGAACTCGAGTTTAAGAGCCCACTCCAGCTGAAACTACACATCGCTAATCTGCATAGATCTCCAATTTAGATTCCACTATAAAATGTATGCCTCTTTATATTTATAAGCCACTATAGTGACTAGATCCTCACGGCTCTTAGAAGGTTTCGTGTCGTTGGTTCATTACGTTTTGCTGGTAGATACAATAATTAATGACAACACTTTCTCAGTAATAAACAAACCCCTTTGCTGAAATATTATCGCAATTATTTCAGAGTGTTATGAAGCAGAGCCTGTATATCGGTCACCCTTATATCAGTTTCATGTTGCGTATGTACGTACTCTTAAACCCGTATTTTATACCTCGCAATTAATTATGGTTCGTTTTCACACCCTATCGCCTTTTTTCACTTTATTTCCACACAGGTAACTACTCAACCACGGAGGCCGTGACATGCTTTGTTATCCGATAAAAAAGCCCTCTTTGACGTAAAACTTCTTTACGCATGCATGACTTGGGGAGTAAGCTGGTGAATGCGTGACAAGAGCGTTATGAAAAATGTGATTGGGCGAGGCGAACGGTTGGGCCTTTACGCACACTGGACTTGGGGAGTAAGCTGGTGAATGCGTGACGAGAGCGTTATGAAAAGTGTGATCGGGCGAGGCGAACGGAAGTTGAGAGGGAGATATAAGTTAGTGATGTTTTACTTCAGTCGTGTGGTCTAAAGCACACTCGTTTTTTTTTATGTCTATACCTCATAAAAGTCTCAACTGCTTTCGTCTGGAGCAAGTGAGACTATGGCACCCGTAATTGGGGTAATTTGTGAAGCTGAAGGTAGTGTGGAGGTGAAAGAGATGGGGTAGAAGAAGTACCTGGCTATTCAGATCTGGTCCCCAGAACAGTGCCAAAGCCATTTCAAGCAACGTTTTAATTCTGAATGGAGGTCTCACACCAGGGCTTGTTATCTTGTTCTACTGCTATTTCAATGACAGATTCTGCGAGGAACCAGCGTCATTTATTATTTCGGCCCCGGTGCACGGTCGGGAAGTACGCCAGACGCACGCCCAACATTTGACACTTGTTACGTGAGATCTTGTCGTTTCTACGACTTGTTCTTGAGTTCAACAGTTCAGCTGTGCAACGATTTGCCGGCCTTTGTGTTTCCTACCTCCCGCAACATAGGTTTCTTCAACATCCAGTATCATTCCTCCATTCCACGAAAAGACCCTCCACACGGCATCTGACGACGTGGACCTTGAGGAAAATTATTTTCCTCAGTTCTTTCTTTGTGGAGTTAATGTAAATAAAAAAAAATATATAATTCTCTATGAACGCCGCGCCGAAGGCAAATAATCGCGAATCTACACGATGACACTTCAAGTTTTATTAAACAATCAATATTATGACGGAGAATGACGGACGAGAACGTCACGAAACGCGAATCTATAGGATGGATTTTCAAGGTTCATGAAATAATCTATTATGAAGGTAGTGACAGATGAGGACGACGCGAAACGTGAATCTATAGGGTGGTGGGCTTGCCTGGTTCACAAAACAATCGATTTTATGACAGGGGATGGGTCCGACGGTAGTAACCGAAAATTTTCGAAGTACTTTGATACCAGAAGGTATAAAGTATTAAATTTGACAAAGTTAGTTGACGCTTTTAGAAAGAATTAAAAACCTTTAAACATATGTCGTTAGTATAAATGGTCATATGTAGTTTTTAGGTATCTCAACAGATGTCAATTAGGTATTGGGGGTACGGGGGATGGGTCCGACTGTAGTAACCGAAAATTTTCGAAGTACTTTGATACCAGAAGGTGTAAAGTATTAAATTGGACAAAGTTAGTTGACGCTTTTAGAAAGAATTAAAAACCTTTAAACAGATGTCGATAGTATAGATGGTCATATGTAGTTTTTAGGTATCTCAACAGATCTCAGTTAGGTAGCACTTTAGAAGAGTATCATGTATCGTCTTTCGTGTCTAATGCACGAACGGTTGCGGAAATAGCCGATAGCTCGTGATAGATCGCTGGGCTCCGGGATTCTGTTGAAGGATATTGAAACTACGTATCTAATCCTACCACTCTTCTACATTTGTCGTTAGTATAGATAGTCATATGTTGTTGTTAGGTATCTTAACAGATGTCAGTTTATAAGAGTATCTTCTATCGTCATTCGTATCTAATGCACGAACGGTTGCGGAAATAGCCGATGGCTCGTGATAGATCGCTGGGCTCCGGGAGTCTGTTGAGGGATATTGAAACTATATATCTAATCCTACTACTCTTCAACAGATGTCGTTAGTATAGATAGTCGTATGTGGTTTTTATGTGTACATAAAAATTTCACACATTATATTATTTGATTATTTTCTAACCGTAAAAATGTTATTTGACGTCTTCCAAATTCTCATATTTTTTCTGATAAAATCATAAACTGTAGTATGACTTCTTTTGGTAGGTAGGTACTTACTCTTTTAATATTTTTCGCTGCTGAAGTAAATTTATGTTCCTTTGTACTTTTATTAGCAGACCGCAACACGATTAAGTTACGAAAAATTACATGATTAAGTAATGAGTTCTGCTTTGATTCCGTAAATTCTTTTAAAAGCTTTCTTGCAAATTAGTTTTCCTTGAGGCAGGTTTGATTACATTAGGATTGCGGGTCTTTTTGTATACATTTATAATGAAATGTATTTGTCGGCCTGCGAGGTAGAATTGCTATCTCCTTGGATCAGAAAAATAATTATAACATTTTGTGAACATTCAATTAAAATATAGAAATGCCCAAAATAAATGACAGAATGAATATATTCGTGAAACTTTGGCCATACATTCATCAGTATAAATGCAGTAGATATAATTAAACATTGTCAACATCCAGAGTCCGCCAAAATGGTGACCCTACAATAATTGATCCGCCGACAATTGGCCTCCCGAAATGATATTTTAATACATCAAATAAAGTCGGGTTAGTTACTCAAGAACGGCTGGACCGATTTTTATGATATTTCATTTGTTGGATTTGTCTCTACGCCGATTAGCAGGATAGCTATTAAAACATAGGAAAAATACAGAAAAAAATAGGAAGAAAATTCTTTTCCTCATACATTTTGTATGGAAGAATTCTCATCTTTTGAAAGAGCTGCAGAAATATTGTGATAAGTATAATATTGAATAGAGAGTGAATTTAAAAAAAATGAAAACGTCTGATGACAACGCGCTGATTGTTTTGCTTTTGTTCTTAAACATATAATGCCATGACCCTCTTTCTTGCATACTAAATTTCAACAGTTGAAAATGAGACAAACGGTGAACATATGTTTGCACCCCTCCAAAGGAAAAATACAATAATTATAATAAATTTCCCTTAGACGTATAAAGAAAATGAAACGCAATTCCCGTAAGTAGGATGAAAGTAAGAAAATCTGAAAAGATACTGAAAAAAATAAAACACGCACAGTTGCGCATCGATAATTGCTTCATTGTCTAATTTTTAACTAATAAAAAAACTAAATTTAATTCAGCTAATAAATTAACACAATTTATTTATTTATTTATTTATTTACGGACAAATAGTCCAATTAACAATATAACAATAACACGAACAGAAAAGAAAAAGAGAGATCACAATGAAAGGAGATTACATATAGATGAAGAGCATTGACAAAATACATATAATATAAAAGTACATAGAGAAGATAACTACAAGTAGCTTGAAGATGGATTTAAAAAGACTTTAAAAAACCACATTGCGTAACGACTGCCGAAAGTCGTTTAGGCTTACACCAAAAAATTCAATGCTTTGATTTGTGTTGACAAGTCTCGACATTCTGGATAAAGGAGAATGATATCCATAATTAGTAGAATGTTGATTGAGGAACAGCAATTCATTATTTCGGAGTCTACGGGAAGGAATGTTGAACTGGATGAGTTGTAACAAAGCAGGTGTGTCAGTAATACTGTTGATAATTTTGAAAATGCATATTAGATCAGAGTCCTTTCTACGTTTTTCTAAAGAGGAAATGTTTAAAGTTTGTTCAATTTCATCATACGAGTATTCAACAATAACACAACCAATAACACAACAATAGTTATTGGTTCTGAGGCTGTACGAAGTTCACCGGGTCAGCTAGTTTACTATAAAATTATAATTTTTTGTGCATTATTTACCAATTTCAAACGTGAAATCAATTTAGAAAATACCCTTATAATAAGTTGGTATGAATATCAAACGAATTTATATACAGTGTCGATTTTGTGTACTTTGCGCTGATACACACAGTATATAAATAAGTAGATTTTTCATTAGGACATTTTAATGAAAATATGTTTTATACTTTGTTATTAGGCGGTACATCCTTTGTGCGCATCCCTTGGCGGTCACTTAGTTATATTTTGTGTAATAAGGTATTTCGTATTTTCCCTAAACCGACTGCGTATTTTTTTAAATTTTATTTATTGAAGAAACAAACAGTACATTATTTACAGTGGTGACATTTTTTTACAGTTATTAAGTATAATTCAAGGTGGGTGATATGTTTCATTGAAGTATCTTATTTATATTAAGTCATTACCGGGTGATGTGCGTAGTGGGTGTGTGTATGTGAGTACGTCTGTAGATGTGAGAAGTGGTGATGTATGTATGTATGTATGCGCCTTGAATAATTTATATTATTAACATGATGCTCTTTTTAAATTTGGGAAGTGAATCGGGGAAAATGTCGATGTTATGTTAGTATTGTAAGTATAAGTGTGCCGGGGGCCAATTGTCGGCAGGTCAACTGTCAGGGAACCCGCCCAAGGAGTGGTGGAACCCCGTCTAGAGGAAAGGGAAAGAGGGGAGGGGAATTAAAAAAAATACGTGTTTATAAAATAGATCGAGTGAGGTTTCGTTTACTAAGCTTTTATGAGTGCTGAATCATGTTTCTTCACTAAAAACTGTCTTATCTTTTCGGAGTGGTCTCATTTGATTTAGCACGAATGAAAATATTGTGAAAGAAAAAAATTCATTAATGTACTTACCGTCGCCCCGGGAAACATTTATTGAATAACCAAACCCCTGCCATAGATCACCCCAAGTGGGTTGGTACGTTTAATGACTCAGCAGGGATGCCCGGGTTCATGGGCTGAGGTTTGTCTACGTATGGCGAGAGACGCATTTCCCCAACTACTGCGTGGATCGGGGGAGATTGGTTGAGGGAGGCCCTTTGATCTCTACAGCTGGACTCTCTCGACCCATCGCTTTGCTCCGCAGTGGAAGCAATGGACTCATACCTCTGTCACTCCTGGACGCACTGACCCCAAGATTCCTACACACCCTCAAACCTTTTTCTTCTCGGAAATTCCTCTTCCTCCTTTCCTTAAAAAGATAATCAACAAAGATGTCATAGGTCCTGAGGGAAATTGTATTTTTTTTTTTGTTTGGAAGCCACATACACATTTTTAATGCCACAAAGAAAAATTGAGAAAACTAACTAAACTCACTTGCCACTTTGGTTCACAATTCTTGCAAATTATTTTATAATATACGAATGTGTTGTGTTCTATTCAAAGGTAATATTTTTCCCCTTTTAAAATGTGCGTTAAAATAATTCATCATTACCCTGCAATCTCGTTTGAAACCACAGTTGACCCTTCTCTATATACATATAGGGTTATCGTGTCGTCAAGCTGGCGTGGGGCTAATCGCCCTAATGACTCCTGTTGTGAAACAGACCGCGAACACTCCTACACTCCAACCATCCAACACACCTCCCCTCCATTCCTCTACACCTCCAGTCCTGTGACCCGCCCGAACGTTGAATATTTTTCAACTAATTGGGGTGAAGTCAAACATCACTTACCTGGATTTGTTTGGTGTAATTGCAACTCTTTGAAGCGATCCTTGCACGCCGTTCTTCAAGTAGAATGAATAAAATTAGCATTGCTGCTTTCGAGAAATATGCATTTCGTAATGGATGCAACTGCACAGGCCAATTAAAATATAGTGAAATTTAAATTTATATGTTTATGGACCAAATGCAGAGGGGTTCGGTTTTGTGACGTTCTTTTTTGGATTTTCAATTTCGTACGAAGTCAGTACGATTGTGGGGGGAAATTGGTTCAATTTTGTAAATACGTTATTTAAACGAATTTTATGGACAAATTGTAGACTTGAAAATGTTGATGCTTCATATATCGAGCTCTAGTAGTCCTAATCCGATAAATTTGTGTGAAAATTCGAAGATCGATACGGGATTCTTCATAACGATCATGGATACGGTTAGATTTACTTTTATAGTTTGTAGAGTAGTCCCCTAATGTGAATGATGTCGGTCTGTCTGCTCTCAGTGGTTGCAACTTCGAGTTATAGAGCTTATAAGAGGCTTCATTGTTCCGAAAAAAAAAACGATCAGAGAAATGGTCAGTTTAAGTTACGTTTAAGTACATATTCATAGAATGGCGTCTCCGCAGATGAAACAAGTTGGTCTGGCGGCTCTCAGTGGTTGCATTTCAGAGTTATGATGCGCGCAAGTCACTGCATTGTTGCGAAAAAAAACATAACAGAAATGGTCAGTTTTAGTGCCTATTCTAAGTATGGTGTCTCCACCTCCAAAAATCCTGTCTCTCATAATGATACCTTAAGAAAATTGTTAGAACGTTGGATTTCAATTTGGGTATACCCGGTATGGCCGCCCGGGGAGCATAATTGGATAATGGGAAATTTATTGGTAGTAAATTTATTACCCCTGCATGGTCACATCGTGGTTCGTTCCACACAAGTGATTCGCTTCGTTTGTTGACTTAGCAGGGTTGCCCGGGATCATTTTTCTAGGTCGATAGGGAGGGGTTGATTGACGAGACCTAACCTTGATTTCTCCAGCCGGACACATTGGCCACCAAATTCCTAGCCTCCCTCACACTTCTTTTCTTCTCAGAACGTTATCTCCTGCCTTTCCCTAAAAAGACCTTTCACACAACATCCCCAAAGAAGACATATGCCTTTAAAGAAATTATTTTGGTCAAGGCCCCCTGTGTGGAGCTAATGTGAAAAAAAATTCTACCTATAACTTTATGGACTAAATTAACGCAAAGTTGGGTTAAGTTACTTTTCGTTCTCACAACTTCAGCGTTGTGATTACGAATCTTATTAAATTTTGAGTGATTTCTTACAATGATGATGTCAATACCATTCTGCAAGACACCGTATTTTTTTTAAAATTTTATGGACCGAATGGATTTTTAAATCCCCCATGTCAGAGTCCAAATTGCTTCTACGTAAATCCTTCGTTCCATCGTATACGTATTTCCAAAAAGTTTAATCTCGTATTTTAAAAGATCTCACTCGTAATACCTATTACGTTTTATTTTTTTATGCGAATACCGCACAGTGTCCCAACTGCTACCAACCGCCCGGAACCAGCGAGACCACGTCATCCCCAATGTGAGGCTGAAGGTAGTGGGAAACGGAATGATATAGGTAAGAGCACGGGCGTATATAAGGGGGGGGGGGGGTTTTGGGGGTCCGGACCCCCCCATTCATATCCATCTTTCGTTGATCATGTTATTACAGAACTCGACGCTCGTTTTAAACCACATGAATCGACGATCGAAGGAATTCAAATGCTGTTACCTGAAAAAACCAGTAATGACTCCAGGATAAAAGAAAATCTTAAAAAGATTGCACAAACATTTCTGGGTGGGGAAAATGAAGGCACAATATTTCTGAGTGAATATGAAATATGGCACAATCATTGGAAATCTGTAGCACAAAAACCTGCAACTGTGATCGACGCTATCGATAACTGCGATGATCAGTTTTTCCCTTAATAAAAAAGCTTCTCATTATTTTAGCCACACTTCTAGTGTCCAATGCAACCCCTGAAAGAGCTTTCTCTACCTTAAAGAGGTTAAAAACTTACCTAAGAAATAAAATGGGCAATGAAAGACTTACTGGTCTGGCTTTAATGAGCGTACACCGAGATCTGGCGGTGCAACTTGATTCAGAAGAAATTATTAATCAGTTAGCAATAAAACGTAAAGACTAAATTTATTACTTTAAAGTTTCAACTTTGTTACTTTTGAATAAATATTACAATACATACATTACATATAACTTTTTATTTAAAGGCGCCTATTTAGAGTAACCTAAGTTATATATTATAGATTACCCGCGACTATACTTGCGAGTTATATATAGGTAGCGCAGGCAATGTTTAATTTGTAAATGATAGATTTAATTGGCGTTAGAGCTCTGTTTTTTTTTTTTACTTTGGGGACCCCCCCCCTTGTAAAAGCTATAGCTACGTCCGTGGGTAAGAGGGAGGTGGGGAAAGTACCTGGATATTCAAATCTGGACACCAAACACGGCGAAAAACATTTCAAGCAATAATTCAATTCTGAATTCAATCTTTCACTAGGACGATATTGAGAACGTCTTCCACTCTGGAACGGAACGCAAAAACAAGGCGTCCGGAAAATCGTAGTACATCATTTGAGTCGATTCTGCGGCATAACTTTTTTTGATTTTTTGGGCCCGAAGTTGGAATTTTTTAGGTGTGATTTGAAAAAAAATCGTTCGTTAGCGGGATAATATCATTTGTTTGATATATTTTAAAATGCGTAGAAGGCTAGACCGTGCTTCAAAAGTTTAAATTCGCTAATTTTTATCCCCTTGTTGACGAAAAAATAAATAAATTATAGCACCTACCTGCCAGAAAAAAATTGAAAAAAGAATTGTCATTGAGATAATGACTGGCTTTGAACAAGTCGTTTAATTTCTCATTTGAAAAAAGTACATAAAACTCATGGTTTATAAATAAGTAGGTAAGTATTTAAGTACCTATTTACAAATCTTATAATTTCGGAGGAAATTTTGGTTTTGATTTATTAAATACTAGCAGAAACGGCCACACGTTGCTGTGGCTAACGAAACCTTTATAACCAACGCCATCTGTTAAATCAAATCCACACTACGTTGCCCGCTGCCTGCTGCCCGCTGCCTTTTGCCCATTGGCCGTTGCCGCTTGGCCAGATATATTACGTATTTCGGAAAAAATTCGGCTTAGGGGCGATAGTCCTAGATAAATTTTTTTTTTATACTAATTATGGGCCGGAAAATCCGAATCTGAAAGAATTTGGCGTCGGCAAGCAATATTAACTGAATTACACGACTTTAAAATTTTCTATACACACACAGGAAAACAAGCCATTTTGAACGCATTCTGATACTACAAGTCCTAGAAAATAGTCCTAAGTCATAGATTTTCCTGCCCATAGTTAGTATAAAAATAACTAGTTTTATTATCTAGGAATGCCGCCCCTAAACCGAACTTTACCCCGCATTTCAACCATTTTACACAAAATCTTGACAAGTCATATACCTAAAATCCTTCCTCATGAATCACTCTATCTATTGGTGAAAACCGCATGAAAATCCGTTGCGTAGTTTAAAAGTTCTAAGCGCATACATACATCGTGAGCGACTTCATTTTATACTTAGTAAAGATAAAGATAAGAGAAAATTAGAAACATACTTTTTTGGAAGCGAGGTCCACTGTTCACAGAGCTACTAGCAAACACGATATACTTTACTAATTTGCGAATTGTGATGTGTCCATCTCTTGTCATACATACGCAATATTTGGCAACTTTCCAGGGGAGAAAAACCGGCGGCGATTGCACGCTTTTAAAGCACGATAGAATTGTGTGGTTATAATACTGCTCGTATCTGTTAAAATCTTCGTGGGAGTTGTGGAACCAATCCCATGTATTGGAAATATCTGATTTTATTTGAACCGATTTAGGACTATTTCCGGCCGTTAAGCGGTAATGGAGGGTCGATTACGTGTCCATTTGACATACCGGTGATAAATTCACATAGATAGACGATAAATGTGAAAATATCTCAGCGGTTTTGATGATTTTTAAATGATTTTCTTGGAAAGTTTACCATTACTTGATGCTAAACATAAAAACCTGTATTTTTGTGAAATAAATTATTAATTGTCTATTTTGTAGCGTTCGTCTGATGTATGCTAAGATTTTGTTTGTATAAAAAAAGGAGACCTGGAAAACGCGGAATTAATAATAATAATGATTTACCTAGTAGAATAAAGTGTGATCTAGTTTACATATTTCTCACACAAAACACTAAATAAAATTGGCGCAGCCGGTAGATATATTTACGAAATTTCATAATAATATTTTTTCATTCCTTGGATTGTGGGGAGGTTACTGCAATCCCATACATCCCACGGAGAGTGTAAATTAATCTTATATATATAAATCTCGTGTCACGGTGTTTGTGGTCGCACTTCTCCGAAACGGCTGGACCGATTTTTATAAATTTTTTAATGTATATTTGGTAGGTATGAGAGTAGGTTTTAAAGTTAATTTTTTTCCGCTAAGTGGTTTGGGTGTCCCTTATCCAGAAAAAAAAACATTTTTTTAAAATTTTTTTTGTATTTTTTTTTATTTGCCATAAAAAGATACCTATTACCCCAAATTTTAAGCGTCCTACCCCCACGCTCCCATTTTTAATCGTGTTTTTAATATTTTCGTATGAACAAATTTAACCGTCTTTCGTATTTCAAACAGAACGAATTTATTTATGTTGTTGAATGACAGATGGCGCTACGTCCGCCTCATCTAACTTTCATCCACACATGCGCAAGACATTCACGAGAAGCGTCGCGTCATTTTGATATTTCATTCGGTATCATGTTCTCGCGTGGCTATTTGCTTATCGAGCTTATTTGTGTTGGCTAAAGACGGACTGACAAAAATATCCTACACTCAATTGCTCTTCGAAATTCATATTGATTTTCTTTATTTCATTTTACTACTTTAGTTGGTGTTTTTTTTGTTTTTATTGGTGGGCATTGTCTACAGCGCTCCATTCCTCTTTCTGTCATAGATCCCATCCCCACACACTTACAATACATTCGTTATTCAACCAAAATATTCACTACAAATAATTTATGTGGCGGAACAACGTTTCCGGGTCAGCTAGTAATCAAGGGCGGCTGGTTGAACAGTGTGTTTGTGTGCAGCACTGGTAAATTATATCGTCTAAAATTACTTTATAATATCTTACCGAAAAATATAAAATCTCTGAATTTCATTAAAAATATCACCTACCAATATAATGCATAATATAATATGAATCAGGGAGAGCAAATTCTCAAAGTTCCGCGCGAATTTACCCTGTCCGGTGTGCAGGCCCATTGCAAGCGGAACGAATTATGTTTTTGTATCGAATATCCCAAACATCGCCAGCGCGCAACGCCGGCCATATGTATGAAAAATTAAGCTATATCGGTGTGCCACCCAGCGGCCTTTATCATACAAACTTAAATTTGGATTTAAGGCCAAAATACTTAACCAAACTGAATAATTCTTTTTTTAATCAAAAGGTACAGCAAATACCTAAATTTTACATATATTTGCTTTTTTATTGATTGGTGTTTTAAAATTATTATAAAACGCAAATCATTAAGGAATACAATTTTTTCATATGTAACTTTGACAATTTTGCCCTCGTGCTGTTTATACATTGTTTATAAATACTGTTTGTATCTTGCTTAAAATGAAATATAAAACTAACTAACCAACCAACAAATATAAAACTAACTAACTAGAGACAATCTAATCTCTAAAAGGAAAAATATTAATTATGAAGATATAAAAGACATCACTACTGAAACAATCTATATTGCAGAAGAATTGAGCCCATATCAAAGGGAACTGCTCTGGAAAACCAAAAAGCTGCCAAAGAAAAAAACTATTCTTACGTTTGGTGTAAAGATGGAAAAATAATGACTCGAAAAATGCCAACCGAAAAAATAATCTACATCAAACATATAGATGATATTAAAAATATTGTGTAAAAAAAGGCACTTCGAAACAACATTTATGAATTAAAGTAAAAAAATGACTGACACTATACTAACCTCGGAACCAAGTGACCTATCAATGATAAACAACAACTCTTTTAATATATTGCACAAAAACATAAGAAGCATCAGAAAAAATTTTGATGAATTACAAATTTTACTGAAATATTTAAAAGTTAATCTACACATAATAATACTTACTGAATGTTGGATAAATCATAAATACATGAATTTGGAAATAGCTGGATATACCACCTACTCAAGTTTGAATAACAAAAGACAAAACGATGGTGTAATTATATACATTAAAAACGAAATAAAAGCCGAAGTTGAGGAAATTATTATCACAGATGCCAATTGTCTAAAAATTAAAATCGGAAAAGAAAAGGCTATATTAGCAATCTACCGATCGCCTTCAACAAGAAACATCGAGCCATTCCTCAAATCCGTAGACGAGGAACTCTGCCTTCTAAAAGACACGAAAAACATATTTTTTATTGGAGATGTAAATATAAATATCCTAGAAAATGGACATCCCAAGAGAATTCAATATCTGCAGATGCTAGCATCCCATGGACTGGTAAGCTTAATAAATGTACCTACTCGAAAAGTGGACAGCACTGAAAGTTGCATAGATCATATAATGAGTAAAACAAAAGATATTACTCAAACTATTGTATTTAACTCAACTATAACAGATCATTATACAACTATACTTTCAATAAAAATAAACAAGTCAAATAAAATCAAGAAAAGACCACAAACAATAGAAAAAACTGAAATAAACTGGAATGACATTAAACATAATCTACAATGTACCGATTGGAAAAAACTGCAAAGTATGAACAATGCAAATGATGCATGGAATTTCTTCATAGAACTCTTTCAGAATAATATTCTCTCTAATACCACAAAAATTATTAAGAAAATCTCACATAAAAATGTACACATTAAACCATGGATTACACAGAATGTTATAAATTGCATAAGAAAAAGAGACGAGTTACACAAGAAACTAAAAAAAATCCATACGATATACACATGTTAAGATTCTACAAAAGATATAGAAACATTTGCAAAAAAGTTATTACGTATACAAAAGAAACCTACTACAAGAAAAAAATTGTAGATTGTAAACAAAATCCCCGGAAAATGTGGCAAATAATTAATGAAATAACCAGTTCTAAATCTGCTACCATGACATCAATTGACGTGCTAAATATAAACAATGTCCCAAGGACATACGCTGATAATCCTGACCAAATTCTTGAATACGTCAATAAATTTTTCATAAATATAGGATCAAATCTAGCAAAGCAAGCTACACAATGTAATGACGCTATACTAATAAATGAACTCCCTGAACAAGGAAAGAAACTCGAGTTTAAGCAAATTACAGCTGATGATATCAAAAACACAATTTCTTCTCTAAAATCAAATGTTTCTTCGGGGGAGGACTTAATCACAACCAATGCATTAAAATATCTCTGTAAAGAACTTATCGTACCTCTAACATACTTAGTCAACCTGTCTATAACTGAAAGCATATTCCCTACGGCTCTCAAAAAAGCTACTGTTATACCAATTTTTAAACAAGGATGTAAAAATGACATAAACAATTACCGACCAATAAGCCTACTCAGCACATTTTCAAAAATATTGGAGAGAATATTGAAAAAACAACTCTTATCCTACTTAGAAGACAATAAAATATTATCCGAAACACAGTATGGTTTTAGGGAGAACTTAAGTACTAGTGACGCCATAGAAAAAATTACAGATATGATCACTAAAAGTTTAGACAGTGGAGAAAAAACTTTGGCAATCTTCATAGACTTACAAAAGGCTTTTGACACAATAGACCACAAAATACTTTTTGCTAAACTTACAAAAATTGGTATGACAAATACAACACTAAACTTGCTAAAAAGCTATATGATGGAGCGTACACAGAGCGTTCAAATTAATAAGCGAAAAAGCGAACCTCTCCTAATCAACCATGGCGTACCGCAAGGAAGCGTACTAGGACCAATATTGTTTTTGATATACATAAATGATATCTGTAACCTAGAAACAAGAGGAAAAATTATTAGTTTTGCTGATGACACAGTAATTTTATTTAACGAAAAAGATTGGATAAATACTTACAAAGAAGCGGAACACGGGCTTAGTCTCCTGCAAACCTGGCTTAAAAGAAACTCCCTCACGCTTAATGTTAATAAAACAAAATATCTTACATTTTCTATAACAGCCAGAGGGCAGCCGCCGGAAATTACAAAATAAACACATGCCAAGGAATTTATCAACAAAATCAAGGCTTATCATGCCTCTGTCCCACTATAGCACACTCCAAAAGCATCAAATATCTTGGAATTGAAATTGATGATAATCTCCGATGGAACTCACAAATTGACGTAATTACAAAAAAACTAACCAGGTACATATACTTCTTTAGAAACATTCGTAATATCCTCAACGTAAACGATATTAAAAAAGTATACTATGCTTTGTGTCAATCACAAATAGAGTACGGTATAACTGGATGGGGGTCTGCCTTGAGCACTCACACAGAGCGACTCAATATAGCCCAAAAAGGAGTACTAAAGACAATACTGAAAGTTCCGCTTAGAACTCCGACGGAAGAAATATTTAATAACTTTCAAGTCTTCAATGTACAGAAACTTTATTCAAAAAATATTTTATTTAAACTGAAAAAAAAACATATATGAATACTCCACTACCCAACATAAATACTCAACCAGGGCAGTAAGCAATAACATCCTGGTTACTCCCAGTTTGAACACATCTTTTGGACAGAGAAATAATAAATTCCATGCTATGAAATTATACAATGCTCTACCAGATCAAATCAAAAATATAAAGGAAATTAACATATTTAAAACAAAAGTAAAAACATGGCTGAGAGATCAAAGTGATAATAAAATTACAAACATCATGAATCCGATATAAAGTCAATCCATAACCAAATACAAATATTTTAAAAAACTACAGGCCACCTCAGAACAGGAAATCCTAGTGAGGAGGTCTGTGAAAAAAAAATGGATCTATACTTATACTATACATTATACATACATGTACAAACCTTGCTATTGAAATTAATAATAAATAAATAAATAAATAAATAAAACCATCACGCCGTTTCCCCACAGGGGTAGGTAGAGAGGACGGACCGCCAAATAACTCGGTATTGGCACACACTCTTTGCCTCACTCACATTCATTCATCGTTTCATACATTCTCTTCTATTATTCCGACTTTCGACATGGCCCGACTCAAGTATCTGATTCACTTGCTCGTGCCATGTCTTCCTCGGGCGTCCCCGACTTCTTCTACTATTCACATTTGCATCAAATTTATTTTATCTTTCAAATTTATTTTATTTTATTAAATATTTTATTTTATTTTATGAAATATAAAATAAAATAAATTAAACATTGTAAAAAAAAGAGTTTTTTGGGTTGAAATTAAAGATTTAGTGTTTTTATTTTCTTAGTACCGAAAAATAAAAATTTTAATTAAAAAGCGATATGTAGAAGTTTTCGCACTTCGAAAACAACTTAAAATAGATCTTCTCTCCAAATAAGATTAGTGGGATCATTTTTACCTATTGTTGCTTAGTAATCGTTATCTCATATAGTTACGGATTATTAGTGAACCACCACGTTTTCAGGGCAGCGGCCGCCACTGCTAGTAATATATGTATATTTTAATTTAAGCATTTACATAAATTTAATAGAATTTAAAAATAAGTATAATAAGAAAAATTAAAAAAAATATAAATAAGAAAACATTATCAATTTAGCTTTTCTTTGTCGATTAATCAATCGGAACCTCGGTGTATAGTTTTCTAGATAAATATAAGAATTTTGAAATCTGTATGCATATTTATCTCCACTTGTATACGAGTAGTTATTTTTTAATATTTCGTTTTATTTATTTATTTATCTATATAAAGTATCCTGTCACGATAATAATTATTACTTAATAATAGTTATTTTCCTGACTTAATAAACCTTCACCTGGCCGCTTACTTTAATTGTTGAATCGCCGTATTTTAGATTTTTTCGATTGGCAACTGCATTGATAAATTTCCGGTGTCACTTTTTGAATTTCCGCCGTACGGGAGCCCGACGTTAATTCGAATCGTTGCCTAAAAATATAAGTTTGTGTGTTTATTATGTGTTAATGTCACAGTTACGGGCTAATACCTTTTACAAGAATTATGTCACTAATTCTAACCGTGATTCGTATGTAGTTGAGTGTGTGGATCGGATTCTTTTTGAATTGTCCCGGAGCCATGAGAAATCGCCATGTTTTAAGGCTAACACACCGCCGCGTTCAAAATTGATTGTGAAATATCTGGGGAATCGCGGCAAGCGCATTCGATGGCTTGGCGTAAATAAGGCCCGGTAACAAGCTACGGTTGTGGCAGTACCTATTTGTCGCGACATCCGCCGATGGATGGATTCCCGGCGCTCATCTTCGGATGAAGCAATGGGGTTATACCCGGTGCTCCCTGGTGTGCTCAAAACGGAGCTCTAGTCCTGATCGGGAGCTTGGATCCTGCTCCCTGGCGAAGGGTCCTGATACTTTGAGGCTTTCCTTGGAGTCTTTTCTCGGTGCCCGAACTGGAGATTGAGCGAGACTACAGCCCGCTGTGTGAAGCTAAATAAAGTGTTCACGTAAATTTAGAAGTAATTTGGGTAAATTTTTGAGATCGCTGGCAACGGTTAATACGCACTTTTTTTTGAAAAAATCTTTTGATTCACCTTAATTACATTAAAAGACAACTATTTGCATTAGGGGAAGTGGAAAATATTTTTGTGTAACATGGTTTGTGATACAAAAGAAAGTGCCCCTTTATAACGCCTACTCGCGTCAAGGCAAGAAAAACATCCCAGTTTTCAAGTAGTTTAGCGGCTACGCTAGGTTTGTGTAACATGCTTTGTGATTATGGCGTACAATCTCACAAGACGAAAGCTAATTTTAATTTTACGTAATTAAATATTTTCCACTTCCCCCAATGCAAATAGTTGCCTTTTAATGTAATTAAGGTGAATCAAAAGGTTTTTTTTTAAAAAGTGCATATTAACCGTTGCCAGCGATCCCCAAAAATTAATGGTAGTTTTTTTGGGAAATTAATTCCGGTCCCTTGAAGGGCACCGTTGTATTGAAGATTTAAATATAGTTGTAATTGTTACTAGAAAATCTCTTTTATTCACCTAGCCTCTGACGACCTCCGTAGTCCAGTGGGTAAGACTCTTGACTCACAATCCGGAGGTCGCGGGTTCGAACCCGGCATGCGCAAATAAATTTTATTTGATTAATTTGTGTTATTTCACAATTAATTCATTTAAAATAATATATAGTATATTTGCGGCATGTTCCAGAGTGGAAGATACTACCAGTATCGCCCTGGTGTAAGACCACCATTCAGAATTGAAGCGTTGCTTGAAAATGGCTTTAGCCGTGTTTGGGGACCAGATCTGAATAGCCAGGTACTTCCCAACCTTCCTCTTCCCCACCTCCTTCCCCTCCCCACTACCTTCAGCCTCACAACATACCCCAATTGGGGATGCCATAGTCTCACTGGCTCCAGACGGGAGCAGTTGAGATTCTTGTGCGGTATTCACTGTAAAAAAAAAAAAGCCTAACTATCCTTACCGGAGGGAAAACTGTATTTTTCCTTCCCACCAACCTGAGGGAGTTTTTCATGCTCTGAATAAAAAAATGGTACCAAGGAACCATTATGTTACAATCCTTACATTAGGTTTTTCGATGCCTGTCTCACTAGGATATACCCGTGTTTATACCTGTATTTGGATACTTATTCTCTTTTTAAATTATGTATTAACTGTGTCAACTTCTATTGAAAGGCGTTCGAGCGTAGGGACGTGTATTTTCACACTTTAAAACACGCTTTCAAAGGCTCATAATTTATTTACCGATTATTTGAGATGAACTGAACTGCATATGAGTTTGCTTACTCGAGTTTAAATGTAGATTCGTAGCAAGAATATTTATTTTTGTTCAGAAAATGTTACTGTATTGAATATGAAAAAAAATATTTCGCGTTGAGTAAAATATTGTTTCTAGAATTCTCAATATAAACTTATTTTAACAGGCACGTTTTTAAATTTTCACGGCCAAAAGTATTTTCGTTATTTGTTTTTGGGGTGTTATGCTGTGTTGCGCTACCTACTTTTTTAGCCAACGTTTTGGAAAGCGTTGCAGTGTCCGAAACGTTGGCTAAAGAAGGAGGTAGCGCAATACGGAATAACACCCCAAAAACAAATAACGAAAATTATGTTAACAGAATTGAAAATTTTCAATAAAAATTTTTGGAACGCCTCTCGTATCATAGTTATTTATTTTTGGGGTATTATATCCGCTATATCCTTCTTCAGCCTATTTATTTGCCTCTTGACCGTGAAATCTCAAATCACACCATTCGTATCGTTTTCAAAATCTTCAATGTTGCCCTCTTGCTCTTTACGAACCGAAAAAAGGTTGACGTGCTGTTTCCGTTTTTTTAAATTCTATGTTAAATATTCTCGTATTGACTCACTAGTCCTATACGAAAGGATTGCATTTCGCGGCACTTAACGCGGTACCAAATTGAATAGCTTATTTTATATACATAATTTCAAATCGAGATACGCACAAAACTCTTTGCTTGGGTATATCTGCAAATCTTACAATGCCTAAGAAATATTGATATTTTCAACATACCCTTGGAAGGCTTAAGCAAGTAATATTATAACTTTTAATATCTACTTTCTTCCTAATCTGTAACCATAACAAAAATTGATAGAAATATTGATATTTCCAACGTACCTACCCTTGAAAGGTTTAAACAAGTAATATTATAACTTTTAATATCTACTTTCTTCCTAATCTGTAACCATAACAAAAATTGATAGAAATATTGATATTTCCAACGTACGTCCTTGGAAGGTTTAAACAAGTAATATTATAACTTTTAATATCTACTTTCTTCCTAATCTGTAACCATAACAAAAATTATTATAAATGGAATATAAATATACATAAATTGATTTATATTATATTCACTATTAAATGTAAAATTAATTTATTCCTTTTCTAAACATAAACTCAGATAAAAAGATCGATTTAGTTGTCAATGTTCAACTGTATATTATTTTTTGTAAGGAATACCGTACTGAATAATCGTTGTATTTTTGCAAATTCAATTAAAATCAAATTCAAACCATTCAATTCGTAATCGTAGCACACTAAGTACTAACTTAAATCAAGTCTTCTTAATATTTAAAAAAACATTTCTCACCGTTTTTTATCTTTCTATCTGCGTATGTCCTATTAATTATTAAGTATTATTTATAAAGGCGAAAGTTTGTATGGATGTAAGGATGTATGTATGTTTGTTACTCTTTCACGCAAAAAATACTGAAGGCCTAACAAATTCTTTCACCAATAGAAAGCTACATTATTTGCGAGTAATACAGGCTGTATATATTGGTAAGCTCTGGAGTTATGAATAAGCTCTGACGTTATGGAATTATTATCATACGTTTTCTGTCCCTAACAAAATCGAGTTATTGAAAATGTCAGAAGAAAAGCAAAATAAACGGTTGCTGTGGAAACGATGTTGGCGTCGCAGTTTAATATCTATCTCTAAAAAGGAATCGCCGAAATGTATGCACGCGAATAATTTCCGAACGATTGCACCTAATCGGGTAATTATTTTTTTTGTATAAAAACTACTGGTGAGCTCTGGCATTATGAAATTTGTATAAAAAAATGCAATAGGTGGCAGTGAGTGGTGGCACGCGAGCAGTTTGAAAACTGAAGGTACCGGGAATTAATGTATGGAATGTGGGAGAGGGGGGAAGGAGGGGGTTAAGGGGAAGGGCTGGGGGGGTGGGGGGAGGTGGAGGAGGCGTAGTAGGAACCCCCCCTTATAACATGCGAACGAAGCCGCGGGAAAAAGCTATATCTTACTAATATTATAAACGCGATAGCTGTATGGATGTATGTGTGCTTGTTACTCTTTCACGCAAAAACTACTGAATGGATTTTAATGAAACTTTACAATAATATAACTCATACATCAGAATAAAATTTAGGCAGGGTACCCCAGCAAGGACACACTTTTCTCTAAAAAAATGAAAAACAAAGAAAAAAAAATAATGTTAAGCTTTGGCGTTATGAAATTTGAAAAATGAAAATGTGTGTATTTCACATATTTTAGCGGCAAGGAGGAAAGGCAGGGGGAAGGGAAACGGGGGAGGTGGGATTCGCGGAGAGGGAAGAGACGAGAGAGGGGGAAAGCGGGGAAGGTGGGAGGGAACGGGGATGCACGGGAAAGGTCACGCAGGGAGAATCAATTTATTTCTTTGAATGGCATAGCAACGCATGCCGGGAACCAACTAGTACACATATAAAGGAGAGAGTCTGGGTTTATTTTTATACCAATCTACAGTTCTTTTCCGAGATTGATTATTTTTTTCATTCTAGACTTTCAAAACAAGAGTATCAGATCTAATGTCATTATCTATATGAGATTTGGAAAACCAACCCATTCCATTTTCCTACCTTTTAAAAAAGAATTTTGATACTTCTCGAAGAAATTTCGCGTACTTGACGCTCAAAACAAGAAAAAGGACTCACTAAGAACTTTGCACATCCAAAGAGGTGTGCAGAGAGGATATACCGCTGAATAACAAAAGTATAAAACATATTTTAATTCAAACTAGCTGGTTCCCGGCATGCGTTGCTATGAAATTTAATAAAGAAATTGTTTCTCCCTGCGTGTCCTTTCCCTTTCGCCCCGTTACCCTTTCACCTCCCCTTCCTCTTCCACATCCCCTTCCCCTCTCGCGTTCCCATTCCGCCTACTCCACCTTCCCTCTTCCCACTCCCCTCCCCCCCTTCCCTTGTCCCGCGAACCCCCTCCCCCCTCCCAGGTTCCCCTCCCCCTTACAGGATTCCCCTCCCCCCATTCCCGTGAACCCCCTACCCGAGTTTCATACACCATACATTCAGTCCCTGTACATTCATTTTTCAAACAGCTTGCGTGCCACTTATTACAATTTTTTTATACTAATTTCATAATGCCAGAGCTTACCAGTAGTTTTACACAAACCTTGTCCTGCCAATAACGAATACAAAAAAAATTTATCCAATTTGGTGCAGTCGTTCGGAAGTTATGCGCGTACATTACATACATTTCGGCGATTCATTTTTATTTATATAGATGCTATTATATAACTACTATCTATATACGGTACGCATACATCAGCTTATAAGTACAAAAAATCGACACTGTGAATAAATTCGTATGATATCTATACCTATTGTTATGAAGCGATTGTATTTATCGTAAGTTAGGTACTATTTTTTTAAATGCATTTTAATTGGTTAGGTTGGCAAACCTGGGGGAGTTTCATTCAACGTGTCGGTAGGCGGCATTTTTTGGGTTTGGTTTCCGGATCCGCACTCTGGTTTTCACGGGTGATGTGCGGTACGCCGTGAAAACAACGGTCAATTAATCTTAAGTTTTAATACGATGTGATTGTAATCCAAGCTTTGGGCATCTGCATTCGGGGGACGGAAACACGTTGTGTTTTTTTAAATATAAAAATCAAAGATTTATTCGCGTAAAATGCGAGTTTTCGCGCGGGTCCCAAAAGGGAGCACGAGTTTAATGGCGATGTACGTGTGTTACGATTAATGTACCTCTTTATCCGAGCCATCGGTGTATATAATAACCCGCCACGCTTATCATGGTGCGCGGTGCATCTAACCGAAGATTTATTCACGTAAAATGTGAGTTTCGCGAGGGTCCCAGTGACCACGAGTGAATTGGCAATGTCCGAGTGAAAAGACTATTGTACCTCATTATCCGAGTCATCGGATTAAATAATAACTCGCCGCGCCGTGATTATATGCAGGCCAACTATCGAATTCCCCCCAAGGGTTTATTTATGGAACAAACCCGAGAATACCGCAGTGTTGAACGATTCTTCGCCTCGAATTGCTGACGGGCCTTCCTTTACAATTTGGAGTAGAGTCTGGGTACTCCTTCCTTCTCCTGAGGGTCCAGGTCTAACATCACTTCCATGCGACTGCTGAGGAGGTCGCAGGGCCAAGCTGAGCCGCAGAGGTTGGGATCACCCTTGCCACCAGGAGCTGGGGTTGGTTCTCCCGACATCGGGAGTTCGGCGGCAGTAAATTTAATTAGGGTAGCTAGGAATAGCATAAAATTACGATATTGGTCCCGGGGGTGAGTCCATACCATTTATTTTATTATGTCTTACGAAAACAATACAGTGAACCGATTCTATACTCCACATTTTGTTTTATTAAGTAGATTCCTTGTGCAGCCTTTTCAGGAATGCTATGAAAACTAATGGCCCACACTCTGAGAATTGAGTACCGTGTTCTCCGCTGGTTGACATACCCAGACATTAGGCTGGGTTTGGCGTCCAAGGTTTCCTGTGAGGAAATCAAAGTTGACTAGCAGATTACACCCGAGCCCGACAAAGGCTCATTATTACATCTCCCTTTAATCTTATAACACTAACACATAACAATATGTCATTACACTTTAATGGTAACACTATATTATTTTAAGTCGATTTTAGGTTTGAAATTGGTGTAAAAAAGTTAGGACTTAACAGAAGAAGAAGGTGTGTTGTTTTTTAAATAAAGCACCCTTTGAGAAATTAAATCCATCGTTTTTATTGCTATGTTTTTAAAGTTACCGACACATAACTTATTCCCCACTATACGGATAAAGATTTAATCAATACTTTATGTTTTCTACACAAGTTTAGTAAGAGAAGTGTTATTTTTTAGCTAGCGTGGGATTTTTATAGTTAAATTCCTTTGCATATTGGGAAGGGAGGAAGGTCAAAAAATGATCACACAATCAGCGACATCTGAAGTTACTGGCGCCATCTTTGGCCTAAATGAATGAACTTGTTGGTAATAATAATCACTATTTGTAATCCATAATTGGTTTGAAACTTAACGAGAAAACTAAACAATAGGCCACCTGCATGGATTTCATAACGACTTGGAAAAAATCGTGTGGATAATTTTTTTTACTAAGATTACGAAAATGTTAGTAAATTTTTTTAGTAATGTACAGTTTTTTTTTATTTTTAAATAAATAAATCCATTATTTGGACCCGTGACGTCCCTACATAAAAATGTCCCGTCTCCGAAAATGTTCCTATAAATTTTGTAAAATTTCACACTGAATTATTTTTTTTTATATGGTAACACTTTGTTTGCAGGCGAATTTTTGAATTTGACATTTAACGTTCACTAGATTTATTGTTTGTTCTCTGCGAACTATCATTTGGTTTGACTTTTTGACAGGTGTTATGAAGAGAACCCCGTACATTTTACGATGTCTATACATGTTTAGAGATTATAATGGTAGTGGTGCTAATTTTAACAAAATCAAATTTTATAATATACTTATTATTATTGTAATTTACTAGTACAAGTATATTACATTTGATTTAGTGATATAGACGTTGAACATTATAATGATTTATGATCAATAAGATGGATTAAGGAAAAAAATATTTTTGAGATGTAATTTTTTTGGTTTGCCTCGTTATTCTCCTGTGCCCTTTCTTGTGGAAATTTTTTTTTTTAAAATTATTTTCGGCTATGTAATTAATGTTTTTCGCACCCATAAAATTATATCCCGTCTTTCCGGTTTATAAAAAATGGTCTGATTTTCGGATTCAAATTTTTTAAAAATCGCCAGGGTTTCAAAAATACGATTAAAAAAAATACAGGATGTCTTAGAATATTTGCCTACACCGGAATTTTTTTTTAAAATGTGATGCAAGTAGTCTATTGGTTTACACAAAAAAAATAATTACATAATATTTATAATTTCGGGGGACTAACTGACGGGGGATCTACTGACGATTCACCCGCTTTCCTATTCCTTATTGAAAGCAGAATTTTGAGGCTTGATGAAATTTTGCGTACTTGATGTTCAAAATTAGAGAAAAATTTCTGTCTAAATCTAATTTCGGCATATAGTCTTGACAACGCCGGGAACTTCATCTAGTATTTTGTAAACAAATTTTTAATTTTTAAGATCCTAAGATAAAATCAGCCGGTCTTTTGTAATACGACTATTTATCCCTTTTACAACAATTTATTCTTACCCATTTCCTTGGTCAGTCCAAATGATAGTATCTCCCAAATTTATTAGAATTTTCAACATCCTATCAAGTGCGTGTTAAGACGCGGTGTTGTACGTTAACCAGTTTAAAAAATCAGATGCCTTTTAAATTCCATTGGAATTTTAAAAAATCATACTGCCCATTTTAAAAACGTAACCCAAAACGGCCAGTTACATAAAATATTTAAAAAAATTTCTCTTACTTTAGCATTTTTATTAAATTAAAGCACCCACTCCGATTAGCGAGTTTTTATTTGATTTTGGTGCTTGAAAAACTCCTGTCAAACGATCGAAAACGAGCGGAATAATTAATTCTATGATAGAATGTTGAATGTTAAATTGCCACTTGATTAATTGGCCTGTGTTGCGTCATTGGAAAAATATTTTTTCCAATAGAATTTTGGCTTCACCATTTTGGCTTCACTATTTTAGTGAGGATAGAAGAGGTAATAATTACAATTTTCGAAAATTATGATTATGATACTGTTAGATACTTGTTATACGTTACTCGGAAAAAAATCACGATATGTAAACTGAAATATTATAAAAATAAATAAAACACTTTGTATGTACTAAACTGAAATATTTTATTTCTACAGAAATTCTAAATATTAAGCTTTTCAAATGTAGAATAAAAATAATTGATTGAAAATAAAATTTAGGTGGTTCTTACACTTCTTCCAACTTATCGTTTGCCTACATTTAAAAGATAATTTTTGATATTTTTCTGTACATCATTTCCAATTTAAAAAATGTCACACTCGCAGTACTCGCACGCTTGTGCTGAAGTTTATATCTTGCATATTATTCAATTTTCAAGCAGGATGGAGTAGCTCCTATATATAGGCAAATTACATTGCACCAATTGTTTACATAGACAGTTGGGAAATGGCTAACACTTTTTTTTTGTTATAAATTAAGTTTTTTTTACCTTCCATTTGAGATAAAACAGAGTGTGCAGCAGTGGCGGTCCGTGACTTTTCATTGTGCTAGAGTGCTAAGATTGAGAACTACGACATTATTGATGTTGTTGTAGCTAAAAATGAATTTCATTTCTTCACAAAATTTCAATATTTTGTATGAAGATTTTTAGGATTCTTTCAGTTTGATGATGCACCGCATCTACAAACTGAAAGATCTTCATACAAAAAAAGTGTGCTTTAGACCACACAACTGAACTAAAACTTCACTAACTTATATCTCCCTCTCAACTTCCGTTCGCCTCGACCGATCACACTTTTCATAACGCTCTCGTCACGCATTTACCAGCTTACCCCCCAAGTCAAACTTGCGTAAAGGCCCGACTGTTCACCTCACCCCATCACACTTTTCATAACGCTCTTGTCACGCATTCACCAGCTTACTCCCCAAGTCAAGCGTGTGTAAAGAAGTTTTACTTCAAAAATGAATTTAGAAAAAATTAAACTCATTTTCAGCTAAAATAACAACAAAAATGTTCTATTTTACAATCTAAGCACTCTAGCTCACTTAACAGTCACGGACCCACCACTGGTGTGCAGTTCGCATGCGGTAGAAGCGAAACCTCCTAAACTAAAGTAGACAAGACAAGAGTTGGGGGGAGAAAGAAAAAGAAAGACAAAAAACAAGAGTGGGCGGGCTACGAAGCATCGCACAAAGAGGAGATCTTTTTTACTATCTCATTCTCTTGCAGGCTAAATCTTATAGATGTATGTGTTTGTCTCTTTGTGTCGCTATTTTTAATTTCATCGAGTTTTAAACCACAGCGGTGCTAAAAAGAAGTTTTCATTCAAAAATCATATTTCACCTAATTGAATAGAAAACTATATGCTTGCTGTTCGAAATTACCCGAATTCATAGCTAAGTAGTACTTATCACAACTTTATTCGCACTCCAAAACAAATGATATCGTAATTGAGCATCCACGCCTAAAATACGGTAACCTAATATTATCATATACGAAAGTAGAGCGTGACGTCAGCGCCAAAACACTCGATACGCAGTCATACGGGAGAAAGTGTTACTTCATTGGGCAATTCAAAAAGTAAAAGCGGCATTGTTCCGTCGGTTATCCCCCATCCCCCCCCCCCTCCCGACCTTCGGGGGTGTAATTCGTGTACCGTACCCACCCCACTGTTCCGTACCTTTCCCAACACCGCCTTACGTAACCCTGCGGCCGGGGAGGGGTGGATTGCTTACCCCAATACGGGCCGTGATCTCGTCACGTATTCTGTTGGGGTAGTCAGGCCACCCTCCCCTCTGTCTATCTTTCCCGCGGTCTTTTCGTAACAGACGTCTGAGGCTAATTTATAATGTGTTCTGGTTACGGATAAAAAGGGTTGAATTTTATTATTTACCTGGCTCCGGCTGAGGTTTTAAAGTTCTCCTTTTTCATCTAATTGAATAATATTGAAAAAACAATTACCTCGTTCGGAACGAAATTCCATTAATGTGACATTGACAGCAAAGTGATCAGCCATGCGATTCTGTTTCTTTTGTGAATATGGAATAGATTCCATACGTAATTTCCTGTCAAATATGGCTTGCAATTGATTTTTCTACGGATTGAAACTTCACAAATGCTGAACGTACATTAAATGAATAAATAATCAGGCATTTCGTGTTTTAAACTAGTTGAAAAACGACAGCTGACTTTTCAGTCCCTAAGAAAAGTAATTGTTAGCCATAGAAAATCACACAAATTTGACAGGAGATTACGTGTGGAAAATGTTCCTTATCCACAAAAGGTACAGAATTGCTCTTCAGGAGAGAGAAAAAAATGCTCATGTGCAGTATTGTTTTTGGAAGCGGTGTTACTTATTATTACCTATATTGAAACAAAAAACGTACATAATATTCGACAAACTTTGAATGCTATTACATTTATTCCAGACATAAAACGATGTGCTATTTTCATGATGCCAGTGCTCATCGTTGGAGAGTTTTCTGCTTCTGATAGCACATAGATTTTTTTCTTTTTTATAATTAACTAGCTGGTTCCTTCGTGTCCTTTTCCATTTGTCACCTCCACCTTCCCTCTCCTCACTCCACTCCCCCCCCCCCTTCCCCCGTCCCGCGAACCCCCCTCCCGAGTTCCCTCCCCCTCCCAGGTCTCCCTCCCCCTTCTAAGGTTCCCCTCCCCCTCCTTGATTCCCCTCCCCCATCTCTCCATCCCTCCCGCTTTCCATAGCAATAGCCGCTTCCTCGAGTGCCACCAATAGCAATTTTTTCATACAAATTTAATTATGCCAAAGCTCACCGGAAGTTTTATAAAAACCTTGTCCCGACGATAACGAATACAAAAAAAAATTATCCAATTTGGTGCAGTCTTTCGAAAGTTATGCGCTTAGCAACACATTAAGCGATTCATTTTTATATATAAGATATGCTCGTGTATATTTTTAACGCATTCTTATTTTAGAGATCGAACTATGAGTCATTATTTATTTTTAAGGGAAAACTTCCAAGTAAAAACATCAAAGAGATACCTCACAACTGTCAAAAATATTTTGTAATGGCTTAATTTTTATCCACTTTCATTCCTTTCACATCTCTTTGTCATTCATTTTCTATCTTTTTCTCGTGTTTTCACAATCCTAAACAATTATTAAAATTTTATTGGAATAACACTCTTGTTGTAATAACTTTTGAAGGTTATTCCCACCAATGTAATATAACATTGAAGAAGAAGATAATACTAACAAATATAAACGAAATATGAAAAAACAGCAAGACACAGAAAAATTAAAAGCTGACGGTCATAATTGGGACTCGAACAGTATCAGTACTTGAACTTCGTCTAATTTTTCATTTTTTTAACTTTTTTGTGTCTTGCTCTTTTTCATATTTCATTTAGATTTGTTAATATTATCGTCTTCCTCCATAATGAATTATCTTTCCTATTATCTCAAGGAACAGGTGATGAAGAAGAGACATGGACAATCGGTAACATTGTAATATACAGTTCTTTCCTATCATTCTCTCACGCCGTCTATTTAATACTCGACCTCAATTACATTTTTTAACGATTATTATGAAATAATATTAATTCCTGAATGTATCTGTGAGACTAGTAGTAGAAGTTAGATCTTGTTATTTCAACCCGGATAAGTGGAGCAAATCCAGTGGAGCAAATCCGCGTATCTGTCATCCAGTTAAAATAACGAAGAAATACTATTTCACAACAAACATTGCTTATATTTATTTGTTACTTCCAGACGCTATTCGGGCTTTGTATTTTACGTGAGACATCTGTCTTTGTCATAGGTTAAGTTGGAATAAGACGAAGAATTATAAATCGCTGGTATTTAGGAAATACCCGGCTTCATCCGAGTTTTAACACCATTTTTTGGATTATTTTTTTTACATTGACGTAGGATGCCCTGGAAAATTAAATTTGCTTCAGACCTTATGTCGTCTTTGAGGATACTGCGTAAGGAGTCTTAAAAATTTAACAAATTGTATGACGTCTTATCTTGCTTGTTGACGGTAAAATGAGTATTTAATATTCAATAGTAAGTTAATATTGCAAATTACATTGCTGCTTGTCTGCAAATTAGGAATTCAAAAACAAAACCAGTGAATATTTTTGACGCCAGAGGATATATTTCGATGGTTTTATTAAAAAAACAAATGATTCTAAGCCTTATGTAAGGTTGGCTCATCGAACTCAAAATATTTTTCTGTGTAATGTATATGTTACTGAACAGCCTGTACTACGGTAAATCTTAAGATTTAAATCAATACCTAACCTAAGATTTATCAATTTACGGGCTTACATACATATATAAAGAAGAACGTCCCGGTATGTGCTTTTTTTTAAAGAACTTTACAGTTTTATTTATTTATTTCAATGCCATAAAATGGCTATTACAATCCGGTGATACACGATACACAGTGGTACACAGGAGGGTAATTACAATGATAATAATGTACATTAAACAAAGTACATATTATGTATGATAACAACTAGTATTTAGTTATAGGATACAAATATGTTTTACAACAAAAAAAAGAATATGAGCTCGTACAAAATACACATTTTTATGCAGAATAAATAAAGGTGAATTCTTAGAAAAATTCTCAACATCAAGTATAATATACCTACTTTACTTTTATTTGTACATATTGTTGGATTCTAGAAATTGGCTAAAATGGAGTAACTTAGTAATGATATTATTGTTACCTTCAGTTGAAATAACTGCAGTTTGAAATGACTACAGGTACTGCTAATTAGTTCTGCTTTTCAGGGCTGCCAGTTAGAGAATCAATAATAAGTCTTTGGTTTAAAAATAATAATTTTGAAAAAAAATTGTACATTATTAGCTATCACTTAACTAGTCTGTATGATAGTTAATATAAATGAAGTAAGCAGTTTGGAATCTATATTAGAGTATGATACAGACGCCGTGCAGACGAACACTATTATACCTAACATTAATTATTGTCATTGAGGTATGATATTATAGCCTTCTTATAACTATATTCGGTGCAGTTGAACACATCTACGACTTCTGAGAAAGCATTGCCAACTGCCTGCAATCTAGGTATAAGCGAGTATCTAAATGACTCAGTCATGATATTTTTGTTGCAATTAAAAAGAATTTTGGATCGAGTAGTTCTAGTAGGTATGTGGAGATAAGGAGTATATTAGAGATAAATGAAAATTTTCACATTTGACCTTTAAACAGGACTCTCCATTGACGTTATGAGATTTAGAAAAAAAAAACCGTCACTGCTTTTCCCAATGCCTTAAAGCAGAATACTTCTTGACGAAAATTTGCACCCTTGACGTAAATAATAAGAGAAAAAGTAATGCCTACATTTGATTTTGAAAAAAAAACAAAAAAAAAACTCTGGGCAACGCCGGGGTCTCCAGCTAGTAAAAATATAAAGTGCATTGATAAATAAATAAAATTATTTTTATTTCAACTCAATACATATTTTTTGTTTTTTTCATTAGCTCCACACAGGAGGCCGTGAGGAAAATAATTCCCCTCAGGGCCTACGTCATCTTTGGGGATGCTGTGTGGAGGGTCTTTTTAGAAAAAGAAGGAGAGAAAGTTCTGGGAAGGAAAAAGGTATGGGTGTGGAGAGGAATCTGGGGTTCAGTGTGTCCAGGAGCGACGGACGAATGAATCCATCCCTCCAACTGTGGTGCAATGCGATGTTCCGAAACAGTCTTGCTGTAGAGGTCAAATGGTCTCTCTCAACCAGTCTCTCCACCAAGATCCGGACACACCTCATCTCATGAACCCGGGCACTCGTGCTTAGTCACCAATGTATCGAACTACTCGGGGTGACCTATAGAAGAGGTGTTGGTTATCCCATAAATGGTTCCCGGAGCGGCTGTACCCATACCCGCCTACCAAATTATTAGAAAAGTCAAGCTAAAAACACCTTACGTTACAAAATTTTACTAACTGGATGGAGCCATTTCAGCTTAGAGCATTCAATTTATCTTACCGACCGTAATAAGGACGTCCCCGTAATTTTTGCTACAAAGCCTGTTCGCAGTGTTGACTGCAGTTTGCTAAACGTCCGTTTTCGTGAAAACAAACCATTATGTATGTCTGGCCGTGCGTCAAAATTAGATTTGGAACAGAATAGAACTCGATTCGGTTGTTTTGAACTTGCAGACTCCCTCCTCTGGTGGCAGATGTTCGAACTAGGAAAGAAGGGAGAAGAAAAAGTAGAGAAATAAAGGGGGCATGATGTTTCATTATTTTGAAAGCTTTGTGGTGCCTTGCAAGGTTGAATTTTTATGTACAGGGAAGACCGGATTGAACTGATTCGCTTGAAGTACAAATGTTGACTTTAACGTGGATCGAGAACTTTATTTTTACTCAAGGCCGTCTTATTTGCAAAAACCTTATGTATTTGAGAGCATAGTACCTATATCAAGTCTTTTGGTAAAATTGAATCAAATTTTTAAAATTTTTATAAGAAAAACTCTCTTTTTATAACTTTTGAAGGTTATTCCCATCAATGAAGAAGAAGATAATAATAATAATTCAAACGAAAATATGATAGGTAAAAAGGGTAGTTGCCTATGATATGAAATTGGAGAACATGAAACACTAATAAGTTTTTTTTTTATATTAACTTGGCCCCGAGGAAAATAATTCCACTCAGGGCCTCTGCCATCTTTGGGGATGCTGTGTGGAGGGTCTTTTTAGGAAAGGAAGGAGAGGAAGTTCTTGGAATGAAAAGGGTACTAGGGGTGGGTAGGAATCTAGGGGTCAGTGTGTCCAGGAGTGACGGATGTACGAATCAATCCCTCTCACTGCGGTGCAACGCGATGTTCCGAGATAGTATGGCTGAAGAAGTCAAAGGAACTCTCTTAACCATTCTCTCCCGATACGGCCTGCCATGCAGCCAGTGGGCATGACCAAGACCCGGTCTAACCTCACTTCATGAACCCGGGCACCCCTGCTAAGTAACCAAATGTAGCGAACAACTTGGGGTGACCTACGGCAGAGGTATTGGTTATCCAATAAATAGTTCCCGGGGCGGCGGTACCCATACCCGCCTCCCAAATAGAAAATAATAAAAGTAAACGATAAATAACAATTGTTTTGTTACCGGGGACGAGCTGGCAACAGTGTATATTGTATTACAATGCTGATTATAATTGAGCAAGATGGATTCGCATGCAAATGTAAATAGGTTCTAGTTTTAGAAAGAAAATAAGATATTAGAAATACAAAAGTATATTAAAAAATAAAAGGACATCCTGAAATCCAACGCTGTATGGCTCAAAGGGCTTGCTTAGGTTTATAAGGTCATGATGATGCCCTTGTAAGTAGTAATGAAGCTGTAGTGTAGTATGACGAAATCCCCTCCTTTTATGAAACGAATAGCAGGATCATCGTGAGAATAGCAGGACTGCAGAGAATTGGCTCCCAGCCTAAGGAACCCTCCAGAAGCAGGACAAGCAGATGACTCTGGTTGCCAATCGCAACGAATGATTCCCAGTCAGCTCTGAAGATGGCGAGAATCACGTCCCAGGTCCAAGATCACACTCGTAGCGATTTTCAAAATGATCCTTCCTATTTCAGTCGACAGGACCGCCCAATGCTCTGGGCTGCTACACAAAGATAGGCCCGCTTTCTTTTCAAATCTCCTGCAGGATCGACAACTGTTGCATTCCAAAATATTGCAGGGATCTCAATATAACCAATACCCAAATGTCAATGTGCAAGTACTGGAAGTGCCACACACCGAGACCACAAATAGAGTGTGTATAAGAGGGTGCACACACCTTGTTACAAATACTTTTATGCAACAATTTTAAGAAAAAACACAAAGCTGGCCGTTCATTCCAGAGATGATGAGCGTACGGACGGTTTTTGTAAACGACCCATTCTCATACGCAAATGTTAACCATGTTGGGTCGCTTGGTCTGCCTTTTAGCTGCGTCATGTTGGTAGATACTAAAAACACCTTCCGTTTGAATATTTAAGATACAGCATTTCAAAATTTTGCCAGTTAGCAACACATTTTAGTCAAAGACGTTACATACTTTAGACGCGGGGTAGAAATCTCAAAATGGGAAGCCAACAACAAGACAATTGTAGAGTACTCGATTTCTAGTACTTTAGTACTAAACTGCCACGCGTCGAGTAAGGTCGTGTCCTACTAGTAAGTAAATTGCATTAAAAAGCGCCAAAATTCCCTCCCTTGTGATATGAGAAAATGTTTCCATTACATGGTAAACAGTAGTAAAAGCGAAGGAATAACATTTCATTTGTAAATACATGCAAATTACTTATTATTATCAATTATAAAAATCATAAAATTGCTTTCCGCCCAAAGATTTTATGCGTCATTAGAGAACTCAAGGCCTACAAAGTACAGGTCTGGATGCGCAACAGCCAAATTACAAAGTCGATGCCATGCCGTCGCTAAGTAAAATTTACTTTTTATAATAATAATCTAATGATTCTTTATTTACTTGCCTGCGGTAAAACAACATACAAATCAGCAGAAATAACAAATACAATAACAATCAACGCCATTTGCAAACTATCGTTGTTCATTATAGCTATTTGACACCTCAAAATTCGACTGGTGCCCAGGCCTCCTACTTTAGTCGGCCTTTAGACAGTATTTGACGGAACTTTTGAATTTTGAATACGAAAATGCCGCCCGCGTTCTATCTTTTGTTTCGTTCATATGCACATGTTCTTTTAAGCGTCTATCTTTATCATACACGAATAACTTTTGAATTAAGAAATTATTGAAAATCGCTGAAAACAAAAGAGTTTTGATTAATTGCCACATTATATCTTGAGTTTGTGAGACTATGGCAAGTCTATTTATTTTATATAACGTCATTGATTTTAGTACGTTAATTATTCAGACAAATCTACGGATTAATTATACATATTTGGAGAATGATATTTTTGAATCTTTTTTTTAGCATGAGTTCCACACAGGAGGCCATGAGGAAAATAATTTCCATCAGTGCCTATGTCATCTTTGGGGATGCAGTGTGGAGGATTTTTTTTAGGAAAAGAAGGAGAGGAGAGTTCTGGGAAGGATAAGGGTTAAAGGGGTGGGTAGGAATCTGGAGTTCAGTGTGTCCTGGTCATCCGCCTCCTAGACCTATACAAACCTCACCCCACGAACCCGGGCATCCCTGCTAAATCACCAAACGTAGCGAACCACTTGGGGTGACCTATGACAGAGGTGTTGGTTATCCAATAAAGAGGGAGATCAATTTTACTATTTTCCGATATTGGTATTTACGTTCTTACTAATAAATGTGTTTTAAAATTTACACAACTGATGAACAACTTTTATATATTTTTTTTAAGAAAGACAAACATTCCCGGGTTACGAATAACCCAACAATGTTTGAAAATCTCCTACTACCACCACAGAAAGCCGAAAATGTTACTTGTGTTGTGATGGAGGATTTAGCCAGTCGAGGAATCGAACACGCGACGCTCGGTTGGGACCCAAGCGCTGTGCCCACTCAACCACTGACCGGTCTATTTACGATAAGTTAAAAGTAATTATCTTTACGTTGTATAAATAGAAGTCGCTCCCGCAATCTGTGCGCTTCGATCTTTTAAACCACGCAACGGATTTTCATGCGGTTTTCACCAATAGATTGAGTGATTCATGAGGAAGGTTTTTAGGTATATAATTTGTCAAGGTTTTGTGTAAATTGGTTGAAATATATAATATATCTGGTTAAGCGGCAGCGGGCAGCAAACGGGTGGATGGCGTTGGTTATAAAGGTTAGGTACACACAGTATAGACAATCCTAGATGCATTTGAATGAGAATATGTTTTATAATTTAGTTATTCGGTGGTACATCCTCTCTGCACATCCCTTCGGGGGCACTTAATTATATTCCGTATTTTTCCTAAATCGACTACATGTAATATACTTGGGATCTGTTCTCAGCGGGAAAACTGTCAAGGAATCAGAAAAAAATACAATCAGAACGCGTAATAAAGTGACGGTGAAAAACCAAACATGAAGATAACTTTATGAAGACTTGTTGAATATAGTACATTGCAATGGTGGTATTGTAGTTTTTGTTCTACATGTTTCTTCTGTTAGGTAAATCCTTAACTGTGACGGTGTGTAGTGTACATAGCAAGTTGGCAGTTGAACCTACTTCCCACGTAGTTATCCATGCTCTCCCTGCGCACGATGACCGAGGACATGCGCGTGGCGTACACGATGCAGCTGTCCAGGAAGGTGGAGTGCGGCCACAGCAACGTGTGGCCGGGTCTGCTAGTAATTAATATATTTATTTTTGTGTTATTTTACTGCTTTTCTACCACCCTATATAGAATTGAATATTAAGATACGTACGCGAGGTTGAATCGTGGTATTGTGAAAGGACTTCAACCAAAACAATAGAGGATGCCCGACGGTGAATATTGTTTTTTTGGCAAGCTCGCAATGTTTCTATTGTTGGGTATAAAACTCAGACCCCGAGGCTGGTTTTCTAACGTATTCGCCAAAAGATCAAACACAACGTTTTGAAGGATTTTTATGTTGAAAAATTGTGTCTTTATAAGGCGCTTTTTGAATTTGTCGTGATCTCTTGTTTTCTCTGATGAACAATACAGTTCTGATTATCGGGAGTTTTAATAATACTAGTACTTATTTTTTTATTTATTTATTTTTTTTTTTTTTTTTATTTATTTTTTTTTTTATTTCATACAATTTTTTAAAATACACTTTTATGTTTTTTTTCTTGATTACCATACTAGGCTAATGCCCGTGTTAAGGTAATCATACATGATATAAATTATACAATGTGTGAACTAAAACAAAATATAGGTTTGAAATATAAATTATAAGATATTAGAAACAAGAGAAAGAAAAAAGATAAAAATATTTAAGGTAGGTACAAGATATATGTATACGTATGCACATACAAATACATACAAACACACATACATATACATAGTACTACTGTGGTACTAGATTACGAGTCGCGTTTATTATCGTCTTATTTACAATGAGTACTTAACGTCCATTCTAAAGGATGCTCTGTGTTTTTTTGTTTACATTAACTCCACATAGGAGGCTCTGAAGAAAATAATTTCCCTCAGGACCTATGTGATCTGAGATGCTGCATGGAGGATCTTTTTGAGGAGAGGAAGGAATGAATATTGGTCTTGAAGAGACCCATTTTGTAGGAAGGAGGAAACACAGAGGCCTGCAAATCGTTCAACAGCCGAGCTGTTGAACACAAGAATGAATCGAAGAAGCGACCCGTTCTCATGTGACAAATGTCAACCGTGTACATATGTTGGGCATGCATCTGGCGTGTTTCCCGACTATGCACCGGTACCGAAGGGATCAATGACGCTAGTTCCTCGGAGAATCTTCCATTGAAATATCGGTAGAACTAGGATAGCATTTCCACCCAACGCCTGTGCTCTAAAGGTGCAATCCGTCTGTTAAGATGGGAGAATCTGTCAAATGGACCGCCCGTTTTTCCACAGAGTCGAGGATTTTTTCAGGTATTTTGGAGCTATAACCATTCGGGTTTTAGACTCGAACGGGCGACAGTTGTCTCTCTCGTATAGTACAACTTTCTGACCTATGTTGAGTCACACTAAAAAACATATAACTACCTATACTAACGACATCAATTGAGAGTCAATGAAACTACATACATATTCCTCATGTAGTACAACTTACTGACCTCTGTTAAGACACATTAAAATTACATACAACTACCTAAATTAACGGCATCTATTGAGAGACAACGAAACTACATATAAGAGTATATTCACATTCACAACTGAAAGGAACTTATCTGATAATACCTGATGCAAGGTGAAACCAAAGCGATTGTAAATAAACTAGAGTGGTAGATATTCTAAGTATCGCCCCGGTGAAAGACAGAAAGACCACCACATAGCACAGGGATGCAAAAAAACGATATAAAATGTAGGTCGGATGGTTTGAAATCTGGACAGCGTTTTCTGCCATGGGTTCCTAAGCCATTGCAAAGTTTTGAGTTCGAAATGTATTTTCCACAATAACGATGGCCTACCTACTTCTGAGGGAGACAAGTCAAACAATGCAGATTTAGTTAGTAATGCAATTTCGTTATGCCTCCTGTTTCAATACAGAAACGTATAACGGACACGAACAAAATTTTATGGAAAGGTGATAATTGTTAATTTTATATATTTTTTATTAAAATATAAGAGAATCACAAGTATGCCATTAATAATTACTTAAAGATAAATTAAACAATGATACTATGTTTGAACCACTTGTATATTTGAGTAAAGCTGAAAGGTTTCGGAACGATCGTTACTTCTTCAGGGCAAACGTATACGTTTCGGCGAAACCGGTCGGCTTTACTCAAATATACAAGTGTTTCAAACAAAGTAACATTGTTTAATTTATCTTTAATTAATTATTAATGGCATACTTGTGATTCCCTTATATTTTAATAAAAAAATATCATATTAACACTTTTCACCTTTCCAGAAATTCGTTCCGAAACCGGTCGGCTTTACTCAGATATACAAGTGGTTCAAACAAAGTGACATTATTTCATTTATCTATAATGGATAACCACAAAGTTATAGCTACATTTTAAAGTATAATAATTAATTCATTTAATTAGGAAATTTCGAAAACCCTGTGATAATTGTCAGCTTTTGTTTTTCACCCGTGCTATTTTAATTTTGCAAAAATTTTAATTCAAATAAATAATTTCAAACGCCATTTTTAGAAACCTGAGATTTTTTCGATGTCTCGATAGGCCATAAAAGGTTGGGCACGGACTTGGAAAATCGGGTAATTTTACCGAACCGGGAATTGTCAGGGAAATTTATAATAAATCAGTAGTGACTTATTTCCGAGAAAATCGAATTATCTCGATCGATTACGTTCGCGGCTGGACCTTCAAATCCAGATATTCGAAGTAAATTCATAAAAAAACACGACATATTTCCGTGTAAATTGAAATTTCGCTACCATGGCAGCCAGGCAAATTCAGATATTCGAAGTAGACTCATTAAAATCACGTTATTTTTGCGTGTCCCTACAGAAATTAAGATTTTCGTAATAAACTCAAAAAATTGAACTATTCCGTGTAAGGGGGCGTTCAAGTATTACGTAACGCAATTTTTGAAGATTTTTGACCCCCCCTCCCCCCCATGTAACGCGCCATAACATTTTTCTGTCCCTCCCCCCCTAAACGTTACATAACGCCCAATGGACAATTTTTACCTGAAAGTCACAAATATTTTAATTCCCTAGTTTTTTGTATCTAAATAAAGAAAAAAATGTTACGTAACTCGTTGTTCGAACCCACCCCCCGGTAACGCACAGTAACGTTTCACAAGACCCCCCCCCCAAGTGCGTTACGTATTTCTTGAACGGCCCGTAAATTGATATTTCGCCCCAGGTTACCGTCGCGGTCGGCCCGTCAAAGTTTTATTTTATTTATTTTAATATGAAATTGGGACCATTTATAACCGCGTAATGGAAATTTTACGTCGTTTTTACCTGTAAATCGTCGGCCTGTCAGATTCAGATTTACGAAAAAATATTATGATAATTGAATTTTTTCGAATTTTACTGACAAATTTTCGTGCACGGACAGAAATTAATATTGAATTTCTTTGACAAAAATTTCGAATAACGCTTTTTTTCGAGATATATTAATTTATTAGAATATTTTGGTGTAGATGAAACGTCAAAAATTTGAGTCAAAACCACTAAAAATCCCGCATCAAATAAAATATGTCAGTGAAAAATGTAAAAACTGATCTGAGAAACCTGGAATTATAAGACAATTTTGAAATCCGATTTCTGTGGCAACCCTGATAGATAAGCTATGGAACTTTGAATTATTTCTAAAAAAGTTTGTTTCAAACAGTATCATTGGTCGTAGTACTACAAGAATCTTTAAAAAAATTAAATTCGAAAAAAAATCATTATTTCTTAGATACAAGGATTGTATGTGACTACTGTATGTGTATGTGAGTGTGTATAACTAAAGGTAACAAGAAACTTCGAGAAAACGGATATTGAATCAGATTCTTCCCTTTAAAATTTACCAAGCAATCTCGAAGAAAATACCCGACCTTCCCCTATTCTATATGATCCTTTTACTTATCTCGGGAAGGTAAACATCGCGCATAACGGACTCCGCCGGGATAAATAAATGAATTTCTTGCCTTAGAGGGAGGTAGGAGGGAGGGTGGGTGTGCGCTGAAAGGAGGTGAAAGTCGAGACTACATTCCCATTCGGGGCAAACTTTAGCTGTGAAAGATCTGGGTGAAAAATAAATGAAAGTCTAATAGAGAAACAAGGCGCCTTAGTGTACATTAATTTTTCACCGCAGAATCAGGGTTTTTCAATAGTGTAGCATCCCCAAGGCAAACTTATTTGCACGATAATCTGTGTAGAGCCTTGTGTTTAACCTTCCTAATCTACATCGAAAATGTAGACTCTGTTAGGTTATGACGACCACGTGTGTAAAGTTTTTGAAACTAATTAAAACAACGCAGATAATTTATGGCATTACTGAGCAGATACATATAGGTGTATTATGTTTGTTCTTAGTTCTTGAGAAGTTTTAAAAAAGATGTATGTCGCATAGGTCGGTAGCATCGACCAACAAAGTCTAGACAGGGCGCGGGCGGGTGGATGTTAAAAATTACGCCGAAACCAAAATGATTGCTTTCAAAAATTGGGTCACGAAAACATTTATCAAAAACGAAGTGCATTCTTTCGCAGTCTTTTATCTTTTGTTGGTCGGCAAGGGGCCAAATTTGTTTCCCAAGATATTATGATTTTCAAACGAGGCAGATCAAACACTTCAACGGAATCGGACGAGGAGTTTTATTACCAACTTACTCATAGATGGGCCGAGTTATTCGACCGAATTTGTAAGACACGCCAAATCTAGAGTCGATATTTGATGGTTGGTAGCAAATAATTGTTTCATCGTAGGGGTTGTTAAACTTAGCAAAATATTAAAAAATGTACATTTTTGATTATTTCTTGGCCTTTCGAAAAAACATTTATGATTAAACAACCATAAATGTTGTTGGATGTGGTGTGCTGAATCGATAAAAAATAAGTGAATTAAATAATTTTTGTATTTGTTAGAAAGCTGAAGAATGAAAAAAATCAACCCATACGCGGTAGAAGTGAAACTAGAAAGTTGCTAGATGTCGCTTTCTTTTCTTTTGCCCGTTTATTTTAAAGTGGTTTGAAGATTGGATAATTGATTTCACAAAAATAAAAATGTTTATTTTTTTGGGATTTCGTAGGTTCGAACCTCCGTTCGCTGGATGTCTGTCTCTCTGGTCGCTGAGACTTGTCAAGCGCCTTTCCCGCTGCGCTATCGGAGGCTCGCACCGAGGCGCGAATTTACTTATATAATTTAAATATATTAGAACCGAAAACCCATCAAATAATGAATTTTAGTGACGCACTTCCGTTTCATCCGAATTTCAAATCACTAACGGGACTAAAGTAGTTTCACTTTAAAAAATACATACAAAGAATACTGTCGAGTCTAAACAGAATGGAAAAGCATCGCAACGCACATAGTATCTTCGAATATTCGCGGGGTAAGAGGGTACTGCGGGCGGGTATTCCAAACTACTTCGAAAAACATTTTTGAAACTTTAGATACTATCAGCGTGCACAAATACATTCAAACTCAAATTGTCTGTACGCTTACAAGTCTGTAATTGCCTGTACGCCTGCAAGTCTTTCTGCCATGTAATTATTTAATCTTTTTTCGGTATTGCGAAATTCCGTCGAGAAAGGTTCCGTGATGCAAGGTTATTGCTTTTAATAATAAATTGAAATAAATCGGCGAAACTCGCTTAAACCCTTTCAGCATCGCACTTTTGTTTCTATACAGAGTGTTAAGGGACGTACTTGACTTACTTTAACCAGTGATTCCTGACATTATTTGGAGTAAAAAATGTTTGTAAAAGTTTGGCCTCCGGTGACATTTTTGGTGTTTTTTTTTTTTCTACAAAAACTGAAAAAAATGGTAGGTGTTGGATAGTTGGAGGCGGGATTAGGGGTTAGTCGGTTACTTGGCTGAGTGACCAGTGACGACATGAGGAAGAAAATTTCTTTTGTTTGATTTTGAAGAAAAAAAAGTAGGTCAAGTACGTCCCTTAACACCCTGTATACAAAGCTTATGCTTGATAACACCTTAGATAAAGGATTATTTTACCATCAATCTTTCAATATCCGGAGAGACACTAAAATTTTAAAAATCCGTAGTACTTTTACCTATGGCGGGGGGGGGGGGGGGCAACTCCTCATGCAACCTGCTAACGCAAGTGGCGTCATCCTTTGACGAATTCTTCAATTCGAAATCAAATTACAAAAGCAGCTCTTTTAGCGTATTAATAATTAACAAAACAGAAGTCAAAGATTTAGGAGTGACATTGGACTCTAAGCTTATTTATGATATTCATTTAGACTCAGTCACACAATTGTTTATGCAGACAATATTAAATATCTAGGTTTAACTGTTGACCATAAACTAAAATGGGATCTCCATATTAATATATTATCAAAAAAAATACGAAAATTATCATACATCTTCAAAACAATACGAAACATCATGTCATTAAATCAACTAAAAAATATATATTTCGCACTCTGTCAAAGTATTTTAACATATGGAATTTCAGTTTGGGGAGGAGCAGCAGATACTTACCTCAATTCTCTTAAAATAAATCACAAAACAATAATTAGAATTATGTTTTATAAACCTTACCAACATCCGACGGAACAGCTAATGATCAAAAACAAATTACTAGACGTAAATAAACTATTCATAAGGAAGATCATTTACAAAAACTGTATCAAAACTTCACATCTCCACATACCTCACTCGCAAAACACAAGAGCAAAAATTAATAAGCACTTTCAAGTTCCCCATATCAAATCAACTTTTGCAAAAAAACACGAATCTTACCTAGCACCACACATTTTCAATACCTTCCTAAAACAAACAAAAACTTACGTCACCCCAAATAATTTGAATTGGCTTTTCAAAAGATTTGTAATATGGTTGAATGTAAAGGAAAGAACAGACATTCAAAATATTCTAAATAAATAACATTTCATACAAGTTCTCACGAAATTGTATAATATTCAAATAAAACAAATACGAGAAACTGCAATTTTGCAATAATAATTATTATGATTAATTATTAATTATTACTTCTATTATGTAACCGCTATATTCAACTGTCACAAAATTTTAATTTACTTTTATCTAAAAAACAAAGTATGTATGTAAATATTTAATATACCAACATATAATTTATCTTTTTTATCTTTTTACATTCATATATATATTTGTTTAAATACACACATTTCTTTTGGAACAAACATAATATGTGATTTACTCGCCTCGGAACAGACTTTGTCAAGTGAGGCGGGTAAAAGAAAAGAAAACAATGTAAATAACCATGAAACTAAATAAACGCCCGGGTTGCCGGCACTGAAACTGAAACTGAAAAGCCTCGAAAATGTTAGGATTCATTCTTAGGACATGTAAAAACTTCAATAATTTTAGAACAATGAAAATCCTATATTTTGCTTATGTCCGCAGCTTACTAGAATACGAGACACAAGTTTGGAACCCACAATACAAATCATATGTGGAAAATCTAGAACGTGTTCAAAATCGTTTTCTACGTTACTTAGATTTCCGCAGTTACCGCACACATCTAAATCACCAAGATTCAGCCGCGTACTTCAATATACTATCATTAGAAGTTCGAAGAAGCTCGGCCGATGTACTTTTCCTTCAAAAAATTGCCAGATCCGTTGTAGATTGCCCAGAACTCTTAGAACGAATACAGATACGAGTTCCTAATAGACGAACCAGATCAGACACGATTCTTAGCCTCCCTCGGTGCAACACAAATTCTAAGCAGAACTCTTTCATCTATCGTGCATCCAACACTTTCAACACACACTATACACAATTTGACATTTTTAACTCTGCACCACACTCCTTAAAATCACACAGACGCTCTCTCGATACTCTATAATAACAATAACTATAGATACCCTCTAATACAACCACCACTCTATGAACTTCCTTTTTTTCTTTTTTTTTCTCTTTTAATTTTTGTCACGCATATTTTTACTAATATACCTCAACTTAACCGATCCTTCCCCCTCCCTATTCCTACGTAAATAGCTCGGCTCTTAAAATGTAATTGTTCATTTGTAAATATCTCTGGAATCACTACACTTGTATACAATACCTATGTGGAAACCTGTAAATGGTTCAATTATTGTGACTTAATTACTACATGCTCTGTTATTAATGTTAACTGTTGGTATCCCAAATAAATAAATGAAATGAAATAATAATATTTTATTTTAGATAGCATATTTTGTACCTATTTGTGAATAGAGTGTGTACTTCAGACGCAAAGCTATAACTGTTCGATGATAAGGACTGAAACCAAAAAACAACAAAAAATAGACGCCATGGTATATCCTTCACATGCGATACTGGGCTATTTATTTCACAATATCTGGAGATGTTAATTTTTCTTCCTGTTCCTGAGGAAGAACAATGATATTGAAAGGGTTAAATAAGTTTGCCCAGAATGGTTTCCATCATACCCGTTATGCTCCTAATACTGAATTTTAACTGCTTGCGGAAAGGCCATTGTTAAATATATAAAAAAATAAACATAAATGTCAGATATGATTAATTTCCCTCTATTTTTCTCCACCAGACCGAAAACATTTCGGGGTACTCTTTTATCATTCCGAATCATGTACGTCATTTTAAATATTCACCGGATGGCTCACTGTTTGTGTGTGTATGTGTGAGAGAGAGTTGTGTTATTTCCTATTCCCCGCATCCGGTTCCTTTTGTGTTTAGAGCGGGCACAAGAAGTTTTCTTTCCCGCCTTGGAAGGCTTCTTTTATCTCTCGGAGAGGGTGGAAAGGGAGGGGGCTTCGCCTGTCTGACGGTTTCTGGAACAATGCCTTTGGAGGGCCTCTTTGTTTTTCTTTGTAGTTTCAATTGCACATATTGTTGATCAAAATGAAAAGAAGAAGACGTGACTATGGTGGTTTCAAAAAAAGGAAAGATGGATCGATTTTGCCTTGATTTTTCAATTTTGGAGGAGGGTATGGATTCCGCTGCCCGCCATTTTTGGATAACCAACACCTCTGCTATGGTTCGCTACGTTTGATGACTCAATAGGAATACCCGGAATCAAGGGGTGAGGCTTGTCTAGGTCTTCGCGGCTGATGCGTCTGTCCACCAAATGCGTGGTGGGCGAGACTGGTTGGTGGATACCTTTTGAATTCTCCAGCTCTCTCGAACCATCTCCTTGCACCACAGTGGGAGAGATAGATTCATACGTTCATACTATTGGACACATTGCACCTCAGATCCCTACCCACCCCTCAAACCTTTTTTTTCCAAAACTTCCTCTCCTTCATTTCCTTAAAAAACCCTCCACACAGCATCTCCAAAGATGACATAGGCATTTAGGAAATTAGGATTCTGATTTCTCCCTGTCCGTCTTTTCTCAAAATAGTATATGAATGTGAATGAAGCAAGAATTGGGTACCTACCCAGACATAAGTTGCTTCTTTTCTATCTATCTCTTATAAGAATTTGCGTGACGGTTAGTCAACTAGTTAGAACTAAGAAAAAATTCCAAACGAACTTGTGAGTCGTAGTCACCTTTGGGCGGTTGGACTAAACTTTATTTGACCTTCTCTTGACACGGTGAATAATAAATCTACTTTCAATACAGTTACGACACGCCAATCCATTGTAATTTATTGATATTCTGTTCAGTTGGTTGTTAATAACACATCATCAGTTTAATAACGTCGGAATATTTCAAAATGAGTCGAAAACAGTTTTTCCATCTTACTAATTCACAGAGAACGCCACAACTATATATTATGAAATAAAATAAAAATGCATGACCCCCATCCCCGGTATTTCGAACCCATTTTGGACAGGAGCCTGAGTTACTGATAACACGTAATAGAAAAAACAGGACAAGCCTTAACAGATTCCGAAATACCAAACATGATAGAGTCTCAATTAGTTTCTCAGCAAATTGGTTTAATCGGTTTTAAAAATTTAGACACCTTCAAAAATTGACATTTAGAATCCTATAAATAATTTGTCTCAAAGTGGTTTAACCATAGTTTGAAAATGACCTTGTAAGCCGAAACAGCTGTATCAAAAATAATAAAAATAACTAAAATACTGCAGAACTTAATAATAACATAATTAAATAAAATTTTTAAAAATTAAATGAAGTTCTACGAATTAAATAAAAAAAAGAATAGCTGGAACTAGTTACTGAGAATGCGACGTCAAGACGCTCAGAACGTCATCATTTGCTCCAATTTTCTCAAAAGCTGAATATTGTGCTCCAGTATGGGCTAGAAGTGCCTTGCCTTGGTTGAAGTTACGGTTACGCCACAATGCGGATCATCAACGGGACTTTAAAATCTACTCCTCTCCCTTGGCTCCCCTTTCTTGCAAGTATAAAATCCCGCCAGTGGAGAGATTGCAGTATGGAGGAAATAAATACAAGAAGGCACTGCAAAATAGCGCAATCAATATACGAGTACCTTTGCACGATAATCTCGTCTCTAACCCCGCATGTCAATTTGGGAGGCAGAAATGGGTACCGCTGCCCTGGGAATTATTTATTGCATAACCAATACCTCTGTGTCCGGGTTCATGGAGTAAAGTTTGTCTGGGCCTTGGCGGCGGATGCTTTTGCACACCTGCGGAAGAGACTTGTTGATGGAGACGTTTTGACCTCTCCAGCCGACACATTATCTTGCACCGCAGTGGGAGGGAAGAATTCTTATGTTCATCACTCCTGGACACATTGAACCCCAGATTCCTACAAACCCCACATACTTTTTTCGTTCCCAGAAATTCCTCTCCGTCCTTTCCCTAAAAGATCCCCCAAACACTCTCCAATGATGTCACAAGACTTTTTTTCCTCAAGGCCTAATTTTTTATTTTTTTTTTATTTATTATTATTTATTAAATTGAATATAATTACATCTAATACAATATAAGATACGGGTAGTCCCACAAAGCTGTGACAGATCAGCTTATCTGTAGGTTCTACCGTTTAATATTATTACATAACACACATTAGCTTAAGTTACAATATTAATACCTAGTATAAGATTTAGGATAGATAAATGTGTTGTTCATTTATTAACCACTTTGTTGTCAGTTTAGGGCAGGGTTCCTCATTATTTTTTAAATTAATTTTTTCATTAAATATGTTATAACTCAAATATTCGAGCGTTCTGTTACCATACTTATTTGATACCAGCTTTTGCCCCCGGCTTCGCTTGCATAGTATTAGGGGGGTACCCACAGCGCCTCCTCCACCTTTCCTATCCCCCCCCCCCCTCCTCCTCTCCCCGCCCCCTCTCAATCCTCTCCCCCCACCCCCTCCCCCCCTCCGCCCTCCCTCCACATACTATTCCCCCCTCATCCCCCCTCCATACCCTTTACATTCATTTTTCAAACAGCTCGCGTGCCACCTATTGCAATTTTTGTATATAAATTTCATAATGCCAGAGCTCTAAACTATAGCCTTTTCTGATGTATAAGCTCTATTATTGTAACGTTTTATTAAAATCCATTCAGTAGTTTTCGCGTGAAAGAGTAACAAACGTTCATCCATACAAACTTTCGCCTTTATAATATTAGTAGGATTCGTGGTATTTTTAGGCCTTTGTTTTCAGTAAATCTTGTTGTGTGACTATGCGCCAATAACTTTTTATACGCGTTTTCTCCTGAATTATCCATAATTATAATGTACCAGAGAAGCCCTTTAATTGGAAGTAGGCCCTCAGACCCATACAGTAATTTTAAGTTGTTTCTTTGTTTCTAAATGCTAGGTTTAACAATTTTTTATTATAGCAGTTTGTAATTTTTGAATGTATTTAATATTAATTACGCTCAAGTGTCCCCAAGTTTGAATTCCATAAATAAGTATAGATTCGACCATAGAATGATAGAGTGCATCGAGGCAACACAAATTTTAATTTATAAAAAATACTCGCTAATGTGTGAAGATATTGTAAAAACAAACAAAAAAAATGCCTCCCAAAGTTCCGAAAACCCTTCTGGATTGAAGCAGAGAGGCTCCTCCGGTTATCTTTTTATACTACAGAAGATGGTGAAACTCCACTTGACATGACTTGACACGATTTGACTTGACTTGACATGACTAACATGACTTGACACGACTTGACTCTGATTTTTTATTATTTTCTGACCTTTAATGATTTAAAATAACATGACTTTTGAATTACGAGTATAAGCACTGTTGATCATTGAACTTTTATGATTTAAGGTTTAACCCCTCCAATTTAATGTCGCCACGTTAACTTGGTGCCTAAATAAAATAGCCACCTAACTACCATCGCCCGCAGAATAAACAATTTAAATTTACATAAAATTCACATTCGGAGTACAAAGCTTTGGAAGTGTGTGATTATCGCCGCGAATCCTTTTCACTTTGCCGTTATTATTATTTCTAACAGCTTTTGTTAGTCTGTACTCCACTCATGTGATTTGATTGCTGATAAAACCCAACAACTGACGCATTCTGTACAGAATGTTTAGTAATCAACACATAATACATCTCGAAGTTATGAACAGGGAGTTTTGAAAATCCCATACAAAAGAGCCCACAACGGTGTTTTCAAAATTCGTAAAATACTTAGTTTAAACCACTTTTACTTTTCAAAACCAAGTAATTTGTTTATTTGTTTGTTTGTTTGTTTACGTCTTGATGGCTTTTACATATAAAATAAATTGTACAGGAGCATTATAACAAGTATATTAATTTTGAATTAAAATGTTGCCACAGAATAAGTTTGCTGTGCTTAAGAGCGTTTAACCAGCCAGCGGACGAAAATCCACATTTCGTCGAAAGTTGTTCTTACGATCGTGCAGGGCGGTTACAATGAGAAAGATTAATTATTCTCCGTACCAGCTTTTTTAAATTATAACTCAATATCGAATTTATTTCAATCCAAATTAGCTTTAATTTATCCTTCATCCAAAAATGCTGAAAGGCGTGATGATAAAACTATTAAATTAATGTACTTTTTGTAATTATTTTTTGATTATAAGTATTTATCATTTTTCAATAATGTCAAAATTTGATAAGAATGTTAAAAAAATCTGAAATATATTAGTTTGTAAGTGCGCAAATAAATACACAAATGGACCAATTTTCGTCAAGAAACACATGTACGTACATATTTTTTAGTGATTTTATTGAAACTAAAATTAAAATTTTAAAACATGCGTTTGCTAGATAATGTATTGATTTGTTTTACTGCATGATTATATTATTTGAAATGGGTGTGGTATAATACAAAATCTTTTTTGAAAATTTAATAAATCTCCCAACGACTTATGGAATAACCTTATTAAACTAAAAAATAATTTTTTTTCTCAAAATTTATTACATGCGAATGCTAGATAAAAGAACAATCTTTCGAAATTCATTTATATTTTTTTGTGGAAAAGAGTCAATACGTCTAAAATCTTTTTTGAAAATGACGTATTTCCGGTTTTCTCTGGTAATGCCCTCTTAAAGAAGGGTCGCATTTTCTAGCCTCGTTAGCTATCTATACTTTCTACAGATCACAACTTTATAAGCAAGAAAATTCGACGGTGTATAAATTCTATAATTGTTATTATCAAAAATTAACTGGCCTTACTACCGAAAGTTTTTTTGGGAAAATTTTGGTATTATAAGATTTTTGCACTCCTTTTTCATTTTTGTTGTTTTGTATTACTTAAGCAAAATTGCGGTTTGTTTTATTTTTTCACAATTGTAAGATATTTCAAACTTTTCTATCTCTGCGTTGATATATAAATTTCAGATAGAAACAGATGTACACCTAAATCAGCATTCACATCACTTAGGTTTTTGAAGGGTTTTACTTTCCCGGTGATTAAAAATATACTTAGGGAACGTACCCATACTACGTGACCTATTTTTTGCAATTTTTAACCCCCCCCCCCTCCCTCCCGGTGACCAAAATCCTAAGCAAACCGCCGCTCATTTGTACCAAGCGTGACATTTTGAAGACCCCCCCCCCCCGAAGAGGTCACGTAGTATGGGTACGTTCCCTTATAGTTTTTCATAACACTTTTGTACTTACTTTCGAAAGTTGTTTGTTTCAGCTTGTACAGAAAACGAGACCTTATTTCGGATGTTTTGTCGGAAAAACACGTTTTTACATTTCATATATTATGTTATCTTAGTAACGAAATAATAGATGTCCTCCGTGGTCGATTAGCAATCCGCAAGTCGCGGGCTCAAATCCTGGCGTGAGTATATAGGCATATTCCAGAGTGGAAGATAGATCAGTATCACACACCCAGTGGCGTGCATAGAGTTTTTGATCAGGGTAGGCAGTAGGAAAACCGCCGAATTGATTAAAAAATAAAAAAAAACTCACTACAAATAACTCCCTTCGTACAAGTTTTGATTATTTGCTAATTTTGTACCAGAAAGCACTGCCTAATATTAACAAAAAACCTATATAAGCAAATTCAAAACGACATTGAAGTACCCACCACTGTCCCACCCCGGTATAGGCAACTTATGGTCGCCCCTTCGGAGTTCTCGCAAGAATCTAATTTTTTTGAATAAATGGCTCTACTTTTAATGTAACGAATCTAGACCTTCAATGTCCCCTCATACTGTGTTAGGTGGCGGTATGCGGGCGCGCCTACAGGACTGTACTGTAATGGTCAATCTCTACAATTCTAAAGCCCATGGAGGTGTCAATGCAAAAGCAGTGAGCCTCATGGACAGTCAAACAAGTTGTTAGTAACTTCAACAAATAAATAAAGTAATCAAAAATGACAGCAGCCATCATGAGTAATTAGCTCATGACAGCGGGAGACATGACCATACATAATCCGGCGGGCGGCACCGAGCACTGTACGTTAAAAAGAAGGAAACAAAAGTAAAATAACATATATACAGATAAGAACCGGTGTCACCGCAACCTGGCTGCCGGCAGTCCCCGAGACAGTGAATGAGGCTGATTGACCGGCCTCCCCACAACCGGCAGCGTCGTCCTTAAGCCAGCTAGCCGGTGGTGCCTAGACGACAGTAAGTGGAAAACATGAAGAAGACCCTAGGGAGAGAAGCGTCGGGTTGCCGGAGGCGGGACGGACAGCTTTCGGATGTCGTTCAGCCTTCTAATTATTACTATCTCCTTATTCAAAACGACAGTTCTACTCTATGCTATGTGCATTTCGTAAACATTATATTATATCTTGTATGAAGTTAGCTCCTAGCAGAAATAATTCCTGCTTAAGCCGCATTTTAGTGAGGCAGTCGGAGGGCGCGCGTGTAGTTTCTAGTTACAGTTTATGCCACGTTTGTAGTATGCCGTTTGATGAGGCGCTCGCGTAGTTTCTAGTTACAGTTTATGCCACGTTTGTAGTATGCCGTTTGATGAGGCGCTCGCGTAGTTTCGGTTGCTCAGCCTTTTCGCGCTTATTTTTGAAAGTGTGTATTTATTTTTAGCAATAATTTAATAAATTATGATATTATTTACAAGCTTATGTTTTACAAATACGGTAGGGTAGGCAGTGCTTATGTGCCTATATGGAGTGCAGCCCCCTGCCTGGTGTAAGACCACCATTTAGAATTGAAACATTGCTTGAAATGGCTCTTGATTGTGTTTGGTGATCAGATCTGAATAGCCAGATTCCAAGGCCCCACCTTTCTCTTCTCGATCACCTTCCTCTTCCCCAATTGTCTTTCTCTTCCCAATCTCCTTCCCTTCTCCTCTTCCTTCAGCCTCACATCTTACTCCAATTGGAGACGCATAGTCTTACTGGCTCCAGGCAGTTGGGAGCAGTTGGGACTCTTGTGCGATATTCACGTTAAAAACAGGTATTTTTATATTCTCTGCAAATACAATACATTGCACAGTGCAATACTGTAACATGTAATCAGGACTGGGTAAACACACGAGCGATAGAGAGTGTAGTGTTTAGTAAATACTTCGGTCTGTATTGAGTTCAATATACTCCTGACATGGAATGGTCCTAGGAACCGACCAAAAAATCGATATTTTCATTCCATTTTAATATTAGTTAAACCATTATTTCGTTTTCACATAGGTATCTTTTCGAAAACACTTCGTTTCGTTTGGCTGTAGCCTGATATTCAAGTTTAAAATTCAGAAGGTCAGTAATTTTCTCGTTTTGGAATAAAATTCAAATTAATGGAATATTTTTAACCCCTCAGAAAATCGCCAATATGCACTTTTAATGTCTTTAACGAAATGATATTTTACGAAAACTTTGTTTTATTACCGCTTCACATTCTTCACAATTAAAGCTCTATAAATGAAACATTTCTGAACGTAGCCGAATAGTAAAAACTGTTTTAGACAGGTTACAAAATAAGCTTTTGAATTATTATATTACAAATAAATATTAATATTTGTAAATATTAAAATTTAGAATGCAAACATTAACCTTTCAAAGGCCAGGAACGCGCCCGCGCGCGAGATTGGAATTTCAAAAAAGAATATTAATTCAAATAATTTGGATGCGATTTTAAATTTTTTGTATAAAGAAACTGTACCAAGGAAAAAGTCAGAATAGCTTCCTCCATTCTTGTTCTTAAGGTAATTTCCAAAAATTTTTCCAAAAAACCCTGGCCCTTGACAGGTTAAAATAATGTGAAAATGACTCACTTGATGTTTTTATGTGAAAACGGTACTAAAATCACAGATTATGTAAACAACAATACTTATTCTATTGTATAAATGTGTAATAAACACTTTTGTTGCCTCACTTTTTTATTATTTCATATAAAAATATTTAATAAAAATTAACAATGTCGGGCGCCCGTAGGAAATTTGGCGGGATAAATTATGTGTCAGACTGCGCGTCTGACAGAATGTTCTTTTATGTATTTCTATGGACAACTTGAATAGAGATGTGCAGCATGATTCACTATCGACCTTTCACTTTTTATTTTACGGATGTAACTAAAACAATAACGGAGTTATAACGGTTTCTATGGAGACACACGCGCTGACGTGTAAACACGCTTATTGTACTTGACTGCTGTCGTATTTTTAACGCATATATCTGCTTACGTTGCGGAGGGGTGTATCCGAAAATTTAAAAAACTTTTGAACAGTGATGAAATACGCCTTTAAATTTTATTATCATTATCATTACATTGTATAAAATGAAGTCGCTAAAAATGCATGTGCGCATCTTTGAACTACCAATAGATAAAGTGATTCAAGAGGAAGGTTTATATGTATAATACATGGTTATTATAGTAGAGAAAAGCCGAGAAATTCAAATATTCAATCAGGCAGCGGGCAGCTGTCTTATGATTTCATAAAGGTTTGGTAATGTCGTTGTGTTTCGTTAGCCACAGCAACATGTGGCCGGGTTGGCTAGTTAGAAATATTTTTTTTAAATATTCAAATTTTCAATGCAAACAAAAAACACTTGGTTTACCTTACTTTTAACTAAAATTACTGATAACGAAAGAAAAAAACACATGTTTATTTTTATTGGCAATTATAATATTACAAACGTTATTATCATCTCTTACCTTTTTGTAGTTTCATAAAAAAAAAAACGTTTATTTAAAGTTTCATTCATTTTTCTCAAATTGCGGTCGGAAACTTTGGTTTCATAGAGGTGAACTTTTTGATTTTTCTGTGGTTAATTTAAAGATTTTAGTATCTATAAAGCGGGATCAGTAAGGGAGCATTGTGGTGGTGATTTTAAACCTCAGAAGAGCGCCTCTTCCTGTACGATGTAAAAAGTGGAACTACTCGTATATGGTACATGTATATGTTTTGAGGCGGGTGAACGTAGGGGCAGTAGGAAAGGATTTATAAATGCAGGTTTTAAAGACGCCCGGATTTTAATATGAAGGCGATATTATTAATAATAATAATAATAATTCCAGGATGTGGGGAGGATAGTGCAATCCCACACATCCCATCTAATTATACATATTTATATATTTACACCTTAAAGAAAAAAGAACATAAATATTAAAAAAAATAATAATAACAAAAAAATAATCCAAAAAAAAAAATATAATAATCGCTCACTCAGGAGTGGCGCTGGGTGCTGGAAGACTGCGGTCACTAATGTGTTGTCGGAGGCCATTAGCCGCATCCAAACATATACATACATTTCCAGACTCCCTTGGAGAATCGAGTTAATCATAATATTTATATTAAAATGTTATTGGTTTTATTTCAACCTTATCTTATAAATATCACAAAGGGTAACAATTATTATAAGTAGGGCCCGGATTAATATGTAAATACATATTTTTAATTTACACGATTTTAGGTCTCGTACGTGTTCTCTACCTAGATTATCATATATAGATTATGAAAAACTAATTTTTATTTTCCATATTTTTTCATATTTTATGGTTAAGTCCATATTTTACAAAAAGATATCTCAATCATCCATATTTTCGATTTTTATATCATAAAACATGAGTTAGTTCAAAAAAATTGATATAATTTTACGTGTTCTAAGCCGGCGATCACCAACGACGAGCGACGTTCATGCCGTGTTGCTTGCGTCTTTTTATTTTTACGTACTCAAGTCACCTACTACTACTGTCTAGGTACCTGTCAGTTTAATTTTAAAATGCCCAAGGATAAACAACCTTTGCGTTTCAAATTGGAAAAAATATATCGAAGATTTCCCAAGCCAATCGCTAATTATAGACGGAAAACTACTTTATTGTCAAGCCTGTGAAAAATCTATTTCTTCTGAGCAGCGTTTTTTATCACAACATGTATCTACTGCAAAACATACATACATATAGTTTTAATTTCGATAATTTAAAAAAGCATGTGATTGTGTACTGCAATCAATTTAATACGACAGATTCAGAGGAAGATGAATAAAATTTCATTTTTTTTATTTGAATTACCTGAACATTTCGCTATCTTTTTATATTTTTTTTAATGTAACTGTTACTGCATATTAATTTTTCACAATAAACGAAGTTTAAAATGAAATATACTTATTTTATACTCCATATTTTGTCCATATTTTACATTTTTTAGTCCATATTATATGTACATATTTTGAATTTTTTAATACATATTTATCCGAGCCCTAATTATAAGTAATAATTATTAGCCTGAAACACTCAGCTACATTGAAAAAATCTACCGAGAAAAGATACAAAAGATTCATGCCGCCGACGGGACTCGAACCCGCGTCCTTCTGATATCCGGTCAATTGCTCTTAACCACTGAGCTACGTCGGCTTATCTCCCACCCGCCAAATAATTCAATATACTCGTATACTAGTGTTTCATTCAACCATTTTGCTTATTACATTTTGCAGTAATTGTTGAATGAAACACTAGTAGAAAATGTAATAAGCAGTTTTGTTGAATGAAACACTAGTATATATTGAATTATTTGGCGGGTAGGAGATAAGCCGACGTAGCTCAGTGGATAAGGGCAGTTGACCGGATATCAGAAGGACGCGGGTTCGAGTCTCGTCGGCGGCATGTATCTTTTTTTGGGAGATTTTTTCAATGTAGATGAGTGTTTCAGGCTAATAATTATTACTTATAATAATTGTTACCCTTTGTGCTATTCATAAAAATCTTGTCTTAAACATTAGTTTTTCAATTAAAAAATAATAATTATAAATACCAACTCAAAACATCGGAAATAAAGTTATCTAAACCAATCCAAATTGAAATTAATAAAGTTTTTACGATGCACATACATTTTATTGAGCGTAAAATCAAATGCTCCAACTCGAAAACATTTTACAGTTGATCTAAATATCTTTGCAAAAATAAACCAACAAGACTCGCTTGGGAAATGGTTCGCCCTAAATCTATTTTTCTATTTTCCACATTGAGCGAAGGTTTCGAATCTCGGCCAACGGTGCAGCGATGCATTATGGAACCGATAGTCCAAGATGGAACGTGGAACAACCATGTCGAACTATTCCGAACCATTTTCATTTGCTGTGGGTGGTTCTTTGTTTTATTACATTGTTTATTGCTAGCTTCAAATGGTTTTTAAATTAATTGCCTTTGTGTTTTATTGAACGAAAGCGCGAAAGTTTAAATAGCTTTTCTGTCTTACAAGCTTTTAGCCACATTTAAGCGTCGATCACACAGGGCGAGTTTACAAGCTACTATCTACTAAGTTTAAAAGTGGGTAAATCGGCGAGTGAGATTGTCATGATGACACACAAAACTGTCCACTTGCTCAGAAGCGTAGGAAACTGAGGTCGCTGCTAGCGCCAGTAACAAGAATAACGACGCGTGCGTGAACTAATTCTTCAGATGTTTGACTGTCGAAATCAGCTGTTTATCGGAAGCCATGTTGGAAACATAAATAAACCTATCACGGGCAAGCGGAGCAAGCGTGTAGGTGAGTAAAGTTGGCGACCTTTCAACTTTTTTTCGTAGATTGTCAACAATCTGCTAGTTAGCAAGTAATACGATGACACAGGGCGAGTTTTCAAGCTGCTGTCTGGGAAAATCACTATCTGTTAGTAAACTCGCCCTGTGTCATCGACGCTTTACAGATGTGAAATTAAATCTTTATTCTCTGCTAGTTCTCTTGTACTACTTGACTTTGTCTGAGTTTTAACATTTTTTTTCTTTCCTTTTCCGCCCAATTTTGAAAAATATGTTTTCTAGTTTTTTTCACATCTGGCCTGAAGAAGACTTCGTAAAACTGTCCAAAACTTTGGCTAAAGGTGAAGGTGCATGAAACTGGTTATTACTCCAAATATCAATCATAATAATTACTTATATTATTGGACGTTTTTAAATTTAGGTCTAGATGTTTCAAGACTGAAACGACGTTGCAAGCTGGATATTGCTGGATTGATCTATAATTTCATTCAGGATAATCTGTCTTAATTTAATTGCGTCTTTAATAAAATTTAGGTTATTTTTTAAGTAAATGAAACAATGTTGCTGTGATTGAACCACTTGTATATTTGAGTAAAGCCGACCGGTTATTTTTAAGTTTTTAAACACAATGTTGCATTAGCTCCACACCGGAGGCTCTATGAAAATAACCCTCATCTTTGTGGATGCTGTGTGGAGGGTCTTTTTGGGAAAGGAAGGAGAGGGAAATGTAGGGAAAGGAAGTTCTGAGTTGGAAAAATGAAGGATGGATTGGTGGGAATCTAAGAGTCAGTGTGTCTAGGAGTGACGGACGTATGAATCCATCTCTCCCACTGTGGTGCAAAGCCATGTTCCCAGAACGTCCTGCTGGAGAAGTCAAAAAGTTTCCCTCGACCATTATTTCCCTACAATAAAAACACATAAATTTGTTTTAGACCACATTTATTATAAGTGGTCTTTTTTTACGTGAGGTCCACACAGGAGGCCCTGAGAAAAATAATTTCCCTCAGGGCCTATTTGATCTTTGGGGATGCTGTGTGGAGGGTTTTTTAGGAAAAGGAAGGAGAGGAGAGTTCTGGGAAGGAAAAGGTTTTAAGGGATGGGTAGGAATCTGGGGTTCAGTGTATCCTGGTCATCCGCCTCCAAGACCTAGACAAACCTCATCCCATGAACCCGGGCACCAACAACGGTCTAAAACAAATTTATGTGTTTTTTATTATGTTTTTTTATTTTTATTATTTTCAATTATGGCGAGCCACAAAGTTAATGCTTTTTACAGATAAGCATTATTTCCCTATTCGGCTTGCTACGCAGTAGGTGGGCTGGCGCAACTGCCGCCAAGACCAGGACAAACCTTACCCCATGAATCCGGGGACTTCTGCTTAGTCACCAAAGGTAGCGAATCACTTAAGGTGACCACGGAAGAGATTTTGGTTATCCAATGAATGGTTCCCGGGGCGGCAGCGCCCGTACCCACCTACCAAATTATTTATATTTATGGTATTTATTTAACTGTACATGATATTCCACTTAGCAGAAAATAAATTTACTGGGAACAAATCAGACTGACAAAAGAGTGATGTATGGGCCACACTTTGTCTACTACTGCTCAGTTTTTTGTGCAACCTGTATTTTTTCAAATGGGTTACGAACAATTTATCGTTTTGTACTTTCGGCATACCAGAAATAAGTAAGACAACTGTTTTTATTAAACCGATCAGTCAAAGTCATAAATTATTTCCCGACCCGTAAGAATTTCGTCTTAACGCAATTAACGTCTAAAACATGATTAATTTGTTACGCTTCCCAGTTTAAACAAGTAGTTGCCTCCAGACCGGCCGCACAACGCACTTGGACTGCTCCCAACTAGCAAGTAAGTTAATCCTTCAGGCCTCGGGCATATTTTTTCCGAAAGTCTATATATTTCTGCATTGAAATAAAATCGTAATAAATGGAATATTTCTAAACGTACCCGAAAACTAAAAACTGTCTTTGAAAGGTGGTAAAATACGTTTTTCAAATTTATATATATTTTCAATACAGGTTCAACCTAGTGAGGCAGGCTATGCACAACTAAAAATATTGTATAATTATGCTACTTCTGTGTAACCGTTCTTACATTACTTTCTATCTGTTAATTTATTTTGTACTGATGTAATCTACATTGAATGTGTACTTTTTTAGTTGTAATGTTGCCAATTTGATTGAATAAAGATATATATTATATTATTATTAAAAAAATATATAGAAGTTAACATATAATTTTTAGATATAAAAAAATTGAATGCAAAGTTTAAAAAGTTTTAAGCTCCCTAAAGTGAGGTTTTTCTAACTAAAATTAATGATAACGAAAAAAAAAATCACAAGTGTAATATTTGTCATTTGTTTAATAGTCACAATTATTAGACAACTATAATTTATAAAAATTTCCCAAATTCATTTTTTTTTTCAAATTGCGGTCCGAAACTTTTTTTTTTCCCAAAGGTTAACTTTCGATTTGAATATAAAGCGTGATGTTTTCTCTTTCTAAAACTGTTTCGATCATATTTTTATGAGATCCTATATGAGTCGTTCGCAAAAGCCAGCAATTTAGCCTGAGTAAATGTTTTACTCCACTGTAAATTGGCGTTAAGTGCTGCAGAGCAAAGCCTGTGCAACCCTCGAAGGACCAGTCCCGAAACTACGTGATCGCTAAGTTATACGGGACGATTATATAGCATACACTCGCAAAACCTGACGGATACTCAGTCGATAGTTCAGATCTGTGTTTTTGGAAAATTAGATAAGCTCAGATTGGAAAAAGAAAAGTAGGACTCACCGTTGCGGATGGTTCACAATGTTTATTTTAAAAATCGCAATATTCTTATAGCAAGAGGTTATGATACATGCGCCCTGTCTGAGATGTTATTTTGCACTGAACAGGAAAGCACACTATCACCTCTCCGAAGTTGAGTACTTTCTTGCAAAATTTTTTCATGGTGACATTTAGGATGGAAAGATTAGGTAGGTGGGATAAATTCAGGATTTTGACATATCTACCCCCAAGTCTGCGAATGCAATACCCAATCAATCCCAATACCCAATCAATCCCTTTCCTATCCCCACCTAAATAACTCGTCTCTTGAAATGTTATTTTTTATGAGTAAATATCTCTGGAATAACTACACACTTGTATACAATACCCATGTGGAAACCTCTAATTGGTTCAATTATTGTACTCAATTATTATATACATACTTTGTTGTTAATGTAAACTGTTGGTCTCCCAAATAAATAAAAATATAATAATGCGAGAATAGAAACCATTGTTAATTGGAAGGCCCGCTTACACTATTATAGTCGCATTTGATTTTATACACTTTTGATTGCCTATTTTTTTTATTTCCTAGTTGCGGGCAGCTCACGTGCGTTGTGCGCCTATTCATTTCCGTGTTAACCTGGCATTACGCATAGAGCTCGATAAATTCAGAATATATAGATTTATTTACGTTAATTCCACTCAGGAGGCCCTGAGAAAAATGATTCCTAGGGCCTACGTCAACTTTCGGAATGTTGTGTGGAGGTTATTTTTAGGGAAGGAAGGATGGGAAGTTTTGGGAAGAAAAAAGCATGAAGGGTGAGTAGGAATCTGGGGTCAGTGTGTCCAGGAGTGACAGACGTATGAATCCATCCCTCCCACTGCGGTGCAAGGCGATATTCCGAGAGAGTCCTGCTGGAGAGGTCAAAAAGTGTTCCTCAATCAGTCTCTCGCGATCCGGGCAGGCACATCCGCCGCCAAGACTTAGACAAACCTCACCCCCTAACCCTTGCACCCCAGCTAAGTCACCAAACGTAGTGAACCACTTGGGGTGACATTTTTTTTTAAAAGAAAGACAAATATTTCCGGGTTACGCATAACCCGACAATATTTGAAAATCTCCTACTACCACCACAGTAAGCCGAAAATATTACTTGAGTCGTGATGGAGGACTTGGCCAGCCGAGGAATCGAACACGGAAAGCCCAAACGCGATACCCACTCAACCACTGACCGGTTGAAATGGGGAAGGCAAAAAAGGGCAGAGACAGTAGTCCAGTCAAGGAAGGAGGTGTAGAGTGCGTGAGCAGGGACCTAAGCGATTCTTTCAGGACTTGTTAGGGTGCTTAGGGTGTGAACAACTAAAAGTCCTGAAGTCTAGGTGGTGAGCTAGGGGGGGGGGGGAGGGCGGGGGGAAGGTCCCAATTTTCAGGTTTCCGCTTGTATCTTAAAAACGGTGCGTTGCAGAGGAAAATTTTTTGAGAATAAGTAAAAGCTAATAAAATTATCTACAACTTTTATTCCTTATGTAATTTTCTAAATCCCAACTGTTTTTGAGTTACACGCTCCACAAATGTAGATATTTTCGAAAAAAATCATTTTACCTCACATTTTTCATCAAACATTCCTTCATATCGTCTAAAATATTCATCACACATAGAAATTTGTTTGGAAGAAGTTGTAAAGAATTTAATTCCCTTTTAGAATATATATACATATGCACACAAATCTCTAACCAGTAAATATTTATAGCTATTTAAAGTTTTTTCGTAAAATGTCATCATTTTCAGAAAAAGCTGTTTTAATCCTATTACCAACTAACCCACAGCTTTTGTTAGTTCACCTAATAAATATGTGTGACCACACTTTAAAGCCAGTTATTAAATAAAGTAGACAAAAATCATATTACTAAAAAAAAAATTCTAATTGTGTTTTATAATGATAATGATAATTATGACATGATAATTTTATAATATTTCGTTACATCAAGCACATAAAATTATAAATCTCATTGTTATCACTGTTCTCAATAACATAATGTTACACTATCATCCTATTTGGACGTGAGGGTCCTGGTAAGCGTTGTTCATCCATGGCATCTTCATCCTCAGTAGTGGATGGCTCTTGCTGAATAGGTTCTACGTTGTCTTCATCGTCGTCCTCGGCAACGCTATTGAGGCATCTCCCTTGGCAGTAGAGGCACGCTGTAGAACAGGTCAGCATTGCTTTTCGGCATCCACATTTGCCAATTGCACAATCCTTGGTGCAGCGGCAAAATATCATATTCAGAAGGACCTCCGATGCTGGTGGATCTTCTGTTATAATTGGAAACAGGGTCTCTCCTTCATGATTCCACCCCCATTCTTCAGGGGGCAGCTCAATCGGTGGACTGGGAATGCTATTTAGCTGCGCTCTCTGTTGGAGGAAGGGAGCTGATGTCAGGCTTCATATTTGCCCACTTATTAGGTCCCACATATTAGGTCCACCGACCTTGTGAACGACTGGAAGCGGTACTGGTTAAGGGAGCTCTGTCTTGTTGGCGCCGCATACCGTCCACCTCGTCGCGAGTAGAGGAGGGGTTGTAAAAGAACATGGCCGCTTGTTTGATGATTTCTGACTCCAAGTACAAATTTGAGAAGCCTACCTTGCTTCTCCTGAAAGTTGCAGATGTTGTATCGCAGCCAGTAAATGAATGTAATGTGTGTTCAAATCCACGTGCTGCCTCTTTACGAGTGAAAACCAAAACCATTGTTTTGGTTTTCCCTCGTCCAGGTTTCAGCAGCAGAAAATCTTGGGTGGGAGGAGTGGAAGCAATCAATAGGACAGTGAGTTCACATCTTCACCAACGACAATTACAGAATTGTGAGAGGATTGCTCCACAGCAGTCTTAACGATAAGGACATCGGCATCATCGGTGGCGTGAAGAGTCTGTGTCTCATTCTCCCGAAGCTTTGTCTGTAGGAGATGAAGTTAATTTTGTTGGTAGGATTGGATAAAAAATCTTCTTGTTTAACAGGTGTTCCAAGTCAAATTGATGTCAGCTGATCTTCTCAGTCTGTATTATCGTATCTGTTCTTGCGATTTCGTACTGTTGGCTGGGTTTGAATACCCATCAAATACCACAGTGCGAGTCATCCAGGATAGTGTTGGTTGACGTAGGTGATGTAACGATCATAAATTGTGGCAACGGAGACATCTTTTTGCCAAGTTACCGTGTGGAGTAGAAATCCTCCGTCTACAACTATGTTCATCTGAGGCAGTAGATCAGTTTTTTAGTAGGTTCGAATAAGCTGTACAGGACAGATTTAGTGGTCTTTCGCATCCCACTTTCATTGAACAGTGCCAAGAGAAATGTGGCCAACTTATACTCAAAGAATTTAATCAAATCCTCATCTGATCGTCTGCTTATCAGTTTGCTTGATCGTTTGCTTATCCGCTGAAACAGCAATGTTGGTTCAACTGCAACCTTTTTTATCGTGAATTTTTATCGACGAGCTGACAGAAAACATTGGGAATTGACATTATTTCACTGGTTTGTGGGAAGGGAGGATGTGCATCAAACCACTGACCGAGTTTGGAAATGTCTGCTGTATCTCTACTTCGGTGGGCTTGTCCGAGGTCCTTGTGCTGTTCACTTGACGTGAAGAAGATTCCACAAAACTCTTCAGGGGAAGTGCAGATCTCATGAGTTGCGCTCATACCAACTAACCAATTGCTGACTATATTGTGCAAAACATCTCTGGCTCCTGTTATGCCTCCTCGGCTTTTGAATGATCACATCAATGTGGTTTCAATGGTCATATCTGACCATACGTCTGATTAAAAGCGATCAGAGCATCGCATAATCGTCGTTGCGCGTCGGTGTGTCAGTAATAAGATAAAAACAGCTTTTTCTGAAAATGGCGACATTTTACGAAAAAACCTTAAATTGCTCTAAATATTTACTGGTTGGAGATTTATTTGTATATGTATATATATTCTAAAAGGGAATTAAATTCTTTATAACTTCTTTCAAATAAACTTCTTTGTGTGATGAATATTTTATACGATATGAAGGAATGTTTGATGAAAAATATGAGGTAAAATGATTTTTTTCGAAAATATCTACATTTCTGGAGCGTGTAATTCAAAAACGGCTGGAATTTAGAAAATTACATATAGAATAAAAGCTGTAGATAATTTTATAAGCTTTTACTTATTTTCAGAAAATTTTCCTCTGCGACGTACCGTTTTTGAGATACAAGCGGAAACCTGAAAATTGGGACTGAGGGAGCGGGAGACAGAAATGAAAGTCGTCATGTCGGTGTATGAGTCAGTCGTTTATTGGGCTACGTAGCAGATGGTCGGTGGTCGGTAACAAGATGTAATGCAGGGTGCTGTAGATGAGATGCTGCAGGCGTGCGGTGTGATGGAGATGGTGCGGTGAAGGTCAGCGCGTTGCTCGACACCATGGCGGTGGAGATGACCTATCTTCCAGGCCGTTGCTCGACGCTTTGAATCGCGGAGATGAACGGTGTGTGGCTCGGTGAGCTGAGCCACCAGCAGGTAGTCCTGGCGAGGCGGAGCGTGTTTCCATGGCAGCGAAGCACGGAGGGTCTTCGGGGTGCCATGAAGTGGTGAGCTGATCCCTGGACTGAAGGTGCGTCAAACCTTATAAGTCGCGGGATGTAGCTGTTCTCTGGAGCTGAAGACACGATGGGCCTTGTAGCTGAGACGTGGTGATGGACCTCGAGGAAGCTGCCCTGGAGCGTAGCGATACCATGCAGGTGCACTTATTACATGTTGAGATGTTGACCGATGATTAATGTGAGACTGAACTGGACTGAACTGCAGCGGGCGAGCGATCGGCTGCTTATATAGCCGCGGTAGAGTAACTACCTCGCGGTAGGTAATACGAGCCACTTCGGCAATTGACGAGAATATTCGGCGCCGTACAGATATTGTACGGTGCTGTCTCGAGACCTTTCTAGACGGGGCGATATTATTATCGTCGGGCTGGCACGGGAGGCGAGAAAGTACATCGCGGCCAGTATAGGTACGAAGGTACCTAGGCAAGTAGGTTTGCCGATGCGCGCGGATATTAGGAGATGTTTCTCGTATGTTCTTTTGATGGCGATGATAATAATGATGTGTCGCCACACATATAAAAATGTAAAAATATTATATATATAGTTACTAAATAAAAAAAAAAATTAAAAGTAATGTAAATTAAACATGTCAACATAATTCATTCCTCACAAGCTGGAACCTCTGCGAACAAGAAGTAAACATAAAATTAATGCGATAAGGAGCGACAAGAAACGAAGCACGGAGTCTCAAACCAATCATATCCGTCGTAAAAGTGTTTTTGTTTTCCAAAGCCTCATAAAGTACTACGTATAAACTATAAGACCACCCCTCAGCCCTCAGGTGCTTTAGATCGATACGAGCAATCAAAGCCCGCCCAGCCGTGTACCAGTACTCCAGTAGTGTGGGGCAATAGAGAGATAATGTTTACTGCCCTAAGAACTGCGCCCTTTATTCCCCGGTGGCACGAAACTTAAATCTGCCCAGTTACCCCGTTAACCCAACAAGATCAATATCAGCCGTTTCGACTAATACTGCGCGCATTTTATGCTGTAGTTCTCTAACAAATGTGCCAATCACGCTAGTTCTCCGTGCCAATCCAGTCGGCAACGAAAGATTGCCCAGGGTGAGACCGCGCTACGGGGTAAGTACCGCCATTTTCTATCTACGGCATCCTTGTTGTTAGTCCAATCTGCGGAGAACCTTAACTAATTAACTCGATTGACCGCCAAACAACTCGGTCTGGGCACACACCCCTTGTTTCATTCATATTCATACATCGTATCATATACACCCTTCGGTTATTCTGACTCTTGACACGGCTCGATCCAAGTATCTGGCTCATTTGATCGTGCCATCGTCTTCCACGGGCGTCCCAAACTTCTTCTACGATTCACATATGCGTCATTTTGTATACATTTCTTTTTTCGTTCATTCGCTCTACATTTGCAAACCATCTGAGCGTCCCTTTCTTATTCTTCACTAAAACAAATTAACGCTGTTTTGATTAAGAGTTTTCCTGATATACAAGTCAATTTAACGGTTGACGGTTAGTGTTAAACCAAATCCAATATTATGCAATCTTCAATTTTATATGTGTATCGAATAAAGGGCAATAACTTGTCATTTTCTCCGCATCCATGGCCTTCTGCATCTCAAATATTTATTTCACTTGATCGTACCATGTCTTCCTCGGGCGTTCCAGACTTCTTCTACCATTCACATTATATAACCGTTAGTGACTGAGCATCAGGATGCAGGCAACATTTCCCACTTAATGTGGTGGTGGTAGTAGAATATTTAAAAATATTGTTGGGTTATTCGTAACCCCGAATGTTTGTTTTTCTTTTAAAATTCTTCCTACACTAATTTTTTCAATCATTTGCTTTACACGCCCAAACCATATATGCGTCCCTTTCATAATCTAACTGCTTAGGTCAGCACGTCGCCTCAGGGATCTCATTTCTACAGCATTCAGTTTGGTTCATAAAAGTGTCAATTTCACCAAAAATTTATATACTTTTTATGTTTTATGAGAGAATAAATCTTTTTAAATAAGTTATATAGAGCTTTCACTAATTTTCCTTCACAGATTTATTTCACCGCAAATTTTGATTTCGAAAAGATACAGATTTAAGGTGTTATATGTTTCTTGTCAAATACTATAAAAACATGTTTTTTATTTGATTTTATCCTTCACATAAAGTTTTTTATATATTTACATAAACGTTTGAAATTTTAGTAAACAAAATATGTATTTTCTGAACGATGATATTAGTGTTAGTCAAATTGACAAATGACTATCTTTACGTATAAAAATATGATTAACCATCCACGGTTAAAGGGGTAGATAGGTAGTCGGGGTAAAATATCCCAGCGGTGATAAAGAACGAGCGTATAAATCACATCAAATTATATATGGGAAACTAGGCGAAAAACTGAGGAAGTTTTTAGGACTTTATTGGTGAAATAAAATATATTTTATATCGCGGTAGAATGTAATGCAATAAATCATCTTTTTAGCAAGTTTTATTTATTACACAAACCGGAGTGACGTTAACAAATTTTCCCGTTAAAAAAAATTGTTGTTTTATGGTAATTTCGTGGAACAGTACTAATACCCACGCCTTCGGGCCCACGCATCAGATTGATGTACTCGTGCTCATCTAAAAACTACGTACGTAAAAAAGGCACCACCTAAATTCAAAAGTTAAATCGTTATTTAAGTAGTGCATTTTAACGCTTCATTCTATTTCAGCTCATATGATTAATGTCTACTTTATTTAATAACTGGCTTTAATATATGGTCAGACATATTATTAGGTGAACGAATAAAAGCTGCGTCATTAATAAGATAAAAACAGCTTTTTCTGAAAATGGCGACATTTTGCGAAAAAACTTTAAATAGCTGTTAATATTCACTTGTTGGAGATTTAAGTAGATATGTACATATATTCTAAAAGGGAATTAAATTCTTTACAACTTCTTTCCAATAAATTTTCTTGTGTGATGAATATTTTAGACGATATGAAGGAATGTTTGATGAAAAATGTGAGGTAAAATGATTTTTTTCGAAAATATCTACATTTCTGGAGCATGTAACTCAAAAACGGCTGGGATTTAGAAAATTACATATAGAAAAAAAGTTGTAGATAATTTTATAAACTTTTACTTATTCTTAGAAAATTTTCCTCTGTGACGCACAGTTTTTGAGATACAAGCGGAAACCCGAAAATTGGGACCTCCCCCTCCCTCTCCCCCCTCTAGCTCACCACCTAGACGTCAGGACTTTTAGTATGTTCACACCCTAAGCACCCTAAACAAGTTTCTGAAGGAATCGCTTAGGTCCCTGCTCACGCACTCTACACCTCCTTTTGGAGCATTCATTGACTGGACTACTGGAGAAGCTGTATGGGGGATTTTTTAGGGAAAGGAAAAGAGATGAAGTTCTGGGAAGGAAAAGGTATGAGGGGTGAGCAAGCATCTGGGGGTCACTGTGTACAAGAGTGAATTCCTCCCACTGTCGTGCAAGGCGATGTTCCGAGAGAGTCGGGCTGGAGAGGTCAAAAGATCTGCCTCACCCAGTCTCTCGCGATCAGACCCCCCACGCTGTAAGTGGCCAGACGCATCAGTCGCTAAGACCTAACAAACCTCACCCCATGAACCCGCGTACCCTGCTAAGTTAACAAACGTAGCGAACCACTTGGAGTGACCTATGGCAAGGATATTACCACTCAGAATAACAGTAATTAAATTTATCGTGATTAATTATTGGGTTATTATGCCTCGTTGCGCTTCCTGCTTCTTTAACCAACATTTTGGACAGCATTGTAGTGTCAATTATCAGAGCAGATGTCTAGATTGTATGAAAGCAACCAAAATCCATAAAAACCCATAATAACAGGAACGACTGCGACGGGATTAAGCTTAATATTTCTTGGTATGAGGTATTAGGCCACACGAAAACTAAACATAGAAAACCCAAAAGAGATGGAAATCAGATGGAGACAATTCAGGTCTAGAAATGATGTTCATTAGTTCACTTGCATGAAGAAGCGGCTTGGGGTCCAGCATTCCGATCACGATGAAGATTTTCAAAACGTACAGATTGACTGCATTCCCAGGCGGTCGAGTTTTATAGTGTAACGCTACGTAATTAGACGTTTAATTAGCGACTATGTTGAAAAATAGTGGACAGTTATAGATTTACGAGTAAGAGGAACGTAATAAAATGTATCAACGAAGATTTTTCAAAGATAGTCAAACGATCTTTATTTACCGAACAGTATTAAAAATCGGGTCGTTTTAATTTTGGTAAAAGAAGCCTTCCTTCTCCAATCACTCAGGACAGCATTTGTATTGCGCAGGTGAATCGCAATAAAAGTCAACCAGATTGTGTAAATTGGTATTTCTGTAGTAGGTACCGTATTTCATGATGGTATCACCACCGCCACAGGAAACGGATTTGCCAATCTGTCACGAACGTGGGGCTGTCGCCGGTTTTAAGTAAAAGAAAATTTTTCAGACGAGCAAAAAAAATAAAATAATCACATTTTCTTCAAATAGTACAACTGTTAATAAGATGTATTATAATATCGCCCTTGTGTTGGCTCATTCGATCAATCTTTACTACGAATTGGGGTAAATTAAGAATACCAAAAAAATGTCCCTTGAATAAATTAAAGTTTTTTCTATCGTTTCACTTGTGTAGAATAGAGAACTACAGTCCATGTTTTTTTTTATGAATTTTTAACTGCATTTTTATTTTTATTTTTAGAGTTAGTTTTACTAGTTAAAATAATTGTCAGAGTTTTAATTTTTTAAGATCCCCCGAAAACCACCGTATGTATGGTGAATCGTGTGACGTCATCACTCCTGAAAAGTTACTATAGGATCGGGCAATCAGCTGATCAACTGCCGCCATTTTGAATTTCGTTGTTCGAAGTATTCTCCCTAGAAGTAGCATTACTATTTTTTTGTGCAGTAGTTTTTTAATATTTCAATAATGGAGAATAACTAATAAGAGATACCTTTATTTTTTAAACATTATTTAGGCCTAAATAATGTTTCAATAAACACAACAACTAAATCTCTATAAACAGTATGTAAATAAACAAATAAATTAATACGATGGCTTGCGTCATACCTACATTCCCATACAATGACTTTACGGTGACGTCACGACCAGTGGCGTAGCGATTTCGAATGATTCTTCTGTTATTTAGTAAAGGCATATTTTAAATTTTCAGAAAAAATGTTTATTTTTAGTATAATAAGGTTATACTGTAGGTCGTTGGCAGGTTTGTTAAATTTTCAAACAAAATTTTGTATTATACGAGTACAACACACATTTCAAATCATTTAATCCCGCAGTAAAATCAATCAATAAATTATCTGGGAACGCTATGTTCCAGAATTTTAATTTTAGTTTAAATAAAATCATTAAAAAAAGATCCGCCCACGTGTTTTGTGACGAAAATACTTCAGTTTGTCTATTTATTTACGGTTTTACAAACTAATATATATATAAGTTTTTTTTTTACATTTTTATTTTGCTTAGACATTTTTGAAAAATTATAAATACTTATGATCAAAAAATAATTACAATAAGTACATAATTTTTATAGTTTTATCATCACGCCTTTCAGCATTTTTGGAAGTAGGAATAAATTAAAGCCATTTTGGAATGAAATAAAATCCATATTGAATTATAATTTTAAAAAGCTGGTACGGAGAATAATTAATCTTTCTCATTGGAACCGTCCTGTGCGATCGTAAGAACATCTATCAACGAAATTTAGATTCTAGGCCGCTGGCTGGTTAAAGGCCCTTACTAGGGTAACGTCTGCGTGGTAACACCCGGCTTCAAATGCATGTCTGCCGCCGGAACTGGCTCTTTTGGAATCAGTTCCTATCAGATTTATAAAATGGTCACCAATACTCAAACTGGGCGAAGGCAATGTAAAAGTCGCCCGCAGGGCCTAGCAGCAAATTCTTGCTGCTAGTTTTCATTATTGTCGATTTGAAAAACTGCATATTCCGAAACGGTTCCCTTTGGCTACATACAACGCCATTGTGACATTAAAGCACCATTAGCTGGTAAGACGGCTGTCACCAACGTTGCCCGGCATGACGTCATCGCCGCCGATTTCGGTAAACGGTAGGTTGGCTTCTTACTTTGTTTGGATTTTATGACTTGCGGTTTTCAAAATTTGTGAGTGTAGTGGGTTGTCAAAGAGAAGTGATTTTCTGTGGAGAGTCAAAAAATACCGTTTATATTCATAAAATAATCATAATAATATGTAAATGAGTATTTTTGAAACCATTTTACAGTAAATTATAACCATGAATCACTAATGGAGGCGAGTATGGGTTCCGCGGCCGCCCCGGGAACCATTTATTGGATAACCAACATCTCTATCATAGGTCACCCCAAGTGGTTCGCTACGTTTGGTGGCTTAGCAATGGTGCCCGGGTTCATAGGGTGAGGTCCGGGTCTTGGCGGTAGATGCATCTGCCCACCAGCTGCATGGCAGGCCGGATCGAGAGAGAATGGTTGAGGGAGTCCCTTTGACTTCTCCAGTCGTAATCTCTCGGAATATAGCCTTGCACCTCAGAGAAAGGGATGGTCCGTCACTCTTGGACACACTGACCCCAGATTTATTTTTTATTTTTACATTAAATTAATTATTTTTACATTTGGCCCTGAGGAAAATGATTTCCCTCAGAGCCTATGTCATCTGGGATGCTGTGTGGAGGGTCTTTTTGAGGAGAGGAAGGAATGAACATTGGTCTTGAAGAGACACATTCTGGCTGGTACTGCCAGATGACGAGAGAGGTATCCCACCCGACACAAGCGTTCTTCATATCACAATACTTGTTTTCATATATCTTTTCTTGCAGATGCTTGCGACATACGCAAGATGCCATTACCCTGCGAGCAGCCGCCTTTTATGTTTTTCTCTTATTTTTTTTTATTTATTTAGTTTATCCCTGACTTGCTTTATATTATTCGCATTTTGTATATTATGTAAGCACTTGCATACTGCTTCCTAACACCGTATGTAGGGACACTGGAGGTCTAGATTCATTCAAACTTAAATGTAGATTCGTTCTTTTAAAAAAAATTAGAGTCCTTGCGAGAGCCTTGAAGGAGTAACCATCTGTTACTTATACCAGGGCGGGTAAGAGGTGGATTACCTCCACTGGTCTTGAAGAGACCCATGTTGTAGGAAGGAGGAAACACAGAGGCCGGCAAATCGTTCCACAGCTGAGCTGTTGAACACAACAACGAGTCGAAGAAGCGACCCGTTTTCATGTGACAACTGTCAACCGTGTACATAAACTGGGAACGCGTTTGGCGTGTTTCCCGACTATGCACCGGTGCCGAAGGGATCAATAACGCTAGTTCCTCGGAGCATCTTCCATTGTAATACCGGTGGAATAAGGATAGCATTCCCACCCGACGTCTGTACGCCTGTAGATTACAATCCATCTGTTAAGATGGGAGAATCCATCAAACGGACCGCCCTTTTTGCACAGAGTCGAGGGTATTTTTCAGGTATTTTGGAGCTCCAGACCAGAGGTTAGTTATTTGCAGCTACCCCTAGATTGCCACCTAACCCTCATACCCTTTTACTTCCCAGAACTTCCTCTCCTTCCTTTCTTAAAAAATACCCTACACACAGCAACTCCAAAGATGACATAGGCCCTGAAGGGATTTTTTTCCTCAGGGTGGATCCTCCTGTGTGGATCTAATGTTAAAAAAATCGGTATAAATCGGATATGTATTGCTTGAAGTTGAAAGAATCTGAATTTATTTAAGTATATTATTCAGCTCTGGTACGATAATAAAATTGGTGTTTTACCCTTTCATTATTGATGGGCTTTCAACCAGTTTTTGAAGAATTTAAGAAGTCGAAAAATTTCTCAAGTTTTATATAAAATTATTTTAGAATCTGTACTGAAAAGATTTGAAAAACATTTTATAAAATTGTTGAATATTTAAGGTTGGAAAAACTTTGCTTTTTTTAATATCCTTGATGGTGTTTTTATTTAAGTATGGAGTCATTTCCTGAAAATGATTTGATTTTATGTAAATTCGTGACCGCGACATTATGCAAATAAGGTTTTGTAAAAAAAACCATTACCCACCAACCGTGTAATGGTTTCCTGGAAAAATATTGATTTCCGGAATGGGGTGATTAGTAAACAGGTACTTCATAATAAAAGTGTTTGCTTTTCTTTTACCCGGTCAAGGGGTTAAAATAGTTGGCCAGAGAAATGAAAATTTAACGGTTTTATAGGGATAATGTTTTATAATATAACTCAAATGAATATACACAGTATCAATTTTCAATTTGGGAAGCGGGTGTGGGTAACGCCGCCCCGAGAACCATTTATTGGATAACCAAACATCCCTACTGTAGGTTAACCCAAGTGATTCGCCACGTTTAGTGACATTTCATGGGACTAAGTAAGTGTAAGGAGAATATATGACGCTAATGTGAATGGTAGAAAAAGTCGGGGACGCCCGAGGAAAACATGGCACGACCAAGTGAATCAGATACTTGAGTCGGGCCATGTGAAAAGGTGGAATAATAGAAGAGCATGTATGAGACGATGTATGAATGTGAACGAGGCAAGGAGTGTGTGCCAAGATCGAGTTGTTTGGCGGTCCGTCCTCTCTGCCTGCCCCTGCGGGAAACGGCGTGATGATTAGTTAGTTAGTTAGTTTGTCATGGGACTGGGTCATATGCGTTTGCCCACCTACCGCGGATCTGGGGAGACTGGTTGATGGAGACATTTTATCTCTCCAGCCGGACTCTCTTGATCCATCGCCTTGTGCGCAGTGGGAAGGATGGATTCATACGTCCATCAATCCTGAACATATTGTCCCCCAGATTGCTACTCACGCCTCACATCGTTTTCCTTGCCAGAACTTCCTCTACTTTTATTCCCTAAAATGACATAGGCCCCGAGAGAAACTGTTTTCCTCGGACCCTCCTGTGGAGCTATTGTAAAAAGTAGTTCATTTGTCAGCTTTAATGTCAGGATCTGAATGGCCAGGCACTTCCCAGCCTTCCGTTGATGCATTATATCCCGACACATTGATCAACCTACCACATGATATCCTACTCCTTTTCAAAACACAATGTATCTAAAAACTAAGTCTAGGTGCACACGACCAACTTTAAACTTAGATTGCCATCTTTAGAGCACAGGCGTCAGGTAGGTATGCAGTCCTTATTCTACTGGTATTACAATGGAAGATGCTCAGAGGAACTAGCGTCATTGACCCTTCGGCACCGGTGCAAAGTCTGCAAACATGCGCACGTGTTGACATCGGTCACACGAGAACGGGTCGTTTCTACGACGCGTTCTTGAGATCAACAGCTCGACTGTAGAATGATTTGCCGGCTTTGTGTTTTTTGTGCTGGTGTTTCCTCCCTCCTATAAACATGGGTCTCTTCAAAACCCAAGTTCGCTTCTTCTTTTCCACAAAATGACCCTCCACACAGCATCCCCAAAGATGACATACGCCTTGAGGAAAATTATTTTCTTCAGAGCCTCCTGTGCAGAGTGGAAATGTTAAAAAAACATGTTATCACGAAGTAGCAGCAGATAAACAAAACTTTACAAATAAGTTTTGGAAAAAATTATAGGGAGATATTTTACAGATATTTTTCTATGAGAAAAAGTAATAATATTTAAACAATTACAGAATTTTTAATTTTTTTTAAACATGAACACATTTTCAATTTTTCAAGCAAAAGTATTGCATGCATCAACAAATAGTATAGTTTAGTTAATCCTTGATTTTGATTACAGTTGTCCAACCGCTCACATGAACGCCCTGAAAAAAAACAGTTGGCAACTCAATCGCTATTCACAGGAAAGCAAATTACGGATTTCATTGGCGGTCCGCACACAGGCAACTTGTTAAAGATCAGTTGACAAGGGTGACGCCGCAACTCGCACAAGACTCGACCTGCCAAGTTTTCGAATAATTTGCGATATGTCAGGGCAGAAAAATATAGATTTTGTTCAGGAGGTTGATATATTAAGGTTGATAATTGATAAATTATTAATAAATTATATTTAAGTTAAACAAGCTGATATTAGTGAAATCGTAAAGTTGAGTTGCGCCGTGAATTGAGTTGCCAAATAGTTTTCAGTTTCTCCAAAAGCGAAGGACCTTAGGCTCTAAAGTTAAACTTACTCGTCTACTTTGGACTCCAAAATCCCATTACTGCGGATGTCGTGGTACAGAATACAGGAATGTGTACATATCACATTAAAAATAACAATAATTCCCTCCTCTTGGCTGCCCCATAAAACAATATAAAAATGTTATCGGAGAAGAAGATAATAATAATAATCTAAACGAAAATATGAAAGAAAACAGAAAAAGATAATGGTCGCAACTGGGACTCGAGCCCAGAAACTCTCGTGCGTTTACCGATTCCGCCATTGTGCCCTACTGTCAAACCGCCGTAATAGTCGATAGACGAGAGGTTCCGGGTTCGAGTCCCAGTTGTGACCATTATCTTTTTATGTTTTTCTGTGTCTTGTTCTCTTTCATATTTTCGTTTTAATTATTATTATCATCTTCTTCTTCAATGATATATTACATTGATGGGACTGTCGCCGGACCAAATGTCGCCGGATCAACTGTCATGGAACCATCAATACATTGATGGGAATAACCTTCAAAAGCTATAAAAAGAGAGTTTTTATTATAAAAATTAAAAATATTAATTCATAAAATAAACAATCATATCAAAACTTCTGATTTCGTAACAGGGTTACGTTACTCAAATAAATGGACTGACCTACTATTCATCCACACCTTTCCCGTCCAGTGAGAAAAGCGACATCTTCACGCGATATTTAAGTCAGCATCACTTTCACCGGAGTGCATATACCCTTGAGAATAAAGTACGAACGTAGCAGAATTGCAGCCGATACGTCGCGACGTATACGTTCTACGGGTCTACGGTACAGAGTGCCCAAAACAAACCGCACCCACCGTAGAGCCTACTACGGCAAGAATGTAGATTGTGGATATTGCCGGGTATTCCGTAGAGCTACACAAACTTTGGCATGGGAGCCAATAATATACTAAAAGTTACATTAATAAAATGTAAAATGTTGTACACACAAATATCTACAAGCGTGTAAGGAGGTATGGGTACTGCCGCCCCGGGAACCATTTATTGGATAACCGACTCCTCTGCCATATGTCACCCGAAGTAGCAAGCTACGGCCGGTGACAGGTATATGCCCGGATTCATGTGTTGAGGTTTGTCTAGGTATTGGCGGCACATGCGTACGTCCACCTACTGCGCGGCAGTCCGGATGGGAGAGGCTGGTTGAGGGAGACCATTTTACCCCTTCAGCAAGACTCTCTCGAAACATCGCCTTGCACCGTAGTGGGAGGGATAGATTCATACGTTCGTCATTCCTGAACATATTGACCCCTAGGTTACCACCTACCCCTCATACATTTTTCCTTCCCAGAACTTTCTCTACTTCCTTTCCTTCGAAGGACCCTCCACACAGTTTCTCCAAGAATGAATAGGCACTGAGGGGAATTATTTTCCTCAAGACCTCTTCTGTGTGAAGCTAATGTAAAAAAAAACAAAGTCTGCAATTTACACGCGGTAGAAGTGAAACCTTCAGAAAACTAAAGTAGACAAAAGTGGGAAGGCTACGAAGCACCGCAAAAAGAGGTGATCGATTATGCTCGAACTATCTCTATTTATTTATTCGTCTCTTTTTAGTGTCGCTATTTTTCGTTTTATCGAGTTTCAAATCACAACGGCGCTAAAGAAGTTTTCACTTAAAAAAAACAGAGTGTGCAATTCACACGAAGAAGTCAAACCTTCAGAAAACTAAAGTAGACAAGAATGGGGAGACTAAAAGCACCGCACCGATTCTCTAGCAGGCTAAATCCTATAAATGTATGTGTTTGGCTCTTTTTAGTGTCGCTTTTTCGTTTCATCGAGTTTCAAATAACAACGGTGCCAAATAAGTTTACACTTAAAAAACATGTGTGCGTTCAAACGGGGTACTTTAGTTTTCTGAAAAACTTCAGAAAATTAAAGTAAACAAGAGTCGGGAGGGTACGAAGCACCGCACAAAGAGGAGAACGATTATTTACGAAGCACCGCACAAAGAGGAGATCGATTATTTACGACGCACCGCTCAAAGAGGAGACCGATTATTCTAACTCGCAGACTAAATCCTATATATGTATGTGTTAGTCTCTTTTTAGAGTCACTATTTTACGTTTCATGGATTTTCAAATCACAACGGTGCTAAAGAAATTTTCATTAAAAAAAACAGGCTCTAGTGTATAAGCGAGGGCTGTTTTTCAGGCGTTGGCTCCCGTATGGTTATTCCCGAGAGAATACCGTTAAAATGGCATACGGTCTTACATTGAAGCTAACTTGTTCAATTCGTACAGAAAAAAGCCGCCGATACCGACAATAAAAATGGCAGTAATAAAAAGCCATTCGACTGGCACTGCTTGAAACTTAAGAATAGAAATTCTAACCTAAAATACATATCGTTTAATTTTCACAGTAAAAGAGATGTTACCGACCCCTGTAGAAGGGGGGTGGCTGGTTGGATCGGGAGAAAATCGATCGGGGGGCGTCGGGAGACCCCGAGGCGCCGTCCTGCCAGGCGGTAGCTGGAACACCGTACAGAATTGACGAGAATAATATCACGCTCAAAATACTCACACAGCCTACCCGAATGTATGCACGCGGAAACGTGTGAACGATTGCCGTCACAGAGAAACGTTTTTGGAAGTGATTTTTTAAGCTGTATTTTTTTTTAACAAAGAAACTTAATCCGAAAATTATCATAGCACGAAATTCAAATTGTAGTATTAAATTCATTCATCTAATAGATTTTTTGTTTGAAGTCGAAAAAAGTTTTAAACATATCGATCGACCAGTTGATGAGCCTGACATCTTCAAAAAATCGAAATTTGAGTTACATATGCAACACCACTGCTATAGGACACCCCAAGTGGTTCGCTACGTTTGATGACTTGCAGGGGTGCCCGGGTTCATGGGGTGAGGTTCACCCGGTTCTTGGCGGCGGATACGTCTGCCTGGCTGCATGGCGGGCCGGATTGGGAGAGAATGGTTGAGGGAATCCCTTTGACTTCTCTAGCCGTACTCGCTCGGAACATCGCCATGCACCGCAGTGAGAGGGATGGATTCATGCGTCCGTCACTCCTGGTCACACTGACCCCCACATCCTAATACCATTTTTCTTCCCAGAGCTTCCTCCCTCCTTTCCAAAAGAGATCCTCCACACAGCATTCCCAAATATGACATGAGAGGAATTATTTTCCTCGGGGCCTCATGAATGGAGCTAATGTAAAAAAAAAGTGATTTAAACAAAATGTTGATATTTTCTGATTCACTAGTAGAATATTTCAAAATATCACACTAATTTACCGGACCGTTATACCTCCCAGTATAATTTTGTAGCAAATTTAATGTGTAAAACACAGACACGTTTAAATCATATTTGATTTGTGGTGTGCATTCGAATATTGTTATCTTCATTATCTCAAAACTTAGTATTTGGAGATGTCTTACTAATCAACTTTACGGTCGACATGTGGGTTAGATGGAAAATACTATAGGTATTCAACAAAGCAAGTGATTCAGAATGCTTTCAATTAGTTTAATGAAAAGAAAACAAAATTACTTTAACATATTGAAATGCTTTTGAAAAATACACAATCGATAGGCTTATAATTTCCTTTGTTAAAACGTTAAAAGCATTTCTTAGAATTTTGATGAAGGCCTGATAATGTATGCAATATTTCGGATTTTTAATAATATATACTACGCCGCTTGGCAGGATATTAAAATAACATTGACAATTTGGGAAGCGGGTATGGGAACTTATATAGTGATAACCAACACATCTGCCACATGTCTCTGTAGTCCAGTAAATGAATGCTCCAAAAGGAGGTGTAGAGTGCGTGAGCAGGGACCTAAGCGATTCTTTCAGGACTTGTTTAGGGTGCTTAGGGTGTGAACATACTAAAAGTCCTGACGTCTAGGTGGTGAGCTAGGGGGGGGGGGGGGGGAGAGGGGGCGGGGGAAGGTCCTGTGGCGACACATCATTATTATCTTCGCCATCAAAAGAACATACGAGAAACATCTCCTAATATTCGCGCCCATCGGCAAACCTACTTGCCTAGGTACCTTCGTACCTATACTGGCCGCGATGTACTTTCTCGCCTCCCGTGCCAGCCCGACGATAATAATATCGCCCCGCCTAGAAAGGTCTCGAGACAGCACCGTACAATATCTGTACGGCGCCGAATATTCTCGTCAGCTGCCGAAGTGGCTCGTATTACCTACCGCGAGGTAGTTACTCTACCGCGGCTATATAAGCAGCCGATCGCTCGCCCGCTGCAGTTCAGTCTCACACTTACAGTCGGCCAATATCTCAACATGTAACAAGTGCTCCTGCATGGCACACATCCAGGGCAGCTTCCCGAGGTCCATCACCACGTCTCAGCTACAAGGCCCATCGTGTCTTCAGCTCCTGAGATCAGCTCCATCCCGCGACTTATAAGGTTTGACGCACCTTCAGTCCAGGGATCAGCTCACCACTTCATGGCACCCCGAAGCCTCACCGTGCTTCGCTGCCATGGAAACACGCTCCGCCTCGCCAGGACTACCTGCTGGTGGCTCAGCTCACCGAGCCACACACCGTTCATCTCCGCGATTCAAAGCGTCGAGCAACGGCCTGGAAGATAGGTCATCTCCACCGCCATGGTGTCGAGCAACTCGCTGACCTTCACCACACCATCTCCATCTCCACCGCACGCCTGCAGAATCTCATCACGGCACCCCGCCTTACATCATGTTACCGCTTTACCGACCTCCGCTACGTAGCCCAATAAACGACTGACTCACCACTTCGACATGACGACTTTCATTTCTGTCTCCCGCTCCCTCATATGAAACATGTTAGTTGGATGTATATATAAAATAGAAAATATATTCGTAGTCCTCCTCCCAAGGAGATCCTGTGCTGAGGGGGGACTATGCTTTGGATAAGTTTTTCAGCGACTTCTATGGTTTAACTTCATTGTTTGGATAAGGTTTTCCAGAAACTTCTATGACGCTGTTTTAAGTATACTAGTAAGTTCATTTTCCGATAGTTCCTTCAGCCAACATGTATGTCTGTTTGTTTGGCTCTGGTTTTATGAGCATGTGAGATGTCTACCTCTGAATCATTTTTGTGGTGATGTACTAGAATGTTTTTGGCATAGATTTTCTGTATGCCTCGAACATCAAACTGTTTAAAAACTTACTTCCTGCAAGCAAATATGCTGGCATATACGCATAAGCCATAATCCTTAATTATGTTAGTTTGTTATACGGTTATTTTTATTAAGATTTTAATGTTATTATTACTTATTATGTCAGTAGGTACTTATATTCTTAATAATTTATTTATATATTTTTACATACGTAAAAGCCCAATGGGCGTCTAAATCTTAATAAAACCAAGTTTATAAATAAATAAATTCAAAATATCAAGTTTACCCAGAGTGATAATCAGATAGCAACTTCTCAAGAAACGACAATTAAATTGTCTGAATGAAAAACGCTATTTTAGTGTATAGGATTGGATAATTATATGGAGTTTTAGGTATCTCAACAGATATCAGTTAAGTAGAGCAGTACAATCTATTATCGTTCTAAATGCACAAACAGAAATATCCGATGGCTAGTTAGGTATATGTAGTTTTAGGTGTCTCAACAGATGTCAGATATGTAGAAGAGTACCTCCTATCGTCGCTCGTGTCGAATGCATGAATGGTTACGGAAATAGCCGATGGCATATGATAGACCGCTGGGCTCCCTCAGTGTTTGGGCGCCCAGCCCAGATTCAGATCAATTTTGAGCCTCCCACAGTACAGACGTCTGGTCCAGTTAAATTCATTGTAAACCTTACCATAACCTAAATACAGACACTTGTAATCTCGATGAACCTCGATCTTTATTGGAGTTTTTCTAAACCTATTTCAAGTATTTTCAATCAGTGGGATTAAAGAAAATTACAACTACGAGTATTATCGCTTATTTTAATAACCATATAGTCCAGATTGGAAAGATATCATGACTCATTGTCAACAAACCTACCAAACCAACTGAGTGATCCGCTCTCCCCAAATGATTTAGAAGAGGATTGGACCAATCTGAGAAATGCACTGCTGACAGCGGCGGAATCAGGCATTGGAAATAGACCAAGACAGGCTAGAAATCCCTGGTTCGATGAGGAGTGCGTACAGAGCGTCTGCAAGAAAAATGTTCTAAAAAAATTATGTATAGAAAGAGGAACTAGAGCAAAAAGACAAGCCTACGAACAAGCACGAAGAGATGCTAACCATTTAATTAAAAGAAAGAAGAGATTGTATTTAAACAACATATTGTTGAAAATGGAACATGACTTTGCAAATAACAATCCACGTGAGGCATATAAAGGCGTCAATGTATTTAAAAAGGGCTTCAAACCCAACACATCTCTGTGCAGAGATAATAATGGAGACATAATAGGAGATAAGGAAAAGATCAAGACTAGGTGGAAAGAATATTTTCAACAGCTCTTAAATCCCAATAACAACCTGACAGTCGAACCAACTCACATTCCGGACGAGCTAAATAGTGATGAAACAACGAGAGCGCCATCAATGGCAGAAATAAGGGCTGCCCTAAAGAAACTGAAAAACAATAAAACTCCGGGAGGAGATAATATCCCTGCAGAGCTCTATAAATATGGAAACGAACAACTGAAGAACCTGCTACACAATCTCATTGTGAAAATATGGACCGCTGAAAGAGTACCAGAAGAATGGAAAACTAGCATAATATGCCCCATACATAAAAAGGGAGACAAATTGAAGTGTGAAAATCACAGAGGAATATCGTTACTTTGTACAGCGTATAAAATTTTCACAATGATTTTGAAAGAAAGACTAGAATATTACTCAGAAAACTTACTAGGAGAATATCAGGCAGGGTTCAGGAGGGGGAGATCCACCACTGATCAACTCTTCACTACTCGACAAATCCTGACAAAATGCTGGGAATTCGATATAGATATATATCAACTATTTGTTGACTTCAAACAGGCGTATGACAGTATAGATAGGGAGAAAATATATGAAATACTCCTCAATTTTGGAATACCGCCCAAAATAGTCAAGCTTGTAAAAGCAACAATGGTCGGATCACGGTGTCGAGTAAGGATAGGAGGTGAAACAACGGAGGATTTTAACGTTTCCCAGGGGCTGAAACAAGGTGATGGCTTAGCACCCACCCTTTTCAATATTGTACTGGAGCACGTCGTGAGGAAGACAATGATCAGTACCGACTCAAACATCTGCTACAGAAGCAATCAAATAGTTGGCTACGCAGATGACCTTAACATTGTCGGAAGATCCCTACAGGCTGTAAGAGAAGTGTTTGACCCTTTGGAGACTGCGGCAAGAGAGGTGGGTTTGCAAATCAATGAAAATAAAACAAAAATCATGATGCAAACCAGAACCCCTCACCGCAGAATAAAAGACAAAGTGAAATTCAAAGACAATTATAATTTCGAAGTGGTCGAAGAGTTTACCTACCTGGGCTCCATCATAACGCAGGACAATGAAGACCCAGTAGAAGTAAGAAAGCGCATTACAGCCGCTAACAAAACTTACTTCGCGTTGCTGCCAGTGTTCAAATCCCGAAACGTCCATAGGAAAACCAAAATAACCTTATATAAAACAATTATCAGAACGGTCTTGGCCTATGGATGTGAGGCGGGAACACTGACAGCAAAGTCAGCGGAACGGCTGGACATCTTCGAAAGAAAGGTACTTCGAAGAATCTTAGGAGCGGTGCGAGAGGGAGAGGCATGGAGAATCCGCCACAATAATGAGCTCTATGATATTTACCAAGCTCCCAGACTCTCCACCCATTTAAGACTCCAAAGATTAAGATGGGCCGGACATGTGCACCGAATGCCAAGCACACGAGTACCGAAGAAGGTTCTGACAGGACACCCGGGAGGTAAACGAAAGGCGGGCAGACCTAGACTGAGATGGGAGGATGATGTCAGGAAGGATGCAAGAGGATTACTCCAGGTTGCAGATTGGAAGAAGACGGCCGAGGACAGAGGGCGGTGGAGGCTTATTTTGAAGGAGGCCAAGGCTCGAATTGGGCTGTAGCGCCATTGAAGAAGAAGAAGAAGATAGTCCAGTAAACGAATGGTCCAAAAGGAGGTGTAGAGTGCGTGAGCAGGAACCTAAGCGATTCTTTCAGGACTTGTTAAGGGTGTGAACATACTAAAAGTCCTGATGTCTAGGTGGTGAGCTAGGGGGGGGGAGGGGGGGGAAGGTCCCGATTTTCGGGTTTCCGTTTATATCTCAAAAACGGTGCGTCGCAGAGGAAAACTTTTTTAGAATAAGTAAAAGCTCATAAAATTATCTACAACTTTTATTCTATACGTAATTTTGGAAATCCTAACCGTTTTTGAGTTATACGCTCCAGAAATGTCAATATTTTCGAAAAAAATCATTTTTCCTCACATTTTTCATCAAACATTCCTTCATATCGTCTAAAATATTCATCCAAGAAAGAAATTTATTTGAAAAAAGTTGTAAATAATTTAATTACCTTTTAGAATATATATATACATATGTAAATAAATCTCCAACCAGTAAATATTTACAGCAATTTTAAGTTTTTTCGTAAAATGTCGTCATTTTCAGAAAAAGCTGTTTTTTCTTACCAAATTATTAAGACGGGTTTTTTCTTCATGGGAAATTCCTTATTAATTTTTGCACGCAAGAAAGCAGGTAAGTTGTTCTCGAACAGATGATAAATGGAATTCATTTTATAATCATTGTTATTGTGAAGGGTGATTAGGTGAGTCGTCAGAGATGCTACAATAACGTGCTACGATGCTGTTCAAGTTGGTGAAAAGGCAATGAATGCGATAGTGGGCTTGACATTCTCAGACATCAAGTTGTCCCGCAAAGTTCGGGCATTCCCAATGTCTTCTGTCAGCTCATCGATAAAAATTCAGGATGAAAAGGTTGCAGTTGACCCAACATTGCTGTTTCAGCGGATGTGTATAAGCAAACGATCAGATGAGGATTTGATGAAATTTTTTGAGTATGAGTTGGCCCCATTTCCCTTGGCACTTTTCAATGAAAATGGGATGCGAAAGACAACTAAATCTGTTCTGTATAGCTTATTCGAGCCTACCAAAAAAACTGTTCTACTGTCTCAGATGAACATAGTTGTGGACGGAGGATTTCTCCTACACAGAGTAATTTGACAAAAAGATGCCTCCGTTGCCGCAATTTGTGATCGTTATATCACCTATGTCAACCACCACTATCCTGGAATGACTCGCACTGTGGTATTTGATGGGTACGCAAACCCAGCCAATAGTACGAAATCACAAGAACAGATGCGACGATACAGACTGAGAAGGTCAGCCGACATCAATTTGACATGGAACAAATCAATACCCGTTAAACAGGAAGATTTTTTATTCAATCCTACCAACAAAAGTAACTTCATCTCCTTACTACAGACAAAGTTTCGGGAGAATGGGATACAGACTCTTCAGGCCACCGATGATGCTGACGTCCTTATCGTGAAGATTGCTGTGAAACTATCCTTTCACAACTCTGTAGCTGTCTTTGGTGAGAATGTGGACCTTACTGTCCTTTTGATTGCTTCCAATCCTCCCACCTAAGATATTCTGCTGCTGAAACCCGGACGAGGAAAAACCAAAACAATGGCACTGTTCACCCAAGAGATGCAGCATCGTAGATTTGAACACATCATATTTTTACATTCATTTACCGGATGCGATATAAAGTCTGCAACTTTCAGGAGAAGCAAGGCGGGCTTTTCAAAATTGTACTTGGAGTCGAAAATGATCAAGCAAGCGGCAATGATCTTTTACAACCCCTCCTCCACTCACGACGAGGTTGAAGAGGCTGGAAATAAATGCTTCCTGAAATGGTATGCGGCGCCAAAAAGATAGACCTCCCTTAACCAGTACCGCTTCCAGTCGTTTACAAGGTCCGTGGCAAATATGAAGCCTGTCATCAGCTCCCTCCCTCCAACAGAGAGTGCAGCTAAACAGCATTTCCGGCGGACATACCACCAAGTTCAGCAGGGGCTCGGGATTGAGCTGCCCCCTGAAGAATGGGGGTGGAAACACGAAGGAGACACCCTGGTGCCAATTACAACAGAAGATCCTCCAGCACCGAAGGTCCTTCTGAAAATGATATTTTGCCGCTGCACCAAGGATTGTGCAATTGGCAAATGTGGATGCCAAAAAGCAATGCTGACCTGTTCTGCAGCGTGCCTTCACTGCCAAGGGAGATGCCTCAATAGCGTGCCTGTTGCCGAGGACGACGATGAAAACGATGTAGAGCCCTTTCAGCAAGAACTATCCACCAGTGAGAATGACGATGCCATGGATGAACAACGCTTGCCAGGACCCTCACGTCCAAAGAGGATATGATAACGTGAATCCATATAAAGTTGAGAGTGTAACATGATGTTATTGAGAACAGTGCCAAGGGAAATGGGGCCAACTCATACTCAAAGAATTTCATCAAATCCTCATCTGATCATTTGCTTATACACATCCGCTGAAACAGCAATTTTGGGTCAACTGCAACCTTTTCATCCTGAATTTTTATCGATGAGCTGACAGAAGACATTGGGAATGCCCGAACTTTGCGGGACAACTTGATGTCTGAGAATGTCAAGCCCACTATCGCATTCATTGCCTTTTCACCAACTCGAACAGCATCGTAGCACGTTATTGTAGCATCTCCGACGACTAACCTAATCACCCTTCACAATAATAATGATTATAAAATGAATTCCACTAATCATCTGTTCGAGAACAACTTACCTGCTTTCTTGCGTGCAAAAATTAATAAGGAATTTCTCATGAAGAAAAAACCCGTCTTAATAATTTGGTAAGAAAAAACAGCTTTTTCTGAAAATGACGACATTTTACAAAAAAACTTAAAATTGTTGTAAATATTTACTGGTTGGAGATTTATTTACATATGTATATATATTCTAAAAGGTAATTAAATTATTTACAACTTTTTTCAAATGAATTTCTTTCTTGGATGAATATTTTAGACGATATGAAGGAATGTTTGATGAAAAAAGTGAGGAAAAATGATTTTTTTCGAAAATATTGACATTTCTGGAGCGTATAACTCAAAAACGGTTAGGATTTCCAAAATTACGTACAGAATAAAAGTTGTAGATAATTTTATGAGCTTTTACTTATTCTAAAAAAGTTTTCCTCTGCGACGCACCGTTTTTGAGATATAAACGGAAACCCGAAAATCGGGACCTTCCCCCCCCCCTCCCCCCCCTAGCTCACCACCTAGACGTCAGGACTTTTAGTATGTTCACACCCTAAGCACCCTAAACAAGTCCTGAAAGAATCGCTTAGGTTCCTGCTCACGCACTCTACAACTCCTTCCTTTACTGGACTAATAGGTCAATGTGTAGTATATATTTAATATTTTTACGGAATCATAATGTTTTTTTTCGCAATATAATAACTATTACATACATCTCATTCCAACTATGGTTTGCATTCTCCAATACAACTTTTACATAGTGTTGGTAACAAATAATTAAACAATATGGATGTATTTGACAATAACTTGAACTTGGCAACTTCAAACGCCATATGTGCCAACTATGTATTTCTACCTATTCCATAAACTAATGTGAACAACAATTTTAAACATTTGGTACCAATTGTGTATCAACTCCTATATTTTATGGACCATATTTTGTTTCTTACATTTTATGTTACCTGTATTTGGTTTATAATATATATTATGTTATCTATATTTGGTAAACTCATTATTTTCACTGTAATTAAAAAATATACTTTATTCTATGTAAAAGCGTTTAAATAAATAAATAAAATTACTTTAAAATATGATAATGCATGCCTCCTATGGTGGGCGATGGTCCGGTTGATGCTTGATAAGCAGTCGGACAAGCTTGGATGGTCAGGTTGATGCTTGACAAGCAGTCGGACAAACTTGGATATTTCACAAGTTAGGTTTCCAAAGTGAAACAGTCCATATTATAAATATTAGTTTATAGCTTCTTCAAATTTCATTAAATACTTACATTTTCATTCTTGCGGTATCAGAGTGGAAGATCCTTTCATTATCGCCCTGGTGATAGGCCACCTTTTAAATTAAAAAGGTTGAATTAATATCTTTAGCAACGTTTAGTGTTTATTCTCTTTCAACCTCAAAATCCCTCAAAACATTCCCGATAATTGGCATGCATTTGCGGTTACAGCGCGGAAGATTCCTGGTGATGGCCACCATTCAGATTTGAAAATCTGAATTAATATCTTTAGCCACGTTTAGTGTTTATTCTCTTTCTGCCTCGAAATCCCTCAAATATTCCCCAAAATTGGCATGCAATTGCGGTTACAGCGCGGAAGATTCCTGGTGATAGGCCACCATTCAGATTTGAAAATCTGAATTAATATCTTTAGCCACGTTTAGTGTTTATTCTCTTTCTGTCTCGAAATCCCTCAAATATTCCCCAAAATTGGCATGCAATTGCGGTTACAGCGCGGAAGATTCCTGGTGATAGGCCACCATTTGGATTCGAAAATCTAAATTAATATCTTCAGCCATGTTTAGTGTTTATTGTTTAATCTATTTCTTCCTCGAAATTCCTCAAAACATTTCCCAAAATTGTCGTGCAATAGGTACCCAATTTTATATGTTTTGAACAAGTGTGTTTTTCAGTTAAATTTCATAATTAACAAGGATATTTAAATGCACGCCCATTGTCAGTAATATATCGTTCTACCCAATCTGCAAAGCCCAGAGGAGTGCCTTGACTTTTTTCATGATTTCGCACTTTTCCGGATTAAAAATTTGATTTATATAGCCATTCCTTTTGGATTCTGGACAAAAAAAATGATAAATTAAAAAAAGTCCTTCAGAGGCAGCTTGCTCGCTTCTTCCACTGAAAGAAAAATTTATAGAATTGTGATTTTTTTATTACAATAGCTCCACACAAGAGGCATAGAAGAAAATAATTTCCGTCAGATCCTATGTATCTTTGGGTATGCTGTATGGAGGGTCATTTAAAAGAAATGAAGGTGAGGAAGTTCTGGGAAGGAAAAAGGCATGTAGTGGGTCTAAGGGTCAGTGGGTGCAAGAATGGATTCATCTCTCTCACTGCAGTACAAGGCCATGGATCGAGAGAGTCCTGCTGGAGAGGCCAAATGATCTCTCTCAACCAGTCTCTCCTAATCCAGCCCGCCACGCAGTGGGCAGACAAATCTGCCGCCAAAAACTCGACAAGCCTGAAAAAGTCACTAAACGTTACGAACCTGACAGAGGTGACTAGGGGTGACCTATAGTAGCGTGTTGATCATGCAATAAATGGTTCCCGGGATGGCGGTACCCACACACGCCATCCAAATTTACCTGTGATCTATATCGATTTGAGAAAAAAACTGATTTACGCGAGACCTATGCCCCAGAGAAGCAAATGAAATGGATTCTGATGTGATTTTAGATTTTCACAACCAAAAGTAATATCGTTATTTATTTTTGGGTAGTTTTGCCGTGTTGTGCTACATCCTTTCCACGTTTCGAAAGCGTTACATTGTCCATCACTATATCCAGCTGTCCTGATGTAATGAAATGGATTCTGATTTACGTACATTAAAAAAATTTCGATCTCTTTCACCCGAAGACCTCGCTTTAATACGTTCATCTCTATATTTACACAATGATATTCGAATGTTAGTTACATAAAAATGAAATAATTCGTCAACAGACATTCTTACAAGAACAAATAAATAAATAAACAATTTGTCAAAGCTGTGTTTTGAAATTGTTTGTTTGTTGTACCAACAACTTCCAATCCACAAAATTCTTATTTTGAATGTGGCCATACTTTGCCAAATTTCATTTGAACGTGTTTTTTATTACTTCGAAATATTTTTTCCATCTCTTTTTCTTTGGGTTGACTTAGAAATTACAGCGAGAAGAAAGCTGTGTATATTATTTCATAAAGCTTACCCTTCGAAAGTTTTTTTTTTGGTTCAGTAAAAACAAATAGATTTCTACTTTGTAGTAGTTTAAGATGCGGTGTTTTATTGACATTGTATTTCATCACGGACGTGAAAAACAGCTCACGCAATCTAGGTTTCTTCCAAATATCAACAAAAAGCTTTTTGTTCTGGAAAATTGTGAAAATATATGAAGAAATATCACGGTACGACACTTTACACGGCTCTCAGAGTTTTCCTTTACGTCTTGTATCACGTACTTATACAATTTCAAGAAGCTTATTCAATCTGTATATAAAATATTATGTTATCATGGAAGAAGCTTCTGTGTTTGGTTTCAATATTATTTCACCTTGTTTTATTTTATTTTAATATTTTGTGTTTTCTTTCATTTTTGATTCTCATTGTAGATTTTTCTGTAGTAATACTGGCACTAGTGCAGAACAAAATTCAATAAAATATTGCTTGCACAGATTACATAGGTACCTAATGAATATTCTAATATCGATCACGCTGGAAGACTATTTACTTAATATATAAAAATGAATGTTTCTTTGTTTGTTTCTTATGTGCTCCTAAACCATTCATCCGATTGAGGTGAAACTTTGGTGATTTGATGCGCGCTGGCCGCGATGGTTTAAATATATAATAGTGAGCTCTGGCGTTATGAAGTTATTTCTTATACTATTTATTCGATTGCGAAAAAACTTCGGTGAGATGTTGGGCGCACGCCCGCGATTCTGGTGAGCTCTAGCGTTAAAATTTATATGAAAATTTTGCAATAGGTGTCATTTCATGTAGTTTAGCGACAGGGAAGGTAGGCGAGAGGGGGTGGGGAATCCCGGAGGGGTGGAGGTTAATGAAGGGGGGGGGGGATTAAGGGAGGGTTGAGGGAGAAGGAAAGCCGGGAAAGTGGAAAGTAAATGCGAGTGGGAGGTTTCGCGGGAAAGCAGAAAATCATCTCAGATGACATTGGCCTTGAGGGAAATTATTTTACTTAGGGCCTCCTGTGTGGAGTTAATGTAAAAAAAAAGCAGAGGGGGAAAGGATAGGAAGGTGGAAGGGGAATAGGAGGCAGAAGGGGAACGGGGACGAATGGGAAAGGACACGCAGAGAGAAACAATATCATTATTTAAGTGGAATTGCAACGCACGCCGGGAACTAGTTATCGTATAAAATATGAAATATACCTATAAACTTATTCAATTTAATAACATATAAATATCTTCCTATTTGGTTTTTAATAATAATAATTTATTGATGATTCGTTTTTCTTGATTATAAGAGTTGGTAAAATCAACTTAATTCTAAGTAGATACCTACTTACACGAAAAAAATTTAGGTAGGTGTATTTAGATATTTAAATATCGTTGGATTGTCTTTTTATTTATTGGAAATTATTAATTTTTGGTTTTTTCTCAATCTATTCATTGAAAATAATATGTTATAGTATTTTTTCGGCACATGTGGTAGATACTTTCGGCACATTCAGTGTTAGATACTTTCAGTATCGCCCTGTTGAATGACCACCATGCAGAATCGAAATGTGGCTTGAAGTGCTTTAGCAGTGTTTGGTGACCAGATCTGAATAGCCAAGTACTCCACCTTTCCCCTCCCCACTACTTTTAGCCTTACAGTACGCATCCCAATTGAGGGTGTCACAGTCTCACTGGCTCCAGACGTAAAATACTACTCGCATAAAAATCCTAATCTTTGAATAAGGTTGATAATTCTGAGTGAATATTTTAACGCTTCAAAGATTTAAAATTTTATTGACACAAAAATTTGTTGTCTGTCTATTGGGCTGGAAGTGATTATATTTCGTGTCAAAGCAGTTTAATTTCTACCCTGTTAGCTTCCAGACACATTAAGGGTGGCTTCCCGTTCGTCTAGCTTAATATACTCCCCTTCGAAGCCTTCTTCATCCTTCCTCTCCTTTCTTCTTGGTACTTACTCAGCTTTGTGATTATTCCAGAAATCACTAGTATTATTCGTAATAGACGTTTTACTTGTTGCCTGAAGTAAATCCGTACAAACTAGTACTGGGTGTTGATGAAAATGCCAACGTCGCTATTGTTGACGATTGTCAACTGTTGAATATAACCATTGGAAATAACTCCAATGTTAGTCAATGAAGCATAGCTGATTGGCATAGATAATACGGATAGTTCCTACCTGGATGTCATTTGTCCAGTACCTACCCTCCCTTATCATATCACCTTGCTCGAAAAGCATTTGAAAATGGATCAATGTCAAGAGTGAATTCAAGTGCTTTTGTTTCTGAAAAAACAGAAGAAGATTTTGGACTACATTGAAAGCATTTTGTTGGTTGTTCGGGTTCATATATATTCGTTTATGAACTAAAAGAAGGTGTTTTGACCGTATCAAGATCGTTATAAATTTTTTTGTGAGGTTGTGGCGATAATTATCTCGAGGTACTTCGGTGGATCTAAATAAACTATATTTGTAATTGTGTTGTTCGCCTTCGCAGAGGTAAGTGATTGGTTGTCCTTCTTCCTTATAATCCATTATTTTTCCCATACACATATACCACCCAATTCCAGCAAACACCATTTCGTTTAATAATTATTTTTGTTTTTTTTGTAGAACTCCATTTATTTTTTTAAATTTAATTAAAATTAAATTTAATAATATTGTATCAAGTTTTGCAAGTATTTTAGTATGTATTTTTGTTACAGCTGTTTCGGTTAACAAGACCATTTTCAAACTGTCAATGGTCATGTAAACCGAAACAGCTGTAACAAAAATACATACTAAAATACTCGCAGAACTTTTTCAAAATTATCAAATTTAATTTTAATTAAATAAAAAAAATAACCATTTCGTTTAGTATTTAACGTCCATTTCCAAATGCATCTTAAGCTGTAATTCGGAAACAGTTTCGGATGCAACAATAGCATTTCTGATAAGTTGAACTGCCAACATTTCTCAGTAGGTTGTCGGATATTTGCTCTCGAGTTACTCTACCCTTGACAAACCCTCATTTTCCCAAGACGTTCATTTTTAATGTATAGCATTACCTTGCGCGAGATGAGGGAAATTGTCCTGTAGTTCTGGCGTATCTTTGTTAAACCCTCCTTGTGTAGTGGTATAAAAATTGATTCAATATAATCTTTTGGTCCTTGTATGGTTCCAAAAGAATTATTTTGATGATCCCTTCATCACCGTTGAGTTTGAGAAGCTCAGCTGGAATCCCATCAAGTCCTGTTTATTTAATGTTTTTAAATTTGTGTATGGCTGCTTTTACTTCACTTCGAATTATGTTGGGTTCAAAATCGAAATCATTCCATTTGATAGATTAGTCGGGGTCTGTTTCATCTTCTCTTTGGAATAAATCTTTTCAATATGATCTCCACCCTTGAGCAACTTTCTCTAGTTCGTGAATAGGGTTGCCATCTTTGTCTTCTATTATCCACGTCTTTGTCTTAAAATCTGTGAGTTATTTAACCCTTTTAGAGAAATCTTTGGTCGTTAATATGTGCTCGAAATTTTTGATTTCTTCACAGATGTTAGCAATCCAATGGTTTTTGTCTTGTCTGCATTGTTTTTGTATAAGTTTGCAAATAGAAGAGTGTTACATTTCAGTTAAATTACAATTCTGTTATTGCAAATTTTCGTTATTGGGCGTTATGATAACTAGCTGTTATTTCCAACCGCTATCAATCAGTTGTATCTTGATACAGAACTAGTGCAAACGAAATTAAATAGCAGAGTCGTCAGTGTTGTCAAACAGTAAAGTTTTACGAGAGACAACAACATCTCTGGAATACTTATGTTTAGATACGCGCTCTTCTCGATCTTTAATGGTTTTTGTATTTGAATCGTGAGTTTTGTTTAGATTAGTTTGTTGGACGGGTTGTCTGAAAAGTTTTTCCAGCGTTTTTAATTCTTTTTTGTAAAAGATTCTTATTTAGTTATCTAATACACGTTAACTGGAAGGTCAATTCCTTGAAACTACCTACTAATTAAAACTTTTTTTTATCTTTTCAAAGTTTTTAAATTGTGAATTCCGCACAACAGTCCAACTGCTCCCAACCGCGAACGGGAGGATTGAGAAGTAGATACCTGGCTATTCAGGTCTGTCACTAAATACGGCTATTGCCGTATCAATCAACGTTTCGATTTTTAATGGTATTCTTTCACCGGGGCAATTCTTTTAGAGTATGAACCACTTTTGTGTCTACAGTTGGTTTATTAACGCCCCGTTTGGGGACTTTTCCACATGGATAGTAATTATACACTAAACATAGTTATTATACATAACTGAACTGCTCAAAAACAACATTTTGTATTTGTTTGGTAATAAATTGAAAATGTCTACAGACTCAGTGTAACTATTTCTATCCATTAATATTCTGGACATGGATGAATATATAGGCAAGTTAGTCCCAGAATTTTTTCACTGAAGTATATCCCAATTTCTAGTATTAAGCAGTGGAATCCGAAAGCTTATCAATGGAAGCAATGGGATATTTCCACAAACGAGGGATTCTGTTGAAAATGTACGGAATATTTTTAAAGATCATTTTTCTGATTTTAATTCATCCTACTAAAAATGTTTGTTTTTTATGTTTTCATTAATATTATTGATTTTAAAAACGATCTAAAACTGACAAAATCAAAACGGCCCGTGGTTGGCAAATCGGATTGTGACGTCACAAACGTCGCTCAGCTTGGCCAGCAGAAATAAACACTGTCAGTGAGCGTCAACGCTCATGACGTCACACGATAGCCCCACCTCAAAATATCGTTTTAGTGGTAATTCAAAAATGGGAAACTTTGACTCGCTGTAGAAAATTTATTCGTCAACATAAAAATCAAATAAAAATGCTATAATCATCGTAATTTTTTTGCTTATTTTTTTAAGCTATAAAAAAGAACGTTGAGAGCTATCAAATGCATAATTTAAAATTCTATAAAGAAATACCAAGTCAGTGAAAATCCTTCTGTCTGACAATTTAAGCATTTTCATATCATTTAAAAGTTTGTTGCAGTTCAACAACTTTCTTGGAACACCCAATTTAAAACTTGGAAAACGTAAGAATTTATTTGTCTTCTTTCAATAGCTTGTACATGAATATTATAATCTGGCTTCCAGACTGGAGAATTGTACTCAAGTTGACTTCTAACAAAAACAAAAAAATAAAATTTCAATGCACTTAATATTGTTGAAATTTCTAGTTAACATTGTTATAAATTTCAAAATTTGGAATCCGTTAGAGATTTTCCTTGTGTAGTTAACTAATGAAAGTTTACAAAAGGTAGCGTAAAAGTCATCACTCATTCGGAAGATGCTCACATTTTTGCAAATGGCGTCTGATGTCATCACTTTGACATTAATTTGTGAAATAAACAGAAGCAGAATAGACGTTGTCAAACCACGAATCGCTGTAGGTACTCCTCAAGAACGCGGAATAATTTTGTTATAATAATATTTTTATTTACAAAGTTACTGCTACTGCCTTAGGAGATAGGGTGAGAACATTTGTACGCCTTGCAGACATCCGTGAGAGCTTTAATATTGTACAATTAAATGTACAGCCAAGTAGCTACTTAAGAAGTTTTTTTACTTTGTTGTTTCAGGACAAGCACTACTTATGCGTGATGGCGTCCGACTCTCCGGACCAAAACGTGTCGCAGTACTTCTCCCTGTGTAACGACTTCATCCACTCGGCGCGGTTGCGGGAGGGCTGCGTCCTTATTCACTGGTGAGTACTGTACTCGTACCTAGCTCCATATTAAGTAAGACATTCTGTACAACTCGGTTTTTAAGGCCATGCGATGGGTTACTTTGCAACAAAGATATTGAAATATAAGTAGATATGCTATCTGCACTTTTTACTATGTAGGATTGCGCTTCCGGTTGTCGCCGAAATTGTTTACCAATTAACAAATAAACTAAATGAACGAATAAATCAAACGAACGTTAAACTAAATGAACAAATTCTTTCCGTATTCAAACTATATTGCTAACCAATACTACTAATGCACATCTTCAAAAAATATACGAAATGAACAAATTATTTTCGTATGCAAACTACTCTAATTAGGGCGTAGTCCGCCGACAGTTGCGCGGACACCATAGTATATCTCTTTTGTATTTGAATATCCTTTGCTTTGCGATCTTCTAAATTAGGTTATTTCGTTTGAAAATTTGATCGTGTAGTCTTAGATACCGCGAGTTTTTCGCAAGCCTTTTAAAAATTAGAGCATCACGGCGGCAATCATGATCTGAAGTATCGAATTTCCTACTCACGAACTTTGTCTCGGTTTTTGAGAAAAAAAATCGCGAGAAATCACGGGATATAAGATAAATTAAAATATGTGAACGTATTTTAAAAAAAACGACTGTAAAAAACATAATATTGCCACTGCCGAGAATCGAACCCCAATCGACTGCTTGGAAAACAATTATGCTGACCTGCTACTATTTTGCCAACTATTTTTCTACACCACCAACCATTTTAAGAACAGCGGCATGATATTTGTGATGAAAATTAAGAATAATTTATTTTCGAATTTTAGAATTTTACGTAGGCACGTACTCACATCGCAACCAAAACGTATATTATTTAACTTGCCTGGCTCTGCTCGGGCTTTACACTTTATACTTTCAAAATCAGACGCAAAGTGCAAAGTGTCGTCAATCTTGGAATAAAACTGTACATTTGTATAAATACAACAAACGCCGGCCGCCGCGGCTTCTTCATATACTCGTAATCAGCTGAATTGAACCTGGGGTTTTCAAAGTCTCGTATAAACAGTGACCTTCCTCTTATGTGCAAAAATCATTAATCCCTAAATGAAAATGTAGATTTGTATAAAAACGAAGCCACACGGGGACACTGCTTCACATACATGTGGATGTTAAAAAACAATATATAGCTGGTGTTCCCGGCATCGGTCGGAAATTAGATGTAGAGAGTAATTTTGGAAAAAATTCGGTGTTTGGGCGAAATTCCTAAAAAATAAAACTAGTTATTTTTATACTAATTTGGGGTCGGGGAATCCGAATCTGAAAGAATTAGGCGGCGGCAAGCAATATTAACTGAATTACACGACTTTAAAATTTTCTATACACACACACATGAACATAGTCATTTCGGAAGCATTTTGACACACGAAGTACGACCCCAAATTAGTATAAAAATAACTAGTTTTATTTTTTAGGAATTTCGCCCAAACACCGAACTTTACCCGTAATTTTACTCTGATTTTGAACGTCAAATGTGCAATACTGCTTTAAGGGGGGTGGGACGATGGAATGGGGGGTGGTTTTTCAAAATATCATGTAGACCTTCCTCTTGTTTTGAAGGTCAAGTTAGCAATTTTTCATCAACCTCGGAATAAAACTGAAGATATGTAAACAAATCAAATCCGCCCGCCACGCCGCCCGCCACGCCGCCTGTCACGCCGCGCGCCACGCCGACCGCTACTCAACTGTATAAATTAGATAATGTAGTTTTTTTAATTTCTGAAGGAAAAAATTTTAATCAAAGAATTTATAATCATTTCAGCTATTCCTTTCGGAAGTTAACAACAACTATAATGTTTAATATTGATATCGAAAAATATATTATTATTTCACCTCAATGAACGTGTCGTTGTTCTTCCTGTAAATGTACATAAGGTAACTTAACCTAACCTAAAATAACTGAACGGTACCGAAAATATCCGAACCTAAACGAAGGCTCATGAAGAATTCGGTACTTTATTACCGGAGATATTTTTACTGTTATAGAATAACAAATGTTTGTAATGTCACCAGATCGATAGATTTTTAAATTATTTATGCCTGTATTTATGTTATCAAAAGTTACTCGTACTGGTAGAAAATATTTACTTACCCGTCTTCTAATAATCGATAAAATTTCACTTATAATTCCAATATTCAACCCCAAAACTTAATGCTTTGTATTTGCAAATATAAATAATAAATCTACTCATGTGAACCAGGCTTTACGCATTGACCGCCCATACAATTTGATTATACGTTAAATATTTTATGAAATCTGGTCTGGTCACAAAGCTTGTCATAACTTTTCCAAGCTTATATTATTTGAATTAGAATTCGAAATGTGCATGCGACACAGGCTGTTTTTTTAAATGGGTTTAAAAAGTTCTTTTCGTGCAAAGGCAATGTTATATTGTATGACTCGTTTGATATTTTTCATTGTTAAAAAAATGTGCGGTCATTTGGTTTAAAATTCAAAATGAAATAATTTTATTCACGTTTGATCGATAGAATTTAATGGCCTACGTGGTTAAACGGTCAAAAGAAATGTAATATTGTCATAAATTTTACTTGATGTAGGTATAATTGGTAACTATTTTAAAATATTATATTATAACAGAAAATTGTTAATATAATAACATAATACACTTGCGTCACGTTCCAGAGTGGTGGACACCCTCAGAATCGCCCTTGTAAAAGATTATCATTCGGAATCGAAACGTTGATTTTTTTTACGTTAGCTCCACACAAGACATATTCCCGAGGAAAAAAATTCTCTCAAGGTCTATGACAACTTTGGGAATACTGTGTGGAGGGTCTTTCTAAGGAAAGGAAGGAGAGAAAGTTCTGGGAAGGAAAAGTTATGAGGGGTGGGTAGGAATCTGGGGGTCAATATGTGTAGGAATGAAGGACGTGTAAATTCATCCCTCCCACTGCGGTGCAAGGCGATGGGTCGAGAGACATTGGCTGGAGAAGTCTAGGCTAGGTCTCCCTCAACCCGATCCGGCCCGCCACGCAGTAGGTGGTCAGACGCATCCGCCGCCAATATCCGGACAAATCTCACTTCATGAACCCGGACACCACTATTAAGTCACCAAACTTTGCGAATCACTTGGGGTGACCTGAGGCAGGGGTGTTGGTTATCCAATAAATGGTTCCCGAGGCGGCGGTACCCATACTTGCCTCCCAAATACCTGTACCCGTACCCATATCTCGCCGGTAAAAGAGCTCCATTCAGAATCGAAACGTTGTTAGAAATGGCTTTGGCTATGTATAGTGAAAAAATAAGAAAATCCAAATCACCTTCTTTCCCTCCTCCTTTCGCTCCATACTTCAGCCTCACAAAATAGTTGCAGATAATTTATACACAACGCGTCGTAGAAAAAATATATTTCTCAAATTTTTTTCAAAAATTTTTGGTACCATTTGTTTTGATTTCAACATTTTTCAACAACAAAAAACTTACACACCATTTTGTGCACACAGTAAAAGTGATAACCGTCAACAACAATAATTCTTGTTAAAAATAGTACGCATATTTTTTGTGGCTAGTTTTCTGAGAGTATTGTAGCATATTGGAATCGTGATTACATGCGTACACTTTAAAAAAAACTTGCCATAATAGTGTCCATACTTTTTTTTACACCACGATGAGTGAAAGTGGACTGAAAATAAAAATCTTTCATAATTTAAAAAAAAAACAATAATTTTGATTGATTTTTGTGTAAAAACTACAGTCATTCGTGGATTTTTAAGGCTTGTGGTGGACAGCCGTGCTACTTAGGTTGCCGATAAAAAAAAATCAGATATATTAGAAAAATTGTGGTCATGGTTGTTATAAATATATCTTAAGAGGTGTCAATTTTCAAAGGATTTCTATTTTTTTTTGTACAAAAAAAAAAAGAAATATTTTTTTTCTGTTTTTTTTTTTATCGAGGGGTCATGAGCAGGCCTACCCACTGGAGCGCGCTTATCATTAAATTTTGGGATACGTTGTATGTAATAACGAAAATGATTCTTCTTTCCCTCCTCCTTTCGCTCCATACTTCAGCCTCACAAAATAGTTGCAGATAATTTATACACATGAGAGTATTGTAGCATATTGGAGTTGTGATCACCTGCGTACACTTTAAAAAAAACTTGCCATAATAGTGTCCATACTTTTTTTTACACCACGATGAGTGAAAGTGGACTGAAAATAAAAATCTTTCATAATTTAAAAAAAAACAATAATTTTGATTGATTTATGTGTAAAAACTACAGTCATTCGTGGATTTTTAAGGCTTGTGGTGGACAGCCGTGCTACTTAGGTTGCCGATAAAAAAAAATCAGAAATATTAGAAAAATTGTGGTCATGGTAGTTATAAATATATCTTAAGAGGTGTCAATTTTCAAAGGATTTCTATTTTTTTTTGTACAAAAAAAAAAGAAATATTTTTTTTCTGTTTTTTTTTTTATCGAGGGGTCATGAGCAGGCCTACCCACTGGAGCGCGCTTATCATTAAATTTTGGGATACGTTGTATGTAATAACGAAAATGATTAAAACTCAATCAATCAATCGTTTCTTGAAATGGCTTAAGTCGTGTTTGGTGATCAGATCTGAATAGCCAGGCACTTCTATTTCTTTTCCGTTATTCCTTATTTGCTTACCCTCCCGACTTCGTTCAGTTTATATCAGAATTTTCCAATTTAAATAAAATTTATATATGAGTTCAACTTTACTTTCTCCTTAATTTAAGCGATGGCCTAAAACACCCTAGAATAAGGAAGAAATATTTGGAAAGAAGGTAGTTTTCGGGTAAAAAAGCCGAATTGATTGTATGCATAGACATATGAATATATCTGGACCTGCCCTAAGTGATAAAAGCGTATTATTTCCCCCTCCTATTTCACCGGTTCCATGGAGCCAGCTCGGCTTACCAGAGCCTCGCTTGAATCTAAAAAATGTGACGTCATCATTCTTGTCTTGACCAGCGCCGAGGTCACATCGTACATTTTACGAACAAAAGTGAGAGCTTGTGCTATACATTATACCCTACTATATGTGAACGTAGCGAATGTGGGTGTTTCTCCAGTGAGCTCTTCGCTGGTTACAGGGGTAAGTAAATTATGAAACATTTGTAAAAGTGTCTTAACTAAACACGGCAACAAAATATTCCTGTGTGAAAAAGGGTGAACCTTTCCTTTGCCGAATTTCGGACTACACAAATATGTTAATAGTGGCGGGCAATTCGCGCTCCCATGTAAAAAGGTCTATTCATTCAAAAGCAGATTTTGCTTTTAAGAACTAAATGGTGATATTATAATGCGAGATGCCTATATACTGTCAGATTGATTTTTTAACGAATCACAGTCATCTTTCCCCCTTCACCTTCCATAGTTTGGTTTTACCCCTCATCTGTATCTTCTGGTCTATTGAATTTGGATGTCTATGATTGTATGGAAAAAGTAATATTCTTCTATGGAAAAATATTAAAAAAGAAGTTCTTCGTCTTTTTTACTTCTAACATCTCTACATATTATAAATTAAAGTCCTCCGCCGCGTCTGTCTGTCTGTTTGCGATAAACTCAAAAACTTCTGAACGAATTTTCATGCGGTTTTCAGCAATAGAATAGAAAGTGATTCATGAGGAAGGTTTAGGAACTAATTTAATAGTAATTTGTCAAAAAGGAGAATGTTTGTATGTGGTGGACGAGCGGGCTGGCAAGCGGGCGGTGTGGATTTAATGTGTATGCAAATTAACAGATGGCTGTGTGAGTTAAAAGGTTGGGCAACCATCCATTACATGGTGTTGTATTTCGTTAGCCACAGCAACGCGTGGCCGGGTTAGCTAGTCCCCGTTTGAAATGAATCCCTGTTTCCCTTGGTTACGCCATTACGCCATTACTTCAGAACGACTTTACCTTTAGTTTTATGCCGAGGTTGATGAAATTTTGCACATTGTGACCTGTCTACTTTTGATTTCGAAAACTCTGTGTTAAGCCCGGACATTGCCGGGGACTTCAGCTAGTCATGTATAATCTCCTGCCTAAGTTTGTGTACTTTACCTCCGAAAACCCTGTACAATATTTTTCTTTTTTACCTGATTCATATTTCATTTCTGGGAAATGTGAGAACACAATTTATCCAAGTGATCCATTAAATAATAAAATTGTCCTCTACAATAAAGTGTCATTTCATTCAATCTACTGTCATTTTTATGATTACTACCTTGGTCATTTATTTCAAAGTATTTCTTTTCCTCATTTTTTATGATTACAGGCTTCATATTATTATTATTATTATTATAACGTCTCCTATAGGACATGTCTTGACATGCCATTATGTTATTGAAGGTAAAAAGAAAATCATGGAAAAAACAATATCGATTTTATATTGTAATATCAGGGGCATTCAGCAACTAGTGTTACTACACGAACACTGGAACAATAAATTACTTTTTTCATAATCTTCGGATTATTGATTTAATGACGCTTTTGTTATTCTTGACGACCCACGTTTTTTTTTTACATGAGCTCCACACAGGAGGCTCTGAGGAAAATGATTTCCCTCAGGGCCTATGTCATCTTTGGGTATGCTGTGTGGAGGGTTTTTTAAGGAAAAGAAGGAGAGGAGAGTTCTGGGAAGGAAAAGGGTTTAAGGGGTGGGTAGGAATCTGGAGTTCGGTGTGTCCTGGTCATCAAGATGACGTAAATACATAAAAAATGTAAATGAAATGAAGATGACGATAAATTTTGTAAGAACATATTACATAATATCATTTTAACGTATTTCTACAACACAATATAATTATACAGTAAAATCATAGACATTTGAATATGAACCAGAACATAAAGGTGAGGGGTAGACAACAACTACAGCGGGGCGCAGAGCGGGAAGATGACTTTGGAGATGCGTGATTTGTCGATAACTCAATATGACAGTATATAGGCATTTAGTTCTTAAAACTAAACTCCGCTTTTGAATGAATAGACCTTTTTACATGAGAGCGCAAATTGCTCGCCGCGTAATGAACAAATTTGCGAAGTCTAAATACGGCAAAGTAAAGTTCGCTTATTTTCAGACTCCAATATTTTGTTGCCGTGTTTAGTTAGGACACTTTTACAAAAGTTTCATAATTTACTTACCCCGTAAACATCGACGAGCACACGCCATGTATCTCGAGTGATAGTATATACTTACACGTTTTCAAACACAAACCATGTTTTTTGCGGTGTTATTTCGTAAAATGCACCGAAGAGCGCTCGACGCTGGCTCGCAGAAGAATGATGAGGTCACATTTTTTAGATTCACGCGAAGCCGTACTCAAAACCAGCCGGTTCCAAGGAACCGGTATGGGGAGGGGGAAACAATACGCTTTTATCACTTAAGGCAGGTCTACTAATATTCATATGTCTAAGCTAATAATAAATCAGGGATATTTCTCTACTGAAGTCACCTACTGAATCACTAGTAAAAGTTAATCGAATTTACATGAGCGCTCATAAAATATGCTAACATGCTCATAGATTATCATTAAACGACGGATTAGCTAATCGATTCCGCAAGGCATTTTTTCTGATGAGGGCATGTTTTTAAAAGTTGGGCCTAAAGATATTTATTTGATTGGATTTTGGCAGGTTTGGGACAAAAAAGATCAACCTGTAAACAAACGAAGTTTTTTTTAATATAATCCATCTAATTTTATTTTTGTTTGACTTTCGTTTAAACCTTGCTACCAATCTAGCTAAATCGCGAGTTGTAACATTTATTTCGTATACTAAGTACTTTAATTTCTTCGAATTTAAAAAAAAATGCGTGTGTCCGCATGCGTGTCCATGATTGCTAATGGAATGCATTGTCATCGACAAGGAGTCTATCTGCCTAGTTTCAGCTCTATCGGATGTCGGGAAGTGAGTCTAATTCATATCCAATACTCCGCTGCATTCATTGAATCAAGAAAACAAAAATGAAACTTTATAAGATGTATTTAAAATGGAGATAGTTGAACTACAAGCATTTATTTTACAAATAAGCAATTACCAAAATACTTGTGATTAATTTTTGGGTCATTTAGCCGTGTTACGTGTTTCCCCCTTCTACAACAAACATTTCGGACAACGTTATGTATGTACCTAATAATGGACATTATAATGCTGTTTGAAACGTTAGCTAATTTTTATGTATTTTCGTCATCTTCATGTTTTTTTATGTATTTTCGTCATCTTCATGTTTTTTATGTATTTTTGTCATCTTCATGTTTGTCGATTTCCTCATCTTCGTGTTTATTTTAATTTCATCATATGATATTTTTAATTTTATGCCGTGAAATTTATTGTTTTGTGACTAAAAGATTTTACACCTGAGGCTTTGGTCCTTGAAGTGTATGTTGGTGTATTGATCAGAAAAGTTTTTATTTTTCCTTTAAAGTTGAGTAGAGATTTTTTAAAGTGGTACAATGAAAATATTATAGTTTTAGATTATTTTTATTAATATTTTTTAAGCATTCTTTTCATTTTAACCAAACTTTTTGGAAAATTGATTTGTGACAAATTAAGTCACCAGATTGCGCCATTCATTGGTGAAAATCAACACGGTTTCTTTCCAAAGAAATCAACAATCACAATCTGCTTAATTTTTCGCGGTTGGTAGCCACCAGTTTAGACTCGAGGCACCAAACAGATGTAGTTTACACCGACTTTGCCAAAGCATTTGACCATGTTAACCATGATATACTTCTGAGGAAATTTTTTAAAATAGGCTTCGATCTACCAACACTGAACTTTTTCTCTTCGTATTTAAAATCCAGAAGCCAATTTGTTTCGATAAATGGACATAATTCAAAAAAATTCCAAGCGCAATCTGGAATTCCTCAAGGGTCTAACCTCGGAACTATTTTGTTTCTAATACTTTTAGATGACATCCAAAACTGTGTTAGGAACGGCAAATGTCTACTATTTGCTGATGACCTTAAAATTATGATGGAAATAAGCTGCCAACAAGATTGCTTTAAAATGCTAACTGATCTGGATGCACTATCTGAATGGTCGTCGGCAAAAAAAAAAGATTTTAACACAAAGAAATGTGTCACAATGTCCTTCACTCGTTGTAAAAACATTATAATTTACGATTATAAAATAAAAGGCGAAACGTTATCACGTGTAAAATCCGTGAAGGATCTCGGTGTCGTCTTTGATCCCAAACTGACATTCTCTTGCCATATATCGCAGCTCACTCAATCTTGCTACAAATCATCATCAGGACTTGTAAGCAGTTTGATAACCAAGAAGCTATGCTAGCGTTGTTCGATGGCATACTGAGAAGCAAGCTGGAGTACGCGAGCGATGTTTGGGCACCGTACCACCAGAAGTACATTGATATGTTAGAGCAAATCCAGAAGAATTCCTCAGGTATGTTTATATGCGGAAGCATGGAACCTATCCAAGATTCATGCACCATATTGACTTACTTGAGGAAACTGATTCTGTGAGTCTAGAAACTAGAAGGAAAGCAAGTCTTGCTATTCTGTCTTTCAAAATTTGGAACAATTTCATCAATAGCCCATTTCTCTTGGGATGCTATGATTTATATGTACCAGACCACTACAGCTGAAGTCGACATCATGACTTATTTAAAGTACCGAACGGCAGAACAGACGTTTTGGCAAAGTATAGCATGATGACGAGGGGAGTGGTGCTGTTAAATGAAATTGCAAACCATTTGGATGTAAGTGACTGTTCTTTATATGTCTTAAAAATATTATTGAAGAGTCACTTGCCTAAATGCTGATAGGGTAACTAAATTGTACTGTAATTGGAATTATTCTGTTGTACAATAATAATAGAAAAATAATAATGATAAAATAATAATTTATTAAAGCCTAACTAAATTAATAGAAGAATTCTAGCACATTATTAATTTGACTTTTTTTTTTTTTTTACATTAACTCCACACAGGAGGCCCTGAGGAAAAAAAATTCCCTCAGGGCCTATGTCATCTGGGATGCTGTGTGGAGGGTCTTTTTGAGGAGAGAAAGGAATGAACGTTGGTCTTGAAGAGACCCATGTTGTAGGAAGGAGGAAACACAGAGGCCGGCAAATCATTCCACAGCCGAGCTGTTGAACACAAGAACGAGTCGAAGAAACGACCCGTTCTCATGTGACATATGTCAACTGTGTACAAATGTTGGGCACGCGTTTGGCGTGTTTCCCGACTATGCACCGGTGCCGAAGGGATCAATGATGCTAGTTCCTCGGAGCATCCTCCATTGTAATACCGGTAGAACAAGGATAGCATTCCCACCCGACGCCTGTGCTCTAAAGATTGCAATCCGTCTGTTAAGATAGGAGAATCTATCAAACGGACCGCCCATTTCTGCACAGAGTCGAGGGTATTTTTCAGGTATTTTGGAGCTCCAGACCAGAGGTGGCTGCCAAATTCAACCGTTGGGCGCACTTGCGATTTGTACAGGGTTAGCAGTTGTGTACTATTAAAGTATCTGCGGGCCCTGTACAGTACGCCCAGTTTTTGGGAGGCTAACTTTACTCTGGCTTCGATGGAGCCCCCATACCTGAGCTGGTCACTTAGGGTTACACCAAGCATATCAATGGAGGGCCTGTTCGGAAGATTGCTTCCGTTGAAAGAGACTAGATTTTCATTTCGATCCCTTTTAGACGTAATCAGACAAGATTGGGTCTTTGAAACATTAAATTCAATGAGATTATTTTTACCCCAAGAGAAAACACTCTCGAGGTAACCGTTCATTCTTTGCTTCAAAGCCTTACGAGCTGTTGGAGTTTGTGAGCCCTTTGGGGGCTTGTCAAACAAAAAGCTATCATGAACTGTACTGTCATGACTGGCTAATTAGATCACTAATACAAATTTAATTTGAACAGAGTTGTGGGGAAAATATCGATTTCGGCTAGGAGTTCCTTTAACAAGGTTATCATCCTTTCAAGGGGCTGCTGCAATTAGATTAGTCTGCTTCTTCGCTTCTTGGTAGAATAAATGTCTTCGTGCTCTGGAGAAATTAACGTTAACAAAAATAAAGTATTTAAAGTAACTTTGAATTATTTGTAATAAGGCCGTACAGGAAGATAAAACACATATATAATTCCACCTGGGCGTGGAGGCTGTATTAGAAGCATTCCAGAAAGGTAGGCTGAGGGGTGTTACCAGAGAGGATGTATAAAAATGCCTAAAAAGTAGAAATTTTTTAACTTTAACTTATTCGAGCTTTTGTGTCGGACCCTTATTATAGCTTTTAACAAATTCCCTTATGATCCGCGACAGATGCAAAACTTAACTGAATTTTCACAAATTTTAAATTTTATTAAAGTTTTCAGAAAATCATGTTCATAAATAAATAACCGAAATTTAAAAAAAAAATCTAAGTACCAACTAATTTAGGTTTTAACTACCAACTTATTTAGGTTCCAACTTACTTATTAATCTAAGTTACAGTTTACCCACTAATTTACGTTAACTACCAATTAATTTATGTTCCAACTACCAATTAATTTCAGTTAAAACTTAATCTAAGTTCCAATTTACCAACTAATTTAAGTTTCAACTAACAATTAATTTAGGTTTCAACTATCAATTAATTTAAGTTTCAGCTTACCAACTACTAAGTTCCAATTATTAACTAAAAAATTTCATCTTACCAGCTTGCCAACTAATTTAAGTTCCAACTACCAACTAATTTAAGTTTCAACTACCAACTAATTTAAGTTCCATCTTCCTACAAAGTTCCAAATACCAACTACTGCCAAATAGGAAGGTAGGTACTAAATTTCAACTACCAACTACTTTAAGTTCCACGTTCTAACAAAGTTCCAACTACCAAATTTACTCGTACTTTAAATTCTGGCTCACCGCCCACCCTTCAAATACATTTTTCTTCAACGCCTCCCTCCCGTTTAAAAAAAAAAGCGTTACGGCATAGACGACAAAAAAGCAGCAAACAATGAAAAAGCGCCGCAATTCGGGCGTTGCGGATTTAATCTCCCTCATTGCACAAGCCGCATTTTTCGCTTATAACGATGGAAGTGGGTGCAAATTTTAAATTTTCTGAGGGTATTCGTAACCTGGGAGTACTGTAGTTTTTAATAAAAATACTCCTCTCTTTAGATTATTTTATTTTTACATTATTTTAAGAATTTTTTAAATAAAATATTATCAAAACAAAAAATACTATTAATTCATCAATAATACTTAATCACTAATTGAACGGTTCATACGCAAGATTCTTGCGATTATGTATTTGCGACTTAGTTGAATTGATTAGGTTTTTTGGAATGAAACTTCTATAGCCCCGTTGTGATTTGGAATTCGAATGAAACGGAAATGACGCATAACAGCACCTGCAAAGCATCAAACTCCTATCAAGGCATTCATTGAGATATAAAACGGAAATGACGCTAGGACTGCACTCATTGACCGCTTTGATTATGACCTCACTTTTCAAGGTTCCTTGGTTCTTCATTAGTTGAGATTGTTTTGGTAAAATTTCGCTACTACCGCGTGTTTACGGCACTCGATTTTTTGTTTGTTTTTTAATTCCTCTGACCTGCTTTTCAGCCTTTCACCGCCTCCTTGGAGATTTCTTCTTCTTCTTCTTGTGCCCTGTCCGTTCAACGGACGTTGGCTATTATGTTGGCTATGCGGACTTTGTTTACTGCGGCCCGGAACAGCTCCACGGTAGACTGGCCAAACCACTGTCTCAGGTTTTTCAGCCATGAGGTTCTCCTTCTTCCAGGACTCCGTCTTCCGGCAATCTTTCCCTGCATTATGAGATGCAGGATCTCATACTTGTCTGGATGTCTCATCACATGTTCCTTTATTGGATAACCAACACCTCTGCTATAGGTCACCCCAAGTGGTTCGCTACGTTTGGTGATTTAGCAGGGGTGCCCGGGTTCATGGGGTGAGGTTTGTCTAGGTCTTGGAGGCGGATGATCAGGACATACTGAACCCCAGATTCCTACCCATCCCTTAAACCCTTTTCCTTCCCAGAACTCTCCTCCTTCCTTTCCTTAAAAAAACCCTCCACACAGCATCCCCAAAGATGACATAGGCCCTGAGGGAAATTATTTTCCTCAGGGCCTCCTGTGTGGAGCTCAGGTAAAAAAAAAAAAAAAACATATCCAAGATATTGAAGTTTTCGGATTTTTATAGTTTTAACTACTTCCTTTTCTCTATTCATCCGAACCATAACATCTTCGTTTGTAACCCTGTCCATCCAGCTTATTTTAAATATTCTTCTGTAGATCCACATCTCGAATGCCTCGAGTCGCCTAATTAGTTCTTCAGTAAGCGTCCATGCTTCCATTCCGTAAAATAATATCGGAAACACGTAGCATCTGACCATTCGCATTCGTAATCCAAGGTTGAGATCATGACTGCAGAACATTTTTTTCATGCGGATAAAGGTTGCACGAGCTTGCTCAATGCGGCATTTGATTTCAACTGAAGGATCCCATCTATCATTTACATTGCAGCCCAAGTACACAATGCACTGTACCTTCTCTAGTTTTGTTCCAGCAATATAAAGATTTTCATCCAATGCGTTATTTTTGCTTATGAGCATGTATTTTGTGGAGCTTTCACTGACCCCATTTGCCCTCAAGCCACCACCGCCCCATTGAACTCACCAACGCCCCCGTTGGGAATGTAAAACAAAAGTATTATAATATATGCGAAAGTATTTGATGAGTTTTAGCTATCGAATTTTGGTATTTCCAATATTTTTACAGCGTCCTAGGGGTAACAATTTCACCGAAATTTCGCTTTAAAAGTTAGCGAAGTGTTATTTTTACTACTATTATTAACTTGATAAGTAATTGCTACCGTACTAAGTGCCCGATAAGTACATTGGATAAACTTCAGTGCAAAAACTTCATTTGTATTCTCCGGCGGGTGTACTTAAATTAGCACTTACAATTTTCCATCAAAGCCTGAGAGCTTTCTTGTAACACATCAGTTTATAATGGAGTTCTAGTAGGTTCGCTGATTTTGTAATGCTAGAAAATTTTACTTCAACTTTTATGCGGTTTTTATAACATTATTTTAACATCTGGCAGTATTTTCGCGTTCCTTGTGTAATGCGTAATTAGGTACTAGCGCAGACGCATGAAAAATTACGGGGTATTATCATTTCAATTTTGTAAAAGACAGTGTTTTGTTGGAATAACTTAATGTGTAAAACCTCAAATTGTAATATTTAATAATTAAAGACAATAATACCGACTTTCAAACGACAATTTGAAACAGAAAAATCAGAAAAAGATTAGCAAGGATACCCGTTCATGTCGTGAGATTTGTCTAGGTTTTTGCGGCGGACGTGTTTTCCCACCTGCTGTGAAGGGGGTCGGATCGGGAGAGACTGGTTGAGAGAGAACTTTTGTAATTTCTCGACCTATCGCCTTGCACTGCAGTGGGAGAGATGGGTCGAGAAAGATTCATTTGTTCGCCACTCCTGGACCCACTGACCTCCATATTCCTACCCACCCCTCATACCTTTTTCCTTCTCAGAACTTCCTCTCCTTCCTTTCCCTCAAAAGACCCTCCACACAGCATCCCCAGAGGTGGCATCGGCCCCGACGAAAATTATTTTCCTCTGTGGAGCTAACGTAAAAACTATATAATTTGTTTTTTTAATACTGTTAAGTCCGGTCAGTTTATTATTTTTTTTTCTTGTGAATGCCATTTTGTACTTCGAAGACATTTTCAAGATCTAACTAAAGGTCTTAGATTACAATATCAAACGGGACGTTCGTTCTAAAGTGTTACTCTGAAGCGCGGACAGCCGCGATCGGATAGTTTCGTAATCGTTCGAGTTTTAAACCCGAACGACCTCTGTTGAGACATCTTAGAACTATATATAACTACCTATTCTAACGACATCTCATTAAGAGACATTGAAACCACATACTCTAATGACATCTGTAGAGAGATATTGAAACTAAGTACATCTTCACGTACCTACACTAAAATTTTGAATAAAATATAATAAAATCTGAATAGCAAGGTACTCCCCACTTCCTCTTCCTCGTCTCCTTCCCCTCCCTACTACATTCAGCCTCACAACATACCCCAATTGAAGATGCCTTAGTCTCACCGTCTCCACAGACGGTTGGCAGCAGTTGGGACTCTTGTGCGGTATTCACATTAAAAAACCAAACCTGGGTATAGTATAGCATTCGCAGTTTTGGTATTATTTTACTTTATTAAGAATATTTACACCAGTATTTCTTAACCCCATTGAAAGAATCGCCCCCTTTACCACAATAAAATTATCCAGTGTCCGTTTATTATGCCTCAGTTTAAATTTAGTGGTTTATTTAAGCGGACTTGTCAAATCGTAGGTGAATGAGCTAATTTTCTATATTGACACAACGCCCACTCGAACTTCTGCAGCGCCCCCTAAATGATAAAAATTTAAAAACGCCCCCCACAGACCTCCAAAACGCCCACAAGGGGCGCTGGCGCCCCCGTTAAGAATCACTGCTTTACACAAACTGAAAGCGACCTGTTAATAAACTTGTAAATCACCCATTAAGAAAATTGCCACCATGTGGGTCCGAAGACTTATGCGATCTCCAGCTGTGGTGAGGTTTTATGGAGATAGCGCGGACCCAGAATCCTTCCCTACCAGTCTTACCACCACATGAGAAGGAGATTTGTTATTCATCGTCACAGAAAATGTAATTAGCACTTGCTTTGGCAGAATTCACATCGTTGGAAGGCGTCTCGTACCGTTCTACTTTAAGATATATAATCTCTCCAGTTTTTGTCGAGTATATCCCGAATATTTTCGTCCACTGCTAATAATACTGAAGATTTTTATCTAGGTTACATCGTTATCAAAGGTCATTAATCAGTCTACGACTTTTTCATCTCGTAAGTAAAGTGAGATTTCGAGATATGTATATATATATAGAGCTTTTATAAATATACTAGCAGACCCAGCCACACTAACGAAATACAACGCCATTACCCAATCTTTATAAAATCCACACCACCCGCTTGCCAGCTACCCGCTGCCCGCTACCTGAATTGAATATTTGAATTTATCGGCTTTTCTGTACTGTGATAAGCATGTATTATACATATAAACTAATTAACTCGCCACTAATTATACAATGCTTGCAATGCAACACTGGATATTTGAAAAGGGAAAATCAAATACCTACTTACTCTAGGAGATTTCCACAGCTTTGGTCCATCTTTTAACAAGACCATGTATCACGGTATTGTAAAAAGCACGGTCAAATCCAGAACACCATCGCCATAACTTTCTCCGCCGATCACACAGTTTTGATTTTTTTTTACCCTGATGAGTTTGTGATACCATTCCATTGACTGCCCCTTTGATTCAAGTTTTAAAAAAATGAACCCATTTTTCGTCTCCGGTCACGTTTTTTTCCAGAAACTAAGAGCAGCAAGTGTTGTTAGGCCATTGTTTTCCTTGTTTCTTTATTCTGGCCGGTTGAGTTTCATCACACTGCCTTTACTGAGGGAGAGAATGCGACATCTGTAGTTATCTGGGGTCACCACGATCACCACGTCACCACTTGCAGTGGTGACGTGGTGATTGCTCCGATTTTCCTCAGCCAGCGGTGTTTGTCCTCCAGCTTCGTTACAGCAACGAACCCATCGTCCAGCCATGCTGACGTCCACTGTTGCATCAAGGTACACATTTTTTTTAGTCTTTCAGGAATGTGAATTTTTGCGTTTCACCTTCTACAGTCAAGAAACAATCACAGAACGCTATCTATTACGAACATCGATGCAATTTGCAAGCAACTTCAGTGCTGCCACCTGTTGACGTAAAAAGTTACTATTGCAGCAGATTGTAGAAGAAGGTTTGAGGAATAGCACCAAATTCAAAATTATCACTCAACTAACTTTATTTAGGAAGAAAAAAATTGGAGGAATTAGTTATTGACTGGCCCTAGTATATGTATTGGGCGCGTTTGGCTTTGGCGCATTTCTCCTCCATTGTAATATCAGTAGAACAAGGGCAGCCTACCTACCTGATGCCTGTGCTCTAAAGATTGCAATCCGCTTTTTAAGATAATTTATTTATTTTATTTATTTATTGTAAGAAACAAACAGCAGTTTTATACAGGTGTTAAAAATGAAGCGGTTACAAATGAGGTAAGCCAAAACAGTTTCTTATGCTAATGGTTATTATGATATAATACAAAATTTTAATTGGTTATAACCATTACATGAAAATGAAATTAACAAAAATTTATAAATGTAGTATATTAGAAGGAAGAAGGAATAGGAAAGGGCAAGAGGCAGAGGAAGATAGGATGGGGACAGGAGATGCTCATGATGTACCTTTTCTATAGCTGTGCATTAATTTAACTAACATTTGTGATCGTACGCTTGACTTCGTATCGGTATTTCACAAGAGTATTATTAAGAATATCGATATTGTTAAATTGCGTGTTATATTGCGCGCATATGCGGGGGATTGGAGAATTTTTTCTAAGGTTGGTTCTGTACGCGGCCAAATGAAAAAAATGGTTTAGTCTGGTTGGCCTTGCAGGTATGTGAATTCTTAAATAATTTACGAGTTCAGGAGAGTCCAGGCCGTTATTAAGAATTTTGTATAAAAATATTTGATCAGATATTAATCTACGCGTTTGAAGTGGAGTAAAGTTGTGAAATTTTAAGGATTCAGTGTTATTTGCAAAGAGTAATTTGAATTTATAATTTATGTGTTTAAAAAATTTGTTTTGCACACTTTCGATTCTGTCAATATGGCATTGGTAGAACGGTGCCCAAATTAGTGTGCAGTATTCTAAGCGGGGGCGGATATACGTGGTGTAAAGGGAATACATAGTTTTAATATTGCGAAAAGGTTTAGATATGCGAATTATAAATCCCAATATCTTATTTGCTTTGTTGATTACTTAATAATTACTTAATGGAATCTATCAAACGGAACGCCCGTTTCTGCACAGAGTTAAGGGTTTTTTCATGTATTTAAGGCTTCAGACCGGAAGTGGCTGCCAAATTCAATAGTTGCGATTTGTACAGGGTAAACCGTTGCAACAGTCTGCGGCCCTGAACAGTATGCCCGGCTTCTACAAACAACCCTTGCGTTATTGTCCTTGATTGCGAAAAAACCACGTTTTATCTATTAAAAACCATTGCATTGATTTTTCTGCTAAAAACCCTAGTATGGCTGGCTTTATCTGCTAAACTCCCCTGTATTACTGGATTTATCTGCTAAAGCTCCTTGTATAACTGGGATAAACTGTGAATTACCTTTATGCTAATGCCCTTGACGTAAACATTAATTTAACACTAAATAGCCTCGAATGCGACACAGCCTTTGGAACAACCTTGGGGCATAAAAGCATTGTTACGACATTTAAACAGAAAGGGTTTATAGCCTTATTTAATAATGATGATCCTTCGAACTATGGAACTTGGCATAAGGCCTCTTTCTCCCGGGTTTTCTGTAAACTTTGGCTTTCGGTAATTGTGTTTTATTATTTTTATGAGGAATAAGAGGTTGTATAAACTCTTGTAAGTGTGTTAATAAATTTTATATCTGTAGGTTAATGTTTTTGGCTTAATCTAATAGCCAGGTTGGTTCTTCCCCACCTTCCTCTACCCCAATCTCCTTCCCCCTCCTCTCTTACCTTCAGTCTCATAACATATCATATTCGGAAGATTTTAATAAACATTTTTTTTGTTTATTTTGGGTATGTGAAGGTTTTTATTTATGTCATTGTGCGTAGGTGTAGATACGTCGTGGTAGTAATAATTGAGAATGATATTAGTGTGTGCCGTTGAATAATAACATGCAAAATATAGTGTTCATTATTTCAAAGGAAGGAATTTTTTTTTTATTTTTTTTTTTATTTTATAAAATAGTAACAATTACATGTTTATATACATTAAATAAAGTTTTCTATTAAAATACATTTAATAATACGCTTTACACCCTTTTTAAGAGCAGAGCTCGAGTTAAAAAGGCGGATAAACGCATGTTAACCACAATTTAGCAAACGAAAAATAATATTTTTTTAAATATATAAAACAAAAAATAGATAATTAACAGAAAATAAGAAAAAATCATATTTGTACGTATATATAAATATTTTTTATATATATGTATAAAACAAATAATAGATAAGAATAACAACAGATTGAAGCGGAGGAGATAAAAAATAATGAGAGAAAAAGGATAACTAATTTTATATTTGAGTTGTTATGTTGATAAGTTATATAAAAAGAGTTTTTATTGATTTTTTGAATTTTGTGTAATTTGTTTCCAATCTTAATTTCAAGGGTAATTCGTTAAACCACTTAACTCCAATACATTTGTAGAATTGTTGGGCTGGTTGAATGCTTGTTGGAATGGCGTTGAAGGAAATATTTGAGAGTACCTATACATATGTAGATGTCTTCGATGTGTATATCCTACGGCAAACTAAATTTATTTCTTTGGGTTGTGTTTTTTTAAGATTTTATTTTTTTTTTGGTGCAGACATGCGGATTGAACCGGCAACCTTCTGACTCAAAGTCACAGGTAGACCTTTAGGCTTTTCAGACTAACAATAATGAATAAAGCATTCTGTGTCATGATATAATATTATTTTTTTAATGATAGGCACCCGTTTAAACGTCATGTTTTTATGCGGTCATAATAATATCATGTCATACAAAGCACGTTTCGAATTCAATACAATTCATCATTTATTGACGATCATAAAATATATATTGCCATCACGGCATTCAATACAAAAAGCCATAATCTGACCACGAACTGCCCCATTCCTGTCAGATTACGATACGTACGGTCACTGACCAGACAAATCCTAGAAGTATCACTTATACCGATTTGAAAAAAAAAATTATGTCGCTAATAGGCCACTTGCATGGACTTCATAACGACTTGGAAAAAATCGTGTGGATAGAGTTTTTTACTAAGATTACGAAAATGTTAGTAAAAATTTTTAGAAATGTACAGTTTTTTTTATTTTTAAATCCATTATTTGGGCTCATGACGTCACTACATGAAAATGTTCCGTCGCCGAAAATGTTCCTATTAATTTTATAAAATTCCACACTGATTTATTTTTTTATATGGCATCACTTTGATTTCAGGCGAATTTTTGAATTCGTTCACTAGATTTATTGTTTGCTCTCTGCGAACTTATCATTTGGTTTGATTTTTTGACAGATGTTCTGAAGAGAACCCCGTACAATTAATGGCTACGGGGTTCTCTTCAGAACGTGAAGATGATGTCGGTACATGTTTTAGAGGTATAATGATTATGGTGCTGACTTTAACAAAATAAAATTTTATAATATTCTTATTATTATTACAATTTACAAGTTCAAGTATATTACAGTTATTAAGTTCAAGAGTGGAAGATACTATCAGTATCGCCCTGGTGTAAGACCACCATTCAGAATTGAAACGTTGCTTGAAAATGGCTTTAGCCGTGTTTAGTGGCCAGATCTGAATAGCCAGGTACTTCCCAACCTTCCTCTTCCCCGCCTCCTTCCCCTCTCCACTACCTTCAGCCTCACAACATACCCCAATTGGGGATGCCATAGTCTCACTGGCTCCAGACGGGAGCAGTTGAGATTCTTGTGCGGTATTCACTGTAAAAAAAAAAAAAAAGTAATATAGACGCTGTACTATATATTGATTTATGATCAATAAGATGGATCAAGGAAAAAAATATTTATGAGATGTAATATTTTTGGTATGCCTCGTTATTCTCCTGTGCCATTCGTGTGGAAAACGTTCTTTTTTTTAAAAATGATTTTCGGCTATGTAATTATCGTTTTTTCACACCTATAAAATTATGTCCCGTCTTTCCGGTTTATAAAAAATGGTCTGATTTTTCGGTTTGAAATTTTCAAAAAATCCCCAGGGTTTCAAAAATATGATGAAAAAAAAAAAATACAGAATGTCTTAGAATATTTGCCTAAACCGGAATTTTTTTTTTAAAAATGTGATGCAAGTGGCCTATTAAAGGTACACGTGAGAACTGTGGGTAGAGTCCCAATGGCATAAGCTAAATGTCGCTTAAAATATTGCTTTTCGCTAACTATCCCGCCTACCGAGATACTGCAGCACTATGGAAATGTTCCTGGAAGGACGAGTGCGCACTTTCAGAGCATTTCTCCGCCACTGCATGGGAAGCTTATGGCGTAGTTTTTTCACTTCAATTTTTATATTTTTCTGTGCTTGTTCCTTTTTATTTTATGTATATATTGTTATTTTGTTACTTTTTCTTATTATTTGTCTAATTTATTTTTTGTTGTGCATTACAAATACGGTATGTACTGCATTGCACTACCCCTGCATACTTTCTGGAATACACTATAATTATTTATCATTATTAAAAGACTTTTCGACTCTAAAGCCCCAAACATGCCAAAAAAAATATTTTTTTTTTTTACATTAGCTCCACGCAGGAGGCCCTGAGGAAAATAATTCCCCTCGTGCCCTATGTCATCTTTGGGGATGCTGTGTGGAGGGTCTTTCTAGGAAAGGAAGGAGAGGAAGTTCAGGGAAGGAAAAGAATATTAGGTGTGAGTAGGAGCCTGGGGGTCAGTGTGTCCAGGAATGACGGACGTATGAATTCCTTCCTCCCACTGCGGTTTAAGAACCTCGTCCCTGAACCCGGGCACCCCTGCTAAGTCACCAAACCATACGAACTACTAGGGGTGACCTACGACAGAGGTGTTGGTTATCCAATAAATTGTTCCCGGAGCGGTGGTACTCATACCCGCCTCTCAAATTGTAAATGGCTTCATAAACGGCTGCTTGTGAACATTTTTGTGTTTAATATTACTTTCATTTTTCAATGCCAGTTCATTTTTATTTTATGTACTTACGTATTGTTATGTTGTTACCTTTTCATATTATTTGTCTAATTTCTTTTTTGTTATTTCGAAATATGGAAAATACTGCATTGCACTACTCCTGCATACATTCTGGAATAAACAATAATTATGTTTGTTATTAATCGACCTTTCAACTCTAATACTACGTACACATGCACGAACATGTAGCGAGCCGAGCCACGATTTATGGGAAAGGAACGGAACAACTGCAAGCGGCGCGGCGCCGTAGCATTTGCAGAAGCGTCGTTCCTTTCCCATAATTTCCCAAAAAAGTGATAACATCTTTATGAAAGAATTTCGATATGTGAAAATGTTTAATAAATTTCACAATTACAGTAAGGGTCAATTGACTATACTTCGGGCAGGGCATACACACGCCGAAGAGACACTTCTATATGTTTTTCTGTTCAGTTCGTACGTTCATGTTTATATCCAGTTAAATTTTTCAATTTTTTCAGGAATAATAATTCGATTTATTGCCTCAAATATATGTAATAATTCTGCTGATTTTCCGTGCCTACTTGGAAATGTTTGATGTAGAACTTTAATGACTCGAATATCACGGATTGCTGTGAAAATTCAGACAAATTAATTGAAAATTTTAAATACGTTTTATTATCAGACTTTCTGCCTCTTTGTGGTATCGTTTTACCATGTTTTAAAGCAAGCAGCTCTGTGGTTAACTTTTTTATTGTATTTTTTCTTGTCATTACGACTAATTTTCGACAATGGGGAAAAACGTCAGGTTCCCATTCAGACTTGATAATCTTGATAACCTGCTAGCTAAACTCCCCTTCATTGCACAGACAAGGTTTTTCGTTTATAATGACGGATATAGGAGGAATTAAAAAATTGTCAGTTATTCGCTATCCAGGAAACTAAAATACCTACTCTTAAAAAAAAAGTTTATTTGGTTTTGTAAAACATATAAAATGAAATACAATAACCATGTTTTCAGTTGATGTAATAAATACGAATTAAAACTATTGCTTTGTGGATTCACATTATAATCTATTAAATACATCAATGATCTGCATCATATTAGTACGACTACCTTAATAATAATAATTATTGGATAATTTATAGAGCGCCATTTTTGTGAAAAATCACCTCAAGGATGCTGTACAATTTTTTAGGAATTCTTAGGTTCTATCTAATTTTACTAAACACATTTTAATTAGAAAGTTTATGCTTGGAGAAGATACGGCTTTGCACGCGGAGGACATTATATTTAAAACACTGGACATTGCACGATTTTACATTTGCTACCCCCATCACTATTAGTATTACATTTATGAAAAGATTAGTTTAGTGCATAGGAAGAACGTATAGGTAGGTGTACAGGTACGCGACGAATAGTATATCATTATTATTTTTATTTGTTTACATTAACTCTACACTGGGGGCCCAGGGAAAATAATTACCCTCGAGGCCTATGTAATCTTTAGGGATGCTGTGTGGAGGGTCTTTTTGTGGAAAGGAAGGAGGGAATCTGGGTCTTGAAGAGACCTATGTCCTAAGAAGGAGAATACACAGAAGCCGGCAAATCGATAGCCGAGCTCTTGAACTCATGGGCGAGTGGTAGAAACGACCGTTCCCATGAGACAAATCTCGTATCAACCGTATAAAAATGGCGCCGAAGGAATCAATGACGTTAGTTCCTAAGTATCGGTAGAACAATGGCTGTATTCCCACTCGACCGCCTGTTTCTGCACATAGTCGAGGGTTTTTCAGGTATTTTGGTGCTCCAAATCAGAGGTGAATGCCAAATTCAACTGCGGCACACTTATGATTTGTACAGGTTTAGTAGTTGTGTTCTGCAATATCTGCGGGCCCAGTACAGTACGCTTAGCTTATGAGACGCTTACGATGCTAGCTTCGATGGAGCCCTCGCACGAGTTACACCAAATACAACAATGGGAGGGCCTGTTCGGAAGATAGCTTCCGTTGAAGCAGACGAGATTTGTATGTATCTGAGCTGGTTATTAATATTAATTAATTTTGACAAGTAATTATTGTTTTGATTAAGAGCGTTTAACCAGCCAGCGGACGAAAATCCACATTTCGTCGAAAGTTGTTCTTCCGATCGTGCAGGGCGGTTACAATGAGAAAGATTGATTATTCTCCGTACCAGCTTTTTTAAATTATAACTCAATATCGAATGTATTTCAATCCAAATTAGCTTTAATTTATACCTTCATCCAAAAATGCTGAAAGGGGTGATGATAAAACTATTAAAATAGTGTACTTTTTGTAGTTAATTTTTGATTATAAGTATTTATCATTTTTCAATAATGTCTAAATTTAATAAGAATGTTAAAAAAATCTGAAATATATTAGTTTGTAAGTGCGCAAATAAATACACAAATGGACCAATTGTCGTCAAGAAACACATGTACGTACATATTTTTTAATGATTTTATTGAAACTAAAATTAAAATTCTAATACATAACTTTGCTAGATAATGTATTGATTTATTTTACTGCATGATTACATTATTTGAAATGGGTGTGGTATAATACAAAAACTTTTTTGAAAATTTAACAAATCTGCCAACGACCTATGGAATAACCTTATTATACTAAAAATTAAAAAAAAATGTAAAAATTTATTACATAGCTATGCTAGATAAAAGAACAATCTTTCGAAATCCGTTTACAATTTTTTGTGGAAAAGAGTCAAAACGTCTAAAAACTTTTTTGAAAATGACGTATTTCCGGCTTTCTCTGGTAATGCCCTCTTAAACCATTATTTTTGCTGGATTGAATTAATATTATTATTATGGAAATTAGTTTTTTTAGAAAACCGAAAAATCGAGTTCATACTGTAACAATGTACTTTAAAATTCACAATTTAAATTAAGTTAATAGCGGAAGCACGATATTGCGCAATATGTACGATGCCGATAAATTTAATATAATTATAAAACGTTTTTTCAGTGTTGCCCTCGAGTAAATATTTTATTATCTCGCGACCTTGCTAACTTTATGTTACGTAGGTACTGCATGTCTAATAAATTGAACAATGGCAGAGAGCTCATTGTGTTGGCTAAACAACAAACTTCCTGGAAAATGGCAACTCATGCGGACTTTAAAAAGTTTTTTTATTATGAGGCGCGCTTTTCCTACTATTTAATATATTAAAAATTTTCAGCATGATTCAACTTAAGAGTGTATGTCATATTTTGGGATGCTATGTGGAGGGTCTTTTTAAGGAGGAGTGAATGTATTGTAGGTGGGAGGAAACACAGAAGACGAATATATTGTTATTTTTAATTGATAAACTAATGTTCAAGTGTAACAATTATTTTAAGCAGTGGCGGTTCGTGGTCTTTTGATATATCTAATCAAAATTTACATTTAGAGGAATTAAGTTGTTTAATGTTTTTTTTACAGCAATAAACGTTGCTAATTGTAATTGTTTTTACAACAAGAATAATTACGTAGAATATATAAGTGGACGCGGAGGCCTTTTATTTTTAATTTCCAACTTTTTTTCATTTATATTATTAGCATTATTTTTTATGTACACAACCCTGTGTTCAGCGATTTAAAAAAAATACCGAAGTAAGTTCAACAATAAATTACATAACTAGCGACTTGACAATGCGACGTTTGCCGAAAATAATATAAAAAAGGGGAATATACCTAAACGCTAGAAATATTTTGATTCTCACGCCTTCAAAATTTTAAATCGAACATCTTTTTTGCACGAGGCAAGTACGCGCTACAGTGGTTTTTATTTATTTTGTGCATAATTTTATATGAATGAAAAAAAAAGTTAAATCATAAAAAGGTCAAAAATAGTCTTAGCCATAAAGGGGTACTTTTAAAAATTGATTCTCTTATTACTTTATAGTTACTTAAGTCATGAAAAAACGTTTCTTTAGTAGTTTACGCTTATATTTTTTGTTTCGTAAATAACAATTTTATTGTAATTTCAATCCGTACAAAAGGTAGTAAAAGGTTCAATTTATCCGTAGCATATTTTTTGATGTAATGTAAACCAATCCGTAGTAAAGATTAATCTAAATAGTATCTAAATAAGATTTCGAGTATAGCATATAATAGCTTCATCCGGTGCAATGGTCATTCTGCGACGAACAAGATCGGTACAATTCGTGAAAGATCGGAGGTACCTACTCGCGATCGCAACGCACCGAGCCTGCTTGAATTTGCTAACTAAAATGCATAGTTTCGTTCATATCACCGTCAGAGCGATATGTATGGGCCCGGATATTTTCTATACAGAATTTTGCGCGTAACACATCTCGCACAAAATGGATATAGGTACCGATTTCGACGCGGTGGCGGTCGGTGGCGTGAGTTTTAAACGGATTTTAAAGGAGCCCTATTTATGGTGTGATTATGAACATGTTTTATAATGATTACAAACTTGTTTTATAATAATATTATTTGTATATTATTTCTTTTATTTTATCAGCTTTTTAATGAGGGGTTCAGCGCACAAACGCACTTTAGAGAAAACCGCCACTGATTATAAGTAAATATATTAGCCATAGGAACATTGTCAATAAGGGTGATTTACAGGGTGCTATTACTTTGTTAACTAAATTAATTTTTCATTTAATTTCTTTTATTTGCAGGTGGAAAAATGTAATAAGTAATAATTGTTGAATGAAACCCTAATATTAGGTCCTTACATATGAAATCAGTGTTTTGCCGTACTGGCAACAATATATCTTTATTCAATTAAATTGGCAACATTACAACTAAAAAAGTACACATTCAATGTAGATTACATCAGTACAAAAAAATTAACAAATAAAAAGTAATGTAAGAACGGTTATACAGAAGTACCATAATTATACAATATTTTTAGTTGTCCATAGCCTGCCTCACTAGGTTGAACCTGTATTGAGGCAGAATTTTTTGATAAATGTTTCTTACAATTTTATCTATGGTTTTTTATAAAAGTATAATGTAGGTTTCTAATCAGCAAAAACTTTATTTTAGTTTACATCATTGTTTGCATATACACAATACAAACTGCAATAACTGTCAATGACAGGGCGTTTGGGTGAGGGCACCAGTATAGGCTCGGTCGTTAGACTATATCCATATTTTAACATATTTTTTAAACTCTTTCTGTGTTTGACTCAGTTTGATGTTTTCTGGGAGAATGTTAAATATTTTCGTGGCAAAGTATCTAAAGCTGCGTTGACCAAAGGTGGAAGAGAGCGCTGGAACTAGTAAAATGTCTTTACTTTGATCTCAAATATCTTCTCTTTGGTTAGGAATTCCAAATTCAAATTTATACAGCTATTTACTCATGTATTCGTGTTTTGAAAATTATAATTCATTTGTTTTTTCCTGAATTTTTTTTTCTTTGCGTCACTTAGTTTACAAAATGGAAAACTTGAAATATCGCATTATTTACGAGTATGAGTTCCACCGTGGCACCAGTGCTGCAGAAACGGCTCGAAGGATTAATGATTTTTTTTTGTCGTTCACTACAGCTTTCTTAAATCTGGCTAGACGATTACGGCAGATGTCTATTGTCAGCATCTGTAAACCATGATGGAAAAGCCAGCTGCTAAACAACCGAGGCTGGTTAATCACTCTAGGCCACTGCTGCTTCATGACAACGCTAGACCACACATTGCACAACAGACGGCTACCAAATTGGACATCCACCGTACTCTCCGGACCTTGCCCCAGCAGATTACGATTTTTTTCAAAATTTGGATAACTTCTTGCAAGGGAAAAATTCAATTCCGATGGGGCAGTCCCGACCGCCTTCAAAGATTTTATTGATTCCAGTCCGAATGGTTTTTTTAGTAAAGGGATCGATGAACTACCTATGAGATGGTAAAAGTGCATGGATAGCTATGGTACATACTTTGATTAAATAAATATATAATATTTTTTAAAAAATCGACTTTTATGTTCCTCCCATACAAAACGCCAATTTCATATGTAAGGACCTAATATATATTGAATTATTTGGCGGGCAGGAGATAAGCCGACGTAGCTCAATGGATAAGAGCAGTTGACCGGAAATCAGAAGGACGCGGGTTCGAGTCCCGTCGGCGACATGTATCGTTTCTCGGGAGATTGTTTCAATGTAGATGAGTGTTTCAGGCTAATAATTATTACTTATAATAATTGTTACGAATATATTGTTAGATTTAGGTTTTATTGTTAGGTTTCAGCGCAATACGGCATAACACCCCAAAAACAAATAACAAAAATATTGTTAGATGTATTTGTGATAAATACGATTATTTTGAATTTTAAATACATAATATGTGTATTTTTATAATCAATGACACATAAATTCAATTAAAATTTGAGGTCATTGAATATGAATTTGAGGTAATTTTGCGGGATTATTTCACTGCACATACCGACAACCGAAATAACTATGTTTAATTTAAAATAACACACTATACAAAAATCTGATTATGCTGAAGTCACATGATTCACTCGGATGAAGGTTTACTCGATGAAATGTTCCATTCTCTTTTCACCGCGTGTTCACACGGTTCCTTCGAAGGAAGAGTTCACTCGACATTCTCGCTACGAAGTCGTCGAGCGTAGTCGCGGCGCGCATTGGAATTCGTCCGGCGCTGACGGCTAAGTTCGGGAATATTTACGATTTCAATTGACATTTCCGATAACGTCGAACTAAATTACGAGAAATTGGCGATTCTTGTAAACAGTAAATAAATTTCAGCACCATAAAATGAACATATGGTTAAATAATAACCTGAAAACTGATATCTACCAGTATTTTTGCAACATGAAAAATTTTTTATTCCAAAATAGGCCTCGGCTTGCAATGAAATCCATATTAATGGAATATTTATTAACGTATCCAAAAACTGAAAACTGTTTTGGAAAGGTGATGAAATATGCTTCCAAAATTTATTATTAGAAATAACCACGTAATTTTTTAAATAGAATAATTTTTAATGTAAACTTTTAAAAGTTAAAAAAATGGCTCTCCTTGCTATTATTCTAACTAAAATTACTGGTAACAAAAAAAATATTAAAACATACACTTATTTTGTTAGACAAATAAATTATAAACGTTTCTGTCACCTCACTTTTTTGTTGTTTCATATAAAAATAATTCATAAAAAATTCACTATGTTTCATAATTTTTTTTTCAAATTCGATCAGAAACTTTGGTTCCATAGAAGTGTACATTCGTATTATTTTGTGGTTAATTGTTATATTGAATATATAGAGCATTATTTTCTCTTTCCAATACCGTTTGATCATATTTTTCACTATGATAGTAAGGGAGAAACAACGATTTCTATGAGACGTGTAGGAGTTATTTCGAAAAGCGAACTAAACGGAGCATTTTGACGTTTAAGCCACTCCGGCTACACCATAAACATACCAATCCCGGCTACACGTCCTCACGCCAGAACATTTCGGCCGACTAATTTGCGAGTGAAAGACTGTTCACTTGAGTGTTCACACACATCATTCGCATAAGGGAACGTACCCATACTACGTGACACGTTTTGGGGGGGGGGGGTCTTCTTCAAAATGTCACGCTCGGTACAAATGAGCGGCGGGTCGCATAGGTTTTTGGTCACCGGTTGGGGGGGGGGGGGGGGGGTTAAAAATTGCAAAAGTTGGTCACGTAGTATGGGTACGTTCCCTAACGTGATGTTAAATTCCGGTTGCGAGTGAACAGTGCCGAAGGAAGCATTCCAACATTGTTGGAATGCTTCATTCGGCACTGTCTCTATTCACTTTCGTGTTCACACGGTTCATTTCGAGGGAAAGAGGCGGAATGAAATCACGAAATGAACGATAAATGAATCATGTGAATGGGCTATTACTGTAAGATTGCCCGAATTTTCACATTTGGTCAAAGTAATATTTTGAAACTAATTATTTGCTCAGTTAACAGATGTGTCTGGATCACACCCCCCAGTTCAATTTCTCTCATAGTTCTTTCAGTTCAATTTTGTTCTGAAGAGATTTACTTTCCACGTACATTTGTATTTTCCATGTAAATTTTAATTTTACTGCTACCGGTTTCGATACATCCGTGTCGTTCAGCACACTCAACACTAACTTAAAATTTATGAAAATGCAGAAATGATTAGATTTTGTTGTGGTGGTGGAGATAGAAAGATATTTACAATTTGGGAGACGGGAATGGGTACCGCCATCCCGGGAATCTTTACGGGATAACCAACACCTCTGCCATAGGTCACCCCAAGTGGTTCGCTACGTTTGGTGATTTAGCAGGGGTGCCCGGGTTCATGGGGTGAGGTTTGTCTAAGTCTTAGAGGCGGATGACCAGGACACACTGAACCCCAGATTCCTACCTACCCCTTAAACCCTTTTCCTTTCCGGAACTCTCCTATCCTTCCTTTCCTTAAAAAAAACCCTCCACACGGCATCCCCAAAGATGACATAGGCCCTGAGGGAAATTATTTTCCTCAGGGCCTCCTGTGTGGAGCTCATGTAAAAAAAATAGAAAAGGGAGATGAGTCAAAATAACACGGGAACATTGTCAATAAGGGTGATTTACATGGTGCTATTACTTTGTTAACTAAATTAATTTTTCATTTATTTTTTTGTTTATTTCCAAGGTTTCTAAAGCGCACAAATTAAAGTATGTGTAAAAAATTGAGGTCTTCACTCAGGAGAATTTCTTTGGGTAGACTGGTTTTTTATAAATGAAGCACTTTTTTGTTTTAACTTTAAGTTCTTGAATTTTTATTGTTATGATTTGATATTTATAAACTTATAACTGACGACAATAACTTTCCCCACCCAACGGACAAGGGTTCAGTAGTATTTTAATTTCTTAGTGCAAGTTTTCGTAAAGAAGTGAGTTAATTTTACCGATGCAACCCTTTTATAAGGATTTCATACATCTATATTTCCCTTGTTTGTTGTGTGAGAAAGACAAAGAACAAAAAATGATTCTATCGACATCTAACGAACAAATCAGACAACTCTTGGATCGCAATCCAACCTTTGATAGTAACTCAAACTGCATAATTGGTTTGCGTCCTGGGTTTAATTCTAAACATCCTCCGCCCCAAAATGGGCAGATATTTATTTTGAAATATCGAATCCATTTTTCTGCAAATTATACAAATAACATTATGCAAACAAATTATGAGCCTAAATTAAATATTGACTTTGCTCAAATCAAATTCAAATTCATTAAATTAATTTTAAAGTTATTCAATAACATAACACACTAAGATAATTCCAAAAACAAACTACATTTTTAAAAACAAACAGAAACCATAACAATAATTACATATAAACATATAATATAGACAGCACAATCATGTCGCGGTAGGTTTCCTGGTCATCCTTCCTTCCTTCCTCGGGAAAAAATTAAATAAAGATAAATCATCCTTCCTTCCATAGTTCATTGCCACATTTGGAATTATTACAATGTCTCCAGATATATCTATATATGCAGTTTGCAATTCTAGCCAGCAGGCTATGTTAGTTTATAAGTGTTCATTAAGTGTTTTTATCCTTTTTTTTTAAATATATGGATCTACAATCCTTTTTTTGTTTTATTATTTTTTATATCACTCCCTACCACACTCAAGTTTTTATTGCTCCACATTTTTCCACATTTTGTACACTGATTTTTACTTTTAATTTATTATTATATCTTCCTTTTGTCCTTTTTGGTTACTTTTAACGTACAAATTTTTATATTATTTTTTACTATTTATTGGTTTATCTTGTTTTATGCACTCATTGTTTTTGTTTTTCATAAAGCACAAGTCCTTTTTTTTTTATTTTGAGCTTACACAGCGCCTGGTCCGTTGTCGTCTATTGGCAATAGAACAGCTTCGAAATTGCCCTCTGAGTGGTTCCATGCGATGTTCTGAAAGTCGCCACACGTACTTTCCCGTCAGCGCCTGTATGGACTGCAAGCACACGTCCGAGTTTCCACACACATGGTGGTAGGTTGTCTTCCTTCAAGACCACCATATCGCCTGGTTTTAGTTGCGCATTAGGTCCGCTGGTCCACTTCGTTCTGTCTTGGAGCTGAGCCATGTACCTCGATCAAAAAAACATCGTATTAGCAAGGAATTTTTTTTTTGATATTTATTCAGTCCGTTGACTGAAATATTTTGTAGATCTTGTTCCGGAATTACTGCAAAGCTTCCACCAACAAGAAAGTGACCGGGACTGAGGGAAATTAGGTCATTTGGATCATTTGACAATGGGGTAAAAGGACTAGAATTTAAACAAAATTCATCTGACACAAAACGGTATTAAATTCCTCATATATCAATAAGGAGTTACTTGCTAGCCGTTTCAACTGACATTTAAACAGATTTCATTCTGACTTCTCAAAGGCCTCCAAAGTGCAGCGCCCTTGTCGGAATGTACCCCCATTGAATTGATAGCCCCGATAATGATTTTCCGATAGTAGGTAGTAGCATTATCTGAAAATAATTTACTCGGCCTTCCACTACGCTCGATAAAACGCTTCAAGGCATTTAAAAAACTTTCTGTATTCAAAGACAGTTCAAGTTCTAAGTGTATGGCTTTTGACCCCACACATACAAATAAACATACATAAGAAAAACATTAATAACAAAAATATATAAGCTCCTTTCGGCTGCAAGGTCTGCCATTATTTGCTGCATAGTCTTTGTATTTGATCTAAAACATATTATACATTTCCTTATAATCTTTTTCACTAAATTTTTTCCCATTATTGGCCAGAACTTCAACCTGATTATTGCCAATAAGGCTTGAGTACCTGCATGCAAATGTAAATGATGGTAGTTTTTTACAATTAATTCGGTTAAACTATGATGTGGCGGCAGCAAAATTGGATGTTGTTGATTTATTGACAGCAATTTTCCTTTGGAAAGCCTGCCGCCCACGCGAAGTAAATCATTATGCAAATAAGGATTTAGTAGAGAGATGTAGTTCCTAAAAATGTCCCAATCCTGCGTTACTGTTGCCAACACTACAGCTTTTGTTTTCACCTCAGGTGGATCTATGTACGTAGATTCTCCGCATGGCCAACTGGATGGTGCAAGAGTTAGCCAATCGGGTCCGTGCCACCAAATGGTGGAAGTCAATAATTGAGAAGTCCTAATATCTCTGGATAGTACATCCGCAGCATTATCTTCTGATATCACATGCTTTTGACAAATGATTCTCCTAGGTACCTTCACATTATTTATCTGCGGCAATTCTTCCATATAAGCTCTCCAAACTTTCCAAATGTCAGGAGATATATCTTCAACCCACTGAGTTTTGTTCTGCCACAGACGTTGCATTAGTAGCTTCGCTACTATCGTTACAGGTCTCATCAGACCCGGGGGATTAAAAATGGATGCTATGTAGGATAACATCCGTCGTTTGCTTCTACTTAGCAAGCAATCTTCTTCACCACTGCCAGCCATTAAGTCATCCATGTAAAAAAATTCTTTAAGAATGCGACTGACCTTGGGATTTGTGCCTTGATTTTCATTTCCTAGCCGCTCCAAATATCTTGTGGCTAAGAATGATGATCCCAGACCGTAGACTGTATTCAGCTGATAATGTTGAATCTCCTCGCTGGGTGCGTCTCTCCAAAGGATACGTTGTAAGTCCCTATCCTCCGGCTGCACTAATATCTGCCGGTACATTTTTTCTTTGTCGGCTGTTAACTCGTACTGATGTTTTCTGAAATTCAACAGATGTGCACATAAATCCTTTTGCAATGTCGGCCCAATCATGAGGGCATCATTTGGGATAATTCCAGTTGAGGATTTAGCTGATCCATCGACTACGACTCTGGTCCTCCTAGTTGTACTAGATTCCTTGATCATCGCATGGTGAGGCAGATAATAAGGTATTTGATTTTGTGACAATGGTTCACATTGCGTCATATGACCTAAGTCTTTACACTCCTGCATAAAATTCTTGTAATCTTTCATTAATTCTGGGTTTGAGGCTAATTTTTTCTCCAAATTATACAATCTCTTCTCCGCCATAGGGAGACTTTCGCCTAGCTGTTTCGCACAGGGGCGTTGTATTAAACTTACAATGAAACGGCCTCTGCCATCTCTTTTCTGAGCAGCTGTGAAGCTTTCTTCACACGCTCGCTCCTCGTGATTCCTATGTTCAATAGGATTTAGCTCCTCTAATTTCAACAAATTTTCAATTTGCTTATGTTTTAAGTTGAGTGAAAGATTACAAATTTTTACTGGCCTCTTTTCTGAAGTGAAGATGGGTCCGGAATCTTGAATCTTCATCCGGTCAGAGTGCAGAGTCTCCTTGAAAGTGTCAGCCTCGATCAACATGTCTATCGGGCCGGTTTCATTAATGTTTGGATCTGCCAATTGCAATCCTTGGGGGATGCCGGTGCCTTTTTTCTGAAATGAGATTTGCGGCAGATTACTGGTCACCTCCGACAATACTAGGCATTCAATCCTCTTTGAATATGGCGAATAATTGGAAGATATTTCCAAATCCACAATGTTTTTAATATGCTTTATTTCATTATGAATTCCGGTAATAGGGATATCAGCTTTTCTGCTGGATGATTTTAATGCGCAATTTTTAATAATAAGTCCTCTTGAAGAAGTATCACTTCCCTGATGACTTTGCATTCCTTCATTTTGTAAATGTAATAAAGTGTTGTGTGAATTCGCTCCACACTTGTGACAACTATATTTATTTTTACAATCCGGAAATTTATGTTCTACCGACAAACATTTCAGACAAGCATTCAAACGATGTATTGTTGTCAATCTATCCTCTATTGCTAAATTTAAAAACTTTTGACAATTATAAGTTTTATGATTTTTATTACAATAAATGCAATTGTGCTCATAATCTTCTTTGAACCGAGGCGGTTCAAAGATTGAAAGTTTGATAGAATTGATGATTTTACCGGTTTCGTTGAATTTATCCTTGGCCTTTGCCAATACAATATAATATAAATTTTCAAACATTTCTCGCTCGGTTCCATTTTTTAATTCATCCGGCAATAATGTCTCTATTTTATCTTGGAGTTTTCTAAAGACATCTAGAATAGGTTCGATTCTTTTCAAACGTATTTCGATTTCCGAATTTAACAACTCTTCCCCATCCAAGTAATTGCTAAATCTATACAATTTTCCCTTACATATGCCGCACTGGGCAATTAAATATTTCAAATCCATGATTTTCGTAAATAACAGGGATTTTCGTAAATAACAGACAATCAATACTCACTGATTGCTCTGGCGTGGTTCACTTCTAACCACGCTAAACACTAAAACACAAAAAACTTGCACTGTCTTTTACTTGATTGTTTCTTTTGTTTTAACAAAACACTAGATCACTAGATGCATGTATTCAACAACAAGAAAATCTATTGTTATTATTTTGTTATGAAAGTTCGCGACTCGATCTGACTTTACAAATGGCGTGCGCCTGCTTTACCGACTGGAAAAACACTTCGGAGTCAAACCAACGTCCAACGATCGCTTTCAGATTGTTTGAATAATCAATTAATACATTTCATGTATTATAATAATTATCCTTCTGTTTTTTGCCGTAGCATAATCATATGACTACCCACAAAAAACTTTGTTAGTTTCAGTTGCAAATAAAACAACGACGGTACCCGTCGCCTGCTTTATCGACAGTATCAAAAAACATCAAATTCAAAAACAATCAAAACAATGAAACCACAATTCCGATTTTTACGTTTTTTGCGACACTATAATCATAGCTAGCCACAAAAAATCTTGCCAATATCAATTGTAACAATTAGCCCGTTGCGATTTTTTATATCAACAACAATAAAATACCGAAGTGGTCTAACCGAATTTGTTTCTTTTCTATGGGATCAAATGGATAAAAAATAATAGGATGGTCACTTGCCCTTGTTGAAGATCCGCTTCATCAGAATTCTCCTTTGTTTATCGCTGGTTCATGTCTGGCTTCGATTGATTTTTGTATCCGCTCATGGGATCAATCCGGCTCGAAGGACCAAATGTAAAAAATTGAGGTCTTCACTCAGGAGAATTTCTTTGGGTAGACTGGTTTTTTATAAATGAAGCACTTTTTTGTTTTAACTTTAAGTTCTTGAATTTTTATTGTTATGATTTGATATTTATAAACTTATAACTGACGACAATAACTTTCCCCACCCAACGGACAAGGGTTCAGTAGTATTTTAATTTCTTAGTGCAAGTTTTCGTAAAGAAGTGAGTTAATTTTACCGATGCAACCCTTTTATAAGGATTTCATACATCTATATTTCCCTTGTTTGTTGTGTGAGAAAGACAAAGAACAAAAAATGATTCTATCGACATCTAACGAACAAATCAGACAACTCTTGGATCGCAATCCAACCTTTGATAGTAACTCAAACTGCATAATTGGTTTGCGTCCTGGGTTTAATTCTAAACAGTATGTATTTACATATATTTGAATGTTTAAAATTAGTTTTTTTCTTTGTTAAAGCTGTGGCCTGTCTCTATTAAATAATTAGCAAACTCCATTGATATGTATAAATGGAATATTTATTATTTCGTAAATAGAGATCATGTTCCCATTTCAATTCAATTTCTCGTTTCGGTTCAATCTGCCTAGCAAGGAACTAATATAGACATATAAGACATAAATAACACTTATACACATTTTATATATTTGCAGTTATTTTGAAATACTATTATTATGTTATTTTTACTATATAAAATGTATCTCAGGTAATAAATCATTACATAGTATAAAATGAAGTCGCTCTCGCTGTATGTGCGCTTATAGCCCATTCACACCATTCATTTATCGTTCATTTCGTGATTTCATTCCGCCTCTTTCCCTCGAAATGAACCGTGTGAACACGAAAGTGAATAGAGACAGTTCCGAATGAAGCATTCCAACAATGTTGGAATGCTTCCTTCGGCACTGTTCACTCGCAACCGGAATTTAACATCACGTGACGCGAATGATGTGTGTGAACACTCAAGTGAACAGTCTTTCACTCGCAAATCAGTCGGCCGAAATGTTCTGGCGTGAGGACGAGTAGCCGGAGCGGCTTAAACGTCAAAATGCTCCTGTTAGTTCGCTTTTCGAAATAACTCCTACACGTCTTATAGAAATCGTTGTTTCTCCCTTACTATCATAGTGAAAAATATGATCTAAACGGTATTGGAAAGAGAAAATAATGTTCTATATATTCAATATAACAATTAACCACAAAAGAATACGAATGTTCACTTCTATGGAACCAAAGTTTCTGATCGAATTTGAAAAAAAAATTATGAAACATTGTGAATTTTTTATGAATTATTTTTATATGAAACGACAAAAAAGTGAGGTGACAGAAACGTTTATAATTTATTTTTCTAACAAAATAAGTGTGTGTTTTTATATTTTTTTGTTACTAGTAATTTTAGTTAGAATAAAAGCAAGTAGAACCATTTTTAAACTTTTAAAAGTTTACCTTAAAAATTATTCTATTTAAAAAATTACGTGGTTATTTCTAATAATAAATTTTGCAAGCATATTTCATCACCTTTCCAAAACAGTTTTTAGTTTTTGAATACGTTAATAAATATTCCATTTATATGGATTTTTTTGCAAGCCGAGGCCTATTTTCGAATAAAAATATTTTCATGGTGCAAAAATACTGGTAGATATCAGTTTTCAGGTTATTATTTAACCATATGTTCATTTTATGGTGCTGAAATTTATTTACTGTTTACAAGAATCGCCAATTTCTCGTAATTTAGTTCGACGTTATCGGAAATGTCAATTGAAATCGTAAATATTCCCGAACATAGCCGTCAGCGCCGGACGAATTCCAATACGGCCGCGACTACTCTCGACGACTTCGCAGCGAGAATGTCGAGTGAACTCTTCCTTCGAAGGAACCGTGTGAACACTCGGTGAAACGAGAATGGAACATTTCATCGAGTAAACCTTCATCCGAGTGAATGGTGTGAATGGGCTATTAGAGCTTTTAAACTACGCAACGGATTTTCATGCGGTTTTCACCAATAGATATAGTGATTCATGAGGAAGGTTTTTAGGTATATAATTTGTCAAGGTTTTGTGTAAATTGGTAAAATACAAAATATATCTGGCTAAGTGGCAGCGGGCAGCGGACTCACAAACGGGCACTGTGGATTTGATTTAACAGATGGCGTTGGTTGTAAAGGTTTCGTTAGCCACTGCAAAGTGTGGCCGGGTCTGCTAGTAATAAATAAATAAGTTCAAGTCCTCCATTGCACAAACAACATGTTCTGCTTATATTGATGGTAGTTGGAGTTTTCCAAATATTTTCTTGTTTTCGCAACACCGTGAATGTTCGTCTTTCTTTAAAAAATTATATACACAACATGAATTAAAATATTTTAAAATTAAAACCACGCATTGAAATAGCCTACCTGCTGGCCAATAACATCTTTCGTTCAGCCCAAACTCAATGTTTTCTTTAACTCCGGTAAAACAAAAATATTGTTGTAAAACACCCCGCACTGTTCAAGTGTCAGGGTGTGAGGGTCGGAGTGAATGGGTTAGGGGTTGTTTGTTTTTCCCGTCGGCAGTGCGAGTTCGGTCTGGGCGCGTAAACAAAATGAAAATTCTGAACAAATTGGATTTGAGCAGGGACATGTGCCACGGATGTTTCTGATAGAACTGGACTGTGAGTCTTTTTTAACTGGGTTACGGTAACAATGTATTATATGGAGTTGTCATATTTCTTTCGGAGTAAGCCATTTGTAAAAAGTAGTACTGTACCCTTTCGTGTGACGCGTGAAATATTGTAAAGTTGTATTTATTCAATAGCTAAGCGAGTTTTTCGAAATCTGATGTGGAAAGTAATTTTCTTCTTAATTTGAACGTCAAGTGTACAAAATTTCTTCAAGAAGTATCAAAATTCTGGGATAAGGCGCCGCATCCGCGCTCAAAAAGAAGAAGATGAAGAGATATGTAATTACGAATGTTAGAGGAGCGCGCTATTATTTAAAGCGATAAAATCGATGCGAAAATTTTGAAAATGTTTAAATGACTCATTTTAAATAGAGCAGAAATCTCGTGGAAGGCATCTTAAGTATCATTTAAAGAAACATTGTGAATTTTTTCACAACTATAACTTGTAAAATAACTGAAACAAACGTGTCTATAATCATTTTCGGAACATACTTTGCGATTTTTTTCTATGGAGGGAATTTTATATAATTTGGGTTTCGGCGTAAAACGCGTCTAGATAGTATCTTCAAAAATAACAAATATTTTTTTAAGAGCTTAAAAACTAAAAATATGTAAGAAATCGGTAGAAATTCGGGTAACGGCGGTTTAAGGGATGGGAAAAAAGAGTGGAAAAAAGGAGTGCGGTGGTTTTACAAAATCTCATATAAACAGTAACCTACCGGTCTTGAAGGTCAAGTGTGCAAAATTTCATCAATCTCTAAATTAAAGCAGCGCAGGATGACGAGGAATGGAGGTGCCTCGTCCACTATGGAAATTGAAGTAGGGGTCACGATCCTCCGCTATGAGGAACCATATCTTGAGTGGTCATATTGACTGTCCAGCTCTTTTGTCATCAATTAATATTAGAATCCCGAGTAAGAAAACTAGAGACAAGTCATTGTTTCATATCGAAAGTGCTTCAACCAGTCTTAGGCAAAATTCTTTCCTATTAAGAACATGCAATCTTTATAACAAAAAATGTATCGATACCGATATTTTTTCTTGCACTTTAAGCACTTTTAGACAAATACTTAATGGAGCCTTATAATTACCCATCAATTAACAAATAACTTAATTCATTGTAACGAAATTGATACCGTAATTTCTTATGTATTCTTTGTATTGAATTTTTTTATGTATTTTTATACTGAAAGTTTAAAAGAATGTATATATGTGTATGTATGTGTACATTTATATATTACTTTTCCACCTTACACTTTTAAACACGTCCGGTGTTTTTCAGTTTTTTTTAAATTTATTTTGTAATTATCTTATTTAAAAATACTTATTCAATCTAACATAAAACTGGAACACTTTATTTTAATATTTTACTTTCATTTCCCTTTTATTTTTCTTTTCCTTATATTTTTATATATATATTTACATATAACGCTTTCGACATTACGTCTGGTGTTTTTCAATTTTCATTATTATTATAATATATGTTTTTACATTTAGTTATTTTTCTACTCTGTTTTTTATCTTATCTTATCTTGTCTGTATCTTTATCTTTATATACTAGACAGTATAGCTAGGTTATCCCTAGACATATCTAGTTCCTAACTATATATTATTAAGCTAAACAAAAAAAAACTTTATAATTATAGACTTTTTAATTATTATTGGTGCATGATGTGAACATTCGTTATTGGGTTTATAACCTAATTATTGTAATTTGTGATTTTTTAATGCATGTAAAGTTATAAACCTGTAAATGTTCCTAATAAAGAAAAAAAAATAAAATAAAACCGACTTGAAAAGAAGACTTCCCAACCACCATCTTACCCATATCATTCCTTTCCAACGCCCTCCAGCCTCACATCATACCCCAATTGGGGATACCGTAGTCCCACTGCCTACTAAAAACAACTAGAAAGTAGAACAGTGTATAGAATATACAGAATAAGAATAGTAACAGAATATACGAGGGCCAGTCAATAAGTAATGCCTCCTATTTTTTCTCCTTTATTGTCAAGAAATAAAAAATGCAATTACATGGGTTGAAAACCACAGTGTTGACGATTAATTTGTTACTTTTCAATATAATCTCTGTCCATTTGCACAGCGTTGGTCCATCTTTTAACAAGGGCATGTATCACAGTGTTGTAAAAAGCACAATCACATCCAGAACACCATCGCGGGGAAAGTTATGGCGATCACACAGTTTTGATTTTTTTCTCCTTGTGAGTTTGTGTGATGTCATTCCATTGACTGCCTCTTTGATTCAGATTTAAAAAAATGAACCCATTTTTCGTCCCGGTCACAATTTTTTCCAGAAACTAAGAGCTAAGAAACTAAGAGAAAGCAAGTGTTGTGAGGCCGTTGTTTTTCTTGTTTTATTTATTCTGGCCGGTTAAGTTTCTTGGTCCCCACCTTGCAAAACTTTTGATGAAAAATCAGTTGTCGAATAATCGTCATCACACTGCCTTTACTGAGAGAGAGAATGCGACGTCTATAGTTATCTGGGGTCACTTCGAATGAGTGCAGTCGCTGCAATCAACGGCCTGCGCCGCTCCGCTTTTCCTCAGCCAGCGGTGTTTGTCCTTCAGCTTCGTTACAATAACTAACCCATCGTCTAGCAGTGCTGACCTCCACTGTTGCATCATGGTACACAATTTTCAGTCTTTCATAAATGTGAATTTTCGCGTTTCACCTTCTACAGTCAAGCATCAATCACATAACGCTATCTATTACGAACATTAATGTCGGCCATTTTGCAAGCGACTGCAGTGCTGCCATCATTCTGTTGACGCAAAAAGTTACTACTGCAGCATATTGTAGAAGAAGGTTTGAGAAACAGTACGAAATTCGAAAATTTCACTTAACTAACTTTAGTTCAGTAGAAAAAAATAGGAGGCATTACTTATTGACTGACCCTCGTACTTACATGTACATATACAATATAATTAACAGAATACACTTACATGTACATAGTTTCAAACGCCTATTAAAATATCTTCACACACAAAAAAGATTTCCCGAATACATTTTACATATATTTTTTTAATTGCATCGTTCTCCTTTCAGCCCTTTGGTTTTTAAATTACCTTCATTATTTTTCTGCACATTGAAGTTTAAATTCCCTTCATTATTTTTTAATAGAAGGTTTGCCCGATCCGCCATCGGCGGAAGGGTTCTGCAATCTACAAGTCGGAATTTTATACACAATCCCTTATTCAGCGATTATAAATTTTATGATACCAATTTTCCACGTCCCACTTTAATGAAGGTAGGAGGTTTGCTGGTACTAAAATCTGTAGTCATTACTTCAGGAAATAGGTCTCCCATGACCACGTCATGAAAAAACTTCCTGGCATGAAAAAAATCAACCCGTACAAACAAAGTTTTACTATAACACATTTTTATTATGTGGTAAAACAGTTTCGACTTTCCGGCACGATCCTACGCACCGTGGTGACCCACGGCAGAAGTGTTGGTTATCCAATAAATGGTTCCCGGGGCGGCGGTACCCATACCCGCATCTCAAATTGAATTTTATATGAATATTTGGATAGTTATGGACAGTTATGAATAGTTAATTAAACGAAATCCCTCTTCTGCAATGACAATATCAGCTTAAAACTAAGGCAGAGAATGCTAAAATGTTATGTGTGGTCGGTCTTGCTATATGGATGTGAAACATGTACCTTGAAAGTAAATACCATGAACAGGTTAGAGGCTTTTTAAATGTGGTTTCACCGGAGAATGCTCAAGGTCCCATGGACCGACATGATTACCAACACAGAAATTCTCAGGCGGGCTAGAGCAGATAGAGAACTGCTTACATTAATAAAAATCAGGAAAATTTCATATCTGGGTCGTATACTTCGAGGGGAGAAGTACCACTTGCTCCATTTAATATTGAAAGGCAAGATAGAGGGTCGCCGAGGGCCTGGTAGGAGACAAATGTCTTGGCTGCGTAATATACGAGAGTGGACCGGCATTAGAAGTGTGGAGGAGCTATTCCGGGCAGCGCAAGAAAGAGAGACATTTTCAAGAGTGATCGCCAACGTCGGGGGACCTGATACGGCACACAAAGAAGAAGTATGCATATTTATGGACATTTATGGATATTTATAGACATTGTGGGTACCTATAGACACTTGTGGATATTTAATTCGTATTTTTGTGGATGTACTAGGATATTTAAGGATATTTATGGATATTTACGGATATTAATATTGATGTGTATGATTATTTAAGGATTGGTGTATAATAATGTTTATGAAGTATGTAGTAAGACTTTATTCAATGGCTGTATTTCTTTAAAACATTTAAGCAGTGTTCTCTTGCTCATGGAGTTTTTTTTTTATATTTATTATTATTAAGTTAAAAGAAATATAATATTTCACTTTGTTAACTTAAGTACAGAGCATATGTAGTACAGGTGTAGTAGCAATATTTTTAATTTTGTTTTAACATCTTAAGTTTAAATAGTTTTTTTTTTAAAGGTTTTTATATTCTTTTCTGCTGTAAGGTTATCTGGAAGGAGATTATATATGTGAACTCCCCCGTGGCCAATACTTTTCTTGCCACCTTCAGTCTTGACAGTATTTGTATACAATTTATTGTGTTGTCTAGTATAATGTTCGTGTACTTGTGATGTTTTTATTAATGTTGTGTTTGTGTGTATAAGTCCATTTTGTATTTTGTAGATTAAAAGACATATTTTATATTCATACAATGTTCTTATTTTCAAAAGATTCATTTCCTTGTATAGTTTTTTTGTGGGAGTGTCCGGGCTATAGTTGGAGAGTTTTTTAATAGCTTTGTTTTGTATTATTTGTAATTCGTTTAAGTACGTAATGTATGTGTTTCCCCATATTTCTATTGAATAATTTAGGTGGGACTGTATTAAGCTAAAGTATAAGCCTCTCTTTACCTCTGTTGGTAGAAGATGAGCAATTCTACCAAATACACCAATCAATGGGATGATTTTTGTTTTTAGTTTTTCTACATGTTGTTTAAATGTCAGATGTTTATCAATGTACAAGCCCAGGTATTTTTCGCTATCTAGAATATGCAGGTCTCTTTCTTCTATTTGTAATGGTTTATGCGATGGTATTATTCTTTTAGGTGAGCTTAAGATCATGTAACCGGTTTTATTAATATTTATTGTTAATATATTTTTTATTAGCCAATCGTTTAGTACATTAAGATCCATTTGAGATTGTTCTAACAGACTTTCTAAGTTTTTGCCGAAGTAAAATATTGCCGTATCATCTGCGTATAAGAAAATTTCACCATGTAGTTTTAGCTGACAGATGTCATTTATGTATATTTGGAATAAAAGTGGTCCCAGTATTGATCCTTGTGGAACTCCATAGTTTATATTCTCGAGTTGACTGTTTTTATATCCTATGTTAACACATTGTTTTCTGAGAGTTGACTTTGGGAGATAAAAAAGTGACGCATCCCTATAAATTACAGACTGAAATTGTTACTTCTCTTGTCTCATCTTTTTTGGTATTTTAATGTGTATTTCAAAGCTCCTTAGCTCTTGATGGAAATGGGGTATTTCCACAAACGAGGGATTCTGTTGAAAATATACGGAATATTTAAAGATCTTTTTTCTGATTTTAATTATCCAACTAAAAATGTTTGTTTTTGATGTTTTCATGCAATATCATTGATTTTAAAAACAACTAAAACTGACAAAATCAAAACGGCCTGTGGTTGGCAAATCGGATTTTGACGTCACAAGCGTCACTCAGCTTGGCCAGTATAAATAAACACTATCAGTGAGCCAGATACGTTTTAAGATTTTCACGGCCAAAAGTATTTTCGTTGTTTGTTTTTGGGGTGTTATGCCGTGTTGCGCTACCTCCTTCTTTAGCCAATGTTTCGGACAGCGTTGCAGTGTCCATCATCAGGGCAGATCCGATAGATGTGTCATCTACCGGATCTGGGCTGTCCGAAACGTTGGCTAAAAAAGGAGGTAGCGCAACACGGCATACACTCCAAAAACAAACAGCAAAAATACTTTTGGCCGTGAAAATCTTATCTTAATCTATCAGTGAGCGTCCACGCCCATGACGTCACACGATAGCCCCGCCCTAAAATATCGTTTTGGCGGTAATTCAAAAATGTGAAACTTTGACTCGCTGTAGAAAATTTATTCGTTAACTTATATAAAAATATAATAAAAATGCTATAATCCTCGTAATTTTTTAAGCAATAAAAATTACTAGAAATACCCTGTTATGTTGGAAACAGAGAACGTTGTTATGTATTTACCGATATATTCCAGATAAGCTGTGTAATTTGCATGCAAACCAGAGTTCACCGTTTTTTTAAGATAAAGTAGAAATCTTTTTCAAACCGTTCAACATTGTCTTCATTTTCCATAAAAAAAATAATTTCCAGGAAAGCTTTCCAATTTGGAAAAAAAATCAATATTCTTTTGTTTGTTCTGTCGAGTGACAAGGTCAAATTTTTGCTCTACATTTAATTTGAAATAGAGAACTCCAGTCCAATTTTTATTTTTTTTAATGAATAATGACCTTCTAACTTAAATAACTGCATTTTTATTTTTATTTTTAAAGTATGTTTTAACAGTTAAAATAATTTTCAAAGTTTAATTTTTCAAGACCCCCCGAAAACCACCGTATGTATGGTGAATCGTGTGACGTCATCACTCCTGAAAAATTAGTATAGGATCGGGCAATCAGCTGATCTACTGCCGCCATTTTGAATTCCGTTGTTCGAAGTATTCTCTCTAGAAATAGCATTACTATTTTTTTTGTGCAGTAGTTTTTGAATATTTTCAATAATAGAGATAAACTAATAAGAGATACCTTTATTTTTGAAACATTATTTAGGCCTAAATAATGTTTTAATAAACACAACAACTAAATCTCTATAAACAGTATGTAAATATGGCTTGTGTCATATCATACATTCCCATACAATGACTTTACGGTGATGTCACAACACGTCGAACAGTGACGTCACCTTGACGGCGTGTTTTTACGACCCGATTAAAAACTGACTTTTTAATATATTTTTTAAAAACTTTGCGTTTAATATTATTAAATGAAACGTATATATTCAGAATCAGCGTTTATTGGTCTATATAAACATTTTTTTTAAGACCAGAATATTTTTCACTGGAGTTCCTTATTCGTAATACGCGTTCATAATTAAAATAATTACTGCGTTCCAAAGGTCCATTTAGGGGAAGTAAATCATATGTTTTTGTTGGTCTGAAAAATTTATGACAGACTGTTTAGAATTGGATCCTAAAAATATTTATGTGATGATATCTTTTCATTTCCTGGGTATCTAGCATGGTCGATCGATATAGGTTTTATCGAAAATGTCGGTAACTTGTCATCGCTCCCGACAACGACTACAGGCCGCTAACGAACAAACAACAGTTCACAACGATTAAGGGTTCCTAATTTATTTGATCTGGACTTTGTTTGTTCGTTAGTGGCCTGCAGTCGTGCTCAGGAGCGATGACAAGTTACCGACATTTTCGATAAAATCTATATCGATCTACCATGCTAGATACCCAGGTGATGGAATACATCCCAATTTGGAAGGCGGGTATGGTTACGCATTTATTGTATAACCAACACCCCTGCCGTAGGTTATCCCAAGTGGTTCGCTACGTTTGGGAACTTAGCAGGGGTGTCCGGGTTCATGGGGGTGAGGATTGTCTAGGTCTTGGCGACACAGGCATTTGCCCACCTACTGGAGATACTGGTTGATGGAAACATTTTACCTCTCTCGACCCATCGCCTTGTACCGCAGTGGGAGGGATGGATTCATATAGACCCCAGATTTCTACCCACCGTTTTCCTTTTTAGAACTTCCTCTCATTCCTTTCCATAAAAAGACCCTCCACACGGCATCCCCCAAGATGACATGGACCTCGAGGGAAATTGCCTCCTATGTGGAGCTAATGTAAAAAAAATCCGTTGTATGAATAAAATATTGATTTAATTTTCCCACGCTTACATAAATAGTATTGCATGAAACCTACCTTTGTTAGGTACATAATTTATTTAAAAAATATACTTTATTTTAAAAATATATCTATTAAGAATATTTTTTAAGATTACCTACATTAAATTTACTAAATTCTCAAAATGTGTTTTACCCTTTGTGTTTTTTTAAAGAAAATTAAATGTGTCGATTAAATTTTAGGTATGTGATTGAATGAGCAACTAAAATAATATTTGAAAATAGTTTTACTTGCTTAATTGACAAGAAAGGTTTCATTTCGATTGTTTCAAACTAGATTAAAATATTTAATTTTCTGCTAAACTATCGACATATTTTCAGTCTGTTGCCAACATTAAATCTGTAATTTACGGAACAATAGAATAAAGTTTGTAAAATAAATTATGGATTATGTTACCAATATAGTTACAATTTCGATTATTACCTTCAAGTCACTAGTAGGTAGGTACTTACGGCCGTTGTTCCCAATCCTACTAATCAAATATTGAGCCGAAATTCTGGCTCAACACTCCTCAAATACACAAATGCAATCTTCCCAACGCAACTCTCCGACCAACAGGTGAATCGACCGTTACTAAATAGATCACTTAGCTGATCGGAGACTCAGATTGATCGATTGAAAAGTTGGGGATAACGGCCGTTAGCACTGTTTATCTGACCTTCCCTCATTGGCGTTTACAATTATTTATACTATCATCTCCTTGATTCCAATAAGACCCAAGTGACCAAATGTAAAGCCAGACCAATATCGAAATGTTTTCACTGTAATACACGAGCATTAGGCATATTTTCCCTTTGAAAACTATTCCCTCTCAGTGAATAGAATACATTTATTTAAAGCATTTCTTTTGTTCTTTCTTTTCATACTTAACGCCGTAATCCTATTCCTAGGAGGTGTACAAAATACAGTTAGTTATAATTTTCTGTCAAGTTTGGAAATTAATTTTAGTTAAGAGCCGCCTTGTGTAGCGCCATTTATGATATTACCTAAGTATTTTTTGGTGTATTTTTCGCGCAGAATATAAAATTATGTTTTCCTACTGAGTGAGACTGACACGGTAAAAACACAAACTTAAAATATATATTTATACGTTTCCTTCACGTAATAAAATGGAAATCCTAATAATAAATGAAGTCTATGTCACCTTTAAATGTTTTTTGGCAAAATTTAGGACAGGATAGAATTATCCCACGTCTTGAAGAGGCCCATGTTGTGGATGATATGTAGAGTCGTTGAGATCAGTGACACGTCGTAAAAACGAACCGTTCTCATGTGGAAAATGTTTGGCGCGTGACACTCAGCACCGCTTCTATTGGAAGTATTGGATTTCTATCTCCGTATTGGAAGTCAAATTATTTGAGGCTCGGATTATTGGAAGTTCAGTTGAATTTAGGTTCAGTTGCTGGGAGTTCACATTACTAGATGATGACGTGGAAGTTCAGATTACTGGTGGTTCAGATTACTGTAGGTTTAGTTACTGAGAGTTCACATTACTAGATGATGTGGAAGGTTCAGATGATAATGCGGAAGGTTAAGAATTACTGAAGGTTCAGATGACTGGGTTTAGTTATTGAGAGTTCACATTACTAGATGATGTGGAAGTTCGATTACAGGAGGTTCAGATTACTGTAGGTTCAGTTATTGGAAGTTCACATAACTAGATGATGTGGATGCTCAGATTACTGAAAGTTCAGATCACTGTAGGTTTCGTTACTGGGAGTTCACATTACTAAATGATGTGGGAGTTCAGATTACTGGAGGTTCAGATAACTGTAAGTTCAATTACTGGGAGTTCACATTATTAGATAATGTGGGAGTTCAGATTACTGGAGGTGCATATTTCCGTAAGTTCAGTTACTGGGAGTTCACATTACTACATGACATGGGAGTTAAGATTACTGGAGGTTCAGATTACTCTATAGGTTCGGTGACTGGGGGTTCATGTAACCCCCAGTTTAGCTTACTGGAGGTATAGATCACTACAGGTTCAGTTACTGGGAGTTAACAGTACTAGATATAGTGGGAGTTCAGATTATTGGAGGTTCAGATCACTGTGTACGTTCAGTGACTGGGGGTTCACATAACTAGAGATTACTGGTGGTTCAGATTACTATAGGTTCAGTGATTGGGGGTTCGCATTACTATGTTTAGATTATTTTTAGTATAATTAGTGAAAGTTAAGATTACTGGAAGTTTTGATTACTATGTGTAAGTTATTGGAGATTCACATTACTGTGGGATTAGATTATTGCAAGTTCAGATTAATAACGGTTCAAGTAGTGGAAGTTCAGATTACTGAAGGCTCATATTAAGTTCTTAATTAAGTATTATGTTCAGTTAGCTACTTGAGTTTTATACTTTTGGATAACCGGTTTAACTGGTATTTCAGATTGTTCCAATTTTGGGCTTTAGGATGTTCGATTACTGATGATAATTAGACGATTGTCGAGTTTTGATTATTGAAAGTTCATCTTTACTTCAAGTAGAAATTACCGGAGGCTTCATTACCACTTTTACCGGTTTTAAATAAAGTTCTTCCGTACAAAAGGTATTAAGTAAGCACCCTAAAAAAATTCACCAAATTTACTTAAAAGCTTTCGAAATCATTTTAATATCATAATAATATTATATCTAAATTTTCTTCAAGATACGGAATTTTTTTCTATACGATTCCGTAAGCCATAATCTCAAAAAAGATCTTTTATATTTATGTCTGCTAAAAAGTTTTTATTGCTCCCACAGGAAAATAATCAGTCTTCATTCAAATTTAATAAAAAAAACTTCTCCGTTTTTCAATTATTTTAGATGGAAAATTATATTTTCTTTTCACGACTGTTTTTATTCAGAAACACGGCACAGATTTCTCCTTATTATTGCATAAATTTTATTAATTATTATTAAGGCAGTAAAAGGACGTGTCGTGTTTTTAAAACTAGCATTAAGAAAGCACTTTTGCGGTGGGAAAAATAATATTTTTATTATCACTTTTTTATAGAAAGGGTTATTAAGTACGTGTAATTTATGTAAAGTGGAATGATGCCTTGGAATATAAATATAAATTTATTTTGTCTGAAGTAGAACTATGGATTACTTTCAGAATTTTAAGTTTGTTTTTTTTTTTAAATTATTTTTAATGGAATACCGCATTAGAGTAAGGATCTCGACTAGCGATCCGGAGGTCGCGGGTTCAAATCTCGACGTGCGCAAGTAAATTTTATTTAACCCTGGATCACTAACCTTATTTTTCGACGCTTATCACAAACCTTCGTCGTTTCGACTATGGTACTAAATAAAGGGGGTTTAAGGGTTTTATTTAAACAAAATATGTACATATTTCTTTTTATTATTAATGAACAGTGTTTATTTATATTATTTTTCACATTTAGAAAAACAAAAATATCGAATTTATTAATCAACAGCCTTAAGAATGAGACCATAGTTTTCATGCAAAATCAAAAATTGTAACATTTTTAAAGTTGGTATTTGAATTAGTTATAACTAAGTTTTGAAAAAAAAAAAACAATTCTAATATCAAAAACAAAGACTTGAATTAACTAATAAAATAAAAGTTTTGGTGAAAATCTAGAAACTAATAAAAATTTGGTGAAAATCTAGCAAAAGTAAAAAGTCACGTTATCGCCAACCTTCGTCAAATGCGAAGAGCCATGGTTTGCTGAATTGGCGCTCGTGGACTCCCCCCCTTCGTCCGCACCCCTTAAAATAGTAGAAGTAACGGGCCGATTGAGATTAGTCAGAGTATGAAAGAATTACCGTCGCGCGCGCAAAAGTTATCGCGGTTTTTTTAATCCTGCGTCGTCGATTCGACGAAGGTTTGTGATCTAGGGTTAATGGATTTGTGTTATTTAATTATTTATTCATTTAAACATAATTTAAGGTATATTTGCGGCATGTTACGGAGTGGAAAATATTCCAGTATTATTGCCCGGCGTAAGACCACCATTCAGAATTAAAACGTTGCTTGAAATGACTTTAGACCTTTTCGTTATTTGTTTTTGGGGTGTTATGCCGTGTTGAGCTACCTCCTTCTTTAGCCAACGTTTCGGACATCGTTGCAGTGTCCATCATCGGGGCAGATCCGGCAGATCACATCTACCGGATCTGCCGGATCTGCCTTGATGATGGACACTGCAACGATGTCCGAAACGCTGGCTAAAGAAGGAGGTAGCTCAACACGGCATAACACCCCAAAAACAAATAACGAAAATGCTTTTGGCCGTGAAAATCTTAAAACTTATCTGACTTTAGACCTGTTTGGTGACCAGATCTGAATCGCTGTTGCTTCCTCACCTTCATTTCCCCATCTCCTTCTCTACTGACTACTACTACTACCTTCATCCATACTTCACCACTACCTTCAACCTCACAACATACCTCAATTGAGAATGCCGTAGTCTCACTGGCTCCGGAAAAAGCAGAGGTTGGGAAAACAAAAGGATAGAAAAAAGGTTAGAAGCAGTTGGGACTCTTGTAACTCTTGTATTAACTCTCTCGGTATTATATTTTAAGAACTCTACTACTATTTACTGATAAAAAAGATATTTTAAGTCAGGTTTTATAAAATATTTTCGCCTACACCTATCATTTATAATAGTTTTTTATATTAGCGCGCTCCTTCTATCTTTCGCATTTACATATCTCCCTTTCAAATCATCTACAATATTATGTTCTTATTTTTTAACGCTTTTTGTGGTTTCCTGCGTTTGGTTTTGGTGCGGCCGTTAGACGGATGCCAAGACAACAAGATGCGGTTAAAGACGTTTCAACCAACTTTTCGATAGTTAAACACGTCTTCTGTTAGCATTATTTTTTATTTGTGTGTTGTTTATTATTTTTCCAGCCTGGCGGGTATGTCACGCAGCGTGACCGTGGCGGTGGCGTACATCATGAGCGTGACCAACCTGAACTGGAAGGAAGCCCTGAAGGTGGTCCGGGCCGGCAGGGCCGTGGCCAACCCTAACCTCGGCTTCCAGAAACAGCTGCAGGACTTCGAGACCTACAAGCTACAAGAGGTACGCACGCACGCACTCACTCACTCACACCATACTATACATTGATTATACCATCTCTGTTCAATGAGGGACTATTGACTGATTTGCATTTCGTCAGTTTGTAGTTATTTTTGTACGTTCCGCCTCCGTTTCAAGATGGTGGCCTTTTTAATGGCTCAGTAGAGATTCCCTTTTCAAGCTTGAAATCGTCGTGTTTATTTGGACTCTCTTATTACTATTTTTTTCTTATTTATTTTATGTTAAAAAAATGTGGTTTATAATTAAGAAGGTATTTAAGTACCCACTTAGGTACAAATCTTATGATTTAGGTGACATTTTTGGTTTTGATTTATTAAATACGAGAAAATTAGAAACATACTTTTTGAACGCGAGGTTTACTGTTCACATAAGTACCAGTATTGATGTTTTACGGCTTTTGTTACTACTGACGTTTTACGGCTTAGTGCTTAGTAAATAGTGTTGGATTTTACAGATATTAGATCTCTAAACAGTGGGGGTTTATATTGATTGTTAATGGGATACACTGATTGTCGATGGTTTGTATTGATTGTCGATGTTTTGTGAATCGGTGATGTTAAATCAGGGGTTCCCAACCAGTAGTCCGTGGACCACAGGCGGTCCGCGAAATCTAAAATATGGTCAGCGAAACATTCTTTCATTTTACTACAAAACCGAATCGAAAATCCAAAAGCTGATTCGTAACCCTTTTTATTTTATTTTTTTTTTTTTTTCATTATTGTTAGAGAAGTAGCTGAAGAAGTCTTAGAAGAGCTAATTCTTGTACCTTGTGGTCTCTGTGAGAATAAATAAACATCATTTGCGTGATAAATAAACAGGGCTTGAGCTAACCTGTCCAGAGGAAGTAAACTCCTGTACTCGAACTTTAAAGCTCGACAAGGCTGCAGGCCCAGACGGAATACCCCTTAATATAATTGCTCATATGTCAAAAACCATTTGTCAACCGCTGAGCTATATATTTAATCTTAGCATATCGACTGGTTGTTTCCCTCATTCTTGGAAACTCACGCGTGTAAGCCCAATTTTCAAGGTTGGAGACAAGTCTGATATAAGGAATTACAGACCAGTAGCTGTACTGTCAACTATACCAAAAATATTTGAAATGATTATTTACAAGAAATTACATCACCAAATTGTGCCATTTTTAGGAGAAAACCAACACGGTTTCATGCCAAGAAAATCCACGGTTTCAAATTTGTTAACATTTTCGCGATTGGTGGCCGTCGGACTGGACTCGAGACACCAAACAGATGTAGTGTATACGGATTTTGCCAAGGCTTTTAATCGAGTTGATCATGATATTTTACTACTTAAAATGTACAAACTTGGTTTCGATCAACAAACACTTATATTCTTCGCGTCCTATTTAAAAGCCAGAAGTCAATATGTAATAATAAATGGACATGAATCTAAACAATTCCCGGCGTTATCAGGTATTCCCCAAGGTTCAAACCTTGGTCCTTTGCTGTTCCTTATACTTATAGATGACATCCAGGTTTGTGTAAAATATTGCAAATGTCTTCTATTTGCAGATGACCTCAAACTTTTGATGGAAATAATCTGTTACTATGACTGCTTAAAAATGCAATCTGACCTTGATGCTATTGCAGAATGGTCAGTAAAAAACAAATTAGAATTCAATATAAAAAAATGTGTAACTATGACATATACCCGCTCCCAGTAGCCCATAGTTTGAATACAACATTAAAGGGAAAACATTATGCCGAGTCAATAGCTTTAAAGATCTCGGTATCGTCTTTGATCCCAAACTGACATTCTCGGATCATATATCACGGCTCACTCCACTATGCTACAAACTCCTGGGTTTTATCATCAGAATATGAAAGCAATTTGATGACCCAGATGCAATGGTAGCCATGTTTGATGGAGTCATAAGAAGTAAGCTGGAGTATGCCAGTGGTGTGTGGACTCCGCGCCAAGCGAAATATATAAATATGCTAGAACAAATTCAGAAAAAGTTCCTTAGGTATGTCTATATGCGGATGAATGGAACGTACCCGAGATTCATGCACCATATGGAATTACTTGAGGCAACAAATAGATTTAGCTTGGAAACTAGACGTTATGCAAATCTTGCAATTCTTAGTTTTAACATAATCCATAATCGTATTGACAGCCCATTCCTCTTAGAATGTTATGGCTTATACGTGCCTGAAAATTTCAGCCGTAGTCGTCGACACGACTTGTTCAAAATACCATACGGCAGAACAGATGTTCTAGCACGGCATAGTATGACAAGAGGAATGGTGCTGTTGAACGAAATATCGGAAACACTAGATATATATAACTCTTCTTTAGATAGCCTTAAGATTTTTTTGTATAATAATCATCTTCCTAGGTGTTAAGACTTCAAAATGAGAAAATTGTACAGTAATTGGATAAAAATCTGTTGTACAATTAAAAAAAATAAAATAAAAAAATAAAAAATCATGGTGGTACCTAGTCAAAAAAGGGCGGGAACCACTGTGTTAGATTGTATTGCTCTTTTTGGATTGTGTTGATGTTAGATTTGTATGCGTGTGGAATTGCGTTGATGTTCGATTTATAAGCAGCGTTGATGTTTGATTTAAGTATAAGCAGTGTGGAATTGTATTGATGTTTGAGTTCTAAGCATTCTGGGTTTGTGTTTATGTTTGATTTCTAAGCGGTGTCTATGGATTTGTGTTAATGTTTGAAGACTGAATATAGTGGTGTTGTGATTCCAGGAGAGGAGGCGGCTGAAGGAGCGCTACCCCTCCCTGCTGCTGGTGGGTAACGATGACCGCGACTGCCTGGTGGCGCTGGCTAGCTACCAGGCCATGCTCTCTTCCAGGGACATCTGCGAGGGCCGTTGCGCCTTAGGGCAGACCTGCCCCACAGGTAAACAAACAGACCAACACCTTTTATGTAATGGCCTTTCTTCACAAATTTTTTTCACCAAATGTTTTCAAATATCAAAAATCTTTCCGTCTATCCAATATATCGTCGCTTAAGTTCTAACACCGCGGAAGTCCAAAAAATGCCATTTTCACTTTTGCATGTCATTCTATAGAGAATCGAAAGACGCACTTCCTAAACCAATCAGAAACAAGGATTTCAACCAATGAAAGTGTTTTATTTTGAAAACAAATACACAGCGTATCTCCGTGCCGCGGAAATCGTCATGCAAACTAGAGGTGGGTAAGTTCTGCATTTTACCGGAAGCCTCCGAGACTTGCCTCCTCTTAAAAGTACACGGGTTCTAGGAGCAGGTCCCGGGTCCGAGTTCTTAGGTGCGGACACTGCGGACTGAGCACTGAATGTTGTTGCGGTGCACCAAACCGGGACGCACGGGTTCAAAGAACTTGGAGCCAGGACCTACTCGTAGAACCCGCACGACAACTCAGAACCCTGGTGCAGGACAAGACCCACACGAGGGCTCGGACCCGTCACCCGTGCAATGTAGATACATTCAATGGACCTACATTGCACGGGCTTTTATTGAGAATTTAAATAAGTAAATTAGCTGTAATGCTTTATTATAAACTATTATTTTATAATGCACTTCACCCGTTGAGTAACAATACCAATATACGCTCTAATTGAAAATTACTCCGTGTCTAGTCGAATATTCTAAACAATTCCGCGATGACGTTAGGCAGCAGTATACTGTTACGCCAAGCGGTCAGGCACGTGCGTGTTGATTGCCGGCCGGGGTCGGAATGACTGAAGACTGAATGAGGAATGTATCGTGGTTCGTGAGTCGCGGGAGTGGGAGGGAGTGACAAGAGTGGCGGGTGTTTGTCGCGGTTCACGACTTACGTCGCTCGGACCAAGATGCATACTCGTACTCGGCGATCTCGGGACTTGTAATTCGAATCTGCGCCGCGGCTTCGTGCTGCGGCGTTGAGTAGCTCGAGTGTTTCACGATTCACGCAGTTCCAAGAACCCGACACTCGCCGAGACTCGCGACTCGTGAGTGGAGTGGAGAGTGTAGCGCTTCGGGGACACCGGACGGTTACTACTACTCAGTCACTAGACTCACTAGTACCGGAGTACCTCGCCTCGCGGCGAACACGGGGACACCCGCCGGCCGGTGGAGGCATCCGAGTTTTTCGGGTTTGGGAATGAGCCCGAGTTCCGGGACAGGGTTCTCTTGGAGTAGTCGATTTGAAAAAGGAGTGGGAGTAGGAACCGCTTCCCGCAAAGGAGCGGATCACATGAGCCTATTCCAGCTGAACTGACACATCGCTAATGCAAACAGCGCGTAAGTCAGTTTACTTTCGTATTGTGAGAGGTCGCTACTTCTGCTCCGAAGAAATACATTGTAAATCAAGGTAAGTTTAATTCATTTTAATAATATTATGTGTTCATATAAGGGATAAAATCTTGATATTTGGTTTTTAGGTATAGTTAAGTCTAAATATCAATTATGTTATTGTAAAAAATAAGATGAAAATGTTATTTTACTTACGCGGTGTCCTGCTTAATGCAGAAGTGACTTAAGCGGTGTTTTATATAACGATTTTAAATACACGGTTTTAAATTTACTTACTTTTAATTTAGATATCAATACACCATGGATTACGAAAGCAGTGATGATGAAGAGATCGCTGACCTATGTGAACAACTAGAAATAAAAATACTACCGAAAAAGAAAAATTAAAATATCACCACCAAGGAAAACTTGGAAAACCTCGACATTAACAACTTGCCTGTTGTTATAATTCCAGATAATGCCAATATAAGCGGTGAGATGAGTGTACATGGACTTTCTGAATGCCATGTTGTAATGATGGAAGAAACGACAGTTCACTCGCCTTTGTTACCATCGAATGTCGAACCTGTTGATATTAACTTTGGACAAACAAGTGTGATAGAGCCTATATTAATGGAAGAAACAACAGACCTTCCATTACCGATTGCGAGTCCCTTGCTAGCGAATGACGAGGTCGAACATGGTGATCTTAATTCTGGTCGAAAAGACGTTCTAAGGGATGTTCTGAGAACAAAAACTGGTCTAAAAATAATAGCAAGAAACTTAGAATGGAAGGAAAATAATATTTAGGATATCGGCAAGATAGCAATGGCCCAAAGTTTAGGGTATTACATGCTACTATTAGGCCAGCCCGAATAATTGGCTCTCGATGTACTTTCGAGTTTTGTAAGAAAAAAAAGCTTTGTGATTGTGATACAATACCAAACGAGGAACGGAATACCTCATTCTCCAATTATTGGAATAATCTAGGCGTAGTGAGACCAAAGAGTATTTATTAGAAACTGCAAATATTGGACGTGTTCAAGTCTGCAAGCATACTTTTTAATACGTTTGGTATCAAACAATGGACAGTACGCTATTGGCTATCGACTTCTGAGCTTGGAATGGCAAAGAAACCCGAATTTACTCATAAGGTTTTAGAAGGACACTCGAAGAAAGATGAGATAGCTTTTCTGAAAGACTTTCTAAATAGTTGCCAAAAGTACCTTCTCACTACTGTAGAGCTCTAGACTCTTCTGGAGAATATTTAGAGCCTATCACCGAAAACAAGAATCATCTTTTCAAAATTTATTGTGATAAGTGTAATTCAGTAAATAAAGAACCCGTCAGCCGATGGTCCTTTGACTACAATTTTAAGGAAAAGAATTTAAGCTTATTCCAGCCAAAAAAAGTATAATCCTAATGGCCTTATTAATTATAAGTTAAGCATTCAAGATGACTATAAGAATTTGCCCAGAAGAGCCAAAAATAAAAGGACAAGACCAGGCCCTAGGTCAAAGCTTTATAATGAATCTAAATGGAAACATCTTCAAGAACTAGTCAGTTATCTCTCCTGACTGTCACAATTTTTACGATATTTTACTTCATTTTATAATGATTTATTTATATTGTATTTTTGTTATTTTTGATAATTTATGTTCATAAGGTAGTACTGATTTCGCATTTAAGTGATGCTGATGTTCCTTTTTGATGTGATTTTATACCAAATAAGTATCAAGGTTAAAAAACAGTTAATTTGTTTAAAGCAAGAGGTCCTGGGTTCGAGTCCCAGAGGTGTCAATATGTTTTTCTAATTTTTCTGTTTCCAGATATTCGATTGAGTTTCGCTTATATTGTCTTCATTTATTTAAATTTGTTAATTATTTAAAACGAAAAGTTAAGAAGATCTGTTAAGAAAGTTGTAGAAGTATGTTTTATGTTTTGTAATTTTTTATGAGGTCTACCCGTTATTTTAATTTTATTTGAAATAAATATATAAAGATATTTACAGAGTATTTATAATAACTCAGCGTAAGTCTCCCCATTTTATGTATTACAATGTGGTAACACCGCGTATGTCAAAAAAATAATCCAAATAATGATATTTTATAACAACCGTTAGAAAAATCTTAAAAAAACCTTTCTTTTACAAATTTTCATTAAAAAACATATGCACTATGATCGCAATATATAAAAAGGCACGGTTTTTTTGCTCTCCTGAAAAGTTGTTATTTTTGACTTCCGCGGTGTTAGAACTTAAGCGACGATATACCGAACAGTGAGCAAAAAAAAATTGAAGAGAATCTCTAGATTTCGGTGGGTACCTTGGCAAATCAAAACCCGCATCGGGGGGGAGGGGGGGGGGGAGGGAGATTTTTTGTATACCCTATATACAAAAAAATACATGTGTGCACTTCACATGCGGTAGAAAACGTGAAACCTTTAGAAAATTATACTTCGAAAGAATGAGACGATTACAGAGTATCAGGACTAGGATAATTGTAGAGTTTATTTACTATAATATTGGTACCAAGTTTAAAAATTATTTTACATTTTATTCTACGAAGCACCGTACAAAGAGGACATCGATTAGTCTATCTCATTCTCTCGCAGGCTAAATTCTATAGATATATGTGTTTGTCTCTTTTTAGTGTCGCTTTTTCGTTTCATCGAGTTTCAAATCAAAACGGTGCTAATGAAGTTTTCACTTCAAAAATAACATTTTATTAATAAAAAAAACATACTTTCAAAACTTACATAAAAAAAACAGGACTAATTCGACTGAGAATATTCCCAAAACCACTTTTAAAATATAATTTTTTTTAACAAAACAAAAAAACGCTCCAAAAAATGCACTATAAAGTAAAAAAATAATTTCGTATTCTTCTACAACTTAATAATAATCAACTTAATTTTTCTACTCATTAATATGCGGATACGATTGTTATTTTCGGAGTCCGTGTCAGTCAAGGTAGGTTTGAAACTACATCCATAGTTATACCTAGGTGAGATGTGCTTGTGACTTAACAAGGCGAGAGGCGAGAGCGGGGCCGCAGCGGGAGGGGAGCTGTCAAGTGAACACGCCGGGTCGGGTACCTTGGCTGACATCGACTCCAAAAATATCAATCGTACCTACATATTGATGAGTAGAAAAAGTAAGTTGATAATTAAGTTGTAGAAGAACACGAAATTATTTTTTACTTTTTAGTGCATTTTTTTAAGTTGTTTTTTTGTTTTGTTAAAATTTTTGTTTATTTTTGATTTTTAGTGAATCTGAAGTACACTAACTAATTTGTCTGAATATGGGTAGACCTACTAAACGTGCTGCTTATATGAGACAGACATTACTTGACCATAACGACGTTGCGGTAGGTGACTCAATGATCCGGATGGCCTATAAAAGATTCGGCTGAGTATCGTTAATTTGCTCCTAAAAATTGAAGAGTTCCGTTCCTTTGTCATGGATTCCATAATCAGAACCTAACCAAACTCTCATGGAACAACCCTTAAAGTACCTACACACTTTCCAATAAAAAAAGAATCATCGAAATCGGTTGGCGTGATATTGAGTTATTTGTCTATTTGTACACACTTAATGCAAATTTAAGACTTATACGGTTACGTTTTTAATACGGTTTTCTGGGGATACCATTGTCAGAACTAGACCAAATTGAAATGGAACCACCCGGGAAGCACCAGCTTTCAAATAAAAAAAGAATCTTCAATATCAGTTCACCTAGTCGAAAGTTCTGAGGTAACAAACATAAAAACTAAAAAAAATACAGTCGAATTGAGGACCTCCTCCTATTTGAAGTCGTTCAAAAATGGCCACGCCGGAACGGGTAGCTAAAATTTAATAAAAAAATAGTGTACGAAACCAATAATTATACCAGCAATTGGAAAATGAACAGTGAACACTGCCACTTTTTTTCGCTAGGGAGAAAAAAATTCTGAAATGTATATTTTTTTTCGAATAATATGTACGGTACGAAAGTGAAAAATATGATTAGGAATTTGATATGATTATTTTCATATGATAATGATTTTGTTGTACTCCAGGCGTGTGCCGCAACAACTCGAGCAAGCGGCTCCTGCGGCGTGCCAGCACGCGCGCCACCCCACCTGCCTCGCCCCGGGGCCGCCGCGGGGCGCGCTCCCCCTCCCCCTCGCCGTCCATGCCGGCCGTGGGGGGCGGTGGCGGGGGCGGCATGGTGCGCAGCGACTCCACCGTCTCCTCCATGTCCAGCTACCGGCCGCGCTCCTCGCCAGCTGGTCTGTTCTCCTATACAGGTAAAAAACCATTAATCCAAATCCAGCAGCAGGTACCTAGTACTTTCTAATTTTTTTTTACATATCCCCAAGGGCGAATTTAGGGGGGGGCAGGGGGGCACGTGCCCCCCCCCAGAAAGTATTTTTTTGTACTGTGGAGATTCCATCACAGTACAGAAAACTGTCTCTATCAAACATTTTTTTGCCCGTCCGCCCCTTGTGCCCCCCCCCAGAAAAAAATCCTGGATCCGCCCTTGCATATCCCCCACACTGATGCTCTGTGTAGGGTCTTATTAAGGGTCTGAGGGGAGGGAAGGAATTGGAGGGGCGATGGGTCGAGAGAGTCGGGCTGGAGAGTTCAAACGGTCTTCCTCAACCGGCCTCTCGTGATCCGGTCCGCCACGCGGCTAATGGAGCAGATGCAGATTCTCCGCAAAGACCTGAACAAACCTTACCCCAAAAAGTCGGGCACCCCTGCTAAGTTACCAAATGTAGCAAACAATTTGGGGGTATTTACTTGTCTTCGTCGGTCAGACTGTTCTCCTGCATAGATAAACAACCCCTCATTTTCAGCAAGAGAGGGTATTATAGGTTGATCAAGTTCGAATATGTGTGGTAAAACCATGTATGTTGAAGCAACTATGAACATGTCCCTTCCTCCACCCAACCTACTTTCCACGTACCTATCCCATCGGACAGTGTGTGCCAATATTATCTACTCGTGACATTTTGGAACAATGGAACAAGGAACTATCAGTCAGTCTATTGAAGTACCCAGTGCAATGATCATCTTCTTATTGATCTCCAGTTCTTTGATTTCGAGTATGCTAAAGAAGCCTCTGTGCAATGACCACCTCTAGGTGATCTCTCAGTGTGTTTAATTGGAGTCTATTGAAGAAACTCGTGCATATAGTTAACCTATAGTATCTCGGTGACTTTAATATCGATTCTTGCAGAAACTTGTACAGTGATCAATCTGGTAATCCCTCGGTGTCGTAATATCGAATCTCTCTTAAGGTAATTCAGATTTCTTCCCAACATTGTTTACCAAGATATTCCCATAGTTTTGTCACATTGAAAAGCCATATTTTTTTATTACTGTCCATTGATTCACAGTCGGTGTATCTGCGACTACACACGCATGTTCATGTTAAAAAATTTGATATCCGGAAGAATGCAAGGTTAATGCGCAATGGTTAAGATTAAGAAAGGGAATTTAGATGAAATGATTTGGGATTTACAAGGCCAAAAGTGTTATCGTGATTATTACCGCTATTATACTGTATTGGACATCTTCTAACGATAGATGCTCTGATGATAGATGTTGTGACGCTGTCCAAAGCATTGACTGAAGTAGGAAGTGCAACACAGAATACATAATAAAAAATAACCCAAAAATACAACACGTTAGGACTTAATACAATACAACACAATAGGTTAAGGCATATAGATCGGATGAATGAAGGTGAAGGGGAATATAAGAAGAAGAAATTATTATTATTTTTTTATTTCATTTGTAAGAATCAAACAGCTTATATACATATAATAGACAGATAAATATACATGTGAACTGCAGTGAAGCCAAAAGAGTTTCTTATGCTAATATTGTTTGGAGATGGAGTTTTAATTTACCTTAAACTAAATTTTAGGCTTAGGAAGGGGAGAGGAAGGGGAGAGGAGGGGGAGGGAAAGGAGAATATACGATAAGGATATGAGATGCTCTCGATACCTTCCACACCCCTGTATCAATCCAATATCGCACGCGTTACTTCTATTCGATACTTCTGAAGGTTTAAATTAAAAATGTCTGCGCTGTGAAACAATTCGTTGTATTGCGCACATATTCGAGGAATCGGGGAATTTATTCTAAGGTTTGTTCTACAGGTGGGCAAATGAAGTAAATTTGATTGTCGGGTTAATCTTGAAGGAATATGGATTTTTATTAAATTGGTAAGCTCTGGCGAATCCAGGCTAATTAAGAATTTAGAATTTTAAGAAATAAAATTTGATCAAAAATTAATCGTCGTGTATGAAGGGAGTTGAAGTGATGAAATTTAATAGAATTAATGATAAAAGAAGTCAAGGACGGCATCAACATATATTTTTTGTGAATATGTGAGATTGTTTACAGGTTCTACAGAGAAAGAAACTATATCGCTACCTGGCAGGGCAACATTCACTGCCTCGTAAACTTTGGTCCTTCATCAATAGGATAAGGTGATTCCACAGCCGTAGTGTTCAATATGATGCGCAGGAGAATTGGCGATGTGTACATGCCTAGCGGTGCAGACACCGAATACATGGTCAACTAATGCCTGCTTCATTCTTTCACCGGTGAGGTCCATAGGGGATTGATGAAGTCCACAGGGCGACTCCTGAGGTCCTAAACTTGCTCGCAGATGTTCCCCTCAACCCCATATAAAAGAAAAAGTCAGCATTTGACCTCCCCTTTTAGTACAAGCCAATCTTTAATGTAGTTTTAAAAATTCTATACAATGATGAATCATTCAAAATCGAATGCTGCTACTATGTCGATTTAATCATAGGTCCTGTTAATCATTTTACATTCATAACATTCCAGGTTCTGCCCCGCCATCCCGCTCCGGTTCCCGTGCAGACGTGCGTGCGGCCGCTGAGTGCGTGGGCTCTGCCGTGGTGGTGGGCGGCAACGCTTGGGCACGCCACCGAGCTGTCTCCGCCCCCTCTACGCCCCTGCCAAGTCCCCCCATGACCCCGCACCACTGGCCCAGGAGGTACCCACTCCCTCACAGCCAATTTGGCTTGTAGTCTGAAAAGATAGCCGCTGAGAGCTCCGTCGTAACCCGTTAAGATCCACAAACTTGTCTATGCAGAGGAACTTTCCTGATTAGATAGGTCAATCTATCCGTTCTCACGTCAAGACTAAAATAATTGTTATGTGTTATTATTATCGATTATTATTATTATCGAATGAGCAGGCAGCATTTTACAGATGCTCTCATGTTTAAGTTTAATCGTAATTGAGTGGATTTAAATTACAAAATAAGTTATTCTTTTCTTCTTACCAAATAAGAATCCGATCGAGCTTAAAATTGGATATGTTTTAAGATTTTCACGGCCAAAAGTATTTTGGTTATTTGTTTTTGGGGTGTTGTGCCGTTTAGCGCTACCTCCTTCTTTAGCCAATGTTTCGTACAGCGTTACAGTGTCCAACAACACATCATCAGGGAGATGTGTTGTTGGACACTGTAACGCTGTCCGAAACGCTGGATAAAGAAGGAGGTAGCGCAACACGGCATAACACCCCAAAAACAAATAAGAAAAAAAAGAGCTTAAAATTTTATTTGTATTATCGATGACATGTTGGGAAAGTTTGTTCCATTTTTCCACTAGCCTATATGCAAGGAAGTGCTTCCTAGGATCGGATGCAAAAGGTGTTTAATGTTTTTCTTTTGGGTTTTTTAATTTACATTTGTGTTGGTGATGAAGATTTCTTCAACACCAGGGCAACTGTTAATGTCCAGATAAAATTTAAAAAGTCGCAATCAAGTTACCCCTTTCACTCAGTTCACTAAGTTCTCACTCAGACTTCTGTTTATTCTTTACACTAGAAAAGAGTAAAAATAGATACAAAAGCATAGTTGGTAGAAATAATGAAAGGATGGAAGGAGAGAGGCTGCTCTGGTTAGCTCTCAATCCAAAAGATAGTGAGAACTTGAGACGCAATCCGCTGACGTAAGAAGGCCCATTTCGTAAATGACCCCACTGAGAGACAGCCTTAGTTAGTTCTCACTGTCTCTTTAACTCTGGCACTCCATCAACAAGATAAGGGCTCCCATAACTGATTTGCCCACATGATGCACAGGTGGGGCATTAAAGAGTTGGCTATGTGTGAATGTGGTGCATGTGGTCAACGAATGACCTCTCCTCCCCAACACACGAAAGAAGACGTAGATAAAGAAGAACAAAACAAATATGCAGAAAACTAATGAATGAACGAAGTGGCCAAAATACGAACTAACAAACAACCAATTAATTTTTTGTACTGGTAACCCCTAGTGTCTACATTGGCAACGTTCCAAACAGTAGAGACATGTTTTCGATCTGTACTGATGTCGTTCATAATGATAGGTTACAATGGAGCTATCAGCGTTATACATGTAACTTGATGTGGTAATGATTGATCTAGCTGTTTTGTAGATAATGCTTTGAATGAAACAAAGGCTTTTTGGATCGATATGACGTTGTGACTCTGAAGATGGACTGAAGTTTTTCAGTGAAAATATAGACTCACTGGTTACAAAGAGCCCCATTTCCAAAAAAATGCTTGTAAAGTCAATGATGTTTATAATATGTGTAAGTATGTTTGGCTGATTTTTCAAATTCTTTGAGTGTGTAATTATGTATAATGAAAACACGCGTTTTATTATGAGGTTTGTGAATTTTTCTTAAGTCTTTTTACCTACACGAGGGATAGCATATTTAAAAAAAAACTTAAGCGATGGAGATTTCTGGTTTTGGATTCAGCCGCGCTCATTCCAAATCATCCCTCCGATTATTAAAATGGAAACTTATAAATTGTTTACTGTGGTTTAGAGCCAATTAATCTACATACAGTAGAATCCGGATACCCACAAAACGGCCGGATAATTTAAGCTTGTTTTTACATGAGACACGCCGAACTCCTTCACGAGGGTTTCATTTGTTTCACAGAATCGAGCTTTTAACCTAGTCACAATAGATGATAAACACTGACTGTGATTTACACATGCTAATAAAGATAGGTGTTAGCGAGCTGGGAGTGGGAGGCGCAGGGCGGCGAAGTATTGGTGCATAGGATTTGTAAACAAAACACTGCACGTCGTTCTAACCGGACGAATTATCATTGAAATAGGTCAAAATAGGTCGCTTTAAGCAGTTGTTGCTTAAAACGGAGTCGTACTAAACGGATATGTTTTCCTGGTACCTAACTATGAAACCTAACTTGAGTTTACATTTTCGTCGCTAAAAACTGTAAACTGTTATAAGCGAAGTCGTTATATCCGAATTCTACTGTATATTTAAATAATTCATAAAATTCATCTACCTACAAACCCCACGCTACCCAAATTTGGGTAGTGAGAGTGGTTTTGGGGATTCCACTGACATTAATAAAATCTCTAATTACAAGGAAAAGGTCAATCGTCGTTAAAAAATGCATGTGTGCGTTGTTATTAGATATTTTTATCTTATTGTTTTTTTTAGCGAATTTTAGCTTATTTTGATGCTTTTGTCTTCTGGATTTCTGTGTATTTGAATGTGTGGCTTATCTTTGTTTTCGATGGCAGTACATCAATAGGTTGGTCAGTTATTATAAATCTAACAAAGTTAACAGCATCCCTTTATTAATAATAAATCATTACCCTTGTCGTTCAATCATAACAAAAATGATTAGCTAGAACATTCTTTCGTTTGTACTGGCTACTCTTGAATTAGCATTATTTAAACATGCTTATCCACTCGAGCATTCCTGATAATAATTGAAATACTCGTCCAGGGATCTCTGAACTTCTGATTTGGAAATTTCCAGCCCTCATTAAAAAAATCATACCTCCTAATTTTAATTAATTTGGAGACATAAACTGCTCATAGTGTTAGGGATCCATTGAATGCACCTATATTTAAGCGTTCATCCCATATTTTTAGGATTCACAAAAAAATTATAAAAAATTGTTAAATTTATAAATGCGTGAATACTGTATAGTATTTACTAATTGGCGTACGTAGTACCCATTTTGGAGAATATTAAATATTATGACTTCTATGCGTTGTCAATAGCCTAGCTGAAAATAACTGATACAAATTCAAATTACATTTTTTAAATTTGTAACATATGATCAATGATTTATGAGAAAAATTATTTCAATAATACCAATAACAAATAATTCAGAAGAGATGCCTGACATCTCTTGTTAAAAAGTGAAAATACTAAGCTAACGTTGTGATTTTAATCAATGCATACAATGCGGGAACTTTTAAAATAATTCCAATAAATGTTTTAAAATATCTCTTTAAAATGGCCACATTTTGACCAGCGAACGCTCGAGGTGTTTGCAAATTGGCCAAAATGTGGCCAAAAATGCTCCAGTGGATATGGAAAAATAGTGAGTTTTCACTATTTAGATTGCATTTAGTTTGGGAAGAATCTTGCAATCATATATAAAGATAATAATTTGCATTAAGTTAACCTGTTGAATGTTGGATGGTATTTCGAAAAGCCACCTGCAAATTTCGTAGAAAATTATTTTGAAATAATTCAGAGTAGCTACAATAATCAAATAGTGCCTAGGTCCTAGATTGATATTGGCGCAAGCGATTCTGATCTTGTCCTTCATTCATTTTCTTTACACAAAAGGGTAAAAATCCAATTTAAAAAAAAAAGCAAAGTTTTTCTTTTGGGCCCGCGACAGATGGGAGGTTAAGAATGATACAGTTAAATATTACTGAAGCGGATAGGGTCGGATTAGTTCAATGGTAGAGCAGAGTCCTGGCAAGGCTAAAGTTCTGGGTTCAATTCCTAGATGTGACCGTATTTTTTTCTGATCTTTCTGTTTCAAATTTTCCAATATTATCTTCAATTATTCCAAAAATAAATAGTTGTTTTCATTGCCAATTTTAGGCAAAAAAAGGTGTGAATTGAAAGTAGATGAAAGCTAACACAAATTTTATCTAAGACACGTTTTTGTAAACATTTATCCATTTTTGGCCTGCTCCACACATTTATCAGAAAGATATCGTTTGAGATATTTTAAAGTTTGAGGGTATACCTAGCTTCGCTTTAATCATGCTGGCTGTATATATATATATTTATAACCGATCTAGCTTCGCCGCTGATACTATTGAATGCCAGATGCCATTGTTAGCCATAAGCGTTAAATTAATTTATTTGTGCTGTTGGTTTGTTGAGCATTTATTCACCGGCTATGTTTGTTTCTCATTCTAGTGAAGCATGGATCATCCCCTCCGTTAAGTGGATGGATACTCCCCTGTGAAGTTGTTGTACTTGTTCATACTGTAAGCCTTTTCAATCATCCATCATACCTCATCAATATTTTATCCCCGTCATTTCACAGATCATTAAATGGTAAAATTCTCCTACTCCCTTTCGCAAATTCTTGAAAAAACACTTCGTTTCAACTCAATTTCTTTGAAAAATAACTATTTTTTTGCATTAACTCCATTCAGGAAGCCCTGAGGAAAATAATTTCACTCAGGACCTGTCATCTTTGGGGTTGGTCTGTAGAGGGTCATTTTGAGGAGAGGAAGGTGAACATGTGTCTTAAGGGAGGAAAGACAGATGCCTGCAAATCATTCTACAGCTGAGCTGTTGAACTCTTGAATTAGTCGTAGAAACAACTCATTCTCACATGACAAATGTCAACCGTGTGCAAATGTTGGGTACTTGTTTGGCATTTTTCTCTACTATGCACCAGTGGCGAAGGGATCAATGAAGCTAGTTCGTAAAGCATCTTCCGTTGAAATACCAGTAGGACAAGGACAGCATTCCCACCTGACGCCTGTGCTCTAATCGTCTGTTGAGAGGGGAATCTATCAAACAGATCGCACATTTCCGCGCAGTGTCTTTTTCAAGTATTTGGGGCTCCAGACCAGAAGTGGCTGCCAAAATCAACAGTGGGGCGCACCTGGGGATTGTAAGGGGTCAGTAGTTGTGTATTTTCTGCAGTATTTGCGGACCCTGTACAGCATGCCCAACTTCTGAGAGGCTAACTTCACTCTGGCTTCGATGGAGCCCCCAAGCCTGAGCTGGTCACTTACATTTACACTTACTACTGTCACTTGTCACTTACAGTTACACCAAGTATATAAATGGAAGGCACGTTGGGAAGATTGCTTCCATCGAAGAAGAGTAAATTGTCATTTCAATGCCTTTTAGATGTAATCAGACAAGATTACATCGAGGAGATGGGGAGACATGCATTATTAATTTTTGGTAAATTTCTCGGCGGAATTTGTCGTTAGAATTGACGCTATGTCAAATCTTGTTAATACCTATAATGTACCATTTGCTAGAAATGGTAATCCTGATACAACAATTGGCTTGAACAATATCACATTAGTGCAATAATTTTAACTAAATTGGAATTTGAATGCATTTTTTGCATATCTCCTGACATAAATAGTTGTTTTTTGTAGTAATTAAGCTGAAACGAAGTGTTATTTCAGTAATTTGTGCGTATTAAAATTGAACGGGAATATGAGAATTTTACCCCAAATTATCAAGCGCGAGTAAGGGAAAATACAAGCAAAATCACCAAGCTGTGTAAAAAAATGAAAATATTTGCCTGAGAATGCAAATTGAGACAGATTATAAGGTTATCTATGTGATTTATTCACAATTCATTAATTTGGCTCACCTTTGCATCATTACGATTGGATAAATCTCTGGGAAACCTAAATGATAAAATCATGCGTTTATGTACTTAATTTATGAAAATTATTGTATGGATCCCTTAAAATTAATATTGTTTTGATGTTCATAATTTTTTGAAAATACACACTCGTTTAACTAGAAAGCAGGTAAATAATAAATATTTTACATAAACAGCTGTTTGTTGTTTTAATTTGACTTGAGTACATTTGGATTTATAGAATTTGTTTATATATTATTGAATGTAAATTAATAAATGCATGTTTCGTAAATTGGTAATGTATTTTCTTATAATGCTTTGCAAACTATACATAATGCAGTGCCAGTGCTTGCTTCATCAGAGAGGGTACCTGTTATAATATTATTATGTAATTCATTAAATATCACAAACATCACCTAATCTAAGAACTCACTTTCTTTGTAACTGCTCTCTCTGTTGAGGCTAACAATGATCTTTTTACAAGTTTTATGGTCTTCTGCAGCAAGAAAGCAAGATATGACATCCATCCACAGTAAAATTTAACCACTCACATTTTATGTCGACGTTTACAACATTTTTTGTCACATCAGAACGGGTTGTTACGACTCGTTCTCATATTCAACAACTCGGCTGTGGAATGCCGGCCTCTTTATTTCCTCCCTCATTCGATATGGGTCTCTTCAAGAACCAGGATGTCTTCGTTTATCTGAAATGATTTTCCACACAGCATTCCCAAATACGAGTAAGCCTGATGAATCATAATTAAAGATCTCGAAAGAATCATAAATAGAAGAACATTTTTTTCTGAATCTGTATAAATTATCAATGAAAATGTCTACTTCAGCACACTCTATCTCATTATAAAAACATTTTGGTCAGAGGGTTAAAATAGGCGATATTGTTTTTAGGATTAAAAGATTTTCGTTAATTTGACCGACACTTTCAGAATTGATTTTTTATCTACAAGAAAAAGAAGAAAAAATTAATACATAGTCTGGTGGCCATCATAACAATCCTTTATTAATTTCCTTGTGTGACATTTCAGGACCAGTGTTCAGAGGCGGACATAGCCTGTGTCCCGGGGAGCAGTGTTCCCCGGTGACCTCTACCCCCACCTGCCTCTCTTCTACCGTTGGCACTTTCAGCCCAGGACCATTGTGCGTCAATAGTCTACTCCGGGGTGCATCGACAGTCTACTCTCTTGGTGCATCAGCGGTCTACTGACTACACTTCTTATGGCGATTGTCTCGGTTGTGTGTCCCAGGAGTATTGTGTATCAATAGTCTGCTGCGGGGTGCATCGATAGTCTACTCTCTCGGTGCATCAGCATTCTACTGACTACACTTCTTATGGTGGTTGTCTCAGTTGTGACTTGTGTCCCAGGAGTGTTGTATCAATAGTCTACTCTGGGGTGTATCAACAGTCTACTCCGGGGAGCATCGATAGTCTACTCTGTCGGTGCATCAGCGGTCTACTGGCTACACTTCTTTTGGTGGACATCTCAGTCGTGATTTGTGTCACAGGAGTGTTGTGTATCAATAGTCTACTCCGGGGTGCATCGACAGTCTACGCTCTCGGTGCATCAGCGGTCTACTGACTGTGGTTATGTTGGCAATTGTTTAAGGTGTATTAAGCCAGGATCACATTACATCATTGGTCTACTCTTTTGGTTCATTAGCAGTCTACTGCCTATGGTTCTAGATGATTAAGTTACGAGATATTTCAAACCATAACCGCTATACACTATCTGTCTACTCCGTGGGATGATGATCTGCTCTGTGGTGCATCATCAGTTTACTGACTACTTTTCTTAGTGTGGGGTGTCTTGAGCCAAGGCAACATTACACTATTTATCTATTCTGGTGTATAGAAAGTTTACGGTATGTCAGTTGTGAGACTTCATGCCAGAACTACATTACATCAGTCTCAATGTAACGCACAGGCACTGAAATCCTGACCTGCAGTGCCAAGAAGATAAACATTTTTCAGCCAAAGACCAAAACGTAGTGGAATTTATTTAAAATAAATAGTTTGATCTGGCTTACGATGGCGATATGAAGACAATTGTCGAAATTTTTTTCACTACATACTTGCATGATAAGCATGCGAACAAGTGAGCAATGTTACAAGTATGCACGTGCAGTGCAGGCAGCACTAGATTATACTAAAAAAACTGTTTCTTGTGTGAAATGTGGCTTTTTAAATTGTGCTTGAGGTGCTTTTACATCAACCAACTACTTTTTCTGCATTTATAGCCAAGTAATTGAGTTATACTGATGAATTGGTTGTAATTGACTTGAATTGGAAGCTGGTACAAGCGATGATATACCTGAATTGGTGTAAAAATTATTAACATTGTCAATGTGACTTTGATGTGAATGGATTCAGGAAGAGGTACACTCTTGACCTAAAACAAAATGTAGGTACGAAATGTGCCTTACGATTACCTGCATTTATTTACCCTTCAAAGAGATAAAACGGCCTGTTGAAATTGATATAGAAACAAAGTTGATAAGTACAATGAAACTCTCTTAAAAGGTTTTTTCAAGGGACCGAAAACCTCTATCCTTGGCTGCAAATCTGGTGCTTGCGGTTCAAATCCCGACGTGCGCAAACAAATATTTTATTATTTTGTGTTTTTTCACAATTTAATAATATAATAAAAATTGTATTTCTTAAATTTGCACCATGTTCCGGAGTGGTATATACTTTCAGTATTGCCCTGGTGTAAGACCGCCACTCAGAATTGAAATGTAGCTCAAAATAGCTTTAGCCATGTTTGGTGACCGGATCTGAATAGCCAGTTACTTTCCCACCTTCCTCTGCTGCATCTCCTTCCGCCCCCCTCTACCTTCAGCCTCACAACGTACCCCAACAGGGGGTGCTATAGTCTCACTGGCTCCAGGTGGTTTAGAGCAGTTAGGAATCTTGTCCGGTATTCACATAAAATGTATGTGTTTATGCATATATATTTTTAATGTGAATTCAAACAAAAAATACAAGTAGAGTTATACAACCACCAATTGAAAATTAATCGTAAGGTTTTCAGCCATAGATTCTAAAGTCTTATAATTTTTTCAACAGTTAAGCAATTAATCTATTGCATATAACAATGTAATTTATGTAATAATATATGGAAGAATGACTCCATAAATTCGCGTTAAAAGAACGTAAACTCTTTATCCAGGAAACAGCTTTGTAAAAAAACATTTTATGCGTGAAGAGAACCTTTTTTTAATGTAATTTTGAGAAACCGATAAACAAATCTGGCGCTTTTTACTACGCTCTTGTTTGATTTCAGGTGGAGGTTTTCTGTGGTATTCACTTTTGTAAATCAATCGCTTGTTTTGTGTTTATCTGGTCGTAATTTATTATTCTTTTATTTACTTAATCCGTATTTTTATAGGATTTATATTGTGATCTGCTTGTTGGAACACATTTTTTACGTAAGACATAGAAGCTACCTTCTTTTGTTTTCTTCTATAGAACTAATTCGAATAACGGAACAGAAAGAAAATAGTAAAATTAGGTAGGTACTTGCCTAGAAGTAATTGCGCATAGAACAAGAACCTACTTAATAAACATCAATTTTAACCAAAATCTTTTGTGGAGAGCCTTATTTGGGGGTTTTACTGTACTTATACATATATGTGAATAATCAAATGTATCATTGGATTACTTAATCGGTGAACCCAAATACATTTGGTAGCATAGTATTCTTCTATATCAATTTCTGACAAACTGTTCAGGTTCATGGGTAGGTAATAGGTAATACATATTTGGATTGTTTGAGTGTTTATTATTTGGGATAACCCTCGAAATGTGTTAAATAATTTTTTTTGACATAGTAAGTGACAGCGGCTAGCTGATAGAACATAGAAAGATTTAGATTGAGAGGAAAACGAAATTTGGAAAGAAAAAATATAAATTATATTCCCAATAGGCGAGAGAAACTATCACAATATATATATATTTAAATATATTACGGAAATATAATTTTTATGCTGATTCTTTTATGGGACAATCAATTTTATAGACATTCAACTAAAAATGTTATTTTGTTATGTAGTGAAAAAAGATAGAAATTTATTTTTATCATAATAATATATTAAGCATTTAAATAATGTTGTAATAACAAGAATATTATTATTATATCGATTCGTTACGCAGAATATGTAATAACACAAATCAGACATTTATGATATATATAGAGACGAAAATAATTTAAAATTTGTTAAACAGATTCTATACATAACTCACATATAAAATCTAAGGCTTTTAATATAAGCTTAGGTGTGCTATTAATTGGATTAAAAGCTGCATTAATTGGATTTAAACCCCGAATTAAGGGTTTGCAGGCAAGCATTCAGCCACTAAGCACATGATGCATTTATTAATGTACGCAAGAACTAATTCTTAAGGAAATTTCACTTCTTTCTTAGAGAATCAATCACCTTTATAAAATTTTTATGAATAAATTATTACACGCACTTTTACTTCTGAGCGGCATGTAAAATTATGAAAATTGTACTATAAAATATATATTTTTAATGGTTGTGTTACAAAACTTATCATAAGGTACTGATTTTATATATATTTAAGACAAATTTATACTCTCCATTTTATTTAACCAGCAGAAATTCTAATGTTATTTTGTGGTTTTAAAATAGTTTTTTTTTTCTTAAATATTACCCAAAGTAAAAAAAGATATCAAATAAATATTTTTTAATAATTTCTTCTATTGCAAAACACTAATTTTATAAATATATTTTTTATTATTGTGAATTATGATTAAAGTCTTTGTATTTCTTCTTTCCACTTGTTTATTTTTGATGATTAAAAATAAATTTACATAAAGTTAATATCTAATAAGCACTGATGAAATACATTAGACTATTTCACAACAAATATTTTCATTTATGTCTCATCACTTCTGCAAATTTTGCCCTTACTTAACTCATATGTCATAGTCAAAGAAAGAATTATAGAAAAAAGCGTAATATTCCGTACACAGGGTGTTCAGGGACATAGTGGACTTACTGTAACCAGTGATTCCTGACATTATTTGAAGTAAAAAATGTAAATGAAATCATTGACAACATGATATTTAGATAAAAGAATTGGTCCCAGTACGGTTCCCTGTGGGATGCCAAAACTTGTGGTCTGCGAATCGCTCAGAAAGCCATTTAATTTTTTTTTTCAACTTAAAACATAAAAAAACCAGAAGGTATTGGAAAGTTAGGGTCTGGGTGAGCGGCAGGGCTGATTTTTTTGTTGTTGTTTGGTTTTGAAGAAAAAATAATTGAAAAAAAAACACCAAAAAAGTCATCGGACACCAAAATTTCACATACATTTTTTATTGTTTGAAATCACCAATGACTAAATAAAGAGAGGCTTGGCATACTAGTAAAACATTCTGTCCAAACGATTATACAAAGTAGCATCCGATAATTATTATTTATCATATTATTAATTATTACTGAATAATAATTTTGTATAGCTATTTGGATAGAATGTTTGGTATCTATTTGGATCGGTATACCAAGTCCTTCTCTTAGGTATTTATTTAGTCATTGGGAATCACTGGTTAAAGTGAGTCAAGTACGTCCCTTAACACCCTATACAAAAGCAGAGTTGAAATAGGTACGACAAAGAATGTGAAAAATATAAAAATAAATATTCCTAACGTGAACTAATATGCATACATATTTAGAAATGTATTTATACAGCTGCAAAGGAATGGTCCCATGCGGCCCCCTAAATGGTGCCAAATTAATTAATTATAATAAAACATTGTAATCTTATTCTACAGCATTAGAATTTCCTCACTATTGATAATGTAATCACTTCTATTTCGCTCAAATTATTCAGTAGTAGTACCTAGTCATATCAATATGTTAGTGACGCTTAGATCATGTATACTTTATAATGTGCTGTGCTAAGAGCGTGCATGGATATGGAATCAGTTACATTAACGTTTCAGGATGGTAACGGGTAGCGATCTGTTGCAGAGGCATGTTGTAATAATTGAAGGTAGACTATCGTCTCTGGACTTCTTTTTCAGGAAAGACGATTAATGTTGATAGGAATTAATAGGGTAGGTACCTCGACATAGGTCTTCATGGTGATTCATGTTTATGTTGATTTGTACTTATGCCGATTCGTTCTTACTTTGATTTGTGGTTATATCAATTCGTACTCATGTCGATTTGTACTTAAGTTGTTTCATACTTTGCATTTATGTTGATTCAAATTTATAGTACATGCCGAACTTTAAGACCGGACGACATTGATCAAAAATGGTCGCAATAGGCGAGTTTAAGGTTAAAAAAGTGGCATGCACCCCCCCCACGCCTTTCTCTGTCGCACGTATGTTTTTACGCATCTTTCTCTTTCGCTTACATTGTAGTCAGTAAGTGCGCGAGAATGAATCGTACCATGTTCAGGCCGGTCTTAAAGTTTGACGTTTACTATACCTCGATAATTCAACTAAAGACGTTGATTGTATTGAAAACTTGTATTCTGTAAAAGGGATTTATCGGTATTTTAAAATTAGATGTCAAAAAATTGTCACAAATTGGTTTTACCGGACCGATGAAAGTTATTTTGGATGTGAGTAATGGCTTTTCCATCTCAAGTAATTTTTATTCTAATAATATCTTCTTTTAAGGATTACGTGAGACCAGTTTAGAATTTATTGTAACTGTTACACTTATTAATTTCTACAAACATACATTATTCTAACCTCCAACAATCTACCTGTCAAAACCAATTCCATTGCTCTTGTTCTGTACAGTGTACACTTTAAAAATGGAACACCTATCCCAAATCCGTTGCCACAAAATATTATAATTCTGGAACAGTAGTAGGTACCTACCCTAAATTCTCTGCAATACATTCTGTGGTCTCAAGCAGTATCTACCCCAAATTTAATATAAGTACATAACAAGTTTTTTGACTCGCCTCTGGGCCATTTTTTTGTAAAATTTCTGTAATCAGTGCTGGTAAACATCAGTTTAAAGTTTGGCATTGGAAATCGAAATGATGTCATGTATTCATTTGCAATAAGTATTTTCAAATTTATTCTATATTTCAATGGAAAGGTTAGTGATGATAAAAGAAAAGAAGAAAAACTATTTCATAATAAGAAGATGCTTTTCTTGTAGCTTTTTTGTGCGTGAAAATGCTCAGCATTCTAGATTTTATTCCACATCCTAAGCATAATATTGTAATATTATTCTATACTACATAAATCTTCTGTCTTTTGTAAAACTAACATGCTGTAAATTTTGAATACACTGATGCGAGGAGAGTAAAATCAACTACATATGTATTTGAAAGAGTAATTTTTTAAGTCGTATTGCAAACTTGGATGAGAAATATTTGTATGTAATTAAGTAGGTGAAATTAATATGGTGGATACAATGATTGAAATGCAATAATACATTGAGAAAGGCTTTATGATAAAGGCCACGGTCGAAGAAACTATTTTAATATTGATACTTGAAGACGGTGAAGAATATTTTGAGAACTGGAGAGTCCAGAGAAGCAATTTTCCCCTAAATAATAGGGCAGTATTCAGAGTGATTTTCATACAATTTAAGTTACACAGGAAGACAAGTTTTGATAAAGCCCAATTTAAATGTGCCCGGAAACTGTAAGATCATAAAATTTTGTTGTAAATTGTGTTATATTTGCGATGTTTTAAAATTTTATTAATAAACAGAATGTTGCCATTGTGCAAAGAATAGATGTAAGATTAGTAATGTATTTAAACATTTCCCTCAAAAGATGGCGTGCATTTTGGCGGGCCCATATAAATTGGGATATTTGGGAACAGAATAAAATCAATGTGGGTTAGTAAATAAATAATTTTTACCTACAGTCCATGAATTTCACCTGTCCAATTGAGCACACAAAGAAACATAGATAATTATTTTTTAAATTATTGTTGTTTCTCTATTCCTATGGAAATATTGTAAATTATAAAACAAAATAATCCCTAGTTTTTGTACTTTTAAATGTTGTTTGGTGTTGATCAGTTTAATAATTATTATGGTTTGATGTTAATTTTAAAATTTTTCAACGAGTTGTTTAAACACAAAATGAAATTTATTTATAAACACAAGAGTTATGTAATCAATTGTTAAGCACATAAAAATAGTTTTGAATCAATTGATCACATTGTTCAAACACTTTTAATAAACTGTAATTTGTAAAAAAATCTTTACAATGACACAAAGTTTCAATGGCAAATTAATATTTATATAATAATGTGTATAGTGACATATGAGGCGGTCAATGCAGAAGTGAAATAAACCACAAAAACGTGAATGCGCAAATAATGTTTTCTACATTTATAAAATTATTTAATCTTTAAACGCCCGTGCGCCGCGTTTAATAAAGGTAGCCCATGGCCCAAATATTTTTTTTTAAATATTCGCATCGTAATCACTGGTCCCATACGGGACGGTTGGGCATTGAACGATGCAACTCCTCGGTCCTGTATGGGAGTACTGGGTGTCTAAAGGTTTCTTTAAACGCTTGTGCGCCGCGTGCAATAAAGGTAGCCCACTGCCCAAGCATTTTTTGTGAAATATTCGCACCACAAACACCGGTCCCGTACAGGCATTTAACGACGCAAATCCGCCGTCCCGTATGGGACCACTGGGCCTCTAAGGGATAAATGAGTAGAACTTATTATACATAAATAAATATAAAATAAGTTACTATACTCTGTTATTACTATAGTCTGTCGAAAAAGTCTAGATCTTTTGAAGTGAAACTAAAAAATAATCTTTTCTATGGCAACACCAGAACAAATTATTCATTTAAATGTGAGGTTATGTTTGAATTTTGCATATTACTTCCATATTATACCAAGTACTTTCACTGAACGGATTTTACTTAGAAGTGCCGTCATCAATACCGATTTTAAGAAAATAGTGGTCGCCAATAATTAATACAAGATCTTTCGTCTCGACAGGCCATTGAAATTGTTAATCTGTTCAACAAAGAATTTCAGCATATGAAAATAATGTTCGATCAATTTCACCAGAAGCTTACTTCAGACAAACAGACACTCCCACAACATTCTTCTATTGGTTCATCTCTGCAGTGACAAAAAATGGCACATATTGAAGCTTTGTTGTCATTGTATTTTGAAATCTAATTACATTTTTTGTAATGATTATAATTTTTTACGCCAAGAAAAACCTGAAAGATAGATTAAAAAAATATATATTATATAATAATATGTCAAGAATGTTTTACTAAAAATTGCAATGGAAAATGTCAAAATATGTATTTTTTGTTTTCCAATACAATTATTAGGGCAACGCTAAAAAGCTAATAACTGTGGCTTACATAAAAAAATGTTATAAAATAATTATATTTACAAAGAGCACTTCTTGTGCTTAAAGTTTTAGCAAAAACATATTTTTTATTGATGTAGCAATTAAAGAGTTAAAATTATGTTTTGTAAAAAAAAATTGCATGAATAAATAAAAATATTTTAAGAGTTCCCTTACCTTTTATGTAGTGTGGACACAGATTTATTAACAATTGTTTATTAGAATTAGTTTTTTGATAAAACTACATCTAAGACATAATGTTTTATTTTTTTCACCAAATCACAATGACACTAACTTTTCGTATTCGTTTTTAATCACAAAAATAATAACCTTGTTGAAAATATTCAAAATTGGACATTGGTATAAAGTATACAAGATAGACTCAACAAGTTAAAACAATAAAACGTTTGGAAAAGTCTTATAAGCATATTATTGTATTCGAGACTATAGGTTTTATAGCAAATTTTGATGCGAACACAGTACCTACTCAATGACGTTATATACGTTATATATACGTTATATTTTTAAGATACCTCAATTTCCGCTCTTTTCGATCTCATGTTAGTAATGAAGACTCTGCAAAGTTCTTCAAAATACAAACGCTAACTTGTCGAAGAAACATAGCAGATTCGGTAATGTTATTTAAAATTACACATAACTTAATCGATTGTCCTGATCTTCTTCAACGCCTATCATTCCATGTTCCAAATCGCAACAGCAGGCAGTCACTTACCTTTAATCTCCCTATTTGCAAGACCAACTCCAAACAGAACTCATTTATCTACAGATCCACACACTCATTTAACTCAAATTATTACCACATTGACATTAACTCAACTTTACGTGACATAAAACGAAAACTCAGCAAGCACCATGACTCAAACTAGAAAGTTCAATCCCTATATATATTCCCGTCCTTTGCCTCTTAATCCTATTCCTATGTTCCTCCTCCCTCCCCCCCCCTTTTTATATTTTGTAACTAAAAAATAAAACTTACATATCACACTTTATTATTATAACTATCATCAGTGGAAAGTTCATAATTGGCATAAATAACATCCTATTATTTTATTATATTATAATTTCTGATTTGCTGTCAACTTTCTCCAAAATAAATAAAAATAAAAAATAAAAAAATACTGTAGACGCGTGGTAGAAATCTCAAAGTGGGAAGCCAACAGCAAGACAATTGCACTGTACTCGATTTCTAGTACTTTAGTACTAAACTGCCACGCGTCGAGTAAGGTCAGTAAGTAAATTGCATTAAAAAGCGCCAAAATTCCCTCCTGTGTGAAGAGAAAATGTTTCCATTACACAGTAAACAGTAGTAAAAGCGAAGGAATAACATTTCATTTGTAAATACATGAAAATTACTTATTATTATCGATTATATAAATAATACAATTGCTTTCCGCCCAAAGATTTTATGCGTCATTAGAGAACTGAAGGCCTACTAAAGTACAGGTCTGGATGCACAACAGCCAAATTACAAAGTCGATGCCGTCGCTAAGTAAAATTTACTTTTTATAATAATAATCTAATGATTCTTTATTTACTTGCCTGCGGTAAAACAACAAACAAATCAGCAGAAACAACAAATACAATAACAATCAACGCTATTTGTAAACTATCGTTTATTATAGCTTGAAAATTTGACACCTCAAAATTCGACTGGTGTCCAGGCCTCCTACTTAGTCGGCCTTGAGACAGTATTCGACGGAACTTTTGAATTTTGAATACGAAAATGCCGCCCGCGTTCTATCTTTGGTTTCGTCCACATGCACATATTCTTTAAGCGTATATCTTTATCATACATGAATAACTTTTGAATTAAGAAATTATTGAAAATCGCTGAAAACAAAAGAGTCTTGATTAATTGCCACATTATATCTTGAGTTTGTGAGACTATGGCAAGTCTATTTATATAACGTCATTGGTACCTACTTACATAAATGCATTGCTTGCATACAACTGCTTGTCGGAGGTGTGTAATCCTTAATATGCATTGTTTGCATCAATTCTAATTGAATTAAACAGCTACTTCTGCTAGTGGAGTCGGTAAATTTTGTGACCTCTCACGCCGTTTTTCTGCAGGGGTAGACAGAGAGGATGGACCGCCAAACAACTTGTTCTTGGCACACACTCCCTGCTTCATTCACGTTGATACATTGTCTCGTACATAATTCTGACTCTAGACATGGCCCGACTAAAGTTGTTAGATTTAAAAAGATAACTGCTATTGCCCTCAATGGTATAAAATTTAAGCTATTAGGTTTGGAACTCGACTAATCTTTGCAATTTCTGTTTTTCCTTGTTTGTATGATAAAGTAGATCGTTACCTCAAGCTCAACTAAAAATGCAGTTTTGTTGGTGTGATATTGTATTTATTTTGATCTTTTTTATAAATACAAAGGGTTTATTTAAAATTTTCTTCTTCCACTTTATTTGTGGAGCAGTAAGGTTCCTTCTGCACGATCGGAGGGGACCATGCCCATTCTTTTTGGGTAGAAATTGAAAAGAGAAAGTCATAAAATAATTTTTTCTTGTATAGGTAAATAAATGCAGAATTTTTTTTAACTGGAGTATTTTATTGAAGTGACCTGAAATTTTAACATATGGTCCTTTGAGCCAGATCTGAAATCTTACCAAAAGTATTGGATTCATTTAATCATGCCGTGTTTCCCTCGGGGCGTTCTCAAATTTTTCTACCATTCGCATTGCATTTTGTTTAGCAAGATTTAATGACAACGCGATTTTCTTGTGTATTTTATACCAAATCAAATTTTTTGTAACATCACATTTTAATCGGCAAAAGATTGCAAGCATAAATACGGAATTTTTGTAACTGCTAGTAATCTCGTTGCCTCAGTTCTTATTTAACCAACAGACCATTTTAGTTTTTGTTCAATATCCACTTTAAAATTAAAAATAAAGTATAAAAAATTACAGTTAATCACTCAACTAAGAACTATTTAAACTAATGAGACCCTTACCTTTACGGAATAGCGTTTTCTTAAACACCTATCATAATGTTTCATTTAATTAAAATAATTAAAGAAAACCTACTTCCGTAAAATTTTCTAATGGTCTGTTGGACAAATACGAACTAAGGCGACGATCTGTTATAATGAATTACACTAGCAGGCAAAAACCAGAGCTCTACATCAATTTTTTTTGGTGTTTACATTCTTTGCTGATTGGATTTTGAATATTTTCAGAGAAATGACATCATCAACGGACAATATTTTAATATGTTTTAAGAATTAATCTCATCTGCTCCCACATTGCAAGTGTTAGATGTGCTCTGATGAAAATGCAAAGCAATTGCTACAAGTGATACAGCTGCATTTCGAAGCAAGCGCTTTTTAGATTGTGATATTAAATATAGATTTTCAATTATATATTATGTTGTTAATTAGTTATAGGGTTCATAGACACATTATGTTTGGCACCAAATACATTTTACTGAGTTTATACGCTGTTTTATTTTATTCATTTCCAGAGTGGTAGACCGCCAATCAGAACCGAAAAGTTGCTTGAAATGGCTTTAGCTGTATTTGGTGATCAGATCTGAATAGTCAGGTACTTTCCTTTCCCTTTCCCTTTCCCTTCTCCACTCTCTTCAGTCTCACAACCCATTTGGGGATGCCATAGTACCTTTCCGAACACTTGCGACTCTTACAGCCATTGTTCCCAATCCTACCGATCAACTTAGAGCCGAAATTTTGGCCCGTCACTCAAAAGCACAAATACGCTCTTGTTGCGGCCATTATTCACGTAAGAATAATTAAAAAAAACGAGTGTGCTTTAGACCACACGACTGAAGTAAAACTTCACTAACTTATATCTCCCTCTCAACTTCCGTTTGCCTCGCCCGATCACACTTTTCATAATGCTCTCGTCACGCATTCACTAGCTTACTCCCCAAGTCAAGCGTGCGTAAAGAAGTTTTACTTCAAAAATCTTGTTAAAACTTTTTGACTTGTCGAGTCCCTGCAAAACCTTCTTGTGTGCTGCAAATTTGTGTGAATTGTGAAAATTTATGAAGTCTGAATGATTTGTGGAAAGGTTCAACCAATCACACAGCCAGTCTGTGTGATTTGTAGAACCTGTGCCTGTGAAGTCTGTGAAATCTGTGTGAATTCTATGTGATTTGTGAAGTCTGTGTGAATCTGTGAAGTCGGTGAATTATTAGTCTGTGATTCGTGAAGTCTGTGTAATTTGTAGAATCTGTGCTCTTCTGAATTGTGAAATCTGCGTGAATTGTGAATTCTGTGTGATTTGTGAAGTTTTCTGTGAGTTTTGAAGTCTGAAATTGCGAAGGTGACAAGTTGGAGCGTACAAGATCCCTGACAGTCTGAGATAGTTAAAAGTTTTACCCTTGTTGACCAGAAACCCCTTTTATCCATTTTCCCCGCCATGTTCGTATATATGTGCGCTGACTTATTATGATTTTTTTAAGTCTTGTTTAGATGTTTCATATCATAACATAAGATAATCATTGCGTGTCATAATTATTCTTTATTCTGAAGCATCATGAAATAATGTTTTTCCTTAATATCATTTTACATAATGTAAATTATAACACTTTTTTATGTTAAACAGTTTTTTTATTAGGGTTACTCAGAGAATATTGTACAATTGGAAACGACAAAAAGGATTCGCGGAACCGAGTCGCGGAACTGTAGCCTGTGGTTGTGTGGGGCGGATTACTGCCTTTCAAGGGCTGTGTTGGACACAGGTAGCCAAGAGAAGAAGCGCGCCTTGACGAACCTAGGTATGTTCATGTCAAATACTTGGCAGCTGGAAGTAGATATCTGTCTTCTGAGGGCCGTGCGGGACACGGGTAGCCACAAGAAGGAGGGTACAAGCCAGTGCAAGCAGACAGGTAAACTGTGCCGTGATCTGTCGAGATGCCGCTTATAAGGGCTTCGTCACAGGTATGTGCGCCGCGAAAGGCGTGGTCAGCCGCCTGGTAGGGATGCGTAGATATCGTCTGCGCATCTCGCCAGCATTGCGCAACGGGAACGAGACAGCGTCATACGGGGAGAAAGAGATGGTGTATTGGGATGAATATTCCGCGCGCCACAAAATTACTTTTTCACTCAAACTCTGCACAGGTATTATGATTGACCACTGCATATTCAGCAGTCGAAATATTAAACCATTCTTCAGGAAAATAATCAGTTTGTGGAATTTTCAAATAAATGCTTTATTACAATACATATTGGATTGAAACGTTATTTATAATTCTGAGATTTTCCAAAAAAGAAAATTGAAATTTAAATACTAAATTTATGAATGTAGCAATTTAATACAGAGCAAAAAGTTTTCGGCCGTTAGAAAATTAAAATTCGCCCCAACAGCGAATTAAAAAAATAAATTATGAAAGTTATCACTATTAAATGTTTTGAGTTGCAGGGATACTTAACCTAGAAATATGATGTATTCTTTTTTGATTTTAGGGCACGGAGGGACCCAGGGAATGTCTTTTTTCTCCAAAGGTTGATCTGCTCTCCAACCGATCATAGCTGAAACCAGATACATTTTTAGATTTTCACGGCCAAAAGTATTTTCGTTATTTGTTTGTGGGGTGTTATGCCGTGTTGCTCTACCTCCTTCTTTAGTCAACGCTGTCCGAAACGTTGGCTAAAGGAGGCAACGCAACAAAGCATAACAACCCAAAAACAAATAACGAAAATAGCTGAAACCAATTTTTATTCAAATTGAATGAACTGAATTTTTTTTCAGATATTTCGAAAAAACTAAAAATTTGTAGTGCTATCTTTTTCCATGATACCTAATTTTAAATAATCTAAAATCGACAAACCCCGAACATCGTGCTTTTCAAACTGTTTTGTTTATTTATTAAATTTGATAAGACAATGGTAGATACCTACAAACCAACTGCCTGCACCTGAATATATATTATAGCATTGACAAATTGCAAATTGCACAAAAACAAACAGGAAGATAGTTTCTGAACAAGGTTTTGAAGGAATACATAATTGCAATATCATGATTTTAGTTATATTGGAGACCTGGTGATGATAACGCTGAATGCAAAAGAGGTTATATTATAACATTTTAATTCAAATACTTACTACTTAACAAATTTTCAATATCACGCACAATGCACAATTTTTCCCTCCAATAAATAATAATTGTCAAATTCAATTTCTTTGCCTCTGTGAATAATGAGGTTACCTACACTTAAAAACGGAACACATTTAAATAATGAGGAAAAATATATCAAAGTACCTACACTCATTTTTATATTTAAAAAATAATGTGAAATAAATAGGCAGGTACTACAGTACCTATGTCCAAAAAACCTTTCAGTTTAAATTTGTGTTACGAGTTTCTTTTGGCCCAATGTACATCTATGAACATTGTTTTACCAAGAGATTATTATTCAATTTTTACATTAACTATAAAAAAAATTACTTACCACTAGAAGTCCTAGGAATGGTTCGAAAAGAGCGTTTAGGTGTGGTGGTTCTGGGCGGGGAAGTATACCGAGGTGTCACCTTCTTCACCGCAGCCCAATATTCTTCTTTTGTCATGCCTTTAATATAAAGTTATTCATCTAAAACTACTCATTATGTAAATTATAGGACATATTGGAGAGGCTTGCTAGTGCATCGTTACTGCAGATATTGTGTATTATTGTAAACTACCGTAAAAAATCACAGGGTATTATAATTGAACCACCAAAACACGAGTATGTTGATTAAAAAATTCCCGAATTATGTAACCATCAAAGAAAATAAAGAAAAAATTTAAAAAAATTAAAAAAATTCAAAAGATTAATTTGTGAAGCTGGAAATATTATGCTAGCTCCTCAGTACTCGCGAAGTTGAACGAGGTTAGGCGAATACGATAGTGCAGAGAGGCACTTTGTCTTACTTCGTCCAACTTCGGCTCGCCTCGGGCGACTTCCATTTGTTGTCAGTTTTTGCGCCTGAGTTAAAGGATTCGAAGTTGCACGAAGTGCCTATCTACACGACTCGGCTAACTTCAGTTCGCTTCAATACGTCAATTTGCGAATTTAATTTTTTTAAATAATGAATTATTTGTTTATAATTTTTTAGATTATTTTTTATATTTCTTTGTTTGGTAAATATGCACATAGTTATGATATGCGAGCATGCACATTGCAACGGCAGCTGCTACTTGAGCTTCCATGACGCGCATGTCGTGACGGTACCACCGCGCGAATGTGTTTCTCGCGAAGTAGAACGAGTGTGTAGCGACGTACTTTGGACTTTTCCCGAGTACTTCGTCGAGGAACTTCGCGAGTAGTATGGAGCTAGGGTTTGATAATAAGACCATTTCTGAGGTATGAAATTTTCATTAGAGGTGCAAGTGAAAAATATCCTATACTTAAAAGTACGATACAGAATCAACCCCTAAAAGATGAGAATTAGCTGCCAAAATTCGGAAGAAGTTTGAGAATGAGATTAGAATCAATGGACCCAGAAATTTTGCAGCCGGGTTCAGAGCATCAGGAATTTCTCCAATTCCATCCTGAAAGAGTTCTTCAGAAAATTCTTCATGCAGAAGAAGACAACTCTTAAGCGAGTGGTATAGATCATTCAGATGGACATAAATCAATGGACAGAAGCCATAAAATTTTTACCGGAGGATGCTAGCTCAACTAATAAAGCCAGGATCAAACGCAATCTATTCTAAATCTATTTCAGAGAGTCTATTGTAACATTGTCAGCATTCGGTCACTCAGCAGCATTTTTTTTTTGACATTCATTGAAACTATAAGTTAGTATTTTTGATTGTGCAATAATCTTTGAATTAAATAAGTGGTTTTTACGTTCCTATCTAGTTTCTCTTATCGGCATCTGCACAGACAACAAATGTCTTGTAGATCTGTATAAACATATTGTAGTTTCATGACAGTATTTTAATATATCGCAACAGAACAATGAAGAGAAAGTTTCTCATTTTGACCTTGTTTAGCAGCTTCTTCTTCTAGGAAAGGTCGCATGTCCTTGATGAAACCCCAGTTCTTATCCCATTCCCGTGCTGCTGTCCTTTCCTTCATCACTTGAATCACCCTGTATGGAATAAATATTATAATATTAATCACCAGCAATATAATAATGGCTATGCAAATAATAAAAAAACATTTCTTTGGAGCTGGCAGGTAATTCTCTCGACTAAATTGGAAAATACAATAAGGTTGCACAGGACTGTTTGTGGTTGAGATGTTACGATCCTTGGCTACGAATCCGGAGGTCGTGGGTTCAAATCCTGACGTGTTCTTGTGCGGTATTAACATAAAAAAATAAAACAGGAGTCCCAACTGTCTGGAGCCAGTGGAAATATGACATTCTTAAACTGCTGAATGTTGTATTGGAAGCAGAAAGAGAAGGGAAGAGAAAGATTAGGCAGAACCGCATTATTCAGGTTTGGTGATCATAGATACAGACAAAATTATTTCATCAATTGAATTCGACGGTTGTATTGAGAGTATCCACCCTGTTGGGTTATATCGTGGGACAAGGTACAAGTACACTTTTTCTTAATTGATTTTAATATTGTATACAAAAAAAATCCTTAGAAATTAAAACACAACGTTTTTGTTTAAATTTCCAGGATTTAGTCTAGAGTCAAGGTTTGTTTTCTAATGTTTTTTTTTAATCAGAATTCTCCATGTGTCACCCTACCATCAGTGGCGTAGCTAGGTAACCAAGGGCCCTGGGGCAAATTAAAAAATGGGGCCCCACTGCTATGTAAACTGATTAGGTTTTATCAAATAAAAATATGAAATATACAAATACTTTAAAAATGCTAAGCTACTTAATTTTTGTGCACTGCAGGGCAGGTAATAAAAATATTAAACAGTAACAACATAAATTACGATTAATACTTGGTGTAGGTTTGGCTAATAAAACGAAATAGAGAAGATTCAAGGGTTTATTATATAAAGGTCGGGACCAACTGACTAAATAACAATTATATTTACAATTTTTTCCTAGCTTTAGTTTTCGCAAAAGTATCAATGACTTCGTTTAAATCCAGGCTTGATGCGGTTTTGTTTTCAATTGCTATTAGCGATAAATGTCGGAGTCGAGTTTGGCCCATCTTATTCCTTAAATAATTTTTTATTCTTTTTAATTTGCTAAATGACCTTTCAGCTGCTGCAGAAGTGACAGGAATTGTAAAGAATAATAACATTGCTGTAAATACTTCCGTTAGGTCGCATTCTAGCACTCCATATTTGCTCATTATTTCCTTACATACTTGGTGAACAGTCCATGCTTGAGTTAGTTGAGGTAAAACTAGATGGTAGATATTAATAAATTGAAGTGAAAACTAGGGCCTATTATATCTGAATATTTTCTTTGGAATTCGTCACACTTTTGTAACAAAGTTGCTTCATCAACATGTAATAAAAATGTTGGCGTTAGAAAATCGAATATATGACAGACTGCACTCATACCAATAAAACGTGTATCTAATTGAGATATTACTGTGTCTAGTACATTATTGAAAATCTCAATTTTAAATATTTTTTTATCGGTTTGGAAATCGGTGATCAGCAGCTAATTCATTAAAATGTTTTTTTTGACTTTTCTTTGCCTTTTTTCTTGAAAATGGGTATCAATACCATATTTTCTTGCAGTTTTTGCACTTGAATAATTCAAAATCATTTCTATAAATTTAATTTTAAAAGCAAAATAAAAGGAAAGAGAAACAAACTGATACGCTACAAGAGTCGTTGGGGAATGACGCACATATCACTATCGGTCAAATTGACAACACTGCCAACCTACAGAGAGAATTAAGGGGAATTCCCTAGGCATAACTTTTGAATTTCTCTCAACTGAGTTGTCATGATTAAAGTAGGGTTGCAACCTGTCATATTTATTTTGAAAATGGGAGAAATTTCCAAAAGTTCAGTTCGATCGAGATTTCTGGTAAGGATTCGAGGGCCTCATGAGCTTGAGAGCCCCGGGGCACTGCCCCGCGTAGCCCCTAGGTAGCTACGTGCCTGCCTACCATTGTCTCTTATAAACTTATAATAATATCAAGAAAAGAGAAAAATTTAGACTGTTGCCAAATAAAAAATTTACAAAATATTTGTAACTGAACACAACCGAAGTCCTTTCAATCAGAATAAGAATTTTCATTTTAATATTGTGTACAAAAAAAGCCATAGAAAAAAACACAATGTTTTTGTTTAAATTTCCAGGATTTTAAAACCAGAATCTCTGAGTCTAGAGCAGTGGCGTAGCTAGCGTGGGTGGTGAACATATGAAAGAAAATAACAGACCATGTTCGTGTATACAATACTTTGGTGACAATATCCTTTGTGAATTTTTCCCACGGTCGAGTGTCACCCCCCTGTCGGGTGGCACCCGGGGCGGACCGCCCCCCCCTCGCTACGTTACTGGTCTAGAGTCAAGGTTTGTTTTCTAATGTTTTTTTTTTATCAGAATTCTCCACATGTCACCCTACCGTTATCTCTTGTAAACTTATAATAATATCAAGAAAAGAGAAAAATTCAGATTGTTTGTTACCAAATAAAAAATTAACAAAATATTTGTAACTGAACACAACCAAAGTCCTTTCAATAAGTATAAGAATTTTCACCACTGTTAACTTACAATTTTCCCTGATCTTGCACGTAGTCCGGAGATTTTTTTACAGGCTGTGCCATAATTATTTTTTCTCAAATCCGTCAAGATGCCAAGAAAACGTGATGAGAAACAAATTCTAATGCGAAGTATGCTATATGTATTCAAAATGTCTTCCTAAACAAAGTGCAGTTTATTTAATCAATATTGTTTGCAAACCATGGTGATAAATATCCAATTGCAATGGAAGGAATCCAAAACAAACCATTAGGAGTATTAAAATCAATAATAACAATACATACATAATGAGTTTTCATATTATTATCATTGAACTCTAGAAAGAGGCGGCTTCAGTGGTTGGTTATGATCATAAGTGTAGTCGGTGACTACTTTAATGTATATAGTTATATAGTAGCAGGTCTGTAAAAACTTTGTGGCTGATGACCACATTAAGTGTTTTAACAGAATAGCGGGTGGCAAACCATTTTTAGGTTGGTTTATCTACCTATATTTTATTTATTAACTTTTTACCCGCGTTGATCTACTCCGTTTTTTCAATACCCATACGCGGTATGTATATGTCATATTTCAAGTACCACGAGGCACGAGGACACATTCACTTGATTATAGATGTTTTTTACGAAAAAATTTTTTACTTTCGAAATATGCCTGAATATGTCAGCATCGTGATAGTTACACGAATATCCTAGCGAGCGGGAAAAATACTGTGACATAGTAGCGCTGTTATATCGGCAGTCGAAGTTAGCGTAACAAGGGCTGATACGGGCGCGTGTGAGGCATGACTTTTGCCGTATCAACTGTTGTTACGATCACGTGGAAAAGGTTAACGTGAAAAGGGGTGTTGAAAAAAACATTCATTGATGAAGATAATATTAACAACTTCATTGAAAATGTGAATGACATAGAGGTACAGAAAATAAAAAATAACAGTCGCAACTGATGGCCTTCACGGTCGAATGGTAAGGCTCTCGACTAGCTATCCGAAGGTCACGAGTTCAAATTTCGGCATGTCTAAAATTATATGTGATTATTTTGGGATATTTCACAATGTAAACATTTAACTTAATATAAAGTATATTTGCGGAACGTTCCGGAGTGGAAGATATTCCCAGTATCGCCCTAGTGTAAGACCACTATTCAGAATGAACTTATTAATGACTTTAGCCTTGTTTGGTGACTAGACCTGAATGGCCAGGTACTCCCCCACTCTCCTCTTCCCCATCTCCTTCCCCTCCCCACTTAGTTTCAGCCTCACAATGTACCGCAATTAGGGATGCTATAGTTTCACTGACTCCTGGCGGTTGGGAGCAGTTAGGACTCTTGTGCGATATTCACGTTAAAAAAAACTGGGACTCGAATCCAGAAACTTTAGTCGTACCCGAAGTGGTGTGTCTTCCAATTGAGCTATTGCCACCTAGTTACATCTTGGGATTTTATCAATCTCGTACTGCCATTTTAGAATTAGGGGAGCAGGGTGTAATGGGAGCCAGCGGGTAATGGGAGCGGGGCGAGAGACTAGAGATAAAACTATAGCTCGTATTCACACGGTCGCCACTCGAGCGCCTTTGTCACACTGCGGCCATGTTCCTCTGCCGCGCTAGGTTCGCCAGTGCCCCGCATTGCCATCCATAAATTACGTCACACGAATTTCATGATTTTTTTATTTTTTTATTGTATATTTTATTTAGATATAAAATTTGACATCTTATATCTAATGTTATCTTTTCTATGACTACTACAATATTATTTAATACCTACTGACTAACATTTGGACTTTACAACATTAAGACATAATCCACGAAAAACTGCAAGACTTTTAGCCTCCTTAACATTTACAGGGAGTTCATTGAACATTTTAAAACCTTTATAATAAATTTTGACCCCCCCCCCCACCCCACCCCCATCCCTGTCACACATTGTCACATTTGTGAGACCCCCTCCTCCCTAGTGTGACGTCACATATTTTGCAATTTTACATCTAAAAAAAGTTTTGCATTTTAAAAATTAAGATTTTTACATATGAAGTCACAGAGTTGATAACCCCCCATACCCCTTGTCACACAATGTCACACTTCTCTACTCCCCCCTCCCCTTAAGGTGTGACGTAATTTATGGATGGCCCCTTATGTGACCACGGACACTTGTCTATTTTTTGTCCCGCGCTTATAAAAAATACGAAATTTCAACAACCAGGTAAGTGTGAAGCTATATGTTTGTTACAACCAAACCTGTTTCATTTTAGGCAATGATGTCAATTTTGAATATCTGTGCGTATAGTTTCATTACAAGCTAGATTGAGAATATCATTTTATTCAATTTCAAGATGGTGGTATTCGGGTAATCAGAGCTTATTAGGCTCTGATTACCCCTTGTAGCTCCAATTACCCCATGTGCATTTTAATATGTATTTTTTTCATATGAAACAATGCCCGGATCCTTAAAGTTAATTATTATGCGATTACGTTTATATTAATATTTATATGAGTAAGTGAGACTTCAGACTGACTTATAGAAAATTTAGAGGCTGACTAAATAATTAAGTAGCTCCCATTACACATATGGGAATTTATAAGCTCTCATTTCTCGTAAAGTCGGGTAATGGGAGCGATTCTGTTTTTTTGAAAAAAGTTTATCTGTGACCAAATGCCTAATAATGTAATGTTGACGCTGTGATTAAATGATAGTCAAATAAGTAAGGATTTAGTTTCTAATAAAAAGTTCCTAAAGTATCTATAAATTTGTCTTTTATTGAACTTTTTCCTTAGTAGGCTCCAATTCCCACCTGCACCCTACCTACTAAAATTATTTTCAATTATTTACCATATATTTTTTAGGTGGCAATAGCTCAATTGGTAGAGACGTCAGTCCCGGTAAGACTAGAGAATCAGGATTCGAGTCCCAATTGAGAATGTTTCCTTTTTATTTTCGGTGTCATTTATCTCCTTCATATTATTTTCATTGAGAGTTGTTCATATATATTCTTCTTTAATGATTGAATATTGCAATGAGGTTTATAAGCTTCAATAAGTTAATCCTAATAAATTTAATAGATTATTCTCTGGCAACCAACAATTTAACGAGACGAATAGAACTATTTCACATCGTCACCATTTTCATAATTGATAAGAAACTGTGTTTGATGTCGTAAATTTTTTTGAGAATCTGAGCCTTTGCAGTTAAGATATTCTTCAATGTGTTTACTGCTGTCAGAAAACGAAAATGATTTTTCCTGGCTGTGAATACGAAAGTTTTAAATACGATTTTTGTAAACACGAAAGTTGGAACAAGAGAATGGTTTTCTCCACCGCAAGTACGAGAGTGAGTCGCCAGATGTTTAAATTGAAAAGTTGCAATCAGAACACGATAATGGTTTTTCTCCACTGTGAATACAAAAGTGCGTTGTTAATCCGATGTTTAGATCGAAAAGTTGTAGCCAGAACGTGAGAATGGTTTCTTTCTCCACTGAATACGAAAATGCGTTGTCCGATATTTAGATTGAAAAGTTGCAGTTAGAACACGAGAATGGTCTGAAGAAAGATTTAGAATGGCTGAAAGCTTTTTCCGGAATTTTTTTTGTAAAAAACATCGCGTAATATTCGGGCTAATACTGAATTACTTGTTAATATCACATAATATAAGTTGATGGTCGGATAAACGAACGCACGAAACACTTACATAATTTATGTAAACGTCTGTAGACTCCGTAGTACAATAAACTGGGGAAATTCTCACAGCAGTGGAAAACATCGCCATGGCCACAGTTTAACGTCTCCTTAAAACGTCGCATTAAAAGCGCTGTAATTTACCTTATGGAGAAGGAGTTAGATAAAGGAAGGTTTTCATCAGTAAATTTGGTGTCTTAGTAATTTGCCAGACTACCTGGAGAAGTTTACGATCGGAATTACAGTGATCAAGTGATTAAATAAAATGAACTCCATCTACTTGGTAAAATAAAGGGCGATTAATAAAATGTATGAATTTAATGTAAATGGTATACCGATCGTCCAGTTGACTAGTCAGATATCTCCGAAGAATCAGTTAAATAGATCCGCACATATGCGTATCTATTACTAACTTGTAATTACTAATTACTATGTAATCTATGCACAAGCTGGGATTTCACAAGGGAGGATTACAATTTGGGGGGCGGGTATGGGTACCGCCGCCCCGGGAACCATTTTTTGCACAACCAACACCCCTGCCATAGGCCACCCAAGTGATTCGTTACGTTTGGTGACTTAGCAGTGGTGCCCGGGTTCGTGGGAAGAAGTTTGTCTAGGTTTTGACAGCGAATGCGTTTGCCCACCCTCTGGCCGGATCAGAAAATACTGGTTGAGGGAAACCTAACCTAGATCTCTCTAGCTGGATTCTCTCGACCCATCGTCTTGCATCGTAGTGGAAGGGACGGATCCATACGCCCGTCACTCCTTGACATTTTCCCAGATTTCTACCCACCCCTCATACTTTTTTCCAGAACTTCATCTCCTTCTTTTCCCTAAAAAGACCCTCCAAACAGCATCCCCATAGAACATGAGGGATTTTTGTGTGGAGCTAATGTAAAAAAAAAAAAATTACAAGCTTCCTCTCTCCCATCTATTTCCATTCCTCGCACTCTTCAACCCACTTCAACCTCACCTTAAATGCCATAGTCCCACTGGCTTCGGACAGTTGGAAGTCTTGGGCAGTAATCACGTAAAAAAAATTATGAAGATTTCATAGTTTTTTTCTCAATTTAAATTGGCCCACGTTTGGTTGGTCTATCTAAATTGGTCACCTCACGTGCGATGATACGCAAGTATAAATTCCTCGCGAATAAATTCTCTGTAAAAACGACTGCCAACGAACGTAACAGTTTTTTTTCACCCTTTTCTGTCTGATAAGATTTACGGCGTTGACCCGTCACGGTTCAAACCACTTTTTGGTTGATAATAAATTAATGTTTTAGGAAATCATGCGAAACCCATAAAAATCAATGAACACGTCGTTAATAGGTAACTTCAATAAATCAAAAGTAACGTACTTAATTGAAATACCAAATTATTTAAATGTAATCGTATACTGCCACGGACCCGTGAAAAATCACGGAGCTAGAAAAAAAACGAGATTCGAAACCCGATCAACTGATCACCAACAAACCGTAAAATGGCGGCATAAATTAATTGTACTTTTATATACCTACCGAAAATAATGACAATCGTGTATTTTTTAACATATTTACTCACATCACATCAGAAATAATAGTGTTTAGCTGGTGCAGAATTTGGGAGGCGGATATGGGTGCCGCCGCCCCGGGAACCATTCATTGGATAACCAACACCTCTGATATAGATAGGGTTACCATCCGTCCGGATTAATCCGGACTTCTAGCCTTTTGTCCGGACTTTGTGCGGCCCTTTAATTTGTCCGGATTTTTTGGTTTAGATGGAATATGAGTAATAAAACTTATAAGTAATATCAAATAAGTCTTTATTCTTTATTAATTTCCCACTGATATAAAAAAGCGTCCGTTCGCTACCACGTCCATACCGTTATGAAGTGCATACCTGATATTTGCATTATGTGATTAAAATGTTCGGACTTTTTTTGGACTGTCAGGCTTTTTGCCAGGACTTTTCAATTTTCTAAATGGTAACTCTATAAATAGATCACCCCGGGGTTCACTAAGTTTCGCAATTTGGGAGGGGTACCTCGGGTTCATGGGGTGAGGTTTGTCCATGTCTTGGTGGCGGATGCGTCTGCCAACCAGCTGCGTTGCGGGCCGAACCGAGAGAGGCCGGATGAAGGAGGCCATTTGAGCTTTCCAGCCGGTCTCTTTCGACCGAAACCTTAGTGGGAGGGATGAATTTATACGTCACTTCTGGACACACTGATCCTCAGATTTCTAACCATTCCTCATACATTATTTCTTCCCAGAGCTCCCTTTCCTTCCTCCCTTCTCTTAAAAGACCCTCCACATAGCATTCTCAAAAATGACATGGGCCCCGATTAAAATTATTCCCGTCATGGCCTCCTGAGTGATCTTAATTTAAAAAAAAAACGTGAAAAATCACGGGATAGTCTGAATGCTCGACAAATCATTTACTTTATCGCTTGTTTGAATTCTTTTCACAATCAGTTCCAATTTTAAATATCACTAAAATTCTGTAATGAGTATTTCATAATGTAATGAAATATTCATTACAGAATACCTTTATCTATAATTTCTATTTACTTTGCCATGTAGGTATGACATTAAAAAATATCTGTGTCACAAAGTATCAACTTACTACTTATTAAGTAGGACAAATGGAAACATTGATTAAAATAAAAAAGTAAGATATTCAATGTCTACGAATGGACGCGAACCTTTTGCTATCGCGTTAAAAGGCGCCATTCGTGCCCTGGGGGATTACGCGACTTTTCAACCCGCGACAAAATATTCACGACAAAACATCCTTCAATAAAATAACTACTAAAACCTAACCTAACCTAATTCAACCTAACCTAACCTCACCTAACCAAATGCTGATTCCAGAATCACGGCGAGAAGTCTCGGCGAGAAGTTCTCGCCGAGACTTCTCGCAAGAACAAGCACTTATCCACACTCTCATTTTTCTCACTCATGAACTGTTTCCCATCCGGTATGGACGACATTACAGACGATATTCAAAACAACACTGAGACAAAACGTGAGTGTAGTAGCCTTCTCGCTTCTCGCCCGAGAAATCCTTTGAAGCGGCCAAATTTACCGACAATGATCCGAGAACAGCCGAGCCCGAGAAAGAGAATGCTAGATTCACCTCACATTCTCGCTTCTCGGGTGTTCTCGGGGCTTCTCGCCGAGAGTCTGGATGGGCTATAACAAAAAATGGGATAAACATAATACAGACATCCTATAAAGACAATAAATTATCGTTAAAAAATAGTGAATTGGGACAAAAAAAAATACAGACATCCTGTAAAGACTATAAATTATTGTTAAAAAATAGTAAAATGTAAAAAAAGTTTAGTAGATATTTTGTTGGAGGATGTTTTGTCCGTAGTATATTTTGTCGGGGATATTTTGTCCCGGGAAGAAAACGCGCAATTCCGCCAGGGGGCGTATTTCCAAAACCTACACCGGTTAAGTCGCGGTAGCGAAAATTTACATTTTCAATATCAAAATTTAAATATTTAGAAATAAAGTTATTCATTTCTAATATACACATAGAAAGATTATTTTATCTAGATTTTAGAACAATTTTTGGCGAGTAAAATTCCCGATTATTCCCGTATATTGTAAATACGCCTCTATATTGGTTATTTTTTTATCACTTCGCAAAAACAAAAATTGTTATAAAATCTAGATAAAATAATCTTTCCAATGTGTACTTAATAAAATAATTATTTTATTTTTAAATATTTAAATTTTTACATTGAAAATGTAACTTGTATACTGAACCGGTATTGGTTTTGGAAATACGCGCCCGGGGCCCGTTAGTTAAACGCTACGCCTTTGCTGTTAATGTTACTTTCCGCTTTAGCAGCAGTGAAGAGTTAAACAGGTTCCATTACTTCATTTGTTCTGCATTTGGAATAATTCACAGCTTCCAGCCAGTGGCGTACAGTTACAGTAGCCGAGGATGAAATTAATTCTGTCTTATTAAATTCAGGCACCGGAGCCCAATTCTCTTATAGCACACGGATTAATTAGTATACGCAAATAATAGTCCAGTCAGTGGGGAGTTTTACCTTGACAAAGGTCATGTAGTAGCGATTTTGATATATGTTGCTTAGATTCTTCGACCTTGGGGAGATCGAGCTCGAGCCGCCATCTTGTATTGAATATGCCAAAATTTGGTTTTTTCAAAATAATTGTACAATGGCTAATCTTAAAACCAAATTGCGAAAGACAAACTTAAGTCTAATAGGTAATGAGTTACAGTGGCGGAAATACGAATATTTTTCTAAAAAATGGTGAAATTCCCAATTTTTGTTATTTTTTCAGGCTATTCATTACAATTTTACGAAATAACACCGTAAAAATCATGGTTTGTATTTTGAAAACGTATAAATATATACTATCACTCGAGATACATGGCGTGTGCTCGTCGATGTTTAATGGGGTAAGTAAATTATGAAACATTTGTAAAAGTGTCCTAATTAAATACAGCAACAAAATATTAAAATATTGGAGTCTGAAAATAAGCGAACTTTACTTTGCCGTATTTAGACTTCGCAATTTTTTTCATTATGCGGCGAGCAATTCGCGCTCCCATGTAAAAAGGTCTATTCATTCAAAAGCAGAGTTTACTTTTAAGAACTAAATGGGGATATTATAATGCGAGTTGCCTATACACTGTCGTAGTGAGTTATACACGAATCACATATCTCCAAAGTCATCTTCCCGCTCAGCGCCCCGCTGTAGTTGTTGTCTACCCCTCACCTTTATGTTCTGGTTCATATTCAAATGTCTATGATTTTGCTGTATAATTATATTGTGTTGTAGAAATACGTTAAAATGATATTGTGTAATATGTTCTTACAAAATTTATCAAGAAAACTTGAGTTTTACGATTTTTTGTCAAAATTTTCTTCTTTCATTATAATAGTCATTATATATTAGATTTAGAAAAAAACTCTAAAAAAATGTACGTAATTTAGTCTTCTTCAAATTTACCATAGACACTTTTGTTGTAAAATCAACCGTTGAGGAATTATTTTGAAAAAACAAAAATTTGGCACCTTCAATCCAAGATGGCGGCTCGAGGTCAACCCCCCCCCCCCCCAAGGTCGAATTATTTTTTCTTTACAGTCCCAATCTAAATAACATATATCAAAATCGCTACTACATGACCTTTTGCAAGCTAAAGGCCTTTTTTTATCCCCCACTGACTGGACTATAACATGTGAATAGTAAAAAATTATATTCGCCCAAACGTCAAAAACTAATCGACCGTTTGAAGGAGGGTCTTTTCTTAAATAAAATAACAAATTTGACGCAAAAAGACAATAATACATTTTTGAGGCGTTCTTCAATATGTTTTTAAGGCGACGAACAATAATTATTGGGATGTATTTTTGGGGTATTACGCCCTACCGCACTATCTCCTTACTTAGGCAAAGTTTATACAGCATTACAGTGTCAATGACATTACATAACACATCTGCCCTGATGATGGACGCCGTAATGCTGTCGAAACGTTGGCTAAAGAAGGGGGTAGCGCAGCACGGCATGATACCCCCAAAATAAATCACCATTATACATTTGGCCATTAAAAACGTCACCGTCACACCGTCCGAGGGTTTTAGGTATGGGTATGGACGTATAGATCTAAACAAGCCGGTTTTCTGCTTTAATTAAGTTCTGTGAAAGTCCCATTGAAGTTCTGTTATTATCCAAGTGTGCACCGTGAAACAACCGGCCCAAAATGAAATAAAAACGGAACTTTTTTTATTTAACGACAAGTAAAAATACAAAGTTAAGTGGTTTGGTTACAGTCCTCCTCAATCGCTATCCCTATTCCGAGGCGGACTGTAGATTGTTGTATGGGTGTTGATCATGATTTCCTCATCTTCTAGTTTATTGGTTTCCACAAAATATACAATAAATTAAGTACAAAGTGCGCAGGTCCAGGTGTGGTTCTCTCCAGTGAGTCTGTAGTCAGGTTGTAAATCTGAGCTGCCGTTGTCGACTTCCTTCTGTTCCACACCGAGGAACCGTACAATGATTGATAGAGAGAGGTAGAGTTTGAGGTTATCCTTTGTGTAGTAAAAAACACTTGTGTTTGGTACTGGATATTTGTAACTATTTATTCTTGTGAATAATTTTACAGAGTGGTTTGTTTGAACACTTGACTGATGACAATAATTGAGACTAATTAAAGTAACAGAAATGAACGACGGTGTGCTAAACAAGCAGAGTTTAGACGAGGATAGAGAGAGACTGTTTGTAAGATTAATAATGTTTTCAAGAAAAGAATGACAACCAGCGTCAAAACATGCCATTTTATAGACACAGAAAGTGAAAGTTTATGCGCCACAGACAACAGAGAGTTTAGACAAAACATTTATGGCGATATGTGAGTAAAAGGTGGCATAGACGCGAAAGTTTAATATAAAGGGCTCTACACATCGAGATTAAAATGAATGATAAGGAAATGTTCAGTGCTACATGAATTTAAATATAAAATAGGACAATCACAACACACAACATCCAACACAAAGAACTTAACTAAAATAAAATTCCAATATAACTTTCATGAACCTGTATTTAAACTTTCAAAATTGATGTATTGTTAAAATTCAGATTGACAGTACTCACATTGTCTGAGTGCTGTCAATTTTCATTCTTACGAAATTTTTTCTTTTATCTAGAATCTTGGGAGATTTTTTAGGAGACTTGTTGTGAAATTTTTGGTGGTGTTGCACTGTGAGACATTTTTGAGAAAGCCGGGAATTGGTTCGCAGAGCGGCTGTCTTGTTAATGCTGTCGTCAATCCTGCTGGAAGGGGATTCATTACACATTTAATAGCCCGAGAGAGATATGGCCGCGCTGCAAGCTGCTCTGTGTTCTGTGTTCTGCTGTTACCAGCTCTGTCTCTGTGCCGTCGTTGATCTCAGCCCATTTCGTGCAACGCGGCCAGATGAATGGGAATTAATGTTATTTGACTATGTTGTCTTTTCCAAATAACGCGGAAGAGCTTCATTTTTATTTTTCCGTATCGCAGAGTGATGCGTTAGTTGAAGCTGAGCCGTTGTGTTGCTCTAAATTAGGAATTCGATTTTGAACGATTTGCAAGCAGGGCTCGGACATTTGTACACGGTTGACATTATTAGTCACATGAGAACTGATCGCATTCGCAACTCGTTCTTGAGTTCAGCAGCTCGATCTGAAACAATTTGCCGGCCTCTGTGTTACCTTCCTAAGAAGACCCGGGCTCACTTCTTTCTTGCCACGAAAAGACCCTATTTACGGCTGCAGTGGCGTAGCGAGGGGGGGGGGGGGGGGGGGGGGAGCGGCCCGCCCTGGTACCACTCGACGGGCGTGACACCCGACATTACAAAGGATATTGAACACGGTCTATTATTTATATTTTCGTAGCTCTGTGGCTCGTCGTGGAGTGCCCCGAAACGTGGAGAATTTTGTTTGTGCCTGACAATCTTTTTATAGGTGAAAATAGCCCATATCTGAAATTCTCTAGCCAACTCCCACCCCCCCTCCAGAATGGACCAATTTTCTACACATTCTTGCATTTGATTTACCTGAATAATAACCATATTTATTTGAATTATTATTTATTTATTCACGCCTTGAAGGCTTTTACATGTTGATTCGTTATTGTGGCTAAGTTGTGGAAGTGGGTATACTACGTAAAGGAAATAATTCTAATAACAATAAATCTCCCGCTACCGATATCTACGAAGTAAAATAATGTGTCTGATGTTGATACACACAAATACCGCCTGTAAATAAATCCCAATAAACGCCACCTTCCGCGAGACCGGCGAGTGTTTGATAAATAATAATGGAGATTCTGATAACACCGCTGCTGTAGGTAGCATCTAGCAGTGGGCGGTGGGATGGGGGAGGGAGTAAAGGGGGGAATTGGGTAGACGGGGAGGGGGCGACGGAACCGGAAATGAAAGCCATGAGGGCTGAGGGCGGATTGGCCCCGGTTTCCCGCGCATAAGCCCCCGTACGACTCTAATCTATCTTCTCTTTTTGGTATCACGTTATGACATGACCTGTGGCCAGTTTTCTATGGCAGAAAACCATTGGATGGGCTCCATCCCTTTATAAAATAAATATTAAATTTTCTAGTTGATACTTTTAAAAGCACACCAATTTTTCGATTTTTACCAGTTCAACGGGAATAATTTCCAATATTTCTAACGCAATCACCTTATATTTTTTCCTACAATGCATTTAAGGAATTAAACAATAAGTTTCTTCAGATATGATTTTAGATTTTCACGGCCAAAAGTATTTTTGTTATTTGTTTTTGGGGTGTTATGCCGTGTTGCGCTACCTCCTCCTTTAGCCAACGTTTGCCAATATCTGCCCTGATGATGGACACTGAAACGTTGTCCGAAACGTTGGCTAAAGGAGGAGGTAGCGCAACACGGCATAACACCCCAAAAACAAATAACAAAAATAAGTTTCTTGCTTCTTCGCTTTTGGAATCAAAATTTATTCAATCAGCAATGTTGAAAACACTTTTTTATTACTAGCGCGTGAATAATAATTACGGGCTACTATAATCATGGTAAGATTGTAGGATGTTAGTTAAAAAGTGCACATCCTCTTACAAATCTTAATTATCATGATTAACACTAAAAAATTGATTCAAAATAAATATACATTTCAAATAAAGAATTAAAAGAGTTTTCTGGCATAGGTATTTTATTGCTTGTCTGAATGCTTGACATATCTAGTTCCAATTTTGATAGTCACAACTCAAATAATTTTCTACATAATGTACTTTATCGCTTGCCTGAATTCTTCTAATAAATTCAGTTCCTATTTTGAAAAAGACTTAAATTCAAATAAAAATTCCAGTTCAGAATCAGAGTTAGATACAAACAATAACATAACCACAGCCGAAATGAGTGTATTTGACTATCAAGGCTTTTTATGGGTCTAAATTAAAAATATACGTACATTCCACAAAAGCTTCAACGATCACATTAATCAAAAACACGGGCATTCATTTTTTGTATTGGAATCGTAAAATCGAAATTGTTACACCATTACCAACAAATTTAATGTTAAACGAGCAAGGAAGAAGGGAGCCATAAATCACGTTCTGGACAGATAATGCTCTGTTCTGTTCTGTTCTCATTTCTCATTGAACGTGGGAAAACTCCTAGCTCCATATGAACAGGGCAATTCGAGAAAACCAAATACATAGTCACTTTGGTTGGACAAAGTTCTAACTTTACTTTACCTTGTTCTGAGATCGTGTTGTTAAAGTTTCCAGGGATGATTTCTCATAATCTATTTTTACCGATTTTTGATTTTGTGGTTGAATCTTGTGTAAAAAATTTAGTTTGATTTTAAAGACAGAGTTCTCACTCACTTTGCCTTGTTCTGAGATACGTAGTCTCAAAGTTTGCAAGGTCCATTTCTTATAATCTATTGACCGATTTCTGATTTTCAGGTTGAATTTTTTGTTAAATACCTATGCTAGTTTAATATTTAAAAAACAGAGTTCTAACTTCACTTTACCTTGTTCTGAGATACGTGGTGTTAAATTTTGCAACGATGATTTCTCATAATCTATTTTTACCAATTTTTGATTTTGTGGTTGAATCTGTGTAAAAATTTTTGTTTGATTTTAAAGACAGCGTTCTTACTTCATTTTACCTTGCTCTGAGATACGTGGTCTCAAAGTTTGCAAGGACCATTTCTCATAATCCATTTACCGATTTCTGATTTTTAGGTGGAGTTTTTTGTAAAGTATGCAAGTTAACATATTTTAGAAACAGAGTTCTAACTTCACTTTACCTTGTTCTGAGATACGTGGTATCAAAGTTTGCAAGAACGATTTCTTATAAACTATTGACCGATTTCTGATTTTCAGGTTGAATTTTTTGTAAAGTTTGCTCGTTTAATATTTAAAAAACAGAGTTCTAACATCACTTTACCTTGTTCTGAGATATGTGGTGTTAAAGCTTGCAAGGATGATTTCTCATAATCTATTTTTCCCAATTTTGGATTTTGTGGTTGAATCTGTGCAAAATTTTTTGTTTGATTTTAAAGACAGAGTTCTTAGATCACTTTAACTTTTTCTGAGATACGTGGCATCAAAGTTTGCAAGGATGATTTCTCATGATCTGTTTGCCGATTGTTGATTTTGTGGTTGAATCTTGTGTGAAGTATTTTAGTTTAGCAGATTTTAAAGACCGAGTTCTAACTTCACTTCAGCTTGTCCTGAGATACGTGGTGTCAAAGTTTACAAGGAAGATTTCTCATGATCTTTATACCGATTTCTGATTTTGAGGTTTTAGTTTAACATATTTTAAAGACAGAGTTCTAACTTCACTTTGAGATGTTCTGAGATACGTGGTATTAAAGTTTGCAAAAACGATTACTCATAATAAATATTTTTATAATCTAACAGATTTTAAAGGAAAATATTTAAACAATTGTGAAACAAACCTAGATGCGCAGATAGAACGATATGAAACCAGCTAGGACATAATAATTCATTGCATCAGGTTCTAGCTACATTTCCCTACTGCCATTCCAAGCTAGGGACACGCTGCAATTAACTGTTTTCCCATAAAACAAGTTAGACTAAAATATTTAACACAAGATTGAACCCCAAAATCAGAAATTGTTAAATAGATTACGAGACTTCAAACTCCTCGCAAGGTGTCACAGTTTGCAAAGACAGGCGAGGCCTCGTAAGGCGACGTTGGAATATTATCCAACTAAAGTGACCAACTTACACTGCGCCTCGTCAAAACGATCAATTGTCAGATACAAATAAAATGGTAATTGTGAAAAACTCAAAACAATGTCAGAACCTTTTAAAATAAATGGAAACTTTAAAACTTGACGTTAGAAAGAACTTCGTTTCACAATTATCCACGGAAATACAACGAAGATGGCTCTGAAAATTATTTTGCAAAATAAATGAATTTTCCAATCTTAGGACATCGTTGAAAAAAAAAGTCAGTTAGAACCTTGTCCAACTGAGGTGAAGAAATGCCTAATTCTAATGATGGCTAGGTATCTAATAATATGGATTATATTCTTCTGCCTTTTACATTCCCATTTCCTAGTACCTGAACATTAATCTTATCGACGAATTCACCACAGAAGCCTGAAATAATCGCAGCATAATATTATTGGTAATTCTGTGAACAGTTAGTAGACCCCTTGTCCAAAAAGGATGTTTCTAATTTCCTCTTATTTAATAAATAAAAACCAAAATTTCCTGTGAAATCATAAGACTTGCGAGAAGGTATTTAAATACCTACCTACTTAATTGTAAACCATGAGATATATTATTTAATGTAACTTTTTTTTCAATATGATTTTTATTTTTAATGTGTCACCTCACAAGAACACCCCTCTCTGTATAGTTTAAAGACAGGGGAACTCTGTCGCCACCCGGTTGGGTAGCGTTATGAGGCGTTTAAGGTAGCGGCTGTGGGAAGGGATTATATGAAGGAGCAAAAACTGATGCTGGTAGTTCGTTCGATTAACACGATTTGCGTTTATGGTACGCTTTTACTACGACACGATCGCTAACTTTGTTTTTTTTTTGGCTCTTCAATATTCTGGTACCTACCTATCTGCCTGAAGAAATTTTGAAAAAAAAAACTTTCATTGAGATGAGAATAGTGATGTTTATTTGGGAGGCGGGTATGGGTGCCGCCGCCCCGGGAACCGTTTATTGATACCCCTGCTATCGGTCATTCCCATCCTGACAAGGGCGGATCCAGGATTTTTTTTCTGTGGGGGGGACACAAAGGGCGGACGGGCAAAAAAATCAACAATTACTGTTAGAAGTATCTTATATGAAAGTGTCAAAACAATAGAAAAATTAAATGTTTAATGTTTAATAAAGACAGTTTTAGCTTCTAAGTATGTACTGTGATTGATTCTCCACGGTACACAAAAATACCGTCTGGGGGGGGGGGCACGTGCCCCCGTGCCCCCCCCCCCCGCCCTTGCCTATCCACCCTTCATCTCCTTTTCCTATCCAGAACTTCCTCTCTTTCATTTCCATAAAAATAACTCCACACAGCATCCCCAAAAGATGATATAGGCCCTGAGGAACATCATTTTTCTCAGGGCTTCCTGTGTGGAGCTAACGTAATTTTTTTTAATAAATATATAATTTCTTAAATAAACTAAATAATACAAAAAATATTCTATGATTTATAATTAGATAAGTAGGTTATTAAGTTCCCAGTTCCAAAGGTTATGATTTCATAGGAAATTTTGGTAAGAGAAAATTAGGAACCTACTTTTTTGAACGCGAGGTCTACGGTGTTCACAAAACTACTGGGAATTAAAAAACCCAACTTTGTCCCAGCTCACATAGGTCTCACATAAATCGCTGTAACTCCCTTACTATCATAGTGAGAATTGTGTTCTGAACGGTGTTAGAAAGGCAAAACACTATGCTTTATATTAAAATCTTAGAAATAAATTCAAAAATTAAAATGTGCACCTTTATGAAACCAAAGTTTTGAATCGCATTTGAAAAAAAAATTGTAATTTTGGGAATTTTTAAAAAATAATTTTTATATTGAACGACAGAAAAGTGAGGTGACAGCAACGTTTATAATAATACATCTAACTAATAAAATATGTATGTGTTCTTATTTTTTTTCGTTATCAGTAATTACAGTTAAAAAAAACGTAAGATGAGCCATTTTTTTAAATTTCTTTATGTTTTCATGCGAACATTTTGTAATTCCAGTATATGTTTATTTCGAATTATAAAATTTAAATGCTTATTTTATCACCTTCCAAAAATAGTTTTTAGTTTTTGAATATGTTCAGAAATGCTCCATTTATTTGCATTTTATAGTAAAGCGGAAATATTTTGACCATCTGAAAAATACGCCAAAATTTCTGAAGGGTTTACATAATTAATTCATACCCAGCTACAAAGTAGGGATACCGAAACGATCATATTTAATCTAACAGTCTCATTGCAACGTTTCCACATTTAAAAAAAATTTAAATGATGTTGTTTTTCTCGCAAACAGGTAGGTACTTGGTACTGTACATTGAAAGCCAAAGCATCCGTGGAGCATATTAAACGGCCTTTAAGTACTTTAAAGTTTAAACAAAGGCGGACAGTGCGGGTGCAGGGGGCGGGTGGGGTGGGGGAGGGGGTAGTCTAGACTGCAGACTGCAGGGCGACGGAAGGTTACCCCCCCCTCCACCCTTTACCCCCGCACACCGCTTGCCCATCCCTCCCCACGGCTCAATCACTGCTTAACCCTTTTTGGAATCCTACATAAATTACTATTTCCCAGTATTATGCTGTTTGAATTTTATATGACCAACTGACTGAAGAACTCGTGTTTTAATATTTAACCTTGTTTTGACTTGTCATAATAAATTTATTTTTTATAAAAGTGATTTAGATTAACTTAAAATTTTTTGTCCAAGTATGGAGTGAATAAGTATCTCATACAGGCAATTGCGTCTCTGTATGAGGGAAGCGTTGCATGTGTTAGGGTGAACGGCGATTTTACGGGGTGGTTTGACATTACAAAAGGTGTTAAACAAGGCTGCGTAATGTCGCCGTGGTTATTCAATCTATATATGGATAATTGTATGCAAGAATTGAAAGAGATGGGATTGGGTGCGAAATTGAGTAATCTAGAAGTATGTTGCCTGTTGTATGCTGATGATGCGGTGCTGATATCTAACAGTATGGAAGATCTACAGTCTCTCGTGTCAAGAATGAACGAAGTATGCATGAAGAATGAGTTAATGATGAATGTAAGTAAGTCTAAAGTCATGGTGTTTGAAAGAGAGAGTACGAAAACAGTATGCAATATAGTTGTGAATGATGAATACTTGGAGCAGGTGGATGAGTTTGTTTATTTGGGAAGTATGTTTACGAGATATGGGAAGGCTGATAGAGATATTGAAAGAAGGGTGAATGCAGGTAATTCTATTAATGGAGGACTGAACGCCGTTGGCAGCAACAAAAAACTGTCCAAAGACGCGAAACTAGCCGTCCATAATGGAGTACTGGTACCTACCCTGATGTATGGCAGTGAGGCATGGAACTGGCAGAGGAAGGATGAAAGTAGACTGAACGCTGTAGAAATGAGATCCCTGCCTGAGGCGTATGTGTAGTAAAACCATGTATGATCGTGTGAGAAATGTGGAAATCCGCAAAGAATGCAAGGCTGATGTAAGCGTGATGAGTAAAATCAAGAAAGGAACGCTCCGATGGTTTGGGCATGTAGAGCGAATGAACGAGGAAAGGAGTGTAAGGAGAATATATGAAGCAAATGTGAATGGTAGAAGAAGTCGAGGACGCCCAAGAAAGACATGGCACGACCAAGTGAATCAGATACTTGAGTCGGGCCATGTCAAGAGTCAGAATAATAGAAGAGAATGTATGAGACGTTGTATGAATGTAAACGAGGCAAGGAATGTGTGCCAAGACCGGGATGTTTGGCGGTCCGTCCTCTCTGCTTACCCCTGCGGGGAAACGGCGTGATGGTTAGTTAGTTAGTTAGTTAGTTAGTTAAAATTTTATTAGGGACTAGCGCAGATCCTTGAAAAATCACGGGATATGGTAAGGGAAGTTTTTAAAATAAAAATATTTGCCTCATCATTGCTTTTTGAAATTTCAGAAGGTTTAGAAATTTACATTTTGAATGAAAATTGTTAGTAAACTTGAGAATTTACGCCATCTGTCAAACATTTAAACAAAATAAATACACATTTCAAATATTAATTCCTAATTGTTTCCTCACAATAACTTAATATTGATACTTACCTACTTTATCGCTTGACATAATCGTTCCCACAATCAGTTGACAAACTGATATCAATCAGTTTAACGGGACTTAATTTAAAAAAAATGTAAAACTGTAAATAAACAATAAAGGAATTTATTAATAAAAAAAAATAAAAAATAAAAAAGTTTTTTTTAATAAAACCATATCCAGAGGCAATGAACTTGAGTTATACTGTGTTACACACAGACAGAGAGACATGCTATCGAAATTATCATTTTTAATTCCTTCTTGTAGCTTATACACCTTATTGTAATATTTAATCATTGGCCTATGAAATAGACATACCATTATATTATACTAGTTCCAGCGAGAGCTATTACGTACGTCATCGACGACCGGTCTCCTTCTTATGCATCTAGTATCAATACGAAAGAGACAGCATGACAGAGACTAGTATAGTACACGCCAAACTTTAAGAGCGGCCTGACGTTGATCAAAAATCTTACCAATAGGCGAGTTTAAAGTAAAAAAAAAAAAGTGGTATGCCCCCTGTCCACGCTTTTCTCTGTCGCACGTATGTTTTTACATATTGTTATCTTTCGCTTACGTTCATTGTAAAGTCAGTAACTACTCAATAATGAATCGTACCATGTTCAGGCATGCACTATACCATGACGTTACGTACGATCTCTCGCAGTGATAGTATAAAAAGTAACAGTCACAACTGGGCCACGAACCCAGATCCTCCAGTCTTACCAGGACTGGTATGTTACCAATTTGTTAAGCCTTTGGGTTACATTCCGCCATTTTAATCTCATACTTCCATTTTTGAATAGGCCACTTGCATCACATTTTTTTAATTTTTTTTTCGGTTTAGGCAAATATTCTAAGACATTCTGTATTTTTTTAAATTTTTTAATCGTATATTTGAAACCCTGGGGATTTTTTGAAAATTTCAATCCGAAAAATCAGACCATTTTTTATAAACCGGAAATACGGGACATAATATTATAGGTGTGAAAAAACGATAATTACATAGCCGAAAATCATTTAAAAAAAAAGAACGTTTTCCACACGAATGGCACAGGAGAATAACGAGGCATACCAAAAATATTACATCTCATAAATATTTTTTTCCTTGATCCATCTTGTTGATCATAAATCATTATATTGTACAGCGTATATATTACTAAATTCAATGTAATATACTTGTGCTTGTAAATTATAATAATAATAAGAATATTATAAAATTTTATTTTGTTAAAATAAGCACCATAATCATTATACCTCTAAAACACGTACCAACATCTTCTTCACGTTCTGAAGAGAACCCCGTACATCTAAAATGTACGGGGTTCTCTTCAGAACATCTGTCAAAAAGTGAAATCAAATGATAAGTTCGCAGAGAACAAACAATAAATCTAGTGAACGAATTCAAAAATTCGCCTGAAATCAAAGTGATGCCATATAAAAAAAATAAATCAGTGTGGAATTTTTTAAAATTAATAGGAACATTTTCGGAGACGGGACATTTTAATGTAGTGACGTCATGAGCCCGAATAATGGATTTATTTATTTAAAAATAAAAACAACTGTACATTTCTAAACAATTTTACTAACATTTTCTTAATCTTATTAAAAAGATCTATCCACATGATTTTTTCCAAGTCGTTATGAAATCCATGCAAGTGGCCTATTACTAACATAAATTTCAAATATTTCCCATATTGTTGTCTGCGATCTTTTTGATGTCATCCTACCCAAATATATTCGTTCAAGAGATAATAAAATGGTGTGCTATGTTCGTGTCCTTGCGCCTTAAGTAAGTACAATGTTCCCTTACTTCCGATGAAATTTATGGGTAAATGGATTACTTATTCTGTTCAATGTGTTTTACTCAACTTTTCTTCATCCATTTTAATTTTCCTTACTCGTCATATATCCCCCAAAAAGGATGCGCGGTATCTCCTCTGGATCCGAGCAGTAGGACTAATGTGGGAGCATTGCTCAAGGGGTAAGGCTTTCGACGACCGATCCGGAGGTGGCAGGTTCAAATCTCGACGTGTTATATTATTGATTTTCGTAAATTCACAATTTAATAATTTTAAAATTGGTATATTTGCGGCTTGTTCCAGAATGAGAAGCTACTCTCAGTAATGCGCTGGTGTCAGCCCACCATTCAGAATTTAAGCATTGCTTGAAATGGTCTTTCGCCGACTTTGGTGACTAGATCTGAATATGCTAGGTACTTCCCAACCTGCCAATATTCTTCTCCTCTCCACTATTTTCGACTCCAGATACTAATATCTACAACCTGGAATATCTACAGCTCATATGCTGGACTAATATCACAGAGCTAAGGTCGGACGAATATCTATGACGGTCCCAGTGTTGACTAATATCTACAGAGCGTAGGTTGAACTAATATCTACAGAGCGTGGGTTGGAATAATATCTACAGAGGGCAGCTGAGCAAGAGGTTACTTACAAGCATAAATTACTTCAATGACGTTATTACTAATTACGTAAAGGCTTAAACGTTTAAAGTATGTACATGGAGTTTTTGCATAATATTACGTATTTTGCTGTTTACGAGGACAATAATTTATTGAACAAACATATTATTTATATTTATACAAAGATATTTATTTATTTCAAAATATACGGCACAATAACCTAACCTAACCTAACCTAACTGACATGGAAATGGTCATGGTAATAGACTAAATAATTTAGAAGCACTCGAAATAAAGAGAGCTGTTAAAACAAAAACCCAAATTCTTAATATTCAGCTAAATGTGTCCAATAGTCCGATATTAAGGATTTTTACATACATACATAAATTAAGTTTTTTAAACTGCATACGCAATATTACGTTATTCCAACATGCTATACATAATTGCAAATCCAACCTCTGCCAGTGCTGTAGATATTCGTCAACACTTTGGTTCTCATAGATATTAGTCAGCAGTTTGAACTGTAGATATTCATACGCAATTTGGTTCTCATAGATATTAGTCCGATTTTTTCAGTTTTTGGAATTCCTGTAGATATTAGTAGACGCCTCCCTATTTTCAACCTCACAACGAACTCCATTTGGGGTTGCCATAGTCGCACTGGCTCCATGCGGTTGAGAGCCATGATTATTTTGGACTCTCGTACTGTATTCACATAAAAAAGCATTCTTTACCAATCCGCTGAAATTGAAAAGTACCTACCTACCTTATTTCTGTTACTGGCAGCACTAAATGAATGAAATTGTGTATTTGGAAGCGGCGGTCGCGGCGCTGTGTGGTCATTTTGTCACGTGATTAAATTCAATGTCAATCCCCCCCTCTCCCAATTCTATCTCCCCCCCTCCGCGTCGCCACCCCTATCCCCCCCCCCTAAGGGCTGTCAAAATTGCAACCGTAACTGAGTTAGGAATATAAGCCGTCGCCATTAGCTTTGAATTTTCCCGACGTCTTTTAAGCTACGAAAAATATTATGTGAATTTTTTGAACATATTAGATTACAAGCTCTTTTGTATTCGGCTTTGTTCGTGTTTTATTCCAATTATGTTGTATGTTTCAACTTGGTCAGACGACAATTTTTATTGAATTATTTTCATAAGCCAGCACACGGCCTCCTTGATGGAGGGGTAAAGCTCTCGACTCATAACCCGAAGGTCGCGAGTTCGAACCCGACGTGCGCAAATAAATGTAATTTGATTAATTTGGGGTAATGGTGACCAGATCTGAAAGCCAGGTACTTCCCGACCTTCCTCTCTTTCCAAACTCCTTCCTCTTCCCAGTTAGCTTCAGCCTTACAACATATCGAATCCAGACGGTTGGAAAGAGTTGGTATTCATGTATAAAAATTCAGTTCACACGCGGTAGAAGTGAATGGGGAGGTTATGAAGAGGAGACCGATGGGTTACGAAGCACAGGACAGCATAGGCGACCGATGAACCCATCTCATTCTCTCGTAGGCCATATTCTATAGATATATCAGTTTGTCTCTTTTTGGTATCTCGTTTTTCGTTTCATCGAGTTTAATAAAAAAATATAGATGCTACCTGCTCCATTCGTGAGTTTGAGCGACTAACTTGTTACTTGTTAGATTGTACATTAGCTTGTGTCGCTCTCGATTGAGAGAAAAAAAAAATGGCCTTATTTTTTAACGCCCGTGGTCTCAAAAGTTGCGTATGATCTGTAGCTATTCGAAAACGTAAAAATAAATTAAATTGTTGTTCACTATTCACCCGCTAAAATGGCCGGAAGTTTTGAAAAAATAATAGATTCCGTGAATTGGAAAAAAAATAAATCGAAGGGTCCATGTTTTATATTTTGTTCCAAACTTTTTTATTCCATAACTGCAGTACAAAGAATGTAAAAAATAAATAAAACGTGTGTGAAGTGTTTGTTCAAAATATTAAAGGAGAAAATAACACTTTTTCTGGATAAAATCAGTATTCTTGTTGACTTACTTGTATTCATAAATTTGTTTTTTTTTCTTCATTTTTGTCAGCTTTACGCATTTTTTAATGACAATTATACGTTAAAAGGTAAAATTATTGAAAAAAAATTAAAATAATTAAAAAAAAATGTTTTAGGTTTTTCTGATTTTCAATGCATTTTAGCGGGCTAATAACATTGATATATATAAATAGATGAGACAATAAGCGAATAAATTGGTTCGACGGATTTGAAGGTAGTACCTCCAATTCTCTATTTCACGCATTTAGTGGACCAAAAACCATCGTGTCCGGTTGACGTGTGACATACCAAGCGTATGTGTAAAAGGCGTTCGTGCAATGTATGGAACGGACTATTCAGACTGTTGAACGTTCGAGTCCTTACTACGCTGTGCCCTCAGTCTAAGGACACCTGCATTCTTGTACATTTTTGCAGGTATATTTACATGGCGGCTCGCGCTCGGTGTGGAGTCTATTGTAAGTCCCTTAAATGTTTCAATACCCGGCTTCAGAGCTCAGTTCAACTTGTTCCAGAACTCGCGACCGCGAATGGCGCGATGTCATACTCGTAATTGAAAACTGAATGCAATATTTTCCATCGCATTTTTTTCTTTTATAGTAATTAAAGTGCATATAAAGATATTTCTAAAAAATATTTGTATTAAGCGTAACCAGTGATTTCGAAAGTTTACCAAAAATAGGCACTGCAACAGTTAAAAATAACTAGATTGATTAATATAATTGATGAACTTTGATGTCGTTGTATGCGGCCCTCTACTTGAAAAGTCTGTAAATCCCTGATTGCAATTGCATTCGTGCCCTTCGGACCACATGTTTCAGTTCGGTAGATAACGAAAAGTGTCGAACTACCCCTCCCGTATGCCTCCGCAAGCCTGAGATGAACACGAATCTCGAAAATATTTGTAAGGCATGGCGCCTCTATTGTATATCTCTATGGCTAATAACCATTTTTTTTTCAAATAAATTTAAATGCAGTTCTCATTTTCTTTGTAAGACGCATCTTTTGAGACCCCGGGCGCGTATTTCCAAAACCTATACCGGTTCGGTCGCGGTAGCGACAATTTACATTTTAAATAAACCTCTATATTGTTTATTTTTTATCACATTGTAAAAACAAAAATTGATGTGTATATCAGAATTTAATAAATTTATATATAAATATTTTAATTTTGATATTATTCCCATATATTGTATAATTTTTTATCACTTTGCAAAAAAAAATCTAGATAAAATAATCTTTCCGATTTGTATAGAAATTAATCATTTTATTTCTAAATAATTAAATTTTGATATTGAAAATGTACAGCGACTGAACTGGTATAGGTTTTGGAAGTACGCACCCCGGGCGGTTCTGAATTCAAAAGTTGAAATAATTGACACACCGATACACTACAATAGTACATAGACACAGTGCGTGATTTTTTTCTTACTCCAGGTGAAATTGTTCAAACATTTTCAATTATAAAAATCATTCTTGGAAAATCAATTCAATCAACATTACAGCCATATCTTGGGCCTATGAGTCGAAAATTAAACATTAAGAATCTTCATTATCACAACCTCCTTGCCTTCCTTCCATCGCACACGAGCCCCCCAAAAATATTTTAATTAGGAATGCCATAATCCTTCTGGATCCAGAAATTAGAACTCATGTATGGCAATACATAAAAAAAAAACTGCCACCTATCTCAAGGGAAAATATCCCCTCGCAAAATGCAATACGAATTAACATAATCAAATGAAACGCGTAATCATTTTGCAGACGTAAAAGACTTTAATTTGCAACTCGACAACAAGTGCAGTGCATTTGTCAATGTTAGAGTGCTCATGAAATCGGGTTAGCTACCACCCCCCATCATCCCATAACTCCCCCCTCCCCCGGCTGTCTAGCCGACCTCCCCTATACCCCCCATACCACCCCAGGGCCACCCCAACACCCACAGCGATCTGGCTCGGCTTACGGCTGGTACTTATGCAAAGATCATAGGTAATGTGATTTCTATGGCAGACAAAGAATATTATTCGAGTTCCATGATGCTCGCATTTAAAGTGGCATTCGTAAGTCAGTTTATTACCCGAGCGCTAAGGTAAATTTATGATTGAAAGTGACAGTTGTTTGTTTATATTTATTACCCTTGCCTAGGATAAATTTATTATTTAAAGTGACATTAATAAGTCTGTTTATGGACACTGAAGGAAGGGACAAAATAATTTATGTATACGCACTCTATTTAGAGGGTGACTGATACATAATTGATGTTAAGTATTTAAGGGAGTAATAATGTCCCTCCTTGATGGAAAGATGGCTCAGTTACTTTGTTTGGAGACCAGATCTAAATAGCCAATTAATTCCCGTTGGTACCCCAATTGGGGGTTCCATGCCAACTCAGAATGAAACCAACTCAAAAACATCTCAGAAAGGTCATTAAAAGCTATGACCAAAATAATTTAAAATAGCCGGTAACCCTAACCTAACTTAAACTATTTAACCTATTTTTTATCATCACTCTTAATGACCTGAGTTGGTTTCATTCTGAGTTGTCCGGTTACCCAATTGGGGATACCCGATGCCACAGTCCCAGTGGCACTGGACAGTTAAAAGTAATTTAGTCTCTTGTGCGGTATTTACACGATGTCTATATTTTTAAAATATAGATTCCTACAGATATTTTTCAGGTTTCCTAAACGAAAACCCTTTAAACTCTTACAGTCTTCCTTATAGAAAAAACACTTCGCATGTTATAATAAGTATATTTTTTTATTATATGAACGAGATTAAAAATGTAATGACAGTTTTGTGGCAAAGATCTTTAAAATGGAATTTTATGAAATTTATACTTAAAAATTTTTGGGGTCAAACTTTTATGTACTTTTTTTGTGTTTGAAGCTTAAAATTTTGCAATTTTTAAACACTAAGGTATTTCAAACACAAAAATCTTGAAGGTCATTTTATGTGGTTTTTAAAATGGTATTTGTTTTTACATCTTTAAAAATAAGAAATATATGGGACATTTATAATACCTTGGAAAAATTCCGAAATTATTATATTTTTTATTATTATATTTAAATTATTATTTTATTTATTTATTTTTATTTATTTTTATTTATTAAATTTCAATATAATTACATCTAATACAATATAAAGATATGGGTAGTCCCACAAAGCTGTAACAGATCAGCTTGTCTGTAGGTTCTACCGTATAATATTATTAAATAACACAATTAGCTTAATTTACAATATTAATACATTTAGGCTAGATAAATGTGTTTTTCATTTATTAACCACTTTTTTGTCAGTTTAGGGCAGGGTTCCTCATTATTTTTAAAATTAATGTTTTGAGTCAACATGTTATAGATCAAAGGTATCATATGTATATTCTAGCGTTCTGGTACCATACTTGTTTGATATTCGTGGTATTTTTAGGCCTTTATTTTCAGTAAATCTTGTTGTGTGACTATGCACCAATAACTTTTTATACGCGCTTTCTCCCGAATTATCCATAATTAAAAGATACCAGAGAAGCCCTTTAATTGGAAGTAGGCCCTCAGACCCAAACAATAATTTTAAGTTGTTTCTTTGTTTGTAAATGCTAGGCTTAACAATTTTTTTTAATTATAGCAGTTTGCAAATTTTGAATGAATTTAATATTTATTATGCTCGAGTGTCCCCAAGTTCGAATTCCATATCTAAGTATGGATTCGACCATCGAATGATATATAAGTTTGAGAGTGCATCGAGGCAACACAAATTTTAATTTATAAAAATTACTCGCCAAACATCGGAGCTGATTACAGATTTTGATAACTTGTTTATCCCATTTGAAGTTATTGTCTACGATTATGCCAAGGTAAGTGTATTCATTTGTAAAATCAATTTTTTCACAGTGGCAATTATTTTCAATTTTCGTATGTATGCATTCAAAATTATGTGCAATTATTTTAGGTAAATTCCACATTTTCAAGCTCGGTGATCTTATATACATACATTTAGTTTTTTTGACATTAATAATTAGACCTACATCGTGAGACCATTTGAGTAGCTCGTTAAAGTCTCTTTAGATTTATTATATTATTAATAAAACAAGTACACACGACAGATAAACTACACTCTGGCTGTATAAGCAATGTACGTATTTTTCCATGAACTATTTTTTGTTAGTTTTTAATTTGTAGGGTTTTCACATACACGGTCGTTTATCCATTGAATAAAATATAGACGACGTTTTTTTTAGTAAGGCCGTTACTGTTCATTATGTGCCTATGTGGATACCCACAATAACTTCCAAAGGTTGTGCCGACTTGTTGTAATAATGTTTGTAACAATTGGTATCTAAACTAAAATTTAAAGTTAAAAAAAAATAAACTAGTACCTAGTACCGTGAACAGTAGCCCTCGGGTCCGTAAAAGTATGTTTCTAATTTTCTCTTATTAACTAAATCAAAACAAAAATTTCCTCTCAAATCTAAGGTTCTTCTTCTTCTTTGTGTGCCGTATCAAGTCCCCCGAGGTTGGAGATCACTCTTGAAAATGTCTCTCTGTCTTGCGCTGCCCGGAATAGCTCCTCCACACTTCTAATGCTGGTCCACTCTCGTACATTTCGCAGCCAAGACATTTGTCTCCTACCAGGCCCTCGGCGACCCTCTATCTTGCCTTTCAATATTAAATGGAGCAAGTGATACTTCTCCTCTCGAAGTATGTGACCCAGATATGAAATTTTCCGGATTTTTGTTAATGTAAGCAGTTCTCTATCTGCTCTACCCCGCCTGAGAATTTCTGGGTTGGTGATCATGTCGGTCCATGGGACCTTGAGCATTCTCCGGTGAAGCCACATTTCAAACGCCTCTAACCTTTTAATGGTATTTACTTTCAAGTTCCATGTTTCACATCCATACAGAAAGACCGACCACACATAACATTTTAGCATTCTCTGCCTTAGTTTTAGGCTGATATTGTCATTGCAGAAGAGGGTTTTCATTTTAAGGTTCATAAGTAAATTAATTATAAATCACATGTTTTATATAAAACGCTTTATTTCAAGAAAGTAATTATACAATTAATCCAGACAACGTCACTACCACAATGACAATAATTTCTTCAAGCAGATGGGTACAACACAACTTAAGAAATGCAAATAATGGCGGGTTCAGACGTTTCAATTTTTGTTGATCCACTTTTATTTAACGTAAAAAGTTGAATGAGATTATGTTCACACGTTTCAATTTAAGTAGAACCGAATTTGACATTCAAGATGGCGTCAACTGAAATTGTCAGTGCGTGCGTCTCTCTAACTTCTGATGTTTTGCGAGATGAGCTCGAGATTATGAAAAAGCATAAAAAAACGTCGTATTTGGGCGAGAAAATGGATCATGAATTAGGCGCATCCAACACAATTTTGAAAGAGATGGAACTAGAAGACTCCGAAGGATATGGATGACAGAAAAACAATTTGATGAGCTGCTTTCCAAAATTGGCGATAAAATTTTTCAGAGTAGTTTAAATTAATAATAATTACTACTAACTACAATAACCGGAGAAGCAAGGAAATAATCCATATTTCGTTAAAATTAGCTTTACCATAACCTAAAAACAACAACGCCAAACGTCATAGTTTGACATAGGTAGTTATTGTTATTAGATTTGTACAAAGTTTTTTTTTCTTTTAATTTATGCGTATTAATAAATGGTGACGCATGCTCTGAATATTTACCGTTATTTTTTGTCATTATCATAATATATTGGGTAGGTAGTGTAAATGAAACACATAGGTATTATTTATTGCAGTATCACGGGCATTTCTATTTGTGTACACTTCTTGCTTTTGATCCCAAAGACAAGGATGCATAAATCTGAACATCAAATCATCCGACCATTTCAAATATTTTTTCGTTGAAACGGATTCCATGTCGGTAGAACTAGGAATGTCTAACGAATATGGACATAAATGTTTGACGTCTAGTTGTACACGCGAGTAACTATGGTAACCAAGATGGCGCGATCATACTTGAACGTCGAAAGTAGACGGGCTATCAACTTTAGCTAGTCAACAAAAAACTTGTTCAACTTTGTTGAAAGAAGGTTCACACCTGTCAATATGCTTTCAAGTGTCGAGTTGATCAACTAAAGTTGAACCGTGTGAACCGGCTATAAGAAAGTGCAAATGAACACGTCCATTTCACTTTGAAAAAATAATCCTTACTGACCTATCTTGAAATGGAAACGGAACATATTAACAAATTGCAAAACGGTTAAGTTAAAACATGACAAATTTTCCCAGGGGATCATGACAAGTATCCTTAGCTAACAAAACGTTTTATGACGTGTGAAGTTTGTACCCAGAGTTTAACCCCTACCTTCAAGGGTGCTGGCTGAACCTACACTAGGGAAGATAGCTGTCTCAAGTTTGGGACACCCTTAGCGACCCCCCTCTGTGCAGTGTATGTAGCATGTACCCCACCCATACATAATATGGTCACTCTCACCCACCTGCATGAAAGGTGAATTCTCGTTAATAATACTCATTAACTCATTAGTCATTACTTAAATTCACATTCTAATTTTCTCTCAGTAGTAGATACACCTTTAGGGACAGCAATAAGACATTTTCACTATTTTGTTATTCTCGATTAAAATTAAGAAAAAAATGCGATAATGTAAATAAGTTTATATATATATGTATATATATATTTTTTTTATGTTGGCGAATACATTTTCTATAACGATTTAAAATGTGCGATTCATGATTTGCCACGCTCTAGAGTCCAAGCTGCCGAAATGAGGTACTTGAGAGGAGTGGCAGGGGTTACAAAATGGGATCATATAAGAAACTCGACGATCCGAGATGATCTAAACATTACTACTCTACATAGAAAAATCGCAACTGAGGTGGCTTGGGCATGTACTAAGAATGTCTGATGACCGAATTCCGAGGATGACTGAGTGCGATTCCAGAGGGTAGACGTCCAGTGGGCCGTCCCAGACACAGTTGGGCGAGGCAACTCCAGAAACTGTGTGAGGAGAGGATGGTCTACCATGGACAGAGGCCGAACGATCAGCACAAGACAGGGATGTATGGAGGAGCCTTGTCGATGCAGCGGGTCCCCGGCCCGAATAGGACAAGGGGAAGAAGATGATGATTTGCCGCCAAAACGATATGTTCATTTTTATTCGTGAATTCGGCGGTGTTGACGTCATATCGGGCAACTTTGGTGAAGAGCCGTCTTACCAGCAACAGCAAGTGGCGTTTTCTGTGATATAATGACGTTGTAGTCAGTTTAACCCATTGGCCACAAACCCCGACAGCCTGCCGGGTGTGCGACTCAGGTACTTAACCACAAACCCCGGCACGCTGACGGGCTAGAGTAGGTACGTCAAAAAACAGAAAACGAGCACAATAGTGACATTTTAAAATAAAATTTTAAATGCCGAACACTCTGTAGATAATTAATCATTAATTTCATAGAATTGGCAATAATATGTTTCTTATGTTTTTTCCCTGATATTTGTGTTCCAAGTTTTGTATGCAGCCAGCCGCCATTTAATTTCTTCGAAATTGCGAGTGTTTCTAGGCTTTTAGTAGTGACCCTGAACGTCCCTGATTGCTTTGAAGACTATCATAGACAATTATTTTAATAGTTATTAGTATACATGTATATAAAAATCAAAAATTATTATTGTTCGATCTAAGAATCCTATGTTTTTTTGTAACTTTTTGAATAAAAATGTGGAAAAAACTGACGAAAAAAGGGAAGGTTATATTTGTAACCTTATTTACACATATTTTAATATTTAAAAAAAAATTTTTTTTTATGTTTTTCTTTACCTTAATCCAATATGTAAACAATTTTAAAGAAATTATTTCATTTGAATATACGGTTCAAAAGTAACAATAGATTTAGTACACCAATGCAGGTTTTCAATTTTTGGTACAAAATTAATTCAGTGGTGAAGGCCAACTTATTAGCTCATTAATTCTAACGCCATATACACGCCTCATATTACACCACATATTACACGGGTGGTTTGTATATTTATGGGCACGATCAACTGTTCTCTCAGTTCTATAATATTGACTCGGTTAAACAAGCCCATGTGAAATAATCACCAATCTAGTGATCTCTTAGTGTGTCTATTAAAGTAATACGTGCAGTTATCACCTCCTATATCTCTGTCATTAATATCGGTTCGTGCGATGGCTTGTACATTGATCAGCCAAGTGATTCATCTATAATATCACAGGAACGTGCTGTGGGAAATTAAGGTAAGTCAGACTCCTTCCCAGTGTCAACTGTTCGCATATTTCCATAATTGTGTTATTTTGAAAACCCATAATTTTATGATTACAGTCAATTGATTTTCGCAGTCAATGTATCGGCGACTTCATTATTTTATTTACGTAATTTGACAGTTGACTGATAGCTAGGGATTATTGGTTGTGCGTTTTTATAATTACCGTGACATTTCACGGTTACGGTACCCTGACGCCAATAAACATACGTTCCTTAACATTATAATGCACAGCTCTTTCAAAAGATGAGATACACAATGTACGTAAGTCTGTTTCCTCCAAAGGAAAAGTCATAATTTTCTTGCATCTTTTTTTTTGGCCCTGAGGAAAATAATTTCCCTTAGGGCCTATGTCATCTTTAGGGATGCTGTGTGGAGGTTTTTTTTAAGGAAATGAAGGAGAGGAGAGTTCTGGGAAGGAAAAGGGTTTAAGGGGTGGGTAGGAATCTGGGGTTCAGTGTGTCCTGGTCATCCGCCTCCAAGACCTAGACAAACCTCACCCCGTGAACCCGGGCACCCCTGCTAAATCACCAAACGTAGCGAACCACTTGGGGTGACTATGGCAGCGGTGTTGGTTACCCAATAAAGGTTCCCGGGAGGGCGGTACCCATTTCCGCCTCCCAAATTGTAATCTCTCTCTCTATCTGACACACACAGCACCGTGACATCTCCAGTACTACTAGCCGTGATGATAATTTTGAATAATATTGAAATGTGACTGAATTTCAAAAATTCAATAACATCAAATAATGTCAATGCGCTGATGGTTTTGCTTTTGTTCTTAAACATATGATGCTGCAGCTCTTTCTTACACACTAAATAACAACAGTCGAAATTGATACCAACGGTGATCGTATGTCTGCACCCATCCAAAGGAAACACACAATCATTATCATACTTCCTCACACGTACAAAGAAAATGAAACGCAATTCCCGCCGCAAAAAAATAGTACTTTGGAGGAAACAGTAACACCTATTTTGTGTGTCTCAACATTATTTTTTTCAAATTTTTTTTAATATGAATACCGCACAAGAGTCCCAACTGCTCCCGTCTGAAGCCAGTGAGACTATGGCCGCACCAATTGGGGTATGTTGTGAGGCTGAAGGTAGTGGGGAGGGGAAGGAGACAGAAAGAGGAAGGTGGGGAAGTACCTGGCTATTCAGATCTGGTCACCAAATACGGCTAATGCCATTTCAAGCAACGTTTCAATTCTGAATGGTGGTCTTACACCAGGGCAATACTGAGAGTATCTTCCACTTTGGAACGTGCCGCAAATACACTATATATTATTTTAAATTAATAAATTGTGAAATGATACAAATTAATCAAATAAAATTTATTTGCCACGCCGGGATTCGATCTCGCGACCTTCGGTTTGCGTGTCAAGAGCCTTGCCGCTGGACTACGCCGGCCGTCTTACACATCATCTAATGTGTAAGAAAGAGCTGCAGTATTGTAGCGGTAAGGACCGTTTGTTTATTGCCTTTTTTGCCGTCACGATACCGTGAAACGTCACGATAATTATAAAAGTGCACGTTCAGGCGGTACACAATCCTAATAATTTTTGTACGCTCAAAACTCACATTTAATCATTTCCGGCGAATCCGTAACTACAATAACTTTTTTTATTTCCATGCCGCACAAATATATTTTGCGTACAACGATTTCAAAACTATATAACCCGTCTTTCAACTATAAAGTTAGCGGTAAGCACCAGATTTTATTTTTCTAGACGATGAATTAATAATTTCGGAAGGACAACATGGAGACACATTTTAAATATTTGTAGCACGTTCTTCAGAATTAATTAAAATGAACGCGGCAGAAAGGTCGAATCTCCAGGCCTGCTAGGGTGAATTCGACCCTACGTTCGTACATTACGCCGTGCCGCGGTGTATATTTGTTTACACGCTTTCTTCACTTACGTCGTTAAGATTCCCACATTATTCATCTTCTTCTTCTTTTCTTTGATACGGCAAATTCGACAGTAGGTCCGTCCAGTGCACGGGTCGTAAGTCGCAATTTGTATACACGGTTTCTTTACTTACGTCGTTAAGATTCTGAATATATTTTAGGGTATACTGTCGTCTTCAGTGTTACCAATGACCACGTTCTAGCAACATGTCCGATTGCAATATGCGGCTTTTTAACAACACTGTATACTCATGCGGTGTACAACATTCGAGGTAACAGTGTTAACATGTTGTACTATTTACGATTTAGTTATTAGCGGCGGTTAGTGCAATATGTTATACTACCCGAGGGAGATTATATCCTTCCACCGAGACCTTCCTCGAAATCTCTCTTCCTCTTACATGCTCTCATTATGTGAGTGAGGGAGAGGTCATAACGGGGCTATCAGCGGTTTTACTTTACTTCCGGGTTGTAGCTAAAGGGGTTGAGGCAGGAATGGGCGGCCTCTGAAGGTGTTAAGATGAATACATTACCTGAAGGGCCGTTAAGTGCTCAAACTCCGTTCGGTTCATTTTGTAGCTATACATTATGCAAGGAACTACAGTTTACTGTTACATTTTACTGGGTAACTTGATACATGTAGTAAATAAATATAAGATTGAAGTAATGTTGAAAAGTCACTATTCTTTAATAATATTTACTAAGAAATATTAAATAAATTGCGTTGAATAATCTGAAGTCTTTCCTGTCGTTTCGCTCAAATAGAATTGAAATAAAATTATTAATAACTCCATTAAAAATTTAAGCTACTAAGTAATGTATCTTTCATAAAAAAATTATGATAGGTAGTAACAACTTTTAAAAAATACTATTTTGTGGCTAGGATTATCAGTGACAGTTTCCCTCGATTAACTTTTTTCTTTCTTGCAAAACTATTCGCCAAATAAATAAAAACTACTTTTGCGCTTAAATCGACCGTTTATAAAATCCGTTTGCTGTAAAATTTTTCTGCCTAAAAATATCATAAATGAAATATTTATAAACGTATCTGGAAACCAAAAAAAGTATTTTAGCGCTGAAGGAATAATAAACTTTGGAAACTTTATTGTTAGAAATAAACACATCATTTCAAAAAATATAATTTTTTTAACAATTATTATAAGCAATAATTATCAGCCTGAAACACTCATCCACATTGAAAAATCTTCCGAGAAAAGATACATGACGCCAACGGGACTTGAACCCGTGTCCTCTCGATTGCCGGTCGATTGCTCTTGACCACTGAGCTATGGCGGCTTATCTCGTACCCGCCAAATGATTCAATATATGCTAGTGTTTCATTCAACAATTACTGCTTATTATATTTTTTCCACCTGAAAACAACCAACTTTATTTTTGCGAGAGAAACATTGTAAGTGTTAAGTCCCTCGCTAGGTGGCGTCGAGACAAATTATGTCTTCATTTATTGGGGAAATACTTAAACTTGTCAAATATTAATTATTATTTTAATTAAATAAAGTTGGTTGTTTTCAGGTGGAAAAAATATAATAAGCAGTAATTGTTGAATGAAACACTAGCATATATTGAATCATTTGGCGGGTACGAGATAAGCCGCCATAGCTCAGTGGTCAAGAGCAATCGACCGGCAATCGAGAGGACACGGGTTCAAGTCCCGTTGGCGTCATGTATCTTTTCTCGGAAGATTTTTCAATGTGGATGAGTGTTTCAGGCTGATAATTATTGCTTATAATAATTGTTACCCTTTGTGCTATGCATAAAAAATCTTGTCTTAAAAAACGTTAGTTTTACAATTAAAAATAATAATTATAATTTTTTTAATTTCAAATATGAAAAAGTTAAAAAACTGGCTCACCTTACGTTTTTTCTCAGTAAAATTATTGCTAAAAACACACCCCTATTTTAGTCAACCAATGTGTCAAAAATAGTTAATCAAAAATTAACAATGATTCATAATTTTTTTCTCAAATTGCAGTTAGAAAATTTGGTTTCATATTTTGGTACATTTTAATTCTTGTAAGGTTAACTCTTAGATTTAAAAAAGGGTATTGTTTTCTCTTTTTAGCACTGTTTCAAACATATTTCTCACCATCACAGTACGGGAGATACAACGATTTTTTTTAGACCTTTATGAGCTGTTCCGAAAAGCAAACAAATTAGCCTGAGTGATTACTGATTCTTGAATATTTCGAGCCAATTTTCTTTACTTTTCCCGAAGCTTTTAGACCTACTCGAACTCATGATTGTTTCGCTCCAAAGAAATACAATAATTCGCCTCGGCTGTCAGACCATCTTGGCTGGTGCTGAAAGGGGGCTGGAGTCGAGGAAGTGCCGGTAGAAGAGTGGTGAAGGGAAAGGTGAAGAGAGGTGAGGAGAGGTGTAACAGAGGGATGCAGCGCTGGGTGCGGGTGGGGCTGTGGCGAGAGGAGGGGAGGGGAAGGGACAGGCATGACTAGAAGACTTCACAGACTGGAGAGAACCAACTTCTCCTCAACTCTCCATACAAACTCCTTCCATGCCACCCGTCTGTAGACGGATTCTCAAACTATCATTTTTAGTTTTAATATGAAGGCTTTCTATTTAATGCCTTAATTGATTGAAATATAAGACACGATTTTATAACGCAGAACCCACCGCGAAGAAAATATTTACTTTCGATACGTTAGTTCTGACCTCGCGGCATTTGAGCAAATTTGAGAGAAGTTATTGTGTGTTGTGTCGTCATTTCATTTTCTACCCGTCATTTTATATTTGAAATCATTTTGATTTTCCATTTACGCATTATTTTACTTTCAATTTAACGTTCGCGTGACATTTTTCCGTCATTTTCATACAAAAAAATGTTTTTGTATTATTTGTCTATGATTTCTCAAGAAGCAAAAAGCGTAAAACCATTTGGAAACTTTTGTGATCAATTCCTTGCAAAAATTCAGTCATTCTATTTCTAAAAGCCTTACAACCAGCATCTAAAATTATTTCACCTTTATTGGAAGTTTATCTCAACTATTTTTAAGAAATTAACCAATAAGCTAGCCAAGAGTTTAAATTTCATTCCGAGACCGAGACCGGGAATAAATTAAAATCTCGGCCGAGACCGAGAATAGATAAATTGAGAGAAAAAATGAAAATGCGCTACTTTTGCATAATATAGTGTATTTAAGAATGTAAAAATAATTTGTTTTAAGACGCCGCATCCGCGCTCAAAAAGAAGAAGATGGAGAGATATGTAACTACGAATGTTAGAGGAGCGCGCTAATATTTAAAGCGATAAAATCTATGCGAAAATTGCGAAAATATTTAATAAAAAACGACTCGTTTAAAATAGAACAAAATCTCATGGAAGGTATCATAAGTATCATATAAAGAAATATTGTGAATTTTTTTACAACTATAACTTGTAAAATAACTGAAACAATCGTGTTTAAAATAATTTTCGGAGCATACTTTGTGATTTTTTTCTATCGAGAGAATTGTAAATAATTTGCGTTTCGGCGTGGAACGCGTCTAGAATAACAAAAATAACAAATAACATATCTTCAAAAATAACACATATTTTTTTAAGAGCTTAAAAACTTCAAATAATTAAGGGAGATATGTGAGAAATTAACATGATATTGTAGCACATAAAAAGCAATTTTTCTGCATTTTCACTAATTGTCTGTTTACAAAAACAGTGAAATGAACGAACGGCGCAGCGCAGCGGCGGCAACAGCGGTAAGTAAACCCGCCTCGCTGCCAGCCGACCAATCACAATCGACAGCTCTCTCACGCACTGACACTAAGTGACGAATGTGGACGCGCGCGGTTGATTTGAATCCCATTATCCTATACCGTACCTACTTACAACGGTCTCGGTTATGGCAGAGACAGAGTTCTCGGTAGAATTTGTAGCCGAGAATGCCGAGACCGAGACCGAGACCGAGATCTCGGTCGACCCTTACCAGAGACCTTCAAGGGACCGTACACAAGTAACGTTTCGAACCTAAACGGTTGTAGCGGCTCAATATGTGGTGAACCGACTCTTTTCACAATGGTATCATTATTTCTTCATACACTGGTAACACCAGATTACCAGAAGTTCGAGAAGCTCCAACAATTTGACATCCACGTTATTGTTGGTTTCTGTATCGGGGTTGATAACACATCTATTTCGTCAATCTAAAACCTTCTGATTGTTGTCGCGGTTGATAATTTTAAACTTGAACCTAATCAAGGGCGGATCCAGCTTTGACGCCAGGGGGGGGGGTCACATAGCGCCAGGGGGGGGTCACATAGTCTTAGTCAAGTCACTAGAAGTTGTAATTTAATTTTTATAATAATAGATGCAAGTAAAAAGTAGGTCCACCTAGGTCCTGGATCCAGCCCAGGGGGGGTCATGACCCCCATGACCCCCCCCCCTGGATCTGCCCTTGAACCTAATATGTAAAAAGTTACAAATAAAATCCAATTACTAGAGCCAAGTGTTATTATTAATAAATTCCCGCGATCTTATAGCAATGTTATATGCCTGGTAAGTTATAGTATTTCAACAAACCTATACGGTGATGTATCATTGAGAGAACATGATTTGTTTTGGTACATTCGACAACTTGAAAAAGTATTACAAACTGCTGTGTATTATTTATTGAAATAATAATAATTCCTTCTTCATAACAAAACACCGTGTCTTTATTGAGACTAAAAACTCTTAAATCAGGAACGATTGTGTAGGACGACCTGGAGGCCAAATATCTATCGTGCTTTCTAAATTTCTCTTCTTCCGAAACTTTACGTATCTTGGTACTTGGTACCTACCTTGGAGGGGCGACCCTATATACTACCGACATCTACCTGATAACTCTATAACTTCTACGGTCCATCTACACCAGAGCCATCTATCTCTCGTAGCTCAAACTATGAATAATTTATTTATTATTTGTAGTTTAAGAAGCGCGTGCATTTCTCTCGCCTCCCCATTGCGATATAAATTAACCCTTTTCACGGAACCTTTTCAATAAAGTTTTCACCAGAGGCCATGTTTCTATACTTAGCTGCAGTGTTGTGGGGTGGTTCAATTGCTTCATCTCACAGCTACCGCTCGCCGCTCGCAGGCTATTTGCTATTGCTGATTATCGATCCTAACTAGCTGCAAAAGGCTGCTCTGAAAACGTTTTATTTATTTATTAGTCTTGAGGTGATCCACTAGTCCTTGAAAAATTCGAAATTGGAATCCCCGCCTCTTTCTGGGAGGGATTTTAAAATACTTGAGAAGACTTTATTAGAATGGTTGGAGAAGGTATTTTGTATTTATAAACTCCTTTCTTACTCATATTAAATAAATTAAAAAATAAAAATAAATATTACCTGTTGCTATAACGAGGAAATTAAAAATGGATTTCACGGAACCAATCGACTTGGAGTCAAGGAACGTCCGTTCCACCCATCCATGCATCCACCTCCAAGACCTTACTCCATCAACTCGGACTTCTGCTAAATCACAAAACTTAGCGAATCACTTGGGGCGACCTACGGAAGGGGTGTTGATAACCAATAAATAATTCTAGGGGCGGCGGTACGAATTGAGCTCATATTCCATATTATAAAAAAAACTTTCGATTTTAAGGGACCAATGAAAGTACCAGAAAAGTAAGGGACATGAAAATTTAAAATTCATAAATAGTCAACCCGTATAAAAAAACATTTGTGCAGTTCACACGCGTTAGAAGTGAAATCTTCAGAAAACAAAACTTTGAGAGAATGAGATGAATGCAGAGTATCAGCAGTAGGATAATTGTAGGGTTTATTTCTTGAAATATTGTTACCAACTTTAAAAGTACTTAATTTTTTTATTCTGCGAAGATCACACAAAGACTAAGCTGATAGGCTACGAAGTACCGCACAAAGAGGACACCGATTAGTTTCTCTCATTCTCTCGTAGACTAAATCGTAAATAAATGTGTTTGTCTCGTTTTAGTAAACGATTCAACTAGTTTCAAATAACAACGGTGCTATAAAGGTTTTCACTTTAAAAATATTTTTTTAAGTTTGGTTAAATAAAGGTTTTCACTTTAAAAATATTTTTTTGAGTTTGGTTAAGTATTTTGGCTTCAAATCAAAAAATAAGTTTAAAAGGGGTTACGCAGCCGTGCCCCTAAAAAACCAATTATATAACCACGTAATTTTTTACTTATCACTTACCACCTTTGCGATCCCTCGGGAAAACCGCTAACTAATACCCGGTTTAATAACATCAATAATTGAATCGCGCTGTTTGTTTATGTAAAAAAAACTTAATTTTCTTTAAGCGTGAGCAAGCCCAAATGTTATAAATTTAACAAATGTTTTTAATTACTGCAGTCGGTATTGTTTCGTCGAAATATTTAAAAAAAAAACCACAAGAAAAAGGCACATTGCGGCAGTTGTAATGCTAGGTAATCTAGGTACAGATACTTAATTTGCAAACCGAAACACGGACCGAGCCACGGATTATGGGAATGGAACGAAGCAACCGCAAAAACGCGACGTTTTCAATAGCACCACCCCCTTTTCTTGCTGTCCTAGAACATATGCCGTTTTGTATTTTTTTTAAATTTTATTTTATCCACAAAAAGATACATAAATTACAATAAATTTTATAGAATAATTAAATTATATAATATATGTATTTGATTTACCCCCATAAACAAGCAGGGCTTGTGTGTATGAGGGGGAGGGGAATTATATTGGTTTAATTTTTTTTGTTTCTGATTTTTTCAGGTAGTGAATTAAAAAAATTAACTCCGAGATATTTATGATTTCACTGTCCTATTGTTTTTATTCATTTTGGAGTAGGAAGTATTGATATTCGTCTAAGATTTCTGTTATTTTTAAAAGGTGCAATTTAATTTTGAATATTATCTTTATTAATTTGTAATGCTGCATGATAAAAGTATAATGCACTTAATTTTCTGACCTTAAATTGTTTGAATAAAAGTTCTGACGAATATGGGTATGATTTTTTTTTAAATTGTTTTTATTATTAGTTTTTGTGGTATGTAAATTGTTTGTGTTTGATTTGTATATGTACCGCCCCATGCTACAATGCCACATTGTATAATTGATTGACAGAAAGCGAAGTATGTGGTTCTAAGTAATTTTTCGTTTAAAATATCTCTTAAACATCTAATCATGATAGTTTCCTTACTCTGTTGTTCAGAATATCTTGAACAAGTCGTGGTAACGACTGCGGCTGACGATTTCAGGCACGTTTTCCCATAGCTTTACTTGCGGAATGGGCATCGATAGACTTACACACTATAAACTAAGCACTTGTTGCAAGACTTGCCTAGTGTCTGTTTTCTGGGCTTAATCTATTCATTGCCTCAAGTAGGTTCATATGGTGCACGATGATTTCCATACGAACTTCGGATAAGCTTTATGCCTCCCTGAGGATTTCTTTCAAAAACCGTAAAATAAGCCAAGTAAACCAAGTGAAATGTAGGCTGCGATTTATATTCTTAACGGCATACCGTCATCGTTTAAATATTAAGTGGGCAACGGAGAAACAAACCCCTTCAAATCACCACCCCCTCTATTGACCATCCTCCGATTCAACACCTCGCCGGAATCTACACAAGGATGCTTTACGTCTTTCTCTATGATGTATTGGTCCAGAGGAGTGGTGTATGCTACCAGAATATAAACATCTGAACTTCTCCTCTCCCAAATCTCGCCCCACTAGGGCCATAGACGTCACGATAAATCAACGACACCCCCCCACGATTGCCACCCACAATTTCCACCCAGTTTCCCCACAGTGCTACCTTCCCCCCCGAGAGACATCAATAGTACGGGACAGACCACTTACATAACCCTGGGTGCATCAGTTCTGTAGTTGGGGTAGGCGTATAGGATTACAAGGAAATATTTGAGGTTATGTATTAATTAATTGTGAACTCCGTTTAATGTCGGATATTTAATTATTGTGACTGAGTTAACAAATGCGTCTGATTCCCACCCAGGCCTTGCGGATTCAACTCTTCTGATAACTGAGTAATTGTCGTCTATTAACTTCTTCTTACAAGATGGTAGTACCTTCGAGGTTTTCAAATATTGTCAGATGAAATCTTTATTTCAATTAAGTGCTTTCAATTGGGATGGCGGAATAATAATACCAAAGTTAGAAAAACCGATGGAAAAGATCTCCAGGAATGCAGGAGGCACATTCAAGCAAAATAGGTGAAACAAAGGAAAAATACAAAAAAATACATAACAACAAAAACATACCTTTATGTACGATGCCATATTCTCAGTGGCCCTAGGCGGTTAGGAGCAGTTGGGAGGCTTGTGCGGTATTCACATAAAAATAAAAATAAATCTCGGGCCTAACTGGGGAGCTAGTTTGTTTACTAAAACATACTTTAAAATAATAAAGTTAGAATCAATATAATTGCTGAGAAAGAGTATGTATAACTTTGGGGATTTGTAGTGCGCACGCCCGCGATGGTTTCTGTATAATGGTGAACTCTGGCGTTATGAAATTATTCCCTTTTTTTATAGTGATACCTCATAAGAGTCTCAGCTGCTCCCGTCTAGAGATCCAGTGAGACTATGGCATCCCCAATTGGGGTGTGTTGTGAGGCTGTAGGTAGTGGGGAGGGGAAGGAGATAGGGAAGAGGAAGGTGGGAAAGTACCTGGCTATTCAGATCTGGTCAACAAACACGGCTAATGCCATTTCAAGCAACGTTTCAATTCTGAATGGTGGTCTTACATCAGAGCGACACTGAGAGTATCTTCCACTCTGGAACGTGCCGCAAATATATTACATATTATTTTAAATGAATAAATTGTGAAATAACACAAATTAATCAAATAAAATTTATTTGCCACGCCGGGATTCGATCCCGCGACCTTCGGAATGCGAGTCAAGAGCCTTACCGCTGCACTACGCCGGCCGTCAACCATTCCCTGAACCATTCATTCTATTGCGATGAAACGTTGGTGATTTGTAATTCGTAAGGGAAGGGGGCGAGCTAGGGGAGAGGGGAACGCAGGAGAAGGGGTTCGCGGGAGGGGGGAAGGCGGGGAAGGTGGAACTGTAATGGTGAAGGGGAAACGAGGGCAGGAACGAGTACGAATATTAAAGGGCCCACAGGTGAGAGATGGGATAAAGGGAGGGATTGCAAAGGAGATATACTAGCGGTAGGGGATCTCTCTCTCTGGTTTCAATCCTGAGATTGGTTTGCAGCAATGTCATCTATTCGTATCTTCCACTCTTCCCTGTCTTGTGCGGCTCTTTTGAAGTCTGCATATGATGAGCAGCGCACGTCCACCAGCAGGTCCTCCAGGTACTCTCGGCGTGGGCGTCCCCTACCTAGTGGTAGGGGATAGCAGGGTTAAATTTGGAAAATCAATATTTCTCACACGGAAAGCTGTATGAGGTCTGCTCACGCGTTGGAAAACCTTCTGATAAATTCGTGGACGCACTAGAGGAAAAACAAAAAAATATTGTGTATGCAGAAGCAAGACAATAAACACGCTTAAAACACAAACACTTTCTTTCTTTGAATGACATTGCTCGCATGCCGGGTACTCGCTAGTAAATTATATATCAATGCCAAAACTTAATTCTAATGACACTTCTAAAAACTACTACGCTTTCAAACCAAGCTTTATTTAATTCCTGCAAGTTTATAAAATCTTGAAATGAAAGCATTTTTTTTTAATTTGTCGTAGAAGTGTACTCATGGGTGTCTATGCTTTTTTTATTTCTTTCAACGCGTCACCTTGAAAACCAAAAAAAACCTTTTCTCTTTTTGAGATTCCTATATTTGAGTTGCGACGTACCCCTTGCAGACGGCTGCCCCCCTCCTCCCTCTCCACTAGTCTAGACTAAGGGTAGGGGGAGGTCCTACGTCCTACCGGCGACGGTGCCACAGAGGTTCGGTAGGAACTGGGAACCCACTCGTAGCAGAGGTAGGTACCAAAGAGATTTGGACTAGTACCTACCTCAATTCAGCACCCACGAGGAGAATGGGGTTGGTTGGACGAAAATTAAATGGAATTAATTTTTAACTTATTATAAGCCTATTTCATTACACACGTGAATGTAACTACATTTATAAATTTAAAAAAAAAATCGTAAATTTACTTTGTTCTTCATTAATTTCAAGCATTCAAGACAAGAAGACAAACATTCCCGGGTTACGAATAACCCGACCATATTTGAAAATCTCCTTCTACGGCCACAGTAAGCCGAAAGTGTTGCTTGAGTTGTGATGGAGACTACACCCGTATGCATAGTCGGTTCCTCGAGATTTCCTCCACTCGACTCAACCTCGACTCAACCTCAAGGATAAATTCGGTATGCAGAACAGAAAAAACTATCCTCGACTTGAGCAAATTCCTCAGTCGAGTCGAGTAATGAACTGTCAAACTCAAGGTACGTCGCGATCTACCTTGAGGTCTCCTCGAAGCTTGTTAACAGCGCTTTCCACATTATTTGAGGTTATTTTAAGTTTTATTAGCATAATGAATAATTTCCATGATTTTTATCGACTACCTTTATGAAGATTTGTACCAATATCGTCCTATAAAGCGGTATTTACGGGATGCAGAAAATCCGCTGGAATATTTTGATGATGTGGAATTTCGAAGAAGATTTCGATTTAGAAAAGATGTAATAATAAATGTCCTCTTGCCACTTTTGAATTTAACACAGAGTGCCAATAACCGAGGTCTCCCAATACCACCTCTGTTGCAGCTTCTCATAGCAGTGAGATTTTATGCCACAGGGAACTTTCAGGTGAGTACACATGGCTAGGTACAACTTTATTTATTTACCTAGGTATTGTGATGAAAATATATGTATACCTACCTATTTATAATCTATTTTTATCACAATGAAACAACGTAGGTATATGATTTTGTTTGTTTGTGTTAAGCCAACCGAGGAATCGAACACGGAACGCCTGGGGGGACCCAAATGTGATGCCCATTCAACCACTGACCGGTCATTATATGTTATCAACGTGTAATTTCCTATAAAAATGTGTAAAAATTTAAGGACGTTTAATTTTTTGCTATCCAACATCTCCCTTCAGATTTCAACACACTTCGAAATATGAAATCTTGCAACAATTTTTTTAAGCAAGTGTGGAACGTGGAAAACTGAATTTATCATTGCCTTTTTTTGACAAATAAACAGATATTTCGATATTTCACATCTCGGTAGCTTCAGAGCTTAGTTGCGTTAACCAAAAATGTGCAAATTTCACTAAGACAAATTTTACTAAAACAAAAAATATAAACAAAACTATTTTCCGCTTTGTAGTTGAGAAAAACCGACAGCCGATATATTTGAAATCAGTGTACATTAAATACCGCTTTGTTGAATTTGAACGAATGTTTTTAAACCTCTTTGGACACTTAAGGCGGTACACAATCCTAGTAATTTTTGTACGCTCAAAACTTACATTTTAATCATTTCCGGCGAATCCGTAACTAAAATAACTTTTTTATTGCCATGCCGCACAAGAAATGCGAATTATTTATATACAAGATTAATAAAATCAGTACCTTACCATTAATATATTTTACGTACAACGATTTGAAAACTATATAACCCGTTTTTCAACTATAAAGTTAGCGGTAAGCACCAGATTTTATTTTTCTAGACGATGAATTAATAATTTCGGGAGGACAACATGTGTTTACATTTTTAATATTTGTAGCACGTTCTTCAGAATTAATTAAAATCAACGCTGCAGAAAGGTCGAATCTCCAGGCCTGCTAGGGTGAATTCGACCGTACGTTCGTGCAATACGCCGTGCCGCGGCGTATATTTGTTTACACGCTTTCTTCACTTACGTTGTTAAGATTCCCACATTATTTATCTTCTTCCTCTTTTCTTTGATACGACAAATTCGACAGTAGGTTCGTCCAGAGCACGGGTCGCGAGTCGCAATTTGTATACACGGTTTCTTTACTTACGGTTAAGATTCTGAATATATTTTAGGGTATAAGAGGGTATAACCAGAGAAAACCAGAAATATGTCATTTTTAAATCAGATTTTAGATGTAGGTATTGACTCTTTTCCACAAAATATTATAAATTGATTTCGAAAAACTGTTCTTTTATCTAGTAAATGTATGTTTTAAATTTTGAGCAAAAATGTTTATTTTTAGTATAATAAGGTTATACCATAGGTCATTGGTAGATTTGTTAAATTTTCAAAACAGATTTTGTATTATACAACACTCATTTCAAATCATATAATCATGCAATAAAATTAATTAATACATTATCTGGGAAACGTATGTCACAGAATTTTAATTTTAGTTTAAATAAAATCATTATAATATATATACGTACATGTGTTTCTTGACGAAAATTGGTCCGTTTGTGTACTTATTTGCGCACTTACAAACTAATATTTTTCAGATTTTTTGACATTCTTATTTTGCTTTATTGAAAAATGAAATACTTATGATCAAAAAATAATTACAAAAAGTACATAATTTTATTAGTTTTATCATCACGCCTTTCAGAATTTTTGGATATAGCTATAAATTAACGCAAATTTTGGAATGTAATAAAATCGATATTGAGTTATAATTTTAAATAGCTGGTACGGAGAATCTATCTATCTATCTATCTATCTATCTATCTTCTATCTTCTATATAAATAAAAATGAATCGCCGAAATGTATGTACGCGCATAACTTCCGAACGACTGCACCAAATTGGATAATTCTTTTTTTTATGTATTGGTTATTGTCAGGACAAGGTTTGTGTGCAACTACTGGTAAGCTCTGGCATTATGAAATTTGTTTAAAAAAATTGCAGTAGATGGCATGACTGAAGGGAATACGAGAGGGTGAGGGGAACTCGGGAGAGGGTTCACGGGAAGGGGGGGGGAGGGGAACCCAGGAGGGGGAAGGGAATCTGGGAGGGGGGAGGGGGGGGGTTCGCAGGACGAGGAAAGAGGGGGGGAGAGAAGATGGAGGAGCCCGAGTGGGAACGCGAGAGGGGAAGGGGACGCGGGAGAGGAAGGGGAGTTGAAGGGGAACGGGACGAATGGGAAAGGACACGCAGGGAGAATCAATTTCTTTTTTAAATGGCATAGCAAAGCATGCCGGGGACCAGCTAGTAATTAATATTTCTCATTGGAACCGCCGTGTACGATCGTAAGAACACCTTTCGAAGAAATGTGGATTTTCGGCCGCTGGCTGGTTAAACGCCCTTAAGAGAAAAATCCTATAACTGAATTGAATCCTATTGTCATGGGCGTGTTAATGTGCCTAAAATAATCGTCATTTTTCTTTACCTCTGCTGAAAATCATTTAATATCGAAATTGATTCGTGAAAATGTTGGCAATTTCACTGGTCTGAAAGTAGATAGGTGGTATAGAATACTGGTATTGAATAATAATAATTTTTATTTTTATTATACAGCGTGTTAAGGGACGTACTTATTACGGACGGACGTATATATTATTTGAAGTAAAAAAAATATAATGAAGTTTTGGTCTCCGGAGATTTTTTTAGATGTCTTCTTTTAATTTATTTTTTTTCTTCTACGTGTCGCAACTGGTCACTCAGCTGAGTATCCAATCATCCCCTCACCCCACCCCTACCTGTTCAATATCTACTGATTTTTTAAAATGTTTTAGTTGATAAAAGGCATCAAAAATGTCACAGGGGACCAAAATTTCATTTTTTTTACTTCAAACAATATCAGGAACCACTGATTAAAGAAAGTCAAGTAAACTAACTAAACATCACGCCGTTTCCCCGCAGGGGTAGGCAGAGAGGACGGACCGCCAAAAAATCTCGGTTATGGCGTACATTCCTTGCCTCGTTTACATTCATACAACGTCTCATACCTGCTCTTCTATTATTCTGACTTCTGACCTGGCCCGACTTAAGTATCTGATTCACTTGGTCGTGCCAAGTCTTTCTTGGGCGTCCTCGACTTCTTCTACCATTCACATTTGCGTCATATAATCTCTTTACACTCCTCTCTTCGTTCATTCGCTGTGCATGCCCAAACCATAGGAGCGTCCCTTTCTTATTCTTATACATTACGCTTACTTCAGCCTTGCTTTCTTTGCGGATCTCCACGTTTCTCACACGATCGTACATGGTTTTACCACATATTCACCACATGGATCTCATTTCACAGTATTCAGTCTACTTTCATACTTCCTCTGCCAGTTCCATGCCTCACTGCCATATATCAGGGTATGTACCAGTACGCCATTATGGACGGCTAGCTTCGCTTCTGTGGACAGTTTTTTGTTGGTGCCAACGGCGTTCAGACCTCCATTAATAGAGTTAACTGCATTCAAGTACGTCCCTTAATATCCTATTAATCACGCTTCTTGGAACTATCTGTTCGGTGTATTTCGGACCAAGTCCACTAGTAGCTACTCGGGCCATAGGGATAAACGGGCCATCACCACTCACGGGGTAAATTGTAATACTGTCATTTCACATTTCATCGGAGTTTTGATGAGGGGAATGCGTGGTTAATTTTTGTTCGGGCTTGTCAGTATAGTGATGTATGGGGGCGGCGGATGTCGACCGAAAGTAACGTGGATTTAGAATGATGGGAAAGGAAATGAAGGGTTGAGCGCTGTTTGATGTGTTGCATATATCGAGAAATTTTAGATGGTTATATATACTATGAAAATACAACGTAAGTACGTTAAAAATTATCACTCAAGCCATTAAGGCGAAGCTTAATGCTAAATCACTTTTTGTTTTTATCTGTTTTTCCGACCCGTCAGCAGGCAGCTGTCCGTGTGAGAAGCATAACTAACTAACTATCACGCCGTTTCCCCGCAGGGGTAGGCAGAGAGGACGGACCGCCAAACAACTCGATCTTGGTACACACTCTTTGTCTCACTCACATTCATAAATGTAAGAAGCATGGATTAGTAAGACTCCCGCCTTCCTCGCTTTCCCCCTCCCCCTCAATCCGCATCCCACGAAACCCTCCCTTCTTTCTTCCACCCCCCCCTCCCTCCTTGCCGCTAAACCATGTGAGATACACACATATTTCAAACAACTCTCACCATAACTATTGTAAATTTTTATTCAAATTTTATACCGCCAGAGGTCACCATTATTTATAAAAAACCTTCGCGGGCATACGCACAACAAATCATCACAATTTAATCACAATTGGATGAATGGTTTAGGAACTCACAAAGGACAAACAAAGAAACATTCATTTTTATGTATTACTAGCAGACCCGGCCACACGTGGCTGTGGCTAACAAAACACAACGCCATTACCCAACCTTTATAAAATCCACACCACCCGCTTGCCAGCCGCCCGCTGCCTGAATTGAATATTTGAATTTCTCGGCTTTTCTCTACTATAATAAGCATGTATTTTACATATAAACCTTCCTCTTGAATCACTCTACCTAATGGTAAAAATCGCATGAAAATCCGTTGCGTAGTTTAAAAGATCTATGCGCACATATATTTTGAGCGACTTCATTTTATACTATGTAATGAAGACGTGTTATGAACCCACAAACTATTTCACCACATTCTAAATTTGAATTACTACATTCTAAATTTGAAAAAATTGCATTAAATAAAACAACGCTCTTACTACCGTTTCCGTTGAGTAGAATTAAAATTAATTTGTTAATTACTTATAAAAAATATAAGTGTAAACTACTAAAAAAATATTTTTAAGGAGAATTGTATGGATGCCAACAAGAAACAACTTGATTGAAAAAAAAAAGATTTTCTTCGAAAATTTGTTTTTTCTTTCTTATAAAATTATTCACAAAATAAGTAAAAACCACTTTTGCGCTTGAAATAGAACGTTTCGAGATTCCGTTTACCAAGCGATTTTTATGCATATTACCTATATTCGTGACAATATAAGGCACACTAAGAATACATGCGTTTTTCTGCGGACCGGTTAAATCACAAATAATAAGTAGATATTTATTATTTCTTTTCTTGAATATATAGAAAAGCAATATATGTTCGTATGAATTTATAAAAATAAGTAATTGTTATAAAAAACAAAAATATTGTGGCTTGCTTCAATTCTCCAATAAGTTATTCAAAATTCACGATGTGTAGAATTTGCTCTTCGCAGCAAATTTAATTTTAATCTCCTGTGCCCGAAATTTTTAAATTGACTTACGAGTTGTGACCCACGGGATATGCTTTATAAAAAACTTAGGGCGCGGCATAACCGCACAAAAAGAAGAATATGGAGAGATATGTAAGTACGAATGTTAGAGAGAGCGCGCTTATATTAAAAACGATAATATTTCAGGAAAAACTGTGAAAATGTTTAATAAAACACAACTCGTTAAAAATAGATCAAAAATCTCATGGGGATTGTCTAAAATAGGATATAAGGAAACACTGTGATTTTTTTCATAGACATAACTTGTAAAATAACTGAAAGAACGTGTTTGTAATAATTTTCGGAGTAGACTTTGTGGTTTTTTTTTTCTATCGAGCGAATTTCATATAATTGCCGTTTCGTCGTGGGGGATGTATAGATATAATTAGGGATTGCAATCCCGCAGCTTATTCAATCCCGCGGGATTGATATGCGGGATTGCTCAATCCCGCGCGGATCCCGCGGGATCCCGCATCTTAAAAATAATGTTATAAGTTTTAAAATCAAATTGAAACTACAGATTTTACAAGTTATAAGATAAAATTGAAACTACAGATTTTTGGGTAAAAATCAGCTTTTATTTAACATTTCTTACATTAAGCAACAGAAATTAATTCTTTTGTATTAATTAAGTTTTCTATTATCTAAGTAATTAGTAATCTGTTTTCTTAGATTCATCTTTAAATAATTGGCATAATTTAATAGTTTTGTTTAATTTTACACTTACTCCAAACAGTTTTATATTTTTAATTCAGTCTTATTCATATAATGACTAATAATCAAATCACAACTTTCTCTTAGATGCTACTATTATTACTATATTTTGTACTACTATCCTTTTCCAACATAAACTTCACATTCCAAATACAACCTCAATTAAAGTAAAACCAGGGCCTCCACACAAAAAAACATTAAACATACCGATAACTCATACCTCATACGGGCAAAGAAACTTTAAGTACTACGCAACCAAACTATATAACCACATGCCCACCACACTGAAGCAACTACTAACTATAAAGACATTCACAAAAAATACATCAAAGACTGGATCAAACAATAATGCGCTCGTGCTACTCTCGATTTACGCGAAAGTTTTAGCGCCAAATTTTTAACTTGCGGGATCAGCGGATCCGCGCTTTGAAGGTGCAGGATTGCGGGATTAATAAAAGCTGCGGGATCCCGCGGGATTGCGGGATCCCGCTTTGCGGGATTGCAATCCCTAGATATAATCTCCAAGAATAATATATTTATATATTTTTTTTAAGAGCTGTAAAATTTAAAGTATTTAAGGAAAAAAAATAATAAATTGGTAGAAATGCGGGAAGCGTTGTGCTTAATAAAACAATGCCTTCGGACCCAGACCAAGTTTGCAGTATTTTTTAAACTTAGAATCGCCTAAAGGTTTTAGTATGACACCTATTAATTAAAAAAAAAACTCAAAATCTTTTAACTTACAAAAATGACTTTGGATTCGTATTACGTAAGTAGGTTATTGTATTTTTACCCGTAGTACTTCGAGAAGGACTTCGGGTGTTAACTTAAGGTAACAAAATAATTATTTGGGTCATATTTGGTACTTTGAAGTAAAGAAAAGCGATTTTATATTGTAACATTGATCTCTGAGAATCGAAAAATTCTTTCTCGGAAACAAAAGATTCTTGTAGAATTCGGGAGATAACCAAAATGTATAGGTATTGCAAAAAATATATGTATAAAAAACTGACATTAGCGGTTTTAGTCACAGCAACTAACTAACAAACATGCCATTTCTCCAAAGGGGTTGGCAGAGAGAACGGACCGCCAAACATCTCGGTCTTGGCACACATGTCTTGTCTCATTCACATTCATACATCGTCTCATACATACTCTTCCATTTTTCTGACTCTTGACATGGCCCGACTAAAGTATCTGATTCACATGTGCCATGTCTTTCTAGGGCGTCCCCGATTTCTTCTAACATTCTCATTTACGTCGTATATTCTCCTTACAAAACGTTCTTCGTTCATTTACTCTACGTGCCCAAACCATCTGATCGTCCCTTTCTTAATTTTACTCATTACGCTTACAACAGCCTTGTATTCTTTGGGGATCTCCACATGTGTCACACGATCATAAATGGTTTTACAACACAAATTTCTCAGGGATCTCATTTTACAGAATTCAGTCTATCCTTCCTCTGCCAGTTCTATGCCTCACTGCTATACATAAAATTTGATTGCTCGTTTTAAAAAATTGCCATTAACATTTTGATTGCTCTCTTCCCTTGCACTCCATCGTAATAGAGAGTAATAAATAATGAATTGTATCGAGTTCATAAAGTTACAATACGTCTGTTGAGAGTGTTATATTTGAATGCTTCTAAAACTGCCATAAATCTTTGAACTGAAGTTAGGAGAAATCAATACATAGTAGCTATAAACTGAGATGTTCCATTCATCATTCTGCTTGCCTAGGCTGACCACACGTTCAATTTTAAATAGAAATCTAATACTTAAAAAGAATTGTATGCGAGTGAATAACTATGGGGCTGTGTTGAGTACCTCATTAAAGATGCACAACAAATTTAATGTCCCATACTAAAACGTGAAATCACCCACCGCCTAACAAAATACTTTTTCTAAAGAGTATATTTTTCAAACTTTTTTCTTTGTATTTATCTACAAATAATGAGATAGTCAGGTACGTTTTTAGATTTTCACGGCCAAAAGTATTTTCGTTATTCGCAAAAAATTCAGTAAAGATCAACAAATTATTGTGACGAATAAAGCCACAAATATACTATCGTTATTAGGTCACCTGGCAATTGAAATGTCAGAAGATAAAAATAAAACAGAAATCGCTAATAGAGATAAAACATATGATTACCCTCAAAGTAAACAAAAAAATATAAAAAATAAATATTGTCTAATGATTAGTCCTAAAACAAGCAGTGACACTTCTGACTCAATACTTAAAAAAATACAAAAACATATTAAAATTAGTAAACTGGGAATATGTATTGAAGGCATCAAAAAAATATCCCGAAACAGAATCATCATTGAGTGTTTAAAAAAAGAGGATGCGGAAAAATTACAAATGGAGATCTCAAAAGTAATAAATGATATCGATACTAAAAAATTATCAAAAAAGAAACCTACTTTAATTTTCAAGGGAATATTTAATGATTATGATAAAGAAGATTTCACTTGTGACATCATCGAACAAAATGAAGAAATTAAAATTATGTCAGAAAATAATGAACATAAACCTGTCTTCAACATCAAGAAAATAATTAAAAATAAATTTAATGATACATCTAACTATGTGGTCGAAGTAGATAGTCAAACCCGGAGAATACTCTTAAACAAAGATAAAATTAAAATCGGATACCAAAGAATCTTTTTTGAAGACGCAAATCCAGTTATGCAATGTTACCACTGTTTACGCTTCGGACATGGTACTGCAAGATGTCTGCAGAGAGAGAAGGACGAAAAGCCTGTTTGCAGTTACTGCGGTCTCGATCACACACACAGCGATTGCGGGAACAAGGACAAACAACCAAATTGCAAGAACTGTTGTATTCAAAATGAAAAATATAAATTGACATTTCCAGTTAATCATAGAGCAAATGACAAAAACAACTGTAAGGTATATAAAAAAATGCTCGCAATTGCTGAACAAAATATTGAATATTAAGTTTATCATATCAAAAAAAATGCAACAATATATTTTAAATATATTTTTGTTATATTTTAGTACTTTGATAATTAACATTAATGAAGATAATCAATTTAATATGTGATATGTAAACTGTCACTATACTGTTGTTGGCAGCAAATGAATGTAAGGCTTTTAATGTATATGTCAAACTGTATGACTAAAACAAATTCACTTTATATTGAAAACATTGTGACATGTTACCTTCTCATCAAAATAATTGTTTATTTATATTTTTGCTCCTATTACATTCTAAGCATACTGATGGTAGGATTTCAGGTGAATATTTTCAAATAAAAAATGTCTTTTAGTTATATTGATGATGAAAGAGATGTAAATTATTGTAAAGTTAATAATTTGCATGAATGGATTCAAATGCAGACTACAAGAAAATGTGAAACAAATAATCTAACTTGTGTAGAACTAAACATTAGGTCGATTTGCAAGTATTGGGACCTCTTTCATGCTTATTTTAAAAACTGTATAAATCACATTGACATACTTATGCTTTGTGAAACAGCAATACGTTCAGAACAAGTTGGTTTCTATGAAATTCCTGGATTTAGTTCATATCACTATTGCAGAAGTAACAAATCCGGTGGAGGTATTTTGTTATATGTAAAAAATAATCTTACCTTCTCGCAAATATTTATAGACACAATATATTTTGAAAACGTTTTTGGAAAATTGACACTTAAAAATAATAAAAATTTAAATCTTTTAGCTAAATACCGACCTCCGAATCTCAATAAACAAGCATTTTTGTCTGAAATATCTTCTGTGTTTAAAAATAATATTGACCCAAATGAAAGTGTCATATATTTTGGTGGCATCAATTTAAATTTATTAAATAGAAATGATTCAGTCATAATAACTTATGAAAATATCCTTGCAAATAATTATTTAATAAAATGTATAGATGACGTAACAAGAGAAGTGATAGTTCAACAGAAAATAAACAGCTCGTGTATCGATCATTTTTTTGTAAGGATTAGCGGAAGACAATCCGCTGGAGCTTTTACAGGTGTGAGTTCAATCTCCTCATGCGTATGTGATTATAACATTGCAGATCACCACACCACGGCTATAAATTTTCGGTTAGATTCTATAGAACAAATAAACTTAAACAAAACTGAAAATATGACGATTCTTTCGCAGAGACATATCGATAATAATATCCAAAATTATGATTGGAAATCACTTCTAGAAGAAAATGACTGTACCATTATTTACTCAAAATTTCAAAAATATTTTAATGATTTGTATAAAAATAGCACAATTGTGATAAGTAAAAATCCAAAACCCGGCCTTATGCGAAAAACGATTGGATATCTTCCGATGTTTTATGTAAAATTAAAAAAAGAGATAACTTATATAAACGTTGGAAAAATGCTCCGACAAACAAATATTACGAGAAAGAATATAAATGTTTTAGAAATGTGTTAAATAAATTATTATTTAAACTAAAAACTTCTTACTATAATGATAAATTCAAAAACTATTTTCAAGATTAAAAAAAAACATGGGAGGAGTGTAATAAAATTTTAGGAACTAAATGTAAAAACGACTGTGATGAAAATGCTTCTAAATATCTGTTGAAAGATCGAACAAAAGAAGTTTTAATAAATGATTTTGTTGATTATTTCTCTGAAAGTGTTTACAATATGTTACATAAGTGCAATCATAAGACAACTGAATTTGAACCAGAGGCGATGCCTCAAAGCATGTACCTACCGAGGGCAAAAGCGGCGGATATAGAAAGTATTGTTAGACAAATGAAGATTTCTTCCCCAGGAATTGATAATATCAGGATGAAAGATATTAAAAAACATATTTTAATCCTTGGTCCAATTATAACCCATTTTATAAACAGAATCTTATTTCAAGCTAAAATCCCCGATGATTTAAAATGTAGTATTATAAGACCTATATATAAGGGAGGTGACCACACTGTATTGGGTAACTACAGACCAATTAGTATCTTGCCATCTCTAGAAAAAATTCTTGAAAAATATATTCAAATAAAATTAATAAAATATTTAGAAGATTTTTCTATAATAGATACTAATCAATACGGTTTCCAAAAAAAAAGAGTACCGAATTGCTGTTTCAAAAATTTGCCAACATGATAAATAATGAATTAAACTGTAAAAAACATACATTAGTCTTATTTATAGATTATTCGAAAGCTTTTGATACCATTGATCATGGTAAATTACTTAAAATACTAGAAATTATAGGAATAAGAGGAAAACTACTAAAACTTTTTGAAAATTACTTAAACAACCGATGCATGAAATTAAAACTCTTAAAATCTTTAAGTAAAAAAAAGAAGTTTTTTGCCGGCGTTCCTCAAGGTTCCATATTAGGTCCAATCCTATATATTATATATGTATCTTTTATTAAATTCATTTTTAGACATGTAAAGTACTTTGTATACGCGGATGATACTGCTTTAGTTATTTCTAGCAGTGATTTGCAAACTTGTATAGATCTTTTACAAAAAGGCTACATTGAACTCTTAAAATGGTCTCACGACTCTGGCTTAATTATAAATGCCAAAAAAACTAAATTGTTACACATAAGATCCCCTAATGTTAAGGTATTTTTATTTTATTTTATTTATTTGGGAGACCAACAGTTTACATTAACAACAAAGTATATAATAATTGAGTACAATAATTGAACCAATTAGAGGTTTCCACATGGGTATTGTATACAATTGTGTAGTTATTCCAGAAATATTTACTCATAAAAAATATTTACTCATAAAAAATTACACCTGAAATAAAGACACATACATCAGATTGCTTATACAATGGTATTCCAGCATCGTGTACATGTGAAAATATGGAACTAGTTAAAGAGTATGTTTATTTAGGTGTTATTATTGATTGCTTTTTCAAGTGGGATATACAAATAAACAAAGTTTGTGCACGATTAAGATCAATTGTACACAGATTGTATAAACTAAAATTTTTTGTTCCTCTCTGCACACTTCGAATAATTTATTTATCTCTAGCTGAATCTGTTATAAGGTATGGAATAACAGCTTGGGGATTTTCTTGTAAAACAAATATAGACCATGTTCAATCAGTGCAAAATTCATTGGTTAAATTATTAGCTGAAAAAAATTTATACAAAGAAAGGCATAATATTCCATACTTTTATCAAAGTCTCAAAATTCTTTCAGTGAGAGCAATTATGTGGTACAAAATTATATTTCAGCACATAAATAACCCTTTATATATAAACAGGCTGGAACACAACCATAATACTCGTTTTAACTTTAATGAAGGACTAATTTTTTTTTTTTTTTTTTTTTTTTTATTTATTTATTTTATACATTTTACAAATATAAGACAAAAAGTCCCGATAAACTACTTTTTAGCAGTTTGTCTAACGGGTTCTTTACAATAAAGATCTTATTATAGAGATTTAAATAGTTACATTTTTACAGTTAAAGATATAAAATAAAATTAATTTTTTTTACAGAAATATACTTAAGTAGATACATTTTTACAATTATAGATATAAGATAAAATTAAATTTTTTACAGAAATATACTTAGATAAAAAAAAAAAAAATATATGAAAACATGAATAACAATTTTAAAGTCTTTAGAATAAGTAATATGTTATTGTAAGCTAATACAAATGAATTCTTTCCATAAGCCAAGTCTTCAGTAAGTTCATTAATTGTTTGTTTTGGGTACAGTTTTTAATTTCAGCTGGAAGCATATTTAAACAACTGGGAATCATGTAATTTAACGTTCTTTGTCCATATTTATTTGTATGTTTAGGTACAATTAGTCCTTCATTAAAGTTAAATCGAGTATTATGGTTGTGTTCCAGCCTGTTTATATATAAAGGGTTATTTATGTGCTGAAATATAATTTTGTACCACATAATTGCTCTCACTGAAAGAATTTTGAGACTTTGATAAAAGTATGGAATATTATGCCTTTCTTTGTATAAATTTTTTTCAGCTAATAATTTAACCAATGAATTTTGCACTGATTGAACATGGTCTATATTTGTTTTACAAGAAAATCCCCAAGCTGTTATTCCATACCTTATAACAGATTCAGCTAGAGATAAATAAATTATTCGAAGTGTGCAGAGAGGAACAAAAAATTTTAGTTTATACAATCTGTTTACAATTGATCTTAATCGTGCACAAACTTTGTTTATTTGTATATCCCACTTGAAAAAGCAATCAATAATAACACCTAAATAAACATACTCTTTAACTAGTTCCATATTTTCACATGTACACGATGCTGGAATACCATTGTGTAAGCAATCTGATGTATGTGTCTTTATTTCAGGTGTAATACATACCTTAACATTAGGGGATCTTATGTGTAACAATTTAGTTTTTTTGGCATTTATAATTAAGCCAGAGTCGTGAGACCATTTTAAGAGTTCAATGTAGTCTTTTTGTAAAAGATCTATACAAGTTTGCAAATCACTGCTAGAAATAACTAAAGCAGTATCATCCGCGTATACAAAGTACTTTACATGTCTAAAAATGAATTTAATAAAAGATACATATATAATATACAGGATTGGACCTAATATGGAACCTTGAGGAACGCCGGCAAAAAACTTCTTTTTTTTACTTAAAGATTTTAAGAGTTTTAATTTCATGCATCGGTTGTTTAAGTAATTTTCAAAAAGTTTTAGTAGTTTTCCTCTTATTCCTATAATTTCTAGTATTTTAAGTAATTTACCGTGATCAATGGTATCAAAAGCTTTCGAATAATCTATAAATAAGACTAATGTATGTTTTTTACAGTTTAATTCATTATTTATCATGTTGGAAAATTTTTGAAGCAGCAATTCGGTACTCTTTTTTTTTTGGAAACCGTATTGATTAGTGTCTATTATAGAAAAATCTTCTAAATATTTTATTAATTTTATTTGAATATATTTTTCAAGAATTTTTTCTAGAGATGGCAAGATACTAATTGGTCTGTAGTTACCCAATACAGTGTGGTCACCTCCCTTATATATAGGTCTTATAATACTACATTTTAAATCATCGGGGATTTTAGCTTGAAATAAGATTCTGTTTATGAAATGGGTTATAATTGGACCAAGGATTAAAATATGTTTTTTAATATCTTTCATCCTGATATTATCAATTCCTGGGGAAGAAATCTTCATTTGTCTAACAATACTTTCTATATCCGCCGCTTTTGCCCTCGGTAGGTACATGCTTTGAGGCATCGCCTCTGGTTCAAATTCAGTTGTCTTATGATTGCACTTGTGTAACATATTGTAAACACTTTCAGAGAAATAATCAACAAAATCATTAATTAAAACTTCTTTTGTTCGATCTTTCAACAGATATTTAGAAGCATTTTCATCACAGTCATTTTTACATTTAGTTCCTAAAATTTTATTACACTCCTCCCATGTTTTTTTTGAATCTTGAAAATAGTTTTTGAATTTATCATTATAGTAAGAAGTTTTTAGTTTAACTAACAATTTATTTAACACATTTCTAAAACATTTATATTCTTTCTCGTAATATTTGTTTGTCGGAGCATTTTTCCAACGTTTATATAAGTTATCTCTTTTTTTAATTTTACATAAAACATCGGAAGATATCCAATCGTTTTTCGCATAAGGCCGGGTTTTGGATTTTTTACTTATCACAATTGTGCTATTTTTATACAAATCATCAAAATATTTTTGAAATTTTGAGTAAATAATGGTACAGTCATTTTCTTCTAGAAGTGATTTCCAATCATAATTTTGGATATTATTATCGATATGTCTCTGCGAAAGAATCGTTATATTTTCAGTTTTGTTTAAGTTTATTTGTTCTTTAGAATCTAACCGAACATTTATAGCCGTGGTGTGGTGATCTGCAATGTTATAATCACATACGCATGAGGAGATTGAACTCACACCTGTAAAAGCTCCAGCGGATTGTCTTCCGCTAATCCTTACAAAAAAATGATCGATACACGAGCTGTTTATTTGCTGTTGAACTATCACTTCTCTTGTTACGTCATTTATACATTTTATTAAATAATTATTTGCAAGGATATTTTCATAAGTTATTATGACTGAATCATTTCTATTTAATAAATTTAAATTGATGTCACCAAAATATATGACACTTTCATTTGGGTCAATATTATTTTTAAACACAGAAGATATTTCAGACAAAAATGCTTGTTTATTGAGATTCGGAGGTCGGTATATAGCTAAAAGATTTAAATTTTTATTATTTTTAAGTGTCAATTTTCCAAAAACGTTTTCAAAATATATTGTGTCTATAAATATTTGCGAGAAGGTAAGATTATTTTTTACATATAACAAAATACCTCCACCGGATTTGTTACTTCTGCAATAGTGATATGAATTAAATCCGGGAATTTCATAGAAACCAACTTGTTCTGAACGTATTGCTGTTTCACAAAGCATAAGTATGTCAATGTGATTTATACAGTTTTTAAAATAAGCATGAAAGAGGTCCCAATACTTGTACATCGACCTAATGTTTAGTTCTACACAAGTTAGATTATTTGTTTCACATTTTCTTGTAGTCTGCATTTGAATCCATTCATGCAAATTATTAACTTTAGAATAATTTACATCTCTTTCATCATCAATATAACTAAAAGACATTTTTTATTTGAAAATATTCACCTGAAATCCTACCATCAGTATGCTTAGAATGTAATAGGAGCAAAAATATAAATAAACAATTATTTTAATGAGAAGGTAACATGTCACAATGTTTTCAATATAAAGTGAATTTGTTTTAGTCATACAGTTTGACATATACATTAAAAGCCTTACATTCATTTGCTGCCAACAACAGTATAGTGACAGTTTACATATCACATATACATGTAAATTAAATTGATTATCTTCATTAATGTTAATTATCAAAGTACTAAAATATAACAAAAATATATTTAAAATATATTGTTGCATTTTTTTTGATATGATAAAATTAATATTCAATATTTTGTTCAGCAATTGCGAGCATTTTTTTATATACCTTACAGTTGTTTTTGTCATTTGCTCTATGATTAACTGGAAATGTCAATTTATATTTTTCATTTTGAATACAACAGTTCTTGCAATTTGGTTGTTTGTCCTTGTTCCCGCAATCGCTGTGTGTGTGATCGAGACCGCAGTAACTGCAAACAGGCTTTTCGTCCTTCTCTCTCTGCAGACATCTTGCAGTACCATGTCCGAAGCGTAAACAGTGGTAACATTGCATAACTGGATTTGCGTCTTCAAAAAAGATTCTTTGGTATCCGATTTTAATTTTATCTTTGTTTAAGAGTATTCTCCGGGTTTCACTATCTACTTCGACCACATAGTTAGATGTATCATTAAATTTATTTTTAATTATTTTCTTGATGTTGAAGACAGGTTTATGTTCATTATTTTCTGACATAATTTTAATTTCTTCATTTTGTTCGATGATGTCACAAGTGAAATCTTCTTTATCATAATCATTAAATATTCCCTTGAAAATTAAAGTAGGTTTCTTTTTTGATAATTTTTTAGTATCGATATCATTTATTACTTTTGAGATCTCCATTTGTAATTTTTCCGCGTCCTCTTTTTTTAAACACTCAATGATGATTCTGTTTCGAGATATTTTTTTGATGCCTTCAATACATATTCCCAGTTTACTAATTTTAATATGTTTTTGTATTTTTTTAAGTATTGAGTCAGAAGTGTCACTGCTTGTTTTAGGACTAATCATTAGACAATATTTATTTTTTATATTTTTTTGTTTATTTTGAGGGTAATCATATGTTTTATCTCTATTAGCGATTTCTGTTTTATTTTTATCTTCTGACATTTCAATTGCCAGGTGACCTAATAACGATAGTATATTTGTGGCTTTATTCGTCACAATAATTTGTTGATCTTTACTGAATTTTTTGCTGGGATCTTGTACTGCGAAAAGTAGTTCACTAACTACCTCCTTTGCTTCTTCCATAAATTTGTGAAGATTTGCCATATTTATTTTTTCGCAAAACTTACTCCACTTTACACTTTTAAATCAGTAGTACTGCAGTACACTTTTAAATCAGTAGTACTGCACATAAAACTAAACGTACTGCTAAACATACAAATAAATATGGACAAAGAACGTTAAATTACATGATTCCCAGTTGTTTAAATATGCTTCCAGCTGAAATTAAAAACTGTACCCAAAACAAACAATTGGTGAACTTACTGAAGACTTGGCTTACGGAAAGAATTCATTTGTATTAGCTTACAATAACATATTACTTATTCTAAAGACTTTAAAATTGTTATTCATGTTTTCATAATTTTTTTTTATGTAAGTATATTTCTGTAAAAAATTTAATTTTATCTTATATCTATAATTGTAAAAATGTATTTAAGTATATTTCTGTAAAAAAAAAATTTTTTTAATTTTATATCTTTAACTGTAAAAATGTAACTATTTAAATCACTATATTAAGATCTTTAATGTAAAGAACCCGTTAGACAAACTACTAAAAAGTAGTTTATCGGGCCTTTTTGTCTTATATTTGTAAAATGTATAAAATAAATAAATAAATAAAAAATAAAAAAATAGTTTTTGGGATGTGATGCCCTTTTTGCGCTACCTCCTTCTGTCCGAAATGTTGGCTAAAGAAGGAGGTAGCGCAACACGGCATAACACCCCAAAAACAAATCACGAAAAAGGGTAGTGAGGTTATGTTGTATTAAAGCACATAATTGAGGGGAATACGGTAAAATTATATTACATACGAGTATTTATAAATATAATTTTTTTTATTCTTCATATATTTTAAGTAATTACATCAATACCTATTAAACTCAGTTATTATTTGAAAATATTATAAACATGAGAGTAATTTATTTTTTCAATAGAACATTGTTTAACCTTCACGTGGCCATCATACTAGCGCAGACCCGTGAATAGTCTTAGGATATTATAATTGATTTGGATGCTTGACAAAATAATCACAGATCCTTGAAAAATTAGGAAATATGACTTTACTTGTTAAGATTAATCCTAAGAAATTTAAACAAAATAATAACCCAACATTTCAATTACTATCGCACATCCCATCGTAAAGTGTCGTTAGTCAATTTAAAAAAAAAAACGTTTATCTCTGAAATGCAGGGTAATATATTTACGCCGCACGAAAACTGCAATTAAGTTACATCACTCCATCTCCACAAGACCATCTCTTTTCGATGGGACCGCTTACCCATCATTCATTCATTTGTTTTTCTCTCCCGTAACATTAACTTTTTTAACATACGACACTTTTCTACGGGTTGTGCGACATGTATTAGGTATAGAATTTAAAAAAAGTGGTAGTTATTTTATAGCTTGTTTGAAGTCTTGACATGGTTCCAATTTTGAAAAAAAAACAATAAAAATATTTTTCTGTTAAATATTAAATTGTAGGTAGGTACTTTATCGCTTGCCTAGATTCTTAACACAATCGGTTTGCAATTTAGAAAACGACAGTTAAATTTGAAACAAACCTGGGCACATTGAGCCAGAGTTACAATCGACCACAACCGAATTTAGTATTTTTATGATAAAATTAACTTTAATATTCGGTAGGTCGCGGTAGATTAGACTACGCTTGGCCTGTTTTGTTATAAAAAATATCGCGCGCCCGCTTGAGGGTTATTTTATTATAATATATCCTATAGATCTCTTATTTTACACATCAGATACACGTTTTTCAATGTAGCCAGGTGTGTTTAGCGAATAGGTCTGAATTTTGAGTTCACTCCCAACCTTCCTACGCACCATCTTCCTTTCAATTACATAAAATACTTTATGCTACAGTAATAATACTGACATTTTCTGAGCAGTTACAATTTGGGAGACGGAAAAGGGTACCGCCGCCCGGGATCCGTTTATTGGATAACCAAAATCTTTGCTATAAATCAGTCCAAGTGGTTCGCTACGTTTGGTGACTTAGCAAGGGTGCCCTTGATCATGGGGTTGGTGTTTGTCTAGGTCTTGGCAGCGGATGATCTGGACACACTGAACAGTAGATTTCTGCCCACCCCTCACACGTTTTTCCATTCCAGGTATTCATCTTCCTTTCCTTAAAAATACCTACCACACGTCATCCCCAAAGATGACAGGTGCTGAAGGAAATCATAATCCTCAGTGCATCCTGTGGGGAGCTGATGTAAGAAAAAGTTTCACAGAAAGTTGGTTTGTTGCTAATTCCATAATATCTTTATTTTATAAACAATTCTGCTTTAGTGTCAAGAAATGATGGCCATCCTAATACTTCACCCTTCACCCATAATATGCAAAAAAAAAACATTTAAATTTATGTAGTGAGATTGAAGGGTAGCTGGATTGATTACTGCACACACAAACACAGGTTCCAGTTCATACAAACAGCCATGTAATCAAAGTGACGTGCGCTGTGTGCGTGTGCGTGAGGGGGTGGGTGGGGGGAGACACCATTTCATCCCCTCCCCCCCCCCCCACCCACCCGCCCGGGCTATTTCCGTGCGTTTCCGCCCGTGGCGACCTTAACCTTGGACGACCGCGGCTGCATCACCTCACCCCCACTTCTCCCGGCATACGTCTACCCCCCCGGGAGGCTCGGGGGGGTTGATTTGGGGGGTCTGCTAACCAGTCCCCCCCAGACCGTCTGGATGCGTTGGTTCAGTAACAAAACTGCAGTCTACACTGTTTATTTTGGTAAACAAAGTGTGTTTTGATTTTAGGTTCAATTTGCGAGTAATTTTGGATGGTTTTAATTAAGTTTGGACGTGTGCTTTGTGCGTTGGGGTGATGTTTGCATTTAATGGTTTTAAGTGTGGTTTCTAGAAAGATTTCAAATTAAATGTGCTTGCTTTGGAACACACGACTATTTGAAATTTGAACAAATAATATAATTTACGGTTCGCTGATACCGAAATACAATATTTGCGGGATTAACAGCAGTAAATTGGTATTCATGACTAATTGATTTGGAGTAGGTATTTCTTACAGTACCGTGCCAAATAATCATACTATGTACTTCTATAGATGTATGTGTCAAATTTTAATTACCATTGACGTCGGTTTATTATGAATTTAAACCTAGCCCCTTTTTAAAGATTTTAATCTTAGCTCTTTTTCGAAAGATTTTAATCTTAGCCCTTTTTAGTCAGATTTTTATTTTAGCCCTTCGTAGTAAGATTTTAATCTTATCCCTTGTCAGTGAGTTTTTAACCTTAGGCCTTTTTAGTAAGATTTTAATCTTAGCCCTTTTCAGTAAGATTTTAATCTTAACCCTTTATAGTGAGATTTTAATTTTAGCCCTTTGTAGTAATATTTTAATCTTATCCATTTTTAGTGAGATTTTAATCTTAGGCCTTTTTAGTAAGATTTTAATCTTAGCCCTTTTCAGTAAGATTTTAATTTTAGTCCTTTATAGTGAGATTTTAATTTTAGCCCTTTGCAGTAAGATTTTAATCCTTGTTAGCGAGATTTTAATCTTAGGCCTTTTTCGTAAGATTTTAATTTTAGCAATTTGTAGTAAGATTTTAATCTGTCCTTTTTAGTACCAATTTGATCTTAGCTCTTTGTTACTTTTTTTTAGTAGCTCCAAACGGGAGGCCCTGACGAAAATAATTGTCCTCAGGGCCTATCACATCTTTGGGGATGTTGTGTGGAGGGTCTTTATTTGAAATGAAGGAGAGGAAGTTCTGGGTATGTAAAAGGTATGGAGGGTGGGTACCCACGAATCTTGGGGTCAGCGTGTACAGAAGTGACAAACGTATGAATCTATGCTTCCCATTGAGGTGAGTCCTACTGGAGAGCTCAAAAGGCATCCTGCAACCAGTCTCTCCCAAACCTGCCTGCCATGCATTTGGTGGGCAGACGCATTCGCTGCCATGATCCAGACAAACCTCACCTCATGAAGCCGAGCATCCTTGCATCCTGTGACAGAAAATTCATTATCCAATAAATAATAAATGGTTATCCAACAATGGCGGTACGCATAACCGCCTCCCAAATTAAATGGTTTAAAATAACGTGGTTTTAAACTTAGCCCTTTTTAAATATGGCATTAATTATTACCAAAGATGTTGTCTGATATTTTTATTTGTTGTTGTCTGGTATTTTTAAGGAACCGCTGCGGTTTCTCTCAGGATACGTGGTCTCTAGGGATACTGACTGGTAGAATGTCTTTTTAGAAGAAACAGTAAATCAATGTCTTGAAAAAACATTATCGTAGGGCAGTACAAAAGCTGCCATTTTGATATACCTAAATCGGAATTGTTGAGGATAAAATAATCTTTTTTAAATAATCATAAAAATATGTGGTAAAATTAATATTGTTTTTTTTTTGTTTTTTTTTTTGTTTTGTTTTGTTTTTTTTTTCTTTTATTATTATTGAGTTAGTTTATACTACATGAATATAAACTAATAAGCACAATGTAATATTTCATTTGATAAATTTAAATATTTTTACAGTAAGCATAATATTTCTTTTTAAATACATTCATTCTTCATACTTTCAGGCATTTCATCATACCTCTTTAGTCCTCTGTACATTAGGCAGTTCTGTGATTTTGATTTCTTCATTTGTGGCAATCGAACTCTGTTTACAATTCTTGTTTCGTAATTATGAACGTCTTTATTAAAAACAATTTCATCCTTAAAGTATTTTGGCATTTGGTTTTTCATAATTTTATGCACAAAAATTAAACACATTAAATTGTAGTCTCTTTTTTATTGGTATTTGCCTTTCCCCAGTATACATCTCATAGCTTTGTTCTGTATGACTTCCAGTTTGTTCAAATTTCCTTCATTGGCCAAATATAACATCTAGGAGCAGTAGTCCAAATGTGGAGCAACGGTAGTTTTATAAATAAGCTCAGTAGTGTTTCTATTTAATTTATGTTTTAGTCTTCTAAGAAAATTTACCTTTTTGATACCTTTTTTAGCACATATTCAAAGTTTGCTGTGAAAGTCAGTTTTGAATCGAGTATTACACCCAGGTATTTGATTTCATTTACTTTTCCAATTTTTTCACCATTGATTGTCAAATTTAACTCTGCGTTACGCGTTTTACTGCCTATTTCCATGTATTTTGTTTGGTAGGGGTACCGCTGCTCCGACATCACCATAATCATAGGTCAACCCTAGTATTTCGCTACGTTTGGTGACTTAGCAGGGGTGTCCGGGTTCATGGGGTGAGATTTGTCTAGGTCTTATAGACCAAAATGTCATTTACATTTTTACCCCAAATAATATCAGGAATCACTTGTTAAATAAGTCAATAGTCCATTCTCTCCGCGTATAAAATTAGAATGTGTATTGGAATAAAGGGGTGATTTCCTTTGAAATACCTATGTTTGTATTTATAAACAAAGACATGCATTCCTGGGATACCTATGAATAAACTCACAATATTTAAACACTCCAATTATCATTAAAAGCGGAAAATGTTACTTGCACAAAAAATGAAGGACTTAGCTAAAATAACCAGCTTAGGGCGCGTTCAGACGTTTCAATTTTTGTTGATCCACTTTTATTTAACGTAAAAAGTTGAACGAGATTATGTTCACACGTTTCAATTTAAGTAGAACCGAATTTGACATTCAAGATGGCGTCAACTGAAATTGTCAGTGCGTGCGTCTCTCTAACTTCTGATGTTTTGCGAGATGACCTCGTGATTATGAAAAAGCATAAAAAACGTCGTATTTGGGCGAGAAAATGGATCATGAATTAGGCGCATCCAACACAATTTTGAAAGAGATGGAACTAGAAGACTCCGAAGGATATGGATGACAGAAAAACAATTTTATGAACTGCTTTCCAAAATTGGCGATAAAATTTTTCAGAGATGTTTAAATTAATAATAATTACTACTCACTACAATAACCAGAGAAGCAAGGAAATAATCCATATTTCGTTAAAATTAGCTTTACCATAACCTAAAAACAACAACGCCAAACGTCATACTTTGACATAGGTAGTTATTGTTATTAGATTTGTACAATGTTTTTTTTCTTTTTATTTATGCGTATTAATGGTGACGCATGCTCTGAATATTTACCGTTATTTTTTTGTCATTATCATAATATATTGGGTAGGTAGTGTAAATGAAATACATATTATTTATTGCAGTATCACGGGCATTTCTATTTGTGTACAATTCTTGCTTTTGATCCCAAAGACAGGGATGCATAAATCTGAACATCAAATCATCCGACCATTTCAAATATTTTTTCATTGAAACGGATTCCATGACGGTAGAACTAGGAATGTCTAACGAATATGGACATAAATGTTTGACGTCTAGTTGTGCACGCGAGTAACTATGGTAACCAAGATGGCGCGATCATACTTGAACGTCAAAAGTAGACGGGCTATCAACTTTAGCTAGTCAACAAAAAACTTGTTCAACTTTGTTGAAATAAGGTTCACACCTGTCAATATGCTTTCAAGTGTCGAGTTGATCAACTAAAGTTGAACCGTGTGAACCGGCTATTAGGAATTGAAATCTAGAAATCTGGGTGAGAATCCGATGCAACTGTCCCCTCCGTTAGTATACATTGAAACAAATGCTTTTCATTCTGATGAAGTCTTGAAAATGAACTTTGCTAGTCATTGTATAAGAATCTAACGAACTTATTTTAACACTCACAATAGGGAGGAAACCTGACTGAAATTAATATTAGGTCCTTGCATGTGAAATTGGCGTTTTGTATGGGAGGAACATAAAGATTTTTTTTTAATATAATACATTCATTTAAGCAAAGTATGTACCATTACTATCTATGCACTTTTGCCATCTCATGGGTAGTTCATCGATCCCTTTACTAAAAAAACCATTCGGACTGGAATCAATAAAATCTTTGGAGGCGGTTTGGACTGCCCCATCGGAGGTGAATTTTTTCCCCTGCAAGAAGTTATCCAAATTTCGAAAAAAATGGTAATCTGTTGGGGCAAGGTCCGGAGAGTACGGTGGATGTCTTAGACATTCCAATTGAAGCTCCTCTAATTTGGTATCCGTCTGTTGTGCAGTGTGTGGTCTAGTGTTCTAACGCGCGTTTGTTGATTTGCTTCACTCAATTCGTGAGGTACCCACTTTTCAAGCTTTTTCACCTTCCCAATTTGCTATAAGTGGATTAAAACAGTTTTATCACTAACAGCGCAGCCGCCAGCTAACTCGGACGTGGTTTGCGATGGATCCGCTTCCACAATAGCCTTCAAATCTTCATTATCAACTTTGGTCTCCTGCCGTCCACGGGGCTTGTTCTGCAGGTCGAAATTTCCAGAACGAAAACGTTAGAACCAAAAACGCACTGTGTTTTCTTTTGCGGCACCGTCGCCATACACATTATTAATCCTTCGAGCCGTTTCTGCAGCACTGGTGCCACGGTGGAACTCGTACTCGTAAATAACGCGATATTTCAAGTTTTCCATTTTGTAAACTAAGTGACGCAAAGAAAAAAAACAATTAAGGAAAAAACAAATGAATTATAATTTTCGAAACACAAATACATGACTAAATAGCTGTATAAATTTGAATTAGGAATTCCTAACCAAAGAGAAGATATTTGAGATCGCCAGTACGACAAAACGCCAATTTCATATATTATGTAAGGACCTAATATTAGTTCTTTTTCGAGTTCTTTCACTCGAACTTTCCAAGGTGTTTGTTATACTGTGTAACTAGTATTATTCTATTGAAATTTTCTTATATCATAGTGATTACCTAACTTAATAAATCCGCCTTTGTGTCACATCGCATTGAATATAATAAAAACCTTTTTATCCTTTGAATTAACTCATAAACGGAAGTCTCTTCTAATTAATGCCATGGGTTAGGTTCGAGTACACGCGATAATACAACGTGGAGATATGACGTCCTTTGTCTTTGCAAAATGGCTGAAATGAATGATAAAAAATGCCCCTGGCAAAATGAATTCCTCTGTTACCGCCGCCCGTTTAATTAAATACCTTAATCCTTTTGTCTCCGGAGGGATCATACCCCGAGGAGAATTTTTCCGCGCGTTAAAGAACTAGCAAAAAAGGTCTCGCAGTTCTATCATTTAGAAATTTTCTAGCCCCGTACCTCTCGACGGGTTGTAGCCTGTACGTGTCCGCACAAAGGGCGACACGATGGAGACTTTCTATGGCAGAGACATCTAGCGACGAGTGCTATAACTATTAGGAGGGATGTGAAAAGGGATTTCAGTGTTTTTAATGAAATATTATTCTGCGTATACACGTACGAACCACAGCGAGAGCCGAGCACGATTTATGGGAAAGGATCGAAGCAATAGTAAACGGATCGAAATGCAGTTTGCAGTTGCTTCGTTCCTTTCCCATAATTCGTAGCATGGCTCACGCATCGGTTCGTACGTGTGTACGCAGCACAACGTTAAAATTTATATTCAGTATAAATGATAAACTTCGGATCAGAAGATTCGGAGTTCGAATCGTTTGGAAATATAAATTTAGCATAATTTAGGTTACGTATTTATTATTTTTGATAGTTTGTGAATTTATAACTAAAAAGGGGATCTGAATTGTTGATTGATTGATTTCTAACCAAAAAGTATTCAATGAATTTAATATTCGTGATTAATTTTTGGGTTATTATGCCGTGTTGCGCTACATAATTCTTTAGCCAACGTTTCGGACAACAATGCAGTGTCAACCATCAGGGCAGGTGTGTAATGTGTAGTGCCTTGATTATGGACGCTGTGATGCTGTTCGAAATTTTTATTTTTTATTTTTTTTATTTTTTTTTTATTTAATGAAAAGATACATGATTTTTGAAATTCTACGCCAATGAAGAGTACTAGCTCTTGAGCTTGGCGTAGGAGTTATTTTACAGCTAGTTCATTTTTATAACATAGGTACATTTTACTTACATTTTCCAATAAATATAAACTCTATATAAATATAATATATAAACTACTATTTTTCACTTTTATAACATACATTTTACTTAGTATATACAATAAATATAAACTATGTTGTGATCTTAATTTTTGATATGCTATGAATTAAAGTTATAATATTTTGATTGGTGTTGTTATGGTTGTTGATTTTTTTTAAAGATTAATTTGACCTTTTTCTTGAATGTTACGAAATCTGTTATTTTTTTAATTTCTTCGGGAAGATTATTAAAATATTTTATGCCTTTGTAAATATAATTGTTGTGCATTTGTTGTGTTGAAAATAGGGGAATTTGGAAGTTAAATTTATGCCTTAATGATGAGTTGAGTTTAAATTTTTTAGTTACATTTTCTTTGAAATGTTGACTAAAAAGGAGGTAGCGCAACACGGTATAATAACCCAAAAATTAATCACTATAATACTTTTGGCCATGACAATCTCAAACCATTTCTATTCAATGATTCCATGACAGTTGATCCCCCGACAGTTCACCCCCTGGAATACTTATATACGAAAGAAATTGATTCAGGGAAAATACGGTAGGTATACCTACTTATACAAATATAATTAACTTTCCCCGATGGGGTGTGCACAGACAATAGGACCGTCCATAAACAAAAGTATACAACATAATTTTATTCTAATGCATCAAGGATAAAACTACCTGCCTATATATTGTACATACCAGCGTTTAAGTATAAAAAATCGACACTGTAAAATAAATTCGATTCATATCTATACCAACTTAATTATTAAAGGTATTTTTAAAATCGTTTTTAGGATTGACATTGGTAAATAATACATCAAACATTGTAGATAAGTTTTAAGATTTTCACGGCCAGAAGCATTTTCGTTATATGTTTTTGGGGTGTTGTGCCGTGTTGCGCTACCTCCTTCTTTAGCCAACGTTTCGGACATCGTTGCAGTGTCCATCATCAGGGCAGATCCGGCAGATCCGGTAGATGTACCGGATCTGCCGGATCTGCCCTGATGATGGACACTGCAACGATGTCCGAAACGTTGGCTAAAGAAGGAGGTAGCGCAACACGGCACAACACCCCAAAAACATATAACGAAAATCAAACATTGTATTTTATAATTATTTAGAATGAATTCGGGGAACCAGCTGCTGGGCGATTAACTGTCGGGTTACCCTATTCAATGTCTGTTTTTTAAATGCCATGACAGAAAGATATAATAAAAGTCAAACAATGTTGTTTGTGATAAAAGATAATTTTTACATTACGTACATTTATTTTCACACAATTTTCAGTCTGCTTTTTAGACCGTGCAACACCAAAAAACAGAGCATTCTATCATAATACACACGAAGAATAGCATTTGTGTTTCTGTCAGAGTGCTTCATACATGCTGGTTGATTTTTTCTTGTAAAGTTTCCGGGTGTCGCGTTCCCGGTGTCGCCTGGAAGGAATATTTGCCGGGAAATCTTCCGGGCGGCGGACACAATGAGAGACACTTGCCCAATGGGACCGGCTGCTGGCGGGAACCGGCGACACTTAGAAAATAGGATTGCTCACATTAGTGTAGCAAGGATATAGTAGGATTTTGGGGAAAAATCTGAAAGTCTTTGCGTTTCACACGATGCTTTTTTTCGTCCATTTTCCACATGGGTCATCTTTTTAAATGAATTCGGGATGATAATGTATTCTTTGATCCCGAACTGACATTCTCTTGCCATATATCGCAGCTCACTCAGTCTTGCTACAAACTTCTTGGATTCATCATCAGGACTTGTAAGCAATTTGATAACCAAGAAGCTATGCTAGCGTTATTCGATGGCATACTGAGAAGCAAACTGGAGTACGCGAGCGATGTTTGGACACCTTACCACCAGAAGAACATTGATATGTTAGAGCAAATCCAGAAGAAATTCCTCAGGTATGTTTATATGCGGAAGCATGGAACCTATCCAAGGTTCATGCACCATATTGACTTACTTGAGGAAACTGATTCTGTGAGCCTAGAAACTAGAAGGAAAGCAAGTCTTGCTATTCTATCTTTCAAAATTTGGAACAATTTCATCGATAGTCCATTTCTCTTGGAATGCTATGATTTATGTGTACAAGACCACTACAGCCGAAGTCGACATCATGACTTATTTAAAGTACCGAACGGCAGAACAGACGTCTTGGCAAAGCATAGCATGACGAGGGGAGTGGTGCTGTTAAATGAAATTGCAAACCATTTGGATGTAAGTGACTGTTCTTTATATGCCTTAAAAACATTATTGAAGAGTCACTTGCCTAAATGCTGATAGGGTAACTAAATTGTACTGTAATTGGAATTATTCTGTTGTACAATAATAATAAAAATAAAATAAAATAAGATAAAATAAAATAATAGAGGTGGGCTATTTTGGCACGGATTTTCGTGATTTTAAGATGGTGGACATTATTTTACATAATGTCATCTATCGTTGTTTTACTATTATTTTTTGGTGTAGTTATTTCGTTTTAAAGACCATAATATTTTCATTGATTTTAAGATGTAGGATTTTACATCTGTCATCTGTCGTTGTTTATATTTTGGGGTGTAGTTATTTCGTTTTATATTTAAAATATCGATTAAAAGACTAAAATATTTTAACGACTTCATGATTTTAAGATGGCGAACATTATTTTACATATGGGTGATTCCATTATCGCGGGTGCAACATTTAGACGCATATAAAGCTTCTTAATAATAAAACCAAAAACATTTTTAATGAAATAATTATTCGAAGAGCTACATTTTAACGTGTTTACTTTTTATTAGTTTATAAGAATTTTATTGAAATATTTAAATAGTCAGGAGAGAGGTTCAAAGTGCGATCGCGGGTGCAACCAATTTGGCCCACCCTTTCCAGATCATAAGACAAAAACACAAAAGTCTGTTAATTGTGATACATTTATTATGTTCTGCCTTGAAATTTCGCAAGGCGTTAAACTAATCAACAAAAAAAAATAAACAAATATATAGAAAACTAAAACAAGCAATGAATAATTAGCTTTTCAACCAATCGCGGGTGCAACATCAAATTATCGCGGGTGCAACTCGTCTAGTTTAAGTGTATATAAACGTCAATAAACCGTGATAGAGGAACGAAATAAGAAATCCAACAATGCTTATTACTAATCAGTACGCTTCTTGGTCATTTATGTTAATTATTTCTTTTCGGTTACGTCAAAATTCGCCGAAAATTCTACGAACATATTATATCCTCCCATCTTAATAGACGGATTGCAATCTTTAGAGCACAGGTGTCGAGTGGGAATGCTATCCTTGTTCTACCGGTATTACAATGGTATCATTGATCCCTTGGGCACCGGTGCATAGTCGGGAAACACGCCAAACGCGTGCCCAACGTCAACGTGTCAAATGTCAACGTACACGGTTGACATTTGCTACATGAGAACGGGTCGTTTCTTCGACTCGTTCTTGTGTTCAACAGCTCGGCTGTGGAATGATTTGCCGGCCTCTGTGTTTCCTCCTTCCTACAACATGGGTCTCTTCAAGACCAATGTTCATTCCTTCCTCTCCTCAAAAAGACCCTCCACACAGCATCCCAGATCACATAGGCCTCCTGCGTGGAGTTAACGTGAAAAAAAAATATCCATCAATCCTTTTCAAAAACAAAAAACGTTTTTTTTTCTTATTTTGTAGATTTTTTTTTTATATTTTGTAATTTGTAAGAGGTTCCAAATTGTTATCATCCCAATCACTTTCGGTTTCAGTGGTGATTTTCGGAGATTTCAAAACCAATGTGCATTTGAGATGAGACAGTGAGGTTCGCGCCACGGAAATGCTACCGCCGTCTTCAGATTGGAAGAAATGTTTTGATTGAATGCCTGATTTATTTTTCAGCCCTTCTCATTTATCATCCAACATGACCATCTTTTTTTAACTGCTTTTTTTAAATATAAAGAAGACGTTTCAAATGCGTGCCAAATCATAGAATTTCAATAAAAAAAGCTGAATATAATATAAACACACCTATTATATATAAATCACTAGTAATACACAGCGTATATTATTATTGAAGGCATAAAAAACAATAAAATATATGATAAATCACAAAATAAGGGTAGTTGTCAAAGAGTTGCACCCGCGATTCTAACAACACAATCGCGGGTGCAACCAATTTGTCAACGTTTATTTCAATTCAGCTAACATTATACTCTTAAAAACATTTTATTCAAGTTTGCCTGTGATTTCTTCTTACTTTTACAAAGTTTCAAAACGTTAGCACTTTATTTCTGTGAAAAACACAAACTTTTATGTCTTTTGTATCGCGGGTGCAACAAACTAACAGTGACTTCTTGTAGTCAATGATGCTTAAAAAATAACAACAAGTACTTAACATCTTTTAGCACATAAGAATAAATTAATATTGTCACTACACGTTTAGCAGTAAAATTTAACTTCAAACTATCGGTAACAGCTGTTTCGCGCTAGTGTTGCACGGTGTGATTTTGCAGTTTATATACCGATTCTTCGAATGATAATGTTTCCAAGCGCGCCAAGAATTTCAATATGAAATAAAATCCAAATTTTTTTTTTATTATTGAATATTGATTTTCTTTTTTGCGCTGATATCAAAAAAAGTAACCAATACTGAGCGTATTATAGCGGAATCACCCATCTGTCGTCTGTCGTTGTTTTACGTAATTATATATTTTGTGTTGTAGTTAATTCTTTTTATATTCAAAATATCGATTAAATTGCGCAGCTCCCAGGTGTGGTTCTCTCCAGATAGTCTGTAGTCAGGTTGTAAGTCTGAGCTGCCCTTGTTGACTTCCTTCTGTTCCACACCGAGGAACGGTACAATGAGTGATTGAGAGAGGTAATTTGAGGTTATCCTTGTAGTAAAAAACACTTGTGTTGTGATACTGGATGTTGTTTCTGTTTATTCTTTTGAATAATTTGTACAGAGTGGTTTTGTCTGAACACTTGACTGCGACAATAATTTTGACTAATTAATTTACAGAAGTGAAAGACGGTTTGATTTACGATTAAACAAGCAGAGTTTAAGCAAATCGAGAATGATAACAAGAGAGACTGTTAATAAGAATGAGAATCTAGAATCTTTTCAAGAATGACAAGCAGAGTGAAAACACTCCATTTTATAAATATTGAAAGAGAAAGTTCCACGCGGCCACAGACAAAGGAGATTTTAGACGGACATTTTATGGCGATATTTTAGTAAGAGGTGGCATAGACGCGAAAGTTTAAGATAAAAGGCTCTACACATCGAGATTAGAATAAATGATAAGTAAGTGTTCAGTGCTACATGAATTTAAATATAAAATAGGACAATCACAACACACAACATCCAAAATAAACGACCAAAATATTTTATTGATTTTATGATTTTAAGGTGGAGGACATTATTTTATATCTTTCATCTTTCGTTGTTTCACGTAACTGTATACTTTGTGGTATTATTTATATTTAATTTAAAGAGCACAATATTTTTTATATTTAAAATAACGACTAAAAGACCATATTATGCCTTACTGTTTGTGAACGTGTAATCCTGCTTGGTTTTATAAAATGTTTATGGTTATTTTATTTTTATTTTTTGAATTATGACATACTCTGCACATTATGATGCAAGTGATAAGGTACATTAATTATTTTTAAAAAAGTTGCCGACATACTTGACGGTTATTATAGTCATTGAGAAATTTATAAAATTTACTTACATTTTCGCCCCGTCGCCCTGGAACCATTAATTGGATAACCAACACCTCTGCCGTAGGTCACCCCAAGTGGTTCACTTTTTTGTTTGGTGACTTAGCAGGGGTTATGGGGTGGACTCATGGGGTGAGGTTTGTTCGGGTCTTGGCGGCGGATGCGTCTGCCCACCAGCAGCATGGCAGGTCGGATTGAAAAAGAAAAATCATTAAAAAAAGCAAAAAATAATTTCTGAGACGAAGTTGCCCCATATTACGGTACCCAAACTAAATATACCTAATAGTAGGTACCTACCTACAGAAAAATTAATGGAATAAAAATCCTCTGTCGTAGATATTTTATTAATATAATATGACATTCGTAACAAAGGTTAGTCAAGCGTTCGATGCCTTTCCACATCACGACACCCACAATTGCCCGTGTCCGGCGCTGTGCAGAAATACATAACACGCAAATTCCATACTATTAACACGGTATCAATCAACTGTGTGTCTGCTGTCTAGCCTCGTGGGTAGTGGGTAGGTACCCTGTGGTAAGTATTGATCAAAGCCTCCGATTAGGGGAGCTACGCACCGATACCGGAAGTACATCAGACGGGCTCTACCCCCCCCCCCCCCCTCCCTCTCTTCCCATCCGTGCCCCTTTCACCGTCCCTGACTCTGCCCGCTGCACTTCCTGTCTGCATATGTTTACGCATGTTATTAATTCGATCAAGGTATATTTCCTAAAGCGTGCAGGTAGGTGACAGTTATAAAGTGTGCCGAGTCATGCGTCACACAACCGATCTTGATGTCTTATAAAAAGTTAAACAGCAAATCATAACAGGATAAAAAAAAACACTGAAGAAAACAACAATTTTTTTTAATTTGGTGCAAAAAAAAGACTTTACTCAAACACTCGTATCTCAAAATGTCAAATGGTCAGATTTTCTCGAATAAAAAAATCCAGTCATCTATAAATACAATATTGACAACAATACTCATTCATTTTGTTTAACCACATAATGGTTACGATTTATTACTATTTTATTGAACTATTATATTTTGCCTTTGTTAGAAGTCAATTAGAATACAATTCTCCCGTCTGGAACCCACCTTATAATATTCATGTACTAGCCATTGAAAGTATACAAAAAAAATTCCCGTTTTATAATTTTTAAAATGGATATTCCAGCAATTATGTTGAACCATAACACTCTTTTAAATTTATATGAATATGAATATGCTTAAATTGTCAGACAGAAGGATTTTCACTGACTTGGTATTTCAATATAAAGTATTAAATTATGAAGTCGATAGTCTAGAATTGCTTGCATTGATAAGCTTTTGGATTCCTAAAATCGTAATCTAACCTTACTTTTAAATTAAAAGGATAAAACAGAACATGATTAAAAGTTTTAATATGTTTATCCGGTAACCGTTTAAAAATATACGTGGTGTCCAGAATCTCGTGGTACAATAAGCGCCAAACTTTAATGCCAACCTGACATTACACAGAAATCATCGCAATAGGCGAGTTTAAGGTCCAAACAGCGGCATGCCTCCTGGCCGACACTTTTCTCTGTAACACTTATTTTTTACGCTTCTTCCTCTTTCGCTTGCGATCATCGTAAAGTCAGTAAAGTGACTGTACCTGCGCTAGAATCAATCGCACCAAGTTCAGGTCGGCACTTATCTTATTTGGAGTCGATTTTGTGGGGTAACATTTGCTTTCGTTTTTCAGTAAATTCAGTCAGAAGTTGGAGTTTTACAGGTCGAATTTGAAAAAAAAATTCAGCCGTATGATTTATTTTTTAATAAAAATATATCAGCTGTTAAATGCCTTTTAAAATGCTTTGAAGCGTAGATCCGACATGAAAAGTTTTCCTAACCGTTACTGACCGAGAACAAATCACAAAATGTTAACAAATAAAAAAAAAAGTTTATTGGGTTCTCAGTGTGATAGAAGAACGCGACATATGTTGATTCCCCCAACTCGCGCTTGTACCACTAGTTTCCGGACACCATGTATAACAAATGCATACACTGAACAGATAATAGTATGATCTTTGTAAAAGCCCAGCAGGGAAAATCTAATAGATAAATAAAATATTAACCATCTACCCAAGGTTCGTGGAACATGTATGATTGTTAAGAGGGAATAACCATAGAAAACCGGAATTATGTCATTTTTAAATCCAATTTTAGACGTACCTATTGACTATTTTCCACAAAAAATTATAACTTGATTTCGAAAGATTGTTCTTTTATCTAGTGAAGGTATGTTTTAAATTTTGAGATGTTTCATTTATTTTTAGTATAATAAGGTTCCATGGGTCGTTGGCAGATTTGTTAAATTTTCAAACAAAATATTGTATTATACAACACACATTTCAAATCGTATAATCATGCAGTAAAATAAATCAATCTGGGAAAGCTATGTTTCAGAATTTTTATATTAGTTTAAATAAAATCATTATAAAAAGATCCGCGCACGCGTTTTGTGACGAAAACACTTCAGTTTGTCTATTTATTTACGGTCTTACATACTAATATCTTTAAGATTTTTTTAAAATTCTTATTTTGCTTAGATATTATTGAAACATTATAAATACTTTTGATCAAAAAGTACATTATTTTAATAGTTTTATCATCACGCCTTTCAGCATTTTTGAATGTAGTTGTAAATTAAAGCAAATTTTGAATGAAATAAAATCGATATTGAGTTATAATTTTAAAAAGCTGGTACGGAGAACAATTAATCTTTCTCATTGGAACCGCCCTGTACGATCGTAAGAACATCTTTCAACGAAATTTGGATTCTCGGCCGCTGGCTGGTTAAAGGCTCTTAACCCCGTATTCTACCATTAGGTCAGAATAAAATCAGAATACGTGGAATATTTGTAAACGTATCGGGATTTGATGGTGATAAAACACGTTTATTATTATCAGAAAGTGAACTACGCTTTTTATGATTAAAAACAACCATGTATTTTTTAAACATAAAATTTTTGGATGAAAATGGGTCACCTTACATTTTTTCTTCTAACTAAAATTACTGGTAACGAAAAAAACACACATTTTATTACATAAATGTTATTATTACTTCCCTTTTTTTGTCGTTTCGTCTGAAAATGATTAATTAAAAATTCACTAATTTTCTTAATTTTTTATTCAAATTGCCGTTGGAATCTTTGGTTTCATAAAGATGTACATTTTAATTATTTTGTGGTTTAGATTTGAATACCTAGCGTGGTGTTTTCTCTTTCTAATACCGTTTAGATCATATTTCTCATTATGACAATAAGGGAGACAACGATTTTTATGACACCTATAAGGGTTGTTCTACGGAGGGATTTTATACATTTTCTACGAACCTTGGCGTCCACCTATCTGATCCTATCATTCTTCGAATGCAGAGCTTGTAGATGGTTGTTAGTAGGTACTGGTACTGAGTCAGTACTATCTTGATGTCTCTAGTTGCAAGTGAGTAATTAGGAGTTCATAAGCACTGAGAGGACAGAGGGTGGGGTACTTTAATGCCGCAATTAACTTCAGGCGACCACCGCGAGAGGTCACCTTTATCGCCGCCCGTCTGTTAGTAGACACAGACAGACTGCATCGTAGCTAGAATGGAAGTAGGTACTGGATCTTGTGACTAGAACTGGTTAGTAGATGTAGACTGTATCATGGCAAGCTTGTTAAGATGAAGCCATACTAAATAATGCAAAATCATACAAAAATCATACGTTTTTTTTATCGCTTAGAAGTTTTATAGATGCTTCAATTCAATACTGCGTATAGAACACATCTTAGCCCTTAAAATTATAGTCTTTTAATAAGCCTAGAAAAAAATAAAGTATTTGGTCTCCAAAAATACTTTCAAGTGCAAACTCTCCTACTTATAAACCCTTTTTGGGATATAGTTTTATTGCATAATTTGGAAAATTCAGTTTCTTTTATAATAATCGCAAAAAAAATGATATTTACGCCCGAACTTCACAAAATAAAATAAAATATTCATTTTCTCGTTGTTATTTTTGACATCAATCAACACGGTTCGCACTTTACGAATTTGGATTCTTGAAGTGACCCTTATGGCATGGGCACAAGAACCATGCACTGGGCACACCTATTTCGTATTAGTCACGCCCCGGCCGGAGCGGGAAATGGACGTGTGATTCCGCGTCGCTTATTTTCTTGAAATCAATTTAAAATTTCAGTTTTATTACAATAAACAATACGTAAAAAAGGAATTAATATTTTTTACAGGCTTTTACGGAATCAATCTGTAGAAAAAAAAAATCTCAAATACCTTTTCCAACCTTTCCAAAACCTTTTTCACAAGTATTTTTAAACTCCTCCTATAAAGGGCGAGAATTCCGATTTCGATTTTTTCCTGGACTATTGGATCGCCTTAATTTGCGCCCGATAGATTCAGGACAAAATTCGCTTACTTCCGATGGTCATAAATGTACATTATCAGCTTTTGAATATTGTGTTATTTAAAGTGCATCGCGTCTAGCTACATTTTATCCAAGATATTCTTTTCTCCTGGAGGAACTGGTGCTAGAAAGGCGCACTCTTTGCTAAGAGGTTGTATTTGTCACGTACAAACATTTTTCTAAAATACCGTTCCCCCGAGAGCGACTTGCAAATCTGGAAAAAGATTAATAGCTAATCTTTAATATTTTTAAAATATTGAAATATTAAAGATAATATATGGGAGGTGGTACGAAACTGGCGCAGGCGTATTTATTTATTTTTGGCGAAAATTAACAGCAAATCTTATAATTAACATGCGTGCAAGTAATAATTTTAAATGTGACAAATGTAAATTTTCCACTGCTAACTACTGATACTTAAAAGTATGGCAATTTTAGTGAATTTTTGAGTGAAATATGTTTTAGGGGGGTGGGGTCCTAAAACGGGAGGGGAACATGGATTAGGATAAAGCGACGAAGCACGGGAAGGTATATTTGTTTGAGTGGGATTAAAAAATGGATTTTCGTTTTATATCCCAAATAATTGAGTTAAAAAATTATATACATATAGGTACGAACCAGGCGGAGGTCATATCCACGTATTATGAAAGAATCGAAATTAACGAACGTCCTAATTTTCTTCTTACGAAATCGAAAGGTGACAATGACCATTCTTCTATAATTGACGAGACCTTTACAATATAATATATTTACATTAATAACATTAATCAATAATTACCTTCATCGATGATTCAGATGCACAATATTTTGTTTGTTTGCATACAAACATTAATAAATTTGTGGAATCAAAATAAAAATGCGAGTAAGAAGAATTTTTTTATTTATTTATAAGGGCATAATATTTACTTGTTCCGTCGAAAATGCACGTATGAAGAATTCTTTTCTTTTTTGACCACTCGTACCCGTAAGCTTGTATTCACGGTAATATAACATTACCAGACGTATGGGGCATACCAGACTTGTTAATAAGTCCCTTATCGTCATACTATATCTGGTAATGTTATATTATCGTGAAAACAAGCTTATGGGTCTTTAAAGGAAGACAAACATTCCCGGATTACGAATAACCTGACAATATTTTAAAATCTGTTACTATCACCACAATAAGCGGAAATTCTTGCTTGTTTCGTGATGGAGGACTGGAGTCTGAATGGTGAACCTCTGACTGGAGGAAGTGGCCAGCCGAGGAATCGAACCCGCGACGCCTGGGCGAGACCCAAACGCGATACCAATTCAGCCACTGAACGGTCTTATAATATGTAATTGTAATTTAAAATAAGTAAAATTTTATTATTAAGTGTTTTTGTGTTTAATTCGTGGAACTAGAATTTGAAACTGTCCAAGTTTGAAAAGGCCTTATAAGCTGAAACAGCTGCCACAATAATAAAAAAAACTGTAATATTTGCAGAACTTAATAATAACATGATTAAATTTAATTAAAAATAAAATTTTATTATTTTCATTTAACAAATAATAACAAAAAAATAACATGATTAAATTTAATTTAAAATAAAATTTAATTATTTTCATTTAACAAATAATAACAAAAAATCGTTAAATAACATTTTCACAAAACAGAAAACAAGAGGTAGGTATATATATATTTTTAAGTGTTCTAAAAATTCCAATATTCAAAATTGGGCGACCATCTTATCACTTTATTACGTGACATTTGAATTCGATGTGTTACAAATCTAAAAATCCATATATAGGGTTTTCCAATAAGAGGTGTTATTTTGAATAGTCCGCTATTTCGGTAGATGTCACTTTTGAAGCTGTCATTTTTTTGACATTTGACAAGTAGAAACTACGCCATTAATAAAAATGGATTAATAAAAATGGAAGGAGACAACACTCTTCGACAACGCATTGAAATTATTAAAATTCACTATAAAAATGAGGCTGGACCAACAGTTACGGAAAATGGATTGCTCCATCGAGAGATGATTAATGATTTTTTATGGCCGGAATTGGATGGTATTGATCTGGACAACTTACTTTCAACAAGACGGCGCTACGTGCCACACAAGCAACGAAGCTATTGATCTTTTACGGGAAAAGTTTCTGGACCGTGTTATCTCTCGAAGAGGTGATCACAATTGGCCACCGAGATTTTGTGATTCAACACCTTGCGACTTCTTCCTTTGGGACCACGTGAAAGAGAGGGTCTACGCCAACAGTCCAGCGTTGATTCAAGACCTCAAATATGGAATTCGTGAGGCTATCGAGAACATAGGGCAGTTTATATAATATAGCACATAGAACACTTTGCGATTTGGTTATGGAAAATTTCATGAAAAGGATATGGTCCTGTTTGCGTGGTTGTGGTGGTCATTTGCCTGATTTTATTTTCCACTATTAACGGCATACCTTCCTCTTTATAATGAAATAAACATCCGATCATTTATATTAAAAAAGGCATTTTTCTTTGAATATCAAAATAACACCTATTATTGGAAAACCCTATATATGAAAATCAAAATACGCTTACTTGGGTATGTGTACCTATATGAGTAAGTATATGATATGTCTATGTATTGTTATATTAAGCATAAGAAATGTATGAAATGAAACTTTCAAAATACCTTCTTTAAACCCCCGCGAAGGTTTCTGGATTATTACAACCACATGACAATAATACATCTGAATATTTTTTTAATCATTACCAAAACTCTTGCAAAACTGTAAAAATTTGAGAACGTTTGCGAAACAATGATTGTTAAAATAATAGAAGAGTATATACGAGATGATGTATGAATGTGAGTGAGGCAAAGAGTGCCAAGACCGAGTTTTTCGGCGGTCCGTCCTCTCTGCCTACCCCTGTGGGGAAACGGCGTGATGGTTAGTTAGTTAGTTAGGAAATGATTTTTAAATCAAAATTCAATTTTGTAAACTCTTAAAACTAATTCATTTATTTGAAGTACTCGCTTAATACTTTGAATTGAATCAAGAATTATAAATATTTTAAATAGGTACCTATTTTATGTAAAAAAAAAATTATTGATTGTTCTTATAATACACAAAAATGAATATTTGTAATGTATGAAAAAAAAATTGAATAAAAAAATTGTAATAGATGGCACGCGAGCTGTTCGAGAGGCGAGTTAGCGGGATGGGGCAGCGTGAGAGGGAAGATGGAAGGCGGGGAAGGTGGAAGGAGAACACGGGAGGGGAAGGGGAGAAACAATTAATTTCTTAGAATATGGCATTGCGGCGCATGCCGGGAACCAGCTAGTTCTTTATAACGATAAGGGAACGTACCCATACTACGTGACCTGTTCAGAGGGGGGGGGGTCTTCAAAATACCACGCTTGGTACAAATGAGCGGCGGGTTGCTTAGGTTTTTGGTCACCGGGGAGGGGGTTAAAAATTGCAAAAAGTTGGTCACGTAGTACGGGTACGTTCCCTAACAACATATTATTTTTTGGGTGAAATTATTAATGAATAAATATACAATTAAAGTCTACCCCATCCTGTGTTTATTTTATTATAACGCACACCAGCGCTTCATAAAATAAAGATTTTTTTGCTGGCAATACCATAATAATTCTACAATTCGAAAGACAAACTTTCATGAAATGTCTGAACGAATATGATTAAAGATATTCGGCATTCTAGTGAAAAGAAAGATTTCTATAAACAGTTTTTAGGACGATCGTCGTTGACGTGCATACGATTTCTCCATTAGATCGCATATGCCCCGCCAGCAGCGAAAGGTTTAAAAAAAGCACGTAGGGATCAAATAGTTAAAAATTAAAAAATATATATATTTCAAATTATTTTTAATTTCCAATACGTAATTAGGTGAGATTTTCCGAGACACTTATAATTAAAAGTAAAACATTTTAAACGGGCATGGTTAGGCATTAGTTTTTTTTTTGTTTGTTTGAAAAAAAAAATAATGTATTTATATTGCAAGGATGGTGATTTAGCTGTCTCTTTGGATTATCAGAGACACTGAAATGTATTCTTCGAAAAACTGCTAAATCATCACGATCGGCCACATTGGATCATAGATGGCGCTCACTTGTCCGTTTGGAGAAATAGTGCAGTTTAAAATGTTTTTTTATTATTATTATTGTAACACATGGTTTGAATATATTGCAATTCATTGTGATTTCTACTTTAGTTATAAACAGTTGACAATTATTTTAAAATTACAAAAATTTTACTGATGTTATTTTTAAGTGGATTAAAATTACTGGGGGGCCTTCCACGTTGCAGAGATCAACATACAAGGTCAGTGTTTCTTTTTTCCCTTTAGACTTGTCAGATTGCTATTTTTTTGATATATTGTCCGCGCAAGTAAATTCATAATCATATTTTTGAGTATTACGCCCAGTGAATTCTGGGGTTTTTATTTTCAAACATAATATAAACGAAAAATATTTTCATTTTTTTTATTTACAAGCCTCAGGTTCACGTAATAATAATACAGGGCATTTTGGAAAACAAAATTGTTTAAAGTAGGTACCGAATCTGCCCGTACCGAAAGAAGCAAACATAATAAAGTTGTACGTCACCCGTCACCGCTCGAATAATCAATGTAATGACATATTAATGACAGGTCGGCGCAATTGTATCCTGTGACAGTACTAGCACTTGCCACATTATTCTGAATGAGCAGTAAATTAATTTTCATCCATTTACTCCGTTTTAATCACAAATCTGCAATGTTTTGCAATGGTTGAAATGATTCTGGTTTTTATAACCCGATAAAACCCATAAAAAGAGGTTATTTACGAAAAACTAATATTTAACAAATATATTTGTCTCCATTAATACAAGTAGACACTATTGTTGTTGAATGTTTTATTTTACAACATTTTTTTAAGTGTTTGTAAATGGAGATGAAGGAAACATGACTGGACGACAAAGAACGGGAAATGTGAAGAAGTAGAAATTGTTACGACCCTTTTTTAAAGAAGTTTTTATTCCAGGCCCCCTAGCATGGTCGATCGATATAGGTTTTATCGAAAATGTCGGTAACTTGAAATCGCTCCCGAGCACGACTGCAGGCCGCTAACAAAGAAATAACAGTTCACGTAAAATAAATTAGGAACCCTTAGTCGTTGTGAACTGTTGTTTGTTCGTTAGCGGCCTGCAGTCGTGCTCGGGAGCGATGACAAGTTACCGATATTTTCGATAAAATCTATATCGATCGACCATGCTAGGACCCCAGGACAAACAAAAATTACATTTCTACTTATTTCGGTTAGATTAACTAAAATAAAGTGATTATATATAACATTAACAGCGCTCTTGAGGTGATTTTTCGCAAAAACAGCGCTATATAAGTTGTCCAAATTTATTATTATTATTATTAATGATTGCATTATATTATAAAATAATTTGAGAAATCTTTTTGAATCGTGCTCTAAATAAATGTCAGTTCATTCATTTTTAAAGAACAAAAAATCCAATATTATTTCAATATGCATTAAATGATGAAAATTTAAATGGCGTTAGTGAAATTAATGATCTAGGTATAATGTTTGATAGAAAACTAACCTTTGTTTGCCGTATCAATAATATTATTACTAAGGCCCTTAAAACTCTTGGATTTGTTTTAAGAGCCGCAAAAGACTTCAATAATTTAGGCACACTTATCGTATTATATAAAACCCTTGTCAGATGCCAACTAGAGTATAACTCTAGGTTATGGTCTCCATTTTACAATATTCATTCCGATAGCATTGAAAAGATTCAACATTAGTTCCTGTGGTTTATAAACTATAAATTGCATATTCCTGTACTAAATATTAATTATAATTACTTACTGGATAAAATGTCCCTATTAAAACTTTCAGAGAGAAGAATTACCACAGATTTAATATTATTACATAAAATACTGCATTACAAAATTGCCTGTCCTGAATTACTTCAATTAATCAACATCCACATTCTTTAAAAACACCAGGACACTGTCTTACCAAAATTCCCTGATTCCGAGACTTCACAATCGGAAATAAATATTCTGATCTAGGAGATATCCCAGTATAAATACTGTTTATTTAAAATCTTTTATACATCTAAACACAAATAGTCGTTGAAATTTACTGCAATTTTGTTTATATTGCATATTATTTTTTATGTTAGACTTCTTATCATTTATACCAATGTATTTTATTTCATATTATATGCTTTTGTTGTTACATTTTTTTTCATTATATTATATTTTCATTATTGTTTTAGTTTTTAAGTATTTAAAAGTACTGTGTTACTTAACTTAAATAAATAAAATAAATACGTTATATTTCAATATTATTCAATTTTTCAATTTGGTAGGCGGGTATGGCTACCGCCGCCTCAGGAACCATTTATTGTATAACCAACACCTCTGTCATAGGTCACACCAAGTGGTTCTTTTGGCGATTGTTTTTATAAAAAGAAAAAAAAATATATAAGTAGAATTCGATCCCTCGTCGGCTAATTGTCTGCAAAGGTTCGTCAGGCTTTATACCGCTACACTAAAGGTTCGTCTTTATACCACTACACTAAAGGGGACCTGCGTGGGGCCACGAATCTATCGCATTATATTGGAAGCGAGTTCCAAATTCATTCATCGAGTTTCAAATCACAACGGTGCTAAAGAAGTTTTCACTTTAATAAGTTTTGAGAATAAGTTCGCTATCCTAGGTAACTACGTAGTTATACCTGTTATTATGAACTCAAAGTGTCCCCAACTAACCTTGGTCTAAGGTTAAACGACTTTTAACTACGATAGTTATATTATCCCGGCCAACAATTTTGGTAACAATGCTATAATGCTTTTTAAATTTTAGATCGCGTAACGCCAATTAGGGTAAGTAAGCGAACTGCTATTTTTGGGACCCGCCATTTCAAAAATAGCTTCGGTTTACAAAAGTAATTTGTTAAGTGCAACTTAAATATGTCGATCGTCCAGTTGATTAGTCAGACATCTCCGAAAAATCTAAATTTGAGTAGATTATGCAGTTAAAAGAATACCCTTTGTCTGGTATAATACTCAGATTACTCACAAACACCACCACATCAGTTATAATGCAGAAAAATTTAAGTGAAATAAACAAAAAAATTACGTTTTTTGGGTTACTAAGGAAATTTAAAAATGTCATAATAACCAGACTGTCGTGTCTCCCGGTGTTATTTTATAGCATATTTAAAATGTAAAACAGACTCGTGAAAAATATTTGATTTGTGGTGAGCATTCGAATCTTGTTTTCCTCATTATCTCAAAACTTCATATTTGGAAATGTCTGACTAATCAACTGGATCATCGAGGTATACTCGACTACCTTCTATTCTCGAGATGTTAAGATCATTGGTTCCTTACATAGATGTTTCAGATTCGAAATTCTTTTGCGAAATGCGTTTGCCCACCAACTGCATGGCAGGTTGGATCGGGAGAAGCCTGTTGTGGGAGGCCCTTTAACTTCTTCAACCGCACTCTCTCGATCCGTCGCTTCTACAATGATCCATAGATTCTCAATATTTTTTGTCCACTACGATTATATGTAACGGGATATCACGACGGAGGGGGCGTAATGGGATACTTTGACAGGGTTACATTTACCACAACGGAGAGGGCGTAACGGGATATCACGACGAAGGGGGCGTAATGTGGGATACCACGACAGGGTTAGATACATTTGCCACAACGGGGGGGGGGGGGGCGTAATGGGATAGGGAAAATATCTTTGTGGCTGTCGCTATCGATGGGATAGGTTTCTCTGGGGGTCTCCTACCGCCCCCCTGAAGTTTGAAAAGCCCCCAAGGGGGGATTATCGCCTACGTTGAGATTCTATTGAATACCCCCTAATACATGTCCTTAAAAAGGCCCCAAAAATAATACATCGTTTATCCCAAAGAAAAGTGTCGTAGGTTAAAATTTCGTATTTTACGTTTTATCTCTGAAAAGTAAAGTGACTGTGATTATCTATGCCCCACGAAACCCTTACTTAAGTTAGATCACTCGGCAAGATGTCGCTAATATTTCTCTTCGACGGGACCGCTTAAATTAGCTCTCTTCATTTGTTTTAGCTCTCCTGAAAAAGTAACTTTTTTGATTTACTACACTTTTCTATGAGGTGTGCAATATGTGGCTACAAATCTAATGTTATCTTAAATTTTTGTATAGTTTTATGTGGCTACTAATCTAAAAAATGTAATCACAAAAACAGAAAATAATATTTCAAACTAAATTCTCGTCTTTAGAAATTTTAAAAATGGTTGTCGGTTGCTTTTCGATCATAATCTCGTTAAAAATCTATATAATAGACGTAATATGTATTACCTTCACGCTATCATCCTTTTGTGAAGGTGAGATCCTTTTGAATAGGTCCAATAAATCAGTGTTTACATCTCAGAGTCCTTGGGTTCTCGCCAAATCCTTTACAGGAGCCCGGCTATTCAGCCCCAGCCAGCCACCGGCTGAATGATCGAGTAAGGAAGGACATTGAACTCTCGCAGGACACAAAGGATGCTTTGATGATGGGATGTTATTATCTGGACACGTGTGTTCAGTACTTTGTGAGTACTTTCTCATACTCGTAAAAAATATTCCGTTTGGAATAATGTGCTTTGTATTAACTAATGTATTATGTACGAACCAATGCTTGAAGTGATCTCACACACTGGGAAAACTTTTGACAAATTTTATAGTTTGTCTTTGAAAAAAAATTCTTTTATATTAGCCCATATATTCCATTTTCAATTTGGGAGGCGGTATAGGTACCGCCGCCCCGGGAACCATTTATTGGATAACTAACACCTCTGCCGTAGGTAACCTCGAGTGGTTCGCTACGCTTCGTGATTTACCAGTGGTATCCGGGTTCATGGGTGAGGTTTGTCTAGGTCTTGGAGGCGGATGACCGGGACACACTTAACCCCAGATTCCTACCCACCCCTTAAACCCTTTTCCTTCCCAGAACTCTCCTCTTTGGTGACTTAGCAGTGGTGGGGTCTTGGCGGCGGATGCGTGGCAGGCCTGATCGGGAGAGACCAGACTAGTTGAGGGAGACCTTTTGACTTCTCCAGGAGGGCTCTCTCGAAACATCACCTTGCACCGCATTGGGAGGTATGGAATCATTCATCCGTCTCTCCTGGACACACTGTCCCCCAGATTCCTACCCACCCATCATACTGTTTTCCTTTCCAGAACATCCTCTCCTTCCTTTCACAAAAATACCCTCCTCACAGCATCCTCAAAGATGACATAGGCTCTAAGGGGAATTGTTTTCTTCAGGGCCTCCTGCGTGGAGCTTTTGTAAAAAAAAATTCAAATGAGGACCTCAGCCCTGAGGAAAATAATTCCCCTTAGAGCCTATGTCATCTTTGGGGATGCTGTGAGGAGGGTATTTTTATGAAAGGACGTAGAGGAAACTCTGGGAAGGAAAAAGAATGAGGGGAGGCTATGCATATGCATCCATCCGTCTCACTTCAATGATACGAGAAAGACCGGCAGGAGAGGTCAAAATGTCTCCCTAAATCAGTCTCTCCCGTTTCGCCTTGTCACGTGTCACGCGGTTGGTGGGCAGACGTGTCCGCTGCCAAGACCTAGATAAACCTCTCCCCGTGAACAATAAATCGGAGGAAAAAAGATAACCCCACGAACCCGTGCACCACTACTAAGTCAACAAACGTGAACGTAGCGAACCACTTGGGGTAACCTGCTGTAGAAGTGCTGGTTATACATATATAATAACCGTGGCGGCGGTACCATATCCGCCTCCCGGATTAAATGATTATTATCATTTTTTTTTAATTTTTCTCAGAGTCAATATCATCTTTGGGGATGCTATGTAAAGGATATTTTGTGGAAAGTAAGCAGTGAACCTAGGTCTTGAAGAGACTCAAATTGTAAGAGGGAGGAAACACAGAGGTAGGCAAATCGTTCACAGTCGAGCTGTTTAACTCAGAAACGACCCGTTCTCGTATGACAATTGTCAACTGTGTACTAATAATGGGGGCGCGTTTGGTCTGTGTCCCGACTGTGTACCGGTGCCGAAGGAATCAATAACGCCAGTTCGTCGGAGCATCTTCAATTGAAATACTGGTAGAACTAGGACGGCATTCCCACCCGGCGGGTTTTCCAACGTATTTCCGGGCTCCAGAGGTGGCTGCAAAATTCAAGCGTGGGATGCACTTGCGGATGTAGGTATTGTACAGAGTTAGCATTTGTGTACTATTAAAGTATCTGCGGGCCCTGTATAGTACGTCCAATTTTTGAGAAGCTAACTTAACTCTGGCTTCGATGGAGCCCCTATACCTGAGCTGGTCACGGAGTTACACCAAGTATATCAATGGAAGGCCAGTTCGGAAGATTGCTATTTGTAAAGTTTTAAGGTAAGGAACCGGTAAAATAAAGACTCATCTTCAGGACAAATTCTAAGGAACTCTTGATTTATTTCGTTCTATTTCCAATTACATTTTTTATAATCGGAAGATACAAAACTACCCGAGACAGACCAAGGAGTTAGTAATTAGATGTAGTTTCAGCGAAGCGACGAAGAGGAAAGAGGTAGATCCTTTTAAAAAACCATCATTTATAGAAAATTTCCTTGGCTAGTCACAGTTTTGTACCTTCCGGACATCTGTTGATAATTTAGCTAACTAACTATGAGAGTTCTCACCTAATGTTTTTACGTGGATCTCGAGAGGTGTGAGTCCTGGCTAAATTTGATATTTAAAGGCCTGAATTTTATACACTATTTTTATCACTGTTATATTAAAATGAAGTGATGCAAATTCCGTACACGACATCAGTGGGAATGTATTTTTATACGTATGCGTAAATATGAAAAGATATAGGTTTGCTTAATACTTTTTCAAATAAAAAAATAAAAACCGGAATTTATAATTTTTTTGCTTTTCACGGAATATAAATAGAATAGAATATAATTATTTATCAAGTCCACGGAAATGACATAAATATATTTTTTTCTGTGAAAGTGTTACATATGAAGGAAGTATTAAACTTATTGAAGATTATAAACCTCATTTAATCATTGATTAATATCGCCAAATCTCGTTGAAAATATGAAAGAGATTATTTAAAAAAGGTCGCAAATGGGACTCGACCCCAGATTTTCTAGTAATGGCTGGTTTACACAGTTCGAGCTAGCGTGCGAGTCAGCCTGCCGAGTAACTGCACTGCAGTAACTCGCACTGTTTGGACGTAACTTACGAGTAACTCGTACGTGCGAGTTGAACAGTAGCTCGCATCCGAGTTACTTCAACATTTTTTGTTTTCACTCGCATGCTCGCCCGGCAGCAACTCGCACATGGCAGCAACTCGGTCATCACTCGCATCGTTTGGACGCGTTTGGCAGAGCTCGCCAGTGCCAGCCAGACAGTCGTGAGCGGAACCTGTGTTTTTTGTGTGCTGTGCCTACGAGCGTTTTGCGAATTCAAAATGGCTGCGGAAAGATGGTCTTCTGATAATAATATATCATTCATGAAACTCTACAGAGAACAAGAAAATCTATGGAATTGTTACGATAAAAAATATAGAAATAGAGATATGAGAAAAGCATTGCTAAAGTAATGCATCTAGATAACACCAGCGAGGTAACTTTACGTACCCTTGCTGCTATGGCATCTCTCATCAATATGTCTTGACGTTCTATTTTTGTTTTTATCAAATTTAAAAGTCTTTCGACTTGGTCAGGTGTCACTCTCATCGCTGCTTTATATTCTCAGGAGTCTTCATAATAAAGCTCCTTGAAAATGGTAAGTTTGCTCCTAAAGATCTTCTAGCCATCCAGTCTCTAATTCAAACCCTTTTCTTTCGCCGTTTTTTGTAAGGTTTTCACGGGCATTTTCCAATTCTTAACATAATATTGTTGTCATGGACCTTATCACAGTTTTTTTAATTAAAGCAAGTTCACTCGACATCGTGACAACTCGCAAGACTGGGCAGCAGCTACTACGTGTCGTGTGGACGGCTAAGGCGAGCCGAGCTCCTGGCATACGAGTAGACAAGCACCGTGTAAACCAGCCATAAGTCTTACAGGGCGTGTCTACCGATTGAGTTATTGACACCATATTACTAGACAAGAGGATCTGGGTTTGATTCACCGTTGCGACTGTTACGTTTTGATCTATGTCTATATATAAAACCACGTATATTTTAACACATACAAATACATGTATTTATACCAACAAGGTCAGCAGGGGATTAAACATCTTGATAACGCATAAATCTTTACATAACAGTAAAGGATTTTGGGAATCGTGGCACCCTAAAAGTTACCTGTGACCCTAAAAGCTTTCTATTGTTCTGGGCTTATTCGGTTACATTTAAATTTTGCACTCTTTACAAATATTTCCACAATGTCTAGACGGACTGGCCGATTAACCGATTTTATATTGTTGATGTTTTCAATGGACGTATGGTATAGGTATAATGCGTTTGTACAGTACCTTCCCACCTAAATAAGCAATCTTTCCAGTTAGTACGTTGGCGAGACGTTGTTTGTAAGCATTTTTAAAATTTATTTCTACTGTACTCAGGAAAAGGGACATCTGTGTTTGGGCGCATACAGCGAATAATTTTTTTTATTTTATTTATTATTATGTCAAAAATGGCTTTTTACCTAAAAGTGATACATGAAATCATACAGTGTACGCAGAAGGATATCTAATATCATATAGAAAATGATCTATTGAAAGAAGGGTAAATGCAGGTAACCCAGGAGAACTGAACGTAGTTGGCGCAAATATAAAACTGTGCAAAGAAGCGAAGCGAGCAGTTCACATTGGACTTCTGGTACCCCTGATGTATGGCAATAATGGCATGGAACTGGCAGAGGAAGAACTGAATGATTAAAAATGAGATCCATGAGTAGTATGTGTTAAAACCACGTATGATCGTGTGAGAAACGTAGAGATCCACTGAGAATGCAAGGCTGATGTAAGCGTAATAAGTAAGATTAAATAAATAACGATATAAGAAAGGGACGCTCAGATGGTTTGGGCATTTAGAGCGAATGGACAAAGAAATGAGTGTAAAGAAAATATACTACGCAAATGTAAACAGTAGGAGAAGTAAGGGGCGCCTGAGAAAGTGATAAAATAACGTTTACGCGTTTAATCCTGTTATGGTCATCTTCAGAATATGTGTCCGAATCAGAGAGAAAAAACACCGTTAAAAAAATAAGCTCTAAAAATTTATGTTAGCCACACCTGGAAGTAAAAATTACGTACGATCCGACATTGGGGTCCCGCCTAAAATCGCGAAGCGATCGTTTCTCGTAATATATCTTATTTTACGCTTTCCGCAGTTAATCATTAAGTTTACCAGAGTAAAGAGTACAAAATAAATTCTTAAATTTTGTGAATTTTAAAATGAATATTCCAGCAATTATTTTGAACTAAAACACTTTTTTAAATGAAATAAATATGATTAAATTGTCAGACGGAAGAATTTTCACGACGTGGTATTTTTATATAAAATATTAAATGACATAGTTCATAGTTCAGAATTTGTTGCATTGATTAGCTTTCGGATTCCACCACGTAATACTAGAAGTCTGGATTTAATTCAGTGTACAAATTCTGGGACTAACTACCAATTTTATTCCTCTTTGCCTAGAATACTAATGAAGGGAAATAATTAAACGAATTCAGTGGACATCCTCAATTTGTCACTAAAAAACAAAAATTTTAACAAAAAAACCGACTTCAAAAAAAAACTATTCCAACACAAAAAAATATGCACTGAAAAGGTAAAAAAATAATTCTGTGTTCTTCCACAACTTACAATAATAAACTTACTTTTTCTACTCATCAATATGTAGGTACGATTGTTATTTTTAGAGTCGGTGTCAGCCAAGGTACATAGGTTTGTAACTACATGCATAAATGAGATGTGCTTGTGTCGCACCCGCGACTTGATGAGGCGAGAGGCGAGAGGCGAGAGCGGGGCCGCGGCGGGAGGGGAGCTGTCAAGTGTACACGCCGGGCACGCGTCAAGTCGCGCGTGCGACACAAGCACATCTCACCTATAACTATGTATGTAATTACCTTAGCTGACACCGACTCCAAAAATAACAATCGTACCTACATATTGATGAATAGAAAAAGTAAGTTGATTATTAAGTTGTAGAAGAACACGCAATTATTTTTTTTTACTTTTAAGTGCTTGTTATTTTGTCTTAGAATAGTTTTTTTTGAAGTCGGTTATTTTTTTGTTAAGCATTTGTTTATTTTTTGATTTTTATTAAATCTGTAATACATTAACTAATTATATAAATAATATGGGTAGACCTACTAAACATGCTGCTCATATGAGACATACATTACTTGATCATAACTACGTTACGATAGGTGTCTCAAAGATCCGGATAGCCTATAAAAGATTCGGCCGAGTATCGTTAATTTGCTCCTAAGAATTGAAGAGTTCCGTTACTTTGTCATGGATTCCATAATCAGAACCTAACCAAACTCTCATCAAACTACCCTTGAAGTACATCCTTTCCAATAAAAAACGAATCATCGAAATCGGTTGGCGTGATATTGAGTTATTCGTCCATTTGTCGCGCACATACTCGATGCAAATTTAAGACTTATATGGTTTTCTCATGGATGCCATTGTCAGAACTGGACCAAATTGAAATGGGACCGCACTGTAAGTACTAGTTTTCAAAAAAAAAAGAATCAACAATGTCGGTTCACCCAGTCGAAAGTTCTGAGGTAACAAACATAAAAAAATAGAGTCGAATTGAGAACCTCCTCCTTTTTTGAAGTATTTTAACAAATTCAAAATGTTATTAGTATTACCGAAATAGTTCAGTTATGTATATTTACTACACATATGTAAAAGCCCATTAAAAAGTGCGTAAATAAAAAAATAAAAGTTTTGTAGTTTTTGAGGGAGTAATTGCGTCGGGATTTGAGAAATATTATTTAATATTTTTAAAAATTAATAGTAACGGGATTTTTTTAAATGCACCTCAAATTACATACCTAAGAGTTTTTTCTAGGATATCCTTATTTATACAGTAAAAAAAACTTACGTGTAACACAAAACTCTCCATTGGTGGAAGTGAATTACCCCCCTTCGGAGCTGAAGAGTTAAACAGAGCAGGGGGTTATTATTTAATTTTGTTTTGGGCATAAGGGTTGAATTATTGTCGCAGAAAATTTTAGTCACTGGCTGACTTCGTTATTTTTTCTAAAATTTTAATGAATTTTCTCTTTCGGTTTATTGCAATTCGTTTATGAATATTGAAGCCCGTTCAAAAGAATTAGGGAGTTAAGCGCCCAGCGACATTCCCGTGAAGCCATAAAAAATGTTGAATTTATTCAGATCTGCGATACTCGGCGTTATCTACATTAATTTACGTCGTAAACAGGGCTGACGTCTGGCGGTTGCTGACTGCTGACGGGTATACGGACGTACACGTACGTCGTACACGTAGTCAGCTATCTTATACAGGATGAACAATAAAACAATAATAAAAAAGTAATAGGGTTCGTAAATTCAGTCAGATTTTCCGAGTTAGATTAAGATCAATGACATTTCATGTCCTTACCAGTGTAATGATTGCCCTTTCATATGAAGAAATGTTGGGATGGCGAAATATTGGTCGAAGTACTATCAGTGGCGTAGCGTGGGGGGGGCGGGGGGGGGGGGGCGGCCCGCCCCGGACGGCACTTTTAAGGGGGGCGGCAAATTTTCACAATAAATAATTATATTATCTTGGAAAAATTTAGACCATTTCAAATCATTATTTTAAAAATACTAACGATACTTTCGTTTACGAATCCAACTTTTTTTTATTATTTATTAAAAATATCAATAAATATATATTTTTTAAGCTGCAAATTTCGCAATTCGTAGGAGAACCGTACGCTTATTATGAGAGTAATGCTAATAATTAAAGCTGATAACTCGCAAACAGATTCATTCTTAATTAAAACCAGAATTGTGTTCAGAATGTATTAACGAATGAATTTCAGTTGTGTATTCATCTGCTGATACATTTCGAAAGAGACCATTATTTTATGTATTCGAAGTGCATTGGATGACCCACCACATACCCGCCCTGGTATAGGTAACAGATGGTTACCCCTTCAAGGCTCTTGCAAGGACTCTAATTTTTTTGTATTAAAACGGCTCTACATTTAATAAATGATACTAGACCTCCAAGTGAACTAGACCGAAGTGCAGTTATAAAATTCTAGTTGCAGACTACGTATGTGCTGCCAGAATCAAAAAGAAACCATTTTCATATTCTGAGTGTAGTTTTAATTCGCCAAATACAGATTTAATTTAACCCGTCTAATCATAGGAGACGCAAATTTCCCCACTTATTTAATTTTAAAATAAAATCGTGAAATTATGTCCTACACATTTAATTTTAAAATAAATTTGTGATTGCGATAAAAAGTTAAGTTCCAGTTTTATTACATTTAAAAAAAGGAATCTGTATTCAAAATTTAAAGTTTATTCTATTTTAGAAACTTTAATTCGAATATTCGCAGGCATGTATTTTTAAGCCAATCCACATTTCCAAAACCAACATTTTAATATTTAGATACAATAATGTTCTAATAAGCACATCGGAAAAATTACTATATCTAGATATTAGAACAATTTTGTTTTTTGCAAAAGCATAAAAAAATAATAAAAAGAACATTTAAAATGCATGGGAAGAACCGGAATTTTTGTGCGCAAACATTAACAGACAAAGTTTTTAGATATTTTTTTCTTATTACTCGAAAGGTAAAACATATTTTCAGAATGTAAAATTCCATTTGAGGATCTGCTGCTGACACAATTCAAATGAAAATATGATCTTTTTCGAATTTCAATTATAAAATTCTAGTTGCAGACTCTGTATCCTGTACGTGCTGCCAGAATCAAAGAAAACCATTATCATGTTCTGAGTGTACTTTTAATTTTCCGCATACAGACTTAATTTAAACCAGTTTTGTGTTGAGAATGTAAATTTCCAGTTGTGGATTCATCTGTTGACACGTTTCAAATGAAAACATCCTCTTATTTGAAGTTCAGTTATAATATTCTACTTGCAGACAATGTATGTGCTGCAAGAATCAAAGTAAAACCATCTTCATATTCTGAGTGTATCTAGTTTAAATTCGCCAGGTACAGGTACAGGTTTGCATTCCACACGTATACGTGATGAAGATGCGTCATTCTATTAGAGGCATACCATTCTCGATTTCTGAGAGCAGCGAGTACTCGGCAAATGGGATTATAAAAATCAACATAAAAAATAGGATATCTACCCCCCCCCCCCCCCCCCCACCGGTCCGCGCTTGAAAATCTGCCCACCTGTAGAAGTAAGGGGGGGGGGGGCGGCAAAAATTTCCTCCGCCCCGGGCGGCCGAAACCCACGCTACGCCACTGAGTACTATAATAATACTATAGTACTATATATTTATTTGTACAGCGCCCTTGAGGTGATTTTTCACGAAAACGGCGCTATATAAATTAGCCAATTATTATTATTATTAATAATAATGATTCCAGGATGTGGGGAAGATAGTGCAATCCCACACATCCTATATAGTATACATATTTACACAACAGAATTTAAATAAAGAATCAAGTACATAGAATATGAAAAAACTAAAATTGTTTTGAAAAAGAAGATAAATCGGAGTATATTATTACGTTAGCGTCTGCGAGTTTGAATTTCAGAACTCAGCCACGAGTGCATGTCGGACGACACGCTTAACGGCCGCGCCTCAACTAATCTGTGTGTACGTGGAATTTCACACAAAGCTACTGATTTAATTCGGTTTCTAATTCAAGAATTCGACACAACGTTGACGTTACTTCCGCCAGCCGCTCGCATGTGGATGTTTCTTCCCTAGATATAACTACTACGGATTTATAGAATTTAAGTATCCATCCGGATATGGAGAGATTACATATGGCGTCATTGCCTGTCACTAGCGTCACTGGATCACAGTGGATCCAAAGAACTGCTTACTTTTGCAACCAGTTTTTTTCGGATTTATAAAATGGTTACGTAAAAGCCGCCTGCAGGGCCTAGCAGCAAAACCTGCGGAACGGGTTTTTAACTGCTAGTAATCAATTATTATATAGGGCATGGTATGGGGTGAGCTCGGGCCCAGCGCTCGCGAGTGGCGTTTGGTCCAGGAAGACTGCGGTCACCACTGTGTCGACGAAGGCCATTAGCCGCATCCTGGCTCCAGTGACCGGTGTCTCATCAGACCAGCGAATGCATGCAATCCTAGCAACTATAATGAACACAATGTATTATCTTGAATAACAGGTGATAATGAAGAGACACCGGACAACCAAAGATCAAATCCGTGTTCCAAGAGGGAGAAAAACAGAGGCCGATATATCATTTCCCAACAAACTGTTGAACTCATGAACGAGTCGTAGAAACGAACCTTCTCATTTGACAAAATTTCAACTATGTGCGCGTGGCGCGTGTTTGGCGTGTTTCCCGACTACGCACCGGTACCGAAGGCATCAATGAGGTTAGTTCCTCGGAGCAAGTTCCATTGAAATACCGGTGGAGGACAGCTTTCCACCTGACGCTTATGACTAAAGATTACAATCCGTTCGTTAAGATAGAATGGGAATCTATCCGCACAGAGGCATTTTATCTTTTTAATTATATCTGCACAGAAGCATTTTATCTTTTTAATTATTTACATACCCAAAGATGGCCATCAAATTCAACATTCACTTGGGATTTGTACACGGCCAACAGTTTGTTGTGCAATATTGGAATCTGCGGGCCCTATACGTACACTATACACCGCTTGTGGGAGGCTAACTTAAAATAGATGATCATCGAAAAAAGAAGACATATAATATAACACTCTGTTGTTGTTGTTTACTATAATAATAACTACATGGTCTATCATAGTATCGCTATGACCAGGCATAGTGGGGGTAGACAGACATGACGTCACACACCCCTTACCACCCACCCACTCCACAGGGTTAAAACCCTTCCTCAACCAGTCTCGATTTGAATCCTATAAACTTTAACACTTTTTTGCAAGAAAAAAGTGAAGTGATGTATCAATGCACTTATGTTTTTTTACGAAAGCTTTATACTTTGTGACTGGATCTGCATCGCCAGATACTTCGCCAGAATTTTGATGAATTGTTCAAATTCCATGAAACAACCCGTTCTAAGCTTTTGAAACGTTAAAAAGCTTATCTTTTTAAATTAAAATTTTTCGCTGTGCGGAAATTTTGAAAGATATTTTTTTCAAATTAGCGTAGCAACCGTTCTACCAGCCAGGGCAGTCGTCCGGAATCCCAGTGTTGAAAAGGCCAATTAAAATAATGCATTTATATTGTGTGAAAGAATAGCTTAATTTCAACCTGCGACACTATCTTCCGTCTGCCATCTCTTGGCTGAATGAATGAATTATACAAAGCTATTACTGACTGGGCATACGAATAAATTCCTGAGAAAACGCCTGGGAGACTGTCGCAACGCCACTGATTTAAGTGGATATGTGACACGGGTGATCGGGTTCCAGAACAAGATATCTAAGATGTAAAGTACTGAGAACTTAAAAATCGTAACCTAACCCCACACCTTTAAAAAGCATTTATCACAATGGATCCTTACATTTAGAAACTATGATATATTAAATTGTTACTTGAATTGTAAAATTTTAATACTATTATTATCAAATTGAATTGTATAGTTTAACAACAATTTCTTAAAGTAACAAATAATTTACTGACACTTACTTAAATTTAATTGTATAATTTTAACCCGTGCTAGTTTAGGAATAAATACATCCCAAACACGTAATCGCGTTATACTTTCATAAGACCAAAAACCTGCCGAGCGCCTTACATTTTAAAAGCTATACAATTCTCTTCCTCTTATGCAAACATATGTATTTTTCTTTTAACCAGAAAGAGAACGAAATAATGCTTCTTATTGTCTTTAAAATATGTAAGCTATCTTGCAGAGATATTTTACAATCTTGATCCAAAGTGACGGTTTCAGAATTTTCGCGCGAAACTGAGGTTTCCGGATTGTGAGGTGCAAATATATCGAACCAAGCAGACGGGTTAATAACTGAAAGAACAAACATTTTTCTATGCAAATATCGGATATAGGAAGAAAACTCTCCTTTTTTTACATGAACTCCACACAGGAGGCCCTGAGGAAAATATTTTCCGTCAGGACCTGTTTCATCTTTGGGGATGCTGTGTGGAGGGTTTTTTTTAAGGAAATGAAAGGAGAGGAGAGTTCTGGGAAGGAAAAGGTTTTAAGGGGTGGGTAGGAATCTGGGGTTCAGTTGTCCTGGTCGTCCGCCTCCAAGACCTAGAGAAACCTTACCCCATGAACCCGGGCAACCCTGCTAAATCACCAAACGTAACGAACCACTTGGGGTGACCTACGGCAAAGGTGTTAGTTATCCAATAAAGGTTCCCTGGGCGGCGGTACCCATTCCCGCCTCCCAAATTGAATATTCCTATGAGAAGTATTTGGAAAACCTGTACTCCGATCTTATCGATGTATCTAGTTTGTGAACATTGAACATTGCAAAATAAGCTGACTTTAATATTGTTTTTTTTATCTAGCGCAGTTGAAACTGTCTATTTATTAAAAAATTTAAACATACATACAAATCAAGGTACTATTAAGAACAGTAATAGAAAAATAGTGTAATAGCACAGTTATAATTAACATGCCATCCGATTATTCCATGTTCGAAGATCAATTAGCAGATAGCATAGTATACAATATTAATTTATTTTATATTACTCGTATGTTCGACTATTTAAGTAACTATGAAATAGATCTAGATAAAGGATCTAGATTCTAGATCCTTTCCTGTTATTTGAATTGCATTTAGTTTAAACTAAAAAAAAATTGTTCCCATTTGCACACTTCGAATAATTTATTTATCTCTAGCTGAATCTATTATAAGGTATGGAATATCAGCTTGGGGATTTTCCTGTAAAACAAATATAGACCATGTTCAATAAGTGCAAAATTCATTGGTTAAATTATAAGCTGAAAAATAATTATACAAAGAAAGTACATACTTTTATCAGAGTCTCAAAATTCTTTCAGTGAGAGCAATCCTGTGGTACAATTAATTTCAAAATGTACAATTAATGGTAAAATTGTATTTCAGCACATATATAACTCTTTCCATCTAACTTCCCAACCAAGGGGGCACGCCCCCCTAGAGAAATGTCAGGGGGGGCGTAATAGGTACGTTTGCATTTCAGAAAAAAAATCTATTTAACGCGTAGGTAAATTAACTGTTCCGAATTGCCATTCAATCGCTGCTATACAAGTTTCAAATATCAAAGCTTCAACTTTAGAAAAATTAGGTATCTGCTGAAAATGTATTTCCTTTTTCACGGCTATCCGAAGCAATTAATTATCAAAAACTGGATAAAGATTTAAAATCTGAAATAGAAACTCAAACAAGCGTTGGAAAACCAATTTCACCGGTACTATCGAGATGTTAATTCCGAGTAATATGGCACATAACTAGAAACCCATTGTCGATGTTGTCGATCGATGTCTTACAATTACCTGAAGAAGTTCAGGAAGAATTTCTAGAAATGAAGGCTGACTCGACCATGAAAGGCGACTTTCATCCCTTGACATTAGAGATAATTTGTATGTATAATTAAAAGAAAACTAAGAAATGTAAATGTTAAAGTAATTAATGATTAAAAGTTTACCTACTCTTCTATTAAAGATCCATAATAAATAAATATATTGTATCTGTATTGTACCTATTTGAAATTCAAATAAATAATTTAGTTAATACTAAAAAAATGTGTTTCTTATTTTTGGTGAAACTTAATTAAGGGGGACATGAAAATTTTTTTTTTTGGTTTGGGGAGGCTCGGCGAAATAAAGATTGGGAAACCCTGATCTAAACAGACTGGAACACACCCATAATACTCATTTTAACTTCAATGGAGGACTAATTATAAGAAATGTTATGCTTACTGTAAAAATATTTAAATTTATCAAATGAAATGTTATATTGTGCTTATTAGTTTATATTCATGTAGTATAAACTAACTCAATAAATTAAAAAAAAAAAAAAAATTGTACCTAAGCATACAAATACGTACGGACAAAGAACGTTAAATTACATGATTCCCAGTTGTTTAAATATGTTACCTGCTGAAATTAAAAACTGTGCTCAAAACAAACAATTGGTGAATTTACTGAAGACTTGGGAAAGAATTAATTTGTATTAGCTTACAATGACATATTATTCTAAAGACTTTAAAATTGTTATCTATGTTCAAAAATTTATCTTTTGTCTATATCTCTGTAGAAATTTTAATTTTATTTTATACTAGCAAGTTCCCGGCATGCGTTGCTATGCCATTTAATAAATAAATTGTTTCACCCTGCGTATCCTTTCCCATTAGTCCCGTTCCCCTTCCGCCTCCCCTTCTTCTCCTGCGTCCTCTTCCCCTCTCGCGTTCCCACTCCGTCACCTCCACCTTCCCTCTCACCACACCACTCCCCCCCCCCCCCTTCCCCCGTCCCGCGAACCCCCCTTTCGAGTTCCCCTCCCCCCACACGTGTCCTTCCTCTCCCGCATTCCCCTTCCACCTTCCCCGCCTTACCTTTTCCCTTTCCCGCCTTCCCTCTTCCCTTTACCGCTCCATCGTCCCGCCAACCCTCCTCCCGCGTTCCATGTATTCAATTCCAGTACATTCAGTTTTTAAACAGCCCGCGTGCCACCTTTTACAATTTTTATTCAAATTTCCATTTTTCACGTATATTAAATTTGGTACCTAACATAGGTACCTATTTAAAATATCTGAAATTCTTGATTCGATTCAAACTATTAGGGGAGTACCTACTTTAAATAAATTTATCAACTTAGAGATTTTCAAAAATGGAATCCTGATTTAACAATCATTGTTTTGCAAAATGTCATTCTCAAACACGCGAACTGTCATAGTCTTCAGGATAGTCGTTAGGTTTTCTGAAATTATCCAATTTTCTGAGCAATTTTCTTAATTTTTTCTTTTCTTAATAGTTTAGCTGCTCTCGAGATTTGCGCTTTATTGCAGCATTATGCGCAGCGATTTATTTTTATATGTAAAGGAGATGTAAGATTATTATAAAAATGTAACTATTAACTCAATATAATAAGATCTTTTTTTAGCAGTTAGACAAACTGCTAAAAAATATTTTTGTTATTTGTTTTTGGGGTGTTATGCCGTGTTGCGCTACCTCCTCCTTTAGCCAACGTTACAGTGTCCATCATCAGGGCAGATGTGTAAACGTTAGTGGTAAAATGTGTGCTTAAGTACTTAGAAACAATACCGTGTTATTGTAAAATCATATCTGCTAAAAAGTAGTCTATCGGGTCTTTTTGTCTTATATTTTTGTAAAGTGTATTAAATAAATAAATTTAAAAAAAAATTAAAAGTGTGATGAGCAAAAGAGCTTTGGTTCGATAGCTGACGGAATCAAATTGTGTTGGTGCTTTTATTTAACTTCCTACTATGAACCTATAAAATTTCATAGGCATACAAATAAAACCATTGTAAATAATATTTTATTATAGATAAATAAATAAATAAAAAAAAATTTAAAAAAAATTATTTCTTTTACAGTATTTAAGTATGTACACTAGTGGACTTAAGTATGGACACTTTTCATAAATTTCTTATATTTGATGTTCATTCGCTCTTTTTTAAATCACGTTGGGGTTTAAGTATATAGCCCAGGCAACGAAGACCAAAAAACACCAAATAGGGGAAATAATTCATGTAGAAGCCAATTTTGGCACAGTTGTAGGGGAAGGTGTCCTTAACAAAATACTAAAAGTACTGGGGGGTGGGGGTGGATCTAAGGGGGAGGGGGGGGTTTAAAGGTCCCCCTTTTCAGTTTTTCGTTAATAACTCAAAAACTACTGCCTCTAGCGAAAAAGTGTTCAGGTACTAAATTATCTACATAAAATTTTCTATAAAAAAGGTTCTATAAACTTTTTTGCTAGGATCAATGCTTAAGGAGATAGGGAGGGGGGAAAATGTAAAATTAAAAAAAAAAACCGTTCTAATTTTTAAAAATGAAATGTTTGTCGGTAAAAATGAAATGCCTATTGTTAAAAAATCAAATAATTAGTGCTTAAGGATGTACCTTGAACATTAAATTTCGTCGAAATCTAAACTTTCATCGTCATCAATGTTGTCTTCGACGGGGGCTCCGTTCATACTTGAGCCGAGGCAGCCGCAGGCACCGGAGCAGGCAATCCCTGCTTTGCGGCAACCGCAGCGCATCCCACATCCAGTCGTGCATCGGCAAAAGATCGTGTTCAAAATGGAGATGGTTGCCACAGAGTCGTTCGTGTTAACTGGGTTAAGGATCCCATCTTCTCCCTTGACCCAACCCCATTGGATGGGTGGTAGGGGGTTGCCTAGCCACTGTTGTATCTGTAAAATAGTAATGAGACCAAGGTAAGCATTCTTCATCACAAATTAATATTTGTAATAAGAAAACAGTATTTAAAACTATATGTAACTGAATTAAATTACCTGAGCAAGTGTTGCTTTGAAGCTCCTCTGGTGGGAGGAAGAGTGGCCATGTCTGATTTGGGCTTCATTGACGCTTTCAAAAATGCCGAGTACCGATGTTTGTTTAGGTTGTCTTGATGAGCAGGCGCTTTGTATACAGCCAAAAAAAGTTTCTCGCCAGCCTGTTCAATATTCTCAGGTGATGCTGAGGCATCAGAGAATATTGATGAAATGTCTTGGGTGAGGCCAGGATTTTCTGTGAAGAGCTTAGCGATTCCCACTTTACTCTTTCCATATATTGCCGAGGTGGTGTCGCATCCGGAGAAGCTATGGAGAAGGAGAATCGATTTGGCGATTGGAAGCTGTAGAAGTTATCGCACCGAAAACAATTTGGTCTCCACATTCCCACGGTCCGGCTTCATGAAATATATATTGATTGATGGTGGTGCCAATCCAATGAGGAGAACTAACAAGTCCACATCCTCCCCAACTATTGCTACATTTGCATATAGAGCAGCTTCATCCAACCCTCACCTCACAATAGTGCTATCAGCATCCCCTGTAGCATCAGTTGTTTTAATCCCGACTGCTGTCATTTTCTCGCTGAGCGAGAAATCAACCTTGTTTTGTTTCTTTCGAGCGGAGCAGAAGCGAAGGAGGCTCACAAAAACTTCTGTTGACATCAACTTTCACGAAAAAACGACCATCACCATTCAACAAGAGCATTTTCTTGCTAGTGGTTGGCTAAGGTTGATTCACTTACTCAGCGAGAAAATCACAGCAGCCGGGATTAAAACAACTGTTGCAGCAGGGGATGCTGATATCACTTTTGTGAGGTGTGGGTTGGATGAAGCTGCTCTATATGCAAATGTAGCGATAGTTGGGGAGGTTGTCGACTTGTTAGTCAATATATATTTCATGAAGCCGGGCCGTGGGAATGTGGAGACCAAATTGTTTTCGGTGCGACAACTTCTACAGCTTCCAATCGCCAAAACGATTCTCCTTCTCCATAGCTTCTCCGGATGCGACACCACCTCGGTGATATATGGAAAGAGTAAAGTGGGAATCACTAAGCTCTTCACAGAAAATCCTGGCCTCACCCAAGACATTTCACCAATATTCTCTGATCCATCAGCATCACCTGAGAATATTGAACAGGCTGGCGAGAAACTTTTTTTGGCTGTATACAAAGCGCCTGCTCATCAAGACAACCTAAACAAACATCGGTATTCGGCATTTTTGAAAGCGTCAATGAAGCCCAAATCAGACATGGCCACTCTTCCTCCCACCAGAGGAGCTTCAAAACAACACTCGCTCAGGTAATTTAATCCAGTTACATATAGTTTTAAATACTGCTTTCTTATTACAAATATTAATTTGTGATGAAGAATGCTTACCTTGATCTCATTACTTTTTTACAGATACAACAGTGGCTAGGCAACCCCCTACCACCCATCCAATGGAGTTGGGTCAAGGGAGAAGATGGGATCCTTAACCCAGTTAACACGAACGACTCTGTGGCAACCATCTTCATTTTGAACACGATCTTTTGCCGATGCACGACTGGATGTGGAATGCGCTGCGGTTGCCGCAAAGCAGGGATTGCCTGCTCCGGTGCCTGCGGCTGCCTCGGCTCAAGTATGAACGGAGCCCCCGTCGAAGACAACATTGATGACGATGAAAGTTTAGATTTCGACGAAATTTAATGTTCAAGGTACATCCTTAAGCACTAATTATTTGATTTTTTAATAATAAGCATTTCATTTTTACCGACAAACATTTCATTTTTAAAAATTAGAACGTTTTTTTTTTAATTTTACATTTTCCCCCCTCCCTATCTCCTTAAGCATTGATCCTAGCAAAAAAGTTTATAGAACCTTTTTTATAGAGAATTTTATGTAGATAATTTAGTAACTGAACACTTTTTCGCTAGAGGCAGTAATTTTTGAGTTATTAACGAAAAACTGAAAAAGGGGACTTTTAAACCCCCCCCCCCCTCCCCCTTAGCTCCACCCCCACCCCCCAGTACTTTTAGTATTTTGTTAAGGACACCTTCCCCTACAACTGTGCCAAAATTGGCTTCTACATGAATTATTTCCCCTATTTTTCCTTCGTTGCTTGGGCTAATAATTTTGTTAGCTAATTGATTCAACAATATATTATGCTGTTATATTTTGAATAGATTTAAATGTTTTTTTTAGAAAAATAACAAAAATGCTGAATAAAACAACGTTATGGCCAAACACAAATTATTTATTAATTACGAAGATTTTGCATAATATTTCAAATTAGCATTTAACGTTAGATTTCTTTGAAAATTCTTTAAGTTTAATAACTTCCTAAAGTCTTCTAGGCATGGAGTCCACAAAACGTCACTAATTTTCTGGTTTGATGACATGGAACCATGTTTGAAAAAATTATTTCAATTATTTCTCTTTTATTGCTGGATTTGCGACTTGAAACCAATATTTTCATTCCAGACCAGAGATTTTCAATAGAATTCAAGTCCAGATGGTTCCCTGGCCAAGGTAGAACAACAATATGGTGGTTCTGTAAGCATTTCATGCTCGTTTTGCTATGTGGCATGGGGGTCCATGCCGCTGGAAATTGCATTTACCACGGTTCCCCTAGAAAATCATTGTGCTGAGCAATAATTTTGGCTCCAGAATCACCTTTTGTTGACGTTTAGCCTTAATTATGCCTTCTACCACTCCCAGACGTCCAAAACTATCCTTTATCATGCAAGCCCACACCATTACACTCAGAGGAAGTTTCATTGTCGCAGTAGTGCATTCTGGTATCACATCTTCAACTTGATGGCAATGAACAAATCTGATTCCATCATTTTCGTTATATGTTTTTGGGGTGTTGTGCCGTGTTGCGCTACCTCCTTCTTTAGCCAACGTTTCGGACATCGTTGCAGTGTCCATCATCAGGGCAGATCCGGCAGATCCGGTAGATGTGTGAATGATTCCATCATTCTCGAAAGTGAAAATTTTACTCTCAACATTCCATATCACCTTTGCCCAGTCTTCTGGGGTTCATTCCTTTTGTGTTACAGCACATTTCAGCCGTTTATGGCTCTATTTCACGTTTTGGTTAGATTTTTATTATTCTTGTCTAATTTCTTCCTAAATGTCAGTAATATCGAGTCCAGCAGCTTTAACGACCTTTATCTTTGGATGTTTGACGATGGTTCTGCAGCGTAAGGCAACACATGCTCCTTCCATTTTGGGGCGTAACCTTTGGATTTTGGACGATTTTCGGACTGTTTTTGTAGTTTTAGACTCCTTGCAGCGTTGGTAAACCTTTCTTAATCCGGACTTGGTAGCTCATCCACCCAATATTTTTGCAATTTCGTATACGTAAAATCCTTTTTAACGAGCGTAAATAAATAAAAAGTAATTTTATCGTTCGTAAATGCTAAACTATTGATTCATTTGATAAAGATGTTGCTTAAACGCTGTTAGAAATGTCGTTCAGACATTTTGTTACTTAACATTTACATATTTGTTAATTGCAGAGATAAAAAAATTAAGGGAAAGCCACAACCTAAAACTGTGAGTATTCTTGGTTCCACGATAACTCAGAATCGTGCAATTTTAGCACCGTTTTTTAAATTTATGATTTTTTTTGAAAAATAGCCCACAATCTAACCTCACGTAACCCATTTAACCTTCGACCAAGTATTATCGATGTATTTAAAGATTTTTTTTTCGAAGGAGGTGTTGAAGTTGCATGATTTTGAGTTGCCCAGCCACCATATTTTTGTGTGTCTTATACCGCCACGAATATAGGTAATAGACATAAAAAATCGCTTGGCAAACGTCGTCTAAAGGTCACGATTTCAAGCGCAAAAATGGTTTTTAATTATTTTGTGAATAATTTTGCAAGAAAGAAATAAAGTAGCCGTAAAATTATATATTAACATAGTTATTCTTATAATATATGCAATCATACATTTGTAATGAAAAAATACATTTTTGATAGTTTATGCTTATATTTTATAAAGTAACTAGATGGTTCCCGAAATGCGTTGTTATGCCATTTAATAAAGAAATTGTTTCTCCCTGCGTGTCCTTTCCCATTCGTCCCGTTCCCCTTCCGCATCCACTTCCTTTCCCGCGTTCACACTCCGCCTCCTCCACCTTCCTTCTCCCCACTCCACTCCCTCCCTTCCCCCGTCCCGCGAACCCCCCTCCCGAGTTCCCCCCCTCCCTCCCAGGCTACCCTCTCCATACCGCGAACCCCCTTCCCGAGTTACCCCCCCTCCCCCTTCCGCATTCCATGCATTCGATTTTGAAACAGTTCACGTGCCACCTATTGCATTATTTTTATATAAATTTCGTAATGCCCGAGCCCACCAGGGGGCCAAGTCTCTATCTTTTATTGTTTACTAACAGCCTGTTACTTAACATTATTTACGTCACAAACACGTATTTTGACCTTAACGCTATTTTTTGTAGTCTCTATTAATTTCGTAATGCGGAATTTTGTGACGTAATTAATGTTAAGTAACAGGCTGTTAGTAAACAATAAAAGATAGAGACTTGGCCCCCAGTAGTCTTATACAAACCTTGTCCTGACATTAACGAACACAAAAAAAAAGAATTATCCAATTTGGTGCGGTCGTTCGGAAGTTTTGCGCGTACATACATTTCGGCGATTCATTTTTATTTATATAGATAGAAGAAGAAGATTTATATAGAAGATAGATAAATAGATAGATAGATAGATAGGTAGATAGAAGATAGATTAATAATTTTATTTTACTTCTACTCAATGGAAACAGTGGGAAACGCTTCAATATTAATATTTTTTTGAATTTGTAAAAAATAAAACCGATTCGTAGTGGTTTAGCTTTAATCTTTGCTATAGATTCAAACTCCATAATTAACTGTAACTTTCCAAGGGAATGCAGAAAATAATGAATTGTTGCACTTCTCTGTTCTTATCATGCCCAACATTTTTACCGTAAACCATGTATTATTCAGAATTTTCAATCACTTGGTCATATCCGTCTTTCTGAGATATCCCTTACTTCTTTCATCCACTTTTTTATTAGTTTTATTTTATAAAGTGATGATAATATATCCTGATATACCTGGGGGACATACATTAATTACCTGAGCAGTTTGTGTTCCAATCTAGAGCCTCCCCCCTTGGCGAGATAAATTTGGGCCACTTCGAATATTTTTTTCAAGTACCTAACGTGAAATTTGATGAACCCCCCCCCCCCCCTCCCTCTTTGAGCTCACATAATTAACATAATTAACGTACGCCTCCTGGATGATTCCTTGTCACAAATATAGCACATTCGAATTGTTTGTATATTGTCTATTGATGAATATTACGACTTCCGTGGTCGAGGGGCAAGGCTCTCGAATAGCAATCCGGAGGACGCTGGTTCAAATCCAGTCGTGTGCAAATAAATTTTGTTTGAATAATTTGTTTCATTTCACAATTTCAATAATATATAATGATATTTGCGTGTCGAAGAGTGAAAGATACTATAATCGCCCTGGTGTTTAAGACCACCATTCACAATTGAAAAGGTGCTTGAAAGTTGCATGTTTGGTGAACAGTTCTGAATATCTAGGTACTTCCCCACCTTCCTCTACCACATCTCTTTCCCCTCCTCACTATTTTCAGCCTCACAACATACCCGATTGGGGATGCTGTAGTCTCATTCGCTCTTTTATTTATTTATTTCAACACATACGGCACAACATGTGCCATTATCATAATCATATTTACATATTTACACATCATATGATAACAATACTCTGGAGACATTAACACGAATTAAAGACTTGGGCATCACTTTTCAATCAAATATTTCATTTTAAACCACATGACAGAAATCTCTAATAAGGCCTTAAAAATGTTGGGATTTATATAAACTAGGCTAACTAGAATTTTAACAATATAAAGTGTATTAAACTGTTATATTTTGCATATGTTAGAAGTCAACTTGAATACAATTCTCCCGTCTGGAACCCGTATTACAATATACATGTACAAGCTGTTGAAAGAATACAAAACAAATTCTTACGTTTTCTTAATTTTAAAATGGGTATTCCAGCAATTATGTTGAACTACAATACTAATTTGAATGATATAAATATGCTCAAGTTGTCTGACAGAAGAACTTTCACTGACTTGGTATTTCTGTATAAAATTCTAAATGATTTAGTTGACAGTCCGGTATTGATTTATCATGATTTAGTGCAGTAATTCTGGAACTAACTACCATATCTATTCCTCTTTGCCCAGAATACTAATGGAGGGAAACAATTATACCAAGTCAGTGGACATCTTCAATTTATCTTTAAACAAATATAAAATATTGTTACGAAGGCAGTTCAGTTACGTACAATAAATACTGTATATTTCTTACTATTCATATGTAAATGCCCCGAAAAAGGGCGATAAAATAAATAATTTAAAAATATATATATATATATAATAATACAATAAAATAAATAAAGTAGCTATAAGATATCTTAAAAATAATACACGTGAGGTAATAACATTAAAAAAATATTTGTGAATTTCAAAAATATATAGAAGAAATTGGTAAATAATTTCGGTTAGGAACCGAACCCTCGACATATTGCATAGCGGAAATCTAACCACTGCACCACATTGCACCTCCCCGTCTGGACATCCGGATAAAAGGAAACCTACCTTATTTTCACACGTTAATCATATTGCAATACTTCCGACTCTCTCACAGATGCATTTCACAATCTACCATCTTTCTTGCTCTCATACACCACAATACCAGACTGGACCTGTCTGGGATATGTCTATCTCGCTTATGCTTCCATTGAATTTTCCACATCTTCTTCCTCGCTCTAACGCACAAGAAAACTGTATATTTTATGTGCACCGTCTCTCTCACACGCATTGCAAATTTTCCATTAAATTGATATCTCAATCTCTCTCATCAGAAAGTATATCTTTCATCCCTTTTTAGCATACATGAAATTCAAGCGAAATATTCGTTGTGTATCTGTCTCACTCATACCTTCATAGAACGCCAAACGAAATTACATAATCTTTGTATGTTTGTCTCTTTTCCCTCGCCTACAAAGTTACATGCGAACAATTTTGTCTGTTTATATTGTACAGTTTTGATCTTTTATCCCCCTCTGACACGTTGTGGAAAATTAGAAAATGCTATTTTATCCCTTTCTAACAAACAGACGGAGATGGTCAGATTAGTATGAACAATTCAAACAAATTAAAAACACTTCAATAAAAAGGGCATACCAAAAAGTTAGGTAGTTTTTGGTACGAGAAGTTATAGAATGTTATTTTTACTACGTACCTAAGTCATCTTTAATTTGTCAAATTTTTATGTTTATGATTTGAATGGACTCCAATTTAACTACTACAGTAAAAGAAAATTTCAAATACGAGTTTAAGCCTTTCAAAAAATTTTACAAGATAAATAAAGTTTTGAAGGTTTTTGATATTCATATTTACCTAAAAATTTCCCGAATTACATTATTTTTAAATTAGTCATCAAAATCCTGATGGGCTTTTACATATTTTCAGCATACATGATATACTCGATTAATGGCGTCCTTTATAATGTAAGTGTTGATTATTGACAAATTTTTGTACCAAGAAGTACTTAACATGTTCGGGGGCATACATTAATTACGTGAGCAGTTTTTCTTCCAATCTAGACCCTACCCCCTACCCCGGGGCCCGGGCCCTTAGTGAGATAAATTTGGGCCACTTCGTATATTAAGTAAGTTTACAAGTGAATAATTCAAAATGTGCAAAACTGGCACACTGTATTTTACTTGACGTATCTTTTATATGTATTAGGCAGTACATCTAGATTATGATTAGACAGCTTATCTAGTTCCTATCTATGTAATATTAAGTAAAAAAAAGTGAAATATGATTGAATTTTTATTTATTATTAGTGCATCATATGAACAATAGCTATTGGGTTATAACCTACTTATTACAATTTGTTTTTTTTTTACGTATGTAATGTTATTAATCTGTAAATGTTCCTAAAAAATAAAATAAAAATACGTAGGTACTTAGTTTACAAATAATAATAATAATATGTATTTGGTTAATTTACATAGCGCCGTTTTTGTGAAAAATCACCTCAAGGGCGCTGTACAAATAAATATATAAAAAAATTAATACTACTGGCTTACAACTAAGATTTACGGTTATAACACTAATCATGTAGGTATCGCTTAAATACAGGTAAACTTATATTAAACATGTCGATATTTTGAGGTGAATGTGCATATATACAGAAACACATTACATTATTTATTTATTGTTTACACAAACACATTTATATTATTATTATTTTTTTTATTATTATTATTTAAACGCCCGTACATAGGGCTATTACATACATAATACAAGTGTATCGAACATTTACAAACATTATATATATAGAATAACATACAGTACATACATACGATTTTTTTATATATATAGTATAACATACAGTACATACATACGATGCATATTAGTACAACAAATATTTATCATTTTACAAACATATCAGTTACATAAATAACTAATTATTTTTTCTTTGATGCAAGACGGTGAGGTTTTGAAAATATCGAAAAGGTCTGTATACGTATTGGCAGTTCGGTGAAAACGCACTAGCGGTGAATGATAGGAATAGTTAGTGCTATGATTGTCACTGTGGAAATGGTGGTGGAGTCGAGTTGATTTAACAGGGACACGAATATTTATAACACTTAACATTTGAGGGCAGTCTATGAGATTGTTCAGTAATTTAAAAAGTATAAGAATGTCATTAATAGTACGCCTGGTAGAAAGTAGTGGTAGGTTTAGATCAGACATTAATGCATTGTAGCGGATTTCAATTACAGGCTGTCTCAATTTGAATTGGATGTATCGAAGAAATTTTCTTTGTACTCTCTCCAAACGGTGTAAGTTACAGGTATAAATCGGAGACCATACAGGAGATGCATATTCCAGCTGCGATCTTACAAGAGAGCAGTAAAGTAGCTTATTTATTGTTTACGCCCGTGGGGGCTTTTACATATTTTATAAAATAATATTAAAGTTATCGAGGATTACACATACATAGAATTTATACCAAAAAATATAAATTGAATTTTTTTTAAGAATATACAAGTAGTTTTTGAAGAAAAAAACCACTTGTTTATTCTTGGGTGAAACCGTGAAATATTTTAAACAATGTAATATTTGACAATAACATAGAACAAAATATAATATAAAACATTACAATAACACATCAAATCGTTAAATATATTATACCCACGTTACAATAATTTGTAGGATTCCACAAAGTGTTGAAATTACATTTTATAATATAAAGGGAATCAGCGAATATATCTACAATACCACCAAACTTTTTGCCTAAATCACGCATCCTATTGGTAAGGGAGTGTGATTGGTAGTTGGTTGTGTATGTGTTGCAAAAGAATGTTGTATTTTGTCTAGTATTCCTTGCCGGTACATGGAGTTTAATAGTAGCAACGATGGCAGGGCTGTCAATTAGGTTGTTCATAACTGGATACGCGCCATAAATATATTTGGATCATTTTCTTAATCAATTAATAATTTATGCTATGAGACCATGAGGGCGCCATCTGTGGTTTTTGTATTGTATTGAATTTACCTGTGTGACTTGAAATTCAGTGTATCCATGCATTTCCTTACCTCTGTGAATCAGGCAATTGCTTCCGACGGGAGTGTGAGTCAAAACCAACAGATGTCACTCCTGGTCAGTCATTATTAAATGGTTCACCCAGTGAGTGAATTATTGTTGTGCCTAGGATTTGGCACAGATTATTGATGGGCAGATTTATTTTTTCATTGTTGAAACTTCCTTGCTGTGCGAAACATCTGTTAAGATTATGCAATACCGCCTTGATATTTTGAGTGAAAAGAAGTGTCTTTTGTGCTGGACATCGTACGAGCTGCATTCTCTGAGTGAGTATTGTTTTGTTTCACTTTGGTTGGAATTGCTGGGTCAACTGTTTTTGTGTCACATAGGGAAGAATTCAATTTTCGTTAATTTACATAGGGTAGTCATCTCCCTCGTGTCAGGGGCTATTTACACGCCCCTACAATAACTCTGTATAATAAAATTAGGTCTGAAATGATTCTTCTGTCAGACAGCGTAATTAAATTAAGTCGATTCATCAAACTTAAATAATTAATGTTTTCTATTGGAATTTTGAATTGATTATAAGCTCATGAGTTATGGATAGGTGACACAATTGGAGTTGAGGCGAACAACATATAATAATAATAATAACGTAGTATTTATATAGAGCAGTTTTGTGATATTTCACCTCAAGTGCACTTAATTATAATAAACTTAAAATTAATCCTATAGTGTTCCTTACGAGTCCTTACAAAATTGATTAAATGTGAAACAAAGAATATACAGTATATACAAAGCAACTCCTGAAGAACAATATTAACAACAAGAATCATTAAAACTAAATTATAATAAAGAATAGGAGGCAGTTTACGTTTAGAAATAATAATAACAGAGTGCACATAAAACTATAGTAAGGAGGTAATCGAAACCAAACAATTACCAGAAACTTGAGGAACATTAACAGCTTATTATAGTAGATTAAAAACGAGTTAAAATTCATGAAAGGTATGATTTTTTAAATAAGTTTATTTTTAAAGCTCTTTTGAATTCAGCCAAGTTCTGGATATTAGTAAGAACTGAGGGAAGTTTGTTCCAAATGAGTGGGCCAGTTACATGAAAAGATCAATCATAGTAAACGGCTCGATTTGACCTAGAAAGTTCGATTAAACGATTAGTAACATCTAGATCTGCTGACCCTAGGGTAAGCTGCCTATCGCTTAAATTTTGTCTGACACATAGTTCCAAATATATAGGCTGGCGCCGTTCCTTGCAATGCTTTCAAGGTCATTAAGCAGATCTTGAACTCTATTCTTTCAAGGCATCGAAGCCAATGAAGATCCCTTAGAAACTTAAGATTGTGTCTATTGATGCATATGAACATTCTTCCGACAGTGATGTTCTTGCAAAGGGTTACTAAAAATCGCGTTTTGTCTTGTTACGACTGCTTATTGTTTTTTAGCGAGAAATGGACATCAATTTTGATTCCGATGTTTCAGAGTTTCCAGACAATTATTTGTGTTTGTAGGTCCAAGCCATAGACATCCAAATGGATAGACCAGAAGATACAGGTGAGGGGTAAAACCAAACTGTGGGGGGGCGAAGAGGGGAAGAAGACTATGATTAGTTGAAAAATCAATCTGACAGTATATAGGCATCTCGCATTATAATATCACCATTTAGTTCTTAAAACCAAAATCTGCTTTGAATGAATAGACCTTTTTACATGGGAGCGCGAATTGCTTGCCACGATAATAAAATATTTGCGTAGGCCAAATGTACACCCCAAAAAGATTCGCCCGTTTTCACATAGCAATATTTTGTTGCCGTGTTTAGTTAAGACACTTTTACAAATGTTTCATAATTTACTTACCCCTGTAACCAGCGACGAGCACACTAAGGAACCGCCCACATTCGCTATGTGCACATTGATATGTAGGTATGTTGTATAGCACAAGCTACTGTTTTGGCGTGTTATTTTTTCGTTAAATGTATAGATGTTAGCTTCGCGCTGCTCACGGCAAGAATGATGACGTCACACATTTTAGATTCAAGCGATTCTCTATCCCCTCCACATGGGGCGAACTGGCGCCAAGGAGGAGCTCCAGCCGGTTCCATGGCGAGGGGGAAATAATACGTTTTTATCACTTAGGGCAGGTCCAGATATATTCATATGTCCGTGGTCCAAGCTGTATTACCCGACGTTGCCCGGGCTTCACGTATATTTTTTGAAGTTTCGTGTAAACAGTGACCTTTCTCTTGTTAAGGTCAAGTGTTCAAAATATTATCAATCTGGAAACTGTAGATTTGTACAAAAAACAATTCCACGCCACCCGCCCGGTGTGTAAATAATAATTTTATTGGCAATGTTTGTTTTTGAAAGGCAATAACCCGAAGCAAATATTTCAGCACCACAAATCCTACAATAATTTACGGGACCACGCCGGTATTTTTATAATTTTTGGAAAGGTGGATTACTCCTGCGAAATGTACCTCTATTTGTTGCTGACTCTTTCCCCCGCTGCATTTAGCATCGTGTCTGGTCTATGCGTCTCCCTTACCCCCACGGGTTAAAGGGCAGACTGCTAAATCCAAAATGTTGCCCATGCCGTACTGTAGGCTACAAGCTGACTGCCAAAGGCGTAGGAGTAAAATATTAAATAAATTTAATAATTATTGCGGAGGTTTCTGTGGGAACGAACACAGGGTTCCACGACAATTGACCCTACGTACAGTCAATCCCCCTGACAGTTGATCCCTCTGCCATTTGATCCCTCAGACAGTTGATCCGCTAAAGGTTTATTTCCGTTCAATTGTAATTTAATAAGTAGAGAGGATATACGGCCGTATGCATAATAAAAGTTCATATTCTCGTACTTATATCTGCAGACGTTTTGAGTGGAAATCCGCTACACAAAATATTTTTACTAACAATAATGCTGATTCTGGAGCCCACTAACAATAACGCTGACTCAGGGTCTAAGGGGTCAACTGTCCGGTGGACCAACTGTCAGCGAGAAAACTGTCGGGGGGCCACTGTCAGGAATCGTGGTGTACAAGTGGTTCGCTACGTTTGGTGATTTAGCAGGGGTGCCCGGGTTCATGGGGTGAGGTTTGTCTAGGTCTTGGAGGCGGATGACCAAGACACACTGAACCCCAGATTCCTACCCACCCCTTAAACCCTTTTCCTTCCCAGAACTCTCCTCTCCTTCCTTTCCTTAAAAAAACCCTCCACACAGCATCCCCAAAGATGACATAGGCCCTGAGGGAAATTGTTTTCCTCGGGGCCTCCTGTGTGGAGCTCATGTAAAAAAAAAAAAAATCAACTGTCTGATAAACAAATGCAGAGAGGATACGCGGCTGCATAACAAAGTCGGTAGACTTGTATCTGCAGGCGTCTTGAGTGGATATTTGTTGGCAAATTGTTGGCCAAAATAATTAATAATTTTACAGCGAATTTTCACTTAACACATCTGCAGATATAAGTATATCGCCTTTTGTTATACGGCCGTATTCACTCTCCACTGAGAGTGATTATAAGGGAGAAAGTGCAACTATTATTATTCTTTAGATGGATAAAGTGTCCGAGGGATTAATTGTCAGGATTTCAAATGTCGGGTCACCGTTCAATTGTGAGATGTACGCGCGTGGATGAAGCAAGTATGCCAACAAAGCAAGTATGACACATAGTTGTGTGACGTTCTTTAACATTGCCTCCTCTTATGGAGAAAAAAACGTGATGTTTTTTTCTGAAATATTTAAATTATTTATTTAATTTCAACGGTACACATATACCATAAGCACTGATTACATGTCACAAAATCATAAATAATAATATAGAAATTATTAAAAAGAGTATAACAGATAATTGTGGCATTTGAATGAGAAATGACACCGGAGAGACAATTACATACAAAAATCTATAGTACAAATATAATTAGTATTGATTGAAAAAAAATTGATCGCATAGCCCTCTTGTATCTAACTTCCGTGCAGGTAAA